>OY856411.1:1219660886-1221080886 GCA_963693085.1 Alisma plantago-aquatica
AATAGAACAGCTTTTGCAACAACTCTGATGGTCTCTCCATATATTGGAGGTTGACTTTGCTCTCCTAGCAGCACCCAAAGGACTCCTGCCTCTAGAGTAGTCCACATAGACACTCTAGAACTCTTTTCCTTCAACTACAACAGTCATGAAGGAGTTTTCCTTCCCATTTTCATACTAGTCACCAATGTTCTCTCCCACAACAATGATCCTCAGTTGTTCTCTTCCGTTGATATCCCTCCCTAGTTGGGTAGGACTTACTTGGGCTCTCTCGATTACCACAACTATAGAGGACAAAAATTGTTAGAGGAACGATTCTTAGTTGTTTGTGTTGTGTCTTGGAAAGCCCCCAGTGCCCTCTATTTATAGGCAGGGTTTGGGTCAGGGTCCCAATATGTATGTCATAGGCGGGAGTGGAAGAACCAAAAGATCTTGAATTTTCACAACCTACGAACCATGAGATAGACTTCTGGTGACCCAAACGATTGTATGATCAAATGAGACGGTCGTCTCAACTACCAAATGGCCATTTGGTAGTTTCCTGATTGCACTTGAATTTGGCAATTTTGATTCCAATTAATATCATATATTAATTCGTTGCACCACAAGTAATGTGGAATCAAACAAGTTTGAAAAAATCCAGAACCTTCATTAGTCCCAACCAAGCAGTATCACCCATGCGAGGTGCCCATCTTGTTCACCTAAATGACCATCTGGTGAACCTCAATTGAGCTGGTCAGTTCAACAGATTGAACGGGTCGGTTCACTGCTCAATTTGGGAAGAACTTACCCGATTCAAAGTCAGATTAGCCTGACAATCCAAAAGGACATCTCAACACTTGAGATGCTCATGTGGTTTCCAAAATGACCATCTCAACACTTGATATGGTTGTTTGGTAGTTCTGTCAGCCAATCTATTGATCTGTTTCATGAATTGAATACCTACTTTAGTAATCAATCCAATCATCATTAAGATCAAACTCCTCTTATAGATGAGTTTCTTTGTGTGTGACCCTATAGGTCCCATATCATGTTGGTAGTGAATGTCCATAACTAGATTATGACATCATAAGGGAAGAGTGGTGCCTAGTCGCACATCGGTGCTACCCAAGTGAATTAAAAGTTGGAGAACAACTTCAACCTACAATTTGTGTAAGGTGTTGCAGTGATTGTATAATTCCTTTGTCACTGATATCTGGAGTGAACTTGAGGCGTGGACTTATCATCCGCTCAACATTAAATCCATGTTCCTTGAACTAAGAGTAGATTGTTTGAGTTAGTGTAACATAAGTATCATATATGGATTCACATGTGAATGCACATGTGTTTCTTAGTCTCGATTACCAAGTGGCCGGGATATCATACTCCAATAGGAGGGACACATCCCATATCTATCACTCACAGTCTATCCCCATGTGTCAAAGTCACCCAATCATCACCTTGAAAACAATTCATGTTGAATGGCTGCGTTTGATGATGTCAAAGCGTACCCAACAACATGTGACGAGTGTAGTGATTTTAGGTCTAAGAATCATAATCACCACCTTTAGTATGAAAGATGACTATGATTACCAATGATGGTTTCCATGTGTCACTCTCAAGGTGGGTCTCTCTGATACACTGCTACCTAACATGCATCTGTGTGCTTGGTTTATTATTACCATATCATGACTAATGAGATTATATCATCATCCAACCCACAGTCTAGTCTTATGTGTTACTGGTGTCTATCTACCTTCCACAATATCAACTGACTAGGGATATAAAAAGAATTTACACACTATTAACATTTGAATGATCTCATCCGTCCAAGTTAGATACTTGATGACGTATATCATATGAGTATTGCCATTCTTTAGACATTCATAATGTTTCCTCATTATCTCAAACTAAGTGAAACAATATGAATTGGACACTTGCCTTTTATAAATAATAATCAAATCCTTTATGGTGAATGGCATGTCAATCATCACATGATTGTCTCTCTAGGCATACCTTACCAACAGCCTTTTGGTCCAATTTCTGGACAAGGAAGTGTTGATTCAATGGTAAATCAATAAACAAAAATTCCTTTATACTTAGAGCTATATTGTACCAAATTTATATCTTTCATATAAAGGCTTTATTTTGAAAGGTATTGGTTTTTACTATACTTCATTACCAGTCATAGTTAGATGCATGTTCGTCGATAAAAAAGGGGACATGTATGGAAATAATTTGTAGTCAATGATATCTAGACCAATTGGTTTTGGAAATAAAGGGATCAACCAACGAAATGTGGGTAAAGTATTATCAAGGAGAAATAAAAGGAAGGGGGGTGTGAGTCATTATGATTGATACAAGGTAGTCCCATGTGTTATCTAGGGTAATGGTAGATGGATATTTCCTTGTAAGGACCAGTGCACTTCTAACCTTGGGTATAAAGCAACTGACCAACCCTAGTTTCCAAGCCCCCCCATCCCAACCAATGATGACTCATAATCACTAGTCTAAAGCAAAATCTTTCCTTCTACAGACCACCATGATACCTTTTCCCCCAATACAGATGTATCATCAAAGCCAATATTGACACTCTACAACTAAGGTGTGGCGCTAGCAGAGTGCATCTGAAGTGAGGCATGTTGAGCCACTTTCCCCTCCTCCCTCCCAATCCTCCTAAACACAATATTCACAAGAGTATTTTGGGATTGGAAACCACCAGACACAAGAATAGGGTAGCCAATGATAATGAGATCATCATCCAATTGATGAGAATCATTGATACACGTCTAGTTGGGGCAGTGTTGCTCGAGTTGGGGGCTAAATCATCCCTTACGGAAGCTATTGACCCCTCCTACATGGTTACGAAGCACTAGAGGTCCATATAGAGGTGGGACTCTATTTGTCCATAGTACTAGAGTATTGGGGTGGGTGTCCCTTCTCACATGGGGTGCTTAAGGGGGAACAAGGCATATTGGGGCTAGCCTACCCCTGATCCCACTTTTCCATTCAGACGTAGTATTGGTGGGCCCATTTATGAGGCAACATTCTTCTCAAATTAAAGATCATCCCAACAAATAGATTTTTTATCAATAGTCCACAATGATCCAACTAAGGTAAATATTTGTAAATGCATAATAATTTCTAAGATAGTCCGCCAGGGGAGACAGTGGTGTTTCTCCCTAGCCGCACCTAGTCACTACAGGTTGTTGTGTGACACCACACATTGCCCACTGCCCTAGGCTCTATATGTGGGATCATGATCGTCGCTCACCCAAATGCCCTGGATCTAATAGTCGAGCGTCATCTCCTTAGTTGCGCATTGATCCACGAGGCGCGTGAGCCATGATGGATAGAGCTCACTGAAGAAAGTGAAATAGGATGAAGGATCCCTCAAATCTGCAAAGAAGCCTCCCTACTCCGCCATGGTTCCCTGAAGACATTCGTTACCTCTTCCTTTGGACGATATGGCCTGAGGCCATCATGCTCATGGGGCTGAGGGTGGCAGTGCCACAAAGCTATGTGGAGGGGAAGGTGGCGTCGGGGTGTGTGTTAGGGCCTGGAAAGCCACAAAAATGAGGGAGAAAGAGAGAGTGAAGGAAGAAATGGGGGAACTAGCGTGATTGGTCATCACAAAAGAATGGTAGGTGGCGGCAATGCTATTGGTGTTGGCTCTAGCACAAAGGAAGGAGAGGACTTCTCAGTCATTGATCTAAGGGGGGAATCCATGGCTCAAACATTTTATGGCTTTGATTGGTCCACTCGTGGAAGGGTGGATTGTAACCAATAGGGAAGGGGCGAGTGGACTGTGTGCCCAAAGTTCAGCCCAAATATCTCAACAAAAATCCAATTAAATCAAAGATTAAAAAAAGGTTGAAAAGGCCATAACGGGTGCCATGAAGGTCTGATTGAGGCGATTCTTTCATCATTGGATTCGTAATTGAGTCTAATACAACATGATACATATTAGAAAGCCTAAATATTATGGTTATGATGTTAAATATTATATATAAGAAGGTGACATGATATAGTATGCTACTTAGTCCAATTTCTCAAGTTAGAGCCACATAACATTCGATTAGAAATAGAGGTAACTCAAATTGGAGCATTTCAACCTTTTGAATATTGAATCGATACTTGATGAGAGATAAAGAGTATATCATAGGAGAGAGAAAATCAAGGTTGTGGTATAAAGGAGGCTCCTCACCTATATACCCCTTATGTTTGATGCTGAATACCTAAAAAGGATAGAGAACCACTTAAGTGAGACTGATATCACATCAAGGGACATAACTTTTTAAAAGCCTTTAAGGTATGTGTTAGAAATAAAATCCATATCATATCATAATTCTATATAGGTTAGAGTTTTTAGGCCTATTTACAGTCTAGTCAGGTTTATAAGTCTCTAGAGTCATGTCCACCATCTCCTATATAAAGAAGATGGATTCCCATGTATCTAACACAAATAATCTAACGCATTGTCAATATATCATCAATGTCATTTTTCTTCTACATGGTACCAGAACACTCTTTCTAAGGACCAAAACCCTACAAAGACAAAAGTTGTGTAACATACCGAAATATGCCTAATCTGACTTGATAAACCCTAATTCCATGAATTAGATATTTTTGTGCTCGGATCATCACAATTTACCAAATAAGGTTAGCAATATGCTTTAGCATGCTTATTCGTACCCTAATGCATAGTCAATGACTAACCCAATTACATGCACCCTTGGTGACATTCATGACACATTCAGTGATTTAGGTTCTATAATAATAGCACACAATATGGTGCAACTTATATCTACCAAATAACCTAACCATGACAGTTGTGAATGAGTATATAAAATATATATCCCATTATTTACTAATACATGTATAATAACTTAAATGTGAGGAATAAGGATTGGAAGTGCATAAACATGCATAACCGATTGTGATGGTATCTAATGTACCTAATATGGGTAATGGGATAGGAATTAGACTTTGCATGTAAAAAAAATTCATTAGTTTTCCATTATTTAAGATAATGTGACACAAATGGTGTAAATGAGAAATTGAATTAAATAACTTATTTTATGTGAGAAAATCTAATATAAACATGATGGTGATAATAAGAGAACATTAGAACTATAAATCCTAGATATTTAGGATAATGGTAATATATTATAATAGATAATAAAATAGTTGAATTAAACCCTAATTGTACTCAAACCCATAATATTTAACTTCAAAACCTAAATAAAATCTAAAAATTGGATTCTTTAGATCCTAATTAGTCTAGTTTCCAAGGTTGAACTCATTTGAATAAAAATTTACTAATCCTATTTAATAAAGGAAGCTAATCTTGAAATATGAGTACCAACATGTATTAGACTTTATTTTCAAATGAGATTTTGATGTCATGCCTATCATACTGGATATTCCACTCTTTGACTACAATTCCTTTTACTCAGACTTTCCTTCTTCCTCATGTTTCCATAGACATGAAATCAACATAGTATGTGCTTCTTCTCCTACCATGTGCACCGATCTCTCTCTCTCCCTTCTTTATCCTCCCCTCCACACCTCATCATATTCTTTCATATGTGTTCCTCTAGCGTGTTTGAATTCAAGATCCCATTTCTGGTGGGACTTCATCATATCAACAACCCAGTTGATGGTGGGATTCTCATATCTCCTTGTTTCAATTTTTGTGAGACTCCTAGTTCCCCTACATCTCCTCTCTTACTATTATTGCTTTTCAAGACATCACCAACCTTGTGGCAATCAATATCATTAGTCACTGAGTTTATAATGGTGTTGGTGGTAGACCTATCAAACTAGGTTAAAATTTGTGGGAGCCCACAGGTCGACCCATTTAAGTTGGGTTTGGGTGATGAAATTTACAACCTGCTAAAATCACCCTGACCCATACCCAGCCATTTATATAGTGGGTTTAATAGGTGACCCGTAGGCACATGCGGGTGACCCAGTTAACTGGAAAATAAATTATATACATAATATACTCATACACCTATTAAGAGATGTTACTTGTTTTACACAAGTTAACTCTTTATCTTTACCAACAATAATTGTATTCTCTTTGTTTTGTGCAAAAACAAGTACTTGTAACCTTAGGAATGTCTAATGTTATGCGACAAGATTATGTGTTGTTTTTTTATATTTATCTATTAAAACTATGTTGTGTTTCCTTTTTTACATCGGCATACAACAAATAGTTGTTATTTTTTCTTTATGTTCGTTTAAACATATGTTCACAACTAATCAAATTGTTTGATATCAAAAATAGTAGTTGGTTTGTTCTTTTGCACTTTATTTGACACAAAAAACATAGTTACTAGCTGTTTTAAATGTTTTTTAGTGTTAAGGAAACAAACTAGAAACTTATTTGTTGATTGCACACATTTTATATGGGCACCCACGGACAATCCGTTGCATCGGGTTTGGGTGTGCTTTTCTTCCACCCATTTATAAATGTATCTTTTTGACCCGTACCCGCCAGACCCACACCTACAATGACCCAACCTAAACCCAACCCATCCACCCATTTGATAGGTATAGTTGGTGAGTACTATCAAGATCTTGTCAGCTATGGTGGGTGCTTAGGGTTGGCAATGTGTTTGGGGTCACTTGGGCCACGTTTGTGGATATCGAGCAAGAAGCTACCAAAGTTGGTTTCATCTCGTCAAGTGTGTGCTCATCTTGCACCATTTTAGCTTGTAGGTCTATTGTCCTATGGAGGATTTTCTTTGTGGTTTCTGAATCTGAGATTCTATGTTGCCATTTGCTTGGGGATCGACATTTTTCCACCTTATTTGAGTTTGTCTTGGCCTTGAAAATCCCGTGTACGCGAGTGATCCACTAAAGGATGTAACTAGAGATTGGAGCTATCACTTGGGAGTGGAAACGAGACCACTGAGTGTCATGCGGGTGGTATTTATTATAAATTAGATTGGGATAAACTAAAAAAAATTCCTAGGTGAATTTCTTGTACTACAATATATCACATCAAATTTTAGCACCATTGTTCGAGTCAATATTTTTTTTGTATTTTTAATCTATTAAGCAAAGTTAGAGTTTTCTTTCTTAGTATGTATTTGTAGTTTTTAGTTGGGGTTTGTAATTTTTTTTATACTTTCTTAGTTTGATATTTATTTTACTTTATTTTAATTCCTTAACTTTTTTATAATTTGTAGTTTTTATAATGTTTGGTTTGCTTTTTATAACCATATTACCTATTATACATTTTTTGGGTGTTACTTTCCTTTAGATTATAGTAATTTTTTTCTTGACCACATTTCAAAAAAATTCTATGGATTCATTGGCATATTTTTCACATTGAGTAGATTTAAATTTTCTACTATTTTGTCTTGCATGTTAATTGGAGTGTCTGGTATTGAAAGGCATACAATTATTCAAATTTTCCCCTTTTTCAGCTTGCATATTAAATGGAGTGGTAGGTATTGCAAGGCATACAATTATTCATCTTGCATGTTATATTTAGTGTGGGGTATTTCAAGCCATACAATCATTTCATACTTAGTGTAAATTATTTATCTTGCTTGGTTAATTTAATTTTATTAATCAACCAATATTTCAAAATATTACCCTAGTTAGTTTCTTTTTCTTAATTAATCTAAAGATTTGAATTACTCTTGAAAATGTTGTCCTTGGGATTTGATCCTAATGATATACTAGAACTAATATTTTTCCTACTATAAGTGGTGATTATTGCACATTATATTAGACAAAAATGTAGGGACCTTTTCCTATATGAACTACTTATGTTATAACCTTTCAAATCATCAAATAATAAGTCCAGATGCAACTGTCCAATCATCCCTTCTTGGACCATCGTCACCAATCAAGGTCCAGCCACACCAATCAGTGGAAGTTCTCTTCAAAATCTACAACCCCATGGTCATCTTTTCAATGGTGTAAGTCATATCCACCATCTAACATTCATCTCTACTTTACCATGCATAAGTACAAGGATCAATATTCTCTAAGATCTATAGGTCAGATCTAACTTAGAGGTATGTCACACACTGTCTATCAAGGTTAAGACAGTGTGTACCTCTATTTGTATTATTGGTGTTTTGTCCTATAAGAATGTTGTGTGCCATGTAGCTTGCCTATACACTCTATAACATCATTTGTAGTAAAGTTCCTTGTCTTCCACAATCAACACACTATGTCAGTGTCCAACATGGTGCTTTTTCATTAGGTTTTTCAATTCACTTGATGGTAATAGTAGTAGGCACGATGTGTCATCCAGTCTACACCCACTTCTGGGGTTTCAAGTCATCCTACAATGGATGACACAATGTCTCATCCAGTTAACATGATGTGATTCCACGAGAATTTCCAATATTCCAATAGTGTATGACACAGTGTGCATATGTCAAACATCGTGTGTCCCATGTTAGTTCTCTTAGAATCTTCAAATACACCATGTATGTTGGTCCACATGGTGTGTCAAATGTCAAAAGTTCCCTAGAAAGTCTACACATTTTGTGTAATTCATCCCACATGCTATATCCAGTCTAAATAATATCATATTGTATCAGATCTATTATTTGGATAATCACCTTCATAGGGTCACACAAAGTTTTATTCATTTTATTCTATGAATCTTGTAGTCAGATCACACACTATAATGAAAAGTCTATTGTAGCTTCCTCACCGAGTCTACCTATTTGAAGAACGAACTTGAAGTCCTATACTCGTAGGTGTGATGTAGTTCATTCTCAAGAACACATCAACCTCTCTCATGTGCAAGGAGATATGGCTTTTAAGCACAAATTCAATCTTTCTTAAGTGGGATGTTTAGTTCTTTCAATCCCATTGAGTAGTCCAACACATGCTCTATTAGTTTCAAGTAATTCCTTATCCATTGATTTCTTCTCTCTCCACCCGACATTCTATACCTTTATTGAAGTCTTGTTATAAGGGAGTTTCTTTTTGTCTTTGTCCATTCCTATCACTTTTATTGTCACTTTGTGATTTTTGTGTAGGGGAGATATAAAGTATATGAGAAGAAGAGAATGATGACAGGAGATAAGGTACACATTTCAAAAATTAGAAGAGATAAGGACAAAGAAGATATATGACTGATAGGAACCAATGGATGTTGCCAACAGTTGTTGTCAGTCAAGTTGCCATAACTCAGAATTCGAGCGATGGAACTGTGCATAGAATACACAGTTGGATTATTGAATGAGAATTTCCCTCTCAACTAGATTTTCTCAACCAATAGCCTTATTCTTTGGCACTCCCTTGGTACCTTTGTATGCATATTTCCATGCTTTAATTTGTCCTTCTTTTTGGTACATCATCATGTTTCAGGTAGATTTGACTTGTGATACACTATCACAGTCTTTCCATAAGTTCTCAAGCTATTGATGTGAAGTATTTCAACATTTGATCATATCAATGTATCTTAATACATTTATCAAAGTTATACTTCATTTGTAATCTCCTTGAACACTTCAAGGGATTCATATTTGTATTTCACCAAATACACACCCCATATCAATTGATAACATCGGTGAATGTAACGAAGTACAAATAACAAGTTGTAGCATTTATTCTAAAAGATCTTTATACATCAACATGTATAAGTCTAATAGAATGTCTACTATCTCCACTATGCCTAGTGAGAGATGGTTTGTCATGTTGCTCATAAATAAGACTTGCATGTCTCTTGTTTGTTTAATAACTAAAAGAGTCTAGATAACCATCAATATGGATTCTAGTAATGTATTTCTCATATATGTCCTATAGATGACAATTCTATAGACATTGTTTAAGTTATCACTTTAATCCTTTTGGTTATAAATGTTCGTCTTTAGATCCTTTCATATAGAGATCACTAGAAGTTTAGGGCATTGCCATACAAGATCATATCTTTGAAATAGAAGCATTAAGAACTCTTTATTGATTATCATACTTGTCATGCAATATGCATAAAGTAAAATTTTTCTATTTACTGGAATAATAAAATAGCATTTCAACTAACTCTATTACATTTCAATGGGCTAATATAAATTTAAATGTATATTAAATATCCAGCAACTCTTGCTTCATTGCAGTCCATCCTTGTCCTTCATAAAGGCTTTACTTCTTATCGGAGCATGCACATCAATGTATGTCATATCTCATCCAGTATCACATACCAAGATGAAAAAGTAATCAAATTTATCTTATAATGTTTATACCTAAAATAAAGGTCTCTGCCCCTTCCTTATTCTTCTTTAATTCCTCCATAAAGAGAGGGAAATTCCTGTTCCAATGTCCATGTTGGTGACAGTGGTGACAATTGCCTCCGTTCTTTACTCCTCCCTTTGCCTTGCCCACAAGAGGAGCGAACCGACCTGCTAGTGGTCACAACCGAATGTTTGGAGGTATCCAAACATCAATTGGATAGGAGGCCAATTGGTCATTTCAGATGACCAACCGACCAACCAAGAGGTAAGAGGACCGATTCAAGGGTTGAACTGATCAATCTAGATTGTCAAGCACAATTCTACATCAACAACTGGTTCATGCATGTAATGTAGACCTAGGTGGTAGTAATTCCTTATGGATACAACGAATCACATACATATGTCCATAACCATAGCTAATGTTTTATATTGCATTATTACATTGTGGTATATAGCATGTATATGATACGTACCTGTATATGGCGATTATCTATGTATATATATATATATATATATGTATATATATATATATATATATATATATATATATATGTATATATATATATATATTAATATATATATATATATTAATATATATATATATATATATATGATATATACAAATTCCTCAATCAAACAAATTAAGTATAAGATGCTTAGAAACACACATGAAAAGCTTGATTGACTAAGCGTAGGTTACACCCAACCATGGTGCGTCATCCATCTCGTAGAATTGTGATGTTAATGATGTAGGTTTTGCTTAAGCGGGGAGCATTATTATCATTTTGGCTTTTGGGTCGGGCTTCACTGAGTGTCCTTAATGAGATTAAGAACCAGAACCATACATGTGAATATGGCAAAGAGTTGTTCATGTCATCTATCCAAGAATTCCATAAGATGCAATCAAGAAACATTGCTTATATTAATGATTGATTATGGATGCTGCATTGGCTGAGTAATAATTGAATCATTTTTTATCTTGGCTCATTAGAAGGTTGTTCGTTGCAATCTTTTGAAATGATGATTTACGGTTGTCAATTTGATCAAAATAATGAGAGAGATAGATAATTAAGGACCTATTAATTATCCTCAATTATAATCAAATCAAATCAAATAAAAAATGAATTTTCACAAAATTGAAAATTCTTTTGTAGAACCAAATGGCAACTCACAACAACAATTTTTCACTGTGATTAGTCCTTGAGAAGGACTAGTTAAATGGGAGTATCTGCCATAACTGGTTCAGGATGATGAGAATCATTTTCACACAGTAGCATAAGCTCTATGTCCTGGAGACACCAGAGCCAGATGAATCCCTTCCCAATGCACCTAAGGCTGATAGGGATGCTTACAAGATGCATACTAAAGATGTTGATGTGAAGTGTCTGATGCTATACTTCATGAACTATGAGTTACAGAGGCAATATGAGAACATGGATGTTATTGAGATGGTCACACATCTTAATAACATATTCCATGATCAGGCAAGACAAGAGAGATATGATGTCTCTAAGGCATTGTTCAAATGTGACATGGTAGAAGGAGATCCAGTAGGTTCTCCATTACTCAAGCGTATTGGGTATGTAGAGAACTTGGGTAGACTAGGATTCCCCTTGGGTCAAGAGATGGCCATTGATGTGATTTTGCAGTCTCTACTAGAGTCATATAGTCTACTTGTCATGAACTACAACATAAATGACTTTGACAAACCATAGATAGAGTTATTAGGCATGTTGAGAACATCTGGGGCAAAAATGAAGAAAGAAAAGCCCAAGTATGTGATGATGAATAACAATACAAAGGGAAAGTCGAAAGGCAAAGGAAAAGCTAAAAGAGTTCTAAAGATGGTCATAAGCCTAAATCCAGCTGATCAGCTAGTCATGAAAAAAGGTCGGCTCACCTGATGTTGATCGTTATATTCTTTTTTGCAAGAAAAGAAACTATCATATTTCTATTAAACTTATTACATGGTAAAGAGAAACCTCAAGTAACATTTGAGGGGAGAAAAGGTAGGAAAGAATAATATTTTCACATTGGGAAGAAGAAGGTAGAGGCTAGGTATGAAAATCGAGATATAATGGGAATAAAATAGACCATCTAACCACACACAAATATTGGGGTTATTTGCCATAACCATGCTATACATCCACCATCAGAACATATTCTAGGGAGATGCATAGAAATTGCATATATATCATATTATACATAGATATAAAATTGCATATATACCATATTATACATAGATATAAAATTGCATATATATCATATTATACATAGATATATTATTAAGGGATTGTATATGATCTTTAATCAGGAAATGTACATTAATCATTTTAAATATTTAGATTGTATGGAATAAATAAAAGTGATAGACCAAAAATCTGATCACATCATTAAATCCCAAAACACAATAAATTGATGTAGCATTGATACCACTGTAGGGAATTAGCAGCACAAAGTAGGCAGCATAAACAAAAATTTCCTATCCTTATTTCCATAACAACCAGATTGCTTCAACAACTATGTAATGGGAATGATAGTTTAATGATTTTATACCTATTCCTAGAGAAAGTCCAGCGAATAGAACTCATTACAGTGGTGTAGCACTCCTGGTTGCACTTAGACGACGTCAGAGCAGCTCCTGGTCTTCACCACAAACAATAGCCTAACATTTTCCTCCTAGTGGTAGACAACAACCTCCTCGCCTCTATATTAGTCCACACGGACCACCTAGAACTCTTGTCATTCTAGTAGAATAGATAGGAAGGAGTTGTCACTCCTATTGGTGTACTAGTCACCAACTTGCTCTCCAACATTTGTTCTCCCTTCCTATCCCTCCCTTTATTGAGTAGGACTTGCTCAGGTTCTCTATTAGTTACCACAACCTAAGAGGACAAAATTTTTTAGAGGCAATTGATTTGCATCTAAGAAACCCCCAATACCCCTCTATTTATAGGTGGGTTATGGTCTCAGTTCCCAGACTGTATGGGAGTGAAAGTGATCAAAATATCACAAAATTCACAACCTACAAGAGGGGAATCAGTCAGTTTGCCAAGAAATCAGTCAGTTCTCATGTGAGCCGATCGGTTCACTCAATGAATCGGTCAATTCACCATGTTTCCCAATCACATGTCAATTGGCAATTTGAACCCAATTAATGCATAACATGATGTCAACACTAATCCTTGATGCAACTGAATTTCTCCACAAACTAGGTGTCTCACACTTGAAATTCAAACATCTCATGACCCCAACCGGTCGGTTGGTGACATGATTCGATCAGTTCACTATGTGAACCGGCCAGTTCACTTCCCAGTTCAGGCATAACTCAGCCAATTCAATTTCTAATAAACTTTACACTCCAACCGGTTAGTTCAATCCTTGAATTGGTTGATAGGGAGTCTAGTCAGTTGATTTGTTGCTTAATTTGAATACCAAACACTTTGGCAATCAATTCAATTATCATTCATGATTAAACTCCTCTTCTAGGTGTATCCAATGTGTGTGACCCTATAGGTCTAATATTATGTTGGCAGTGAATGTCCATAATTAGTTTATGACATCACAAGCAAAGAGTGATGCTTAGTCACACATCAGTGCTACCCAAGTGGATGGAATGTTGGAGAACAACTTGAACCTAAATTATGTGCAAGGTGTTACAGTGATTGTCAAAATCCTTTGTCTCTAATAACCAAAATGAATTCAAGGTATGGAATCATTATCCTCTCAATGTTCAATCCATGTTCCTTGACTCTAGAGAAAATGTTTGAGATATATGTGACCGCAATATCATATATTGATTCACATGTGCATGTGCATGCTTTTCTCAATCTCTCTTATCGAGTGGCTTGGATATCAAACTACAGTAGGAGGGACAAATACCATCTACATCACTCACAGTCAATCCCCATGTGTCACATCTACCCAATCATCACCGTTATGGCAATCCTTATTTAGGGTTACGTTGGACGATTTCAAAGTATATCGAATGACAAGTGATGCATGTAGTGATTTCAAGTATAAGAACCACAATCACCACCATCACTATGAGAAATGACTAGAACCACCATACATGGTTTCCATATCTTACTCTCAAGGTGGTATGCCTGATACAATGTTCCTTGGCAAGTAATTGTGTGTTCAATTTGATATCACATATCATGACTGATGAGATTCTATCATGAACCAACCCACACTCTAGTCTTGTATGTTACTGTCTATCTACCTTCCATAGTAACAACCGACTAGGTACATTATAAGAATAATCATACTCTTAACATCCTTATGATCTAATTATTCTAGTCACATACTTGAATACATATGTTATTGAGTAAGATCATTCTTTAACCATTCATTATGTTTCCTCATTATCTCATGATTGAGTGAAATAAAATGAATTGGAAGCCTGTATTTATTATTATTAATAAAATCCTTTATGTAATATGCCATCACAATCATCATAATTGGTTCTTTGGGCATACATACCAATAGTATTTTGAACCTATGTATGACTAAATACATTGAATACCAATAATATTTTAGATGATAACATGAAGGATTTAAGATCAAAACCCAATCTTAATAATTATTTGGTTTGTTGAACAAATGTGATCTAAACATAAATCATATTTCTATATTTGTAGTATTTATATAGAAATTTTGTAGTTTCAATTATTATTAAGAACTATCTAAGCCTTTCTACAAATGTAAACCCTAAAGTTTTTTTAGTAAGGGAATCTTGATAAATACTATCATATTAGTCAAACATCTTGAACCCTAGTTACAAAATGTAATTGTATCATATTAGAGAGAGTATAATATTGAGGAACTAATCATGAAAATATATGATATACTCAAGTATGAAACATGAATAACCTAGTTTGAAATCTAGAAACAATGTTGATAGGAAGCATGGAATAGTAATCTTAGACAAAATTAACTACCATTCTAAATAAGTTAAATTGAACAAACTTGATTCCAAGACAAGAAACATCAAATAACCCTATATTATTCTCTTTATCCAGATTCATGAAAAATCAACATCTTTGATTCTCGTGGACATCTCGATTGGAAATTCTTGTTTGGAGAAGGTACTAGATTCTTGACTCTTTTATTGAACTATTTTATTCCCTCTTGAATTTAGTTCATATAATTTTGCAAAAATAGTCAACCCAATTTGTTTTTAACCTTTTCCACCTCGTTGAAGGTCACCATATTTAGTGTGGAATAATTGAATAAAATGATTGAATTTGCACATTGGCATGAACAATTGAATATTGGATAAGAGTTTTAGCTCACTATATTTGGGTCATATCCCTCATCATGCGTAGTGGAAAATGGACCATTAGAGGTCCCCTAGTACTTGCTACCCCCATAGACAAAAGTGTCATTTTATCATTAAGGGAAGAACACTAGGCACCTAGCCCTAGTGAAGATAAAATATTATGTTTCATTTTCTAGTGGATACACCATTATATTTTGAATAATTTGATATCTTGATAAATATTATATTTATGTCCACTCAGCAAACCTACCTATAATTTATTTCTTAAATATTTATTTTTAAATAGCTAAATAATTGGATTTAGTACCAAACTTGCTGACCCATCTTCCATTTTTGGGGTCCATGTGTGGTCTTATTACCTTTAGGAATTCATGTACATGTGATACAAAGAAGATATAGAGGATACAGGCAGGAGTTGTCCCCTATTCAAGATTAGATAGGTCTCACATATGATTTAAGTACTAGTTTATTTTTATAAGCTTCCATGACTTTAATATAAAGTATGTATTGTAAAAAGATTTGGTTATATTTTATGAGATAATTTTATAAATATTTGATCATAAAGATTGCATTTTTACACCCAAGCCAAATTATAGGAGGAGAAAAGTTAGCAACCACAATTGTTATTGTGTGCATTTGTGTGTCAAGCAAAACTAGAAAGTAACCAGTTAGGTCATTTGGGCAATATCAATTCATTGAAGACGCATTCAGGGCAATAACAACATGGCCAAAGAAGTTACTCATTATTAGGTGATTTCACTTCCATTGTGGTAATAATGAAAGAGATTTATATCCTATTCATTATTGTAGGTAAACTATTTTGAGGCATGGAAACAATGAAAGAAGTTCATTATGAAGTCAATAACTGATGTTTTTTCTATTTTATAGATTTATTGTAGAGTTTTTTAATTGATGTAAATACTGATAATTAATAGGATATATATAGGATCAAGTGAATGTAGAAATGTCCATTCATTATTGTGATATATTTGAATTATGCATAGATTTTCATATGATTTATAAATTTGGTATTATGTGCATATGTTTGGTGTAACATACCGAATTCTGGATTTTTTTGTATTTTATCCCTTTTTACCATCTTTTCCTTTCATTTCTATCCACTTTCTATTTAATTGTGGAGAATATGATGGTGTAATGAACATTTGTTTACCTTTTCTATCAATAGATGTGTTTATGCACAAATACCTCAATTAAAGCTTGGTAATGGGTTTAATATGTAAAATGTCCACTTAAGTAATGAAAAGGATAAAATATTTCATCGTAGAACTTTCTAGTACTTTTTAAAATATGAAAAAGAAAAGAAATCCCAAAATATATACAAAGGAGAAGATAAATGTAATCATTGGAGATAAAATGGAATATATTGGATAAAAGAGGATAATGAGGAATATATTGTTCCAAAAATCATAAATGGAAACCTACGAAGATAATTTGGCACAAATCTTGTTTTCTTGATCTAAAAGAATCTTAAGGACCAAGTATCACGTAATTTGGAAGATAAATGCATATATTAAAGTCTTTATTAAAATAAAATGAGAGATAAGCAGATAAAGTGAAACAAAATATCTAATGTCCATAAATTGGAAAACTAACTCAAAATTCGTAATCTAAGCATGGAAATAAGCCTTTGTGCAAATTTGCATCTAATTTGGTCAATGTTTAATATTTTATGTTAATTAGGAGAGAGAAAGTGTGTAAACCCTTAAAATCATTAATTAAAATAATAAACAATACCAACAAATGGAAAAAATGGAAAATTCGTATCCAACTTACTTAATATGACTTATAGGTGAAGTTTTATTATTTTTGGAGAATCCTAGAGTCATTAATGAAGGAGGAAAGAGAAATTGACATTTGAATTAATTAACCTAATAGAAGTCCTCAAAAGGCAAAAGTAATTTTATATTCGGATTCTACACGTCAAAATTAGCCAGGGTGTAAATTTTGGTTAATTTTAGAAATCATTTAAGCCATCAAAATAAGAGAGACAACTTCATTTAATAATGCATATATCACTAGAGTCGAAAATATAGTTGGATAAGGATTTAATATGCAAAATTTGACTTGTTGTGCACTCATCATTGATCGTGGATCTTGGATCCAATGGCTTCTGGTCATCTTCTACCTTGGTTTAGATAAGGAAACAAAAACAAATTTGTTTGATTTTTCATTTTCCATTATCTCCCTCGTTTCTCAACCAAATCACGAGTTCTTATGCTCGTTGGATTCCTTGCGAGATTTCACACAATATTATCCCAATTTTTTCATATTTTAATCGAGTATCCGAGCTTTTCCAAACCGTCTAAAGTCTCTCTCTCACCCCAACTCTGAAAACCCTAGTTTACTTCTCTCCACCTATATATCCCTACCCTTGTCTTCTTGGAGGTCCTTGCAACTTTCCTCTCCAACCAATTCTTTCTGTTATCATTCGTGTTGCCTCTAGAAGTCAATTTTGTGCCTAGATTTGCAGTGCCTTTCTCTCCCTCTTCTCTCCACCTTCAAGCAAATTGACAACACCATCAGGTTTGGAATCTTCTTGGCTTTCTTTCACATATCTAAACGTCAAGTTTGGTTGAGTATACTAGTTTCGCCCAATCTTGCCCAAGCAAGTTGCTTGCTTCCACACAGCCATGACACAGGTGAAGGTAGGAGATGATTCATTGCATTTTTACCTTTTTTACCCCCGTTCGATCCTTGCTTGGACGAAGTGCCTACGTGTCACATTGTAATTGGTTCATTTTTAAAATTCATAACTCCTAAACCGTGCATCCAAAAATAAAAATAAAATATGTTCTCAAATAAAAAAAATGTAAGATATCTAATAAAAATAATTTTGACACTTGATTCTGAGGTTTTCGTAAAAGTGTTTTTGAGGATGATTTAATTAGCTAAAAATCACAAAAAATGCATCTAAAAGTCCATATCTTCAAAATACATTATATTATATGTCATTTGATCAATAAACTCTAACTAAGACAATGGTGATATTTTCAAAGTCTAACTCGGAGTTTTATATGAAAGATCCTAAATATTGGTTTTCTTTACCTTTATGTATATGCAAAACCCTAATTCATGACAATACATTGAAAATAGGAAAAGTGGAACTTTGAATCAATTAAGTGGTGCAAGTTGATAATTGGAGTCAATATTAAAGGTATGTGCATTTACACCTTAAGTTGGGAAATATTTTTGCCTTGTCCTACTTTTTCCACAATGAGGTTTATTTGAATCATATATCCTATGCTCATTATTCTTTTGTTATACCTGCCACATAATTGGTTTTAGAATATTGTTCTTGGGTCTTGGTACCCCACTGCTATGCTCTATTTAAATGATTATATTACTTTCCATTGATTCTAGCATGATGATTTTATTAGACTAACTAGCTATAGTAGTGGTACTTATGTACAACCACCCATAGTTGGAGAATGTGTTATTTCTCCCCTGGGGAACTCCCCTACACATGAAATATGTGTAGGTGACTAGGAATGTATTATTCTCCCTTCACCCTTCTGGTTGAAGGTCCGGTAGGTGCCTCAACCCTACTTAATTAAGGTAGTCAATATTAATCATGCATGCAATTCTTTTATTATACTTTGTTTATGGCAAGCATCTATTGAAAGCTTCTTGTATATTTAGCCTCATTCTCTTGTAATCTTCATCTTATGATGAACCCTAGCCTGTTTTTATATGTTTTTCTTATCTTGTTATCCTAGAATAGATTTTATGACACATACTTGTTTTTCATTTCCCTTTTGCTGGGTGCCTTCCCAACCACCCAGGTGATGAGCAAGTCGATGGAGAAGACCTGAAGATCTTAGCATTGGCATGGACTTAGTTGATGGATTTGTAGCTTGGAGACAAGGTTGTGACAGTTAGACTTCCCTCTATCTAGATCCTATTTTTGTATCTTGATGTAAACCCTAATGGGAGAATTTGATGTATTTTTGTACAATCTTTTATGAAATTGATTTAGTCAGAAATTTTTATTATGCTTCTTTCCAATGTGTTTTGTTTACCATATTTATTAAGGAGGTGATCTCACACTCTTTACATTTGGAAAATTCCAGTGTTCCATGCAATGCCATTTTATTCCATTGATTGGGTTAATGGCTGATGTTGGGATTTCTTCTTTCATGTATTTTCTTATCATAATATGAGTTGTATGTGCAATGTTGAGTGATGGTTTCTTTTTAAGATGTTACACATGTATAAATTTCCTTCCTATATGATTCTATGATCATTTTTAGTTTAAAAGAAATGAAAAAATGGAAGTAAAATTCATACCTTTTTTCAAAAATTGCATACTTCATCTTGACAGTCTCGAGTCACATTTTTGTAGTGTAATAGGATAGGAATCATTTCATAGGGCATGTTTATTGAAAGAGAAACATTAGTTACTTTCTTTTAGTTAGACTGACATGGTAAGCTAATAGGAATCATTGGATAGGGCATGCCAATAAGGAGTCCAATGTTGATTTAAGATTAAAGAGGACACATAATGTTGTCTAATGTTGTTAGTTGTGTTCTTTCACTAACACTTATTACTAAATACATTGAATTCTATGCATATCCTTTGTTGGGTAGATAATAGGTGTTGGGTAAAATTTACTTATAGATAATTAACTAGACAACATGTGTGCTTGTCTATTTATTTATATAGTTTTCCGTCTTCATTTAACTTTTCCCACAAATACCTATCATTACAGATGTTATCCTCAAATACAAATCCACTTCTAGAAGACATAATGCATCCAACTCCATATGTACGGAGTGAAGCTATGTGTTACATCCTTGAGATGTGTAGATTCCAAGACTGAATAAATTAGGGAACATATAACCAGGAAGTGAATTGAGGGTTCTTGGTTGATAATTCCAAACCATAGAAATAGATTTAATGATCAATTTAAGGAAATAATGTGCTTTGAATAAGGAGTTACTCATATTAAATTTCACCTCCTAAGGATAAAATTTAAACAAATCATCCTTATCTTGCTTCCAACATATTGTATAATCACAAAAAATTTTATACAAAATGGATCTATATATAGTACTTTTAAATAAACACAGTGACTATTTCTACTCTAATTTATGAATTTTATTTATTAATAAGATTATTAATTATTAACATGTATCTAATTAAAATTTATTGACAGAATTTGTGTGAGCAAGTGCACATGTGTGTTTACTTGTTTAGAAAAGAAAAGGTGAGTTTTCTCTAAAATATGAAAAATATTTTAATGAGTGCAAAAGTGACAACTAGTCTCAAAATCATAATCTACATGTAAAAATTATCCTATAGGTAACTTTTCATCTAATTTGGATAATCTTTTATGTTCATGTGTAGATTAGGAGAGAGAAAGTATAATTAAAGCTCAAAATATTAAACAATATGATAAATAACTTCAAAGGACAAAATTAATGGCAAACTCATGTTATATATATTTTAGATTACTTGAGGGTGACGTTTCACATTAATTGATGGTTTCTACATCTCTCTAATGTTATAGGAATAAGAAAATATGATTTATTTTTTAAAAAATTAAATAAAATACTTAGAGTCTCCCAAAACTAAAAACTAGTGTCAAAATCAGATTCTACACATTCTATTAGGCTGGGCATCAATTTTCTATTAATTTGGAGTTTGTTTGCACCTTTAAATGAAGAGAGTGAAAAAGATAAATTATATTAAATAACACTTTAGTCGAAATCATAATTGGATTGCAATTAAATGTCACGCGGCTAGCTTCTTTTTCAGGGATACATGCTTTTATCATGATCATTGAATCACAGTCCAATGGCTCACGGATCATCAACTACCTCTCGCTGCTCATGAACAGTAGCCACAACCATAGGGCCTGATAATTTGTGGATTTCTTGCTCAATTCTCAATCATTTTTTAAATTTTTGGTGCTATGAATGCATGTGATGATTCACATCTAATCACCCCCTACTCAAAACCTATGGTCAAGAATTTAGGAAACACCCTAAACCCCTCTCCAAGCTTCCCGAACCTCCTTATCCCAAAGGATTCAAACTGAACCCCCCACTTGTATATAACCCTCTCTTTGGCTCCGCACGTTGAGAGTTATTCTCCTCTGGATTCAATTTCTCTACCATTTTTTCACCTATCACTAAGTCACATTTTTGTTCTGACTTTGTGGTACTTGTCCACAACACCTCACATTGTCAGAGAGCAATTGGCATCACAATACGATTCCTCGATACCCTTTTTTCGATTCGACGCTCTGAGTTTTGGTGACCTTGCACACACGTGATTTTTCCAATTTCTTCCTCCGGCGACCAACATGCTACTTTGTATCCATGGCATGAGTCTAGAGGGGGATGATTCTCGTTGTGAACTCTCAGTTATGCCCTCGCTTCTTCTTTCATCTCATTTTCTCACCAAAGGGCATTAAGGTTTTATTGCCTCAGTTTTGTTCTTTGATTTGTGCTTATTATGTGTCATGTTGGAAGTGGGACCAATGGATTTGGCCATCTGCGATTGGTCCAACTCAGCACGTTCTCCCTCTTCCTCTCTCTTTCGTACAAGATTGATTGTTTGTCTTCTACCAATTTTCTGATTGGTCAAACTTATTAAAATTGTATTGTTTACTCTACTTGTCCAAAAATAATAAATAAATATGTTTTGGAATCATAAAAATGAGATCTTTCTAAGCAAACTATTTTAGAGTCTATTCCAATGCTTTTTATGGTTGATTTTTAGGAATCTTATAAAATACATGACACGCCCTAAAAATTGTAACTAATTTTATAGTCTCAAAATTAAGTAAATAAATATGTTTTTTGATCAAAAAAATATAATGCATCGATTGGTTTAGGTTTTTTAACCAAAATCTAAGCATTTCAAAAAGGTCTAAAATTGGTTTTTCTTTACACATATGCATTATAAAACCCTAATACATGTGAATAACCTGAAATTAGGCAAAGGTGATCTTGGAATCTTCTAAGTGGGTGAAAAGTAATAACTAGGACTCTAAATTAAGGTATGTGCATCTTACCCTTTAAGTTGGGCATACTTGTTATCCAAACCCTAATTTCCTGATGAGGCACAGACTAAAACCTTGATTACTATTATCGCTCTTTTTTGTACAATTATTTCATTATTTGTTGGGATTTTGACTCGTAGGCCATATTTCTATTATTTGATGTTAAATATTTCCTTGCCATATTATTTCTTTTAGCATGATTATTTGGTTGAATTGATAGCTAATGTAGTGTACCTCGGTACAACCACCCATAGTTTGGGCATGTGTTATTTTGCCCAGGGGAATGTGTTTATTCTCCCCCCTTTTATATATATTTTGTAGGTGATTGGGAATGTGTTTATTCTCCCCTCTCCAACTGGTTGAGGTTTTGTAGGTACCTCAACCCTACTTAGTTAATGTAGTCATACTATTAATCATGCATGCTTCTTTATTATTATCTATTATGGAAATATTCATATTTGATACGTGCTTCGTACTCTTGACCCTCTATGTTCTTGATGAATCTTTACCCTATATTTATCTTATTGTTCTTAACTTTGTTTTTGTTCCTTATTTGACACATATCTTGTTTTGTCCTCTTGTTGGGTAACCCCAACCACTGAGGTTTAGGACAATGAGTGGAACAAGATCAAGAAGGACCCACCCAATATTAGATTCAAGGTTTGGCTACAAGGATGTCTAGGTTGTAGTTGCTAGATCCTATAGATACATGAACTCGTGTAGTGAACATGGTTTAGACAAGTAAAAACTTAGTTTTTTTTCATCCGCAGCTACTATTGACATTTTTGTATCTGGATTATGCTTATTTCAATGGAATTATTTTGCATGCATCCTTCATAATCTAAATTTCTCATGAGAGATGGATTTTGTGTATTTTCTGTTAAATTTTTATAAGAGGGAGATCTCGCCTTCTTACTGCATGGTATCAGTTCATGATGGGTAGGTATTAGGACATAAGTCAAACAAAAGGGTGTCTAGAAAGGATCAGGGTTTAGGGGTTGGTAAGATTGGTTTAAAAGGACTTTCAGATACACATGATACCTCCATGGCCTGAGCTAATACAAGTTATTAAAAATATCATGTCGTTAGGCAATACTAGTATTAGACATCAATGTTGGATACTCCTAAGAACCTAATGTGATGACCTTGTGACTTTTATGGCGATTTATACCCAACATAAATCCCTTATGTCCCATATAACCACATTTTTGGGTAGTCTATCCCTATAACTTCGACATTGAGGTTTAGTAATATTAATTAGTAAGCAATCCAGTGATAGATCTTATACATGGTTTAGATAGACTCACCCTTCTACCTCTAGTTTAGTTTGAATTGGTAGGTCAAACCTTCTAAGGAGTGGAGGGGTAGTGGTACCACCTTATAGAACATGGAAATGTTGATTTTGAGTACGTAATCCTTTTTTTAAAGGGGGTGGAGTCATGTAAAATGTAGCTACTCTAATTCTAGAAACCCTAACTCCATGATTAGGAGGTTAGTGTCCTTAGATCCTTAGATTTGAACAAACAAGATTTTCCCTTGTATCCTGGTGGCTTTTCTATATTTATCCTTGTTGCAGTGTAGTGTGCTTCTTTCTTTCACAATCAGACCATAAGAGATCACACATAGGCACCTCATATGGAAATTCCAGTACAAGGTCAATGTTCCTAATCTTTTCAAGTGTGAGGGATAGAGCACACCATGCAAACAAAAGATTGAGACTACACATATACATAAAGAAAATTGCGGGATTGGATTAATTATTGACTTATTAGTTTAACAATAGGGCATCACAGCCACTAAAATTTTTCATACTGCCATTTGATGGACTAGCTACCTATTTAAGAGGGATAGAATGTTTAATATATGGGACTACCTTATCATACATCAAATGTATTCATAATCATATGATGTATTTCTTAAAAGATTTATAGTTGTAGCATTTTGTTTGTCTTGATCATAGATTTATCAATTTCCAGTACACTCCATGTAGAGCTTAGATCAATCTGATTGGTACTGATATCTCAACCTGTATGCAATGATATTCGAGTTTCTTTAGTTGAGGATAATCCTAGAGCTCTTGATTTCCAAAGATACAACTATATAATTTTGTTAATTGCATATTTTACCAACTAATACAACTATATTAATTTGTCTTAAAATTGCACATGACAGAAGCCAACATATTTTCAAATCTTCTTCTCTTTGTACCTTTTTTAGCATACATAGCTAATGTCAAAAAAAATTCATGTCATTCTCATAGTCTTAATACTGCCAATCTAGGTAGTAAAGGCTGTTAAATGATATTTAGCATGTCCACTAATGAAATCCTCAAATAGTATTGGATAAATATTAATGGCGATAAATGAATATAATTCAGCCTTTACTAAAACTCAATGTCATGATTGACTTTATTTTTGGAAGTGAAGACCACTAATATTCATACATAAGTCACAACCTCCTTGCAAAAATATTTTTAAAATCATTAAAAGTAAAATAGTCATTTCTTTTAGAAAGACAACATAACAGATCTAAACTTACACAACAAGACACAAGTCCTTTGATATCGACCATATATAATGAGAGGTTCATACATATAACATTGGCATTGATTCTGCTAAGATCATAGAAACCAATGAGCAAAGTGATGAGGTCCATAGGGCTTGCTGAGTTGAAAGCCCAGATCCATCTCAACTAGAACATGAAAAACATATTCTTAAAGAGAAAGAAAGAACACTAAATGACACATTGAAAAAGCTTTTAGATGTATTTGATAACAATGATGTTCCTAATCGATCTGAATGAAATTTAATCAAAAAGTCAAGTGAAATAGAATAGATACAAAGAGGAGCATCTTGTTGAACATTTGAGACAAGTTATGACTGCCACTTCTTCATGGCATGCATATTGTGGTCTCGATATTCATGGAGGCAGAAGGCAACTCAAAACCACACCATCCCAAGAATTATGTTCAGGATTAGGTCATTGTGAGGAGGCGAGATCACCCCTTACTAAAATTTGACAAAAAATACACAACATCCACTCTTATGATAAATTTAGATTATGAAGGATGCATGCATAATAATTCCATTTAAATAAGCATGATCCAGATACAAAAATGTCAACAATAGTAGTAGAAAGAAAAGACTAAGTTATTACATGTCTTTATACCAAATTCACTACATGAGTTCATGTCTCTATAGAATCTAGCAGCAACAACCAAGACATCCTTGTAAACAAACCCTGAATCTACTCCTGGAGTGGTCCTTTCCTGATCTTGTTCCACTCCATGTGCAAAACTTGGGTGGTTGGGGTCACTCATCAAGAGGAGAAAACAAGGTATGTGTTAAATAAGGAACAAGAACAAAGTTAAGAACAACAAGGAAAATATAGTGAAAATATTCATCAACAACATAGAAGGAGAAAAGCATGAGGAGGATATCAAATAGGAATCTTGCCATAACAGATAATAATAAAGCAACATGCATGTTTAATAGTATGACTACAATAACTAAGTAGGGTTGAGGCACCTACCAAACCTCAACCAATAGGTGAGGGGAGAATAAACACATTACCAGTCACCTACAATATATATATATATATATATATATATATACATATATATAAGTGGGGAGAATAAACACATTCCCCTAGTAAAAATAACAGATGCCCAAACTATGGGTGGTTATACATAGGTACACTACATTAGCTAACAAGTCAACCAAATCCCCATGCTAAAAGAAATAATATGGCAAGGCCAGATTTAACATCCCTGTGGGTCGAAACCCAATAAAATAATGAAATAATTGCACCATATAGAGCGAAAATAGGGATCAAGGTTTTAATCCATGCCTCATTGGGAAATTAGGGATTGAATAATAAATATGCCCAACTTAAAGGGTAAGATGCACATACCTCAATTTAGAGTTGTAGTTATCACTTTTCACCAACTTAGAAGATTTCAAGATCACCTTTCCCAAATTTAAAGTTATTCACATGTATTAGGGGTTTATAATGCATATAAGTGTAAAGAAATCCTAATTTTAGACCTTTTTGGAAAACCTTAGATTTTGGTCACAAAAGCTAAACCAATTGATACCTTATGTTTTTTCTATCAAGAAAACATATTTATTTACTTAATTTGGAGATTATATAAATTAGTTACAATTTGTAGGGATTTCCATGTATTGTATTAGATTCCCCATAATCAACCATCAAAAAATTGGAATTAGACTCTGGAAACATTTTTATTATAAATATATAATTTTTCGATTTCCACAACATATTTATTTATAATTTATGAATAAGTAGAGTAAAAGATACAATTTTTATAAGTTTTGTCAATTAGAAAATTCATAAAAGCCAAATAATCAATTCTGTGTCACAAAGAGAGGAAGAGGGAGAACGTGCTGAGTTGGCCCAATCATATATGGCCAACTCGATCGGTCCCGTTGCCAACACGACGCACGGTAAGTGCAATTCAAAGAACAAAACTGGGGTGAAAACGCCTTAATGCCCTTTGGTGAGAAAATGAAAAGAAGAAGAGGAGAGACCATACCCGAGAGTTTGCAATGGGGAATCATCCCCCTCTAGACTCACGCCATGCCTGTGAAGCAGCAGGCTGGTCACTGGATGAAGAAATGGGGAAAATCACGTGTGTGTAGGATCGCCAAAAATCGATTGTCGAATTGAAGAGAGGGTATCAAGGAATCATACTGTGATGCCAATTGCTTTCTAACAAAGCGAGGTGTCATAGATGAGCACCAGAAGGTCAGAAGAAAAACATGAATCAGTGGTGGGTGAAAAGATGGTGTGCTCTCGATGTGACGGAGCCAAAGAGAGGGTTATATATAGGTGGGGGTTTAGTTTAAGGCCTTTGGGAGAAGGAAGTTCGAGAAGCTCAGAGAGGGGTTTTGGGTGTTTCCTAAATTATTGAACATTGGTTATGAGTAGGGGGTTATTAGATGTGGAATCATCACACAAATTCATAGCACTAAAATTTTGAAGAAACAAATGAAAATTGAGTGAGAAATCTATGAGTTACCAGGCCTTATGGCCGTGGTCACTATTCACAGATAGAAAGAGGTAGTTGAAGATTCGTGAGTTGTTGGACTGCAATTGAACGACCGTGATCAAGGCACGTATCCATAAAAAAGAATCCAGTCGCGTGACAATAATTTACAATCCAATTATGATTTTGACTAAAGCCTTATTTAAATAATTTCTCTTTTTCACTCTCTTCAATTGATGGTGCAAACAAACTCCAAATTAAATAAAAATTGATTCCCGGCCTAATTAGGATGTGTAGAATCTGACTTTCACATTACTTTTTTAGTTTTCGAGACTTTAAGTATTTTATTTAATTCTTTTAAAGTAATTCATATATTCTCTTTCCTATCACATTAGAGACATCTAGAAACCATAAATTAATGTAAAACTTCGTCCTCAACCAAACTAAAACATATGGAACACAAATTTGCCATTAATTTTATACGTTGATGTTATTTATCATATTATTTAATGTTTTAGGCTTTAATTATACTTTCTCTCTCCTAATCTACACATGAACATTAAAGATTACCCATATTAGATGAAAATTTACCCATAGGCTAATTTTAACATGTAAATTATGGTTTGAGATTAGTTTCCACTTTTATAGTCATTAAATGGTTAGTTTCATATATTGGAGAAAACTCACCTTTTCTTTTCAAAATTAAAAAGATAAATTATTATTATCCCAAAATCGTGAAACTTGTCCTCCAAGCCATATCAGATCCAAAGAATTTGAATCTAAAGTTATTTTTATTCAATGAGTCTTATTTTTATGAGTTTTATTCCATTTTCACATTTTGACATTATTTATCACATTCAATGATTTAATGTCACATTATCAAGTTTAAAGCTTTATCTATTTATTCGTTTTTCTTTTCCTTGCTCCATAAGGCCAAGGGAAGTTCTAGAATGAAATTATTTTAACAATATATCACTTAAGTGGTAATTTGCATTTTAGACCTCTATTGAAATATTCTCTGAGGTATTTGTGCATAAACTCATACATTGGCATGAATGGTGATCCAATATACTCCAAACCACTAATAATTCCATAAATTCAACATCGACAAAAAGGATAGAAAAGATAGGAAAAGTTAGGAAAAGGGTCATACTATGAATATACCTAGATTTCTATTCATTACAACACTCCACCCCTTAAAAAGGATTTTGACCCCGAAATCTCAAGCAAAGGGGGAAGGGTGAGTACGCAACATCTCATCTTTAAGCTCCTGGTTGTTTCTTCCAAACCATGGCACTTCTACAAGACTTTCACTAGCTCAACTTGGGAGTCCAAAATCTTCACAAGCAACTTCTCATAAGTAAGGTTCTCATGGATCTCCAAAGGTTGCACTATTGATATTTCCTTTTATTAGATATAACACAGTTACTATTTTTGTCTTATTAGCATTATAGTTATTATGATATTAAATTACCATTATTATTCTTTTAATTGCGCCCTATTATACCATTTTGTTGCCAAAAGAGTTACATTTAATAATTATGCAAGAACCCCTATATGTTTGTTATTTATCTCATTAAGAGTTTTAGCACAATTAGCGATTACTCAATTATCTCACTATCTATGAATATATTTGACCATTATCCTTAATAATTTGGATTTAGACGTCATTGTCCTCATATTCTCACCATATTGGATTATCTCAAATTATTTGCATGAAATAGACAACTTTATCAAATTTGATATTAAGTCTAAAATTAACCTAATTATTGTCACTTTAATTACTTCCACCCACATCAAACATATATTAATTGTCACATTACCTGTCTTACTCACATTACTATCCTCATAAATCATTTAATAATGGTTATTCACTTCCTATTATTGATTATGCACATTTAACACCACATTTGTGATTCATTCATGCTTAAGTGAATCAAAGTACTCATTAACCATATTTGAATCATTATTTGGATATTTGTGAACAAGGTGAAACATATTACATGTCAATGAATTGATTTATATATTAACTCAATATTAGGTGATTATATGCCATTTATGTATATAAATATCTCTTATTTGATTAAGATAGCTAATGTCACTAATGTATCATGAATGTCATAAAAAATTCACATATTAATGTTAGATGATTACAACTTAGGATTTGGGGCCAGCATGATCAATATACCTTCTCATTAAGTTTAGGGATAGGTTCCATTTATCTCACTCATCATAACATTAGGATTTACAGGCTCATGACATATTCAACATCATGCATATCCAAAATGAGGATTAATATGTGAGTTACTCACTATGTGCATTAAATATTCATTAGGGTTCAAACATGTGAATTGTTCATGAGTTGATCATTATATGTTCTTTAATATATAAACAAGCATGTCAGGTTATAACTATAACTTGTTTGGTCTAATATAAGGATCCAAGGACACTAACCTCCTATTCATGGAGTTAGGGTTTGTAGAATCAAAGTAGCTAGATTTTGGTATTTTACAGGACTCCATCCCCTTTAAGAAAAGGATTTCATCCTCGAAATTACCATTTCCATGTTCTATAAGGTGCTACCACTACCCATAACCCCTTAAAAGGTTTGACCTACCAATTCAAACTAAACTAGAGGTAATAGGGTGAATCTAACTAAACTATGTATACGATCTATCACTGGATTACTTATTAATTAATATCACCAAACCTCAATGTCTATGTTCTAGGGATAGACTACCCAAACATGTGGTTCTATGGGACATAAGGGATTTATATTGGGTATCCATCCTCATACAAGTCACAAGCTCATCACATTAGGATCTTAGGAGTATCCATCATAGATGTCTAAGACTACTATTGCCTAAAGGCATGTTATTTTATATAGTCAATATCAGCTTATGTCAGGCAGGTATCATACAGATCCGAGAGTTCTTGTAAGCCAAGCTAGTGGCATGTAGCACAATCTTGCCAACCCACGAACCCTGATCCTTTCTAGAAACATTTGTTTTCAACTTATGCCCTAATAGCTACCCATCATGATCTGATACCATGTTGTAAGGAGGCAAGATCCCCCCTACTAAACTTTAATAGAAAATACTCAACATCCATTTCTTATGAGAAATTTATATTATGAAGGATGCATGCATAATAATTCTATTGAAATAATCATGATCCAAATACAAAAAGGTGAGTAGTACTAGCGGAAATAAAAGACTAAGTTATGAAATGCCTTCATACCAAGTTCACAGCATGAGTTCATGTATCTATAGGATCTAGAAGCACCAACCTAGATATCCTTGTAGCCAAACCTTGAATCTACTCTTGGGCTGATCCTTCCTGATCTTGCTCCACTCCTTGTCCTAAACCTAGTGGTTGGGGTCACCCCACAAGAGGAGAAAACAAGGTATGTGTCAAATAAGGAACAAGAACAAAGTTAACAAAAACAAGGAAAATATAGGGCAAAGATTCATCAGCAACATAGATGGTAAAGAGTATGAGACACATATCAAATCAGAATATTGCCATAACAGACAATCATAAAGCAACATGCATTACTAATAGTATGACTACATTAACTAAGTACGGCTGAGGTACCTACCAAACCTCAACCAATAGGTGAAGGGAGAATAATCACATTCCCAATCACATACAATATATATATATATATATATATATATATATAAGTGAGGATAATAAACAAATTCCCCTAGGCGAAATAATACATGCCCAAACTATGGGTGGTTGTATAGAGGTACACAACATTAGCTAAATAGTCAACCAAATCACCATTCTAAAATAGATAATATGCAAAGGCAAGATTTAACATCAAATAATAGACATATCGCCTGTGGGTTGAAACCCCAACAAAAAATGAAATAATCACACCAAAAAGAGCAATAATAAGAATCAAGGTTTTAGTCCATGCCTCACTAGGAAATTAGGGTTTGGATAACAAATATTCCCAACTTAAAGGGTAAGATGCTCATACCTCAATTCAGAGTCTTATTTATCACTTTCCACCAACTTAGAAGATTCCAAGATCACCTTTGCCTAATTTAAAGTTATTCACATATATTAGGGTTTTATAATGCATATAAGTGTGAAGAAAACCTAATTTTAGACCTTTTTAGAAAACCTTAGATTTTGGTCACAAAACCTAAACTTATCGATTCCTTATGTTTTTTGATCAAGAAAACATATTTATTTGCTTAATTTGGAGATTATATAAATTAGTTACAATTTTTAGGGCTTTTCATGTGTTTAAATTGATTTACAAAAATGAACCATCGAAACAATTAAAACTAGACTTTGGAAATATTTTCATGTATCACATTTATTTGATTCGAAATCATATTCATTTATAATTTTTTAGACAAGTAGAGTAATAGATACAATTTTTATAAGTTCGGCCAATCAATAAATTTGTAAAAGCTAAATAATCAATTTTGTGTGAAAGAAAGAGGTAGAGGGGGAGTGCGTTGAGTTGGCCCAATTGAAGTTGGTGAACTTAGTCGTTCCCACTACCAACATGACACATAGTAAGTGCAAATAAAAGAACAAAACTAAGACAAAAGACCTTAATGCCCTTTCACAAGAAAAAAATAAAAAAGAAGAGGCGAGGGCATAACCAAATGTTCACAATAGGGAATCTTCCCCTTCTAGACTCACGCCATGGCTGTGAAGCAGTAGGTTGGTCGATGGAGGAAGAATTGGGGAAAATCGTCTGTGTTCATGATCACCAAAACTCAGAGCGTCAAATCGAAGAGAGGGTATCAAGGAATCATACTTTGATGCCAATTGTTCTCTGACGATGCGAGGTGTTGTGGATGAGTGTTGCAAAGGATAGAACAAAAATGTGACTTAGTTATGGGTGAAAAGATGGTGTGCAGAGGATTTGAAGCCAAAGGACAATAACTCTCGATGCGACGAAGCCAAAGAGAGGGTTATATATAGGTGGGGATTCTATTTAGAGGCTTTAGGAGAAGAAGGTTTAAGAATCTTGGAGAGGGGTTTTGGGAATTTCCTAAATTCCTAAACCATAGATTTCGAGTAGGGGGTTGTTAGAATTATCACACTTATTCATAGAACCAAAAATTTAAAAAAATGATTGAGAATTGAATGAGAAATTGGAGAATTACTAGGCCTTATGGCTGCAACTACTGTTCATAAGTAGTGAGAGGTATTTGAAGAATCATCTGTCATTGGATCATGATTCAACAGTTGCAATCAAGGTGCATATCTATGAAAAAGAATCTAGCCTGACATTTAATTACAATCTGATTATGATTTCGACTAAAGTGTTATTTAAATAATTTCTCTTGTTCTCTCTCTTCATTTGAAGGTGCAAAACTAACTCCAAATTAAATGAATATTGATACCAGCCTAATTAGGATGTGTGGAATCCAATTTTGACATTAGTTTTTAGGTTTGGAGACTTTAAGTATTTTATTTAATTCTTTAAAAGTAAATCATATTTTCTCTTGCCTATCACATTAGAGACATATAGAAACCATCAATTAATGTGAAACTTCGCCCTCAACAAACTAAAACATATGTGCCACAAATTTTTCATTAATTTTATCCTTTGAAGTTATTTATCATATTATTTAATATTTTGTTCTATAATTATACTTTCTTTCTCCTAATCTACACATGTACGTTAAAGATTATCCAAATTAGATGAAAATTTTCCCATAGGCTAATTATAACATGTAGATTATGAATTTTAGATTAGTTGCCACCTTTGGAGTCACCATATGATTTATTTCATATTTTGGAGAAAAATAACCTTTTGTTTTCTAAATAAAATAGATATAGTTATTATTATCCCAAAATTGTGAAACTTGGCCTCCAAGCCATATTAGATCCAAGGATTTCAAATCTGATGTTATTTTTATCCATTGAGTCTTATTTTTATGAGTTTTATTCCCGTTTCACATTATTAACACTATTTGTCATATTAAATGATTTAATGCCACATTATCATGTTTAACACGTTTTTTATTTATTCCTTTTTGTCTTCCTTTATCAATATGGCTTAGGGAAATTCTAGAATGAAATTATTTTAATAGTATATCACTTAAGTGGTAATTTCCATTTTTGACTTTTATTAAAACACTCTCTGGGGTATTTGTGTATAAACCCATAAATTGGCATGAGTAGTGATCAAATATACTCCAAACCACTAACGATTCCACAAATTCAACATCAAGGACAAAAATGATAGAAAAGATAGGAAAAACATAGGAAAAGAGACAATTTAAGAATATACCCAGATTTCAATTCGTTACAACACTCTACCCCTTGAAACGGATTTTGTCCCCGAAATCTCAAGAAAAGAGGGAAGGGTGAGTGCAAAACATCTCATCTGTTACAACCTAAATTTTGCATATGTTTTCATAATTGAAATGTATTGATTTTATGAATTTGGGCTTGATTGAAAAGGTTGCATGCTTTGCTTCAAAGAAGGGATTTCTTTGCAAATATCCCTCTGGATAGGAATTTCATGATTCCTATTATTAGATTAATCCATTAATGAATATAAAAGAGAAGAAAAGAAGAAAAGTCCAAATAATAGGAAAAGATATAAGATAATGCATATTAAGCAAAGTATTTATGAGAAATACATGGAAATCTCTAGAAAGTGGCATTAATGGCCACAATTAAGTAAATTTCATTTATTTTTTATTTCTAATGAAGGAAGAAGGAAAAGAGGAAAGGAAATAAAAGATAAAGAGAAAATCCTTGAAAAGAGATATCTTAATAAAGAAATAAGTAAGATAATGAGAAATGAAGAATGTATATGCATCTAGAAGGATAATAAGTATCCTTAAAAAGGAATTTCAAAATATTATGATTTCTTGGGATCCAAGGAGTCCCAATAGAGAAGAAGAAAGAGAAAATGTAAATAATACAAAATAAGAGGATAATGTGATACATAATTAATGAATTTTGTGGTATTATTAAAAAGGGGTATTTTCTACTATAAGAAAGTATAATTTCGTGCCAATGGATTAAAAGTCAAGCATAAGGAGAATAAGAGAGATGATTTTTGAATTCCTAAATATTTAAGGTTTATGGTTTATTAAAAAAATATTTTAAGAGAGAGAAGATTGGTTTTAATGAAGGAACTTGGTTCCCTATTGGGAAAGGGACTTGTTATCTCATGGATAGACATCCTAGGGCTTTGTTACCCTCCCCTATATAAGGGTAGACCCCATGGACGAGTCTAAGGAAATCCCACACATCCCTCTCTCTCTTCTCCTTCTTCCTTACATACAAACCCTAATCAAGAAGAGTAAAGCTTTTCCTAGAGTAGCGAGGGGTTGTAGAGGAGTTGCGATGGAGGTTGGCCACTCCCACGACATCATGGGGTGTTTGGTGATCGTCCCCTCATCCTAGGTGTATGCGGAAGCAATAGCACGGCTGCATATGGAGGCTGCAAGTTGCAGGTCTGCCCAACCCAGTCCCCGCCACCTCGGCAGTAGCTTGGAGCCCCTTCAGGTGCGGCGGAGGGTGACGAAAAGGAAGGAACCCTCGCTGGTGCCTTCGGGTCTAGGGAAGGGGAGGAAGAGACCCCACGAGCTGTTGCACTCGAAGACAGCTAGGGCTCGCGAGGAGGAAGATGACCAGGCAGTTTTTTGATGGTTCTGCCCCTCCGCTCTATGAAGAACCAACGATTAAGTGAAGGCTATATGGTAATTTGGTTATGTTTTGGTCCGACTACGTAATGCATGGAAAAGGATGACGTGGCAGCCTGCCATTGGTCCAAGTAAATATTTCTTACGAAAATTGTATCTAAATATTGGTAGATCGGAAGGGTACATATAATTATGTATTTTTCTCAGAAAAATGTGAAGAATCCAATAAAAACAGATTAGAAGCTAATTCCTCTTGCGATTAAAAAAGTAGTGGAAGTTATCAACTTTAATGCATTAATGATTAAGAAACCTTAATTTAAGATGATTAATGTATTGAGGAGGGTTATATGGATGATTAAAGTTGATATTAACCTGTTGATTATAAAAAGACACAAAATGATAATCTTTATACATAATTTGACTAATTTAGGGTTCCATGTACATAAATAAGCTTTAATGGGCCTTGAAACCCTAATGTTAGTAATTATGTTTCTTAATGTCTTTAATTGTTCAAATTCATGTATAAAATAGAGATTTGATGGTTCTAAGCTATTTTGAGTATAAAAGTTCCTAATTGTGATAAATACCCTTAATTTGGTAATTAGGGTTTTCTAGTAGATAAAGGTGGAATTAGTGATAAATAGAGATCATATATGAATTGAACTATAATGAAATATGTGTTGTTAATTGGAAAGAAACCGAATGTGATAATCGAGTTTAATGATCTTGAAATAACTTAAAAGGATAAAGATGGTAGTTTTAGTGTAAAAGAGTATTAAACGTGATAAAGGTATTATGGAGGCTAAACCCTAATAAAACCCTAAAGTGGCCTAGAAATCCTAAGGTGGAATCCAAGTCTATCGTGAGAATGTTTTGGATAAACTATAACACTTGGATGTTATGCATTAATTTTAGGATATTGTTGATTGCTTATTTGATTGTTCTTGAATATTATTGCTTGGACATCAAGTTGCTCTATATCAGGTATGTGGTTACACTTATGAATATCTCGAACTAATTTTTCAAGGATTTATGAAGTTTTATCAGTTGCTTGAATTAAACTGCTCGATGAATTTAATTCATGCATATTATAAAGTGACTATGACTATCATCCTAAATATGTATACCTAACTGACTCAGATCTTGGTCCTCCTCTGTGGCTTTGCTAATGATGAAACTGGTAACCTAATTTATGGTCTACCTATTAGGTAGGTCCATTGGGTTATCAAGCGTTAGTGATTGGGCTACTTATGGGTAGTGCCAAGCAACTCTTTAGCATATCATGGGTTAGGGATTGGGCTGCCCATGGGTAGTGTCGTGCGACTCATCAACTCTATGTATTGATCTACCTTTTAGGTAGGATTATCGGGGTTAATTAGGATCTACCATGTGAGAGGTAGTATACAGGTCCACTACATGGACAACATAGAGGCTAGGGTATGTATGGATTGAGTAGTCATGTGTAAAACATAAAGTTGTTTACAAAATCATAATTGATTTCAATATATTGTTACAATTAAATGCATGATTAGTGGTTTCCCCCACATACCGACATATTCATTTATGCTGACCGACATTTTGTTTGTCGGCATTTTAGGTACAAATTTAAAAGGACAAACAGTAAAGTGGTATATTATGAAATTAAGAAATAAAATACAAGGAGGATTAGTTAGAATAGAGTCCAGATGTGGATAGAAGTTAGAAATCCAAGTTTTTGAAAATGGTATGCAAAGTTTTATTTTATTCCAGCTTTCAGTATAGTCATGGTAGAATTTATTAATTATTACTGATTATTTGTCGAACCTTTGATCTGGGAAACTGGGATAACGACTCTGACCTCTTGGTCTCCCTTAATTGGGGGTCACCGGGAGGTGGGGTCATTACATTTGGTATCAGAGCCTTGGTTCCACATTTAATCTTTAGTAAGTATTAAATTTTACAAATTCCATAGAACCGAGGGAGTTATTAAAGGATTTTCTGAACGATAGAGGTGTCTAGAAAAAGATCATGTCTGGGGGCTGGCAATATTTTCCTCTACACCGCTAGTTGGAATATGAGGACTCCCGGAACTATGTGACTGCCTGGCCAATGTCTTGGGATCTGACTCGAAATAAGATACCTTTAGGACTCTCTCATCTATTTTCTTCCCTTCTCAACTCTAATTATGTTAAGATTCTAAGGTTTAGGGTTTTTCTCTCTCTTCCTCACCCTCTTGAGGGCAGGGTATGTATAATAAGGTTAAGGAATCCTCCACCAAATTAATTAAAAGCATGTAAATACGATGTCATGGACATAAGCTTAATAGTTTAAGTGTAAACTAAAGAATAGTTGCATGCTTAGGTCATATGACAGGTGTTTTCATGCCCTCAGGAGTGATCTGAGGTTAGACCTTCTTGTCAGGAGGATGAAGTAGAGAGTTGGTCTCAGAGCAAGAAACCTCCATTAAAGGTAGAGACCTGGCGCATCCTATGAGGATGATGCTAACCCTAACCCTAAGTGGTGGTTAGAGAGAGAGATGGCATGATGAGATGGAAGTTTTGAATCCCTATGATAGTTTGAGCTATGTGCGGTTGGTTGACCTAGTGCCTTTTAGGCGACCCATCCTGGGAAGGGTCGTGCATGTCAGGGTGAAGGATAACCCCTTCATTGATGAGGACCATATAGAAACCCTATGAGCTTATATGAGCATGGAAAAGTTGTGCCTAAAGTACATATGTAGTGCTGACAGTAGGCTAAAACCCTGGCCAGGAGAGTATGTTGGATAGCTTGTGAGATAAGCATAAAGAGATATGGATAATCTTGAGTGAACATAGGTTTGATCATACGTTTCACCCATGTAGGTGTATGTATATGAGCTTGATCTACCTTAGAGAGAGAACCTCCAGTGCCAAGGTTGTTGGTAGGGTTATCTCTAGAGAGGGAGAGCAAGACCTGAGCAAGAAGGATGGAAGCTTAGACTCTGGAATTTGAGGAACCTTGAGAAGTTGAGTATGTTACGACCTAAGTGGATGGTTGTGGTTGCCTTGTACATGATCCTTGGAGGCTTGTGGTATCTTGGTTGCCTTTAGAGGAACCAAATCCTAGAAGGAGGATGAGGCTATTGGTACCGATGTAAAGATGTTATAGGTGCCTACCTTCTAGGTATAGGAAGAGAGTTCCTTAGACTGAGGAGGTATAGTAATATGTTAGGAGGCCTCATACCTAGTTGGTTGACCTTGAGGAGGACTCCACTCTGAGGTGTTTTTCAAGTGGAAGGATTATAGAACGCGCATGATATACCTCGAAGATGCTTGGTTCGTTGTTAGAATGTTGAGCATGCAGTTGGACAACTCTTGCAGAAGAAGTGAACCTAGGGTTCCTAGACCTAAGAGGGGAAGTAGTAGTACCTAGTGCACCTGAAGATGCTCAGATGCTTGAGTTCCTATACATGGGGGCATGGCACTCCTCATGTTTAACAGAATGGAAAACCCCTTGGATTAAGGTATATGTTTGATGAACCTCCTCCTTATAGGTTGGTGACATATGTATGTAAGATAATGGTCCAATATGAAGGAATGAGAACAAGTAGGACCTACCATGGAGACCTAGCATGGTTTAGTAAGTGGTCCTCTTGCTAGATATGTGCCTTAGCAGTTTGACAGGGTTAAGCATACTCATCTTGATGTAAACCCTAGGACATTTGTGACCTTTATTGCTATAAAGAGATAGTTTCCTCCCATCCTGGGAGAGAACCCTTTTATAGGATATGGATCAAATTTTGTTGGGTTTGAGGTAACCTAAAGAGGTCTCATAGGATCTTGAGAAGCTAAGCGGAGAGTACATAGTATGAGGATGAACATGTAGACCCATAGATAACCATCTCTAAGTGCTTGTGGATGTGTTACCATGGAGGTAACCGGTATGGAGCCTGACCGAGGTAGATAGGTCACCATGATCCATATGAAAGGATGTAAGCCAGAACATGAATGTCGAGAGAGATGATGGAGACTTGGGTAAGGTTTCAAGTTGGATATGTGATGTTAGAATCCTAAGTCTATCCTAGGGTCAGGTAGGGATAAGACCGATGGAAGTAGGAGTTACCTAATTCCCTAGTTGCACATGACCATAGGGTTAGTAGGTAATAGCTATCATTGTTTGAGGGCCATGGGTTAGGAGATTGATCACCTTCATGAACTCATGGGACCCAAAGGGAAAATGAGGAGGACACTCTCTGATGCATAAGGGAAGAGGGATGGCCCCAAAAGTGTCGGCACCCTATAGACCTAGAGGAGATGACCAAGGATGGTATGATGATCCAAGCAGGTTCAAGACCAATTTTCCATGGAAGTAACCTTGATATCAATATATTCATAATGTAGGGACATGTGTTGCACATTTCAACCTAGACTAGAAGGTGTATCGGTAATGTGGGATGCACCATCTTTACGCTTGGAATGGGAAGAACTTTGTGTTTGGACGGCCGCCAAATGCTTATTTCCTCTCGTTATGGGGGTGAGAGATAGGGTAGAATGCATGCCATACACTAAGGATAAAGATGATGTGAATGGAAATGTTGCTATGATATATGAGGATAGAGATAATAATGTACCATTATGGAGCTTACGATGCGTGGATGGTTTACAAACACTAAGAAAACTAAGGTAGTCATCTTATGAGGATGTTTTTATCATGAGCTATGTGGAATATATGAGTTATAGAAGGTCGAGGATGAAATGAGAGTTTTCTTGATGAAGATAGACTTAGAGTTTGAGATGAGATAGTAAGTGGAATACATGGAGGTGTATGTCTTCAACATTACCTAACACATAAAGATGAAAGGTGGTAATGGATGCTCTTGTTGAGACACAACTGCCTAGTCTAGATAGTGGAAAGGCTGGAAGAGGTGGTTAGGTGAACCCTAAGTCTGTGAGATATGTTTGGCTAACACTCAGATGTAACGAGATCCGTTGATCAAGTTAGGGGTTGCTTGGTTAGCCAGCCAAGGGCTTGTTGTAATGGAAGGATGGTTGTAGAACCTCAGATACACTGCTTTGGAAAAAGAAGGTAATGAAACCCCGACTAGAGTGTTTTAGGGTTTCTAGGGATCAACTTTGAGGAATCGTGACATACATACACCTTGATACTATTAAGATAGTAAGTGGCAATAGTACTTGGGATGCCCAAGATGAAGTTGCATGTGGCATGTTGCCATGCATGATAGGAGGTGAAGGACGAACACCAGTAACCCAGTGAGTTGATATAGAGGATAAAAAGCCCCTAAGAGGGAATGGGAGTTCATCACTATGGATGTTGTGGTAGGTCTCCCTAGACTGAGGAAGGTCAAGATGCAGTATGGATTATGGTAGATCGCCTTACTTGGATGACATAATCTAATAAAAGAGAGAGTACTATTGAGAGACAGATCCAGTTAAACAACATGTAAGAGAGATGGTTCAACTACACCTTGACGCGAGTTCAAAGGTTCTTGAGGATGAGCTAAAGATTCACTTCGATGAGGTGGAAGTAAATGCATGAAGAACTCGATGCTAGTACAACTTATCAACCCTAACTAATGGTTAGTATGATGCACACTAAAAGGTCTGATGAGAGCGTGTGTGCTCGTTCATGGTGATAGATGGAGACAATTCTTGTCCTATAAAAGATGTGATGATAGCCACCATAGCTAATATCAGGATATAAGAAGCTTTGTAAGGGAGGTTGTGTCAGTCACCACTTCATTAAGATGATGTTGGTGAAGGGACATCATGAAGGTCAGAAAAGGACCATAGTATGTGCAGATGAAGTCGCTTTGATCATGCAATGAACGAAAGAGAGCCTAGGGGCGACATGAGTCATGAGCTGATGTAAAGCAGACTGACATGTAGCTCACTGTGGGAGAATATGTGATATGAAAATCCGAACCCTCTAAGTTATAGCTAAGAAAGCTGAGTCCCGGATACATGGGTCCATTGGGATGGATTGGTGGAGATGGTTATGCTTAGCCTTACCCCTCAGGATGACATGATATGTGGTTTGTTCCATAGAGCACTATGTGAGGTACCCAAGCCATGTGCTAAGTCAGGAACCTATTTAGCTTTGAGAGAAGATGAAATGACCTGAGTCACCAATAAGGGTACACGATACCAAGGTGAGAAAGAACTCAGATATAATAATATAAGATGATGAAGGTTCTTGGGAAGCCCCATGGAGAGCGTGAAGCCACATAAGAGCCATGATGGACATGAGAAAGTCTTATCCTGCTTGTTTGTATGTTAGATGGAATTTTGAGGGCAAAATTCCTATAAGAGGGGAAGGATGTTACAACCTCAATTTTGCAAATGTTTTCATAATTGAAATGTATTGATTTTATGAATTTGGACTTAATTGAAAAGGTTGCATGATTTTCTTCAAAGAAGGGATTTCTTTGAAAATCTCCCTCTGGATAGGAATTTCGTGATTCCTATTATTAGATTAATCCATTAATGGATATAAAAGAGAAGAAAAGATGAAAAGTCCAAATAATAGGAAAAGATATAATATAATGCATATTAAGCAAAGTATTTATGAGAAATACATGGAAATCTCTAGAAAGTGGCATTAATGGACACAATTAAGTAAATTTCATTTCTATGTGATTTCTAATGAAGGAAGTCAGAAAAGAGGAAAGGAAATAAAAGATAAAGAGAAAATCCTTGAAAAGAGATATCTTAATAAAGAAATAAGTAAGATAATGAGAAATGAAGAATGTAGATGCATCTAGAAGGATAATAAGTATCCTTAAAAAGGAATTTCAAAATATTAGGATTCCTTGGGATCCAAGGAGTCCCAATAGATAAGAAGAAAGAGAAAATGCAAATAATACAAAATAAGAGGATAATGTGATACATAATTAATGAATTTTGTGGTATTATTAAAAAGAGGTATTTTCTACTATAAGAAAGTATAATTTCTTGCCAATGGATTAAAAGTCAAGCATAAAGAGAATAAGAGAGATGATTTTCTAATTCCTAAATATTTAAGGTTTATGGTTTAATAAGAAAATATTTTAAGAGAGATAAGATTGCTTCTTAATGAAGGAACTTGGTTCCCTATTGGGAAAGGTACATGTTATCTCGTGGATAGACATCCTAGAGCTTCGTTACCCTCCCCTATATAAGGGTAAACCCCATGGCCAAACCCAAGGAAATCCCACGCATCCCTCTCTCTCTTCTCCTTCTTCCTTATGTACAAACCCTAATCAAGAAGAGTAAAGCTTTTCCTAGAGCAGCGAGGGGATATGGAGGAGTTGCGATGGAGGTTGGCCACTCCCACGACATCATGGGGTGTTTGGTAATCATCCCCGCATACTAGTTGTACACGACAGCAGTAGCACGGCTGCATATGGCATCTGCGAGTTGCAGGTCTGTCTAGCCCAGTCCCTGCCACCTCGACAGTAGCTTGGAGCCCCTACAGGTGCGGTGGAGGGCGAAGTAGTTAGCAATGAACATCTTAATGCATTTAATATTGAAATATCTTTTCTCAAATCTCAAATGAAATGGCTCCTTTTTTATACATGAGGAAGAGGGAACACAAGCAAAAGATATCTCCCAAAATTATGAAACATGTAATTGGGCCACTATTGAATGCAACACATACATATCCATTTGAAAGAGATTAACATATCTACTTTAGCATTTTTCTCTTCTATATCCCTATACTCCAAAGTCCCCGTATGTGTTTGCATCCCAAGAAGAGCACCATGCCTTCAGGAAGCATAATGAAGTTCATGATAAAGTCTAGGGAAGGTGTTTAGAACCTATAGGGAGATCTATCATGGTTTTGATGATGTTCGTTTTATAGCTTGTATTTGTAATGACTCATGATATATTTCTATTGTGGTTTGCTGATTTTTATTTTTACAATGATTCTGGTGAAGGTTTTGACACTTTGGTAAACTGTTCTTGAAAACTAAGCTACGTGAGAAACAATACAGATGAAAAAATCCAATCAGAGGTGTTGTTGGTACATTACCTAAATGCTATTATCTCTCACTATTCCATTACCCCATGATGCATGTTTTATGATATTTCAAACCTCTTATCTTTTGTTCAGTTGAAACTTTGAAGTACATTACGAAATCAAGGGGTGGAAGGGGATATACTCATGAATCCTAGGGAACATAGTGTTGCTCAAACTCACAAGAAACTAACACCAACTATTGTATTTATAATGGATCATATTAGGTAGAATTATATATTGGTGGGCTTCCCAAATATGTGCAACGATTCAAGAACTATAAGTATTTGTTGGTGATCTTCATCATCAGAGTGGGAAAATTCAAGACTGGTGGTTCTAATTCCCAAAGAAACATGCCACTGTCACTTTAAATGAAGGACTTCAATGTAAATGCCAAACTCCAAATTGAGAGGATGAAGTAGCATACTAACTCAGCAAGGTGTTAGTGATATCCTCCCATGTATTTCATGATACAACACCTCTGATTTCACTAATTCAACAGAGAACACTAGCTGAGATTCAAGAAGATTCAATATTTCATTATAAATATATTCTTAGATAGGTCGATGTCTTAGGAGATAAAGAGGGTATGCCTTGCCTAAATGAACAATTTATGAATATCCCTTATATATTACATGTCTTGTATTGTATATATTAAAGAGGGAGACAGAGCAATGGAAGTTGAAGCAGGGATAACCAATTCATCAAGTATATGTCCACAAATAATTTGATAAACACATTGATTCGAGAGAAACCCAAGAATAAACTCATACTAAATAAATATATATTATGAAACAAAAAATTATGATGATGAATTGACTAGGCCACACAAAACTTGCATCATCAACTCAAGTAAACTAAAACTAAGGTTTCACTTATAATACTTATATTGACTTAATTCTCAAGGGAAATAGTATGTAACATGCATGGGTGATCAGCCAACCTCCTCACTTAGCTTAGCCAAATAATAACATCACTAAGTTTAGTATGGATACTAATAAGGACCATCAATACATGTTAAAAATATCATATAGGAAGTAGTTCAAATGATATAAACAAAAATCAATGAAGAAGCTTACTACAAGCTTTGTTGTCCACATGTCTACAGTTCCTCACATTTTTTGATAAATGAGTATGTGATGCAACTAGAATATGCCAATTTATATAGTTTTTTCATTGTCTTAAATTGTATCCTTCGAAATATCTTTATTTTTTTCCTACATTAATTGTAGATGATGAATTGTAGAAGAATTTGATATTCTGATTGTATTGTTAAAACTATAATCAAGACTTCTTAAAACTTTGACGATTCTGTATAATGTCTATGTCCTATTTCAATGTAGTGGCGAGGTTAGAGTAAAAAAACCAAGTATCTATTAATTCCTATAAGCTATTTACATGATTAGTAAATAACACTTATAAGAAATAATCAAACAACATAACATACTTTAAAAAAGTTACATTGAATAAGCTACTATATTAAATGAGACAAAACACTTCTTTAGTTGGTATAAGCACTCAAGATCTGATGATGTGTGAGAGGTTTGTAGAAGATCATGAGCATGTTATCACTTTCTTATATATTCTAGCTAATAGGTTTATGAAATAATGGTGCATCTCAGATTCCAGGGACTTCATAAAATGGTTCGTTGTGAAACAACAACACCTCCCTTCGAACCCATTAGAATCTTCTCTCCCAAAGGAACAAAGTGAATCTACAATGGAAAGTGGTGCAACAAGAATTAATGACATAATACAACAATAGGGAGAAACAAATGATGGTCCAACAATCAAAAGAACCCCAAGTAGTCATCAAATCATAGAACTAAAGTAGAAATATAAACATGGTAAAAATGGTTGAGGAAGATGCATATTGTTTTGCCAAGATGGTCGTAGACATCACTGAATCATTATTATATGTATTATCTTTTCTCAAGTACATTGTGTAATAAGGGAAAGTTATACATTGTCCCAATTATGTTCATGGTTTAAATACAAATGAAAGAATGATTGTTTGCATTAGAAGCACAGTTTAATCTAATTACTACTAATTTTGATATTAAATAATCTTGTCTTCTGATAAGTAATGACTATATGCATAATATAATATAATATATATATGTGTGTGTATGTGTGTGTGTGCATGCATAGTCAAACTACATATATAAAAAATTGCTTTTTACTTACACATTAAATATACATACAATTGTAGTAAATTTATCTTTTTTCTACACATTAACTAGATATGCAATTGTAGGTATACATTTAGATACAAATACAACTACATATAAATATGCAAGGACAATATTTATTTGCATCCTAGACCACATATGTATTTGTGGATAATTTGTTTTAACTTCATATTTGGAAAATGTAGCTCAATGGATTCCCTGAATGAGCATATAATATAACTTTTATGTGTTAAACATGTATCTAAAGCCTTTAGTTATAAAATATAGGGTTTTAGCTACCTTTGTAGTTAAAGACGTTTTTTTATAATATATATTGTATTATATGACTTCTGGTATCTTCATAACCCCTAGGTTTTTGCAAAGATAGCCATTTTGGTACCCCCACTTTTAAACACAATGGTAGTTTATAAGTTCATTGGAAACTATACGAATTCAGTTTTCACATGGTTAATTTGTGAAATTACTCATATTTTATGAATCATTAATGGTGTAAAATTAAGCATGATGTCATTCTATAATCCCTTCAAGAATCAAAAGCTTAAAATTCCTAGAATATTAAATCACATTCAAAAGTGGTAAATGCATTGCTAAGTTCATCCATACAAAGTACAAAACCTCAAAAGACCAAAATCATTTTCAAAAAGGGTGAATGCATTGCTAAGTTCATCCATACAAAGGACAAACCCTCAAAAGGCTTCATTGATCACAATAAATGGTGTCGATCTCTTGTTACATTAATAATAAAACACCATGAAAAAAATGTCTATAAACTCCTTAGTATGAGATAAATAAAGCCAATAATGGTAAAATGTGCCTAAAAAGGGTAAAGCAAGAAACATGTATATTTTGAAATTTTCTTATGGTGGAAGGAAGGCCATCATTTTCATTTTCGGTCCATGTACAATAGAAAAAAGGGAAGAATCCCAAAGTTCCACATTTTAAAGTCCAAAATCCAACAAGAACATCTTTACACCTTTTTATCTTGTATTCAGTGATATTAGAGGTTTCATGTAGAATTTCATAAGAAAAATAGTTAAATAAATGATATATCACTCAATTTGCATACAAAAAATGATCCTCAACAAGTAAATCATGAATTAGGGCTTCAAAGAACCACTAAATATCATACAAGCGTTCCTCCTAGGTATCCCTAGATCCAACTAGACTAGAGAAGGTAAATGGAGATAACTTTAGGCACAAGAAGGGATTTTTTCCATAGATATCCAAGAAACATAGACAAAGAGCATCAAAAGGCTGAGAAAAGATGAAAATTTACATAGAAATATGCACATCTAGGTTGGAAAGATTATTCTTGACTTAGATCTTCAAAAATCAACCTAAAACACCAACAAGCATGGACATTCAAAAGTTTTACCCATGGAACTACTATTCCTCTCACTCTATCAGCTATCAACAACTAAAAACATTGCAAGTGAGCTATAGGGATGATGAGATCATGTATTTATAGGCTAGCAAAAGGTAGAAATTTCATACCAATAGATATAGTGTGAATCAGCTTGCACATCAGTCAAAACAATACTTGATATTCCCACATCAAGCAATTAAGAAGCTCATTACCCAAGGCTGCAACATGTATTAGGAAATAGAGCCCAATGTAACCAAGTCATTTCATGATCTAGTGGTAAATCGGCTCGAGTTCAAGGGAACTTTATGATTTATCCAACACCCAAGCTAACCTCAACTCGAGAACTCACAATGAACTGAACCAAGTTCTACATGAACTTGGCTTGAGTTCACAACAAAAACCTAGGCTTGAAACTACACTAACTTGTATAACTCACTCCTCCAACTTGGGCATCCAACTCTTCAATTCAGCCTAGCTCACCATAAACTCAACCTGAGTTCATCTGCAAGCCTATGCCCAAAAATCTAAGAACTCTTTCGATTTCATATTCATTTTTTTCCTTCATTCAAACCTCAAAGAACATGTCACAAGCCCTCAACTTAATCAATTTTCTTGTCAAACTGGGCCAGCTCAAGGTATACCAATCCTCATCAGACATGAAGGTGCATGGATTTTGATCTAAGCTAACTCAAACACAAACTTACTTTTGTTTGCATGCATTAGGTCCTCACAACCCTATTGTAGCATCTAAGAAGACAAGAAAGAAAATTAATAAAATATGTAAATTATTTACCACATGAATTTATGGTCATCACATATTCAAAAATAAATCAATATTACTTCTAGTAAAATATAGTTAAGAAAAAAATAAGATTAGGGTTTCAGTAGGTTTTTAGCGTCCCGCCATAGTAGACCTTGTGTTAAGAGCTCGGTAAGTCCCAATGAAGGACATGGGTTCGAACCTCATCGAAGGCACTTTGTGAACGGTAATCCACACTTATTTGGCATGGGAGGGGGTGATTGGGCCACACCCTCTCATGCCTTGAGAGTTTACCAAATCAGGCTCACCTAGGGTGGGTTCTCCCTGTCACCAAAAGAAAAAGATAGGTTTTTGGTTTACACCACCACTTTCCCTCGAATATGATAAGTGTATTACAATAGTAACCCACTAGGTCTTGACTTGGATAAGAGACTCCAAGGACAGACCTCCTTCAAATGTTATTGTCCATTATAAAAGAAACAACCAAGGAAACTAGTACCCCTCATTAGCCCTTGTTCTTAAAACCCCACAGAGAAAAATGTTAGTTCTCTTGCATAGCAGTAAAATAAACACCACCAATGAATACCAAAATGAACCACTAGTACCTATTATATGGTCATGCGCAACAAACACATGACCAAAGCAAAAACTACATACTAGACAAGCCATCCTCAAAATGTATAATCATCTCATTTCTTAAAACTACTGATTGAGAATAAAACTTCAAGAAGACTAAGAATAACTTCCCCACACTCATTCACTGACTTCCTTGACTACTTCATTCAAACTATTGAATCTTCTCCTAAATAAAATAATAGAAAGATATTATGATAACCTAGATTTTCTCTCTCATTTAGTTACTATATATCTTGACTTGTTAGAAGTTCAATTGTGTTCAATTACCTCCCTCACCCTCAACTAGATGACTTGGAGTCACATCATGCTCAACAATGAATAGGATTTGATTAAATGTCACATTATACTTAATTGACTAAAGTTGAGTGCATGATTAGACTTTGAAATAATTTTTTAAAATTGAATGCCCTTAACTTCATAATATGGGACCCAAATTTTAATATAGGAAGTAGAAGAAATTTTAAAACCAACAATAAAAATTTCACACAAATAAGAATTACACTTTGGGAGATATTATTTTTATAAGTTTCTTAAGGAAACACAATTTTGAACTTTGGTCTTGAAATAATAATATGGCACATTATCTATCCACGGGAGCACCTTTCAAGCAATGAGAGGGCTAGGTTTTGAGGCTACAGATTGCCCATGTCATAATTCCCCTTTGCTCTCCTTAACCTACCACAACCCTCGGACCGGATGGACACAGATCCAGACAACATCCAATGGCCATGAGGTTGTATTCCCCACTTGCTTTCGAGGGTAAGAGTAGGTGGTTGGAGAGAAAGCTCCACCCCTCTCACCCCATTTTGTGCCTAAATAACATATTCCTTCACTTCCACTCTTCCCCTTTCTTCTTCCTCTTTCATTTGAAACCCTATTGTGCATTTGTGTACTATCTAGATCCAACACCACCTCCTTCTTCTTCCTTCGGTTTGACAAAATCTATGGTGGCACCACCACCACAGATGGGTTGGGGCTTTTATCTAAGGTCACCTTCAGCCACTCTGGAACATTCCCTTAAATTTAGTGGACCACTAGTTGGAAGTTTTTATGGAATCCCCTTAGCCTCACAACCATGGGTCTCTGACAAACTCATCCAGCCACATGGTCGCATCTCACATAGGCCAACACTACATGGGCAGCGCTGGAGGGTGGTTGTGAGCATGTCCTGGCTACATGTAGGTGGCCAACTGTGTCCATGGACCTACTACATGGACCATGTGCCTTACTTCGATTGGGCTAATCACGTCCGTGAGGGTGGATGGTCCGACCCAACAATAGGTTTAACTTTGCATCTATGTGTTATTTCCCTATTCCTCTTGCTCTCAAATTCATGAAGAGTTGACATATCTTGAAACTTATGTATAAGATGCAACCTTTTGCCAAATTGGACATATAATATATTATTTTTAACCTAGTGTATGAGATCTATCAAACAAACCTTGTTTCTTCTAATTCAAGTCCTAGCTCTTGTTATGATAAAAGGACATCTTTTTTATCTCTTTACATATAATTAATTATGTATCGTGCTCAAAATAAATCATTTATGGCCCAAATCATTATGTTTGCCTAATATCAATATCTTTTAACATATGACAATTCAATATTTGACTTTTATCCCGCATATGTTCTTAAATGGTGAGTTAAACCTTGAATGTGATCCATAAGGACCATTTAATTATGGATCTCAAACCTTATGCTAAATGTGTCTTTTAATGATTCAAATATTTCTTAGAACTCTATTTAGTATGATATGATGCATGTTGATCCAAGAATCAAGCTTATTGACACTTTTTCTCTAATTTGAATTTATTATGTGAAATGAATAATAAAAGGTGATTAGTGCAGATTTTGTATGTTGAATCTTGGACGTTGCTCGAAGGTTGGCATAATACTACTCAAGTCTCTTATGTGACCTATAAATAAGTAACCCTACATGCCTTTTAACCCTAGATTCCATGTCTCTAACTCTTGTGCACTACTATAACTACATGTCCTAATGTTGCATGAATTGTGACCTAGTATACATGTTGATGATATAAGACATAAGCATGTTTGAATCTTACTCTAATGATGATGCATTATATACTATGAATTCAAATAAGTACATTGATGGTATGTATATCACCAAATATCATTGGATCTCTCTTATTTTCTAAATACTACTATAATGCATGACCACCACGGATGGGTTGGGGATTTCATCCTGACACACTTTCAGCCACAAAGGGAGCTTCTGTTGAGTTTGCATAGACCGACCAAGGGTGTAACGCCAGTTGGAAAGGTCTCCATTATCCCCTAGCCCTGCAACCATGGTGCTTTTAAGACCTCTCCTAGTTGTAGATTCGCGGTTCACACAAGTTGCGGCCATAGTGAGCAGTTCTAGAAGAACTCCATGAGCTTTTGCGATTAGGTTGGTCAGGTTTTATTTTAGGTAATCTCGGGTTAACACTTTTTACCTTGACCCTAAACTTGTGAAAGATGGATATTCAGGTCGAAACCCTTGACCCTAACCCAACCTGCAAATATTTTTGGGTTTTTGGGTCCGACCTATAAATCCCAGTACTTTAAAAAAATGCTACAATTTGTCTAATAAATGATAATTAACAAGTGTGATAAATGAATTTTAATGTAAACAAACTATCAATTTCATTGAGAAATACATATAAAGCTTATTGTATTTTTTGAGAATTATGAGCACAAATTCATAAAACAATTAGCATAATGAATCATACAAACCAATATAAAATTATGTATAATTGACAAAATAAACTTCGTGAGTGATGGGCTAGTAATTTAATAGTTCATTAGGTGTCTTAAACTTTATTAATTGTAATCATTTGAATATATAATTGTCAATTTCATGTCAACTAGGTCAATTCACTTTTAAAATCCAAACCCTGACCCGACCCTAAATTGATTTTGTGTTCTTCAGGTTTGGGTCAATTTCTGGTTGAGTCAAAAAACCTTAGACATTAACCTACATAAAAAATCGGGTTCAGTGCAAGACATTCAGGTTGGGTCTTGTTTTTTCAGCCCTAGCTACGGGCTACTTATGGGCAGCTAGGCACGACTAGGGACTCGATATTTAGACTACAGGTCCTGCTTGGATTTTTTTCATCACGGCCGCAAGGATGGGTGATCACAGCCCAGAAGGATTCCTTACTTCACATCTATGTGGTATTTGTTTTCCTCTTACTCTCAAATGCATGAGAATTCTTAAATCTTGAAATATGTGTAGGAGATGCATGTTTTATCCAAACAAGACCCCTGAATGATTCGATGGAGCAAGGCGGAATCTCCATGCGAGTGGACGAAATAGAACTCAACCTGCAATTCACAGGAATGAGAGGAAGAAGCCACAGCCTACCAAGTGTGAATAAGGGAAACGGTCCCCCAGGCGGCCACTAGGACACTAAAATGAGCGAGCTCCTATCCTTAAATGGAGGCACTGGATTCCAACAACAAGGAGGAGCGGTGGGCAGAAGCAAGTTGTTCAGAGATGCAGTTGGGGGCACCAAATCGCAGGAGGGAGGGTTCATTTTTGACGAGATGATGGAGAAGATAAGGTCAGAGGATATCAAAATAGTGAACGAGAAAGGCTACCTAGAAATCTACATTGCGCTGGAAGCACAGGAAATCCTCCAGAAGCTTTGGAAGCATGTAGTGGTGGTGAAGCTAGTGGGGAAGACGTTGGGGTACCTGACGATGATGGATAAGCCAACGCTACTTTGGAAGCCAGTAGGGAGGTTGAATGTACACGAACTGAATCTAGGGTATTATGTCATATAGTTGTCATGTGAAGAGGATTACTACAGGGCACTGACGGGAGGATCCTGGGTCATCTTTGGCAGTTGTTTGGTGGTGTGGCAGTGGGACCATACTTCCAACCGAAGGAGGAAATACCCAAAAGGCTGGTGACCTGAGCACGAATCCTAGACCTGCCCCTCCATCTATACAACGAGATGGTATTCAAGAGGATCAGACAGGTCCTGGGTAGGCTGATCAGGGTGGACGAGTACACGGCGGCGTGCACCAGGATTAAATTTTCCTACATTGTAGTTGAAATAGAAACCAGCAGACATATAATGTCGACGGTGATCATTGATGGTCACAAATACAAAGTGGAATATGAAGTCATACCGGAAGTGTGTGCCAGCTGTAGCATGTTTAGGCATACTAAACTTGAATGTGAGAAAGAGCCAAGTACAAAGACGACAGAGGAGGATGATAATGAAAAGGCAGGAGTCAAATGGGATGAATCTCAGGAGCAGAGGCGCACATTCTACGGGAGGAATGTTCACACCAAGAGGCCTAACTACAAAGATAAAAACGGAGGAGTTCAAGGAAAAGGGAAGGTTGCCAAGAACATATTTGACCCGCTGGAGGTCGAGGATTTATAAGAATCAGATGATGGAGCTGGGACAAAAGAACCTGCTGCCACAGATGCTACCTCAAGTGGAACACAAGGGCAGAAACCAAGGAGGAGGAAGAGGAAATCACCGATAGAGGAGGTGGTAGAGGCAGAGGTGTTCAAGGACACTATAGAGAAGGTTACTGAGGGATCCAATAGGGAGGGAGCAGTGATAGAAAAGGCCAAGAGAGACCACACATCGGTTAACTCAGGGGTCGATGAAGTTATTACAGACTCAGGGGAGAAGGAGAACCAAGAGGTTATTATGTCTGATGACCATGTTGCAACGAGCCCCCTAGCTCTACAGGCGGTGAGCACGTACACAGAACAGGTGATCTGGAAGCGAGACAAGAGGAAGTAGTGAAAAAATGAAGAACCACATATATAACACTAGACAGAAGGAGAAAAATGAAGAGGATAGAATGGAGGTGGTTGATCAGGGAGGGGGTACCCATTGACTGTTCCATCCTCCATACCTCCTCATGTTGATGATTAATACACTAGCATGGAATGTAAGGGGCATCTGGAATGATGGCACCCTTAATAATCTGAAAGCGATGATCCGTAGACACAATGTCAAAGTAGTAACTATGTTTGAACCTCACATCTCAGCTGAGAAAGCAGATTATACGATCTGTAGCCTTCGGTTCTCTAGATCTCATCGAGTGGAGGATCGGAGATTCTCTAGAGGCATTTGGCTATTGTGGAATGAGGAGGACTATAGCCTGAATGTTCTGGAAAGCCATAGACATTACATTCATTACCAAGTTAATGGCACTTACTGTACAACAGTATACTCTAGTCCTTATCCGACCCTTAGGTCGATCCTTTGGAAACATCTCGCCAGGATTGGAACAAGGATGAATGGAGAAGGGGCTGTCTTCGGCGACTTCAATACAATGACAGACCCTACAGAGAGGAAAGGGGAAAACACTTTAATTACAATGAAGCTGCAAATTTCAAGAGGCCATGATGAATGCTGGTTTGAATGATATCAGATACTCTGGTTCACCTTTTACTTATAAGGTAGGAACTCTTCTGGGATGGCTGGACATGTGCGTTGTGAATGTGGAATGGGTTCAGTCCTATTGCGAATTTGGGGTCAGGCATCTGCCGAGACTCAACTCAGACCATAATCCAATTCTCATTGCAAGCAGTAAGTCTAAGGGAGGCAGTAGGAGATTCAAGACTAAAGCATCATGGTACTTGGAGGATAGCTTCCAACGCTTGATAAAGGACAAATGGGATGGGAGCCTTGATTTTCAAGAGGCTATTACCAGTATCAGTCTGGATATCAGAAAATGGGATCAGAAATAGGAGAATGAGAAGAACAAAAGGAAGAAACACGAAGAAACACCTCTACTCTGATATAGAATCGATGCAAGCCAACCTGGCAATCAACTACAACCCTGATATAGAGGCGAAGTGCTTCAGTGTTGAAAGGGAATGCGAAAGTATTCTGGCAAAGGAGGAGGAAAATCTAAAACAACAGAGCCACCTTATTTGGCTCCATTCTGGCGACTGCAATACTAAGTACTGCCATGATGTGATTAGAGGTAGACGACAGAGGAATACCATCAAAACCATGAAGAATGGAAATGGTCATTGGGTGAGTGGAATTCTCCAACTTGAACAGCTGGTAAATAGCTACTTCATGAATCAGTTTACGGCTGAAGATTACCCGACCAGGGAGAACATTAGGCAACTTCCTTCCTATTTCAAATGCCTTTTAGATCCTCAGTACAACAAAGAAGCTGGAATTCCATATGAGAAGGAGATCCTCAGCATGCTAAAACATATGGCAAAATATAAGGCCAGTGGACCCGATAGCATGGATACAGATTTTGTGCAAAAGAACTAGAGCATAGTGAAAGACTCAGTGGTGAGGTCTGTCCAAAGTGCCTTGTTGGGGTTCCCCCTCCTAGGAGGCATGTGTGACGTGGTAGTGGTGCTTATTCCAAAGGTTAAAAACCCAAGTAGTTGCAACCAGTTCCGACTGATCTCTCTCAACAATACCATCTTGAAGTTGTGTTCTAAGATAGTTGTGGAATGCGTCAAAGAGCACATGCCCAGGTGGATTGCAAAAGAAAAAACCAATTTTTTACCAGGAAGGAGTTTAACGGAAAACATCATCACGGTTCAAGAGTTGTTCCACAGCATGTGTCGTCACGGGCATAAAACTACATGGCTATCAAGGTAGACCTTTCTAAGGCCTACGACAGAATGGCATGGACGTTCATTCAAGACACCATGGAACAAGCACACTGGCCTCCCAATATAATCAAGTATGTGATGAACTCCATAACAGGAGGTTGTACTAGCATCCTTTGGAACAGAAAAAAGCTGCCTCAATTCAAAGCTACCAGGGGTCTCTGGTAAGGAGACCCTCTGTCATCGTACCTCTTCGTCATGTGTTTGGAACATTTGAGCCAGCTCATCCATGATCAGGTGGATAAGGGACGTTGGCAACCATTGCGGATAGTAAGGGGAGGCTCAAAATTTTCACATATGGCCTTTGTGGATGATATCATCATTTTTGCTAAAGCAGAGCCCAACCAGATTGACATCATTCTGGAATGCTTCAAAAAGTTCGAACACGCTTCAGGGCAGATCATCTCATCTGAGAAAACATTGATCTTCCTTACCAAGAACACCCCTATGTGAACCAAGAGGCAGATATGTAGGAGATCGGGTTTCCGCTCCACTGAAGATATGGGGAGATACTTGGAGTATCCATCATGCACATACGCATTAATAGATCTACATACAGTGACGTGATACAGAAGGTTGAGGGCAAGGTAATGGGATGGGAGGCCAAAATGCTATCAAAGGTGGGTAGGAGATGCCTGATTAAGTCAGTTATGGCATCCATCCCATCATATACTATGCAAACGAGTACTCTTCCCACCAACTTATGTAACATGCTGGACAGAATTAACCGAAGCTTCCATTGGGGTGGCAGGCGCAAGGAACACCCCATTTCGCTGGTCGCTTGGGACCATGTAATGGCTAACAAAGAAGACGGAGGTCTGGGGCTTGTTTGCAGTGAATATTGTAACAAGGCGCTTTTGATGCAGAGTGGCTGGGAGATCATGAAAGGCCGGGAGAGTCTCTGGAGCAGGGCGGTAATAAAAAAGTATAGGACTTACAACAATAGAAGTGGACAACAAGCCACACCGTTCTGGAGAGCTATCTATAATATGGAAAGTCAAATGAAGGATCACTACAGAAACATCATTATCGATGGGGCAACGACGAAGGTTTGGGATGATGATTACTGGGTGCCAGGATTCCCAAAGCTCATAAACAAGGTCACGAAACCAATAGAACTGGACCTACTAGAGCTAAGGGTTGCTGATATGGTGACCCATGAGGGAAACTGGGACAAAGATTTTATGAATCTGTATCTGCTGGAACCGATCATAAGGGTCATTAAGGAGATTCCTACCCCCTCAGTTGCCTATGGCACAAACAGATGGGCCTGGGACCTACGCGAGGATGGAATGTTCACTGCGGCGTCAACATATAAGCTGCTCAGACAAGGGAAGAGCAGAGTGAAGACGGGGCCTTAGAGGTAGATCTGGAAGGCACATGTACCTACGAAGATGCAAATGTTCATGTGGACCGTGGCACACAACAGCCTCCTTACCAACAGGAGGAGATGGCGCTGACGTCTTACCACAGATGCTAGTTGCAGCAGATGTGGGGCAGTGGAGGAGTTTGAACTACATGTTCTAAGGGACTGCAAAAAGAGCTAAAGAAGTGTGGAGCGGGATGGGGATGGACGGGGTAAGAAATTTCTTTGACCCCACATCTATTGCCGAGTGGCTGAGTAGGAATCTGAAAGGCAATGAGAAGGAGACTACTAAGCTTATCACTGGTTGTTGGAGAATATGGAATTATAGGAACTACGCCGTCTTTGAACATACTGAATGACACATCGAGACAAGTGTCAGCAACATCAGGAATATGAGGATGAATATGAAGGAGATCATGAACAAGAAGAAAACTCTAGTGACATCACAGCAAGTGCCCAGTCCACAACCACTACAGGAGAGCTCGGCTACTGTTGTTATTGTTAATGTCGATGTTGTTGTCCATAGGAGGAGTGTGGAGGTAGTGGTTGTGGTGAGTACTTTTGGAGGAGAATGGAGGATGGGAGTAGGGCAGAAGATAAGGGTTAACTTTGTAGTTGAGGGAGAGCTAAGGGCCATTCTACTGGGCCTTGACATGGTGGCACACCAAGGTTGGACGGAGGTGGAAATCCGGGCAGACTGCATCACTACTATTCAGGAGGCGGCGGGAGGTGATGAAGAGGGACACCCTTCTTGGGCGCCATAGAAAGCTCAGATCAAGAGGCATCTGGAAGGGGAAATGAAGATCTCTTTCGTCCACATTGACAAGTCTTTTAACTCCATTGTCGACGACCTTGCTAAAAGGCACCTTAAACAACTGTACCCCTATAAGGAGTATCATCAACCTCCTATTGAAAGGAGGGGTCTTACCACTGGATGTAAGGGAAATAGTACTTCCCAGTTTACCTTAAGTAACAACACTAGTAGATTTAACCATTTTATGACCTACACGAGGAGAGTGGGATGAATAATATAGTAACCTAGCTCCCCCCCCCTAAAAAAAAGATATATCTGACGGACCTACTTTCAAGGCTTAATTCCAGTTGTTGTTCATGCTATGAGAAAATGGCATTTTTTTGTCTTTTATATGATTAATTATGTATCTTGCTAAAAGTTAATCTTTTAGGTTCCAAATCATTATATTTTCTGAATATCAGTATATTTTGACATATTATGACCCATAACGTGTTCTTAAAATGTTTTTTTACCTTGATTGTGACATATTTGGACATGTCAAAGTAGATCATAAACCTTACGCTAAAAGTGACTTTTAATGACCGAAATCCTTGTTAAAACTCTAAATTAGTAAAAACGATACATGTTGAGACAAGAATTGAACTTTTTTACACATTTTCTCTTTTTTTGACTTTATGATGTGAAACGAATAATAAAAGGTTATTCATGTGGACTTTGTGTGTTGAATCTTCAACAATGGTCAAATGTTGACATAATACAACTTAAATATCTTTTGACATGTAAATTAATAACCATGCAGGCCTTGCAGACCTAAATTCCATTTGAATATCTTTTGTTCATTATTGTAACTACCATACATAGTATTGCATGACATATGGCCAATTATGCATGTTGATGATATGAAACCTAATGTTGTTCAAATCTTACTCTAATGATGATGCATGCTATAGTATGAATTCAAATTAGTATATTGATGGAGGTATTAAATGAAATATAATTGGATTTTTTATTCTCTAATTACTACTATGTTGCATGACCATGACGCAAAATGACAATGTTGATACTTATGTTGCTTAATGTAATGTCCCCAAACCTAGAATCATATCCTATTCTCTGGTTTGGAAGAGAGTAAGATTGGTTTCTTAGATTTGAATAAACAAGGATATATATGAATTGTAATACACTAGTCTATATCTTAATAGACATTAAATACACATGTAACACATGTATAAACCCTAACAAAGGTTACATGAATATATAATCATAGTCTAAACTTGCAAATGCAATATGTTGAAGAATATCGAGAGTCAAATCCTAAGTTGTAATCATCTAACTCTAACATGTATAACCTTAATAGTATTCAAAGGTACATTAGTAACATTAGGAATGGACCCAAATAGCTAAACATGACTTAATATGCAAGTAATGATCTAAGTGTGCATAATTAGTACTCTGATTTGAATAAATATGTATCATAATCCATGTATGGATACATAAGTGAATTTGATTAATGTGTCATTTTTTAGGTTAATGTTGGAATTAATGTACATAATGGGGTTAATGAATAAAATGTTATAATCCATATAATATAATATCATGTTACCTTCATGGTAGAAAAATGATGACAATTGGAGTCTAAATCCTAAATATTAATGATTAATGTGATTTATATCAAGATGAGTGAGTTAAACCCTAATTGTACTAAAACTCAGTAAAAAAAGTCCCAAGTATTATATCTGACCTAAAATCAATTTTCATGGGTCCCAATTAGCTAGGATACCAAATTTGAACCCTATTGGGTAATCCTTGCTAGTCTAATTTAAACACAAATGGATAAATATCAACAATTGTGCCTCCCTAAGATATATGGCCTAAAGTTTTAGTTTTATTTTAAATGTCACAACTGACTTATTTGTCACATGCGTTTAGATTTTTGGATTTCTTTTTGTCTCGCGTATCACATTGATCTTCTGATTTTTCAACTCTCTTTCAGCTACTGGATCACATTCATATGGTGGTCTCACCTTCTCCTACCTTCTAAAAACTTCTACTCGTTTCCATTTTTAGTTTCCCCGATTCATTTTCTCTGTTTCTTTTTCCCTCTCTTTCCCTTCCTCAATCTGACTTTCTTTTTCTCCTAGACTTTGCCATCACTCAGAAATTGAGAACCCTTATATGTATAACTCTTGTGGTCGGGGGAGTTCTTTCCAACTCCATTTCCTCCCTTCCCTATTCATCCCCTACTTCTTCCCCTTTATTCAACTTCCTAGTGTCTCAGGAAGTTCGGACCCATATACAGCCCTCCTCTCATCTTTGCCACATCCCATGTATTTGTTTCTTAATGTTGTTTTGCTCTCTTTCGCACTGGTTTGTGCCTTCCCTACACAGACTGCTGGAAGTGTCAGTCTTGCTTCAAACATTAAGGTTGGAGTCTTTGCATGAGCCGCAACCTACACTTGAAGCTCCATGTTGATCACCCAAACCCACTACCATCAACAACTTCACCATAGTCGTGTTCTTCCATGTTGTCATTTAGATCTCGTTCTTCCCTGGAGATGTTCGATGAACCTATTTCATCTCTAGTTGACTCCCCAAACCCGATGAGGAGGTTCCTGCCATAAGTAGTATGTTAGGTGATTCCTTTGTGTTCTACACCCAGAAATTGGTGCTTTGAGTCATTGATGAGGTAATAAAACCTCCTTCTTTCTTGGTTCTCATTCCCTTTCTCAGGTTCACAATTTCCAATTTTAGAGCAAAGTAGTTACTTTCTGACTCCTGATTGAACTTTGTGTTTCTACTTGTGGACTCCTCCAACTTTTCCTCACGATGACAATGCAAACTGATTCTAGAGTTGATCATCTATGTTGTGTGACATTTTTTTTATTCGCTCTCATGATTTATGTGTTTGTGATTCCTTGGTGCACATATTGAACTTGGCAACGGAAGAAAGAGATAAGGATAGGTTTGTGCATTATGGCCCCTTTGATCAGGCTCCCTAACCTCATCTTTATCTCGTAAACTCACTATTATCGTCTCCTGGATCTAAAGTAAGGGTAGCACTCACGGCTAGCCCATATATGACCGGAACATTTATGCCTCATCGAGTTCTCTATGTTTTGGCTATTCTGCTATATGAATAGGGAAGTCGATGGATGAACATGTGACATATATACTTTTGATCCTATCTTTTATTTGTTTTCACAATGACAGGCAAAATTGACAATTTGCATCTTGCTTTGACCTTACCTCGCTGAGCTATACGCCTCTATGTCTACTATAGGCCTACACTACACAACTAGCCCTGATAGGGCCATCTCAATTGAATTTATTAAAAGATCAGATAAGGTTTCCTATGTGGCTTTATGTGAGTTTCGGATTGGTTAGTTTTACCAAAAATCATATTAAATTGTATATAGCTCAAAAAAACAAAACAAAATATGTTCTGGAATCAGAAAGATATTCTCTATCCTTTGTTAGTGGTTTTATTATCTAAATAAAATATAATAAATAGGTGTTTTTCAAAGGATTTTCCCTAATTGTTTAATATTTCTAAACTTTTTAATTAATAATTTACAAGTAAGAAAAATAAAGTAAAATATGTTATGAAACTAGAAAAAATAATCTACATGATGATATTGGTTTCAGAATCTAATTCAATAATAATAACAAATGTGATTTTTAGGGTTTAAACAATTAATGTGAACCTAAGCCAAATTCTATATAATATGTTTAATAGGTTTCGTGAAGACCCTGGTTTGGACTTAGGGTTTTGACCTTGAACTTATTTAGACTGCATATTTGATATTTTGCATCCTTGATATTCTATATTGAGCAATAGCTTAATTTTTATCTCTCTCTTGGTCCTTTGTACATATGCCCTACACATTGTTCTTTATCTCTCTTGAGAGGTTAACTCATTTGAGTACTTACATTCCTTTAATAATCTTATTTACCTAATATAATGGATATCCTTATCGGACTCTCAATTATACCTTGTCCATTTTGTTCCATATGTAAACTCTAATTTTAGTATTTGATGTTCTAACCTTCCCATGGTAGACTTTATGATCTTATTTTGCATCTCCTCTTTGGACATGATTGGATATTTAGTTATGGGTCCTCTAACCCCACTTGATAATTATTGGATATTATTGTTTTATATGACTATACTTTCACTTGACACTACACTTACGTGTGGTTTGTGATTCATTAGCCCTAGAGTAATGTAATACTTTGGTTATTTGGTTTATATTCCCCTATGTGATATTATTAGGCACTGGGTTTATTTCCCTATCATGCATTGATGTTTTAGTCCTGCAATTTTATATATTTGGTATGGAGGATTGTATGCCCCATACTCAGACTTGTATGCCAATGGAGTTTGTTGTGTGTCATTATCTATAAACTTTTATGGTTCTCGTCCTTATCTGCCTCTGAATTTATAGTTTTACTAGTTCTATGCTTACCTCACATGCATGCAGGTTGATATTATAGTGATGGGTTTTGTGCCTAAAATTTATGTGATTTTGCGTCACAACTTTTATATTTTAGTAATGGCAAGTATTCTTCTTGTGTATCATTTTATAAACAGTCATATTCCTTTGATAGCCTCTTGGGTGGTACTTACCTCTTCTATGGGAAGCCTTATTTTATTTGACATCCTTTACTCTTTATATTTCTCAATCCATATTTAATATGCACATACCAGCCTTATGTTGATATCTTATACTTTTCTCCTCTTATTGGGGTATGCTTCCAACCCCAGGTGTAGGACTTGGAAGATGAGATTCGGTGACATGGACATGCTATGTGGAGCTCTTGGGAGATAAACTTGAGATAGCTGGATATCCCTCTACTGAGATCCTTATGTTGTAACTTTCATGTAAATCCAATATGACCGATGATCTACATTTGTAAAATTAAATATAGTCATGATTTCTATTCTGTTGTTATACTTTGGTATTTTTTATTACCAACATTTGAGAAGTGAACAATTTACACCTATTCCAACATGCATTTTTAGTGTGTTTGGAATGGATGAATTTGTTCCTCAAATTAAGTAGGGTTGGATCCCCTCTTGGGTCAGACTCCTTACAAAATGGTATCAGAGCCACAGTGATCAGATTTCATACTATTTCAATTTTGTCTCCCAAATTAGAACCCTTATCATGCATAATCACCCTATAAGTGAGATTTTTACCCTATATTTGACCTATGTTATTAAGGAGATGATGAAAGGTTCATTTTGAATCATAAGATATAAACATCAGAATCATGTTTAGTAAACCCTAATGTGATGAGGTTTTAGGTGATCTTACCATACCATATAGGCTAATGGTGATATATCTCTTTAGGTGCTAAGATTTAGCAATAGATTGGTTTTTAGCATGCAAATGAGGAAGTAGTTGATAAGGAGACCACATATGGGAAAAAGTGTGATTTGGTTTCTCACACTAAATTTGAGCTCATTTTGTTTTATGTTGTATGATTTTTTTGAAGAAAACCCTATTTTCCATTATATTACTATATGTACCAAATAAAATCTGATTTTATCGATGCTTTATTAAATTAAGTCACAATAAAGGATTGTATGAAGTTTGGTAAGGAAACTGTGGAATAAGTAGAATAGGAATCCCAACCTTACTTTTGACTATGAAGTGATTATGAAGAAGATGTAGCTTTTGCTAAAGGTTTGGTTGACCTACCCATTGGTACCATGTGAATTTTGGATGTTAGGGTTGTTAGATTAGTAACATGAGGACCTAAAACTCAAACCTAGGTGGGTATGATTTGTTAGTTGGATGCATGATCTATGAAAAAAATAATTACCTAATATATTAAAAAAATACATAAGTAACACTAATACCTTGATGTTGTTTAGTTTATCTTATTAGGATAAACATTTTAAAGGGTGGAGAGTGTTGGTAGATAATATTGGTATGTTGTGATTTGAGGACAAAATCATGTTAATGGTTGGAGTGTTGTAACATCCCAAAACCTAGAATCATATCTTATTCTTTGTTTAGGAAGAGAGTAAGCTTGGTTTCTTAGATTTGACTAAACAATGATATATACAAACCCTAATACACTAGTATATATCTTAATGGACATTAAATACTCATCTAACACATGTATAAACCTTAACTAAGCTTACATGAACATATAATCATGGTTTGAACCTGTAAACGCTCATGTGTTGAAGAATATTGGGAACTCAAAGCCTAAGTTGTAATCTTCTAACCCTAAGATGTATATCCTTGATAATATTGAAAGGTACATTAGTAACATTAGGAATGGACCTAATAACCTAAACATGAATTAATGTGAAACTAATGATCTAAATGTGCATAATTAGTATTATGACATGAATAAATATGTATGGATAATCCATGCCTATTCATATAAGTGAATATTATTATTTTGTCATTATTTAGGTTAATGTTGGAATTAGTGGACGTAATGGGGTTAATGAATAAAATGTTATAATAATCCATATAATATAGTATCACGTTACCTTCATGGTAGAAAAATTATGACAATTGGACACTAAGTCCTAAATATTGATGATTAATTTGATTTATATTAAGATGAGTGGGTCAAAATCTAATTGTACTAAAACTCATAAATGGAAATCTAAAATAATAAACTGGCCTAAAATCAAATTTCTTGGGTCCCAATTAGATAGGATACCAAATTTGAACCCTATTGGGTAATCCTAGCTATTCTAGTTTAAATAGGAATTGAAAGCTACAATGTTTGTGCCTCCCTAAGATAAATGGCCTAAACTTTTTATTTTATTTTAAATTTCATTCCTGACTTATTTGTCATGTGCATTTAGATTTTTGGCTTTCCTAGTTGTCTCGTGTGTCATGTTGATATTCCAATTTTTTGACTCTCTTTCAGTCATTGGATCATGATCATATATTAATCTCGCCTTCTCCTACCTTCCAAAAAATTTCTACTTGTTTCCATTCTTAGTTTCACTGGTTCATTTTCTATAATTATTTATCCTTCTCTTTCCTTTGCTTAGTCTAACTTTCTTTTTCTCTATACTCTTGTCATTACTCCGAAATTGAGAACCCTAATATATATAACTTTTGTGCAGGGGGAGTTCTCACCAATCCTATTTCCTCCATTCCATATTCATCCCCTGTTACTCCCACATTCTTCTGCCTCCTAGTGTCTCAGGATGTTCAGACCCATATACAACTCTCCTTTCATCTTTTCTACATCCCATGTTTTCATTTCCCAATGTTGGTTTGCTCTCTTTCGCTCTGGTTTGTGCCTTCCCTACCCAGCCTGCTTGCGACATTAGTCTTACTTATGGCGTTGAGGTCGGGGCCTTCGCATGAGCTGCAACATATGCTGGAAGCTCTGTGTTGATCACCCAAACCCACTGCCATCAACTATTTCATCAAGGTCATATTCTTCCATACCGCCAATGAGATCTCATTCTTCCCCGAGGAGTTCAATCAACCTATCATCTCTAGTTGAGTCCGCAAACCTAATGAGGAGGTTCCTTTCGGAAGTAGCAAGTTAGGCGATTCTATTGTGTTCCATGCCCAAAAATTTGTGCCTCAAGTCCCTAATGAGATAACAAAACCTCCTTCTTTCTTGGTTCTCCTTCCCTTGCTCATGTTCGTGGTTTCCAATTTTGGAGTGAAGTTCTTATTTTTGACTCATGATTGAGCATGGTGTTTCTACTTATAGGTTCATCCAACTTTTCCTCATGATGAAAATGTGAACAAATTCTAGAATCGATGATCTATATTGTGTGATCTTTTTCTGATTAGCACTCTCATGATTTATGGTTTTGTGATTCCTTGCTACACCCAGTGCACTTGGCAATGGAGCAAAGAGCTAAGGAGAGGTATGTGCATTTTTAGACCCTTCAATTAGGATCACTAACCTCATCATGATCTTGGAGACTCCTTGACATCGTCTCTAGGAGCTAAACCAAGGGTAGAACTTGTTGATGGGTCAAATATGTATGGAAGATTTCTATCTCGCTAAGTTCTCTGTGCATTGGTTTTTCTAATTGCATGAATTGGGAAGTCAATGGATGAACATGTGACATATGTACCCTTGATCCAATCGGTTATTTATTTTCACAATAAGGGGAAAAATCAAAAAATTGCATCTTTCTTTGACCTTTCCTCACTAAGTTGTATGCCTCTATGTTTTTTGTAGGCCCAGACCACGCGACTAGCCCTGATGGAGCCACCTCAGCCGAATTTGTTAAAAGATCAGATAAGGTTGCATATGTGGATTTATGTGAGTTTTTAATTGGTCAATTTTACCAGAATTTTCAATCCTTTGGTATTGGTTTTATCATCTATATAAAATATAATAAATAGTTATTTTTCTAAGAATTTTCCCTAATTGTTTAATATTTCTAAATTCATAACTAATACTCTACAAGTCAAAAAATAAAGTAAAATATGTTATGAAATTAGAAAAAAATAATAGACATGATGGTATAGTTTTCATATGATAATTTAATAATAATAATAAATGTGATTTATAGGGTTTACACAATTAATGTGAACCTAACCCTAATTTTATATAATATGTTAAATTGGTTTTAGTGAAGACCTTGGCTTGGACTTAGGGTTTTGATGGTGAACTTGTTTAGACATCATATGAGGTATGTTTCATCCCTATTATTCTATATTGAGTAATCACCTAGTTTTTATCTCTCTCGGTCCTTTGGACATATGCCCTACACATTGTTCTCTCTCTTGAGAGGTTAACTCATTTGAGTATTTAGATTACTTTAATGATCTTATTTACCTAATATGATAATGACAAGAAACTTGAACCCAACCTTCATGATGACCTCTAAATTAGTAAAGGACCATGAAACATGTAACTGAGCAACTTTGAACCTATCTCGGTCAAAACCCTAAAATGAATCCAGTTAGGGTTAATTATGAGAATCTAATGCATGTATGTAATCTTATTGCTGGTCAGGTGTTGCTTATGGCTAGATGATCAAGGATAAATTAAGTTATGAATCTCTAAATCAGGTACAAACTTCAATAATTATATGACTATGGCTTTCTTGCAAGAAATGTGATACATATGTATGCTTGTCTACTTGCTCAAATATTTCCTTATAGTACTCTAGTATTGTACTCGATGTTTGTCTCATGCCACATTTTATAACTTGCAATCATAATATAGAAACTCCATTATACAAACCTCTTGCACCTTCCTGAAGTTTTGGGATAAGCACATGAGAATGGGCATCATACTTGAGTCATCAAGATAGGGCGGATCGTTGATAAAAGGGTTGGCTAATCTTGAGCACCCTCGTAGACTCTTTCAGTCAGAAGTTGTCTAGAAAAGGCCTTATGAATACATGATATTGATGAATGTATGAAATTATGGTATAATTGGAGTGAAATGACATTAAAAACATACTCCCATTTTACTAAATACTTAACTTATTTATTTCTTATTTGTTACTTCTACAAATATTTTCAAAATTTACAAAGCTTATGGATATGTATCTTTTAGCCCTGTACTCGACACCTCATGTTCTTGACCTTCCGTGTTTCACATATTTATAGGTTCAAAGATGGCTAGAAGTTGATGGGCTTGGTGAGATATGTCAAGTGTTCTTATTGTAAGATCCAGGTTTAGTGCACATGAAAGGCTTGTACCTTGACTCTTGAAATATATAATTGAATTTATGAATATAATGCATCTTGCATAATTTATACTTGTTGAATGTTGAAACTATGTTGGTGACTTTATCTTGTTACTTGTTCAAGTGTGCTAAGCATTTCATGCTTCTGCATGTTGTCTTTGTTGTTCATTTGGTTCATGGGACTAGGATTTCAGTTCTGTGACAATAGTTTATGAAGGTTTGCATTTATCCTATGGCAGTATCTAGAGTTACACATGTACACTTGGGTCAAGGAAAGGTGTTTTGCAGTTTGATAAATAAGACTCAATTTTTTTCTTCATCACCTTTGACAATCAAAGTACATGTCCCTATTGGCGAGGAATATAATGGGCCTTTTATGTGATTATATGTGGATATATTGTTGGTATTATTAATTCGGTCTCTTCCATTGACTTCGTTATTTGTGAAATTAATTAGAATGATTTCCCATTATTGACTTTGAGTTATCTTATACTTGGTGTGTGTCATCTTGGGTCAAGGAGTCACAATTGGTGGTATCTAAGCTAGGTTCCTCAAATTATAGGGACATAGGAGGTAATTACCCCACTCATATTGTGCCCAATTAAGGTGAATTGAGGAGAAAGGGTCTCTTTTCAGATATTACCATGGATCTAGATTCAAATAAATAACTTGCAATAATATTAACTTGAAACCAAAGTATTCTTTTGACCAAAGGAATATTGATCTCCTAAAGGAGTTATGAAGCTCTTGGAAGGGGAAAAACTAATGTTTGATGAAATATTAACCTAATGAGTATATGTACAAACCTACATACTTTCCTTGCTTAGCATTATTCTGATTCTTGCATTGTGGTTTAGTTCTTCGTATCGAAAGTTCTAACCTAAAACACCAAGAAAACAAAACATAGGGTTAGCATAAATTATATTGTGTACGTGGGTGCAACTAAGCATGTGCATACAAATCTAAAAACATATTACATTAATCACCATAATTTGTAGTTAACATGAAGTCCTCTTTTACATTATATTCAACATATAATCTTGTTTTACTCATTTGGTATACTAAAATTGGATCCTTGATCTAAAAGCTGCAATGTGTGCGTCCTACCATCAAGCTCGTCGGTGTGTATCCCTTCCTTGGACTCTTCCACTTCATTTTGTATGGTTCTTTTAACTTGTTCGTATGATTCTAGATTCCTTTCTTGGAATTGAGTTCCTCCAAAACGTGCCATTGTGAGTTATTGATTAATGGATTGTATATAATCCATTACTGATAATACATACATATGATTCTATAAATCCAACATAAATTGATAACATTCAAGGAACACAACATGTGTCTCAAATGCTCGACAAACTCATGAGTATGAAAACCTTGATAGAATTCATTGTTCATATATAACCCGCATACCTTGTCTTGTAGGGCAGGTTACGTCCAATCAACAAACAATATCTAAAATTGATATCCAAATGAAGTGATACATACATCTAAAAGTATTATCTTATGGTTTCTAAGGACATTTTAGGGTTTCAAATAAAAAATAGGGTTTTCTTCCATGTATTCTCACTTTAGGGTTAGGAAACCCTAAATCATCATGTTGAACCTTGAGTTCATTTAATAACACCTTCGTTGTTCATATTATTTAAGGGTAACCTGTATTAGCACAAAAGATATAATCACTTGGTCACATGGACATATATTCAATTTTATTATTGGATCCAAAGATCATTACTCTCAATAACTTATCAAGACCAGTTTCTTAACACATAAGGGTTCACATTCGACAAATAACCCAAGTTACATGTTTCAACATGTTTCAAAAAATTCATGGTGCCATATCAATAAAAGTGTCTAATTTGAGTTAAAGATTCCATAGATGATGCAAGACATTAGGGTTGCATATTTCATTGTATATAGAGTCATAAAATGATAATAAGTTTGATTAAATTATTAATCAGACTTAAAACATTGATAAAGATTTTATTTTGATATATAAGGGGACTAATATCATATTTAGTGTATGAAAACATTTTTTATTGGGTTCATCATCTTCTCTTAATAAAAAATGATATATGGTTCATCTTAATATGATTTTTAGTCCTCTTGCCCTTTTATATATTTGGGATGGAGAAATGTATGCCCCATACCCTGGCTTGTATGCTAAGAGAGTTTGTTTGTGTGTCTTTCTTTGTCAGGTGTAAGGTTGTGAGCCTTAGCCGCCACTAACTTTACATTTACACTAGTGATATGATTATCTCACATGCATGTAGGTTGATATTATTGTGATGGGTTTTGTGCCTAAAATTTATATGTGCTTTTTTGGCACAATGTTCTATTAATGACAAGCGTTCTACTTGTTTATCATCTTTTATAAAGTCATATTCTTTTGATACATACTTGGTTTCTACTTTCCACTTCTATGGGAAGCCTTGTTTTATTTGACTTCCTTTATTCCTTATATTGTTCAATCCATATTTAATATGCACATACCAACCTTATGTTGATATATTCTACTTTTCTCCTCTTGTTGGGGTATGCTTCCAACCCCATGTGTAGGACTTGGAAGATGAGATTTGGTGACATGGACCTACTTGGTGGAGCTTTTCAGAGATAAAATTGAGATAGATGGATATCCCTCTACTTAGATCATTATGTTGTAACTTTCATGTAAACCCTATATGGGTGATGATGATGTACTTTTGTATAATTTAATATAGTCATTATTTGTATTTTGCTGCTATACTTTGGTGTTTTTGAATACCAACATTTGAGAAGTGAAACATTTACACCTTTTCCAACATAAATTTTTAGTGTGTTTGGAATGGATGAATTTGTTCCTCAAATTAATTAGGGAGTGGATCCCCTCTTGGGTCACATTGTTGACAAGATGGTATAAGAGCCATAGTGGTTGGATTTCTAACTATTTCAATTTTGTCTCCCAACTTAGAACCCTTATCATGCAAACTCACCCTCCAGGTGAGACGGTTACCCTAGATTTGACCTATGTTATTAATGAGATGATGAAATGTTAATTTTGAATCATAAGATGCACACATTATAATTGTTTTTAGTAAATCTTAATGTGATGAACTTTTAGGTGACATTACCCTACTATATGGGTTAGTGGTGATATATCTCTTTGGGTGTTAAGGTTTAGAAAAATATTGGTTTTTAGCATGATAATGAGGAAGTAATTGATAGGAAGATCACACATATGTAAAATTGTAACTTGGTTTATCTAATTTATTTTGAGCTTATTTTTTTTTATGTGGTACGATTTCTTTTGAAGAAAAATCTATATTCCATTATAGTACTATATGTACACAAAATTTCTCTAATTTTATCGATGCTTTATTGAACTAAGTCACAATAAATGACTACATGAAGTTTGGTCGGGAAACTAAGGAACAAGTTACAATAGAAATCATTTGACTATTAAGTGATTATGAGAAATTTGTATCTTTTGCTAACGGTTTAGTTGATCTACCCATTGGTACCATATGAGTTTGGATGTTAAGGTTGTTAGTTTAGTAACACGGGGACCCTCAACTCAACCCTAGGTGGGTAGGACCTATTATTTGGAAGGATGATCTATGAACAACATAAATAACTAAAATATTGAAAAAATACATACGTAACCCTAATACCTTGATGTTGTTTAGCTTAGCTTATTAGGGTAAACCTTTTAAGGGGTGGAGAATGTTGGTAGATAAGACATGGATGTTGCAATTTCAAGGACAAAATCATGTTAAGGGTTGGAGTGTTGTAACATCCCAAAACTTAGAATCATATCCTATTCTCTGGTTAGGAAGAGAGTAAGCTTGGTTTATAAAATTTTATCAAACAAGGATATATGCAAGACCTAATGTACTAGTCTATATCTTAATGGGAATTAATACACATGTAACACATGTATAAACCCTAACTAAGGTTACATGAATATATTACCATTGTAGGAACATGTAAACCCTCATGTGTTGAAGAATATCGAGAACTAAATCCTAAGTTGGAATCGTCTAAGCCTAATATGTATATCCTTGATAACATTAAAAGGTACATTAGTAACATTAGAAATGGACCTAATAACGTAAGCACAATATAATATGCAACTAATGATGTAAATATGCATAATTAGTACTATGATATGAATAATATGTATGGATAATACATGCCTATTCATATAACTGAATATGATTAATGTACCATTATTTAGGTTAATGTTGGAATTAATAAACATAATGGGGTTAGCGAATAAAATTTCATAATCAATATAATATAATATATGTGACCATCATGGTTGAAAACTGATGACAATTGGACTCTAACTCCTAAATATTGATGATTAATGTGATTTATATTAGGATGAATGAGTTAAATCCTTATTGTACTATAAATCATAAAACAAAGTGCCAAATATTAAATATAACCTAAAAATTAGTTTTCTTGGGTCCCAATTAGCTAGGATAACAAATTCAAACCCTAGTCGGTAATCTTAGCTATTCTAATTTAAATAGGAATTGAAGAATATCAATGTTTGTGCGTCCCTATGATATATGACCTAGAGTTTTTGGATTTATTTCAAATGTCACTCTTGACTTATTCATCATGTGTGTTTAGATTTTTCTTTCTATTTGTCTTGTGTGTCATGCTGATCTTCCAATTTTTGGGCTCTCTTTCAGTTGTTAGATCACAATCGTGTGGTGGTCTCACCTTCTCCTACCTTTCAAAAATTGGTACTCATTTCCATTCTTAGTTTCCCCGATTCAATATCTCTAATTCTTTCTCCCTCTTTTTTCCTTCCTCAGTCTGAATTTATTTTTCTCCTAAACTCATGTCATCACCACATAATTGAGAACCTGAATATATATAACTCTATTGGTTGAGGAGTTCTCTCCAACCATGTTTCCTCCCTTCCATGTTTGTCCCTTGCTTCTCTCCCTTTCTTTCACCTCCTAGTGTCTCAGGATGTTCAGACCCATATACAAACCTCCTTTCATATTAATTGCATCCCATATATTCATTTCGTTGTGATGGTTTTCTCTCTTTTGCACAAGTTTGTGCCTTCCCTACCTAGTTTGTTGGCGGCGTCACTCTTGCTTCTGAAGTTAAGGTTGGGACCTTCGCACGATCCACAACCTATGTTGGAAGCTCTGTGTTGATCACCTAAAACCACTGCCATCAACTATTTCACCAAGGTTGTGTTCTTCCATGTCGTCGATGTGATATCATTCTTCCCCAAAGGCATTTGATCAACCTAATTCATCTCTGGTTGACTCCGCAAACTCAATAAGGAGGTTCCCACCGGAAGAATCAAGTTAGGTCATTCCTTTGCCTTCCATGCCCAAAAATTGGTGATTTGAGTCCCTGATGAGGTAACAAAACCTCCTTCATTCTTTGTTCTCCTTCCTTTTCTCATGTTAGTGGTTTCTAGTTTTGGAGCAAAGTTGTTACTTTCTGACTCATAATTGAACCTGGTGTTTCTACTCACATATTCCTCTAGCTTTTCCTCATGATGACAATGTGAACTGATTATGTAGTTGATGATCTATGTTGTGTGATAGTTTTTTAATAGCGCTCTCACACTATATAATTTTGTGATTCCTTGGTGCACCTACCAGACTTGGCAATGGTGGGAAGAGATAAGAGGAGGTTTGTGCATTTCTAGCCCCTACGATCAGGCTCCCTGACCTCATCTTGCTCTTGTAGACTCCCTGGCATGGTCTGCTGGAGCTAAAGCAAGGGTAGCACTCATTGATGGTCGAATATGATTAGAACATTTATGCATGGCTAAGTTCTCTATGCTTTGGCTGTTCCAATTGCATGAATTGGGAAGTCGATGGATGAACATCTGACATATAATAACCTAGATCTGATCTTTTATTTGTTTTTGCAATTAGGGGCAAAATTGACAATTTGCATCTTTCTTTGACATTTCCTCATTGAGTTGTATGCCTCTATGTCTGTTGTAGAACCAAACCACACAGCTAGCCCTAATAGGGCCATCTCAGTCAAATTTGTTAAAAGATTGGATAAGGTTGCATATGTGCCTTAATGTGAGTTTTTGATTGGTTAGTTTTACCAAAAATCATATTAATTAATATATAGCTCTAAAAAAAATATGTTATGGAATCATAAATTATTCTCTATCATTTGCTATTGATTTTATTGTCTAAATAAAATATAATAAATAGGTGATTTTCCAAGGATTTTCCTGATTGTTTAATATTTCTAAAATTCATAACAAATACTCTACAAGTCTTAAAAAATAAAGTAAAATATGTTACGAAATCAATAAAAAAATAATCTATATCATGGTGTGGCTTTCATAAGATAATTCAATAATAAAATGTGACTTTTAGGGTTTGTACAATTAATGTGAACCTAAATCTAATTCTATATAATATGTTTAATAAGTTCTGTGAAGACCCAGTCTTGGACTCAGGTCTTTGACCTTGAACTTATGTAGACTTCATATGAGGTACGTTGCATCCGTATTATTCTATATTGAGCAATCACCAAGTTTTTATCTCTTGCTTGGTCCTTTGGACATATGCCCTACACATTGTTCTCTCTCTCTCGTAAGAGGTTAACTCATTTGAGTACTTACATTGCTTGAATGATCTTGTCTACCTAATAAGATGGATATTCTTATTGGACTCTCATTTATACATTGTTCATTTTATTCCATTTGGAAACTCCAACTTGAGTATTTCATGCTCTAACCTTCCTGTGCTAGACATTATGATCTTATTTTGCATCTTCTCTTTAGACATGATTGGATATTTGGTTATGGATCCTTTAACCCCACATGATAATTGTTTGATATTCTTATCCTATTGTTCTATATGACAATACTTTGACTTGCCTCTACATTTATGCATGCTTTGTTATTATGTAGCCCTAGAGTAATGCAATACTTTGGTTATTTGGGTTTTATTCCTCTATGTGATATTATTAGGCACTGGGTTTTATTCCCCTCCCATGCACTGAGGTATTAGTCCTCCTATACTTTTTTATATTTGGGAAGGAGGATCATACGCCCCATACCCTGGCTTGTATGCCAAGGGATTTTGGTTGTGTGCCATTCTTCGTCAAGTTTTAAGGTTGTGATCCTTGGCCGCCACTGACTTTACATTTTCACTAGTGCTCCGCTTATCTCACATGCATGGAGGTTGATATTATTGTGATGGGCTTTGTATATGTCCTTTTGTGGCACAACTTTTATTTTTTATTAATGGCAAGTGTTCTTCATATGTATCATCTTTTAAAAAGTCATATTCTTTTGATACCTGCTTGGGTGGTACTTACCTCTTCTATGGGAAGCCTTGTTTTGTTTGATGTCCTTTATTACTTATATTGCTCAATACATATTTAATATACACATACCATCCTTATACTGATATCTTCTACTTTTCTCCTCTTGTTGGGGTATGCTTCTAACCCCCAGTGTAGGAATTGGAAGATGGGACTCGATGACATGGACCTCCTAGGTGGAGCTCTTGGGAGATAAACTTCAGATAGTTGGATATCCCTGTACTTAGATACTTATGTTTTAACTTTCATGTAAAATCTATATGGGAGATTATGATGTACTTTTGTAAAATTGAATATAGTCATGATTTACATATTGTTATACTTTGGTCTTTTGAATACCATCATTTGATAAGTGAAAACATTACACCGATTCCAACATACATTTTCAGTGTGTTTGAAATGGATGAATTTGTTCCTCAAATTAAGTAGGGAGTGGATCCCACTCCTTATACTTATTCTTTTTGTACCTCACATTTTCTCTACTAACATCATACAACCCTAATTTTTCTTATTAAGTGTCACCCTAGGTTCTACATGAATCAATCTTATATGATGTAATGCAACTATAACCTTGTATGAACTTGCATATACATAAAACCAATAATGAATGATATTATATCTAGACTTAGGTGGCACACAACCATGATAATTATTAATGAGGCATATCTTGTTGATGTTAATAAATTCATACTTGTATGTAATCTCAGGATCACTTTTGACTTAATTTCCAAGATATAGTCAATCTTGCTAAGTAAGGAATTTCTAATTGATTGGTTAATACTGTGCTCTAATCAAGGTAACTTTTATCATCCTATTATCCATACTAGTGGTATTGAATCTTGCATGTATCTATGTAACTTAAAATACTTCGATATTATATATATTGACAAAGCTACATATTCCCTACAAATACTATGTTTGATCTTGACTTAATCTATGTTGCAAAAACCTTGAAAAATAATTAACTTGTCCATTATACAAACCTTATGCACCTTCATGTATTCTTAGGTCAAAGACACAAGGTTAGGTGTCCTACTTGAATTTTCAAGTAAAGGCATACCATGTTGAGAAAAAGGGTTGACTCCATACTTTAGACATGTCCATCACGTTATGTGTCATTAGTATCTTTTTCTATAATGACCCTCACGAAACCTTCCTTTGGGAAGATGGTCAATGGCCATGTAATGTTGTTTAGTATAATGGAAATACACCTAAAATATGCTTGCATGTTATAAAAGAAAGTCACCCACTATTGTTTCTTTTCCTTCTTGTTACTACTTTATGTTCTCATTAAGCACTATATGTCCTCATAAACCTATAATTTTATACCTTTTAGGGCGTACTCAGCATAGTTGTATTGATGTGTACCATTTATTATTTTGAATACTAGGTAAACTAAGAATTTGTTCCTATGATCGTGGTTCCGCTCTATTATACAATCTCTTTCAATTACTTTACTAAAATCATCTAATGAGTTACAACTCGAATTCATAAGATTTGATAAATTGGACAAATATCTTAGAGTTGGGTATTACTTTCGTTTCATCCAATATACCTTGTTGTGTCATACATCTACTATTCTACCATACTAAACACCACTACTCATCTTCGTCCCTTCTCTATTGTAAATATGTTGGAGTCTTGACTAATTTAACACCGCCTTCCCCAGTAGTGTTATGCTTGTAAAAACAATCATCTCCATCCTATCAGTATCCTTATAATGCCAGACTCTTTTCAATGCCCCTATCTAATCCCTTCGCCATTTTAATTAATTTTTTTTGCCTTTTCACCCATATTCCACAATGTGGTGGGCCTCTCTTTGTCTCTCCAAGAACCTCAGGTTTGTGCACCAATGTTGTACTCACCTCATCATTAGTTTAAGATATACAATAATTGATTCTTCTAGTTTATGTTTGCCTTTACTGGGACCCAGATATACAGTCATCGATTCATTTGGTATATGTCTACTTCAACTGGAGTCAATCACCATATATTTCTTATCTCTTAGTTATCACCATTAGTTTATTTTTCTTGTTATTCTCTACAAATCTATAATCTGCAGACACAATCCATCTACATCATAAGTATCAATGAACCATCTTGTTGGCAAGCAAGAATGTAGTGGCACAATTTTCCAATTGTAATAGAGTCCTTCCTCACGTTTTGCTCCATCCTACGCATCTAGTTATATATGACAGGAGCTGTGATCGTCCTCTAGGCCAACGTCTGGCTCAACTACACGGAGGACAATGAATATATGGTTGATCACCCACAATTATGTGGCATAACTCCTCGACTAAAACTTACAGTATAACTTTCGTGAAGAATCGTTGAAGGGGATTTAAAATTAAATTGAATTTGATCTTCTTCCATGACCATTCACAATTTTTTGGATCTTGTCAACTATTACTCATCTATGTCTTGCTTAAAATGGCAACTTGATATTGCTATTGCGGTAAATATATATATGGCTTGTTTATTTCTTTAATATGGGTTTATGCAACATCTATAGCACGCATCGCTTGCTTTTGCATCATACAAATCCCCTACTATAGTCTGGGATTTTATATATTGCTTTTGGTCTGTGATTTATGTTGGGTCTCGATTCCATTTCGATCTGATATAAGTCAGTCATTTATGCCCTAATTATGCAGTGTCATGACAGACTCACAACTAGATCTAAGCATGTTGGCCTTCACTAATATCTACCCCATCTATGTTGAGGGAGAACTTATTGTCGGTATCAATAGTGTCCTCAAAATATAGAGTTCTACCAGTCTGTACAGTCCACCGATCACATCATGAAACTCAGTCAGCATCACATCTGGTAGATGGGCCACTAGTACATTGGTGGCTCATAAGTTCTACTCTAATTTGGACGTGGAGGACATGTTATCGACATGGAGACTACCACTACACTCTTCAGGCTATGGATCATTATTTTCCATGAAACTCAGTCGAGATCTACAATATCAATTTGGTACCATACACGTTGTCACTGGTAATATCTACTTGTGCACAAAATTCAGAGATGACCATCAGGACCTGCAGGTTGTAGATCAATTGTCGCCAAGATGCACACGGCCATGGTCTGCAAGGAGACTACAGGTAGATCGTCGACGCATAGAATGTAGAAAACTCTATCAATGAAATTGTTTGGCTCTTATGGTTTACAAGCAACTTCTGAGAAACTATGCTATGGGTGTATAAGAATGATGCATCAATCAAATTCTCAATGATTTACCATCAAGCTATACAGTGCAATTAGCATCATATTGGATAAAGAAACATCTAGACATAGATTATAGTTGTGGCGGTCGTAATGTGGTAGTGATCAACGTAGTTGGAATGTTTATTGGGTTACTTCTGTTGTGTAGCCATGATAGTTATTCCTTGGAACAATGCTTGCTCCCTTCCTTCATTTTTGACCATCGTGTTTAAAAGACACCACCTTTGTCAGATGTACATTGTAGATGTTGATTTATTTCTAGCTATCATGACAATCTCTCTATTGTCTATGTAAATCTTGGTCACAAACTACACGATTGAAGACGTCTCTAATTTCATGCCTAGTCGTCAATAGTTACTATCAAATGCCACTAATATCCATGCCCCCTCCTTTTGAATCCTTATAGTAGCCACAACTTTTGACAGACCATTCTTTATATCATAAAGTAACTTCCGCACAACTAATGGTATTCATCCTTAATTTAAAATCTTTGTATTAATGGCAGGGGAGGGCATGTATTGTATGATGTGATGAGAGTAACTATCCCCAGGCTTCTCAGGCCACTTATCTTACAGATCAGGTACAACAACTACATATAACTACCATGTTTCTTCCGTGGCTCTCTAGCTTACGCATCTTGCTGATAAGTTACAAGTACAACAACCACATATAGTTACCATGTTACATGTTATTAAGTTGTCATAGATTTGTTAGTAGCATGTGAACTTTGTTTCCGTTGTGATCATGGACCATCAACCACACATGCATGACTATCGCCATTAGCTTTGCAAGTAAGATATTGAACATTCAAACTTTAAATTTAGTCCGGACATTAGTTTGACTGCTACTCTATTTTTTTCTTGAATTTATACTGATTACGGTATTTTATTAGGCTAATTCAAGAAATTTAATCATTGCTACTAATGAGAAACATATGATGAGTGTCCTGGTGATAATATTTTCTCCCCTTGATAGTGACCAAGCATGAAATACAACATGTTTCTGGTTGTAGCACAAGTCGTGGGTTCAAAATCCACTATGGCATATGGAGGGAAGGCTTATCCCAGCAATTAAAGGCCCTTCATCACGGTCATTGATGTGATGATTTTGAGTCGCATTTGTAGACCTTTTTCATATGTGTTTTGTGCTCTAATTACTCATTTTTATGGATAATATTGCATAATTCACTCATTTCGGTCTTTGCCTTCATATTATGTCAAATCCCCTTTGTTTTACTATTTTGAGCATTATTTATCATAATATTATTATATGTGTGGATTTACTTGGTCTTGTTGTGAAATTTTAGGAAAAACAAGTATTTGCTTCCGTCGATACCATCGACGGAAGTCGATACCATCGACTTTGCCACATATTGCCAGCCGAGAGGAGCAGCACAGAGTCGATACCATCGACGAAAGTCGATGCCATCGACACATTGAGGCTACAGCGTCGCTAAACGACAACAACCAACGCTAAAGAAAGTCGATACCATCGACACCCAAGTCGATGGTATCGAGATGATCACAAGCGCTCAGACTAAAAGAAAGGAAAGCTGCCGCTAATCCGCTGGGTCGATACCATCGACCCGCGTCGATGGTATCGACGCCGGTAGATATGCGTTGGATCTATTTTGATCTCGATCGGACGGCTGTTGTTATTTGACGACCTAATTAGGGACTTATACCTAATGACGGCCGCCCAGATAGGGGGGATCTCATATCGCATTGCACGAGTGCCGAGGAAGGAGAAAAAGGAGAACGGAGGCCAGAAGCTCATCCCGGGTGATTCGGACGCTGCCGAAGACGAATTCCACCACCGACAGGCGGGGAAGCTCGTATTCTGCGCCAAGGATCTACCAGTTCTTCTTCATTCAGGGGTTTTCCCACTTGTTTCACGTTTGTCTTATGAATTCCCCTATTTCTACCATGTATTCATGTGAGATGAACATGAGAGGCTAAAACCCTCCATCTTTAGGACCGGGAGTAGCCCGGGAATGCATTGTACGACAATTTTATATTGATAATTCATATTTTCTCTCTTAAATCCGTGGTATAGATTCATTTTCTCCATATATATTGTTATGCTTGATCACCATAATAATAACTTAATGCCCTTAATCACTTCGATAGAAGGATTAACGGTTGAAAAGAGACGAAATCTACATTAATCAATAAAACCCTTGACAAAGGAGTTGTAAAATTAATGGTGGGAACTGAGAGATCGTTTATAATGCGCTTAGTTTAGGGGAATGATTACTATGACGGTGGAATCAACCTAAACCTAAGTAGTGAATTACACCACGACAGTGGGTAATTCTGTTTTCAGGCCACTACCTGGATAGAGAGAGAAGAGTGAGGAATTATATAAAACCGAATACAATGTTGACCCGCGGTGAAACCGCCATCCTAAAGATATCCCTTTGAATTGATTAAATTAACCTTTAATCGATTGTTTTCTTTGTTTGATTTTTATTTTCTTTTAATTTCAAAAACAAAACCCTACTTTGTTAATCGGCCTAGCTGATTGCGATTAGTTAGTAGAAGTCTCCAATAATTCACGTATCCCTGAGTTCGACTCGGGCCTCACAAGGCCTATATTACTCGACGCGTATACTTGCGTTTAAGTGCGTAGTAAAATACACGTCAAGTTTTTGGCGCCGTTGCCGGGGATACGGCGAATTATTGGCACTTTGAGTGCTAAGAGCGGCCACTCTAGGCCACATTTTTTTTTATTTTATTCTAAAACAATTTTAAAAAATTCCTATATTTCTCTATAATTGTGTTTACTCGTTCAAAGCATAGTACTGAACCCCGATTTTCTTATTTCAGGTACTTTGCATGGTGCATACATGTAGCACAGACTACGCGAATCGCACACCTGAGGTTCCATCTCCGGGACCAGAGGACGAGGACTACTACGAGCAAGATCACCAAAGCGACATAGATTCTGAATCTGAGAAAGAGCAAGCCGAAGAAATGGCCAAACCACAGACGATATGGGAGAAGATCAAAGCGTCTTCTTCATCAGCTTCAAAAGGGCCTATAAAGAAGCAGGCGGTCAACATACCAACATATAAGATCGATCCGGCATTGATCAACTTGGTAAAATCAAATGCATTTCACGGGCTGAAGAATGAGGACCCAGTTGCACACATTAGCCAGTTCGTGGAGAACTGTGACATGGTGAAGATCGAACGATTCCCACAAGATGCTTTATACCTCAAGTTATTCCCAAGTTCCTTGGCAGGAGCGGCAAGAGAGTGGCTCCATAACCTCGATGATGAATTTGTTCAGTCTTGGGATCATATGGTGGAAGTTTTCTTTGAGAGGTTTTTCCCTCCTGAGAAGACCAACGACATGATTAGGAAGATTCACAATTTCACCCAACAGGCGGGTGAGACATATTCTGAGACCTGGGAGCGATTCTAGGTTATGTTGAGGAGGTGCCCACATCATGGGATGGATAGAGAAACGCAAGTGAAAATCTTTTATTTTGCTCTCTCCGAGCACGATAGAAGTAATCTTGATTCAGCCGGATCCGGATTCTTTCTGAATAATACGGATACCAGATGTTGGGAGATATTAAAGAACATGGCTAGGAAACAGTCATGGGGCGACAGAGGTGCAGTGGAACAGGTCAAGGCTGCCGGTGAATCCAGAATAGTTAGGGAGTTGAACGACAAGCTAGATCTCCTAGCCAAGAAGCTGCTAACTAAAGAAGATGCATCTGAGGATGAGGTAGCCCAAGTGAAATTCATGCAACAGCAGGGCTACAGGAACAATGATTATGCATGGAGGAAGGATAAGAAGTTTTCATGGAAGGATCTGAATAATTTTCTGCAGGATCCGGATGCCAAACCACAGCAAAGAACCAAGGAAAAGAACACTGAATTGCTAAGTCAAATGGTTCAGCAAAACCAAGAGATGATGGCCATGTTTGGTAAACAATTGCAATCTCAAGGTGACATTCTAACCAAGTTTGGGCAGACGCTGCAAAGCCATGGAGCACAAATGTGGGCATTGGAAACCACCGTGGCACAGATTTCGAGTGAAGTGGCGACCATCAAGCACGCCAATCAACAGAAACCAGCCGAGAATGCAAATGTGGCCCAAGCACACCATCAGGTCAAGTATATGTCTGTGGTAAACAGTGAGGAGGAATCTCAGGTGCAAGAAGCTGTAGAAGAAAGAAAAATGACTTTCAATGTGAATGCAACACCAGCGATACCATATCCACGCACGTACTATGGATTGCCGGGCGGAAACCCTTTCTTCAGAAAATCACAAAGAGTTGTGAATATTGTATCTCCACCTAGGCAGGAAGAACAAGTGCAAGTTGTTTGTGCACATGTGGAGACATCTAAGGCGAGAGAGGAACCACAACAAGCTGCTACTATTAAGGATGTTTCGCCAAAGACCACATCTGAGGGAGTGATTGAAGCAAGCTTAGGGGAGGTACCCCCGAAAAGCGCTTATGTGCTACCTCATAGGCGTGTTGATGCAGCTGATGTTTTGGATCCGATCAATCCGAAGTCGAAGAAAGAGCATCGTCATTTTAAGAAATTCCTGGAGATATTCCGAAAACTCCACATCAACGTTCCGTTAGTGGAGATGATCGAGAAAGTACCCGCCTATGGGAGGTTCATCAAGGAAATCATCAATAAGAAGAGGCGGATAAAAGACGATGAAATTTATTGGATGAATGAGACGGTGAGCTCTATGATTCATGGGAGGTCACCAAACAAGAGAAAAGACCCAGGAGGTTTTTACATTCCGTGCTCAATAGGTGGTCAACATTTTCCAAAAGCGCAATGTGATTCTGGCGCTAGCATAAATCTCATGCCTTTGGCGACATTTCAAAAGCTGGGGTTAAAAGAGATAAAGAAGTTGGCCGCAACAATTGAATTGGCGGATGGGTCTACTGTGAGACCCTATGGAGTATGTGAAGATGTTTTAGTCAAAGTGGACAGATTCATATTCGCGGAGGATTTTGTTGTTATTGATATGCCACTGCTCCAAAGCTGTGAAATTCTTCTAGGAAGACCGTTTCAAGCAACAGCAGATGTCGTTACTGCATTAGGGAGGGGGAATTTGTCCTTGGGTATTGGAGGAGATCGAGTCAAATTCAAATTACCGAATGATCCTCTAAGCCCAGTTCCCAAGATGAAAAGATGATGATTGTCATACCGTCTAGCCTAAGACGCTAAATAAGGGCGCTTGGTGGGAGGCAACCCAACCATTGGTACATTAGGATAGTTTAGTTATAGTCGTAGATTGCTTTTATTTCTTTTAAATTTTAGTGTAAAGAAGATACCTTGATCCGTTTGTTCGATGTGCAGGCACAGGCAAGGTCGATACCATCGACACACTGGTCGATGGTATCGACATAGGTTTAGGTTGACAGCTGTAAAAATCGCACTGAGTCGATACTATCGACGGTCCCGTCGATGGTATCGACCTACCTACAGGCAGGCTGCCCAATAAAGGTCGATGGTATCGACATGCGAGTCGATACCATCGAGATCTCTGGAGATTTTCAGAAGAAATCGACTCAGTGGAGTCGATACCATCGACGGGTTTGTCGATGGTATCGACATTTTCAAGTGAAAAAGGCGGCGGCCGGACTCGCGAGGCAGTTGCCCTAATCAGCGAGTCGATACCATCGACTTCCGTCGATGGTATCGACGGGCACACAGCAGTGTCAGTGTCAGTTATTCAAGACGGGGTTATTGGTCAAATGCAGTCACATCATCCAGAGCAAATCCGGACCCCACGACCCTGGCAGTACCCGCCTCCACCACCATCGGACTGATCTGGTATCACTGTTCCAATCTTAAGTTTGTTTTTTACTATGAGGCCATAGTCGAATTCAAGCTTAGGGGGGTAGCTGGAACAGCTCTATCTTTTTCTTTTGTTGGTTTTTAGTTTTTTTGCTTTGCTTTTTGTTCTTGCATTTTTAGTTTTTGTAGGATCCACGTGCTATCTAGTGTAACTGTGGATGTCGTAAAAGTTGTCATCTCACTGTGTATTCATGGGAAATTTAAGGGAATTTTAAAATTTTTGTGTCTTATGAATAGCTTGACTTGGTTGTACTTGGGGAACTTATCCTATGAAAATGATTGATTATGTCAACTTTAAAACAATATGTCACACCTATACTCCCATTGACTCATGAAAAGTGGATAGTAACGGTTGTTTGAGCCTAACCTAATCAAATGGTAATGAGACCTTAATTGGATATAAGAGAGAGAACCCTTTGAACTACTACACATGTCAGTAAGGAGGGACACATAATACTCTTCTAAGGTTCAGTCATCGAATCTTGTGATCATTCCACTTCATTTTTCCATAATCCACCTAAGAATTGGAAGTAAAGTACAATTTTAATTACTTTTTGTGTGCATAGCATTTAGATAGGAATTGCATTGATATTTTCCATACCTTTGCATAAAAAGAAAAAAAATATATAGGGATTCATGCACATTACCTTTAGGTGCATGCCATGTAGTTGCACTCATGAATCTCATGATTTCCATGCGTAAAGTACACCATGTATCTCAATTTCTCTTAAAAAGTGATCTAAACTGTTCCATACCCTTGAAATAGTACAAAGAGTTCCAATCATGAAGAAAATAGCCCAATACATGTATCTCTAAGCAATTATGGATATGTGGACTAAAAGAAAAAAAAAAGAATTTTTCTGAAGATCTGAAAAAATTGAGAAAAGAAAAAAAAGAAAGAGAATTTAGAAGAAAATGGAATAAGAGGGAGAAAGGAACATGATATCACTCGCATTACAGGAAAATTGAGTACATGATGTGGCTTAAGTAGATTTCCATCTCATTTTGAGGTGGAAGGTTAGTGCATGCATCATTTCACCCAATTTTAGGCATTAGGGCATTTTTAATGTGCATTTGCATCACGTAGGACATTTTGTTTTATGCATATTGAAACTGTGCAATACTTCCAAGTTCTTCCATGAACCACCCATTCCATCCACCCATTGCTCAGATTGGTAGGCCACCGTGAAATTCTCCTCACTAATGATTATTAGGAGAACTGCTTCCATGTAGATGGTAGTTAGGGCGAGAAACGTAGTGTAGGCGATCACAAGATGCACCAATGCTGAATCGGCGAATTTTATTATGTTAACTGCCTTATGTGATAGTGTTCATCGGTTTGAAGGACAATTTCTCTTATTGACGATTATTGTCGCCTTTAGGGTAATTACTGTTATGTGGTTAGAGAAGGCCGGTTTGAGAACGTTCAGTGGGAGTCTCATGGGATGTGGGGTGATGTGTTGATTTTTAGTTGACATCTGCAATTCTATTCTAAGGATTAGTTGCTCGAGGGCGAGTCATGTTTAAGCTTAGGGGAGTTTGATGCGATGATTTTGAGTCGCATTTATAGACCTTTTTCATATGTGTTTTGTGCTCTAATTACTCATTTTTATGGATAATATTGCATAATTCACTCATTTCGGTCTTTGCCTTCATATTATGTCAAATCCCCTTTGTTTTACTATTTTGAGCATTATTTATCATAATATTATTATATGTGTGGATTTACTTGGTCTTGTTGTGAAATTTTAGGAAAAACAAGTATTTGCTTCCGTCGATACCATCGACGGAAGTCGATACCATCGAATTTGCCACAGATTGCCAGCCGAGAGGAGCAGCACAGAGTCGATACCATCGACGAAAGTCGATGCCATCGACACATTGAGGCTACAGCGTCGCTAAACGACAACAACCGATGCTAAAGAAAGTCGATACCATCGACACCCAAGTCGATGGTATCGAGATGACCACAGGCGCTCAGACTAAAAGAAAGGAAAGCTGCCGCTAATCCGCTGGGTCGATACCATCGACCCGCGTCGATGGTATCGACGCCGGCAGATATGCGTTGGATCTATTTTGATCTCGATCGGACGACTGTTGTTATTTGACGACCTAATTAGGGACTTATACCTAATGACGGCCGCCCAGATAGGGGGGATCTCATATCGCATTGCACGAGTGCCGAGGAAGGAGAAAAAGGAGAACGGAGGCCAGAAGCTCATCCTGGGTGATTCGGACGCTGCCGAAGACGAATTCCACCACCGACAGGCGGGGAAGCTCGTATTCTACGCCAAGGATCTACCGGTTCTTCTTCGTTCAGGGGTTTTCCCACTTGTTTCACGTTTTTCTTATGAATTCCCCTATTTCTACCATGTATTCGTGTGAGATGAACATGAGAGGCTAAAACCCTCCATCTTTAGGACCGGGACTAGCCCGGGAATGCATTGTACGACAATTTTATATTGATAATTCATATTTTCTCTCTTAAATCCGAGGTATAGATTCGTTTTCTCCATATATATTGTTATGCTTGATCACCATAATAATAACTTAATTCCCTTAATCACTTCGACAGAAGGATTAACGGTTGAAAAGAGACGAAATCTACATTAATCAATAAAACCCTTGACAAAGGAGTTGTAAAATTAATGGTGGGAACTGAGAGATCGTTTATAATGCGCTTAGTTTAGGGGAATGATTACTACGACGGTGGAATCAACCTAAACCTAAGTAGTGAATTACACCACGACAGTGGGTAATTCTGTTTTCAGGCCACTACCCCGATAGAGAGAGAAGAGTGAGGAATTATATAAAACCGAATACAATGTTGACCCGCGGTGAAACCGCCATCCTAAAGATATCCCTTTGAATTGATTAAATTAACCTTTAATCGATTGTTTTATTTGTTTGATTTTTACTTTCTTTTAATTTCAACAACAAAACCCTACTTTGTTAATCAGCCTAGCTGTTTGCGATTAGTTAGTAGAAGTCTCCAATAATTCACGTATCCCTGAGTTCGACTCGGGCCTCACAAGGCCTATATTACTCGACGCGTATACTTGCGTTTAAGCGCGTAGTAAAATACACGTCAGTCATGATGGGGTTAGACATTTCATATTCAAACCATTATCAGTAAATCTTCATTTTTGACATCCTTTTATACGTCTCCTGTTTATATGACTCCTACATATTGGTTATGATGATATTATAGGTTGTAACAAAGCATAAATAAGATATGTTTGAAAATGTTTAAAACAAAAAATTATTGAACAAAAACTAACTTTCACGAGTGATTAAACTATAGAAATTTAAAACTACTATGAAATTTTTTCAATTTATTCTCTATGTATTGAGACACGATTACAAAGTTCGCATATCATGGAGACTCGACATATGTCAATAATGTACATCATCATAGAAAATTTTCACTTGGATAATTTCCTTACTTTGGTATAATCTATAATAATACAACCAAATTGAAATATATGTAAAAAAGAACCATAAAATATTTCAATTCAATGTGTCAAAAACTTCCCATTATTATAGTATATTTGTACAAAAGTATGATTTGTTCAACGGTTTATGAATTATTAAACTGGCATGTATACCAACTATAAGAATATTTTCTCCTATAAATAAAATATGCACATTTTTTTGTCCTTATTTTGATGATTTATGTTGATGTTGTATGTAAAACATTTGGTTATCAATGCATATTTCTTGGATCCTCTTAGATTTAAATGTTTTTGAAGTCAAAATCCCCTTGCAATTATTTTATTATAAATAGGGCACACAAGGCAATAGATATTATCACTAAGGCCCCATGTACACCTATTTATGATGAGGACATTGATTTTCTTAAACAATAATTTTTTTCCTAATGACTATGATAGATACTTAAAGAGGTGGTCACAATATCATATAATCATTCTTCATAGGATCTCTCTTGCACATTGTTATATGTATTTTTATTGTATAATAAAAATACTATTTTTTAGGATGAAGTATTTTTGTATGTTTGCATTAACAATTTGTAATGTTAGATGTTGAATCTATTGTCATTTTTAGTAAACCTAATATCTAACACACAAACCGGTTGCATGATTATTCCACAACTAAAAAACTATAAATGTCTATTACATCAAACTCTTTGAACATTTTTTAGTTTGTATTTATATATGGTAAAATTTAAATGGAGACATTCAAGATATATATATCGAACAACAATGCAAGATTGGTCTATGTCATTCAATACAAAGCATGGCATATTATTTAGTTTCTTATCTAATTATATGGATTTAGATTGCTAACATGTCAAATTTTCTTGAGACACCAGTAGATCAATATAACAAAACTAGTTTCTCTGTGTCTGTCTTCTTCATCTTTCGTAGCCACTGAAGTTCAAGATGTTTGCCAAGGCACAAGCAACCATAGGAAAAGAAGGAAAGATCCACCTCCTGCAAACCACCTTCTATCGAGAATCTATTCCCGTCATGAAGGGATGCAAAAATTTTGACAGGACCAGAAACAATGACAACAGTGAACAACTTTGTGTTGTTTGTAAGAAACTTATAGATCAATGCATATGTGTCGAGGGAACGTCAATGTCTGAGAAATTGTCAAGATCAGGTGTCTAAAAGTATAGATGTTAGCATGCTCACGTGCTAGTGGTCATTCCATTGCTTCTAGTTGAATAAAGTAGCACCACATGGGCTCATGTCTACGATGTTCAGCATATTATTGGCCTTTCTCAATTTGAGTATCAATATATCACATGTTCTCCCATAATTTTTGTACTAGAAAAAAATTGTTCTATTTTTTATTCAAAGGTTGACAAAAAAAATCTTGAGACACCCTTCCATTACATTCCACGAAATGGACTCAATTTGTGACTATCTTATTAGATATATCTTTCTACAGTTTTATCAACTTTAAATGATCAATTTTATTACTATACTTCTCCATTATTACGACATGTATGTTTTTTTTCTAGAAATCTAGATATCAAAAAATCTTCCACGTAAGGTTTTTGTTGCAACAATATAAAAGTGGGAAATTATAAAGGAAGGTTAGTTATTTGAAACCTATGCTACAAATGTGTTATATGCAGTGGAAGTCTATATTTGAGGATGGAAACAAGGCTATGCTTAAAATTAAGATATTTAGTTACAAGGATACATTTACATGTTATCATAAAGTACAAAAAAACTATTCAAAGTGTTATATCTACATAACCATAGGGATATTTTAAATGGTGTTCAAAGATAACCATAATAGGTTAATTGCATTCAGTTATATGTTATAATTTCACTCATACTATAAGTTCATAAACGATGCTATATTGAAGTACCGTAACAGTGTACAATTGATCAAATATATATATTGTATGACATCACCATTGATTCTTTTTTCTTTATAAACATTATCATGCACAAAAAAGATAATGAATTGATATCAAAAAATTAGTTTACTTGGTCCCTATTGATTCTTTGATAACAATGGAGCTACTATGTTCAATTATATTGGAACATTGACAGTTGGGGATTGAAAAATAGAAAATCTGAGATGTACCAATTCATTACTTGAAATGAATTAGACAACATGTCCAAGTATATATTCTCTAATTTTTTAATTGAAGATTAAAATTTTATAATCCACTTATTAATATTTGGACACAATATGCAAATCAAATGAAAAAGTTTGATAGTAAATGTAAAAATTTACATAAATTTTGCATTATGATCATTAGTATGATGATTACATAATCTGCTATTGTACCATACTAAATGTGACCCCTCGTTTCCGTCCTCTATCCTTTATCCCACCGATAGTTGGACTCTTCACGTTCCTTCCTCCGTGTCCCATATATAGTTGGATTCTTGTCCCTACAGGCTCCATCTCTGTTTCGTTTTCTACCTATCCCATCCCCAACAAATAACAGCCAATGTTGCATCGTCCAAAAGTATTCACATCGCAGTGGAGATTAAGAAGCCTCGAGCGGCACTTTGCTTATCATCGGTATCACATCCAACATTGTCAATTTCACCGTGATGGTTCATCGGTATCACATCCAACGTTGTCAATTTCACCGTGGCGATGACCACCCTTTTAGTCTTTCTCAGCTGTTGTTTGTTTCCGTAGCAACCACATTTCCCTATTCCAGAGGACCACAGTTTGCCAACATAAGTCGCGTTGTTGTTTTTTGTTGGTACTAAAAATCAAATTACAGATTTATGGTTTTTTTTTTTTTGTTCTTTTCACTAACAAACAACTTCGGCGTTTGTTTGGTATAGACTAACTTTTCTTCTAGACAACTGTACGCCCGTCATCCGAGAGTGCTGGCGCTGCAGCATCATGGTCTTCACTTCTTAATTAGAAAAATACGCCAAGAGATCTGATAGCTTTGCTAATGTTGATCCTTTCGGGAATCAAGTCAATCATGTATCCTTTTTGTTCAAACTCATGATTTGCCAGGCAACAAACGATGATCTCCCAATTTCTATGAGCGGATGTGATCCAGAAAGACAGCAATGCTAATTGTACACAACAGGGAGCCATATATGGGCTGGAGACGATGACACTGTCGGCTGGAAGAATTAAAAGTTGACATGTCAAAGATCAGGCTCATCCTTACAAACTTGTGATGTACTCCCTCCATCAGGCAGATGTATCCTTTGAAAGATTTCTTCTGTTTACAATCCCATTACGTATACATCTGCAGTATAAAGAACTTGTAAAGTTCTTCAGAATTTCAAGGCCTTGTACTCTTCCATCATTGCCAATTGCGGTGACTATTCAAGGCTGATATTACTATAAATAAATCCACGTAGATCGTTCTGATTACTACGAAGTCCGTCAGAATTGCTACCCAGTATTGCTTTCCCAAATTGCTCCTTGTAGACCGCGATGCAGAGTAGTGCACCGGTCATTGTTACTTACAATTAGCAGATTCTCTGGGGTTTGTATTGAGATGCCACATTAATGTATGTATCGACGCCAGGAGTCTTGAGGGTTGTGGCTTGCACGCTCTTCTTGGCGGTGTTGAGGAACAATCTAAGATGCATATTTTAGCGCTATCAGGTGTGGTGTCTAATGGTGGTGCCTGTGCGTGTGGTTTACACGAAGTGCAGAGAAAATAGCTATTAAAAAGCATCCTCATGTGGCCACTGTTGGGAATAGGAGTCCGGCCCACATCTGAATTAGATTGAGACTTAAAAAAGGAATTGGACATGTATTGTCAATCCTAATACGAGTCAAATCCAATAGGAAATAAGAAGATGGTTTCCTTTGTGCATCATGGAGTTGGAATAGGAGTGAGACTGGGTTTTGGATTAGGAGTCCTGGTTGCAACTACATGGATGGAGCCCTATAAATAGAGACCATGGGGGAGGCCATTGGGATCATCCCATCAGTTGTTCGTTGTTGGTGCCTTCTGTGGTAGAAGAGCCGTAGAACAAGAACAACAGGTGGAGCTCTCTTGTGGATAAGAGAGGGCCAACGACTTTGCCTTGAAGCAAAGTAGCGGTTGGTAGTCGGCAACACAACGGAGGGCATTGACAGCGGAGGCGGATCCGAAAGCGGAAGACGCACATCAGTCAGTGGCGGTTGTTGGTGTTGTGACTGTGGTACGGCGGTTGTTCGTCCGATCAGTGGAGGACACACACTCGCTCTCTCAGGCGGAGACAACTTTAGGTTTGCAGCAGCGTGCCGAAATCCTAGTTGGAGGAGCCAACTAAATTGAGTACCGCAGGCAACGACGAGGTAGGCGACGTTGTCACCGGTGGAGACGATCGATCAGCGGTCGTAGCGGCAACAAGCAATCCCCAGCAGCGACAACGGCGTCGTGAGGAGATAAAGTTAAGAGAGAGGTTTTATTTTGTACACCTTGAGTGTGATTCTCTTCTTCCTTATCTTTGTTCTCGTGTGGGGGGAGCCACTCGGATTTAGGGGTGATTAAATCTGGGCGGTGTGAGTTGTAATTCGAGTTACATAGTGCTTGTTGACTGGTATTGCCCAGTGGTTTTTGTTATGACCCACATTGAGGTTAGCCAGTAAATACCTCAATTAGCATGAAACACCTTGATTAGTGTTGAGTATATTATTAAATAGCATGGTTAATCAAGATAAGTTATGTCATGAATCAATAGTTGAGATTTACTCATATGAGATAATTGATGATGATAGCAATGTTGATTATTAAGTTCATTAAGTTGAATTAAGTACTCGCTGATGTGTTGAGTTCTTTGATCAAGTGAGATAGTATAATTAGCATGATTATTCGCTTTGAGATTGTAGTGGATTCCGTGCTTGAAAGTTTGCAAGAAAAATCACTCGAATCGGACATTCGAGGCAAATGTTATGATTGTTTCAAAGATTTTTGGATCTAACTGCAATTTTTCTAGTAATTGATCTTTTATTTTTATTTATTTCTCTTGGGGTCGGTTACCCCGTTCCTTTATCTTCTTCAACACGACCGATATAACAGGGACCGCGAAGCGGCGCCCAAGCAGCACACAGCCGCGCTTGATCGACCGCAGCAGATGGGAGAGGAGAAAGGCGAGTAGGGGCGATTTCTTGGCCTTCTCACCTCCGACCAGCCAGGGTGCTCCACCTCCGCCCTCCTTTCACCCTTCCCCTTCCTCCCCTCCTCCATTTTCGCCCTATCCTGCTGCCTTGGCCGGCAGGCAAGCTGCAGTTGCAGCTGCTGCGCACGGCCAGGGAAGCCACCTTGGGCCTCCCAGCAGAAGGGGAAGGCTCCTTTGAGCTCAGACCTCGAGTTTCCGGCGGAATCTGCAGCCACCCGCCCACCTAAGCTAGCCGCCCAGCAACCTGAACCAGCGGCAAATAGCAACAGGTCGTGGCTGCTGTGCGTGGCCTTGAGGGGGGGTAATTTTGGTGCGCCAACAACAGGGAAGATTCCCTTGAGCTCCGAAATTGAGAACACAGCAAAGGTGTGCAGTTCCTAGCCATGATTCAGCCGTCGATTTAGCCTGTTTTCAACCAACATGTGAAGGAGTTGCTCTGACGTGTTGCTGGAACGTGAACAGTGCAAATTCCAAGGTAGAAGACAATAGAAATCCACCCGGAATCAGACCTTGGACACGTCTCCGGACGAATCCGGACATCCCAAACGGCTGTGAGTAGGGTTTCATTTATTTATCATTAATAAACTCAGGCATTTGAATATTTTCTATTTTGTGCGCGAATTACGCTGATAACAGGCGTTATCAGGCGTCGGGCAGCGTTTGGCGTCGCCCGACCTTTTTATTTTATAAACTACTTTTAGACACTGTTATATGATTAAATTTAGCATTTGAATAGTACGGATTGAATCAGTAGATTTATATGGTTCATTGGAACCTAAATTGCTCATGTGAATGTTGAAATTAGAAATTCATGTCTGGAAATGGTATGATTTGGGTATGAACCTAGACAGTGAAGATTTCTGATAAATTATCAGATGTACGATTTCAAAGTTGATATGAATAAATAAAATATGCATGAAAACCCTAGTTGCATATATCTTTTGACATTAATATGTGTAAATTGATATTTACATGAAATGGCATATTTCTCTGAAGTATTACCCGAAATTCTCAAGTATTGTTATTAAATTGTATTGTGATATGTAATTAACTCTTAATTGAGTTAAGTGATGCACAAACCAGGATTTGGGTTAATGTGCACGTTTTTTGAGAATTTCAGAGAATTGACAAATGTTACGTATGAATTCTCATATGTGAAGTAAATTACTCTTAGCAGTGCACTAAGATGTACAATTGAATGAATTCAATATGCATGTGCCAAATTGACCTGAGTTTGGGATATTTATGAATTTTAAATCTGCCTGCATGCATGATATAAGGATAGGGTGTTGCCATGTGATAAGTGAATGAGGTAACTGAAACCCTAAGGATAGGGTGTTCAATGAATCATGTCATGGTAATATAAAAGGCCTCGATATGAGATGTGGTGATACTTAACTATTGAATTGTATGTTTCTAGTGCATTTAACTTTATATGCTTGTTCTCTCTGAGTTGATATCTACATACTGCAGGGCTTCTTATTTTCAATACATATCTCGTAAATTGCAGGTGATGAGATATGACATGCCCTAGAAAGGGATGTTACTGAGACATGATATATGTTGAATACATGAGTTATGATGTTTCTTATGATATGATATGGCAGGCCGTGTGAGCCTTGTGAGAAATGTTAAATGAGTTATGATTTCTGTTAAAAAGGTACCTATAATGTTAATGTTAGACTTAGGTGCCCTGAACACCGTAGAACCCCTTTGAGAGGTCTGCACCTTAGGGGTGAAACTCGTGTCCAACATCAACCGATTGAGTAATTCTGGTGGCACGAGGACAGAAGGGTTATCCAACACCAACCGGTTGAGTAATTCTGGTGGTAACCCAGTGTTGACTCATTGTGCCTGTGTACTCAGGTTAGAGGAGGAGTCTAGAGTACACTCTTTTGAGAGTGCTGTGAGGCCCTTGTGAGCCTGAGGCCCTTGAGCGCCTGAGAGTCCTGTGCAGACCAGGACAAGAAGTCAGACTTAGCATTTCCTGGGTGTGTCGCTAAGTCTTGTACGGTGTGGTCGTAGTGCACTGCGAGTCTCTATGCAGAGTACACTGCATAGATCATGGCATAAGCTAAAATATGATCATATAGGTTCACAGAGTTCCTTATAAATGAAAGAGTTAAGGAAGACTAGAGCACAGTCTTCTAGTAGTTTTTCTTTGGATGCAATATTTACATTCTTTGTTATTTCAATTATATTGTTTTAGAACTGCTCAGTGTAGTATTTCTTGTATATTAATCTGAATAATAAACTTGATGAGTTGTTTAGTGATAGTTAAATGAAAAACTATTCACTGAGCGAGTAGGCTCACTCCTCTACTCAAACATTTTTAGGTCAACAAAAGTTCCAGGAATTTGAAGGATCTTTCCATCCTAGTTTTTGGCAGTAGAAGGTATATGTAGTTAGTTTAGTTAGAGGTCTCTTAATCCTTTCCCCTCGGTCCTTGGGACATGGTGTGGGTGAGAGAGAGTATGTATGGCGAATGAGTAAAAGATGTAAATTAACTGTTATGTTTTACTTTCTGTTAAACAATGTTACATGTTGTAAACTCTGTTTATGTTCTCTAGCCAGTTTAATTGAAATGCTTCCGCAATAGTTTATTATGTTTTAGTTTACAGCAATAATCCGGATATCATTACGAGGTTTTAAAAAGAAAAAGTTCTCAGTGATTTGTTTATGTGATAATCCCTCCGTCGCGCCCTAATCTCGTGATTAGTGGTTAGTGTGAGATCGGGGTGTGACAGTTTCTCTCCTTAACTTTGGGAGCGTTTTCCACGTTAAATCTCGCGCCTTGAGTCTTACAGAGTATTGCCACTTTTTCACAACAAGTGGTATCAGAGCAAGGTTGGAAGGTTGAAGTGGAAGTGACAATGACGTATGAAGACGGGAAAGTGCGCATCGACAAGTTTGATGAGAAGGACTTTGGCTTCTGGAAGATGCAGATTGAAGACTATCTGTACCAGAAGAAACTGCATCAACCTCTGGCGGGGACTAAACCTAAACAAATGAAGCAGGAGGATTGGGATCTCCTTGATCGTCAGGCACTTGGAGTGGTCAGGTTGACATTGGCGTGAAATGTTGCATTCAACATTGCCAACGAGAATACAACTGCGGGACTTCTGAAGACGCTATCAAATATGTACGAGAAGCCAACTGCTGCGAACAAGGTATATTTGATGTGTCGCTTGTTCAACCTGAAGATGAGCGAAGGAGCCTCTGTAGCTGATCACATCAACGAGTTTAACGTCATAATCACACAACTCAACTCCGTGGAGATCAAGTTCGAAGATGAAGTTAAAGCTCTTATCCTACTCTCCTCTTTGCCCAAAAGTTGGTCTGCTACCGTGACAGCAGTCAGTAGTTCGTCAGGAAGCATAAAGCTAAAGCTTGACGATATTAGAGATTTGATCCAGAGTGAAGACATCCGCAAGATGGAATGTGCCAGATCTGATTCTTCAGGTTCAGCTCTACTCGTTGGAGGCAGAGGAAGAAATCAAAGTCACAATCACGGTTCTAACCGCGGAAAGTCGAAGACAAGGGGTAAAGAATGTTACTGTTGCGGAAAAGTTGGACACTTCAAGAAGGACTGCAAGGTCTGCAAGAGGGTGTCACAAGAACTCGCCAAAGAATAAGAGGATGATGAGTAGAACAATTCAGTTGTTATTGCAGAGGAAGTGCTTACAGTCCAAGAGTAGTGTCTGAATACAAAGGATGATGTTGAGTGGGCGATAGACACAAGAGCGACGTTTCATGCTGCATCTCACAAGAAGTTCTTCACAAGATACAGAAGAGGAAACTTTGGCAATGTGAGGATGGGGAATGCTAGCTACTCAAAGATCATCGGGATTGGTGATATCTGCGTCAAAACAGATGTCGGGTGTATTGTCACGCTCAAGGATGTTCGTCATGTTCCAGATCTGAGACTCAGCGTAATTTCTAGTTCCTTATTGGATAGGAACATATATGATCTCGGATTCGGCGGAGGCAAGTGTAAGGTGACGAAAGGGTGTTTGGTGATAGCTCGAGGCAGACTATGCTGCAATCTATATAAAACCACATTCATAGTGCACAAAGACAAGGTTCAGGAAGTGAAAAAGTCAAAGCCATCTCAAAGAAGACGGAATCATGGAGGACTACGAGGAAGTTCTACAGATAGCCGCATGACTGAACTGCGGGATTCTCTCAATGATGTCAGAAAGGGTAGAAAAGTGGATTTCTACATGCATCAGGAGATGCATTATGACGGCTCCCAGTTAGAGAAGGTCGCTCCAAATACTTTCTCGATACAGCACACGTGTGAGGAAGGAGGGCAATACATTGAAGATGTAGTTTCTACACCCAGAATAGAGGATCGGACTCTTGATGTAGACTTACATAGACAGGGGGAGCGTCATAAGAAGGTTTCTGAAGCTTACTGCAGAAGGCCAGAAACATGGTTTTCATCCAGGAGGGCTCGACTGACCGGTCAGGGGGAGCCGACAAAGTGCCAGGGGTGGGTATGGAAAGAGAAGCAATGTGGCCAAGATACTTCTTCTCTATTTCTTGGGAACAAAGTGAAGTCAAGGTGGACTTCAAGAAAAGGGATGAAAATAATAGGATCCTGACATGCTTGAGAAGAATGACCACCTATCGGAACCCATCACAGGTGGTGATGGAGTCCAGAAGATACTTTGGATCATTGATGAAGACAACGTCTCCCTTATGGGCTGGAGGGGGAGATTGTTGGGAATAGGAGTCCGACCCACATCCGAATTGGATTGGGACTTAAAAAAGGAATTGGACATGTGTTGCCAATCCTAATACGAGCCAAATCCAATAGGAAACAAGAAGATGGTTCCCTTTGTGCATCATGGAGTTGGACTAGGAGTGAGACTGGGATTTGGATTAGGAGTCATGGTTGCAACTACATGGATGGAGGCCTATAAATAGAGACCATGGGGGAGGTCATTGGGATCATCCCATCAGTTGTTCCTTTGGGAAGATGGTCAATGGCCATGTAATGTTGTTTAGTATAATGGAATTACACCTAAAATATGCTTGCATGTTATAAAAGAAAGTCACCCACTATTGTTTCTTTTCCTTCTTGTTACTACTTTATGTTCTCATTAAGCACTATATGTCCTCATAAACCTATAATTTTATACCTTTTAGGGCGTACTCAGCATAGTTGTATTGATGTGTACCATTTATTATTTTGAATACTAGGTAAACTAAGAATTTGTTCCTATGATCGTGGTTCCACTCTATTATACAATCTACTTCAATTACTTTACTAAAATCATCTAATGAGTTACAACTCGAATTCATAAGATTTGATAAATTGGACAAAGATCTTAGAGTTGGGTATTACTTTCGTTTCATCCAATATACCTTGCTGTCTCATACATCTACTATTCTACCATACTAAACACCACTACTCATCTTCGTCCCTTCTCTATTGTAAATATGTTGGAGTCTTGACTAATTTAACACCGCCTTCCCCAGTAGCGTTATGCTTGTAAAAACAATCATCTCCATCCTATCAGTATCCTTATAATGCCAGACTCTTTTCAATGCCCCTGTCTAATCCCTTTGCCATTTTAATTAATTTTTTTTGCCTTTTCACCCAGATTCCACAATGTGGTGGGCCTCTCTTCGTCTCTCCAAGAACCTCTGGTTTGTGCACCAATGTTGTACTCACCTCATCATTAGTTTAGGATATACAATAATTGATTCTTCTAGTTTATGTTTTCCTTTACTGGGACCCAGATATACAGTCGTCGATTCAATTGGTATATGTCTACTTCAACTGGAGTCAATCACCATATATTTCTTATCTCTTAGTTATCACCATTAGTTTATTTTTCTTGTGATTCTATACAAATCTATAATCTGCAGACACAATCCATCTACGTCATAAGTATCAATGAACCATCTTGTTGGCAAGCAGGAATGTAGTGGCACAATTTTCCAGTTGTAATAGAGTCCTTCCTCACGTTTTGCTCCATCCTACGCATCTGGTTCTATATGACAGGAGGTGTGATCGTCCTCTAGGCCAACGTCTGGCTCAACTACACGGAGGACGATGAAGATATGGTTGATCACCCACAATTATGTGGTGTAACTCCTCGACTAAAACTTACAGTATAACTTTCGTGAAGAATCGTTGAAGGGGATTTAAAATTAAATTGAATTTGATATTCTTCCATGACCATTCACTATTTTTTGGATCTTGTCAACTATTACTCATCTATGTCTTGCTTAAAATGGCAACTTGATATTGCTATTGCGGTAAATATATATATGGCTTGTTTATTTCTTTAATACGGGTTTATGCAACATCTATAGCACGCATCGCTTGCTTTTGCATCATACAAATCCCCTACTATAGTCTGGGATTTTATATATTGCTTTTGGTCTGTGATACATGTTGGGTCTCAATTCCATGTCGATCTGATATAAGTCAGTCGTTTATGCCCTAATTATGCAGCGTCATGACAGACTCACAACTAGATCTAAGCATGTTGGCCTTCAATAATATCTACCCCATCTATGTTGAGGGAGAACTTGTTGTCGGTATCAATAGTGTCATCAAAATATAGAGTTCTACCAGTCTGTGCAGTCCACCGATCACATCATGAAACTCAGTCAGCATCACATCTGGTAGATGGGCCACTAGTACATTGGTGGCTCATAAGTTCCACTCTAATTTGGACGTGGAGGACATGTTATCGACATGGAGACTACCACTACGCTCTTCAGGCTATGGATCATTATGTTCCATGAAACTCAGTCGAGATCTACAATATCAATTTGGTACCATACACGTTGTCACTGGTAATATCTACTTGTGCACAAAATTCAGAGACGACCATCAGGACCTACAGGTTGTAGTTCAATTGTCGCCAAGATGCACACGACCATGGTCTGCAAGGAGACTACAGGTAGATCGTCGACGCATAGAATGTATAAAACTCTATCAATGAAATTGTTCGGCTCTTATGGTTTGCAAGCAACTTCTGAGAAACTATGCTATGGGTGTATAAGAATGATGCATCAATCAAATTCTCAATGATTTACCATCAAGCTATACAGTGCAATTAGCATCATATTGGATAAAGAAACATCTAGACATAGATTATAGTTGTGGCGGTCGTAATGTGGTAGTGATCAACGTAGTTGGAATGTTTATTGGGTTACTTCTGTTGTGTAGCCATGATAGTTATTCCTTGGAACAATGCTTGCTCCCTTCCTCTGTCTGATGTAGTAGATGTTGATTTATTTCTAGCTATCATGACAATCTCTCTATTGTCTATGTAAATCTTGGTCACAAACTACACGATTGAAGACTTCTCTAATTTCATGTCTAGTCGTCAATGGTTACTACCAAACGCCACTAATATCCATGCCCCCTCCTTTTGAATCCTTATAGTAGCCACAACTTTTGACAGACCATTCTTTATATCATAAAGTAACTTCCGCACAACTAATGGTATTCATCATTAATTTAAAATCTTTGTATTAATGGCAGGGGAGGGCATGTATTGTATGATGTGATGCGAGTAACTACCCCCAGGCTTCTCAGGCCACTTATCTTACAGATCAGGTACAACAACTACATATAACTACCATGTTTCTTCTGTGGCGCTCTAGCTTACGCATCTTGCTGATAAGTTACAAGTACAACAACCACATATAGTTACCATGTTACATTTTATTAAGTTGTCATAGATTTGTTAGTAGCATGTGAACTTTGTTGCTGTTGTGATCATGGACCATCAACCACACATGCATGACTATCGCCATTAGCTTTGCAAGTAAGATATTGAACATTCAAACTTTAAATTTAGTCCGGACATTAGTTTGACTGCTACTCTATTTTTTTCTTGAATTTATACTGATTACGGTATTTTATTAGGCTAATTCAAGAAATTTAATCATTGCTACTAATGAGAAATATATGATGAGTGTCCAGATGATAATATTTTCTCCCCTTGATAGTGACCAAGCATGAAATACAACTTGTTTCTGGTTGTAGCACAAGTCGTGGGTTCAAAATCCACTATGGCATATGGAGGGAAGGCTTATCCCAGCAATTAAAGGCCCTTCATCACGGTCATGATGGGGTTAGACATTTCATATTCAAACCATTATCAGTAAATCTTCATTTTTGACATCCTTTTATACGTCTCCTATTTATATGACTCCTACATATTGGTTATGATGATATTATAGGTTGTAACAAAGCATAAATAATATATGTTTGAAAATGTTTAAAACAAAAAATTATTGAACAAAAACTAACTTTCACGAGTGATTAAACTATAGAAATTTAAAACTATTATGAAATTTTTTCAATTTATTCTCTATGTATTGAGACAGGATTACAAAGTTCGCATATCATGGAGACTCGACATATGTCAATAATGTACATCATCATAGAAAATTTTCACTTGGATAATTTCCTTACTTTGGTATAATATATAATAATACAACCAAATTGAAATATATGTAAAAAAGAAGCATAAAATATTTCAATTCAATGTGTCAAAAACTTCCCATTATTATAGTATATTTGTACAAAAGTATGATTTGTTCAACGGTTTATGAATTATTAAACTGGCATGTATACCAACTATAAGAATATTTTCTCCTATAAATAAAATATGCACATTTTTTTGTCCTTATTTTGATGATTTATGTTGATGTTGTATGTAAAACATTTGGTTATCAATGCATATTTCTTGGATCCTCTTAGATTTAAATTTCTTTTAAGTCAAAATCCCCTTGCAATTATTTTATTATAAATAGGGCACACAAGGCAATAGATATTATCACTAAGGCCCCATGTACACCTATTTATGATGAGGACATTGATTTTCTTAAACAATAATTTTTTTCCTAATGACTATGATAGATAATTAAAGAGGTGGTCACAATATCATATAATCATTCTTCATAGGATCTCTCTTGCACATTGTTATATGTATTTTTATTGTATAATAAAAATACTATTTTTTAGGATGAAGTATTTTTGTATGTTTGCATTAACAATTTGTAATGTTAGATGTTGAATCTATTGTCATTTTTAGTAAACCTAATATCTAACACACAAATCGGTTGCATGATTATTCCACAACTAAAAAACTATAAATGTCTATTACATCAAACTCTTTGAACATTTTTTAGTTTGTATTTATATATGGTAAAATTTAAATGGAGACATTCAAGATATATATATCGAACAACAATGCAAGATTGGTCTATGTCATTCAATACAAAGCATGGCATATTATTTAGTTTCTTATCTAATTATATGGATTTAGATTGCTAACATGTCAAATTTTCTTGAGACACCAGTAGATCAATATAACAAAACTAGTTTCTCTGTGTATGTCTTCTTCATCTTTCGTAGCCACTGAAGTTCAAGATGTTTGCCAAGGCACAAGCAACCATAGGAAAAGAAGGAAAGATCCACCTCCTGCAAACCACCTTCTATCGAGAATCTATTCCCGTCATGAAGGGATGCAAAAATTTTGACAGGACCAGAAACAATGACAACAGTGAACAACTTTGTGTTGTTTGTAAGAAACTTATAGATCAATGCATATGTGTCGAGGGAACGTCAATGTCTGAGAAATTGTCAAGATCAGGTGTCTAAAAGTATAGATGTTAGCATGCTCACGTGCTAGTGGTCATTCCATTGCTTCTAGTTGAATAAAGCAGCACCACATGGGCTCATGTCTACGATGTTCAGCATATTATTGGCCTTTCTCAATTTGAGTATCAATATATCACATGTTCTCCCATAATTTTTGTACTAGAAAAAAAATGTTCTATTTTTTATTCAAAGGTTGACAAAAAAAAATCTTGAGACACCCTTCCATTACATTCCACGAAATGGACTCAATTTGTGACTATCATATTAGATATATCTTTCTACAGTTTTATCAACTTTAAATGATCAATTTTATTACTACACTTCTCCATTATTACTACATGTATGTTTTTTTTCTAGAAATCTAGATATCAAAAAATCTTCCACGTAAGGTTTTTGTTGCAACAATATAAAAGTGGGAAATTATAAAGGAAGGTTAGTTATTTGAAACCTATGCTACAAATGTGTTATATGCAGTGGAAGTCTATATTTGAGGATGGAAACAAGGCTATGCTTAAAATTAAGATATTTAGTTACAAGGATACATTTACATGTTATCATAAAGTACAAAAAAACTATTCAAAGTGTTATATCTACATAACCATAGGGATATTTTAAATGGTGTTCAAAGATAACCATAATAGGTTGATTGCATTCAGTTATATGTTATAATTTCACTCATACTATAAGTTCATAAAACGATGCTATATTGAAGTACCGTAACAGTGTACAATTGATCAAATATATATATTGTATGACATCACCATTGATTCTTTTTTCTTTATAAGCATTATCATGCACAAAAAAGAGAATGAATTGATATCAAAAATTAGTTTACTTGGACCCTATTGATTCTTTGATAACAATGGAGCTACTATGTTCAATTATATTGGAACATTGACAATTGGGGATTGAAAAATAGAAAATCTGAGATGTACCAATTCATTACTTGAAATGAATTAGACAACATGTCCAAGTATATATTCTCTAATTTTTTAATTGAAGATTAAAATTTTATAATCCACTTATTAATATTTGGACACAATATGCAAATCAAATGAAAAAGTTTGATAGTAAATGTAAGAATTTACATAAATTTTGCATTATGATCATTAGTATGATGATTACATAATCTGCTATTGTACCATACTAAATGTGACCCCTCGTTTCCGTCCTCTATCCTTTATCCCACCGATAGTTGGACTCGTCACGTTCCTTCCTCTGTGTCCCATATATAGTTGGATTCTTGTCCCTACAGGCTCCATCTCTGTTTCGTTTTCTACCTATCCCATCCCCAACAAATAACAGCCAATGTTGCATCGTCCAAAAGTATTCACATCGCAGTGGAGATTAAGAAGCCTCGAGCGGCACTTTGCTTATCATCGGTATCACATCCAACATTGTCAATTTCACCGTGATGGTTCATCGGTATCACATCCAACGTTGTCAATTTCACCGTGGCGATGACCACCCTTTTAGTCTTTCTCAGCTGTTGTTTGTTTCCGTAGCAACCACATTTCCCTATTCCAGAGGACCACAGTTTGCCAACATAAGTCGCGTTGTTGTTTTTTGTTGGTACTAAAAATCAAATTACAGATTTATGGTTTTTTTTTTTTGTTCTTTTCACTAACAAACAACTTCGGCGTTTGTTTGGTATAGACTCTAACTTTTCTTCTAGACAACTGTACGCCCGTCATCCGAGAGTGCTGGCGCTGCAGCATCATGGTCTTCACTTCTTAATTAGAAAAATACGCCAAGAGATCTGATAGCTTTGCTAATGTTGATCCTTTCGGGAATCAAGTCAATCATGTATCCTTTTTGTTCAAACTCATGATTTGCCAGGCAACAAACGATGATCTCCCAATTTCTATGAGCGGATGTGATCCAGAAAGACAGCAATGCTAATTGTACACAACAGGGAGCCATATATGGGCTGGAGACGATGACACTGTCGGCTGGAAGAATTAAAAGTTGACATGTCAAAGATCAGGCTCATCCTTACAAACTTGTGATGTACTCCCTCCATCAGGCAGATGTATCCTTTGAAAGATTTCTTCTGTTTACAATCCCATTACGTATACATCTGCAGTATAAAGAACTTGTAAAGTTCTTCAGAATTTCAAGGCCTTGTACTCTTCCATCATTGCCAATTGCGGTGACTATTCAAGGCTGATATTACTATAAATAAATCCACGTAGATCGTTCTGATTACTACGAAGTCCGTCAGAATTGCTACCCAGTATTGCTTTCCCAAATTGCTCCTTGTAGACCGCGATGCAGAGTAGTGCACCGGTCATTGTTACTTACAATTAGCAGATTCTCTGGGGTTTGTATTGAGATGCCACATTAATGTATGTATCGACGCCAGGAGTCTTGAGGGTTGTGGCTTGCACGCTCTTCTTGGCGGTGTTGAGGAACAATCTAAGATGCATATTTTAGCGCTATCAGGTGTGGTGTCTAATGGTGGTGCCTGTGCGTGTGGTTTACACGAAGTGCAGAGAAAATAGCTATTAAAAAGCATCCTCATGTGGCCACTGTTGGGAATAGGAGTCCGGCCCACATCTGAATTAGATTGAGACTTAAAAAAGGAATTGGACATGTATTGTCAATCCTAATACGAGTCAAATCCAATAGGAAACAAGAAGATGGTTCCCTTTGTGCATCATGGAGTTGGAATAGGAGTGAGACTGGGATTTGGATTAGGAGTCCTGGTTGCAACTACATGGATGGAGCCCTATAAATAGAGACCATGGGGGAGGCCATTGGGATCATCCCATCAGTTGTTCGGTGTTGGTGTCTTCTGTGGTAGAAGAGCCGTAGAACAAGAACAACAGGTGGAGCTCTCTTGCGGATAAGAGAGGGCCAACGACTTTGCCTTGAAGTAAAGTAGCGGTTGGTAGTCGGCAACACAACGGAGGGCATTGACAGCGGAGGCGGATCCGAAAGCGGAAGACGCACATCAGTCAGTGGCGGTTGTTGGTGTTGTGATTGTGGTACGGCGGTTGTTCGTCCGATCAGTGGAGGACACACACTCGCTCTCTCAGGCGGAGACAACTTTAGGTTTGCAGCAGCGTGCCGAAATCCTAGTTGGAGGAGCCAACTAAATTGAGTACCGCAGGCAACGACGAGGTAGGCGACGTTGTCACCGGTGGAGACGATCGATCAGCGGTCGTAGCGGCAACAAGCAATCCCCAGCAGCGACAACGGCGTCGTGAGGAGATAAAGTTAAGAGAGAGGTTTTATTTTGTACACCTTGAGTGTGATTCTCTATTTCCTTATCTTTGTTCTCGTGTGGGGGGGAGCTACTCGGATTTAGGGGTGATTAAATCAGGGCGGTGTGAGTTGTAATTCGAGTTACATAGTGCTTGTTGACTGGTATTGCCCCGTGGTTTTACTCTCCTTAACTTTGGGAGCATTTTCCACATTAAATCTCGCGCCTTGAGTCTTGCAGAGTATTGCCACTTTTTCACAACAAGTGGTATCAGAGCAAGGTTGGAAGGTTGAAGTGGAAGTGACAATGACGTCTGAAGACGGGAAAGTACGCATCGACAAGTTTGATGACAAGGACTTTGGCTTCTGGAAGATGCAGATTGAAGACTATCTGTACCAGAAGAAACTGCATCAACCTCTGGCGTAGACTAAACCTAAACAAATGAAGCAGGAGGATTGGGATCTCCTTGATCGTCAGGCACTTGGAGTGGTCAGGTTGACATTGGCGTGAAATGTTGCATTCAACATTGCCAATGAGAAGACAACTGCGGGACTTCTGAAGACGCTATCAAATATGTACGAGAAGCCAACTGCTGCGAACAAGGTATATTTGATGTGTCGCTTGTTCAACCTGAAGATGAGCGAAGGAGCCTCTGTAGCTGATCACATCAACGAGTTTAACGTCATAATCACGCAACTCAACTCTGTGGAGATCAAGTTGGAAGATTAAGTTAAAGCTCTTATCCTACTCTCCTCTTTGCCCGAAAGTTGGTCTGCTACCGCGACAGCAGTCAGTAGTTCATCAGGAAGCATAAAGCTAAAGCTTGACGATATTAGAGATTTGATCCTGAGTGAAGACATCCGCAAGAGGGAATGTGCCAGATCTGATTCTTTAGGTTCAGCTCTACTCGTTGGAGGCAGAGGAAGAAATCAGAGTCACAATCACGGTTCTAACCGCGGAAAGTCGAAGACAAGGGGTAAAGAATGTTACTGTTGCAGAAAAGTTGGACACTTCAAGAAGGACTGCAAGGTCTGCAAGAGGGTGTCACAAGAACTCGCCAAAGAATAAGAGGATGATGAGTAGAACAATTCAGTTGTTATTGCAGAGGAAGTGCTTACAGTCTAAGAGTAGTGTCTGAATACAAAGGATGATGTTGAGTGGGCGATAGACACAAGAGCGACGTTTCATGCTGCATCTCACAAGAAGTTCTTCACAAGATACAGAAGAGGAAACTTTGGCAATGTGAGGATGGGGAATGCTACCTACTCAAAGATCGTCAGGATTGGTGATATCTACGTCAAAACAGATGTCGGGTGTATTGTCACGCTCAAGGATGTTCGTCATGTTGCAGATCTGAGACTCAGCGTAATTTCTAGTTCCTTATTGGATAGGAACATATATGATCTCGGGTTCGGCGGAGGCAAGTGTAAGGTGACGAAAAGGTGTTTGGTGATAGCTCGAGGCAGACTGTGCTGCAATCTATATAAAACCACATTCATAGTGCACAAAGACAAGGTTCAGGAAGTGAAGAAGTCAAAGCCATCTCAAAGAAGACGGAATCATGGAGGACTACGAGGAAGTTCTACAGATAGCCGCATGACTGAACTGCGGGATTCTCTCAATGATGTCAGAAAGGGTAGAAAAGTGGATTTCTACATGCATCAGGAGATGCACTATGACGGCTCCCAGTTAGAGAAGGTCGCTCCAAATACTTTCTCGATACAACACACGTGTGAGGAAGGAGGGCAATACATTGAAGATGTAGTTGCTACACCCAGGATAGAGGATCAGACTCTTGATGTAGACTTACATAGACAGGGGGAGCGTCATAAGAAGGTTTCTGAAGCTTACTGCAGAAGGCCAGAAACATGGTTTTCATCCAGGAGGGCTCGACTGACCGGTCAGGGGGAGCCGACAAAGTGCCAGGGGTGGGTATGGAGAGAGAAGCAACGTGGCCAAGATACTTCTTCTCTGTTGCTTGGGAACAAAGTGAAGTCAAGGTGGACTTCAAGAAAAGGGATGAAAATAATAGGATCCTGACATGCTTGAGAAGAATGACCACCTATCGGAACCCATCACAGGTGGTGATGGAGTCTAGAAGATACCTTGGATGATTGATGAAGACAACGTCTCCCTTATGGGCTGGAGGGGGAGATTTTTGGGAATAGGAGTCCGACCCACATCCGAATTGGATTGGGACTTAAAAAAGGAATTGGACATGTGTTGCCAATCCTAATACGAGCCAAATCCAATAGGAAACGAGAAGATGGTTCCCTTTGTGCATCATGGAGTTGGACTAGGAGTGAGACTGGGATTTGGATTAGGAGTCATGGTTGCAACTACATGGATGGAGGCCTATAAATAGAGACCATGGGGGAGGTCATTGGGATCATCCAATTAGTTGTTCCTTTGGGAAGATGGTCAATGGCCATGTAATGTTGTTTAGTATAATGGAAGTGCACCTAAAATATGCTTGCATGTTATAAAAGAAAGTCACCCACTATTGTTTCTTTTCCTTCTTATTACTACTTTATGTTCTCATTAAGCACTATATGTCCTCATAAACCTATAATTTTATACCTTTTAGGGCGTACTCAGCATAGTTGTATTGATGTGTACCATTTATTATTTTCAATACTAGGTAAACTAAGAATTTGTTCCTATGATCGTGGTTCCGCTCTATTATACAATCTACTTCAATTACTTTACTAAAATCATCTAATGAGTTACAACTCGAATTCATAAGATTTGATAAATTCGACAAAGATCTTAGAGTTGGGTATTACTTTCGTTTCATCCAATATACCTTGTTGTCTCATACATCTACTATTCTACCATACTAAACACCACTACTCATCTTCGTCCCTTCTCTATTGTAAATATGTTGGAGTCTTGACTAATTTAACACCGCCTTCCCCAGTAGCGTTGTGCTTGTAAAAACAATCATCTCCATCCTATCAGTATCCTTATAATGCCAGACTCTTTTCAATGCCCCTGTCTAATCCCTTCGCCATTTTAATTAATTTTTTTTTCCTTTTCACCCAGATTCCACAATGTGGTGGGCCTCTCTTCGTCTCTCCAAGAACCTCTGGTTTGTGCACCAATGTTGTACTCACCTCATCATTAGTTTAGGATATACAATAATTGATTCTTCTAGTTTATGTTTGCCTTTACTGGGACCCAGATATACAGTCGTCGATTCATTTGGTATATGTCTACTTCAACTGGAGTCAATCACCATATATTTCTTATCTCTTAGTTATCACCATTAGTTTATTTTTCTTGTGATTCTCTACAAATCTATAATCTGCAGACACAATCCATCTACGTCATAAGTATCAATGAACCATCTTGTTGGCAAGAAGGAATGTAGTGGCACAATTTTCCAGTTGTAATAGAGTCCTTCCTCACGTTTTGCTCCATCCTACGCATCTGGTTCTATATGACATGAGGTGTGATCGTCCTCTAGGCCAACGTCTGGCTCAACTACACGGAGGACGATGAAGATATGGTTGATCACCCACAATTATGTGGCGTAACTCCTCGACTAAAACTTACAGTATAACTTTCCTGAAGAATCGTTGAAGGGGATTTAAAATTAAATTGAATTTGATCTTCTTCCATGACCATTCACAATTTTTTGGATCTTGTCAACTATTACTCATCTATGTCTTGCTTAAAATGGCAACTTGATATTGCTATTGCGGTAAATATATATATGGCTTGTTTATTTCTTTAATATGGGTTTATGCAACATCTATAGCACGCATCACTTGCTTTTGCATCATACAAATCCCCTACTATAGTCTGGGATTTTATATATTGCTTTTGGTCTGTGATACATGTTGGGTCTCAATTCCATGTCGATCTGATATAAGTCAGTCGTTTATGCCCTAATTATGCAGCGTCATGACAGACTCACAACTAGATCTAAGCATGTTGGCCTTCACTAATATCTACCCCATCTATGTTGAGGGAGAACTTGTTGTCGGTATCAATAGTGTCATCAAAATATAGAGTTCTACCAGTCTGTGCAGTCCACCGATCACATCATGAAACTCAGTCAGCATCACATCTGGTAGATGGGCCACTAGTACATTGGTGGCCCATAAGTTCTACTCTAATTTGGACGTGGAGGACATGTTATCGACATGGAGACTACTACTACGCTCTTCAGGCTATGGATCATTATGTTCCATGAAACTCATTCGAGATCTACAATATCAATTTGGTACCATACACGTTGTCACTGGTAATATCTACTTGTGCACAAAATGCAGAGACGACCATCAGGACCTACAGGTTGTAGATCAATTGTCACCAAGATGCACACGACCATGGTCTGCAAGGAGACTACAGGTAGATCGTCGATGCATAGAATGTAGAAAACTCTATCAATGAAATTGTTCGGCTCTTATGGTTTGCAAGCAACTTCTGAGAAACTATGCTATGGGTGTATAAGAATAATGCATCAATCAAATTCTCAATGATTTACCATCAAGCTATATAGTGCAATTAGCATCATATTGGATAAAGAAACATCTAGACATAGATTATAGTTGTGGCGGTCGTAATGTGGTAGTGATCAACGTAGTTGGAATATTTAATGGGTTACTTCTGTTGTGTAGCCATGATAGTTATTCCTTGGAACAATGCTTGCTCCCTTCCTTCATTTTTGACCATCGTGTTTAAAAGACACCACCTCTGTCTGATGTACATTGTAGATGTTGATTTATTTCTAGCTATCATGACAAAGTCTCTATTGTCTATGTAAATCTTGGTCACAAACTACACGATTGAAGACTTCTCTAATTTCATGCCTAGCCGTCAATAGTTACTACCAAACGCCACTAATATCCATGCCCCCTCCTTTTGAATCCTTATAGTAGCCACAACTTTTGACAGACCATTCTTTATATCATAAAGTAACTTCCACACAACTAATGGTATTCATCCTTAATTTAAAATCTTTGTATTAATGGCAGGGGAGGGCATGTATTGTATGATGTGATGCGAGTAACTACCCCCAGGCTTCTCAGGCCACTTATCTTACAGATCAGGTACAACAACTACATATAACTACCATGTTTCTTCCGTGGCGCTCTAGCTTATGCATCTTGCTGATAAGTTACAAGTACAACAACCACATATAGTTACCATGTTACATGTTATTAAGTTGTCATAGATTTGTTAGTAGCATGTGAACTTTGTTTCCGTTGTGATCATGGACCATCAACCACACATGCATGACTATCGCCATTAGCTTTGCAAGTAAGATATTGAACATTCAAACTTTAAATTTAGTCCGGACATTAGTTTGACTGCTACTCTATTTTTTTCTTGAATTTATACTGATTACGGTATTTTATTAGGCTAATTCAAGAAATGTATTCATTGCTACTAATGAGAAATGTATGATGAGTGTCCCGGTGATAATATTTTCTCCCCTTAATAGTGACCAAGCATGAAATACAACTTGTTTCTGGTTGTAGCATAAGTCGTGGGTTCAAAATCCACTATGGCATATGGAGGGAAGGCTTATCCCAGCAATTAAAGGCCCTTCATCACAGTCATGATGGGGTTAGACATTTCATATTCAAACCATTATCGGTAAATCTTCATTTTTGACATCCTTTTATACGTCTCCAGTTTATATGACTCCTACATATTGGTTATGATGATATTATAGGTTGTAACAAAGCATAAATAATATATGTTTGAAAATGTTTAAAACAAAAAATTATTGAACAAAAACTAACTTTCACGAGTGATTAAACTATAGAAATTTAAAACTACTATGAAATTTTTTCAATTTATTCTCTATGTATTGAGACAGGATTACAAAGTTCGCATATCATGGAGACTCGACATATGTCAATAATGTACATCATCATAGAAAATTTTCACTTGGATAATTTCCTTACTTTGGTATAATCTATAATAATACAACCAAATTGAAATATATGTAAAAAAGAAGCATAAAATATTTCAATTCAATGTGTCAAAAACTTCCCATTATTATAGTATATTTGTACAAAAGTATGATTTGTTCAACGGTTTATGAGTTATTAAACTGGCATGTATACCAACTATAAGAATATTTTCTCCTATAAATAAAATATGCACATTTTTTTGTCCTTATTTTGATGATTTATGTTGATGTTGTATGTAAAACATTTGGTTATCAATGCATATTTCTTGGATCTTCTTAGATTTAAATTTCTTTTAAGTCAAAATCCCCTTGCAATTATTTTATTATAAATAGGGCACACAAGGCAATAGATATTATCACTAAGGCCCCATGTACACCTATTTATGATGAGGACATTGATTTTCTTAAACAATAATTTTTTTCCTAATGACTATGATAGATAATTAAAGAGGTGGTCACAATATCATGTAATCATTCTTCATAGGATCTCTCTTGCACATTGTTATATGTATTTTTATTGTATAATAAAAATACTATTTTTTAGGATGAAGTATTTTTGTATGTTTGCATTAACAATTTGTAATGTTAGATGTTGAATCTATTGTCATTTTTATTAAACCTGATATCTAACACACAAACCGGTTGCATGATTATTCCACAACTAAAAAACTATAAATGTCTATTACATCAAACTCTTTGAACATTTTTTAGTTTGTATTTATATATGGTAAAATTTAAATGGAGACATTCAAGATATATATATCGAACAACAATGCAAGATTGGTCTATGTCATTCAATACAAAGCATGGCATATTATTTAGTTTCTTATCTAATTATATGGATTTAGATTGCTAACATGTCAAATTTTCTTGAGACACCAGTAGATCAATATAACAAAACTAGTTTCTCTGTGTCTGTCTTCTTCATCTTTCGTAGCCACTGAAGTTCAAGATGTTTGCCAAGGCACAAGCAACCATAGGAAAAGAAGGAAAGATCCACCTCCTGCAAACCACCTTCTATCGAGAATCTAATCCCGTCATGAAGGGATGCAAAAATTTTGACAGGACCAGAAACAATGACAATAGTGAACAACTTTGTGTTGTTTGTAAGAAACTTATAGATCAATGCATATGTGTCGAGGGAACGTCAATGTCTGAGAAATTGTCAAGATCAGGTGTCTAAAAGTATAGATGTTAGCATGCTCACGTGCTAGTGGTCATTCCATTGCTTCTAGTTGAATAAAGTAGCACCACATGGGCTCATGTCTACGATGTTCAGCATATTATTGGCCTTTCTCAATTTGAGTATCAATATATCACATGTTCTCCCATAATTTTTGTACTAGAAAAAAATTGTTCTATTTTTTATTCAAAGGTTGACAAAAAAAATCTTGAGACACCCTTCCATTACATTCCACGAAATGGACTCAATTTGTGACTATCTTATTAGATATATCTTTCTACAGTTTTATCAACTTTAAATGATCAATTTTATTACTATACTTCTCCATTATTACGACATGTATGTTTTTTTTCTAGAAATCTAGATATCAAAAAATCTTCCACGTAAGGTTTTTGTTGCAACAATATAAAAGTGGGAAATTATAAAGGAAGGTTAGTTATTTGAAACCTATGCTACAAATGTGTTATATGCAGTGGAAGTCTATATTTGAGGATGGAAACAAGGCTATGCTTAAAATTAAGATATTTAGTTACAAGGATACATTTACATGTTATCATAAAGTACAAAAAAACTATTCAAAGTGTTATATCTACATAACCATAGGGATATTTTAAATGGTGTTCAAAGATAACCATAATAGGTTAATTGCATTCAGTTATATGTTATAATTTCACTCATACTATAAGTTCATAAACGATGCTATATTGAAGTACCGTAACAATGTACAATTGATCAAATATATATATTGTATGACATCACCATTGATTCTTTTTTCTTTATAAACATTATCATGCACAAAAAAGATAATGAATTGATATCAAAAAATTAGTTTACTTGGTCCCTATTGATTCTTTGATAACAATGGAGCTACTATGTTCAATTATATTGGAACATTGACAGTTGGGGATTGAAAAATAGAAAATCTGAGATGTACCAATTCATTACTTGAAATGAATTAGACAACATGTCCAAGTATATATTCTCTAATTTTTTAATTGAAGATTAAAATTTTATAATCCACTTATTAATATTTGGACACAATATGCAAATCAAATGAAAAAGTTTGATAGTAAATGTAAAAATTTACATAAATTTTGCATTATGATCATTAGTATGATGATTACATAATCTGCTATTGTACCATACTAAATGTGACCCCTCGTTTCCGTCCTCTATCCTTTATCCCACCGATAGTTGGACTCTTCACGTTCCTTCCTCCGTGTCCCATATATAGTTGGATTCTTGTCCCTACAGGCTCCATCTCTGTTTCGTTTTCTACCTATCCCATCCCCAACAAATAACAGCCAATGTTGCATCGTCCAAAAGTATTCACATCGCAGTGGAGATTAAGAAGCCTCGAGCGGCACTTTGCTTATCATCGGTATCACATCCAACATTGTCAATTTCACCGTGATGGTTCATCGGTATCACATCCAACGTTGTCAATTTCACCGTGGCGATGACCACCCTTTTAGTCTTTCTCAGCTGTTGTTTGTTTCCGTAGCAACCACATTTCCCTATTCCAGAGGACCACAGTTTGCCAACATAAGTCGCGTTGTTGTTTTTTGTTGGTACTAAAAATCAAATTACAGATTTATGGTTTTTTTTTTTTTGTTCTTTTCACTAACAAACAACTTCGGCGTTTGTTTGGTATAGACTAACTTTTCTTCTAGACAACTGTACGCCCGTCATCCGAGAGTGCTGGCGCTGCAGCATCATGGTCTTCACTTCTTAATTAGAAAAATACGCCAAGAGATCTGATAGCTTTGCTAATGTTGATCCTTTCGGGAATCAAGTCAATCATGTATCCTTTTTGTTCAAACTAATGATTTGCCGGGCAACAAACGATGATCTCCCAATTTCTATGAGCGGATGTGATCCAGAAAGACAGCAATGCTAATTGTACACAACAGGGAGCCATATATGGGCTGGAGACGATGACACTGTCGGCTGGAAGAATTAAAAGTTGACATGTCAAAGATCAGGCTCATCCTTACAAACTTGTGATGTACTCCCTCCATCAGGCAGATGTATCCTTTGAAAGATTTCTTCTGTTTACAATCCCATTACGTATACATCTGCAGTATAAAGAACTTGTAAAGTTCTTCAGAATTTCAAGGCCTTGTACTCTTCCATCATTGCCAATTGCGGTGACTATTCAAGGCTGATATTACTATAAATAAATCCACGTAGATCGTTCTGATTACTACGGAGTCCGTCAGAATTGCTACCCAGTATTGCTTTCCCAAATTGCTCCTTGTAGACCGCGATGCAGAGTAGTGCACCGGTCATTGTTACTTACAATTAGCAGATTGTCTGGGGTTTGTATTGAGATGCCACATTAATGTATGTATCGACGCCAGGAGTCTTGAGGGTTGTGGCTTGCACGCGTGCCTGTGCGTTGTGGTTTACAGGAAGTGCATAGAAAATAGCTATTAAAAAGCATCCTCATGTGGCCACTGTTGGGAATAGGAGTCCGGCCCACATCTGAATTGGATTGAGACTTAAAAAAGGAATTGGACATGTATTGCCAATCCTAATACGAGTCAAATCCAATAGGAAACAAGAAGATGGTTCCCTTTGTGCATCATGGAGTTGGACTAGGAGTGAGACTGGGATTTGGATTAGTAGTCCTGGTTGCAACTACATGGATGGAGCCCTATAAATAGAGACCATGGGGGAGGCCATTGGGATCATCCCATCAGTTGTTCGTTGTTGGTGCCTTCTGTGGTAGAAGTGTCGTAGAACAAGAACAACATGTGGATCTCTCTTGTGGATAAGAGAGGGCCAACGACTTTGCCTTGAAGCAAAGTAGCGGTTGGTAGTTGGCAACACAACGGAGGGCATTGACAGCGGAGGCGGATCCGAAAGCAGAAGACGCACATCAGTCAGTGGCGGTTGTTGGTGTTGTGACTGTGGTACGGCGGTTGTTCGTCCGATCAGTGGAGGACACACACTCGCTCTCTCAGGCGGAGACAACTTTAGGTTTGCAGCAGCGTGCCGAAATCCTAGTTGGAGGAGCCAACTAAATTGAGTACCGCAGGCAACGATGAGGTAGGCGACCTTGTCACCGGTGGAGACGATCGATCAGCGGTCGTAGCGGCAACAAGCAATCCCCAGCAGCGACAACGACGTCGTGAGGAGATAAAGTTAAGAGAGAGGTTTTATTTTATACACCTTGAGTGTGATTCTCTTCTTCCTTATCTTTGTTCTCGTGTGGGGGGGAGCTACTCGGATTTAGGGTTGATTAAATCTGGGCGGTGTGAGTTGTAATTCGAGTTACATAGTGCTTGTTGACTGGTATTGCCCCGTGGTTTTACTCTCCTTAACTTGGGGAGAGTTTTCCACGTTAAATCTCGCGCCTTGAGTCTTGTAGAGTATTGCCACTTTTTCACAACAAGTGGTATCAGAGCAAGGTTGGAAGGTTGAAGTGGAAGTGACAATGACGTCTGAAGAAGGGAAAGTGCGCATCGACAAGTTTGATGACAAGGACTTTGGCTTCTGGAAGATGCAGATTGAAGACTATCTGTACCAGAAGAAACTGCATCAACCTCTGGCGGGGACTAAACCTGAACAAATGAAGCAGGAGGATTGGGATCTCTTTGATCGTCAGGCACTTGGAGTGGTCAGGTTGACATCGGTGTGAAATGTTGCATTCAACATTGCCAATGAGAAGACAACTGTGGGACTTCTGAAGACGCTATCAAATATGTACGAGAAGCCAACTGCTGCGAACAAGGTATATTTGATGTGTCGCTTGTTCAACCTGAAGATGAGCGAAGGAGCCTCTGTAGCTGATCACATCAACGAGTTTAACTTCATAATCACGCAACTCGACTCCGTGGAGATCAAGTTCGAAGATGAAGTTAAAGCTCTTATCCTACTCTCCTCTTTGCCCGAAAGTTGGTCTGCTACCGTGACAGCAGTCAGCAGTTCGTCAGGAAGCATAAAGCTAAAGCTTGACGATATTAGAGATTTGATCCTGAGTGAAGACATCCGCAAGAGGGAATGTGCCAGATATGATTCTTCAGGTTCAACTCTACTCGTTGGAGGCAGAGCAAGAAATCAGAGTCACAATCACGGTTCTAACCGCGGAAAGTCAAAGATAAGGGGTAAAGAATGTTACTGTTGCAGAAAAGTTGGACACTTCAAGAAGGACTGCAAGGTCTGGAAGAGGGTGTCACAAGAACTCGCCAAGGAATAAGAGGATGATGAGCACAACAATTCAGTTGTTATTGCAGAGGAAGTGCTTACAGTCAAAGAGTAGTGTCTGAATACAAAGGATGATGTTGAGTGGGCGATAGACACAAGAGCGACGTTTCATGCTGCATCTCACAAGAAGTTCTTCACAAGATACATAAGAGGAAACTTTGGCAATGTGAGGATGGGGAATGCTACCTACTCAAAGATCGTCGGGATTGGTGATATCTGCGTCAAAACAGATGTCGGGTGTATTGTCACGCTCAAGGATGTTCGTCATGTTCCAGATCTGAGACTCAGCGTAATTTCGGGTTCCTTATTGGATAGGAACATATATGATCTCGGGTTCGGCGGAGGCAAGTGTAAGATGACGAAAGGGTGTTTGGTGATAGCTCGAGGCAGACTGTGCTGCAATCTATATAAAACCACATTCATAGTGCACAAAGACAAGGTTCATGAAGTGAAGAAGTCAAAGCCATCTCAAAGAAGACAGAATCATGGAGGACTACGAGGAAGTTCTACAGATAGCCGCATGACTGAACTGCGGGATTCTCTCAATGATGTCAGAAAGGTTAGAAAAGTAGATTTCTACATGCATCAGGAGATGCACTGCGACGGCTCCCAATTAGAGAAGGTCGCTCCAAATACTTTCTCGAGACAGCACACGTGTGAGGAAGGAGGGCAATACATTGAAGATGTAGTTGCTACACCCATGATAAAGGATCAGACTCTTGATATAGACTTACATAGACTGGGGGAGCGTCATATGAAGGTTTCTGAAGCTTACTGCAGAAGGCCAGAAACATGGTTTTCATCCAGGAGGGCTCGACTGACCGGTCAGGGGGAGCCGACAAAGTGCCAGGGGTGGGTATGGAGAGAGAAGCAACGTGGCCAAGATACTTCTTCTCTGTTGCTTGGGAACAAAGTGAAGTCAAGGTGGACTTCAAGAAAAGGGATGAAAATAATAGGATCCTGACATTCTTGAGAAGAATGACCACCTATCGGAACCCATCACAGGTGGTGATGGAGTCCAGAAGATACTTTGGATGATTGATGAAGACAACGTCTCCCTTATGGGCTGGAGGGGGAGATTATTGGGAATAGGAGTCTGACCCACATCCGAATTGGATTGGGACTTAAAAAAGGAATTGGACATGTGTTGCCAATCCTAATACGAGCCAAATCTAATAGGAAACAAGAAGATGGTTCCCTTTGTGCATCATGGAGTTGGACTAGGAGTGAGACTGGGATTTGGATTAGGAGTCATGGTTGCAACTACATGAATGGAGGCCTATAAATAGAGACCATAGGGGAGGCCATTGGGATCATCCCATCAGTTGTTCGTTGTTGGTTCCTTCTGTGGTAGAAGAGCCGTAGAACAAGAACAACAGGTGGAGCTCTCTTTTGGATAAGAGAGGGCCAACGACTTTGCAATGAAACAAAGTAGCGGTTGATAGTCGGCAACACAACGGAGGGCATTGACAACGGAGGCGGATCCGAAAGTGGAAGACGCACATCAGTCAGTGGCGGTTGTTGGTGTTGTGACTGTGGTACGGCGGTTGTTCGTCCGATCAGTGGAGGACACACACTAGCTCTCTCAGGCGGAGAGAGCTTTCGGTTTGCAGCAGCGTGCCGAAATCCTAGTTGGAGGAGCCAACTAGATTGAGTATCGCAAGCAACGACGAGGTAGGCGACCTTGTCACCGGTGGAGGCGATCGATCAGCGGTCGTAGCGGCAACAAGCAATCCCCAGCAGTGACAACGACGTCGTGAGGAGATAAAGTTAAGAGAGAGGTTTTATTTTGTACACCTTGAGTGTGATTCTCTTCTTCCTTATCTTTGTTCTCGTGTGGGGGGAGCTACTCAGATTTAGGGTTGATTAAATCTGGGCGGCGTGAGTTGTAATTTGAGTTACATAGTGCTTGTTGACTGGTATTGCCCCGTGGTTTTACTCTCCTTAACTTGGGGAGAGTTTTCCACGTTAAATCTCACGCCTTGCGTCTTGCAGAGTATTGCTACTTTTTCACAACAAGTGGTATCCGAGTAAGGTTGGAAGGTTGAAGTGGAAGTGACAATGACGTCTGAAGACGGGAAAGTGCGCATCGACAAGTTTGATGCTAAGGACTTTGGCTTCTGGAAGATGCATATTGAAGACTATTTGTACCAGAAGAAACTGCATCAATCTCTGGCGGGGACTATACCTGAACAAATGAAGCAGGAGGATTGGGATCTCCTTGATCGTCAGGTACTTGGAGTGGTCAGGTTGACGTTGGCACAAAATGTTGCATTCAACATTGCCAACGAGAAGACAACTGTGGGACTTCTGAAGACGCTATCAAATATGTACGAGAAGCCAACTGCTGCGAACAAGGTATATTTGATGCGTCGCTTGTTCAACCTGAAGATGAGCGAAGGAGCCTCTGTAAGAGAGAGGTTTTATTTTGTATACCTTGAGTGTGATTCTCTTCTTTCTTATCTTTGTTCTCGGGTGGGGGGGAGCTACTCGGATTTAGGAGTGATTAAATCTGGACGGTGTGAGTTGTAATTCGAGTTACATAGTGTTTGTTGACCGGTATTGCCCTGTGGTTTTACTCTTCTTAACTTGGGGAGAATTTTCCACGTTAAATCTCGCGCCTTGAGTTTTGCAGAGTATTGCCACTTTTTCACAACAAGTGGTATGAGGTGTGGTGTCTAAAGGTGGTGCATGTGCGTTGTGGTTTACAGGAAGTGCAGGGAAAATAGCTATTAAAAAGCATCCTCATGTGGCCACAACTAAGAGACTCGTTCTTTTAATGTCCTCAAATATGCGATAGTCCAAGATTTAAATCCATGAACAACGTTCTTTCTTGTGAACCTTCTATTTGGCGGTGTTAAGTGCCCACAAACATGAGTAAAACATCAGTATGGACAGTGACGGTGAGTACCATTATCAATTGGCATAGTATCGATTTGCTACCGAGATGTCTTTTAAGGAATCAAATTCAAACTAGGAGCGAGTAGGTAACAATGGAAGATTAACGAATATGTATACTTTGTATACATGTCTTATCGAGGTAAGAAGAAAATAAAACATACTAGGGGCGTGAAGATTTATTACTGAAACTTCCCTACTATTCAACCATACTAAATGTGACCACTCGTTTCCGTCCTCTATCCTTTATCCCACCGATAGTTGGACTCTTCACGTTCCTTCCTCCATGTCCCATATGTAGTTGGATTCTTGTCCCTACAGGCTCCATCTCTGTTTCGTTTTCTACCTATCCCACCCCTAACAAATAACAACCAATGTTGCATCGTCCAAAAGTATTCACATCGCAGTGGAGATTAAGAAGCCTCGAGCGTCACTTTGCTTATCATCGGTATCACATCCAACGTTGTCAATTTCATCGTGGTGGTTCATCGGTATCACATCCAACGTTGTCAATTTCACTGAGGCGAGTGACCACCCTTTTAGTCTTTCTCAGCTGTTGTTTGCTTCCGTAGCAACCACATTTCCTTATTCCTAGTTCGCCAACCTCTGTGGCGTGGTTGTTTTTTGTTGGTACTAAAAATCAAATTACAGAGTTATGGTTTTTTTTTTTGTTCTTTTCACTAACAAACAACTTCGGTGTTTGTTTGGTATAGACTCTAACTTTTCTTCTAGACAATTGTACGCCCGTCATCCGGGAGTGCTGGCGCTGCAGCATCATGGTCTTCACTTCTTAATTAGAAAAATACGTCAAGAGATCTGATAGCTTTGCTAATGTTGATCCTTTCGGGAATCAAGTCAATCATGTATCTTTTTGTTCAAACTAATGATTTGCTAGACAACAAACGATGATCTCCCAATTTCTATGAGCGGAAGTGATCCAGAAAGACAGCAATGCTAATTGTACACAACAGGGAGCCATATATGGGTTGGAGACGATGACACTGTCGGGCGACTGGAAGAATTAAAAGTTGACATGTCAAAGATCAGGCTCATCCTTACAAACTTGTGATGTACTGATCCCTCCATCAGGCAGATGTATCCTTTGAAAGATTTCTTCTGTTTACAATACCATTACGTATACATCTGCATTATAAAGAAGAACTTGTAAAGTTCTTCAGAATTTTTAGGCCTTGTACTCTACCATCGCTGCCAATTGTGAAAAATGCTAACCCAATTTCTTCTCGGTGACTATTCAAGGCTGATATTGCTATAAATAAATCCACGTAGATCGTTCTGATTACTACGAAGTCTGTCAGAATTGCTACCCAGTATTGCTTTCCCAAATTGCTCCTTGTAGACCGCGATGCAGAGTAGTGCACCGGTCATTGTTACTTACAATTAGCAGATTCTCCAGAGTTTGTATTGAGATGCACCTTTAATGTATGTATGGATGCCAGGAGTCTTGAGGGTTGTGGCTTGCACGCTCTTCTTGGTGGTGTTGAGGAACAATCTAAGATGCACATTTCAGCGCTATCAGGTGTGGTGCCTAATGGTGGCGCCCGTGCGTTGTGGTTTATAGGAAGTGCTTAGAAAATAGCTATTAAAAACCATCCTCATGTGGCCACAACTAAGAGACTCGTTCTTTTAATGTCCTTAAATATGCGATAGTCCAAGACTTCAATCCATGAACAACGTTCTTTCTTCTGAACCTTCTATTTGGCGGTGTTAAGTGCCCACAAACATGAGTAAAACATCAGTATTCACAGTGACGGTGGGTACCATTATCAATTGGCATAGTATCGATTTGCTACCGAGATGTCATTTAAGGAATTTTTTAATCACCAATCTTCCCTGATAGTCAAGCTTATTAATCTTGCTATCGAGATTAATATTGTATTCTTAAAGAATTTTATATATCATGAAAAGATTTACATTAAGGAATCAAATTCAAACTAGGAGCGAGTAGGAAACAATGGAAGATCAACGAATATGTATACTTTGTATACATTTCTTATTATCGAGGTAAGAAGAAAATGAAACATACTAGGGGCGTGAAGATTTATTACTGAAACTTCCCTATCAGGCTGGCGCACCCAGTAGATTCAAATCCACAAAATCTTTGGTCACCTATGATTGATGTCAGGAAAAGTTTCAGAGTTTGGAGAAGCTAACAGGTTTTTATTTTTTTACTCTCCAAAGTTATCTGATTGGATTAAATTTAATAGTTTGATTTCAGTTACTATAATGTCATACGTAATGTTTTTCTGTATGGATAGATATCAGAAAAGTTTTTCTCATTTGCATCTAATAGAATCCAAAATATGTTATAATTGTATCAGTTTCTTTATGCTCGATATGTATTACTATGTAATGAAGAAGAAAATATACGATTCTAATAATTAAAATCATAAAAAAAGATATTGTGGTTCAAAATTATTTCTATTGGCGTGTCTGTTAATGCATTTGGTTCAGAATAGATAACTTCAAGGAATGAAAAGCAAGAGCAGTTTCTTGGGTGAACCTCAAGAGAGATTCATAAGGTCGAATGTGTAATCTTCATCTCATTTGTATTCACACATTATAAGGCAAAAATAATTCTATTACAACTACTCATAGTTCAATCACATTATTGAATTTATGAAACTGTATTAATATCTGCATGATAATACCGTCATTAATTTTTAGATGACATTTTGTTCAAAGACGTAATCAAGTTATGTTGTATATTTGTAATGTTTCTTACATATTTAGATACATACTTTTAATTAATTTCCTACTACATGTTGTTTCGTTGTTGATTATATCAAATTCATGGTTAGTAACTACCACATTGGCTTGAATAAAATCTTCATTGATCTCTTATTGGATCAATTATGTACATTGCAAATAAGACATAGGAAAAATACAAAATAATTGTATGAAAAATCAAATTATTGTTGAGTATGTTACAAAATAGCATATCATGGATGTAAAAGTTGTCTCTGGTCAATTCTGATCATAGTTTTTAATGTAAGGTCAAACATGGAGATGGCAAGAGAATTAGGTTAAATGTGTCATCATTGTACCATTGTACGCCCCTAATAGGGTATAATCAACATTATATCATTAGTTAGTCCATATTTCCTTATTTCTACCCTATTAATGTTTGGTTGAACTTAGCAGCGTACTCTACTAAAGTTGTGAAATATTATACAACTACATGCGAAATGAGCAGTTCAGATCGTTAGAATAGTGAGGGAGACTATGTGGGCATATCATAATTGGAATTATTTAAATATAATTGAGTATTACTAAAAACTCGATTGTAAATCATGCTAGAAAAGAAGAAAATCATCATTACTACTAATTTTGTCCTAGTTTTGATGTTGAAACATAATGTTTTCATGTATTTTTCATCAAAGGTGTGAACTTTTATAATAAAACAAAACAATACAATATTAGGTGAACCATCTGCAATATGCGTGGACCATCTGCACATAATTGGATTTTTGACCTAAGTGTTTTAAAGAATTTATAATGTTGTATAGATACAATAGTCAATTGGTGTTGTTGTGCGAGTCTGAAAATTTTAATTAATCACATGAATTTGATGTTTTTGATATAAATCGACACATTAAATTACAAGTTTGTTCATAGCATGTTGGTTCTATTATAGGAAAACAATGTCATCTATTCAGTTTACTAATTTACTTTTATGAAATGAATTTTAAAGAAAATATTCATGCACTCACTTAGTGAAGTATGGAGAGAAAAGTACATTGATTGTGGTATAATAGTAATTCTATCACGTGACAATGGTTGGACATAATTCATCAATGTGCAAGGAATTATTAGTAAATATGTTCTTGTTGATAAACATATTTAAAGATTTAAGTGTAGCTTCAAGGAATATAAAGTTGAATAATTTTCATGGTAGTGAACATTTTTTAGTTCGTTTAGGCATTTCAAATTATGTATTGTTACATTGTTCTAATGTTTATACCTTATTTGTAATTTAAATATTTCTCACTTTTAAAAAGTATATGTTTTGTTACAAATATCCTAAAAGTAATAAGTTTTAATTAAAAAACATATCAAAATTTTAATCTTAAAAACTTTGAAGTTGTTTTAGAAAGGGATTGTAAAAATTAACTTTTCATCAAAGGAAAAGCACCAATTATAATATAAAATGAAAAGTATATTATCATCATATAAATAGTTATATATATTTTATGATATGACATCGTTTTAAAAACAAAAATGCATATGTTTCTCAAATCATATTAAATATTGAACCATCTACCTATAATGCACAAGGTAGTATCGAATATACATCAAACACAGTTTGCAAAGATCATAAGATGATTGCATTTGTTCATGTTATTCTTATATAAGATAATGTAAATAAAAGTTTTACACAGATAATAATGAAAACTTATAAAGAAAAGTAAAATGATGTACTTTTAATCAATTATACAGTTTCACAATGAGCATAACACTTTTATCGAACTCGAAAGCCAATTGTTTTTTTTAAATTGATTTGTTTTTCCTATGTGATAGATAAGTTCCCAAAGCTTGTGTGCCTATTTCACATATTTTGAAAATTAAAAACTAGATTTTGAATAATTGATCACTTAAAAATTTAGATATCAAAATTTAATGACTATTTACATAAATAAGAATACAAATAGATTGGCGTTTAATATTTTAAACACATAAGAGACGACTAAATAATTGTAAAAGAATAAAAAGATACTAAATTTGATTTACTAATTATATTTACCTTTTATAAATATATTAACATAAGGCATAATTTTATTTAATTCAAATTACAAAAGTTCTATAAATGTTGATTTTGGTAAAAGTCAAAGACAACAAATTCAAGCTAAATACTATCATATTTGATATATGACTTTTTGTTGCAAGAATATGTACCAATAATTTATAAGCACATCACATGAATAGTTGGTTTACTATATTTTCATTGAGATTGAAAAAAATTGGACAAGATGAAGTTGAATATCATATTAGTACATTTTATCATAATATTTTTATAAAGCTCTCCATGTTTATCGTGTTAATTTATACTATAATTTATTTTGAAAGAATAAGTTCTATACAACTTCGGGTAACATTTATTTTTAGGTTTACTTTCAATATCTAAAAGACTCCTCCACATAATATATATGATTGTTAACACATCAGAAACTATATAATAATTTGCATTTCTGAAGACGAAATTGATGTATGAAAAATAATTTTACCTTCTTGTATTTAGTTTCTATTTTATAATGGGAAGAAGTGAAGGTAATGCAAATAAAAAATTAACATATAAATGATTTACCCTACCTTTACTCTAAATTCTACAACAAGTGTTTGACATAGACATTCCCAATATTTCAAATGATAAACATCACTCTTTTTTGAATAGTTATTAATTGATATCAATTCATATGAATAAGAAAACAAGAAGCAAAAAATATATTTAGAAATATAAAATTAATAATTACTATGTGATATAATAGATCACAAAATGTTCATTCTTATATATGCCCTATGAATGATTGTCACATAATGTAATCTTGCACAAGGGTGGCTTTTGATCTGGTACAACTTTGAGTATGTAGAGTTATCTTTGAATTAGACTATAAACTGAGCATTTCATTTCCTAGAATCATAGTATGAAGCATCACTAATAGACTATTTAACAATTTCAAGAAATCCTAATAAACTAGAGATCTTAAGAAAATGATCACAATTAGATATCTAAAATGATAATAGTGGATGATATTTCATGCCCAATAGGTGAGTGATACTAAAGGACTATAAAAAGTGGAGGAGAGTGCACAAAATAAAAGAGAAAGGACAAAAATTCTACATTAAATAAGTATATACACTTATGCATATCCTAATGAAATGACATGAGCTCGAGTTGTTAAACCATATCAACCATACATCTTTGTTTCCAAATAAAATAAGCTTGAGTTGTTTGTATGATGGCATAAATTTACATTCATACATATACATGGGTGAGGGTAAATGTATCTCCTAATACTTTGTGTGTGTGTGTGTGTATATATATATATATATATATATATATATATATATATATATATATATATATATATATATATATATATATATATATATATATATATATATTTGTGTGTGTCTATGTGTGTTTGTTTTCATTATACACAATACACAATATGCATCTCAATTATACAAAGACTCATAAAATATGGTTGTGTATTTATTTATAAAATAATAGTTCAATATATTTAAGCTTAAATTCCAAAATAATGTGGAAATGGCAACTTTTTAGGTTAATATATATTCATGTGTTTTAATTATATTTTTCTTGTGATTAAATAAGTACTCTTAACATTTTGGCCTTTCAAGGTAAAAAAAGGTGCAAATATTAAAGTGAATCTCCAATAGAGAAGTTGTTATGTCATTAGTACTATATGTATACATATATGCATAGATGTACACAAATATATACAATATGTATACATACATACACACACACATATATATATATGTATATATATGAATATAGATAATATGCATTCTCAGTTATACAATGACTCTTAAAACATGACATTTTTAAAATAAGATAATAGTCTGATATTCTAAAGGTCAGATTCTGAAACAATGTGGCAAGCAAAAATTTGATAGATTTATGTATATTATTGTGTTTTGAACACCTTTTTCTTAAGATTTTAGAAGTACTCTCAATATGTTGTCCATTTCAAAATAACAAAAGGGTTCCTATAGTAACCAAATTTTACATCAGTATAAGAAAATTATGTCATTTGTTTTCGTTAAATTTAAATTAGAAAAAAGTGTTCTATATTTTGATATTTCATAGTGATAAATCAGAGAATTGTATTGGCCATACATTAGCACAACATCACCTCAATAACTTCAAAGGTGCTCAAATATACATAGGCAAACCCCTAATATATGTAATCTCTTTTAGTTTGAGTTTTATAATGTTAGTAGTAATACCAAGTCCCATTTTTTTGTTGAGTCTAATACTTGTATAAGTTGAATTTACTTGCAAGAGGTAGGTGAGATACATAAATGTCCTCCTGAAGTCCCTTAAAATAATAGAAAAATCATTTCCTCACCCTCAAATTGGAAATGTATAGCATAATTTTTAACACATTGTGCATTATTCCCACATCTTTTACAATCACCTTAATAAATGTCACTAATTGTTCAATTTTGAAAAGGCTTTCATTTCTTACTTTTTTTACTTATCATTGCAAAAAAAACATAGTTATTGAGCATAAGTTCCATCATATAGAGACCATTGAATACATGATACGTATTTTAGGTTTTTTTACTAATAATGGTAGTATATATTGAAATATTTCACATATGCATGTGTTTGTCACAAAAAATTTTTGATTTCATAATAGTTCTGATGACTTGAGACATACAATGACACGTGGTTGGCCAACATTGTTTGTAAAGAAAACATTACAATTAGTTAGTGTGTCTATTGATTCCTATTACAAAATAGATAAAATATTAAATCCTTCACATCATATTAAACCACAGTTTGTGCTTGTCATCATTATTATATTGATTTTATATATCTCACATTACATCCTTCATAAAGTAAGTTGATGCACATAAAGGTAATGGTTAAGTCACCAATCAGGTAGATCGAAAGAGGATATTTCTTTAAAAGTCAGAAATAGTTCATATTATGTTAGAAGTGTGGATGAAAATCACTAAAGTAAACACTATGATCAAATTATTCATTAATAAATCAATAACAACAAAAGAAATGTGCCACCTTCTAATGGTATGATCACTAAAGATGTGAATATCATAAAAGGTATCACAAAAGGAACATATACAACTATTATGCAGTATCGTAATAAAATTATTATTCTTTGTGAATATCACAAGTATCATACTATAATGTTGTAACATTGTCAAACAAATCAAACAAACACATTAATAAAAAATGGTAATGCAAATTTTGCATTGAAGGATGATGTTTGAACTTAAAATTATGTTTTCTAAATACAACAACATTTATATAGATATGTTTTTCTAAATAGTTTACTATATCTATATATAGAAGTCACATGAAAAGCACGTGCATTTACTAGAGTTATGAAAAAAATGCTATGAATAATGAGCAACAAAAACATGTACAAAATTTCAACTTCAAAATAATAATAATATATTTATCTATAAACCCAGGATTGAATGAATGAACTATTGAGATCGATTTATCAAGAAATGAAACAAAATGAATTCACAAAAGAAGTTGTGTATATCTTCATTTTTGCATTGAATTTGTGTTTATTAATTTTCTTTAAGTTAATAACATATTCAAATTGATTGCTAATTAAGTTGAAGATATTTTTGGGAAGTGAGAAGTAAAACAAACATCAATTGAGTTAACAACATGAAGAACAAGCTCAAATTATTAGTTGACTAGCTAAAATTCTAACAAGTAATTTATTTTCACCCTCAACCACAACCAACTAAGCAACTACTTGCAGATATCCCTACTATATATGATTAGAATATAATCTTTTATAAAAGTCATTTCTCATGTCAAGAATATGCATAAAAGATATTACAAATGACGGACGGAGCGTTTGTGATGGAGCATTACGCGACGCGCGTTGCCCTAGGTCAGGCGGCGCCTCAGTGACAGACTGATGGGCATCTCCGAGGTAAGCCCCTCCCTCCCCCCAGAGGGGGTTCTCCCTCCTCCCTCTCTGGTGCCATGCCTACGGGGATGCCTCCTGGAGTTGAGGCACCTGCTGCGCTAGAGCGCCCCACCCTCAGATGGGTCTGGAATCAGGTTCTGGCCGGGGGCGGACTAGACAACGAGAAGCATGCGTTCAGCCCGCCTAAGAGGATCGATGACAAGTGTTTCGTGACAATAGATGAGCCAACTTACGACGCCATGGAGAAGTGTTGGGAACATACATCGATCCTATATGTGATGGGCAAGAGGCCATATTACCATCATCTTCTTGCTTGGATCTGTAGGGTTTGGAAGCCTAAGGGAGGATTCGACTTGTTCTCCAAACTGAACAAGTTCTTCCTCCTTCGCTTCAACTCGGCCGAGGACAAGAAGAGCATTATCAATGGTGGACCTCGATGGTTTGATATCCGATTGGTGTTTGTCAAGGACTACAAGATGGGTGACGACTTGCAGAAGGACTTCTTTAGCACCATACCGGTCTGGATCAACATACCAAGCATGGGACGCAACTGGTCCCCTGGGGTTATTGGGATCGTCGCAAGCGGAGTAGGGAAACTTCTCAGGATCAACTACAAGTCCTTAGGGCAGGAGTCACTGGGAGAGGCACGTGCGTTGGTGGAAATCGACGCCGATGAAGAACCTCCGCTGGAGGTGTGGGTCAACATGCCTCGGCGTGACCCTATGCCGGTGAAGATTCAATATGAACATGTCCCGAAGAGGTGCGTCGAGTGCAGGGTATTTGGCCATGATGGGTCGGATTGCCCTACCAAACCGGCTACTGAGATGGTAGAACCTGCTCCAACAACACAAATCTGGAAGGTAGTTGGTAAGAAAGGGAAGGCAACGGTTGTTACTAGTTCTACGGAGGATGAACAAGGGGCTGATCAGGTCGTGGTTATTAGTTCAAGCAGCGGACAAGATGGTGGCGCCTCTTCCTCGGGTGATGTTGGCACCGAACCAAGGGTTGATGGCAGGCATGCTGACGGTGTGGAAGCATCTCTGATTGCTGCTAAGGCTGCTGGTGGGGCGACGCAGCGTCGTGGTGCAAATGTGAATGAGGGTGGATCTGCTAGTGTTGCTGGTGGGGCGACGCAGCATCGTGGAGCTGATGTGAGTCAGGATGATGGTGCTACAGTCACTGGAGGACTGGGCGGCGGTAGTTTTGTAGGCACTGTAACTCCGACTACTGTGTCTCTGGTTGCTGCTAGGGCTGCTGGTGGGGCGACGCAGCGTCATGGTGTGGAGGCAAATGAGGGTGTTGATGCTAGTGTTGCTGGTGGGGCGACGCAGCGTCGTGGAGCTGATGTGAATGAGGATGCAGGTGCTGCAGTCAATGGAGGTCTGGGTGCTATCGACCCAATGGTGGATGCTTGCATTGCTCGTCCAGGGGAGACTGATGATTCTATAATCAGACGATCCACTGGTGCTTCCTCTTCTTCATCGTCCAAGGCTTCAAGGGTGTCCAAAGGTGATGGATCTCGTAAGACCCGCTCGGCTGCCAGAGGTCATTAATGACCTTTCTCATGACTAATGTTCATGGTTCGGGGAAGCCATGTAAAAAGAAAGAAGTGAGGAGAACCATTCTTGATAATAAAGTGACAATGTCCATTCTTGTTGAATCTAAAATCAAGTCTCACATGATACATACATCTGATCATATGTTCCGTAATGGCTGGTTATGGGTTTCTAATCATTTGCATGATAATAATGGTCGTATATACGTTGGATGGAATCCTAATTGCTGGACTACTTCTGTGGTTGAGATGGATGATCAACAGGTCACTTTGAAATGCATTAATAAAGGTGGTCTCATCATCTACACTACTACTGTCTATGCTAGGAACTTTGTGTGTGAGCGTTCTTTTTTGTGGCATACCATGGAGAGGATTGCTACTAGCATAGATGAAGCTTGGCTTATCACTGGTGACTTCAATAATATCAGGAAGCAAGAGGAGAAGGTTGGGGGTCGTGATGTGCCCTCTGTTATCCTTAGTTCTTTTAATGCTGCTCTTGATAATGCTGGTCTAACCGAATTACATGTCATTGGTAAGGAGGTTTATACATGGCATAATAAGCAAGGTGTTGCTAAAAGGGTGGCGTGCAAACTTGATAGAGCCTTTGTTTAAGATGCTTGGATAACTAAATTTCCTAGTTCCAAAACAAAGTTCATCACATGTAATTATTCAGATCACTGTGCTCTAAACATCAATATGAAGCCTATCTCTTTCAAGAAGAAGACTTTCTGTTTTCTCAATTTCTGGCTGGATTGGGAAGGTTGTCGGGACATTATTAAAGAGGCTTGGATGACTAAAAGCCACGGTAATCCTCTCTTCCAATTCTGTCACAAACTCAAGAGTGTCAAAGAGAAGTTGAAGACCTGGTCCAAACAGTATGTCAACCTCAAGAACCTGATTGCTAGAGAAAGAATGGAGCTTGATGACATTTCAGCTATGGTCCGTAGATGTCCTCTAGATCCAGACCTTATTCATGCTGAAAAACAAACCCTTGAAAGATTGGACTTGCATCTTAAGGCAGAAGAGGTTTATTTCTGGCAGTGTAGTAGAATGGAGTGGCTCTCCAATGGTGATAGAAACACTACTGTCTACCATACCATGGTCAAGAAATGGGATGCTATCAACTCTATAATTGAACTTTTTGACTCACATGGTAATCTTTTGCAGGATAAAGATGTTATTGCTGATGACACTGTCTAGTATTTTGAAAAACTATATAATCAACCTTGGGATGCTTCAGTCTCTTGTATTCCAGATTGGTCACCTCTTGTTTCTGGTATTGACAATGACATGCTTTGCTCTACTCCAAGTTTGAGTGAGGTTCGTGATGCTGTGTGGGGCATAGGACCTCACAAAAGCCCGGGCCCGGATGGCTTCAATGGTTATTTCTATAGGGGTAATTGGAACGTCATTTGTGATGATCTCCTTAAGGCTGTCCAATGGATTTTTGAGGGGGGAAACATGGTTAGGCAAGTCAACCATGTTTTTCTTGATCTTATTCCCAAGAAGGACATTGTTTCGTCCCCTGCTGACTTCAGGCCTATCTCCTGCTACTCGATGCTCTATAAAATTATCGCTAAAGTCATATCAAGGAGAGTAGCTTCTCTTCTGCCAAATATTATCTCTCCCTACCAAGGTGCTTTTGTCAAAGGTAGGAGTATTGAGGATTGTTCCCTTCTTGTGGCTGAATTCACTCTTAGATTCAATCGGAAATCCAGTCCTCCCGCTGCTTTCATCAAGTTGGATATTACTAAGGCTTTCGATTCTGCTCGTTGGTCTTACCTTTGTGATTGTCTCTACGGCCTCGGGTTCAATGAAAAGTTTATCTCCATTCTTAAGCAATGTGTGGAAACTCCATCCTTTTCTCTCTTGCTAAATGGTTCTTCGATTGGCTTCTTCAAAAGCTCCAACGGTCTTAGGCAAGGTGATCCCTTATCCCCTCTACTTTTTGCTATTGCTATGGAAGGTCTCAGAAGATTTCTTGAGGAGGCGTATGATAATAGACTCATCAGGAGCTATTCCATCAATGGGACCAAAGCTCTTAGCCATCTTCTGTTTGTGGATGATGTACTTATCTTTTCTGAGGGATGTCTACGCATCCTTGTCAAACTCAGACATGTTTTTCTTGAATTTGGTTCTGTTTCTAGCATGAAATGCAATCCGAATAAAACACAAGTATTCTTATCCTCTTCTTGCCGCAATAAGGATGCCTTGATTAGCTTCTTGGGTATTCAGCGTGGTACGTGGCCCACAAAGTATCTTGGTTTTCCTATGGCTGGAGGCAACCTCAGGAGGCGTCATTTCCATGAATTCTTAGACAAGCTCAGAGATATGATACAGAGATGGCCTGGTTCTAAAATATCTATGGCTGGTCGTCTTGTGCTTGTTAAGCACTGTGCCATGGGTCTGATCATCTATTGGATGCGTATGGGTGACATCCCTCCTGCTGTCTTACGAAGAATAGAGCTGTTACTTTCTGACTTCCTTTGGGGTAGCTCGGTGCACCCCTCTAGTTGGTCACGTTTAGCTTACCCTCTTGGAGAAGGTGGCTTGGGGCTTAAGAGACTTGATGAACTTGCGGATTACCATTTGTTACGTCGCATCAAGAAGTTCACCCAAGCTCAATGTATATGGAGCTCATGGCTTTCTTGTAGGTATGGTGATACCTTGTCTATTGCTTCCAGGAATGGCTCTACTTGTCACAGACGTATGGTAGCTCTATGGCCTTCCTTCTCAGCTTGGGAAGGCAAGGATCTTTGGGAGAACACAAGACAAAAGCATCCATCTGATAAGGCTTATGGAAATCTTTGGCTCTCCAAGCACTATCCTAGATGGAGTCTTACTACCTTTAGAGCACTCACAAATGTACTACCTACTATGGAAAAGATTAGTTCATGGCCGGGGGCTCCTGTTTCTGCATGCTTACTTTGTGGCCAACACAATGACTCCATTACTCATCTTTTTGGGGGCTGCAAATACTAGAAATATATTTGGGGACGTACTCAACTTAAGCTCAACATCAGAGCCTCATATTCTCTATATGAATGCCTCATGGATCTTGGTAAAAGGTCAAAGCAATCCAGAATCATTGAACTTTGGGCCATCACTGGTGTTGTTCACTTCATTTGGGAGGAGCGTAATAAAAGGCTACATAATGGTGGTGCTTCTGACTTTGTCGCCATCTTCAGCCGTCTTCCACTTGAGATCAAGAGAATGTACTTTACTTTTAAATCTTGTCTTGATTTTCCTCCTATTATAGCTAGGAATTGTGATCTGCTGTAACCAATTCCTAGATGTGTGTAGTCACATGTATGGGTGTGTCTTGTAACTTTGTCCCCTTTTAGGGGGTTTTTGGAATATATTTACCCAATTTTCCAAAAAATATATATATTACAAATGATGGTAAGTCATGAACACTTAGTTAATATGGTCAACCATAGATAACATCATTGTTAATATATCAGTTGATTGAATTATGTATTCCCTAAAAGGTTTACTAATGTTATATTTTAATATATATTGTACCTTTAGCCGAGTTAAGATAGTTTCCTATATTGGATAAAGATACACTTGTTAGAAAGGATACTAAAAATTACATATTTGTTGGTGACCTAGAAAAACATGAGTTTTACAATTATATATTTTACATTGTGTCTAAGATATATTATTTCAACCAATTTTAGCATGACGTTTATTGTGACAAAAAATATATATTTTGGACATTATTCTAGAAAATAAATTTAGTAGGATAGAAGTGTCTCATATAGAATTGCATATCTTTTAGAAGCTGATTAGAAGATGGCCCACCATTCGATCAACATAGAAGTTCAAAGAAGTCTATAATGGTTGCATATGAGGTTGAGATCATAAGATTTCTTACAAATAATAAGTGATAGATGTTAATTAAATATGATGAAATATAATAAACTAAAGAAATTTTATAAATATATGAGATAAAAACTAATATCACTATATAAAATTTTATGATTGTCAAATTTAATATATTTATGATGCAATGCAATAATTATATATTGGTATATGCTTCAACCCAATGCTAAATTAAATTCGTAAATATGGTTTTTGCTTTTTATGAATAATTAATTTACCATAGAACACTTTACTTTTTTATAAATTATTTTTATTTTATGGATTATATAAGTTATAAACAAGAGTTACATGCAAAGCACGTACACTTACTAGTTAGTTATTACATGTTTTTTATTGTGGTTTTGTTCATGCATATATTATGTGATTCATTATAGGGATGGAAGCCTGGGTCATTTTTCCTTTGGTTATCTATCCATTTGGGATTTGGCTTTGGGTAATAAATGGTTCTGTGAAAATGGTAATAGAGAAATCACATATACTCTATGAATGTTTAAACCCAATTCCTCATATCTTTGAGTGTTTTCTAGAATGTCATCTCTTCTTGAAGAACTACCTAATCTACCCATTAAATGACCATTGGTTATCTTCTCATCTTGTCATGTGATCTCACTTATGATAATTAATCACATGATCTCTCAAATACAAGTTGATTATGTATGGGGAAAACTAAAATTTGAATGAATTGGTAAAAAGTTGAGTAAGATCAAAGTAATTCCATGATATTACCTTAATTTAAAACTTGATAGTAATTGATGAAAATCATTATTAAAGATAAGAACTCATGTATTTACCTCAGATCATTTAAACTCAACTTTACCAAATATACACTACATGCTTCCTATGTTTGAGGTAGATGATAATAATATCGATATGATGGAATAAGGATATTTTATACCTTATACCTCATGGTTGATGAGTTCCACAATTGGCTAAGGTCATGTTACCCTGATGTTAATTAAACCTCAAACATTATTAAGAAAACTTTTCCTAGGTCTCATCCCTATTATGATTGTTCATAAATTTCCATCTTGTTGATTGTTAGAGTATGGGAAGCTAACCCTTTCATACTATTTTTATTTATTGACATAAGTCCCTAATAGGTTAGATCTAGGAGGATTTGGATACTTGACACTCGATCATGAATCTCAATTTAATGATGCTCTTAAAATATAATGATGCTTACTACTAGCTTGTGGTTTAGTTCCTAGAGTGGCCTAGGTCTATATTATTCATCAACCTTGAATACCATGGTGATTAAATTGTTGGTAATGCCACTAAATGTGGCACAATTGTTGCTCATTTGTGGTATGTGGATGAATGATCATACATATGGTCTAGGTACGAACCTTAATGCAAGATTCAAAATTTTGGATCTATGACTTTGGATGTCCAAAACTCACGACTCTTGATATTGACTTATGAAACCTAGACTCATGACTATTGACCTTGATAATTATTTAACTCCTATTGTCATCCTATTTGGATCATGAGATCACCTTTGATATATGATTGATGAATTTCATGTTCCCAAATCTCAAAAAAAATTAAAGGATGATTATGTTGACATCTTATGTAATGAATTAGGGATGAGCCATCACATGGACTACGGTGGGACATTCCAATGAACTTGAACAAAAATTCAAAATATTGAAATATGATGTTTCTCTTGAATTATTAAAATATGAAGATTCAATCATGGATGTATAACCCCATTTAGGACAATGTATCTGCATGTATCTACACAAACTATAAACTGTAAACTACAAAAAAACTAAAAACTAAAAACAAATTGAACTCATCTACTTGAAACATATCCTACATGAATCAGGAATATTTGATTCCCCATGCATCACAATCAGGGTAGAGAAGAGAAACTACAAAGCCAAACACAATTGTGGAAGCAAGGGAAACCAAATCAAAACACACATATCAAATGAATAATAAGATTGAGACATTGAACATGATTTCTCTTTGTTTTCAGGGCCCATTTTCCTGTGGTAAAAATTCACTCTATATACAATAGAAAAAAATGTATATATCTTATACTCTTAAACTTATCGGTTACACGAGTCATGTATAAAACTAACCAATATTAAATCTTTACATTGTTTATTTTCTTATTACATACTATTCAATTAAGGATAGGTTAAAATATGCAAACAGAATTTACAACAACTATATACATATTACACAATTACAAGAAACGATCATAAGTAGTAATAGTTGACGATATCCAACCCCATCCTATATTTTCACTGTTCAAAACACAGCAGTGAACTCTATACTTCTCCACACCACCTTGTACTACTAACAAAAAGATACATAAAATATTTTTAGTAATTTATAAGAGTTATTACCTCAATTAGTAGGTACTTTTGACTTGCACATATACATGAATATCATACTACAACTAAATTTTCTATTATTATTATTATTATTGTTATTATCATGATACAAGGTTTAGACCAATGACCCTAAATGTGTATTTCTAGTATCAATTAGATATATTTATAAGTGTTTTTCAACATTTCAATCTCACTTCATAACTAGATTATGAAAAGGACAAAACACAACACCATAAGTAAATAATAAAAATTTTGATGGTATTCAGTTGTGCATTTTATTCATCTTTTCATATGCATTCGTCAAACACTATTATATTTCTTATTATTATTTAGATCAAGGGACATTGTTCTTACCAAGGTCCCGATCCTCTACCCTACTCAACTCATGACTATTGGAGTTATGCCCATAACCTGACATCTAGTAATACAAGGTTGTGTCTCAAGCCCAATGCCCCTTCTAAACCTTTCGTATGGATTAGGAACAACACCCCTTAGGAGCCTCTTTTAGGAAGTATGGATAAGGGACAAAACCTCCTCCTTATATTTAGAAATGTCTAAGGCCCATTTTAATCAATAAAAAATAGATAAGAGATCTGTCATAAGGCCCTCCTCTCTTATCCTCACTACGAGTATAGATACAACTCTTCCCCTCTTTATCAATCACACACACCAAACATTCTAGTTTAAGTTGTTTCCAAGGCTTGACTCTACGTAGACAACCACCAAAAAACCATATAAAAGAAATAAGGGATCCATGGGTATGTTTTCGGATGATTTAGGTTATTACATGTATTTAGGTCGATGTGTGTCTATTAGTTGTTTCAATATTGTTTATGTCATTTCATCTCATTCTTGCCTCTTATACACATTAAATAGGATATCACATCATGTATCCCCATGTCATATCATAATATCCACATATCATACATACATCTTAGGAATCATTAGTTTGGAGGCATATGCTCATACTAGGAGTCTCTCTAATCTCAAAAGTCTTCTGCAGGACTTTGGTTTAGAATCTGGTATGATACTCAACACGCAGAAATCTTTTGTCTACTTCTCCAAGTTGGTGACTGACCAGCAGGCTAAGGCTGATGAACTCGGTATTCAACTTGGTTCTCTACTCACATCCTACCTGGGATACCCTCTAGCTGGCAGCAATCTCAGAAGGATTGATTTCAATACATGCCTTGAAAAGCTTAAGGAAATGATCACCAAATGGCCTGGCAACAAGATCTCCTTCCCTGTCCGTCTTATTCTCATCAAAGCAAATGCTCTTGGTCTCATCCAATATTGGATGTGTCAAGGTGAATTAACCAAATCCACTCTTCGCAGAATGGAAATTCTTCTGGGTGACTTTCTCTGGGGCTCATCTATTCATCCTGCTAGCTGGCAAAGAATCTTGTATCCCTAAGAGGAAGGTGGTCTTAATCTAAAAAACCTTGAAGAAATGGCTAACTTCCACACTATGAAACGTCTTAAGAAACTACTTCTTGGTGAGTCCACCTAGGCCAAATGGTTGGCTAGATGATACAATACTAATGATTTTCAAAAACCTCCACATCGATGGGGTTACTCTACCAGTTGGAGGCGGTTTACTAATGTGTGGACCAAATTCCAGAATATTGATGATGATGGACTTTGGGACATCTGCCGATCCAAACAAAATTCTGATGCAGCTGCCAAAGGTCTCTGGTTACCTAAACACAACCCAAGATGGAGTTTTACTGCATTTAGAGCTCTCAAGAACTATCTCCCAATGCTTGAGAAAATCTAGAAATGGAGTCCTAATACTTTCAATCTATGTGGTCTATGCCGACAGGAAGAAGAAAGTGCTTCCCATCTTACCTCCTCATGTAAATGGTGGAGATATCTATGGGGGCACTCTGCCTTGAAGCTAGGTCTTGATCCCAAACTATCAATGGTGGACAGCCTAAAGTTGATCATGAAAATCAGCAAGGATGATCGCACAGTTAGCCTGTGGGCTATCACTCTTTGCATCCATACTATATGGACAGCCAGGAACACCATACGGCATGGTAGTAGGAAGGAAGACAAGATAGTAGCCTTCAAGAAGATGGAGAAAGAGATTCAAATGCACTATCATACACACCATAAAGAAATTACTAGGTTGTCAAACAACCTGGTAAGGAACTGGGAGCTTCATATCTACTGATAGATCCTATTGTAATCTATTATTTCTAGTTTGCTCAATGCATGTATTCCTGTAAACTGCACGTATTGTGTTTAGTTTGTAACTTTGTCTCACTTGTGGGATCAGAAATATATTTACCAGAACATTCTGATTAGTTTGGAGGCATATCATCATGATAGACAACTTTATCACAATTAAGGAATCATAAAAATCATATGAACCTGTAGGTAAATCACTTTAGATCTACAATAATTAGAAAAATACTCACTACAAAAGCATCATTCTTAAGTATGTTCGAATAGGGATTTTTGTGTATATAAGACTTGATCAAGGTAAAACAATCACAAAGGCATCACACCAACTATAAACATTACCAATAACTAATTTTTGTTTAATGAAGTAGTTTAATAAGAGTATTCATTTGAACAAGATTTATTAGATAACTTACCTTAGTTATGCATTAAATCAAATGCATAAGGCATAATAGGCCTAAAAGCAACTAAGGCAAATTAGAAACTAAAGCATACAACAAGTTCCAACCTACTATTCATAGAACACTTCTAAGGTATCAAATAAACAAGCAATGCACGAATAAGATTTAATCAATATTTTTGTTTTGATTTTGCATCTAACGCTTGTGTAGAATTTGATATTTATGTGTCATGTTTATGTTAAATAGACAATGGTAGGTAGATATTGACATGAATGTCAATATAGGGGAATAACAACAAAAACACCTCCCAAGATCATCCAAATCTAAGATCTCTACAAAGATCAACACCTCCTACTTCAAGCCTATACAAAGAAGGAGGAATAAGACAATGGGAAGAAATTTACCATCTATAGATAAAACATGAAGTAGGCAGTCATGGCGCACAAGTGAATAGACAATAATGAACATAGTAACAACTAAGAATACCCTCAAGAAAGATCAACTGCCAAGAATCTATCCAATCTATCTCCACCAAGCCAAGAGGGGTCCATACCACAAAAATTGTCTTAAAATTTCCTCTATAAGTACATGAACTTGAAGACAAATAAATGAGGCTCTAGATTTGATTTTAGGTGAAGAGGTTTCACGTATAGGTTGATGGTTCCAAGCCTCACTTATGTAAAAAGTTGACACCATCCCTCATAAGTTAGTGATGCAATATTTAATCACATAAAAATTCTTGAGGGACAAACTCCTAGATTTTACCTTAACCAAACGTTCAACAATCTTATCTAAAAGTGGGAAAATGTTATCATAGTATAGGTCAACATTTAACCAAAAGGGCAACATTTTTAAAAAATAAAAATGATGAAGGTAACCACATGAGAACTAGCACATAAAACAAGAGTTTGATTGAATTTGTTTAAACTATGTTTTAAAAAAACAATGGTTAGATTAAGGTTTCAAGTATCAACTGATGCAAACACTATGGTAGATAGGTTTCACCATTACTACATATTCGTTCTCTCCCAATGCATCATAATAAGAATAAATAGACATATTTCGAGACCAGATAAATTCTCATTTGGAATACTGAATAAATCTAGAAAGATATTAGTCTATGCTCACATAGTGTAACCTAGAGTTCATGTACCTATCACCTCAGAGATAACCTATCTAAAGTTCTCATGAAGGGTTTAATATGAAAGAAACTATATTCTAGATTTTATGTTCATAATTCTATACATAAAAAACCTGGTTGACTTTCAAAATAGTTGTCCAAATTAGATTTGCAAAACATAGAACGTTTGATGAAAAACCTGGCATGGTTCATACAAGGGCAGATACAGTGAAAAGAACAAAAATGGGTAGCAAGGCTGCTCCCTACACCCTAGTGAGAGGACTTCTCATTCATGGTTATAGTTACAAGTCCAACAAAGAAAAATAGGGTTATAGCAATCTTCATATTTGAAGAAGGATATGTACCCATGTTGTGTAGTAGAATTTCTTTAGACTTGGAGATGAGGGTGTCAAAAAAGAAGTAAGAACACCCTTTTATGATTGTCGAAGGTGTACTAGAAGTCTTCGATCTCCTTCTTTGGCACTTGGATTTCATGCAGTAATGAGAATATGTGTATGGTGATGGTGATGATGGAAGGTGTTCATCAGTTTATGCGGTCATCAACTAATGGAAAAGGTCAATGAAAGTGGATGGATGCTTGGCATGGAAACTGGAAGCCTAGAAGCGTCAAAATTAGATGTATTCTCTTAGAATCCAAGGCCTATATTTTCATATGGAAACTAGTGTTTAGAACTCTCCTTTCCATCTTGAAGTGAATTTTTTGTCACCATAAATGCAAAGTGGTAATTGCATGAGGAAGATGAGAAATATCACGATAATCATACTTTGGATCGTCTTGCCAAAATCATTAGTTGCCAAGCGCCTACTCTCATTAGTTGATGAAATGCAGGACCTCCATCGGTTTTGGCACATGATTTTCATATTTAGGCACTAAACCATATTCTCACTCGTTGGTGAAGTCTATATTTCAATCTATGGATGGAGTCTGCATTTTATGAGTGGATGAAGTTTGCATTTCCATCAATCTTTGATGAACATGGGTTTCATCCACTAGGAAATGCAACGTCTTCATTGGTTGGTGGCCTCTAAAGATTCATCAGTTTTCAATATATGAAAAGGTATAAGGTTCATCGATCACAAAATAGGACTTTTCATCGATCCTTGGCAGGAGGAGTTTTTAGCTTTTAACAATCGATCGAAGTGGTGGATCATGTGAACAAATGAAAATTCAATTAGAAACAAACACACCATATAGGGTGGTTGGCATATGTTGATAGGCTTGCATACATGAAGTCCTAGACCGAGGAAATCATCAATCTATGAAGGGGAAATGTCGATTAAATCCTTGTCTAATATCACAATTTTCTTCAGCCCACTATTCTGTCAATGGTACCATTCACTACTATGTTGTTATGTAGAGAATAAAGCTCAAAGTTCGCATGAAAACCAAGATATTACAAATTATGTTAAAAGTAAGTAGAACTAAATGGAATCTAGTTCTAAAATAAAATGAGAAATATCAATGTAAAACTAATCTAAAATTTTAACTAAAACAAGGAATAACATGGATTTATCAAATAATCCCAAACATAAATGATGCTTATCATCAAGCATCACAAAATCTAAAACATTTCTCAAATAAATACTTTCAAAGACATGTGATTAACTTAGCTTCATTGTGAACATTTCCTTACCAGCTGATATGGCCAAGATGACCAACTTCTTAAGATCATAGATCACATCTATCTATGTATTTGCATCCAGTTTTTATTCCCAAAAAACACCTTCTCACCAGTATACCTAATACTAAGCACAACTAAGAGTTTCATGATAATTCAAAGAATCTCATGGAAAAACAAGTATACATATTATTCAAAATTAGGGGTGTGTAAATAGGATGTCAAATGAGACATTTGTTGTGTCTGTGGGTGGAAAATTGAGAGAATGGGGCACAAAAGTATACATATTGATTAAAGATATGATATATGTACTACTTGATTAATGCAAAGATGATGCAAAATGAAAAAGTAACTAAAAATGAAAGTAATGCTCGGGTTGCCTCCCGAGAAGCATCTTTTCTTAATGTCATTGAATCGATGCCTGAAGATCAATTTTAGATGGAGGAATCAAGAGAGTGAGTGGCTAGTCATCTTTCTTGTCATCCATTCTAAAGTAGAATTTGAGACACTAGCCAATGAATTTAAATTCACCAGTTTTCTCACTACAAATTGTAATCATTCTATGAGGGAAGATATGAGTGATAATGTATGGACCAGACCATGTGGTCCTCATAAGTGAGAGACACAATACTTATGAAGGAGCACTTCTAAACTGTGCTCAAGGAAGTGGGATCCTACATAAGGATTGATAGTATGGGATGCTCCAAAGAGAGGAAATATGATGTCTTTGAATATCTTAATGAATTGGTTGGGATCACTAGAAATTGGAAACATGGATTCTCCCCATTCTGAAGCATAATCAACCTCGACTAGGATGTAGGAGAATCCATAAGAGGAGGGCAATGGTCCTATGTATTTGACACTCCAAATGTCAAAGATCTTAACTTCCTTCCAAATATTGAGTGGAAACTCATCTCTCTTAGAAATATTTCCAGATATATGACATTGGTTATAGGACTTGATATAGTTGTGATCATCTGTGAAGATAGTGGGTTACAAGAACCCACACTAATGAACATTGATGGCATTCTTTATGTAGCTCATGTGACCCCTAGTTGGGTCCCAATGACATTGTTTTGGACTAAGAGGACATTCCTCTTTCTACATGAACCAAAGGTAGAGGTTGTATGAGCACAACCAGTACATAAAAGGATCATGCCAATAGAAATGGAAGATGTATGACATGAACTTGTTCTTTCTAGTGTAATCTGATGAAGGACTCTTGTAGCTAGGAGTTCAAAAAATCAGCATACCACCGTATAAACATTGTTACCTTTAGTAAGTGGTCATCATGTAATGACTAATTGATAGGAATTTTGTCATCATATTGGATATGCAATCTACTAAGATCATCCTCAACAAGATTCATAGTTTCCCTTTTATCTTTGATTTCTAGACTGACGCCTTTTAGCAATAAAATACACTTGATCAGTATAGGATTTGCATCCTTCTTTGAAGTTATGTACTTGATATTAGAATGGTTGGTGTAGACTATTACTTACAACCCAATTATATAGGATAAAAATTATCAAAGGCATGTACTATAGTGATAAGTTCCATTTCACTATTTCCACGATCCCTCTAATAATCATGCAATAACTGGCTATCATAGTATGATGCTTGTTGTCAATACATTGCCCCATAACTACACCTAAGGGCATTCATTGGCATCACACATGATCTCAAACGGAATAGACCAATCCATGGCACGAAGGATGGAGGTAGAAATGTGGAATTGCTTTACTGTGGTGAAACTCTTCATGTAGTCAATGTCAATAATAGGTTTGCATCTTTATAGAAAAGATTTTGAAAAAAATTATAAGAGGTTTAGTGATCTAAATAAAGTTGCAAATGAACCTCCGATAAAATATAACATGCCCCTAAAATGATAGGACTTCTTTGATTGCAATTAGAGGAGATAATTTTGTGATTACTTTTATCTTCACCTTATCAAACTTGATGCATGTTGAGATAACATGATGTCCTAGAACCATGCCTTCCTCCACCATGAAATGGAAACCTTTCCAATTAACCATGTGTTTGTTTCTTCAAAATGTCTAGGAATAGGGAAAAATGATGTAGGCATGTCTCAAAAGAATCTCCATAGACATAGAATTCTTATATGAAGATCTCCATTATTTTCTCGGTAAGGGTGAAAAAGATAGCAGACATACAATGCCCGAAGGTGGAAGTTGCATTGCATATTCCATAGAGTGTCCACAGAAAGGCTTACATGCTAAAGAGGCATGTGAAGCTAGTCTTTTCTTGATCAATGGGTGGATTGGAATATGATACAAGATAAAGTATATATACAACTAACAAAAAAACTCAAGGTGTGCAAGTCTGTCCAGGGATTGTTCAAGAAATGAAAGTGGGAAGTGGTCCTTCCTAGTAGCATTGTTGAGTTTGTGATAGTCAATGCACAGGCGCCACCAGATTATGGTGAGGGTTGAGATAATATCATTATTCTTGATCAAAACAACTTTAGTGCCTCCTTTCTTTGGAACTATTTACATAAGACTTTCTCATGCATAGTCAAAGATGGTATACATTATTCCAAAAGGTAGTATCTTTATTACATTCTTATGCATTATCTCCTTCAGAATTGAGTACGTCTTATGTGGAGGATTGATGGAGGGTTTTTAGTTGTCAATCATGTTAGTTATGTGCATATAGAGGACTTGTATCACTCCAATTACATCAGTCATGTTGTAGCCTAATGTGTTCTTCCTCTTCCTCAGTTCATCCAACAACCTATATTATTTATCAGCATGAAAATCTGCATTGATGATAATGGGAAGAACATTTGCTTGTCTAGAAATACATGTTCTATCCCTTCAGGTAGATGTTAAATTTTTGGTGTAATGGATTCCTTGTCTTCTTTTTCAATTATGATATAGACTAGATCTCTTCATACTCAGATCCAGGGTCTTCCTCAACATTGCCTAAGTGAAAGAGAATTTGCTCCACTTGATCATCATTTAGTTCATGAGCATCTGGGTCGATGGAGATGTCTCAAGATGGTCTTCAGAAGTAGGAAACTCATGTGGTAGTAGTCCCATCAAGTCAATCTAGTCAATGAGGAAGAATTGTTCCTACAAAGAGTGATCCTTGAACTCTAATAAACTTTGAAGTCATGTGTGTTTGTCTCAAGCCTCAAATATAAGATTCCATCTTTGACACTGATGAAGGACTTGGTAATTGCAAGGAATGGGTGCCTAAATATGAGGGAATATCAAATGTTCTTCTTGATGACCATGATGAAATAATCATGTGGCCATAATATTTGGGGCCCACTCTCACAGATATGTATTCTAAAATCCCCATATGAGTGAATATAAGAGTCATCAAGTTCATACTCTACAATGATTGGGAGGATGTTAATGGTGAGCCCAAGTCCCTTGTATTCGTTGTAGAGAATAAGAGAAATACTTTCCCTAAGGTTACCAAGACATTTCTAGAAATTGAAATCGCCTATGAAGTAGGAGATGACAAACTATCCTTGATCCTTGAGTTCATGCAGCATCTTTATTTTTATAATGTCATATGTCTGCTTCACAACTCATACTTCTATGTTTTAAAATTGTGAGTGAGGTGATGTATGGAATATGATTTTCTTTTCACAAGCTATTTTATTAGGAATTTCATGCATATTTGCTCATTTTGACATTATTTTTGAATGGTTTATCATTATTATCATGTGACATAGGTTTGCATCAAATATTACCTATTTCCACTATTTCATATTGATTTATTATCATTTATGGGAATTATATTCTTCTTCGTTAAATTTGAGGTAAATTAGGAAGTCCCGGATCAGCTCGGTGCTACCAACAACTCTGTTAGTGGTACCAACAATTGAAGAAAAAGAATAAGCATGAGTTAAAGATGCTCGATGGTACCGACAATTAAAGAAAAAGAACAGGCATGAGCCCAAGACACTTGATGCTACTGACAATGGAATCAGAACTACTAACTTGATCAACAATAATGCAACCAAAGTGGTTTGGTTCCACCAACCTCCAGTGATCATTTGGTCATATTCTTTGATCAGGAGATGTCGGGGAGCAACTCAGAGCTATTGACGATTCTATCGGTATTACCGACACTCACATGGAGTCATGATCCAGATAAGGACTCAATGCCACCGACATCATGTCAGTGGTAATGACTTGTCACGATCAGTCCAAATTGAAGATGATGATTGATCCAATAGCCATGACTTAATAATTCCCTAAGTCATTCTTATGACTAGGGAGAATTGCAAACAGACCTAATCATCATGCTAGAGTTTGTTGCACAATAGAGGAGAGTTGTGAAAAGAGAAAGGAGAGGAGAAAGTTGCATTCTTGATGACACGAGCACTTCTGGTGGACATATTTGCATGTTAAAGACAGTAAATCACCACGTTTGTCAGCGGGAATCATCTAGATCATCTTCTCCAGGCTTTTCCCTTAATTATATAATGTTTTTCTCACCTTTATCTTCTCTGTTTATGTGTATGACAACTGAAATCATGTGGGGGTAATCCCCTAACTCCTTAGGATCTGGGAGTAGCCCAGTTATGTGTTGTACTTGACATTATGAGTTAATATATATGATTTTTCTAATTTTAGTACACAACTCTATGATTATTTCACGAATTATCTATGCTTGATCACCATAGTTGATTTATTAGATCGTTAATTGCTTCTAGAAAGGGATTAAGGGTTGGATAAGTCATAGGTTTACATAGCTTAGACTGTGCCTTGATAGAGGGTTTATGACTATGAAGGGTACAGACCAGAGGATTCATTAAAGCACCTAACTAATACTTAAATTGCTATGAGAGTGGGGTTTATATTAGATTAGGTAGTGGATTGCACTGTGAGAGATGGTAATTCTTTCTACAAGTCCCTTGGTCCAAGGATAGGAGAACTAAATATTGATAAGTAATGTTAATTGCAGTATAAACCATGGTGGAACTGTATTCCTAGGGAATCCAATCCAATTATCATCACAACCTTAGTAATTTAGTTTTAATTCTTGTAGTTAGTTAATTAACCACTAAATCACCTTATTCAATAGGTCTAGCTAATCGAGTCATAGTTAGTAGTAGACCTTTGATTCATATTTCCCCATGTTTGATTATGGGTCTGTTTTCACCTATATTACTGTGATACATGCACATGCATTTAATACGTGTCATAAACACACATCAAGTTTTTGGCATCGTTGTCAGGAAAATGGAAATCTAGCACTATGAGTGTTGTGATTGGACACTCTAATCCATTTCTTTTCTTTTATTTACATTTAATTTTTTTCTTTGAATTATGCATCATTGGAAATCTTTTTCTAGCAATGATTTACTAGTATTGTGTGTTCTCACTTTTCTATAAAGTTTTAGGTACTAGTGCATGTTTCACACTCGAACCACTGATTATGGAGAGTCTACTCCAACTATTACAGAACGGTGAGGAGATTTACCGTAGCGTAGGAGAGTTTGGGGCTTTATCTTAGAAGCTCATCCAAACTCCGCCATCATAGGTTGAACAAGCAATGGAAGTAAGAGAAGATCCAAATGTAGAAGAGCAAGTTGGAGTAGAACCTGAGCAGCAAACATTTTGGGAGAAAATAAAAGCATCCTCAACCACAACTCTGTTGGGACCATTCAAAAGGTGGGCAGTCAATGTCCATAGTTATAAGATAGATCCTGGTATGGTGGCATTAAGAAAATCATAGTCATTTTACGATTACAACATGGAGGACCCAATGGAGCACATCAACAACTTTGTGGAAAGTTGCATTATGTTGAAGATCGACAGGGTTCCAACAGCAGTGATATACTTGAAGCTATTTTCTTATTCACTGTCAGACAATGCAAAATCGTGGTTCCTTAGTCTCCCACCAGAATCAATAGAGACCTAGGATGAAATGGTAGATGTCTTCTTTGAGCAATACTTTCCACCCTAAAAGACTAATGAATTGGTGGTAATTATCCAAAACTTCAAGCAGCATGCCAAAGAGTCATATGTTGAAGCTTGGGAGAAATTCCAAAACATGCTAAGGAAGGTCCCTCGTCATGGGATTGATTTATATGGGTAGACAAAGATATTCTATTGTGGCCTACAAAAAGGGGAGAGGACTAGTCTGGATAGCGCAAGAGCAAGTTTCTTTATAAACAATAAAGCTACCAGGTGTCATGAGATCCTAAATAACATGGCACATAATCAATCACGGGGGAGGAGTGAGAAGAACCAGCAATGATTAAACATTCTATGGAATCAAGGGAGATCACTGAACTCAAAGCCCAAATGGACAGACTCAAAAGGAAGCTTGAGAAAAAAATCTGGCACCTCATCTATAGGTGTAGAGGAGTATTGCATGTAGCTATTTCATCAATATCAATAGGATAGGGGTCCCAATAAGATAGATAAAATTAGAGACATGCTAGACATGCTAGTGAGTCAGAATAATACCTTACTAGACTATACAAAAATGGTAGAACAAAATCATGAGGCACAAATCCACAACATTGGAAATCAAATTTCTCAGATAGCAGTAGAGGTGTCTTCCATAAAGAATCATTTTCATTAGGGATTTCTTGGGAATATAGATACATCTCATCAACATCACCAAGTAAATTTTGTCTCTGTTGTCAAAGAGTCAAAACATATTATTGAGGAGTCACCAGAGCAATACACTCTAGAGTTAGATTAGGTGTATGTGATAAAAGTCTCATTCCCCCACAGTCTATATGGAAAACTAGGGGGATGCAGAACACTAGTTTGGTATGCTCACACATGCACCTCAACAAATTAAGGTTCATAAATAAGTAATAAGGATATCCCATCTTCACCAAATGTGTGAGACAATGAAATTCAAAGTTCCACCTCTGTTAAGTCACTGCCTCTAGTTCCATAACGTTTCCAATGCAAAAAGAACATGTGAAGGTTCCACTCTGTAATGGAGGTATCACAACCAACAAGGAAGCACATGTACCTAAGAACGAGCAGCCACAGATCATCCCATCTATAGCAGATGTTCCAAATTTTGTCCTAGAAGGTGGTTTTGAAGCAATCTTAGGGGAGGAGATCCGTAATGTGCCATAGATTCCTTGATACTTGCGTGTAGAGAAGCAATATATTCCATTCCCAGATAGTTTGAAGCTGAGAAAGGAGGAAAAGTAGTTCAAGAAATTCTTAGACATCTTGCTAAATATCCACATCAACATCCCACTTGTGGAGGCCATAGAAAAAATTTAAGCATATGGAAGATTCTTGAAGGACATCATCAACAAGCAAAGGCAGAGAAAAGATACAAATATCTTGCATGTTGATGAAGTGGTGAGTGTTATGATATAGGGAAGGTTTCCAGTCCAAAGAAAGGACCCAAGATGCTTCTACATTCCTTTGTTCCATAGGAAGCAAGCATTTCCAAAAAGCTCACTGTGACTCTAGGGCAAGCATAAATGGCATGCCTTTTGCTACCATTCGGAAGTTGGGTTTGAAGAAACCAATGAAGACGTGTATGAAAATCAACTTGGAAGATTGGTTGATAAGTTTATCTATCCTATTGATTTGTGTTTATGGATATGCATGAGATGTGAGGATCTGAGATGCTATTAGGAAGATTGTACCAAGATATGGTCGATGTGATTATTGTTGTGGGGAGAGGATACTTGACACTCGAGATAGAAGATAATAGAGTGGAGTTCATACTTCCAGTTGAGTCTTCACAACCATCCCATGACAACCTAGGCAAAAGAAAATCACCTTGTCAAGCCTAGGACAATAAACAAGGGCACTCATGGAAGGTAACCCAATTTTATTTCTATCATTTACCTTTTGTTATGACTTTTTATTATTTAAATTCCATATTTGTCTTGTTAGATTTTAGATTAGTATAAAAAGGTACCTTGACGCATTTGTTTGGTTTGCAGGCACAGGAAGAGTCACATTCGGTACTACCGACATCGCTATCAATACACCGACCTACTTAACATGTTCAAGACAGATTTCACAAAAAAGTTGATACCACCAACACCCAAGTCAGTGGTACTGAGTCCTTATTAGGTCAAAGTCTACATAAAGTCGATACCACCAACACCAAAGTCGGTACCACTAACTCTTCTCAGAAAAATCATAGGTCTACAAGAAAAGAAAGTCAATACTATTGACACCCAAGTCAATACCACTGACTTTTCTCAAGAAAACTCACTGAGCTATAGGAGAAAGTTGTCGATACCATTGACACACAAGTTGGTGGTACCAACTAGTAGATCTCAAAGAAGGATATTAAATGTTACATTTTGGTACCACCAACACACAAGTTGGTGGAACCAACACTTAGGGAGAGACACGTATAGAATTTGATCCACAAAAGCCAATGGGAACATTTCAGCCACCACCACCACCGCCACCATACATGGTTCCTCCATTCCACTTCTATTTTTGGATTTTGACCATGATGGAATCGTCAAGTTCAATCTTGGGGGGTGTTGGAACGGATTTATCTTTTTATCTTGCATTTTTTGGTAATTATTTTATTTTTGCAAGTGTAGGATCCACAACTATCTAGTGTAATAGTGGAGCATAGTTCTCATGATTTCTACCTTCATCATAGAGTGTGTTCTTTTTTGCTTTTGCAATGATATTTGAAAATTAAATAAAAACCTAAAAAATTCCATATCTTTGAAAGCTTAGTTGTAAATTCTAAAGGCAACATCACCTATAGGAAGTGTATGGGTTACTCAATTTGAGGACATTTAATATGAATTAAAAATCTTAATTATACATGTATTGAGGATGATGATGGGGTTTGAGTCTAAACAAACCAAACAATTAACAAGACCTTAAATGGAATTTTTATAAAGAAATCCTAAGGTTACCATTTACACATGTTAATAGAACAGGGACATATCATAGTTTAAGAAAGGCATTGTCTCTTAATCTTGTGATTCCATCTGCTTTTCATACATTTAATCCAATGCCTTAAGATTATCAAGTAACTAAAATTGTTTCCTCTTGTTTGGATTGAAGAGCATAATAGTTGACATGATAGTTAGTTTCCTTTTATTGAATTAGTAAAAAAATGAAAGACAATTTGCATATGAATTAGTTGCATAACAAAGATTCATGTAGACTGCATAACCTATGCATGATTTATTCTTTCATCATGTACCCATGTTGTCTTCCTCTGGAAATCAAGTGAAAGGATACACATCCATACCCCTCTAAATTAAAAAAAAACATTGAGTTGTTATAGTGTAGCCCAAGCATATTTTTCAACCATTGTAAAATGTTAGTCCAATGAAAAAATAAAAAGAAAAAAATAATATGAAATAAACAGTAATAAAAGGATGCCTTGAGCTCAGTCCTGAATTTTTCCTTCAAGAAGAGATGAAAATAGCAACATGATGTATTCTTTTATTCCACTCTCATCAATAAGATGGAATTTTTAGTGCATGCATTATCCCACTCATAATAGTAGGCATTGGGATTCATGAATTTCTTATGTCTTCCATCTTATAGGTTCATCATGTTTAATTCATGCATAAATGGTTCAGATGCTAATTGTGATTCTTAATAGGACACCTAAATCATTCCACCCATTGCTCATATTGGTAGGCCACGAATATGATTGATCTCCTCATTCACTCTTATAAGGAGATCTACATCCAGTTAGTTTTATAGTGAGCAAAAGAGCAATGTAGATAGGGAATTACAGGACACACCAAGTGAATGCACTATTGACTATGATATTAACTACTCTATTGACAATGTTTCACTGATCTAGGGTGGACATCTTTAATGAACATTTTGGTCACTCAAGAGTAATTATTTGTTCAGTGGTTGGTAAGGGCCAGTTAAGAACCATCAGGTGGGGGTACTTGAGAAGTGAAGTTCATATTACTTGTCCTTTTGTTGACTTTTCTCAAACAGATCCCAGAGCAATGTTGTTCAAGGGAGAGCAACAATTAAGCTTAGTGTATTTTGATGCATTGTATATTATTCACTTTTTCACATGCTATTTTAATATGTACTTCATGCATCTCATTTTGGCATTATTTGTTCATGGTTTATCTTTATTGACATGTGACAAACATTGCAACAAATATTGCCTATTTCCACTATTTCATATTGATTTATTATAATTAATGGGACTTATGTTCTTCTATGACAAATTTTAGGTAAATTGGAAAGTCTTGCATCAGCTCGGTTCTACCAACAACTTTGTCAGTGGTACTGACAATTAAATAACAAGAACATGCATGAGTAGAAGATGCTTGGTGGAATGGATAATGGAATCAGTACTACCGATTTGATCAACAATAACACAACTGACCTCCAATCAGTGGTGCTGACTTATACCTGGGAAAATCATCAGGAGATGTCAGGGAGCAAATTAGAGATATTAACAATTATTTTAGTAGTACTGACACTCATAGGGAGTCACAATTTAGAAGCGAACTCAATGCCACTGACATCCGGTCGGTGGTACCGACTTGTCGTGATTAGGCGAGATTAAAGATGGTTATTGATCCAATGGACGTGACTTAATGACGCCCTAAGTTAATCTTGTGACTAGGGAGGATTTTGGCCAGACCTAATAATCGCGCTGCAGTTTGTAGCATAATAGAGGAGAGTCGTGAAAAGTGAAAGCTATGTTTTAGATTATTCGAGCACTTCTGGTGGACAGATTTGCAGCCAAAAAAGACTGTAATCGCCACATTTCTCAAAGAGAATCATTCAGATCATCTTCTTCAAGGGTTTCCATTAATTCTTTAATGTTTTACTCACCTTCATCTTCCCCGTCTAAGTGTATGGAAACTGAAATCATGTGGGGCTGATCCCCTAATTCCTTAGGATTTGGGAGTAGCCCAATTATGTGATGTACTTGATGTTATGAGTTAATATATATGTTTTTCATAAAATCTAGACATAACTTTACGATAGCTTCACGAGTTATCTATCATTGCACCATACTGCATCCCTTAGGTTGTTAATTACTTCGAGAGAGGGATTAATATAAGTCTTATATTTACATATATTTGATCGTGCCTTGAGATAGGGCTTACGGCTGTGAAGGGTGCCTGGAGGATTTATTAAAGCACCTAACTAATAATTAAATCTCTATGAGAGTAGGGACTGTATTATATTAAGTAGTGGATTATGTTGCGATAGCATATAATTCTTGCTACAGGTCCCTTGGTCTAGGGATAGGAGAACTAAATATTGATAAGTAATGTTAATTGTAGTATAAACTGTGATGAAATTATATTCCTAGGGAATCCATTCCAATTGTGATCACAGCCTTAGTCATTTAGTTTTAATTGTTGCAATTAGTCAATTAACCACTCAATCACCTTTTTCAATAGGTCTAGTTAATCGATTCATAGTTAGTAGTAGACTTTTGATTCACTTTTCCTCAAGTTCGATATTAGGGTCTCTTTTGTCCTATATTATTGTGATACATGCACTTGCATTTAATACGTGTAGTAAACACACATACCATGAGTATACCTTTGAAGAACTTGGTACACGAAGGAAACTCTGCCAAAGTGTCAAGGAACAAAATGTCAATATCTAGCTTCTTCATCACTTGCTTGAACTTTTTGAATCTCCAATCTAGTTGTTCCTGAGATAGTTAGCTCTCATAAGGTGGTCAGGGCTTGTAGATGAGAATTTTAGGGGTAGCAACACTTGGTGTAGCATATGGGGTCTTATATGGATTGGATGTGCTATGCTTCTTTGGAGTTTCAACCAGCAAATCAATAGGTACGGTCACTGAAGTGACTTCATCATCGTTGTCCTCTTTAAGAATCATATTTGGTGACTGGTGTTGTTGGTTTAGGTAGCACATGCTCAGAAAGTGTGGTCACATCCTTCAATTTCTCCTTATGCTTTGAGTTGTTTTTTGTATTATTCAAAAATGGGCCCACTAAATGGAGAATGATAATGATAGTCTACACTAGTTGAGTCTGCAAAGATTTATTGCATTCCTATTGGTTTTCTTGCATCTTAGATATAGTGTCCAGTGACCCTCATTAGTGAAGACGAGCATGTTCTATTGGATACTTTACCCTTAGAAAAGTTTTCCTTGATTATTGTAGGTTGTTGTCCTAGAATATAATTATTTCCTTGATTTGAATTTTTTGTGATACTTTTGAAACTTTGTTATTTTGGAAAAGGTTTTGGTTCTATTAGAAACTAGGAGGATCCCAAACTTCATTTTTCATTTAGGCCATGCTTGAGCTGATGTGCGTTCTTTACGCTATATGGGTTCCCATATTAGAAGCCTATATGGTTTCTCATTCAGTTTGGATCATAGTATCCATGTCCTGGAATAAACTTGATACCATTGATTTCTTAAATGATTGGGTTGTTGTTGTCCTGAGGCTGGTGCATTTTTAGTGCAATAAATATGATTGTACTTTGGCCTTGTGTGCCCATGTACACTACAAACTTGGAAGACCTCTTGGACTACCTTAGCTTGAAAGAAAGATGAACCTCTTTGACCGTACCTCAAGTAGGATGATAGAGTTTAGAATGTGATCCTTCATAGATCCAACAAAAGAAATTGTATCATACTTGTCTTCCATGATACAAGTATTAAGAACTTGTCTCTTCTGTGATGCATCACATTTACCTAGGTTCTCTACTCCCTTCCTGACAACTTTCCATTCATTGTTAAAGCTATGCCTCATGAAGTTTCCATTGGAATAAGTATCAAGGAACTTCCTGACATCATCATCCAATCCCCTATAAAAGTTTTGAATAAGTTATATAGAGGGAATGCCTTGATTAAGGAATTTTCAAACTAGCTCCTTGTATTGTTACCATGCTTATGAAAGAGTTTCTCCTGTGAGTTCTTTGAACTGGGTGATTCTCCCTCATATTTGGTAAGTGAGTGAGGCTTGTAAGACCTTCTCTAGGATCCTGTTCTATGTTTCCTCCCGAGTGATGATGTTGCCATCATATAGGGAGTTATACCACACCCTACCCTTATTTGTGTAGAATAGTAGTATCTTAAGGAATTCTTCAAACATTCCATCTTTCTTACTTAATTGATAGATATCTATATAATTCTATAAATGGCTATCAATGTCTGATATGCATTTTCCAGCAAAAACAATTGTTTGGTATCATCATCCCCCATTGCATCTTGATTTTAAAATTAGGGTCACAATGTGTAGTTGGATGTCTTAGTTGGAAACATCCACAACTTTAGGATTAGATAACTCTCTTATCTCTCTTTGTTTTTCCACTTCTTAAAATGCTCACAGGTCATCATATACAATAGTTGTGCTTTTCTCTAAGAGTATGTTTCTCTATGGTGCTAGTGTTTCTTCCACACTACAATTTATCACTTGTCATGCCTTCTTTGATCCACGTTCATGAAGGAGCATGTGGTATGTTCTTTTAGTCTCAGGGTTGAAGTCTAAGATGGACTTGACTCTACAAGAACAACACATACACTAGAGTTGTTATCTCAATAAGTTAGGCAACCCTAAAATAATGGATGAAAAAGGATTGTCCTCAATTAAATTTTCAATATTGTTAGTTATAAAAAATTCATAAGTAATCCTAATTAGTTAAATTGATCAAAAAAATCATTGTCCCCAACAACATTGCCAAAATTGGATGCATGATATAATCACACAACACATTCTCTAGGGTTGAAATCCCAAGTTTTTACCTTAACCTAATGTATGACAATTCCACCTACAAGTAAGTCTGGATCTTATAATAGTATAGTTTGGGATCAAACCCAAAGGAGAATATTTTTAGAAAGCAACATGATCAAGGTAACCATGCAAGGACTAGCACTTAACACAAGAGTTTGATTCAATTTGATTAACCAAAATTTGCAAATAAAAAAGGTTGCATTTATGATTTTAATTATTAATGGATGGAAACACAAAGGTACATGGATTTCACCACCACTACCTATCTTTTCACTCTCTTTCATCATAATAAGCATGAACATGCATATGTTGAGGCTAGGTAAATCCCCCTCTCACAATTACGATTAAATCCAAATAGATATTACTCTAAACTCATTGTTACGTTACCTTGAGGTCATGTACCTATTACCTTAGAAAATACCTATATGAAGTTCTCATCAAAGATTTAACATGAAACATATGATATCCTAGATATTAGGTTTGGGATTCCCTACATTCAAGATCTGATAAGCATGCAAAATAATACTTTAAACTAGATTTTCAAGCTAAAAACATTTGATTCAAAATTTAACATAGTTTGTGCAATGGTACTTGTAGTAAAACGAGTAAAAATGGTAGCAAGACTAAAGCCCATACCCTAACAAGAGGATTACTCACTCATGGTAATCATAACAAGTCCAATACGAAAAAAAAGGGGATAGTCATCATCATAGCAAAAGAAGGAGATGCAATCGTGGCATGGAAGAGTTTCTTTAAACTTGAAGATGTGGGCATCAAACAAGTAACAAGAAAACTCTTTGACATTCATCTTGCGTGAATTAGAAGTCATCGATCTCCTTCTTTACATATTGGACTTATCACAATTATGGCAAAGCATGTGCACTGTGATGGGGATTGTGATGGCGATGGTGATGGTGATGGTAGAAAGTGGTCAATAATTGATGTGGTCGTCAATGATGGAAAATTTAAATGGAAGTTGGAGATGGATGATAAGAATGGAAAGTGATATCTCAGTGGCATTAAAATTGGATGTATTTTCTTAGGGGTCATGTCATGTATTCACTAATGAGTGATAGGGTTCAGAACTGTCCCATCCACATGCATCAAAGTTGTCAATTATCATGAATGCAAAGAGGAGACTGAGGGAGGAAAGGGAGAGGTCTTGTGATTTTCATACTTCCCATTTGTCTACAAAATTGTCAACTGTCAAGCGCATAGAAATATGATTGGTATATGAGATGGAGTTTCTCAGTCAGTTTTCAGCATAGGGTTTTCATCGATAGGCAAGACATTGGGTTTTCGTAAGTGGGCAAAGTCTGCATTTCCATTTGTGGATGGATTTTTCATTTCCATCATTGGATGGAGTATGCATTTACATCAGTGATTGATGAGTAGGGGTTTCATCGAATGACGAGTATAAGGTCTTTATTGGTCGATGTCCTCTAAAGTTCCATCAGTAGTCAACTGATGGAGAGTCAGAAGGGCCATTGATTGTTCAATGGGACTTTTCATTGGTCCTTGGTGGCTTGGGGTTTCATCAAATGTCAATCGATGTAAGTGTTGGATGATGTGAACCAATGACAATTCAGTTAGAAACAAACCCACTTAGGGGTATTGGCATAGTTCAATGGGTTTGTGTCAATGAGGTCTTAGACTAATGAAATCATGAACTTTTGAATGGGGAAGATCGATGAAAGTTCTATCTAATATCAAAATTTTCTTCAGCCCATCGGTCTTCCAGTGGAACCCGCTCATGCACTGGTTCTTAGAGAATGAAGCTCAAACATTCCATGGAAACCAAAGAGTGGATCAAAGATTAAAAAATTAACATACAAGTATGGAAAACTTAATGGAATCTAATTCTAAAGTAAAAATGAGGAATATGAATGAAAAACTAAAACCACAATGCAACTAAAACTAGGACTGATATTGTCACAGAACTGTTTGTTACCCAAATCCTCACTCCTAATGGCTAGAAAGCCAAAGGCGAGAGGACCCAAGCATCCATATGTAGGATAGATCATACAAAATATGCATGAATAAAACCACAAACAACAAGTAAGGTATGAGACAAGAAAGCATAAGAGAATGCTAAACTAATACATGATAAGATCTTAGGTCCCATATATCAACTGTGTGTATTGAATTGGCATGTCATTATAGATCATATAAGTACAAGCATATTATCATAAGTGTGGAAGCAATGATCATCATTAGAGATTCATAGTGTAGATGTTACCTAAAATCATAAAATGGGTACACGTCAGCACAACTGTGCTGAGAGCAAAATCACATGTTTAAGAACATATATTGCTTGGAAAAAGCATAAAGTAGATAACAATAATGAAGCAAAAACATTATTAAAGACTCTTATTAACATTCAAGCATGTTTTATGTTCATTTCCATTGTACCAACAATATCATAAGGCCTTTGGCTAGCTTCTCAAAAGAAGGGGTCTGTGAGGGTGCTCAAGATTAGTACCCTATTTCAACATGAGGGACAACAAGACTAAACATTGAGAGTTAACCCTATTCGTAAGGGACCTCAAGGCCAATGCGAAGAGCTAACCCTTGTATCAACATGGTTTTCCCAAACATGACAACTCAAGCAGGATACCCATCCTTGTGCCCTTACCTCGTAGGTACACAAGGTTGTATAATGGAAATCTATCATTATGTTCTCAAGTTTGTTCAACATATGTAATCAAGACAAAAACAAAGTAGTCATAGGGAACAATAGCTCAAATAAGTATTATAAGCCAAGCATCTTATATTTCATACATACAAGCAATTTCAATACCACTAGTCTAGCCAATAGGAGGATAAAGTGTACCTTGGTATGAGAAAACTAGCATTATACAACATGATTAGATCTCTGAAAAGAGTCCACCAAATATATCCTAACATTACAAGAAAGTGTGACTAGATTAACATCACAACACTTAGTTCATCTTAAACATATTCATCAAGGGTAGATGTTTCACCTAATCTAAGTTCCATTATTCATGATGATTGATTTTGACATCTCCAACATTCATGCAATCATAAAACTACATACTATATCATACTACAAGATCAGGGATTTTAGACTTAGGTTTTCATGATCTTAGTAGAGCCATCATTAGTTTTGAGCAAGATTAAGCAACTTAATTATCAACATTGTCAAACTAGTCATATTGAATCAATGTCACGCAAGATAGTCAAAATTATAGTACTTGAGAGATCAAGTCAGATTTAGTGTCATCATATCAATAATTTACTGATTTGAAGCATCATTTATCATGCGTGACCATTAGGGTGACATTTATGCAAAGTTATATCTCGAATATAGCAACATGCACATTAGGTCACATTTCAATGTCATGTATAAGTCACTTAGACATAAAAGTGAACAAGATTGATTCATAAGTCATTTAGTTGATTTAAGGATGTAAAGTTACTGATTTGGTGTTCACAAAATATCTACAAAAATATTTGATCAACATTTAGCACAAGGTTTCAAAGATCATCATGATAAGTCCACAAATGTTCCATTTAATGACATTGTTCATAATATCAAGTTGTAATGGATTTCAAGTATGGAACATATAGGATATTGATACATCAAAGATTATAAGTTACTGATCTAGATCAAACATGATGATTTGGAGTTCATATAATCAAGTTGAGCATCAAAGACAAGGATCATTAGCATCAAAGTCCATATCACATACATTTCATGGTTCATTTCATGAATAAGAGTATTAATAGAACATGGCATGATCAATTTCGGTTCAAAAAGCAAAAGACATCATATGTTACTGATTACGTTCATTAAAAGTAAGTGGGTTCAAGATATGATCAAGGTTGAGCATTAATAACCATTTAAATATGTAAAATAAATTCGTTTGAAGATATTTTCAATATATCAAGAGCTACATATAGAATTAGACTCCGAATGAAGGTGCATTGGATAGATCTCATTGAGTACATCAATTTTCATATATAATATATCCCATTTGGACCAAGAAATGATTTTCTATGAGTTTTTGAAGATAAAGCATACATGTGTTTTAGAGAGAGAGAGATTATATGAAGGGGCGAGCGACATGGCACCCTGCGATTGGTTGTCGATGCAAATCCACTCAGGTGGGGTGGCATGGGGTCTCCAATTTTTGTGTCTTTGACTGGTCAACCCATGAGAGTAGCGAGAGTGAGAGGATGGGGCTGCAAAGTGTGAGATCTTGGCCATCCATGAGGGATCCAAGGGTGGCGTTCGCCAGTCGAGCCCCTCTCCTCCCTAACGTGAGTCTGCAACACTATTGAGGCTTGCTCCACTAATGGGGTTGCTGAAGGGTAGAGGAGGATGGAGAAGCAGGGGTCTTCAAGGGTCGATAACATGCCGCCCAAGCTTTCCTTGGCCCAACGGAAGTAATGGTGGCTTCAGATTGTGGTGAGGTTGTGGCTTTGGTGATCTTCGAGGAAGAAGAAGAAGGGTCACTGGAGCAGGTTAGGGGGGTGTGCGAGCATGAGAACATAAGGAAAACAAAGTGTGAGGTGTTGGAAACTTGATGGGCAAAAAAGGAGGACTCGAGGAGGCCGAGAAGCCATCCAATGCACCCATGCCACAACCATATTAGTGTAGGCACAGACGGAGTAGTGCTACACCATGCACACATGGACCATGCCACTCAAAAAGGCTAAGAGGAAGACCAAGGAGGTAGTCTAAGGACTTTGGTGAAGAAAAACGGTGCTAAAGAAGTCTAAAAGCCCCACAATGCGGGGTCTTCAGATATGGCTAGAGTAACTAGCTGCTGACTTTGGAGCAAGGTTGGGGATGACTCCCTAGCCGTTTGATCAGCCCCAGATATGTGGGTGCCTGATCGAGTGGTTGAGAGAGCCTCCCATCCTTGTTTATGAATGGTCTCCATGAGGGGCGTGAAATGGGCCGCGCCCAGGTAAGAGGAGAAGGGCCAAGGCCCAAAAGGAAAAAGGAGAAGAAATGCTAGAAAAAGAGCAAAATCAAAATGGCCATACTTTCTCCTTTCTTATCAAATTCGAGTGAATATTCACCATTGGATCCAAAATTTCATCCTCTATTTAATAAATAAGGTTTGAGATCAAGATCGGGATGTTTAATAGCTTCAAAAATTTAAAACCATCCTCAAAGTTAATTAAGCACTCAACATTCATCGAGTTCAAAATTTCAATTAATCGACTATATCTCAAAAAATGAACAATATGTGATTCCAAACATATAATTCATGATTAGGTATTTCATCACATTAAATATAGTGCATCATGAGTTATTAAGTGAATAGCTGGAGGCAAGAGAAAAACTCGGTTCTTACAAATATCCTTATAACTACAAGAGAAATAGAAGCATTCATATTTTTTCCTTCCAACTTCTTAGATGACAAATAGAAGAATCATGATATTTTCCTTCTTATTCTTAGTGACATCTTACTAATTGTCTTGGTGACCACTTATAGCCACTCTACCTATTAACATACAATCTCTTACCAACATAATGATATATTTGCATCAACCTATTATGTTACTCCATATATAAATAAAAGCATTGGTGTCCACAAAATGGCAGCAGTCTTGAATTGCAATCCATTTTAGTATAAAACATGAGTTTTTGTATTGAATTGTCCGAGAGTTTAGACATGGAAGTAAATAAACAATATTTTTTAAGTTATGCAAACATCTCATCTACCCATCTTGGCTTGCAAACACCTACACTGTATCAAATAAGGATAGTCATATATAGATGTGTGTGGATATGTTGGCCCTGAATTCCAAAAGTTTTTAAACTTTACTTGCATGTCACACACAATGATGCCCTGTAGAAAAAATAAAAGAAAATAGTGACTTCTATCATAATGTGGATGGCTTTTATTATTAAAATGAGTAAAATGGCCATCGAGGACAAGAAAAGGTATGCATAGAAATATGAGGAATACTCCAATTTCAAGTGATTTTGTTCAATGAGAATATGCTAGAGCACATATTAATATTATGATATAATGGAGAAGTTATTTAATGATCTTATGCATTAATAGATTGAGATATATGTTGGAAACATGGTAGCCAAAATGAGATTGAGATTCATACTATAACTAGAAAACTAATACAACGACTATATATATATGATATTAGTTTATGCATATGTAATGCATTATTGTGGTTACTTCAAGCAATCTATTGGACTAGTTTCTCAACTAGTGGGTTAGAAAAGAAACCTATTTAAGGTCAAATGCATCCTAGATAACCATCCCCTAGCACATAATAAAATTTTTATGACTTCTCAGCCATCTACAATACATTATTACGTCTGTCATTAATCGCAGACCTATGCTTAGCCACGTTAAGAAAAACATAAATCATGTTGTAAGAAGACAATATTGATGGACTTGTGAAAGTAGTGAGAATCATTAAGCATGTAGATCCTTGTGTTTCCAATCAAGGAAACATGGGTTCCTTCATTTGTTCGGTAGTAGTGATTCGATTATGGTTGTTATAAGCCATACTGCATAGAAGAAATTTGTAAACATGACATAAGATACATTAAAAGAAGTTCAACAAACTTGATGCACAATGTACAAGGGTGGAAATTATGTCTTAATTCTTCTCTATGCCTCCATAAAGATTTAGTACTAATCGATGGGTGCTCCACTTGAGCTTTTGACTAGACATGGTGTCTTGATATCTCTCTAAAAGGCCCACATCAAGAGAAAGTCATGTTAAATGGGAAATGGTACTAGTTATTTCCACATATTCATATCTCATAAGTTCCTATAATTTTGTCAAGGCAAAAGAGTTGGCATATAACCTATTCAAAGACCCACTTGTGTGGATCAAGATTTAGATCTTGAGTCCCCAGATGAGAAACTAGAACAAGTCAATAAAGGGGAGAAACAAAAAAAATTGAAGGCACTACGAATATAATTGGGAAAGGGATCAATATTGGCCTAAAGGTACCTACATTTGAGTCGTAGTTATCAAAACACTCAACATGTAGCACCTATATTTTGACATGGTATGAAGCATGCATCCTAGGAATCATTATTTTGATTAAATTTGGGGCACGATAACTGCATGTGTTCAATGATACCCCCTTGGTCATATGTTAAGTAAATGACCTCTAGAAAATAGAGAAGCCAATAGCATTTCGTACTAAGCCATTCAATTCACATTTAAGAACCAGATCAGGATGTTGTCAAAATATTGATCCAGTAACAAGGATGGTGAACTCCAACGACATCATAACATGCGGAGGTATATATAAGGACATCATTTCTTGTGTATCGCTCTATGGTGATCTAAATACAATCAAATAAGTCTTCACGCGCTAGAAATTATGGGTAGAATAACTATAAGACATGACATAGAATAAATAATTACTGGTTTGAGAAAAGTAATATGTTATCAATAAGAAAAGAAAATAATCAAATTTTGACACATTGTTGGGTGCTTCTTGGTCTCAGTAGCGCCTCCAAATTTGCTTATTTTCTTCGCCTTTGACTTTGTGTTCTCCCTGCATTGGTTGCCATTCTCTGGGACCGAATGATTTCATCGTTAGGATGTCAAACAATTGTGCCTGGCAACTTTTATTTTTAGGGTCGCATTTGTGCTTAGACCTTTCCAAAATTTGTTTCCGAAACTAATGGAAAAATCTTTAAAATAGTCTTTCCCAAGCCTTATCTAACATGTAGTTGATCTGCAGTCCACGTTGCACTAGAAAGTACTTGGCATGCGGCCTAATATTTTAGGCCTGAACTGCCGCATGTAAGGAAGTAAGTTGTTAAGTCGTATAAGCCATTGACACAGCCCCTATCGGAATTGAAATAACGGGCTAATCGCTGCTTGCAAAAATTGGGTTCTCGGCGTGTGTGTATGGGTCGAGGCACCTCAATTCATCAACTTTGAGCAGAGTTAGTTTGCTCTTCTTGATTTATTTGTACATCATGCAGTTGATTTGAAAATCAATTGAATCGCAGCTTGCTGGTATCAATATAACTAGACTAAAACCCGTGCTACGCACGGACGTGAGAACAATCAATCATCTTACAAATTATTTTGACTGCAAAGTGAGAATCAAGACTTCCATTAGATTGATTGTAATCATCACAATTATGGAAAACCCATCATTCGGCCAAAATTGATTAATTACTAAAAGGCCCCAAAAGGAACCAGTGAAATAGAAATGGAGACCAGATCCAATCGACAATAGTTTAATACACAGATGTAGCAACAAAAGCTAAAACGAACAAAAAAAACAGTTTAGTCAAGACTTAGATCTAATAGTTAGCATAAGTAATTAATTTCTTGTGGCATAATTTCAATACTAAAATCTACACTAATCATATAAGAAAACCAGTAGCTGGAGTTATGTATCAAAAAATAAATGTAATCACAAAAAGGAATCAAGCCATTCATTATATATATAAGTACATTATATATAAAACTATATTTCGCCAAAATTTTCATAAAAAGTTACAGCTTCAAATAAGAAAACATAGTTTCCTTGAAGCTTTTTTTCACAACAAAGTAGATAATTCAGTTACATTGATAGTTATTCATGTATATACATTGTACTAACATGTCCACTTTAAGTAGTAGCACGATTTACAAAAATGCAGCAGTTGCTAAATCCCAGTAGAAGGATTTTGTGATTTGAAGAGTTCCGGTAGTACCAAATTTTAAGTTTGGTTTATCAGCAACTTCGTGAGATTTGTTGGACGCTTCATGCGTTTTCCATGCAGTGTAACAGAAAGAGACAGTACGTCGCAGCTGGATTTCGGCACCTGGCTGATTTAAAAAGGAGAAATCTGTCCAGCGTAACTTAAAATTTAATTAGCTACAATCCAATATGGTCGCATCTGGTGAAATAAATGTGTCGATAGTGTGTTAAGAGTGTTCATATTGCATACTTAGTTGTCTTCTTTTGTATTCTGCAAGAATAATCTGACAAGTTTAAATTTTACAGCCTTCATAAAATCAAAAAATGCTAATGATGTGGCAAAGGATATTGTAAGTGGGATGCCATATTGTTTTATGGTGAAGAATACGATGGCTGGGTATATATAATTAAAAGACAGAATAACTTTTATTTTGTTCCTTCCAGTAGACAGTAGTACTTGGTTAAAATCTTTAGTAGTTATTCAAAAATGTACACACCATTTGAGGAAGAAAAGATCATTAACTAATACCATCAAAGGAAAAACTTTAATTTTTTGATAAGTTAGGAAATAAACTGTTTATTACTCTCTTTTCTCTCATTGATTTGGAATTATATTACTGCTGGAGTAGATAGTTTAATGGATATTGTAACCAGTATCAATAAAGAGGAAGTGGTTAGTCAATAAAAATAAAAAAATGAAGAGGTGCATGCAGTAGTAAATGACAATGTCAAGCAATATAACAAAATGGTAGATAAAAATTTCCAGTCTGTGCTATGTCTTCTCACAACTATTTAGAACTACGCAGTCTAAGAAGTCGTCAAGCATCTGTATTAGGTAAAATGGGAACAAAAGGTAAAGGTAAGGGGTAAACTGATAGCGTGAAGAGGAAAAACAGCTGACTACCCATTGATGAAAACCATCATTAAGAGAAAAAAGGAATTTACCTACAGATATTGCTTCAGTTCCCACATCTAAGTCGTCAGCCATAATTTTCGCCAAGCAGAGCCTTTGTAACCTATCCATAGCAGTAAACGATAAAGCAAATATAGTAATGAAAAGTATGAAAAGTATGAAACGTAAAATTTGATGATTGTATTGGATATAATCAGTTTGTAAATCACAACTGTGTTTTTTCGGTAGTTGTTAGCTAACAAAAGCAGTCTTGTGAAAAGATTTTTTCTACTGAATCACTAAGCAAGAACAGGTCAAATGAACATAATGTAAACTAAATTCTAGTGATGCTATTTAGAGTGACCATGTTTTTTAAGGAACCACTGAAAGTATTTACTGTAGAAAATTGGTTAGCACACATTTTATTGTGCTATCCGCATAACATTTATAAGGGCTAATAGTAGGCACACATAATATTTATAAGGATTAATATTATCAGAAATGTTCAGTGATTAGAATGCTCATATAACCACGCAATAGTTCTACTTGTGTTCAAGGCATGCATGCTTGTATGCTTTACAAACACAAATTCTCTAAAACAGTCCTATATTACTTTGCTACATAATCATGCATGTAGATCGTTTGTTCTAGCCAAAGGTACACTTATACCAATTTCGGTAGTAAAATAAATGCCCAAAAGTATATGAAAGTATATGAACTGATTTGAACTACAATACAACTTATAGAAACGAGTCAATTAAAATAAAAAAAATGAAGAGATGCATGCAGTAGTAAATGATATCGTCAAGCAATATAACAAAATGGTTGATACAGATTTCCAGTCAAAAGGAAAGAGATTTGTTTGCCAGTAATTATCAATTTAGCTATCCTACTACTCTGACAAAATAAAATGAAAGCACACAAACAATCATAGTTTGTGATATGCCTTCTCACAACTATTTAGAACTACGCAGCCTAAGAAGTCGTCAAACAGCCGTGCGAAATGGGAAGAAAAGATAAAAGTAAGGGGTAAACTGACAGTGTGAAGAGGGAAACGGTTGGCTAACCGTTGACGAAAATCGTCATTAGAAGAAAAAAGGAATTTACTTATAGATATTGCTTCAGTTCCCGCATCTAAGCCATCAACCATAATTCTCGCCAAGCAGAGCCTTTGTAGCCTAACCGTAGCAGTAAATGATAAAGTAAATATAGTAATGAAAAGTATGAAACGTAAAATTTAATGATTGTACTGGATATAATCAGTTTGTAAATGACAACTGTGTTTTTTTCAGTAGTTGTTAGCTAACAAAAGCCCTCTTGTGAAAAGATTTTTTCTACTGAATCACAAAGCAAATTTAGAGTAGGTATGCTCATTATCTCGTACCCATCAGCATTAGTTATGTACCAGTTCAATTTAGTGAAATAATGCGAACAAAGTGTAGGCACACATAATATTTATGAGGATTAATATTATGAGAAATGTTTAGTGATTAGAATGTTCATATAATCATGTAGTAGTTCTGCTTGTGTTCAAGGTATGTAATCTTGTATGCTCTATAAACACAAATTCTCTAAAACAGTCATATGTTACTTTGCTACATAATTATGCACGTAGATCGTCTGAAGTTCTAGCCAAAGGTACACCTATACCAATTTCGGTAGTAACATAAATGCCCAAAAGCATATAAAAGCATATGAACTGATTTGAACTACAATACAACTTATAGAAGCGAGTCAATCAAAATTTAAAAAAATGAAGAGGTGCATGCAGCAGTAAATGACACCGTCAAGCAATATAACAAAATGGCAGATAAAGACTTCCAATCAAAAGGAAAGAGATTTGTTTGCCAGTAATTGCCAATTTAGCTATCCTACTGCTCTGACAAAATAAAATGAAAGCACTCAAACAATCATAGTCTGTGATATACCTTCTCACAACTATTTAGAACTATGCAGCCTAAGAAGTCGTCAAGCAGCCGTATTAGGCGAAATGGGAGCAAAAGGTAAAAGTAAGGGATAAACCGACAGTGTGAATAGGAAAAACGGCTGGCTACCCATTGATGAAAACTATCATTAGGAGAAAAAAGGAATTTATCTGCAGATATTGCTTCAGTTCCCGCATCTAAGTCAACAGCCATAATTTTTACCAATTAATCTAATCAAACATTGATTCAAACATGAGCTGCTCATTTACAGTTATCTTAATATTTTTTGTAAAAAAGATAGCTGATGATCACTATTGCTGACTTTATAAGATATTATAACGCAAATAGACATAATTCTCGAGTTTATAGTTATATGATATATACAATCATTTTTTATAGTAATTTGCATAATACTACTGAATAGACTAAAATTCAATCAAGCACAAGCAAGTATGTATTTTCATGTTCACCTTGAATGAACAGAAGTTGAACTTTTTCCTTGTTAATTAAACTTTTATCTAGTAGGTTATTTAAACAAATTTTCTCTTTGACAATCTTACTGAATTACAAAGAAGACACATACCTCATTGGTGCGTACAACATTCAAATGGCCTTTAAGTCTTGCAAGATCAAGAGGTGTTTGGAAGTCATCATTCAACTTCAACACATTTGCTGAACCATTGTAGCGAAAAAGATCAAAAGTCATATTGCAAAGTGTTAGAACCTAGTAATAATGAAAACAATAGGAAATCTTTCACATGACAACCATCAATATAAATACAAATATACCCCCATGAGATAGGAGAACATTTACAATCTGATCCAACCCCCTTTTTTCTGCATGATGAAGTGGAGTTCCAGCATGTTGGCCTGCATTAGAAAGTATTCTACTATCCAGTAAAGCATGAAAACTTACTTGCTTCTAAGGACTTGCATAAGACAGGTCCAAACATCTACATTAGGAAGAAGCCAGATGCTAGAGAAGATGGTCAGTGGAAGTATTTGTCTCAATAAAGGGGGTTATGAAAGCCCTTCACCACAGTTAAGTCCACACATGCTAAAAATAAATACTTTACTATTAAATAATATTATATATAGTATATGCTTGTTATGGTACACCAAGAGAAGAAAAGTACTATTAACATGTCCACATATCGGTACTGTAAATGTGATTTTTTTCTAGAAATGCTTGAGTCATTATTGAAATGAAGACGATGACCTTTGCAACCACTACATGGGAGCAGTAAATTGTTTCTGCACAATGAACTAGTTTAATAGAACTTCATGTGAGGTTATTGAATATGTGGCAGGAGATGCACATTAAACAATTATACTGAATGGGATAGAAAAAATTGTTAGTGGTTAACCCTAACGTACCTGGAATCTTCGCTAGCCAAAAACAGCGCCACCTATGCCACATTTTTAGGCATAAGATCCACGCCTTTGAAGTTTGTCGGAAAAAGGTCAAAGAACGACCGCAGCGCATCCTCAGTCTCTTCCTCAAACCCCATGTGAGTGAGCGCAAGATTAGTCGAGACAGCATACGGTGAGAGGATGTTGACCCTAATCCCGTGCTTCCTGAGTTCGGTGGCAGTGGTCCAAGTGAGTCCCAACAACGCGTGCTTGGAATCTTCGCTAGCCAAAAACAGCGCCACCTCTGCCACATTTTTAGGCATAAGATCCACGCCTTTGAAGTTTGTCAGAAAAAGGTCAAAGAACGACCGCAGCGCATCCTCAGTCTCTTCCTCAAACCCCATGTGAGTGAGCGCAAGATTAGTCGAGACAGCATACGGTGAGAGGATGTTGACCCTGATCCCGTGCTTCCTGAGTTCGGTGGCAGTGGTCCAAGTGAGTCCCAACAACGCGTGCTTGGACACCGCGTAGACCTGCCCTGCGAAGCCCGCCATCGTAGATGTCACGCTCCCAATGTTGACGATTGATCCCCGACGTCTGGGAATCATCACACCCGATGCGTGCTTTAACCCGTGTACCGCGCCGAGGATGTTGATATCCAGCACACGCCTAAACTCGTCCGTGCCAAGATCACAGATGTCTCCTGGTGGTCCCCCGATGATCCCCGCGTTGTTGATGAGGATGTGCAGGGTGCCGAAGGCGGTGACGGTTTGATCCATGGCTCGCTGGTAGTCGTCCTCTAATGCGACATCGCTGTGCATGAAGATGGCCTCCTTGTCACCGCCTAGGTGACGGTCGGGGAGCTCCTGGATGTCAAAGATGCAGAGCTTGGCGCCGTGGGCATGAAAGAGTGTTGCAATGCCCACCCCGATTCCCGTGGCACCACCGTCTACCGATTCTTCAGCTTTCTAAAACCTAGCGCGGCGTGGACACGGGAAAGAAGCGGCGAGAAGTTAATCGGAACTTCGGGAAATGCCAAGCCGACCCCTCTCGCAACTATAGATTGTGGATATTGCATAGAAGTCCTCAAACATTAAATCCCAAACAGCTTTTACTATATAGTATAGATATGGCATATGGAAGGACCCGTTCGCAATTAAGAAAAATGAGTGTGAAAAATTGCAGAGAAAACCCCCAACGGGCTTTCATATATAGTATCGATGGGTGGTGTGCTCTCCTATAGCGGCCTCACGGGTTTTCTCCGCTGGGTCACCTGTACGGCCCATGACCTACATCCTGGAGTCAAGAAATCTGCAAAAACGGACCCACCACTCAACAATTGTGGGCTCTCTTATTTTGAATTTTGCCTAGTCACGACCCATTGTGTGCATCCTGGACTCATGAAATTTGCAGAAAGACTAGCACTCAAAAATTCTGGGCCGCTTATTTTCACGGTAGTTTGCCTAAACTCACTCCAATTGCATTAAATATTGAGTTGTTCCTTAATCACATTTATACCAAATAAAAGAAATTCGATTTAGCGATGACACATGTATAGTTTAAATACAACCCCATGATGTAAAATGCAGTATACAAACGATCCACAATTGTTATACCTAAGCCACATCTAACCGCAGGATAAGTATACATAATATTTAAGAAGAGAACAAGTTAGGTGCTACATCTTCAAAAGATTTCGTGAGATTGTATCTTTGCAAAAAACTAATATAATATCCTAAACAATTGGAAAACATATAAATCTTGGTTTATACAATACATACAAATAATATACGTACATAATACTTACCACTTGATCCGTTCATGTGGTATACTTTCCTAGCATAAGTTCCTGTATGCAACAACTCTCAAGTACTAACTATGATTGAAGAAGGTTGATTGGTCCCCAGTGTGAGTCCCCATGTGTGTCAGTTTTGTCCACTTGTTGTTGGGAAGATATCATTTTTAGAATTTTGATCTTTGGTAAATGATACATGCATTCCTAAAAGTTTTAAAAAATATGACTACACCAAAATTCTCTATTTGTATTAGCATTTACAACGGTACTTCCATACAATAGATATCAAATTAGATAGACGTGAGGTGGATTTCCTAAAGTAGTCATCATATAATATTAACACAAGTAACGACAATATTAGACAATAATAGCCGACAAGGAGTGGCTCAAGTGGTCAAGCACGGTGTCCCCTAACAAAGGGACCCAAGTTCAAATCTCAGTTGCCACCTTGATTTACCACCCTCTCAGGCGTTCGGCCTCCGCCACGGGCGTGGGAAGGGGGAGAAATATTTCTCTCTTAATCCCATATAAGATAATAATATGTTTTCTTATAGGTGTCATAAAATATACCCTAATATTGTTGAATGATTTTTATCTTCTTTTTCTTCCCTCCAATTTTGATTTTATTTCCCCAACAGCTCTAGTAATGAAGGTGAAAGAGCCCCAGTTGTAAGGCCCCTCACCTTTACTAACCTATAATCATGTTTGTTAATCATAATTAAATGTGTGCTTCCGTTTTGAAATTAATTAATTGAGTGGAAACCCTAAGTTGGTTCAATTTCAGCTTTGTTTGCCCAAATTTTTATTATTTCTATGCAGTATGAGGACTAATATAAAATTTCACCACATATGATGTCCTAATTGCAAATTTCTTGCAAATTATTTAACTCCATGTTTTTCTCTATGTATGTTCTTAATTTAATATGCTTTGGATTCTTTTGAACTTTGGGTGTATCGTATATATAAAGTTTAGTTGGTTGAGAAGTCTGCACTTCATAGTCTTGAACCTAGCTAGCCTTCAATTGGTACAATTTTGGTTGAAGCCTCAATAGATTAGTTGAGTTGAACTTTGATGGGTCGGTGAAGTGGTCTCTCGCTAGGTTGAAGAGAGCTTCCTCTTCGTAGATGCACTGGGGGTAGAGGTCATCTAAACGTAATTGGAATAGATAAGGCTCATCCCAATAGTAATAGAGGATGTTTGACATGAACTTCTTCTTTCTTATTGAATCTGATGAAGGACTCCCCATCTAGGAAGTTCACAAAATCAGCATACCATTAGGTGAATGAACTTACCTCCAATAAGTGGTTATCACGTGATGAGTCATTGATAGGGATAGTGTCATCATCTTGGATGTCCAACCTACTGAAACCATCAGTGAAAACATTCTTAGTTCCCTTTTTATTTTTAATTTCTAGATCAAACTCTTTCTGCAATAAAATCCATCTGATCAGTATGGAATTTGTATCCTTCTTTAGACCTTGATAGAAGCATGGTATGTTTGGACCATTACTTGTGAGCCTATTATATAGGAGAAAAAAATTATAAAAGGCATAAACAATTGTGACAAGCTCCTTTTTAGTGGTTTCATGGTTCCTCTACGCATTGTCTAGTGTCTCGTTGGTGTATCATGTTGCTTCTTTATGAAAAATTGCACCAGGATTGCACCTATAGGGGAGTCACTGGCATCACACATGATCTAAAAAGGAAGGGACTAATCTTGGGCTTGATAAATTGGCGTAGAAATGTGGGCTTCCTTTAGGATGGTGAATCTCATCATGTATTCAGATCAAATATGAAGTCCACATCCTTCTAGAGAAGATTCATAAGAGGTTTATTGATCTTGATAAAATTTCAAATGGACTACCTGTAAATCCAGCATGTCTTAGAAATTCCCAAACTTCTTTGACGGTAGTTGGAGGAGTTTAAATTGGCGATCACTTCTATCTTCACCTTGTCAACCTCGATGCATGTTGAGCTAACATGATGTCCTATAACAATGCCTTCCCTCATCATGGAGTGCCATTTCTTTTAATCAAACAAAAGATATACTTCTTCATAAAATCTAGGATAGGAGAAAGATGATGTAGGCATGTGTCAAAAGAATCTCCATAGACATATAAATGTTCTGTTAAGATCTCCATTACTTTCCTAGTAAGGTTGGAAAAGATAGCAAACATACAACACTAGAAAGTGGATGATGCATTGCATAATCCAAAGGGCTTCCAACAAATAGAATACATGTTGAATGGGGATTTGAAGGTAGTCTTCTCTTGATCACTGGGTGAATGAGTATCTAGTACAAGCCATAGTATCCATCCAAGTAATAGAAGAACTCCGTACATGCAGGTCCCTCTAGGACTTGATCAAGAAATGGAAGTGGGAAATGGTCCTTCATAGTAGCATTGTTGAGTTTGTGATAATTGATGCACACATGCCACTTGGTTATGGTGAGGGTCAAGATAAGCCCACTCTTCTTGTCCAAAACAACTTTACTGCTTCCTTTCTTTAGAACTACTTGGACAAGACTCTCCCATGGTTCATCAAAAATGGCATTAATGACCCCAAAAAGCAGTAGCTTTATCACTTTCTTATGCATGAACTCCTTCAAAATTGGGTTCATCTTACATTGAGGATAAATAGAGAGTTTGTAGTTGTTGATCACATTAGTTATATTCATACATAAGGCTTGTCTCACTCCAGTCATATCAGTCATCTTGTATCCTAATTCCTTCTTCCTCTCCCTTGGTTTAGTGAACAACCTATGTTCTTTCTCAACAGTGTGTTCTGCATTCATGATTATTGGGTATGCCTTTTGTTCATCTAGAAGACATATTTTATCCCCTCATATAGGGGCTTCATTTCTGGTGTGGTGTATGTTTTTCCTTCTTTTTCAAGTATGGAGATAGACTTGAGCTCTTCAAACTTAGCTTCAGGATCTTCCTTAGCATTATCTACGTAAAAGATAATTTATTACACTTGTTCATCATTCGGCTCATGGGGATTTGGGTCGATGAGCATTATCTCAAGAGTGTGTTTGGAAGAAGGTGTCTCCTACCACAATTGTGACATCGTGTTAATATAGTCAATGAGAAGAAGCATTTTTCCTAGAAAGAGGGACCTTTAAGATTCTCAAAAACTTTGAGGTCAAGTGTGTACGTCCCAATCCTTAAGGTTGAGATTCAAACTTAAAAATTGATCAAGGATATGGATGTTGCAAGGAATGGGTGCTCAAAGATGAGGGGATATTGAAGGTTTTTTGAATGTCCATGTTGACATGATCAGATGGCACATAAGATTTCCCCATCGGAGTTTCCATAGAAGACTCATCAATTTTAATAATTATGTCGATGGAGAAGATGTCATTGGTGAAGCCAAGTCTCTTACATAGTTTGTAGGGCATAATAGAATTACTAGCCCCAAGGTAAACTAGAACTTTTTGGAATTTAGAATCCCCTTTCAAGAAGGGGATGACAAAGGAGCTCATATCCTTTAAATTATGTGGCATCTTGCTTTGGATTATTTAAAATATCATTTTTGCTACACATTCTCATACTCTTATGTTCTTCACTTTCAAGTGAGGAGAGATTTAAAGATCCTGATATAGGAAGGAATTTCATCTAGTGTGTCAAGGAGGGGAATGATGACATGGAGATTCTTCATCACTTCCTTGAACTTCATGAATCTTGAGTCTAATTGTGCCTAAGATAGTTGTCTCTAGTAGGGTTGTTAGTGCTTATAAACAAGATTTTAGGGATAGAAGCACTTGGTGTAGATTATGGGGTCTTCTATGAATTGAATGTGTGGCTTGTATTTGGAGTTTGATTCACCACTCAACAAGTATGGCCACTAGAGTGACTTCATCATCATCATCCTCTTCAAGAATCATCTTGTTGGTTATTAGGGTTGTTGGTTATGATAGCATACCTTTAGAGCATTTGGTTATAGCCTTCAATTGTTCCTTGTACTTTGGAAAATGAACCCATTCAATGGCGTATGGCGGCAACAATTATGCCAGTTGAGTCTTCATGGATTTATTGTATGCCTGCTTGGTTTCTATCACCTTCTTCACAGAGTCCAAACGACCCTAATCATTGTAGACATGCATGTTTTGTTAGTTTCTTTATTGTAGGACAAGTTTTCTTGATTATTGAAGGTTTTTTCCTGGACTGTAGTTGTTGCCCTGATTAAAGTTGTTGTTTTATTGTCTAGAATTGAAGTTATTCTAGAAGAAGATTTGGTTTATTGGAAACTACGAGGACTACAAAATTGGTTTTAGTTTGGTCCATTCTTGAGTTGATGTGCATTCACTATTCCATATGGGTTCCCATACTAGAAGGTTAGATGGTTTTTTAGTCAGTTGTAGTGGAATGAAGTTGATAGTATTCACTTTGTTAATGATTGAATTGCCATTATATCAAAGCTAGTGCATGTTTAGGGTGCTAAAGACGATAGCACTTTAGACTTGTGCGCCCCTCTTCACTTCTGACATGGAAGACCCTGCCTTATTTTTCAATAAAGATGAACCTCGCTAAGCATACCCCTAGAAGGATGATAAAGTTTAGAATGAGAACCTTCAGAAAGACAGCAATAACCTTCATATCATGCTTCTCTTCCACCATAGAAACCATGAGAACTCATCTCTTGCGTGATGTATTCCAATTGCCTTGGTTTTCTACTCCCTTGTTTATAAATTTCCATGCATCCTCAAATCTTTGCCTCATGAAGTTTCCATTGGAAGCAACATCAAGGAACTTCTTGACATCATCATCCACTTCCATGTATAAGCTTTGAATAACTTGTACAGAGGGAATGCCATGATGAAGGCATTTACACAATAGTTCCTTGTATTGTTCCCAAGAATAAAAAAGAGTATCTCCTGGAAGCTATTTGAAGTGGGTGATTTGCCCTCAGATTTACTAAGTGAGTGAGGAGGAAATAATTTCTTTAGGATATTGTTCCAAAGTTCCTCCCAAGTGGTGTCTATTTCATCATCTAGGTAGTTGTACCACACCCTAGCCTTTTCTATGAGGGAATATTAAAATATCATATCTTGATGGTATCCTCAGATTCATTAATTTTCTTAACTAATAGAAAGAGATCTATAAAATTTTGTAAATGATAATGCACGTCCTATATTTCTCTACCAAAAAAATTGTTGTTTTGCATCATCATCACCCATTATGTCTTGGTTCTAAAAATTAGGTGGTGTAATGTTTTGTTGGATGACTGGGTAGAAACATACACAACTTTAGGAGTAGATAAATATTTTATCTCTCTTTGTCTTTCCATTTCTTCAAATGCTCATAGCTCATACTATACCTCGACTTTGTCTTGCACAATGAGTATGTATCTCTATGATACTAGTATAGCTTCCATTCTACAAATTATCTCCTCTTCATGCCATCTTGGTTTGACATTCATGAAGGAGAATGTGTTAGGTTCTTTTAATCTTCGGGTTGAGGTATGGAATGGAGTTGACACTACAAGAAAACCACACACACTAGAGATGGTAGATGAGAAAGGTAGGCAATTGTAAATTAATGGCAAGAAAAATATTAGACTTTGGTGATTTTCAATGTTGTCAATTGTAAAAAATCTTAACTAATCCTCTAGTATTTTAAATTTTTAGAAAAAATTACTTAACAATGGACCCAAATTTTATGCATGATTTAGTCATGCAAAAAATTCTCTAGGGATGAAATCCCTAGATTTTTCCTTTACAAAATATATGAAAATTCAGCCTGCAGCCTGATCTAAATCTTATCATAGTGAAATTCAGGATCTAACCAGTACAAAATTTTTAGGAAGTAATTTGATCAATGTGACAACACAAGAACTAGTGCTTAACACAAGTATCATGTTCAATTTGATTAAGCTAAATTTTCAAATAAAATAAGTTTGATTAATATTTTACTTATGATGTGACAAAAAAGTAGAAGGGTTTCACCACTACTATCTATCGTTGATCTCTTGATGCATCATAATAAGCATGAAAATACATATGTGGAGGTTGGATAAAAACCCTTTCAAAGTTAAAACTGAATTGGGATAAATATTACTCTAAGCACATTGTCATGTTTCCTATAGGTCTTGTACTTATTGCCTCAAAAATCACCTACCCAAAGTAATTGTTAAGGTTTTAACATGAAAGAATTGATATCCTAGATATTAGATTCAAAATTTTCTCCATCCAACATTCAAAATAGTTGTCCAAACTAGATTTGTAACCATAAAATGTTTGACTCAAAATATCTTTTTCCTCTGAAGCTAGAGGTTTGAATATCATCCTACCCTCCTTATGTAGGCCACAAAGACTATGTATCATATACAAGATTTCAAAGACCTTCCCATCTTTAGGTGAGGCTCCACCCACACATTCCTATCTATGTTTGGTCCATCTCTGATCTAAGAAAGTTGTCCCCTCCATTTTTAAGAGAAGAAGGCCTCACACCCTCGACTCCAGGTTCCTGGGTTCATGGATGATGGTGATGTCTTTAGAATTTAGCATAACCTTCCCAAATGTTCCCTCAGCTTCATTCCCTTCTCTTGGATGTATTGTCTTACAATAGATTTTTCAGTCAATAGACCTCTAACCATCCCATGTAGATTCTTCAGCCTCCAAGGGGGTTTTCTTCTTCCCCACATGGTCTCAATCATATTATTGTTGTCCATCTCAAGGACTTAGACCTATTATAGGTTGTATGCCATGATCTTCATAACTACCATCATCCCCTTAATTCCTATCTCTAGGAAGGATGTCATAGCCACCCATGCCTAAAATGTGATTGCCAAACCTACCATGTGGTTGCGTATGATATAAGGCATTCATCCTTCTTTATTATATTCCAACTTCCCATCTCCCTATCTCTATGTTGGCATTCATGTTGTAAAGATTGGGAGGGATCCATTTGATCAGCTTCAAAATTTTCATTCTGACTTTTGGATGTCAAACTCCTTCCCAGACAGCTAACTCCTCCAAAAGATGTCCTTCTCCTCCTATCTATGTATAGTGAGACTCATTCATATTCCCCACTATGGTAATGAAATCCTCTCAAATCATCATTGCATCCATGATTGTCCCCTCAAAGTGTTCTTAGCAACACAATATCCATATTCTCTACATGATCAAGCCTGGTAAGATTCCTCTTACCCATCCTCCCATAGATTTGAAGTCAACGTCATTCTAGAATCTATTATGCATAATTGGTTCAACATTTTTGTCCTCAGATTCCACCCTATCACCCCATCAAGGATAGTCCTTTATTCCACAACATTGTCGTGATGTTGATGTTGTTCATCAAGCAATCTCTAAACTCTTGTTGTAGTTGGGTAAATCAATGGCATCTGGAAACCATTGGAATCATGCATATGTTAACATTTCTGTCAGTTGGTAGAACCTTCATCAACGCCTTGTTTGGTGTACCATTTTCCCTAGGCGGCGTCTCGTGTCTATAACCAATGATATGCATCATCCTATACTTGTTGATCCCCCATCTTCTTCACTATAGGTAAATTGAAATCCCTTAATTTGTTTCGATTCCTAATTGGGGTGTCTGGATTCTCCATCACTTCCTGGAGTGAATAAGCAATTCTCTCCATTTCCACTTCATCAATGAGGTGGCTGATAGTCCTCTAGTCCATCCTCTTTCCTCAACCCACAAAGCATAGACCATTATGTCGTCCTTCATTTCATTGAACATTCTTGCACTTTGATGTAGCGGTGGTCCACATTATCTATCATACTACAGGGATTTCCATCCCCTCCCAATTCTCTACATTATATGCAGAACAACCTTTAGAATGGTTGCCCCAACTTCCACCAAACTTGCAATGGGTGTCAGGAAAGCTATAGCTTTCGCAGTTGTAAATTGTCTTCCCTTGATTGTATCCTATGGTATTTTTTTATGTGGAATCCACTATGTTTGATATAAGACATAGTATGGTTCATACAATAGTGTATTAAAAAGAAAAAAAATGGGTAGCGAGACTACTCCCTGGACCCTAACGAGAGGAATACTTGCTCATGGTAACAATAACAAGTCCAACAAGGAAAAGAAGGAGATAACCATCATCACAGTAGAAGAAGGATATGCACTCGTTGTGTGTGGAAGCATTTATTTCAACTTGAAGATGAGGGCATCAAACATGTAGCAAGAACACCCTTTGAAGTTCATAGGAGGTGAACTAGAAGTCATTGATCTGCTTCTTTGTAGATTATACTTGTCAAAAAATGGAAGAACATGTGGATGGTGATGGTGATGGTGATGGTGATGGTGATGGTGATGGTGATGGTGATGGTGATGGTGATGGTGATGGTGATGGTGATGGTGATGGTGATGGTGATGGTGATGGTGATGGTGATGGTGATGGTGATGGTGATGGTGATGGTGATGGTGATGGTGATGGTGATGGTGATGGTGATGGTGATGATGACGGTGATGGTGATAGAGATGGTGATGAAGATGGTGGAAGGTGGTCATCAGTTGATGTGTCAGTCAATAATGGTCAATGGAAGTTGGAATGGATGCTCAAGATAGAAATTGTGAGTATGGAGGCATCAAAATTGGATGCCTTTTCTTAGATGCCATGGCTTTTACTTATAGACAATTGTTAGGATTCAGAACTCTCCTAGTCATCTATAGTTGTGTCAGCCGCCATTGGTTCACCAAAAACATAGATTTTCAAGTACCCAAAAATATCATCAACTGAGGAAATGGAGCTTCTCCATCAGTTGTTAGCATAGGACTTTATGGATGGAGTTCGATTATCATTCTTGAGCAAAGTCCACATTTCCATTAGTGTATGAAGTTTGCATTTCCATAAATGGATGGGATTTGTATTTCCATCGGTCTCTTGCGAGTATGGCTTTCATTGATGAAAAGTTCTATGTCTTCATTGTTTGATGTCCACTAAAGTTCTGTTGGTAGTTAACAAAGTAATAAGGGCCATATGTCATTGAGTAGGACTACTCATTATTCCTTGTTGGATGGGGTTTCATTGACTGACATTTGATGGAAGTGTTAGATGATGTGAACTGATGACAAATCAGTAATAAACAAACCCCCAGGGAGCATTGGTGTAGGTTGATGGGCATGAGTTCATGTAGTCTTAGACTAATGAAATCATGAATCATTGAATGGGGTAAACCAATGAAAATTCTATCAAATAGGAAAAAGAATATGTATGTTGGTCATTCAATGGGACCACCTATGCTGGTGTTTAGAGAATGAAACTCAAACATGCCATTGAAACCAAAGCATTGGATCAAAACCATAAATTATTCACATAAAAGAAAAAAAAATGAAAGTTGATTCTAAAATAAAACGAGTGCAAAACTAAGCTCAAAATGTCACTAAAACTAGAATGAATATGGTTATAGCTGCAGGTTCAATAGAAGAATCCAGATATTTTCCTTTTGATTCATTAGATAACAAAAAGAAGCATTCAGATATCTTCCCTTCTACTTCATAGGACCACTAATTAATTGTTCTTTTGACTAGTTATAGTTGCTCTATTTGGCATAGAAAACATAAGTAAAAAAACATAAAAAAGACATATAATTAATTGAAATAGAATACTCTACTATGTGTAATACTTATGAAAGTAAAAAAAAGAAACATTTAAAGTAATCAAATATCACCTTGTACATGCTTGTGTACAAGATACTTTACTCATAAACAACTGTGTGTAGCATTTACTCTTTGGTTTGATTTTGAAACAATAATATCTAAAAGTCTACTTCAAATTGTTTCTGAATAGCATGACACTCATTCAATCAAGATGCCACAACCGAGACCATGTGGAACATTGAGGCAAGAGCTCATTCTTCTCCTGGTGAGTCACTGACATCAATTATGGAATGGAAAAACTGTAATAAAATTATTTAATATTTTTTAGTATATTAAGTAAACTTTAAAAAAATGAAAATGAAAGTAAAATTCTTAGGAATGACTATATTAATTAGGGATACAAATTGCTTATGATTTATCACATACATATCTAAGATTACAATGAGGTTTCCACATTGATTGTGTAGACTTCCCTAGATGTACTTTAGGAGCCTTCCTTCATATGGTAAATGAAACATAAAGACATCAACATAAACTTCAGTCCATTGAAGTATAATGTGTAAAGTAATATACTTTCCTTAACATACAATCTCTAACAAAAATAATGATGTATATGCATCAAACTTTTATGTTACTCAAAATATAATTAAGAATATTGGTGCCCACAAAATGTCAGTAGTCTTGAATTTTAAGAAATTTTAGTATAAAACATGAAACTTTTTGTAATGGATTGTCCTAAGTTTAGAATGAAATCTATAGGAAATATTGTTTCAAGTTATGCATACATCCCATCTACCCAACTTTCCTAGAAAACACCTAGACCATATCAAATAAGGATAGTGATGGATATTGTGTGTGGATTATGTTGACCAATAGTCCAAAAGTGTTAAAGATTAATTCCCTCTCAAATACAATGATGTCCTATAGAATAATAGTAAAAAATGACTTTCTATCATCTATGGATGTCTTTTATTATTACTATAAGTAAAATGACCATGAAGGACACAAAATGGAATGCACAAATATATGGGGAATATTCCAATTTCAAGTGATGTTGATTAACAAAAATATGTTAGAGTCCTCTTATTGATCTTATGGTATCATGGTTACGTTGTTAATTGATCTTATGCATTGATAGATTGAGATATATGTGGGAAACATGGTAGTCAAGTCAAATGAGATTGAGAATCATATTTTAACTAGAAAAATAATAAATGACTATACATATAATTTTGTTTTATGCCTATGCTATGCAATATTGTGGTCACTTCATACAATCTATTGGACTAGTTTTTCAATTAAAGGGTTAGAAAAGAAGACATATTCAAGGTTAAACACATCCTAGATAACCGTCCCCTAGTGCATAATAAAAGTTTCATGTCTTCTTAGACATCTACAATACATTATTATGTTTGTCATCAAATGTCACCTATGTTTAGCCTCTTTAAGAAAAACATAGATGTTGATTTGAGCTACCAATATTGGCGGACTTGCAAAAGCCATGGCAGTCTATTAAACATGCAGATCCTTGTATCTCCAATCAAGGAAACATGTTGTCATATGTTTCTCAATTATTAGTGGTTCGATTAGGATTGTTATGAGCCACAATGCATTGAAGGAATTTGTAAAACATGCCATAAGCTACATCAAAAAGAAGATCAACAAACTTGAGGCACAATGTATAAGGATGGAAAATTGAGTCTTGTTCCTTACCCATGCTTCCATAAAACTTTAGCTCTAATCGATGGGTGTTCATTTTAGCTTTTGGAAGACATGGCATCTTAACATCTCTCTGAAAGGCCCACATTAACATGAACTTGTTTTAAATGGGAAATGTTATTGGTTATTTTCACACATTGACATCTCATAAGCTCCTATAAATGTTGTCAAGGCAAAATATTTGCCATATCACCTATTCAAAGACCCACTTGTGTTGAAAAAATCTAGATATTGAGTACTTAAATTAGAAAATAGAATAGTTCAATAAACAGAAGAAACAACAAAACTTGAAACCACTATAAAAAAATTGGGATAGGGATCAACATTGTCCTAGAGGTACCTAGATATCAGCACAGTGGCAGAGAGATAAATTCTAAGGCGGAGGGGCACCACTAATAAAATGCCAGAGAGAGTCAAATTAGGTGGGGACACTGCTAGTAAAAATCATAAAAACTTGACGTCAAATTACGTTAGATATTATGCAATTTCAGAACATGGGTAGGGAATAGGCCTACCCAATAGGATGAAACAAATTCCTTTGATTTGATGTTATGGCGGGAACTTGATTGGCACGGTTCAGCATCTCTTACTTTTCAAAACATCCAATTTTTAGCACTTATATTGTGGCATAGTATGAAGCATGAATCCAAAGAATCATTATTTTGACTAAAAAGGGGCATGATAATTGCATGTGCTCAATGATACTCCATGGTCATATGTTCAGTAAATGATCTTTAGGAAACTAGAGAAGCCAATAGCAATTCTTACTAGGCCATTCAACTCACATTTAAGAACCAAATCGAGATGTTGTCAGAATATTGAACGAGTAATGATGACAATGAACTCTAACTGCATAATAACATGAGGAGGTATTTACAAGGATATCATTTCTTGTGTATCCTACTTCATGCACTAGATATTTGGGTAGAATAACTCTACAAGACAGATCATATAATGGATATTGCTAAAATAAGAAAAGTAACGTTAAAAATAAGAAAAGAAAATGATCAAATTTAGACATATTTTGGGTGCTTTGTCATCTCAGTCGCGCCACCAAATTTGTTTTTTTTTTCTTCAGCTTTGACTTTGTCTTCTCCCTCGCATTGGATGCTATCCTCCACGAACGAATGATTTAATCTCCAAGATGTCGAATGATTGTGCCTGGCAACTTCTATATCTAAGCTCGCATTTGTGCTTAGAGCTCCCCAAAATTTATTTTTCAAAACTGACTGTAATTTATTTTTAAAGTCCTATTTAAGATCTAATTGATCCCACGGTACATTGCACTAGAAAATACTTGGTACGCTGTCTAACATTTTGGCCTGAACTGCCGCATGTAAGGAAGTAAGTTATAAAGTCGTATAAGCCTTTAGCGCTTGGGGGCTGGTTTCCGAGAAAATTGCGCTTCTCAACGTGTATGGGTCGAGGCACCTCAATTAATCACCTCTGGGCTGAATTGATCGTTTGCTCTTCTTGATTTATTAGTTCATCACTCAGTAATTAAAGGAAAAAAGATAAAACGTGCCCTACCACATTCTATTTTTCTGTAAACTGTTTGCAGATGACGTGTTTCCACTGCTAACCTAGTGGTGTGATTCCGTCTGAAGAACGGAAAGCCCTTGCATTTCTCTGGATGTTTCCCCTCACTTAATTGGGAATACATCAGTTATATCAACAATCTGGATATGTCCAACTGACGAGCATGTCTCCTGAAACCACTATGCATCCTGAAGACCGTCTTGTGTTGATTACTAATACATTTTTCAACACGTTAAACGAAAAATCTGCAACGACAAACTGTCTATGGAAGACAAGTTAAACACTCTGTCGAATACATGCTTACTGATTGTGGTTACTTTATATGCTAGTTCTTTATGCGCGGCAAATAGTTGTTATGAAGTATAATTTTTTCATTAAGATTATTCATTAAACATTGACCAGAGACGACGAAAGGTTCAACGACATTGAGAAACTCTGGTATATCCCTTCTTACTTCGGCTTTGCACATCCGAAGTTTGTTCTTATTCCAACCATTTAATTCAGTTCAATTAATCGGAGGGTAAACTAAGAAAGAATGGAAGCAAGATCACATATGATATATTAATTCAAACATTAGCTTGTAGTAGTAACACTCTATCCTCCCATTAATGATACCACGGCAGCGTGGCATGGTGTACAATGCTCTTATGTTTGATGTGAGCTTGGTCTACACATTTTGTTATACCTACAATGATACTACGACAAGTTAATTTAATCAAAATAGTTTGTAAAATAATATATATAATATTTCTTTTAATGATTTGTTATACTCTACTCTCACTCATAGGATATGTATATTCCTATTCCATATAATATCTAAAATGTCAATGAAAATCTTTAACATTCTAGTTTCTTTTAACTATCATTGTGTGGTGCCCTACATAAAATTCTTGCTTCGCCACTGGTAATAGAAAGGAACATATTTGTAATGAGATAGCCTACATCATAATGAGTTGATCAAAAATATAATAGAAAGACTCGTTTTGTATTACTATGTAACCTACTGTCAAAAATATCATTTTTATTGTATTCATAGGGACAATAAGATTTTCACGTTGTATTTACAAAATGAGTCTTTATATTACAATTAGGTGTCTTTTTATTACAAAACAGAACCACATGTAACAAAAGTTAGTTACTCAAGCAGGTACCATATATATATATATATATATATATATATATATATATATATATATATATATATATATATATATATATATATATATATATTTATATATAGTCATATATATACATATACATATACATATACATATACATCTATGTATATATATGTCTATATACATACATATATATATATATATATATATATATATATATATATATTCACTACCCGTGTGGGTAACTAACTATAGTTACACGTGCTCTATTTTGTTATAAAAAAAATACCTATTTGTAATGAGATAGACAACATTTGTAATGAGATGACCAAATTTGTAATACAAACACTCGATTTGTGTTACAACATAAACTACTGTTGTAAATATCATTTTTACTATAATCAGACGCATAATACAAAACGAGTGTTTGTATTATAAATTTGGTCATCTCATTACACACAATGTTTGTCTCATTACAAATATGTATCTTCCTATTACAAAATAGATGCTTGGGTAACCAGTGTTAGTTACACATTCAGGTAGCGAATAAATGACTATATATATATATATATATATATATATATATATATATATATATAATGTGTGTGTGTGTATAATTGGTGGAGTAGTTTTGGAGTATTGATGGAGTTTCAAAATGATTGGTGTAGTAGGAATGATTGATTTGCATTTGGATAACTGGGACGACTGATGACGTAAGAAGGGGTAATGTATATTTGGATAATAAATAGAAGTAAGTGATTAGAGGTGGATTAGGGTTTGTGATTATCGAATAATGTGTGTATAATTTTCTTAGGATGAACGGTGAATGTTTGTGCAAAATAATTTAAATAACAATAGAGAACTTACAGATGTCATTTTATTAATGGTGAAGAGAGCATCGATGAACTCAATGAGGGAACGTCAGTATGTCGCCGAAGAAAACCGATCTCCTTGCTTTTAGTCAAAGCAATGATCTTTGATTATGATTCACAAAGGGAAGAAAATTCACAGACAATTGATTTTAACAAAATAGAAGTAAAACATTTAATTGGATACTGGAAGGTTAGACTCAAGACTATATGAGGAAACTAAAAATATATGATTTATTATATGCTTGTCTAATATGTTCTCTTACCTTTTCAGCAAATAAAGTAAGTAATCCATATAAAACTTTTCTTTCCAAACAATAGAATTGCAATTTGAAAACTAATTTTTTTAGAAAGTAATACATCTTTGTACCAATGAAATATATATATATATATATATATATATATATATATATATATATATATATGCCGACAAGGGAATAGCCGGTTGGCGAATTCCGTTGGTCCCCAATGAAGGGACCTAGAGAAGCATCTCTTAATTTATCACCCTCTCGGGCGTCCGGCCTCCGCCACGGGTTATGGGAGAGGGGAAGAGAAATCTTTCTCTCTTAATCCCATATATATATATATATGTGTGGCTAAAAGAATTGTCTATATATATATATATATATATATATATATATATATATATATATATATATATATATATATCAATGATTCTAGTGAAAATGATGAAATATCATTCTTAGATCTAAGAAAGAAGCATCAAAATTTAGAAGTCAAGTTTCATTTTTTTTGTTTTGCGTACAATATATAGTTTTGAACACTGAGGTAATTTGTAGACAACCATAAAGATAGAAAAACCGCAAAGTTCACAAACCATGTTAGTTTATATGTCTCAAGTCTTCATAATTGTTGTGTAACGAAATATTTTGTTATATTGAAGATCTATATGTAATCTTATAGAATTCAAACAAAAATGACTTGCAACTGAAGACAAAGAACTACAAAAACAAGAGGTTTAGTTACCATAAATAGAAAAGAAGCTGATTAATTTTAAAATTATCATTTTTATGATATGTTTGTCATTGCTCAGAAGTCTTGTTTCATTCCTTTTATCTTGCATATAATATTTAGTTCTAAACATTGAGGTGATTCGTGGAGAGACATAAATGTAGGAAAATCACAAAGTTCACAAACAAGGTTAGTTTATATGTCTCAAGTCTTCTCACTAGTAGTGTAATGAAAGATTTTTCAATATTAAAGATCAATATATAATTTTATATAACTAAAACAACAATGAATTACAACTGAACACAAAGAACTATGAAAATATGGGATTTAGTTACCGTAAATAGGAAAGAAGCTAATAAATTTAAAGTTATCATTTTTATAATACGCGTATCATTTCTTTAGGTATATTGAAAATGATTTAACCAAAATATTTTAAAATTTCTGAACATTGTCCTGCACAAATAACATCACATTATCCTTAGCATACATACTTTATTTTTAAATAAAATGTCATCATATGATAATTCAAAGTGCAACTACACTGCATACTCCTAGTATGTAGTGCAAGATGATTTTTTTAATATAGGAATATGTTTGCATGCTCTATTTTCTATTAAGTCTTTTACAATTTACATTTTTGTGTAGTAAAAGACATTTGTCCCAGATATAAGAGTTCTATATTATTCTTCATATCAATATAAATATTGTTCATTTACTAGATTTATCTATTTTAATCAGGATTGTGTAATTGAACAAATGATGAATGTCATGGAATGGTGCACTCATGACACTGTACTAAATGACATGAAAATGCAATTGAGAGATCATGGGAAAGCATGTGATACTTTAGAAGAAGAAAGAATTGACAATTTAGAGAAGAGATATTGCAAACACTAGAGGACAATACCAAGATTAACATGATGCATTTAAAAGTGGAGGGGATTGAATATTCTAGTGGAACTAAAGAGAAACATTCATCTAAAGATGATCAATAAGAAATAGATCTAGTCCAAAACATACCTTTTATAGGACAACTATTTATTTCAGAGGAAGATGTATTTCAATTTTACAATACGTACGCTAAAGGAGTCGACTTCTCAGTGAGACACAAAAACTATTACCACTCTAAAAGAGGGATATTGACATATAGATAGTTTGTTTGCTCACAAGATGGATTCTAGAATTTGAAAGATAAAAGGGATGAAGGAAAGGATGTAAGGAGGATAAGGGACACACGAGGAGGCTACAATATAGAGTTAAGAGTTTCAATTTCTAAAGATGGATTTTGGTATGTAAAATCATTTACCCAAGTTCACAATCACATATTAGCTACACTATCAAAAACACCAAGGCTTAGATATCATCACAAAATTTTGTTGTCTTAAAGGAACCTAATTAGTGCATTAAGCTATGCCGGTATAGGGCCTTCAAAAATTACTTCAGTAGTACAAGATTGTGGTGACATAACAATTTCTTCACAAGATTGTAGGGATTTCTTAAAAATGGGCAGCCAAAACAATTTGTCCATGAGTGTATGCATGTGCTTAACAACTTTTTAAAAAAGGCAATTTTTAGATAATTCGTTCTTTTTTCATTATGAGCTAGACCATAACTTCACTGCTCGAAGCTTGTTTTTGGCAGATGGTAGATCATGGATTCATACATAACATTTGGAGATGTGGTTGTATTTGATGTCACTTATAGAACAAACAAGTTCAGCATGCCTTTTGCATCTTTCATGGGAGTATACCATCATCAAAAATCCACCTTGTTTGGTTGTGCCTTACTTGCAGATGAAATTGAGGAGACATTTGTATGGTTATTTGAAACATGGTTAGAGCACATGTATGGTAAAGGACCAAGTGCCATAATAACATACCAAGATGTGGCTATATGCAATGCAATTCAACGTGTCTTCCCGTTTATTGTCCATATATATTGTTCTTGGCTTTTTGGTAGAAATGTGTTGCAACATCTCTATGACTTACGTAGTACTTTCTTACAATGTGAATGTACATATGAGGAGGAGTTTGAAGAGAAGTGGACAAAAATGGCATCGAAGTATGATATCAATGACCACTATAGGCTTAATAAAATTTATCATGTATGCAAGCATTGGATTTCATTATGTCTTTGAGAAACTTTTTTGCCGGTATGACCTCTAGTCAAAGAGCTGAAAGCATTAATTCTTACTTTGATGGCTTTGTGCATTCCCAAACTCCATTTTCAGAGTTTATTGAGCAATATGATAGAGAAGTGAAATTACATAGGGAAACTGATATCCACCGAAGCATGCTTGAGAACAAAACACCCCATTGAAACACAAATTAGCCAACTATACATTGAAAGTGTATTTAACATATTTCAGAAGGAATTTATGGAATGTGATCAATATGAAGCTAGGAAGAGATCTAAGCTAGATGGATGGATGACATATGAGGTCAGTCATCGAGAATCCTATGGTAAGGCTTCAATGGTGAAATTTAATTCTTGTCAAGTAACAACTGACTTTTCTTGTAAGAAATTTGAAACAAAATGAATTTTATGCAGACACATTCTCAAGGTTATTAGGAAAAACGATGTCAATATATTGACTTCTAAGTATATTCTACATTGGTGGACTATATTAGCAAGACACTTGGAAGGCGCTAAAAGATAAACCAATGACTCTATTCTCTTAATAAACCAACACCTATATTGCAATGGGGGGTCCGTTCTTGGTGTTTTAAAATTTCCAATATAGCAAGATCATCTATGTTACATTATGAAATAGCTATTAAGATGCTTGATGATACATTTCCTTCTTTGTCAAACTTAAGCTTGAATCATGTGACAACAGATGCACTAGATCATGTTGAACATGATAATCAAGGAAATGTTGAAACCACAAAACTCATAGCTTTGAAAAAGATTGTCATTCATGATCTTACAAAGTTTAAAACTAAAGGGAGATAGAGAAATGCTACCGGATTTCAACTAAGTAAGGATGCCAATAACAATAAATCTGGGGCTAACAAATATAGTTTTAAAAAAGAAGTTGTAATATTTGTGGGAAGAAGGGACACTACATGACCACCTGTCCATTAAGGGTATAATTATTATTTATATAGTGTAACACCCCTCCAATTATATATATATATATATATATATATATATATCAACGGAAGAATCCCTTATGTTGTCTATAACATTGGTCACTTAGCATGGAGGAATGTCACAAAACATGAGAACATAACAACAAGACAAATGAAACACATGTATTAATAATTATATTCATTCATATATTGTTTACATATGAGTTATTGAATTGAAACTAACTAAACCAAATATGATTAAACATTATTTATACATGAACTTATCTATAAGAATTATGATCTTCTACTGTAGATGGCACCCCACCATATATATCTTTTAGAAACTTGTATCTCTTCCTTAAACTGATCTTCATGTGATTGATCCTTCACATTTACTCTATACATGCGGGCATCACGCCCCCATACATGCATGCAATAAAAATCATGTTAGAGTAAGCGACATTGAGTATTGTTATAATAACATATAACTTGGCAATAAGGAAAAACATGAAGAAATTTGAACAATAGATTTGGATTAACGCTACTAAATCTTGGTGGTTGATTATAGTGTCCTTGAAACTAATGCACCAATGGTGCTCATAAGGCCCGTAGGCTCAACCTTAACTTGATGAGGACAAAATAATACAACTCATTACATGACTTCATTACATGACTCATCATTAACTTGGAATAACTATTTACTTTAACTGAAATTCACATGATAATGTCATAAATATCTAAAATAGGACTTGAAAGCATAAGCATCACTAAATAACACTTCTACAAGAATTATTCAGATTGAAGTGCATGACTATGCATATAGTTTAACTTGATCGTCATAATAATCATAAGGCGATTAAAACTAATACTAATTAATCAAAGTGCATGAATCTGCTTACCTCTCTCAAAGAGGATATCTTAGTTGTTTCTTGGGGTTGACAAAACCCTAATCACGTCATTGGGTTGGTTATACCCTGATTATCATGTTCATTCAAATAATCATTCCTTAATAATTAGGTACACCTTAATTTCTAGGGTTTAATAGTTTTTGAGTAATATAAGGAAATTCTAAGTCAAATCAGGCTTTAAGACTTAGTCCATCATCTAGATCTCAAAACACTAAGCAAAATCCATATAAGGTTCACCTTGATATGAGGTTTGTAACATTTTCCATGAATTTCTGAAGATTAGGTATATGATGACCAATCAGAAACTCTAGAAAATCCACTTATATCCTTTATTTTAATCAAAGGATGATTGGACCCTGCTGAGCTGGCCTACTCAAAACTAGGCATGTGACTGGTCCATATCCAAAACATGTGATTTATCAACATGATAAAACTTGTGAAGATACCATAATGCCCAAGAGGCGTGTTAAAAAATTAAATAAACATGGGGGTAAGCTTGTAAAACTTAGGTTGTTATTCTTCCCTGAAAAACATCTTTGTAAGGGAGGAACCCAATGAAGAACAAAAGGAAAAGGCAAGAAACCTTGAATCCAAAACTAGATTCTTACTCTCGTCAGTGAAAACCAAGGCTTCGGCCTTCATTGCCAAAACCTGACTAACTTAGAGAGACCAATCTTTTCTTTATTTGGTGGCGGGATGCTCGGAGTCCAGCTCCGCCCTGGCTGTCATGAAGCACCAACCAGGTAACTCTGCCTATTCCATGGAGACTTGCTACTGCCAATATAGAGATGACCCATGATGAATGTATATTCATCATTTATTTGTGTGTCATTTAGGATAATTAATCAAGTGTTTTTTAGTAATTTTATTTTATTTCAGAAATCAATTGCACTTTCATTCACTCAATATTCATTTTATGAATTCTTATGAGATTTCTCTCAATTTTTAGGAATTATTGAAGATAAGAAGAGATGAAGGTAGGATGCATTTCAGTTTTCCCACAGTGATGATTTAAATATATATCCTTCAAGGGCAATCAAAAAACAAATGGTTGTGTGATTCGTCTGTGGTATGGCAGAGAAGACAAGTGTGGCTGGGGTGGTTCCTCTCCCCGTAATGTTTTGGACTGTTTTGCTTGGATCCATAACCATACCACCTGTGCTGCTTTACAAAACTTGGCCTTCTCGGGCCTCGCTGCCATTTGTTTTTTCACTTGGAAGGAAAGGAATGGAAGGTTGCATGGGGCGGTTGAGGCTGATATGCTCAACTGCTTTGAGGTTGTGGAACACAATCTTCTCTGGTGTATAAGGGCTAAACCTAATGCTTATAAAGGTTTGAGCCGGTTGGTTAGCCAGCAGTGGGGCTTTTGTAGCTAATACCCTCTGTATAGTATACGGGTTTTTCCCTATAATTTTTTGAGTTTGAGTAATATTTTAACTTATCCAAAAAATAAATATATATCCTGCACCAAAATTGACATAACTCTCACATCCCAAGGTGGAATTTAATGTTCAAATATTATTTGGAAAGAAAATTCAAAGACCTACAAGAAAATCATATTTTTGGGTGTACTTTAAATTCTTTGGATAGTGGGAATTTGATGTGTTTCTGCTATAGGTGCTACACACTAGCCGATTTGACCCGACTAGATGCGCCCCACGAGGTCGAAACACACGTGATGGGATTATGCTTTCAAAATTTATAAACCTAACTAACACACTTGCGTCTACTAAAACAACTACACCCACAAGTGCATGGGGTCGTGTCATAGTATAGGAAGGTGGAAAGTATAGGGTCGATCCACAGGGAAAAGAGGGGGCACTAGAGCTAGGTTAGTTTGGCTAGGTTCCTACTGCGGAGACTAGGGTTAAGGGTTTAAAGGTGATTTGTTTGTTAAACTACTATGAACAAATGAGGAATTAAAGACAAGAATGAAATATAAGTTATCCCTAAGCTAGAGCAGGGCTAAACAAGCAAGGAAAGGCTAATCTAGGTATGAAAGGGCAAATTACACTAGGACAAGCAAGAGAGAAGCAAAAGAGTAATTAAATAGCTACACTAGCATGAACAAGACAAGAGCAAAGCAAGAAGCTAACTAAGCAAGGAAAGAACTAATTAAGCTAAGCAAGCACAAAACTAGGGTTTTAAGCAATAAAGAGATGTGTAGGCTGTTTAGGGTATGAACTTATCACTTAAGTTGGGGGGTGACATATGAACATTATGATTCCATTTAGATTATACAAATCAAACAACAAGTTAGAGACTAATGAATTAACCTAAGCTACTAACTAGCCATGGATATGCTAGGTTGTGCATAGGGGAACTAGTCCCTAACACCCCCTACTACCCTTACGAGGCTCAATTGGGTTAGGGGTTAGGTTCAATTCAATTTGAGTCTAATCAAGTCTAGGTTTCTAGATTAGTCATTCCTAGGCAATTAGGGGACAAGGGTAGTAATGGGGAGGTGAGATTAGGGTTGTGGACCCCAATTCCCCCACATTCTAGCCTTGAGAAAGCTCCATGCTAATTGCACTAGAATTACCTAATCTAGCTACTTAGATCTCTCACTTAGGTTTAGGGAGATTGATTAGGATGTAGGAAGATGGGAGGCAACCTAGGGATCCAACAATTGGACCTAGAGGCAAATCCCAAAATTCACACATATAAGCAATTTGCCTAAATTCCTAGGTGATTTCACACACAAACCAACAAGAAATCCATGGAGAATGAGATGCAAATAGAATATAATCATTAACAAATGGAATTACAATGTTTACATGTCATTTTCCCCCAACATGGTATCAAAGTAACATAATTTCCCCCAAACAGCCCACCCACAGGGGCCTAGCTACTCATAGAAATGGAAAATACAAAAAGAAAGGTGAAAGAGGTAGAGGAAGCCATGGAGCTCGGTGTAGATGAAGAATTCCTCCTCTCCAACAGCTGTAGGACGTCCTCCTCCCTCCTCCAAGGTGCAAGGGTGTGAAATGAAGGGGATTATGGGTAGGAACTAGTATAAACTAGTGTTTTGGTGGTGGAAATGGTGAAATGGAGTGGAATGGAGGTGGAAATTGAGTGGAATGTGGTGGATGGAGATTTTGGGAACAAGGAGGTGGTGGAAGGTAGCTATCCTCGTGCCCCAGCCGCCACCTAGGTATATATAGGTGTCTAGGGGGTCTAGGGTTAAGTTAGGGGTAAAATAGGTAAAGCAGTGAAAACTAGGTGGGTTTTGCGAGTAGCACGGCCGTGGTGGGTAGGGTAGACCACGGCTGTAGTGGATGGGCACAGTCGTGGGAATTAAAATGTGGAGATCACAGGGATATGTACATGGATGTCCACGACCGTGGGGGCTCACCACGGTCGTAGTGGGGACCTATGGCCACGGGCATGTTGATCACCACGGTCGTTTTGGTCATTTTCATCAATTTCTGGGAGTTTGTGATTTTTTGTGCTTAGGGCATGTCCACCACGACCGTGGTGGGGTACCACGGTCATGGTGGTGTCTCTCCTATGCATTTGAGCTTTAAACTTGATCATCCATGGAGGGTATTGCTTCAAAACATTCTTTGATCACTTGGGGTAGGTTGGAAGTCGTTTTGGCCTCATTGTGGGCTCCTCCAAGCCTGAGGAAACCCTAGATTGGACCATCCTCTTTCCATTCCATCAAGTAGTGGAAAAAATACCTATAAAACATGCAAAAAGCCTCCATAAGTGCATTTGATAGAAATAAGCATATTGGGGGAAATAACATGTAATCTAACAAGTATAGATGTGGCTGAAATGCAAAATGACACAATATAAAGCCCTAAAATAGGGCTGAATCACCACCCCAAACTTGAAACATACTTGTCCTCAAGTATTCTCTAACTCAATCTCTCTACAAATTTTCCACAAACAAGAAATGACGAATGCAATGTTAAAGATGATTATTGTTGAATGGTATCAAAGATGACTAAGTACATGCATTTTGCCTCTCTCCTCTCCTGCTTTCACAATCCCATCATGAAAAGAGCACAAAGCATATGAACTTCAAATATAGTGTGTAGAATACACAAGTTATCCATATTTCTTCCATAACGTTATGGGTAAACCGTTTCATGATGGTGTTAATCAAGGACAACTAGGAGTATTGTTTCACATTCTTGCATTCAATCTTATGTTTCAAATCACACCAAATGACCCACGTGGCTGTGGAAAAGGGTAAAATGAGCTAGGTTTGATGTTTCCTAGCTCAATGGGTATGAAAGTGGAAGAAAGGGTTGCGGTAAGATTTTTGGAGTGTTTTTACACACTCATTTTTTCTTTATTTGAATGCTCTTAAACAGGAGCATCCTTTTATTTTGTTTTTTATTTTCTTTTTCTTTTCCTTTCTTCCTTGCCCTTGGTGTAGATAGGGCAAATGGTGGATAGAGTGAAGTAGGGAGATAAAGATATGGCCACCCAAAACTTTTGGAGGTGGCCAACGCTGATTATGTGCACTAGGGCATCTTTTTATGAAGCGTAGGGGTATGAAGATGGTGGAAGAAAAATCGGGTCAAAGAGGGGTCATTGGTATGATTTTCCACATAAGACATCCTGCATGAAAGTTAATCCAATACTTCATCCTAGATATCACACCACATGAATGAACAAGATGAAATTGATATATCAAACAAGTGATTCCACAAACACTAAGCGTTCAAAGCTTGCTCAAGTTCACAATTCAACCAAATCAATCACAATCACAAGAGAGGTGATGCACATGTAAAAAGGCAAACATTGATACCACTTAGAAATAAAGCATGACATTTCACTTGCACTAGTCAAAGGTCGTCATTTTTACTCAAAACAGTAGAGATTGGGTCAAAACATACTTTTTAGACAATAAATCTCAAATTTGGGCAAAATTGGCCAAAATGGTGCCCATTTGCACTAAATCACATCTAAACCTACTTTAGGGGAATTTAAAGCATAAAGCAACAAATCCTACTTAAAAAGCACAAGAAACTACAAAAACTAGATGAAGATGCAATGCATGGTATGGAAAAGCAAAAATTTTGAAAAATTACACAAAAATGCAAGAAGTCAACTACATGCCATGCAAAGATGCAATGAAAAGAACAATAATAATAAAACTAAACTCGATGGCAGAGGTGATAACAAAATGAAAAAATGAGAGAGATAGGGTGGTGCATACCACCCTACCCACCCCAAACTTTAGAATAATGTTGTCCTTGGCATGAAACTATAGCTTAGGGGGGATAGGGGAAGTTCGTGGTCAGGGTTGGGTAGCACAGCTGTGGCGGGTGCCACGGTTGCATTGTCGATGAAGAACACCCCAGCCTGTCCTCGCCACGGTTGTGGCACGGTGCCACGGTCATGGTCATTTTTCTTCAACACGGCTGTGGTGAGGACCACGGTCGTGGGCAGTCTCCTTCAACACGGTCATGGTGTTGTACCATGGTCGTGGCGATTCTTGCAAACAACCTATAACTTCGGCCAATTAGATGCATTAATTCCCACGGTCGTGGCAGGTTACCACGGTCATGGCCCGCTTTCTTCAACACGACCGTGGTGAGGACCACAATCGTGGGCAGTCTCGTTCAACACGGTCGTGGTGTTGTACCACGGTCGTGGCGATTCTTACAAACAACCTGTAACTTCGGCCAATTAGATGCATTAATTCCCACGGTCATGTCCATGTGCCACAGTTGTGTTTGGCCACATGAGCCACGGTCGTGGTAGAGCTCCACGGCCGTGGTGTTGTTGTTCCTTCAGTTTTCCAAATTCAAAACTTGAACTTCAACTTCATTTGTTCTTTGGCCAAAAATCTCACTAAACCACCATGATTAACTTCTATACTCTCTCTCTTTCTTGTCTATCACCTGCACATCATCAAAACTCAAAAGAAAACTATAAAGCACAAGTGTGTGTGTTTTTGTGTAAAATAAAGAAAAAGTATCAAAAGGAGGGTTCGAGAATCTCAAATCACGTGGGTTGCCTCCCACTAGCGCTAAATTTAACGCCTTCAGCCAGGCTTATTGATTGTAGATCTCTGTCACTTCTTTGGAACCTTCAATATATCCTTGTAGTAGATTCCTTTCTCATCCTCATCCAAGCACTCTTCTTCATATGATTCTTCCTCTACAAACATAACAATATCAAAATCTTGATTGGCCTTGTCCAGGCTGACTTCAACAACAGATTTCAACCTTTGCCCATTGACGGAAAATTCCTTTGCACCTTCTTTCTCACAAATGACCAAAGCCCTTGATGGGTATACTTTCTTGACAAGATAGGGTCCTTCCCATCTAGACCGGAGTTTTTTGGGAAAGAACTCCATTCTCGAGTTGTATAGCCATACCCATTTTCCGGGCTCAAAGTCCTTCTTCCTAATCATCTTGTCATGGAGGAACTTTGTTCTCTCCTTATAACTCTTTGACGACTCATACGCCTCGTGGCACATTTCCTCTAGCTCATTGAGTTGGAATTTCCTTTTCATTGCTGCATTTTCACCATCAAAGTTCATATTCTTCAAGGCCCACAATGCCTTATGTTGCATCTCTACCGGTAGGTGGCAGCTTTTCCCGTAGACTAACTTGAATGGTGTGGTACCAATTGGGGCTTTGAACGCCGTCTGATATGCCCATAAAGCCTCATTTAGACGGAGAGACCAATCCTTGCGGTCTGGTCTTACTATTTTCTCTAAAATGAGCTTTATTTCCCGATTGGCCAACTCAACCTAGCCACTTGTTTGAGGATGATACGGAGTGGCTACTCTATGGTTCACTCCATGCTTTTTAAGCAATCCCTCAAAGGTGCAGTGGATGAAGTGACTTCCACCGTCACTAATCATTGCTCTTGGAATGCCAAACCGACTGAAGATGTTTGATTTTACAAAGTCACAAACCACCTTGTGGTCATTTGTCCGAGTCGGAATAGCTTCTATCCATTTTGACACATAGTCAACGGTAACTAAGATGTAGATATACCCAAATTAAGGAGGGAAAGGACCCATGAAATCAATTCCCCATACATCAAATACCTCCACCACAAGAATGGGTGATAGAGGCATCATGTATCTTTTGGATATATTTCCCACCTTTTGGCATTTTAAGCAGCTCTTACAGAATCCGTGTGAATCCTTGAACAATGAGGGCCCGTAAAAACCACATTGCAGTACCTTGGCAGCTGTGCACTTTCCTCCAAAGTGTCATCCACATATCTTGGAATGGCACATGGAGAGGATGTCTTGTAGTTCCACTTCCGACACGCATCTTATTACAAGCTAATCGGGGCAATACTTGAAAAGGTGAGGGTCATCCCATGCATAATTCTTCGCCATGGCAAACAATATTTTGCTCTCCTCCCTTGTCCATGTGCTAGGCATCCTCCCACTAGCCAAGAAATTGGCTATGTGTTGGTACCATGGCCCTTGAGAAGATGAGAGGAGGAAGAGTTGTTCATGCGGCATGGTTTCTTTGATTAACCTTGTCTTGTCAAAAGGGTGATCAATCTGGAAGAGATGATCGGCTGCGCCATTTTCTACTCCTTTCTTGTCCACTATATCTATATCAAACTCTTGCAACAACAGAATCCATCTTATCAACCTCAGCTTTGAATCCTTCTTAGACATGAGATATTTGAGTGTGGCATGATCTGTATAAATCACAACCTTGTTTTGCAGAAGATAGGAGCGGAATTTGTCCAGAGCAAAGATGACGGCGAGCAACTCTTTTTCAGTAGTGGTGTAGTTTCTTTGTGCTTCATCAAGAGTCTTGCTCGAATAGTAGATGGCATGAGAAATTTAGCCAATCCTTTGGCCCAACACAACCCCTACTGCCATATCAGATGCATCAGTCATGATCTCAAATGGCAAAGAGAAGTCGGGGGGCTGCATGATCGGAGCATAAATGAGCTTTTATTTCAAGTGATTAAAGGCTTCCATGCATTTGTCATCAAACTGAAACTCTACATCTTTTCAAGCAGGTGACACAAGGGCCTTGAGATCTTGCTAAAATCTTTAATAAAGTGGCGATAGAAACTAACATGTCCCAAGAAAGACCGGACATGTCTTACGGTGGAAGGAACAGTGAGGGTAGAAATGAGGCCCACATTGGCCTTGTCAACTTCAATTCTGTCTTTAGAAACCCAGTGGTCTAGAACAATGCCTTCGGGCACCATAAAATGGCTTTTCTCCCAAGAGAGAACCAGCCAGCCTTTTACACATCTTTCGAGGACAGCAGCCAAATGTAACAAACATTCATCAAACGTCTTGCCAAAAACCGAGAAGTCATCCATGAAAACCTCCAAGGTCGAATCAAGCATATCTGCGAAGATCGAGGTCACACACCTCTGAAAAGTAGACGGAGCATTACATAACCAAAACAACATTCTTCGGTAAGAAAATGTGCCACTTGGGCAAGTGAATGTCGTCTTCTCTTGATCTGCAGGGTGCACGGCAATTTGGAAGTAGCCCAAATACCCATCAAGGAAGCAATAGAAGCTTTGTCCTGCTAGTCTCTCCAGAATTTGATCAAGAAATGGGAGGGGATAGTGGTCCTTCTTTGTCTTCTCATTGAGTTTCTGATAATCCACACACATCCTCCACTTAGATTGTTCTCTTACTGGCATCAGCTCTCCGTTTGCATTCTCAGCAATAGTAATTCCACCCTTCTTGGGAACAACTTGTATGGGGCTCACCCATGTGCTGTCAGAAATAGGATAGATGATTCCAGCATCAAGAAACTTTACTACTTCTTGAGTCACCACCTCTTTTAACTTTGGGTTCAACCGCCTTTGCATTTCGCGGGTTGGTCTTGCATCTTCCTCAAGATATATTCGGTGCACACAAATGGAGGGATTGATACCTCTCAAATCAGCTATGGACCATCCAATTTCTTGAATGTTCTTCTTCAAAACCTTCATTAAAGCCTCCTCTTGTTCGGGCGAGAGTATAGACGAAATGATCACCGGGAGGGTGTCATTCTCCCCTAGAAAAGCATATTTCAAACCTTCGGGAAGTGATTTCAGCTCAAGAGTCGGGGGTTCTTCAAGAGAGTTCTTCAATGGCTCGGAGATGGAAGGGAGATCCTCACTTGCTGCCACTAAAGCTAGCTCATTCTCTTCATCATCTTGCTCATCATCGTCAGGAAACTCAACTATCGGTTCCAGTCCTCTACGTTGAGTGGCAGTTTGGATCCACGAGGGTAAACATTCCTCCACAATCTCATCTAGACACTTGACGAGATAGCAATCTTCTTCTGTCACCCCTATCACTTCGGTTGTGGCTGACGATTTGAAGATGTTCAACCGGATCTTCATGTGCATGAACGTCACATACATCGTATCAGTTCTCACATGGATAACTGCATCATCTGTGGCCAGGAAGGGTCTCCCCAAGATGATAGGAACCCTCCTCGTGTCTTTCTCCATATCCAAAATGATAAAATCAGCAGGAAAGAAAGCAGATGTCTCATCATCTAGTCTCACGAGCACATCATCAACATGCCCTCTAGGCGTCTTTACCGACCTGTCAGCTAACTGCAAAGTGCAATGGGCCGGACCCAACTGTCCCATCTTTAATTCTATAAAAACATCATACGACATGAGGTTCACGCTCGAGCCCAAGTCTAAGAGAGCTTGGTCAATGTGGTGCGCCCCAGTGTAGCATGATATGATAGGAGCACCTGGATCCTTCCTCTTTCTTAGAATGGTGTGTTCCAGAATTGAGCTCACTTGCTCGGTCAGTTTCACTTTCTTTGGGGTTCTTCCCATAGTTCTTCTTTTGAAAGTACAAATATCCTTCAAGAACTTAGCATATGAGGGTATTTGCTTGACTGCATCGAGCAATGGGATGTTGATTTTTACTTGCTTGAAGGTTTCAAGAATGTCCTCAGTGTGCTTCTTTCTTCTTTTCTCAGCAGATGGCTCCTTAAGAGCCTCGAGAAACAGAGGGAGTTGGGACCCTGTATGGTCCATATCAGCGGTATCATCAATTGGAATCACGGGAATCATGGTATCAACACTCGATATCACGGTATCAGCTCTCAGTATCACGGTATCAACACTGCCTCTTGTCACGGTATCCTCAACTTGTTTCTCAGTATCAACATGCTCAACCTCAGTATCACTTCTGTTACCAGCAACAATACCATGGGGACACTCTAAAGTCCGACCACTCCTCAACATAGTCACTGCCTTCACATGCTCATGGGTAGTAGAAGAGGAATGTTGTGGAGGTGGTTGTGGCTGTTGTGGTGGTGGAGGCCTTTGGTGAGGGGAGTTCGGATTTTGGAGAATGAATTGTGGTTGCGGTTGTGGTGGTGGTGGTTGTTGTTGTGGATGGGGGTGATATTGCGAAGGTGGTTGTTGGTATGTATGAGGTGAAGGTGGAGCATATTGATAGTTGAGAGGTGCTTGAGGAAGTGGTGGAGCATAGAGGTTTAGTGGTTCTTGGTATTGTGGTGGAGCATATGCACTTGAAGTGCTCCCTTGGAAGGCACCGTCATTGTTCGGATTGGGCATCGATTGAGAAGGTAGTCTTCCTTCCTCCCTCCTTGCAAGGGAGAGGGAAATCTGATCCAACCTTTGCTCAAGGCGGTGAATGGACTGCCCATGCGAGTTCACATCCTTTTTCACTTCATCTAGGCTTCTTAGCCTTCCCAGCACTTCATTTTCAAACTTGGAACTGTAATGTGGCTTTTGTTGCCCTTATCCTATTCCTTCCTCGTTCTGTTATTTCCAAGAGAAGTTTGGATGGTTTCTCCACTCGGGAGTGTAAGAGTTGGACATGGGGCCTTGGTTGTTGCGACCACCAAAGGAGTGTAGAGCATTTACTTCCTCATCTACAGTGTCAACCGCCATTGTGGGTTGGCTAGAAGAGCCACCAACTTGATTTTGCATCATCTTCATCATTTCGGCCATCATCTTCATCATGTACGGGTCAGTAGCATTGCGAGTCAGAGCTACAGAGGAAGATGGAGGAGTGTAGCTCCGGCCGACCTGGCCCCCTTTAGTAGAAGCGCGGTGGCGAGAGTTCTCAGCAAGGTGCTCAAACAGTGGCCATGATTCCTCGGGCGGCTTTGCCATGAAAGTGTCCCCACATGAAGAGTCCATGTTGTTCTAGCTTTGCTCTTCAAGCCCGGTGTAGAACACTTGAACAAGCTTCCACAGCGGTACCTCATGGTGAGGGCAGTCACGGAGCAACTTCTGGAACCTCTCCCATGCCTCGTGGAAGGACTTGTTTTCCTTCTGAGCAAAGGATGTGATGCACCTTCTCATGTAATACAACTTGGCGATGGGGAAGAACTTCTTGAGGAACTCATTTTTGACGTCATTCCACGAGACCAACTCCGGCCTGGAAACGTACCACTCTTTAGCCTTCTCTTCGAGGGAGAAAGGAAAGATGGTTCTTCTTATGGAATCGTCAGTGGTTGTGGGAGTGCGGAAGGTTGAAAACTTCTCAAGGAACGTGTCAATGTGATGGTAGGGGTTTTCATTCTCCATCCCGAAGTAGGTAGGGAGGAATACCAGAAGTGCAGGCAGAATGGAGAATTGTTGACCGGACATCTGGTCAACCAAGGTGGCGATGGGGGAGTTGTAGTTCCCCGGCGTGAAGTACTCGTGAAGTGGGCGATGTGGTGGTGGAGGTGGTTGAGCATCTGCATCTCAGTTGTTCTCGGCCATCTTGGATTCTCGGTGTAGGTTGCGGCGAGCTTGATGCCTCCTTCTACCAATCTCAGGGTCGTATACCACTAAGTCGGTGCAAGTAGAGCGTGTGCTACGCATGCACAACTGTCACCTGCGCAAGACACAAAGAAACAACAAGAAACCAAGTTAGCAAACCAAGATGCAAAAGTAACACAAAGAATAAATAATAGCAATGGTGAGGGCAAAAGGAAGGGCTAAGCTACACTATCTAACTAGGCCAAGCGCCTCTATCCCCGGCAACGGCGCTAGAAAGCTTGGTGCATTTCCACTAGAGGTGCTACACACTAGCCGATTTGACCTGACTAGATGCGCCCCACGAGGTCGGAACACACGTGATGGGATTATGCTTTCGAAAATTATAAACCTAACTAACACACCTGCGTCTACTAAAACAACTACACCCACAAGTGCATGGGGTCGTGTCGTAGTATAGGAAGGTGGAAAGTATAGGGTCGATCCACAGGAAAAAGAGGGGGCACTAGAGCTAGGTTAGTTTGGCTAGGTTCCTACTGCGGAGACTAGGGTTAAGGGTTTAAAGGTGATTTGTTTGTTAAACTACTATTAACAAATGAGGAATTAAAGACAAGAATGAAATATAAGTTATCCCTAAGCTAGAGCAGGGCTAAACAAGCAAGGAAAGGCTAATCTAGGTATGAAAGGGAAAATTACACTAGGACAAGCAAGACAGAAGCAAAAGAGTAATTAAATAGCTACACTAGCATGAACAAGACAAGAGCAAAGCAAGAAGCTAACTAAGCAAGGAAAGAACTAATTAAGCTAAGCAAGCACAAAACTAGGGTTTTAAGCAATAAAGAGATGTGTAGGTTGTTTAGGGTATGAACTTATCACTTAAGTTGGGGGGTGACATATGAACATTATGATTCCATTTAGATTATACAAACCAAACAACAAGTTAGAGACTAATGAATTAACCTAAGCTACTAACTAGCCATGGATATGCTAGGTTGTGCATAGGAGAACTAGTCCCTAACACCCCCTACTACCCTTACGAGGCTCAATTGGGTTAGGGGTTAGGTTCAATCCAATGTGAGTCTAATCAAGTCTAGGTTTCTAGATTAGGCATTCCTAGGCAATTAGGGGACAAGGGTAGTAATGGGGAGGTGAGATTAGGGTTGTGGACCCCAATTCCCCCACATTCTAGCCTTGAGAAGGCTCCATGCTAATTGCACTAGAATTACCTAATCTAGCTACTTAGATCTCTCACTTAGGTTTAGGGAGATTGATTAGGATGTATTAATATGGGAGGCAACCTAGGGATCCAAGAATTGGACCTAGGGGCAAATCCCAAAATTCACACATATAAGCAATTTGCCTAAATTCCTAGGTGATTTCGCACACAAACCAACAAGCAATCCATGGAGAATGAGATGCAAATAGAATATAATCAATAGAAAATGGAAATACAACATTTACATGTCATTTTCCCCCAACATGGTATCAAAGTAACATAATTTCCCCCAAACAGCCCACCCAAGGGGCCTAGCTACTCATAGAAATGGAAAATACAAAAAGAATTGAGAAAGAGGTAGAGGAAGCCATGGAGCTCGGTGTAGATGAAGAATTCCTCCTCTCCAGCAGTTGCAGGACGTACTCCTCCCTCCTCTAAGGTGCAAGGGTGTGAAATGAAGGGGATTATGGGTAGGAACTAGTATAAACTAGTGTTTTGGTGGTGGAAATGGTGAAATGGAGTGGAATGGAGGTGTAAATGGAGTGGAATGTGGTGGAAGGCGATTTGGGGAGCTAGGAGGTGGTGGAAGGTAGCTAGCCTCGTGCTCCAGCCGCCACCTAGGTATATATAGGTTTCTAGGGGGTCTTGGTTTAAGTTAGGGGTAAAATAGGTAAAGCAATGAAAACTAGGTGGGTTTTGTGAGTAGCATGGCCGTGGTAGGTCACCACGATCGTGGTGGGTAGGGTAGACCACGGTCGTAGTGGATGGGCAAGGTCATGTGAATTAAAATGTGGAGATCACAGGGATATGTACACGGATGGCCACGGCCATGGGGGCTCACCACGGTCGTGGTGGGGACCTATGGCCACGGGCATGTTGATCACTACGGTCGTTTTGGCCATTTTCATCAATTTCTGGGAGTTTGTGATTTTTGTGCTTAGGGCATGTCCATCATGACCGTGGTGGGGTACCACGGTCGTGGTGGTGTCTCTCCCATGCATTTGAGCTTTAAACTTGATCATCCATTGAGGGTATTGCTTCAAAACATTCTTTGACCACTTGAGGTAGGTTGGAAGTCGTTTTGGCCTCATTGCGGGCTCCTCCAAGCCTAAGGAAACCCTAGATTGGACCATCCTCTTTCCATTCCATCAAGTAGTGGACAAAGTACCTATAAAACATGAAAAAAGCCTCCATAAGTGCATTTGATAGAAATAAGCATATTGGGGGAAATAACATGTAATCTAACAAGTATAGATGTGGCTGAAATGCAAAATTTACACAAGATAAAGCCCTAAAATAGGGCAGAATCAGAATTCTCTCAAAATCTCTGTTGTGAGAATCTACATTAAAGAGAGTTACATGGTCAAGATAATTAAAGAAAATCAAGAGTCTATTGACTACACCTAAAAAATTCAAACGGTCGGTTCTCCCCTTTCCCCCCCTCTTTTGAGAGAAGCCTACCCATCCTTCTCCTATAAAAGGAGGGAAGTTTTCCATCTTTCACATCATATTTTGTATCATATTTTGTACTAGGGATTTCCAAGCAATTATTCTTGTGTTCTTATATTCTTGTGTTCGATTCATCAATAAAGATTGGTTATTTGCAAGCTAAGTGTTTTTCAATTATTGTTATTTTACTTTGCTCTTTTAGATCTAGTTACTTATTCTTCTTTTGTGGACTGGAGCAAGGGATTAAGTGTCATCCATGTCATTGTCTCTAGCCTAAGGAACTAATCCTTTGATAAGTCTAGACTATGGCTAGAACAATTCTTTCCTCCGTCTCCCTTTTTTGCACAAGCATGAATGAGTAGTTGTCTATCGAAGCAAGGGGAATAGCTCCTTAGCCATGGCTTAAATTAATTAAACCTTTAGAACAGTTTCTAGATGGATTTTGGTTCTAATAATCTTTGATCTATCAAAGTAATTAATTGGCTTGATCATATGTTAATCCGGATGGATGTGACCATGGAAATTTGGATTTAGAACAATAGAATCAATCACATAGGGGTTTTTAAACGACCGTGGATCTTCCTCTTTTGGGATGATGGACTAAGAAACATGAGCACCATGATCAATTTTCTCATGTGGAGTCCATCTTTTGTGGATTTTTATTAATTCACATTACTTCATCGTAATCATCATTTTTAAGGATTTAGTCTATTCTCGCCTAGGCTAAGGTGGTGAAAACCCCTAAAGCCTCGATTCTCGGTTTCTTGATTAATTCTTGTGTTTGATCCACTCTCTTTACATTCTAGTCTTTTATTCATAATAGTTTACTTGTGCTAACAATCATCTCAATTTTCCTTGTGACAGGGCAATTTTATTTCTTGTTAAGTGCAATCTTGTTCTTATTTTTTCTTTCTATCTTAGTGATAATCATCAAACCCCAACTCGATCTTTACCTTCTATTATAAAAACAAAAATAATAAAAAGAAACAAAACCATTGAGATTAGAGTTAAAAAACTTAAAAATGTTGTCTTTTGGGATCGACCCTTTCTATAATAACCTTAATCGGAAAGTAGAAAAAGGATTAAACTCTAAGATAATTATCTTAGTAATTGTAGTGCACTTTGATGCATTAACAATTTGGCGCCATTATCAGGGATAACGGATTGTTTTCTCGAACCCCAAAAACTTTTGAAAAACTTTTTTTTTATTTTCTTATGCCATCTGAGTAACATTCCAGAAGTGATATCTCCTCTTTCTGCTGAGTTTTCATTCCAGTATTATGTTTTTTCTACACTCAATATTAATTGTGTATACAATGCTCGCCGAACACCAATTTCACGCCGCCATATTTTAATCTGGAACCAGAGAGGCTAAGGATAATTTTGATCGATGACGACGACGATGATTATATCATCTTCAATCAAGTAGAACCAACTCCAGTACCTGATGCTCCACCAATCACTTCAATTGTGGATGTTAATCTAGTTGATGTGAATGACCAGTAACACCCCTGACCTGGGTTATGCTTTAACCCTAGGTGTTTTGATTAAGAAAGATGATTATATGTTTAATCTCATCTTGTGAAAAGTAATTAGGGCTCATGAGGAACTTATGTTTCAATTTTGGTCCTGTTTGAACAATGTTGAAGCAATGATTTCTTATTTTGGAATAAAGTACAAATTACCCAAGTTGAGGGGTTAACTTGCAAATTGCACATGATAAGATTTTCCTCTGATGTTGAGACATCATAAGGATGAATATGATGTAGTAGTATGGTTTCTACAAGCCTGGACACCAAGATAGAGCTTGTTGGACAATGTTGTGCATTAAAACCTAGTTTTGGAGTAAAGTGCAATTTACCCAAAATCTAGGGTTCAATATGCAAATTACCACTTCAATAAGGTCATTAATGTTTCTTGGAATCATGTATAGCAAATAAAATGAGAGAGACTCCTCATTTGAACTAAGTTGGAGGAGAGAGAATCTTGACATTAAAATAATCAAGAATAATGCCTAATTGAAACCCTAATTCGATTTAGGGAAAAAATGAATAAAAATAATTGAAGGGCTTTCAACCAAAATGTTTTGGGTTGATTTTGAATAAGGATGGACGTTCCTTTGCTAAGATAAGGAACGAAAATATCTTAAGTAGGTGAAATTCCACTCACCTTATTATAAAGAAAAGTAATTTCCACTCACATATGGGATATTAATATAATAAGCATTAAGGTGCTTAATTTGCTTTTCTTTAAATTGAGGATAATGAAGGGGAATAAAAGGCAAAGGAATGTGCCTCGTATCCATGGAATTTAGGGGGAAGAGGCGGCCATAATTTTTGGATTAATTGGATTTTTATAAGGCATTTTCTCTCTCATCAATTTCCTTATAAAAGTGCCTTTTCCAAATGAATTGAAAGGCTTTTTCGGCCCTTTCTTCTTCCTTTGCTTGGGATGAGCTCAAGGGGAGTTAGGCGCAACAGGAGGACGGGCCCCAACCTGTTGGTAAGCTTCTTGACCCTCGTTCTTCATGATTTCATGGTGGAAATTGAAAATAAATTATGGATTCCTTCTTATTTCGATCTCCTCTTCAACCCTAGCCAACTTTTGCAATCAAAAGCTTGAGGAAAAGCCTAGGGGGAGTTGATAGAGATTCATCCACCATTGATGGCGTGATCTTGGAGCTTTGGAGCTCAATTGGAGGCGGGTTTTATAACTTAAACCCTCAAACATTGCTATTGTATCAATCTTCTATGCTTTGTTGATTGATTTCTTCAATTTTATACACTTTTGTTTCTTTGCTGCAAATTCCATCAAGAACGGTTGCTGTTCTTGGGTGCACGAAGTAACATGATGATGACATCATCATAAGAAAGCACCTCACCAAATATCTTAGGAGCAAACGATCTCAAAAGTTGGGACCAAACGGTTTCACCAAAACCATTTGGTGACCAAACGGGTTGCAACCCGTTTGGTGGAAAACGGGTTCAAACCCATTTGAAGGAGTTGACCAATCATTGACCGTTTGGGAATCTAGTTCCTAATTATGTAGGCTAATGAACCTCCAAATTTGAGGTGTTAACTCTAAAGGAATCATAGGTTGAAGTACAATCAATTAGACAAATCGAATTGAATTAAGTGCTGATTTTCAACCTGAATAACTTGACCTGCTTGGGCAAACGGGTTCAAGACCGTTTGATATGGTTGAACAAGCATTGACCGTTTGGGATTCCTGTTCATAATGATGTTGTTTAATGACCCTCCAAATTTTAGGGGTTAAATCCAAAGGAATCATAGGTTGAAGGCTAATCAATTAGGAAAACCTAATTGAATTAAGTGCTGATTTTCAACCTGATTAACTTGACCTGCTTGGGCAAACGGGTTCAAGACCGTTTGAGTGAGTTGACCAAGCGTTGACCGTTTGGTATTCCTGTTGATAATTATGTTGGTTAATGACTCTCCAAAGTTTAGGGGTTAACTCCCAAGGAATTATGAGTTGAAGGCTATTCAATTAGGCAAACCCTAATTGAAAACAATGCTGAAATTGCAATGAGTTAAGTTGAGATTTTGGGTTGATTAGCCCAAACGGGTTCAAGACCATTTGGGGATCATCCAAACGGGTTCAAGACCGTTTGGGGATCACCCCAAGACCGTTTGGAGGTCTGGGGTCAAGTATAGTTGATCAATTGAAGGTCCAAACGTACCAAATCATACTGCAACTCAATGCTGATTTGTTGATCAACTCGATAGACCAATCCATGATGATTTTTCACTAAAGTCCAAAGGTTGTATGAGCCAAACGGTCTCAAGACCGTTTGGAGCTCATCCAAACGGTCTCAAGACCGTTTTGTGGTCACCCAAGACCGTTTGGAGGTCTAGGGTTGAGTATGGTTAGGTGTTTGAAGGTCTAAAGGTACTAAGCTGATATACAATGCAATGTTGATTTGGTGATCAATCCAATGAACCAAACCCCAATTGGAATGCTTAGATTTGAGTGATATGATGGGAAAACGGTCTCAAGACCGTTTGGAGGTCATCCGAATGACCTCAAGACAGTTTGGGGTTAGGTCATACCCAATTTGGATGATGGTTCAATGGTTTCAAAGCAACTAGTCATACATTGATTAGTGTTGTTGAATCATCAATTCCAAACCCTAATTCAATTGAATCAAACCCTAATTGATGATCGGTTGAGGGTCAATTGAGGGTCAAATAATTTGAAGGTTGACCTATTAAACTCAATAGAATTATGAGGATAGGTCCAATTGATGATTGATTCCATGAATTCAATGATTGAAGGAATCAACATTGGAAACCCTAATTCAATTGGATACTTATGTAATGGAGGTCCAATGTGATTGAATCTCTTGAGAATCAAGATGGTGAATGATCCATTGATCCAATTATGATTAGTAATGATAGTCAATGAAGGTACAAAGGTTGAAACCCTATTAGTACCTAAGTGGTTAGTGCCAATTAAGGTATGAACCCTAATTGCTTATAGGATCAATGACTTGATATACTATGTTAATCATAGTTGTATGAACTCGATTGAAGGGTTGATATGACCTAATCAAGTTGAGATGATGATAGCATGAATTCCTATAAGAATATGATTCATGTGGTGTTTAAGGGTATGATCCTTAAGTAGAGAGATCACGAAACCCTAATCATGAACATAAACCCTAATTATGGGCAATGTGATATGAAACCCTAATGAAGGGTGATTCTATATGCAATCCCTATTCTAAAGAAGGGAGATGGTATGTGAAACCCTAATACCTAATGAGAGAATAGAATTCATACTTGAATATGATTCATGAGTTGAACTCCCTTCGCACGACCATCCATGGTAGCACGGTCGTGGTAGCTTCCCCTCGCACGGCCGTTCTTGGTTGCACGGCCGTGGTGCTCTATGCTTGATTTAGAGGTGATTTGAAAGTGACCTCATATGATCATATACCTTGATATGATTATAAGTCCAATATAATTGGATGAAGGATACATAAGATATGTGATGAGAAACCCTAGTTGAGGGTGTATCATTGTGATTGTTTATAAGCAACTTTATAATAAAGCCATGCCTTAAACTAAGATAAGTCCATATCATGTGAGATAGATGTACAATTCTAATGTGTGGCCTTTGCATTATATGCTAAAGGTAAGAGATTAGTGATGGAATGTATTAAGAGAGAAATACCTTAATATAAGATAAGATGGATAACTCAACAGAGTTTGAAATGATGAGAAAGTGATACATCAAGATATGATAGTTATCACATTCAACATTTCAGGGTTTATATGCCTTGATGTACTTCAAATACAATATAATTGGGTAAGAAACATATGAAGTGTGTTATGAACTATTACAATGAAATGTAATGAGTTGTTACATCTTGATGAGTGTTAATTAATGTACCTTGAGAATGGGGTTAAGCCCAAATAATGTGTATGATATAATCATACCATGATAAGGATGAGAAATGAACTCATACCTTGAATTGATGATCATTAATGCTATATGATGAAAGTAATGTTCTAGAATAATCAAATATGATATCCTTGAATGCCCCAGAGGTATGGAATAATGTATTAAGGGTTGGACAGATAATGAGATCATGAACTCTTTATTAATGAGAAATGGGGAACCCTAACCCTAATTTGGGTAAAGGGAATGAAAAGCCCTATTTGATAGTAAACCCTAACTCCTGGTAGAGGAATAATGGTGTTACTATCACATCACATGATGTGATGAATATCTTGTATGACTTTTATCATGCCTAATAACCATACAGATATTATGAGATGATGTATATAGCTAGTGTGAGCTGTGACATTTATATAATAAATGTTGATTGGCATTATGTGCCTTAATGTTGTTGTTGCTTAGTAAAAGAAGAAATATGCATGGACTTTTATGATTCACATGAGTAAGTTGTTACCTAGTGATAGGTGATAAGATATTTCATGGCCTTGTGAGCCAGGTGTGATGCTTGTGTAACAAGTATCATGAATGTCTTGGTCAGATGACCTGAAGGTGATAGTTACCTGAAAAAGGTATAATAATGCTCAATGATGAGTTAAGGGTTTGAATACCCAGAACCATATGATTATGGTGATGAGAAAGTGAAGGGATGATAATTCCCAGTATTGAAATGAGGGACTCAGTTCCCAGGGTCTTTGAAAGACTGATAAATATCTGATAAAAGTAGTACATGTCTCTTTATAGCATTGTTGTAATAAGTTATGCTTGAGAACTTGGCTGATGCTAAAAGAATATGAGAATGTACTTAATAAATCAAGTGAAATCTATTCATGTAGTGCTCTGACCATAGATCCATCATCGTCAGGAAAAGGTGATGGTGAAACGGGTGCCCGCGGCGAAACCCGGAGCACATATTTTGAATATGTGGGTGTAAATGGGCGAAAATATCCTTACGTCCTCTTGAAGAGATTGTTGGAAGGTAAACAAGAAACCTCTCAATCCTTCATCAATATGTCGGGATGGATGTATCATGAATCTCCCAATGATACTTAATGTCGGATCGAGGAGATAAACAAGAAATCTCTCGATTGGCGATGAGAGTGCAGTTGACGCTGTAACTCTGTAGCGAAGGTGCCAGAATACCCTGGCTAGCTAGTTAGCAGAGACATGAGATGTCCTGCATGTGGTCTCGTACTGACCGAGACAGATGAGGTCATAAGAATCCGGCTCTTTTGATGACCTATGTATGGTACCGAGGCAATTTCGTAATGGTCGGTTGGAGTATGAGCGGTATATCTCATCTCCTCAGAGCATAAGTGTGATTGTAAAATGTAATCAACCGTATAGCATGTTTGCTTAAGGATTGAATACGAAGATTCATTGGCTGATGTTGTACTTCTTTGTGCATTCCTTAGTAGATAAATGTTAATTATGTTTCTTTATATTCTCTGCAAAGTAGACAGATGAATTACTTATCTACCATGGGTAGATGCAATGACCTCCTTGAGAATGGAGATTATCTTATTCTGTTCTATGATGAATAATTCTGCCTGATAATGTAAAAGTAACCCCTACACAGTTTTAATTTAATAAACTGCAATAACAATGTTTTTGGCGGAGAGTTATATCTCTCGCTGGGGCAATTTTCAATTGTATCACCCCCGTGGGAAACATTTTTAGGTATGCATGGAAGGCAGAGCAGAAACCCTAGAACAGGGAAAGAGCAGCAGCAACAGCAGGGACAACAATAAAATCTCAGGTGGAAATATTGTCTGTCTAGTCATATAGATAGTATTCTTATGTGTCGTCTCTGTACTCTCAGGTCCTCAGAGTTTTAAATGTATCAATCTAAGTTTTGGCTTAGTGCCTCGAAGTTTTTATACCGCCTGTGTATATTTGTTAACAGGGCAGTCAATGTTGTAATCCTTGAAAAGGAATGGTACATGTTGTGTACTTGTGAACCAGGATGAATTTGGAATACTTTGGTTCATGGTTAAAGAGTTTTCCTGTGAATGGATCTCTTTGCAAAAAGTTTTAAATTTTTAGTGATTCGCAGTAATCCGCTGCAAATAATTCGCTTCCGCATTAGTTAATCCTATTTTTGCGAGACGGTCATTTCAATTAGTGGTATTAGAGCTCTAGGTTCGCTGAGTCTATAGAGACATAGTACTAAGTTGTTGAGTCTGTGTTAGTGTCCTCCAGTATACCCTATAATGATTTCTGCTTATGCAGAGAAAGGGTAAAGTTTAAAATGACTGGAGAGAACAAGGAACACATTGCTAAGGGCAATGTTGTTGCACCAAGAAGAGGTGCAAGGGATCATGCAAGAATAGAATGAGTGCCTGAGAATCCCCATTAAGACCTGATCAGGATAGAGAATCCTATGATCATGCTCTTGTTGGGTAGATTAGGGAAACAGTAATGCATATGAGTGGACTGGATGCTAGGCTTATAACCTAGGTAATCAGTCCTTAATACAGAAAGCTTGATCTGAAAATGAGTTCCTAAATGACTTAGTCATGTTGGAACAAGGGAAAATATGGAAAAGATTAACTTATGGCAAGAAAGTAGACTCTGCCATGAGCTTAGATAGATAATAAATATGTGATGCCAGTGCCCAAGAAGGGGCAATAAGCTTAGAAGTAGGTGATGATCTCTATAATTTTAGAGACATTTGCCTAATGGTTCTAAAAAGCCAAGGTTTTTGGTACAAATAGTGAAATAAATGCCTAGTGTACCAGGGAAGCAGCCCCTAAGTAAGTGTAAAGGTCTTAACCTTTCACCTGTAAAATTCCATGGCTTAGTTTTTGCATCAGTAATAAGACTAATAAGACCATGATGTGAGGACAATGTATGTTATAAATGTGTACATGTTGAGTACACTAAACCCCTTTTGTTATAAAAAGGAGGATTGTTGATTTGGTTTTCCGTATTAGTTGTCATATAGGGAAGAAATGATGAGAATTATAATTTGAATTCTGTTCAAGTATTCTTTTAAATGTTCTATATTGATCTTACCTCTATGAAAGAGGAAGAGGTATAGAAGAGATGCCTGGATAAAATCCAGGGATGTTAAATTATATGTTATGATAATATGAAAAACAAGAAATATGATAGCATGTAAGTGCATACTACTTGATCTCAGTACTTGTAAACCCTGATCAGGTTTACAACTATTGATGATCAAGTGAGTATGGAAACTCTTAGATTGATATCTTTTTTATTGCCCTGATCAAGCAATCATTCTGATACAATCTAATGAGTATCATGAAATAAGAAATATGGTATGGATAAATGTATCATACCTTAAGTACAAGAAAGAAGGATCTGATAGGAATTCAGATCAGTATGTGTATATGAGGAAGTAAAAGTATGACCCTCATATGATGAGAAAGAGAACAAGGGAGGTGATCCCTGTTCAATAAAGTTGTAAATATGATAAAAGAAAGATGAGAAAATGATGTGTTTTCAACACATGTGACTGATACCAGGGTAATGGATTCTGGTATCTGAGAATTATCAGATGGTTTAGATTAGCTACCTGGAGTGGTCAACTATGAAATTAGTCTGATTATATAAAATGATATGAACATCATATGTTAGGGGTTTATGCTTTGCATAAACATAACAACTAAATATGTCTTTAAGATAAGATCTCAATTGACTCTATGAGAATATTGTGAGAAGGAACTTTGTGTTGATCAAAGCTCTATGATGTCTCCATAACAATGAGGTGTTATGTAGAGACATGATGATATGATGAATGAATAATATATGATCCCTTTATCTGGGATTTCGGGGATGAAATCCTTGTTAGGGGTTTATAATTTGTAACACCCCTGACCTGGGTTATGCTTTAACCCTAGGTGTTTTGATTAAGAAAGATGATTATATGTTTAATCTCATCTTGTGAAAAGTAATTAGGGCTCATGAGGAACTTATGTTTCAATTTTGGTCCTGTTTGAACAATGTTGAAGCCATGATTTCTTATTTTGGACTAAAGTGCAAATTACCCAAGTTGACAGGTTAACTTGCAAATTTCACATGATAAGATGTTCCTCTGATGTTGAGACATCATAAGGATGAATACGATGTAGTAGTATGGTTTCTACAAGCCTGGACACCAAGATAGAGCTTGTTGGACAATGTTGTGCATTAAAACCTAGTTTTGGAATAAAGTGCAATTTATCCAAAATCTAGGGTTCAATATGCAAATTACCACTTAAATAAGGTCCTTAATGTTTCTTGGAATCATGTATAGCAAATAAAATGAGAGGGACTCCTCATTTGAACTAAGTTGGAGGAGAGAGAATCTTGACATTAAAATAATCAAGAATAATGCCTAATTGAAACCCTAATTCGATTTAGGGAAAAAATGAATAAAAATAATTGAAGGGCTTTCAACCAAAATGTTTTGGGTTGATTTTGAATAAGGATGGACGTTCCTTTGCTAAGATAAGGAACGAAAATATCTTAAGTAGGTGAAATTCCACTCACCTTATTATAAAGAAAAGTAATTTCCACTCACATATGGGATATTAATATAATAAGCATTAAGGTGCTTAATTTGCTTTTCTTTAAATTGAGGATAATGAAGGGGAATAAAAGGCAAAGGAAGGTGCCTCGTATCCATGGAATTTAGGGGGAAGAGGCGGCCATAATTTTTGGATTAATTGGATTTTTATAAGGCATTTTCTCTCTCATCAATTTCCTTATAAAAGTGCCTTTTCCAAATGAATTGAAAGGCTTTTTCGGCCCTTTCTTCTTCCTTTGCTTGGGATGAGCTCAAGGGGACTTAGGCGCAATAGGAGGACGAGCCCCAACCTGTTGGTAAGCTTCTTGACCCTCGTTCTTCATGATTTCATGGTTGAAATTGAAAATAAATTATGGATTCCTTCTTATTTCGATCTCCTCTTCAACCCTAGCCAACTTTTGCAATCAAAAGCTTGAGGAAAAGCCTAGGGGGAGTTGATAGAGATTCATCCACCATTTATGGCGTGATCTTGGAGCTTTGGAGCTCAATTGGAGGCGGGTTTTATAACTTAAACCCTCAAACATTGCTATTGCATCAATCTTCTATGCTTTGTTGATTGATTTCTTCAATTTTATACACTTTTGTTTCTTTGCTGCAAATTCCATCAAGAACGGTTGCTGTTATTGGGTTCAAGAAGAAAGATGATGATGACATCATCATAAGAAAGCACCTCACCAAATATCTTAGGAGCAAACGATCTCAAAAGTTGGGACCAAACGGTTTCACCAAAACCATTTGGTGACCAAACGGGTTGCAACCCGTTTGGTGGAAAACGGGTTCAAACCCGTTTGAAGGAGTTGACCAATCATTGACCGTTTTGGAATCTAGTTCCTAATTATGTAGGATAATGACCCTCCAAATTTGAGGTGTTAACTCCAAAGGAATCATAGGTTGAAGGATAATCAATTAGACAAATCGAATTGAATTAAGTGCTGATTTTCAACCTGAATAACTTGACCTGCTTGGGAAAACGGGTTCAAGACCGTTTGATATGGTTGAACAAGCATTGACCGTTTGGGATTCCTGTTCATAATGATGTTGTTTAATGACCCTCCAAATTTGAGGGGTTAAATCCAAAGGAATCATAGGTTGAAGGCTAATCAATTAGGAAAACCTAATTGAATTAAGTGCTGATTTTCAACCTGATTAACTTGACCTGCTTGGGAAAACGGGTTCAAGACCGTTTGAGTGAGTTGACCAAGCGTTGACCGATTGGTATTCCTGTTCATAATTATGTTTTTTAATGACTCTCCAAATTTTAGGGGTTAACTCCCAAGGAATCGTGAGTTGAAGGCTATTCAATTAGGAAAACCCTAATTGAAAACAATGCTGAAATTCCAATGAGTTAAGTTGAGATTTTGGGTTGATTAGCCCAAACGGGTTCACGACCATTTGGGGATCATCCAAACGGGTTCAAGACCGTTTGGGGATCACCCCAAGACCGTTTGGAGGTCTGGGGTCAAGTATAGTTGATCAATTGAAGGTCCAAACGTACCAAATCATACTGTAACTCAATGCTGATTTGTTGATCAACTCGATAGACCAATCCATGATGATTTTTCACTAAAGTCCAAAGGTTGTATGAGCCAAACGGTCTCAAGACCGTTTGGAGCTCATCCAAACGGTCTCAAGACCGTTTTGTGGTCACCCAAGACCGTTTGGAGGTCTAGGGTTGAGTATGGTTAGGTGTTTGAAGGTCTAAAGGTACTAAGCTGATATACAATGCAATGTTGATTTGGTGATCAATCCAATGAACCAAACCCCAATTGGAATGCTTAGATTTGAGTGATATGATGGGCAAACGGTCTCAAGACCGTTTTGAGGTCATCCAAACGACCTCAAGACCGTTTGGGGTCAGGTAATACCCAATTTGGATGATGGTTCAATGGTTTCAAAGCAACTAGTCATACATTGATTAGTGTTGTTGAATCATCGATTCCAAACCCTAATTTAATTGAATCAAACCCTAATTGATGATCAATTGAGGGTCAAATCATTTGAAGTTTGACCTATTAAACTCAATGGAAGTATGAGGATAGGTCCAATTGATGATTGATTCCATGAATTCGATGATTGAAGGAATCAACATTGGAAACCCTAATTCAATTGGATACTTATGTAATGGAGGTCCAATGTGATTGAATCTCTTGAGAATAAAGATGGTGAATGATCCATTGATCCAATACTGATTAGTAATGATAGTCAATGAAGGTACAAAGGTTGAAACCCTATTAGTACCTAAGTGGTTAGTGCCAATTAAGGGATGAACCCTAATTGCTTATAGGATCAATGACTTGATATACTATGTTAATCATAGTTGTATGAACTCGATTGAAGGGTTGATATGACCTAATCAAGTTGAGATGATGATAGCATGAATTCCTATAAGAATATGATTCATGTGGTGTTTAAGGGTATGATCCTTAAGTAGAGAGATCATGAAATCCTAATCATGAACACAAACCCTAATTATGGGCAATGTGATATGAAACCCTAATGAAGGGTGATGCTATATGCAATCCCTATTCTAAAGAAGGGAGATGGTATGTGAAACCCTAATCCCTAATGAGAGAATAGAATTCATACTCGAATATGATTCATGAGGTGAACTCCCTTTGCATGACCATCCAAGGTAGCACGGTCGTGGTAGCTTCCCCTCGCACGGTCGTTCTTGGTTGCACGGCCGTGGTGCTCTATGCTTGATTTAGAGGTGATTTGAAAGTGACCTCATATGATCGTATACCTTGATATGATTATAATTCCAATATAATTGGATGAAGGATACATAAGATATGTGATGAGAAACCCTAGTTGAGGGTGTATCATTGTGATTGTTTATAAGAAACTTTATAATAAAGTCATGCCTTAAACTAAGATAAGTCCATATCATGTAAGATAGCTGTACAATTCTAATGTGTGGCCTTTGCATTATATGCTAAAGGTAAGAGATTAGTGATGGAATGTATTAAGAGGGAAATACCTTAATACAAGATAAGATGGATAACTCAACAGAGTTTGAAATGATGAGAAAGTGATACATCAAGATATGATAGTTATCACATTCAGCATTTCAGGGTTTATATGCCTTGATGTACTTCAAATACAATATAATTGGGTAAGAAATATATGAAGTGTGTTATGAACTATTACAATGAAATGTAATGAGTTGTTACACCTTGATGAGTGTTAATTAATGTACCTTGAGAATGGGGTTAAGCCCAAATAATGTGTATGATATAATCATACCATGATAAGGATGAGAAATGAACTCATACCTTGAATTGATGATCATTAATGCTATATGATGAAAGTAATGTTCTATAATAATCAAATATGATATCCTTGAATGCCCCAGAGGTATGGAATAATGTATTAAGGGTTGGATAGCTAATGAGATCATGAACTCTTTATTAATGAGAAATGGTGAACCCTAACCCTAATTTGGGTAAAGGGAATGAAAAACCCTATTCGATAGTAAACCCTAATTCCTGGTAGAGGAATAATGGTGTTACTATCACATCACATGATGTGATGAATATCTTGTATGACTGTTATCATGCATAACAACCATACAGATATTATGAGATGATGTATATAGCTAGTGTGAGCTGTGACATTTATATAATAAATGTTGATTGGCATTATGTGCCTTAATGTTGTTGTTGCTTAGTAAAAGAAGCAATATGCATGGACTTTTATGAGTCACATGAGTAAGTTGTTACCTAGTGAGAGGTGACAAGATATTTCATGGCCTTGTGAGCCAGGTGTGATGCTTGTGTAACAAGTATCATAAATGCCTTGGTCAGATGACCTGAAGGTGATAGTTACCTGAAAAAGGTATAATAATGCTCAATGATGAGTTAAGGGTTTGAATACCCAGAACCATATGATTATGGTGATGAGAAAGTGAAGGGATGATAATTCCTAGTATTGAAATGAGGGACTCAGTTCCCAGGGTCTTTGAAAGACTGATAAATATCTGATAAAAGTAGTACATATCTCTTTATAGCATTGTTGTAATAAGTTATGCTTGAGAACTTGGCTGATGCTAAACGAATATGAGAATGTACTTAATAAATCAAGTGAAATCTATTCATGTAGTGCTCTGACCATAGATCCATCATCGTCAGGAATAGGTGATGGTGAAACGGGTGCCCGCGGCAAAACCTGGAGCACATATTTTGAATATGTGGGGGTAAATGGGCGAAAATATCCTTACGTCCTCTTGAAGAGATTGTTGGAAGGTAAACAAGAAACCTCTCAATCCTTCATGAATATGTCGAGATGGATGTATCATGAATCTCCCAATGATACTTAATGTCGGATCGAGGAGATAAACAAGAAATCTCTCGATTGGCGATGAGAGTGCAGTTGACGATGTAACTCTGTAGAGAAGGTGCCAGAATACCCTGGCTAGCTAGTTAGCAGAGACATGAGATGTCCTGCATGTGGTGTCGTACTGACCGAGACAGATGAGGTCATAAGAATCCGGCTCTTTTGATGACCTATGTATGGTACCGAGGCAATTTCGTAATGGTCGGTTGGAGTATGAGTGGTATATCTCATCTCCTCAGAGCATAAGTGTGATTGTAAAATGTAATCAGCCGTATAGCATGTTTGCTTAAGGATTGAATATGGAGATTCATTGGCTGATGTTGTACTTCTTTGTGCATTCCTTAGTAGATAAATGTTAATTATGTTTCTTTATATTCTCTGCAAAGTAGACAGATGAATTACTTATCTACCATGGGTAGATGCAATGACCTCCTTGAGAATGGAGATTATCTTATTCTTTTCTATGATGAATAAGTCTGCCTAATAATGTAAAAGTAACCCCTACTCAGTTTTAATTTGATAAACTGCAATAACAATGTTTTTGGCAGAGAGTTATATCTCTCGCTGGGGCAATTTTCAATTGTCTCACCCCCGTGGGAAACATTTTTAGGTATGCATGGAAGGCAGAGCAGAAACCCTAGAACAGGGAAAGAGCAGCAGCAACAGCAGGGAAAGCAATAAAATCTCAAGTGGAAATATTGTCTGTCTAGTCATATAGATAGTAGTCTTATGTGTCGTCTCTGTACTCTCAGGTCCTCGGAGTTTTAAATGTATCAATCTGAGTTTTGGCTTAGTGCCTCGAAGTTTTTATACCGCCTGTGTATATTTGTTAACAGGGCAGTCAATGGTGTAATCCTTGAAAAGGAATGGTACAGGTTGTGTACTTGTGAACCATGATGAATTTGGAATATTGTGGTTCATGGTTAAAGAGTTTTCCTGTGAATGGATCTCTTTGCAAAAAGTTTTAAATTTTTAGTGATTTTCAGTAATCCGCTGCAAATAATTCGCTTCTGCATTAGTTAATCCTGTTTTTGTGAGACGGTCGTTTCATGACCAATCTGTTTTGTTTGAATCCTTTCTATGTAATGAACTGCCACCCTTAGAAGAAGTCCAATGTGAAGTAGTTGAGATTCCACTCAACCTTGATCAGGATATGGATAGGTGTTTTAAAGAAATTAAGGATTCCACAAATGAAGAACTTTGTTTAGCAAGGGTCGTAGCTGTATGGGGCCCTGACTATCTATACAAGTCAGAAAATGAGTGGATGGAGGCCTTTGTGGATAAATTCATGAATCAAGAATATTTTCACAAAAAGGTTAAAGGTTGGTGGGCTCAAAGAACATCCGAACAACCTAAGGCTCCACCACCTTTATCGGTTGTAGGCCCATATTTGGATGTTTACAATAAACATCCCATCTTGGTTGAGCCTATTGTGACCAATGTACCATCACCTCCCCAAGATGCACTGATGGATTCTTTTGAAAGGCTTCCTCATCAAGAGCACTATGCCCGCACTCAACCACCTCTTTTTCCACATCTAGTTGAACCTGATGAGATGATTCCACCACCGCAAGAACCTTACATTCCACCGTTATATTGTGAGACGATCCCTTCTAAGCCCATTGAGTTGGGCACATGTCCTATAAAGGAATTAGATCTCCCCTCCAGCATTGTAAAGGAGCTTGATGACTCCATATACATCCATGTTGATGGGATCTTTTATGAAGAAGAGATGGACAATTCCCCAATAGATATGGAACAACCTGGCTTGATCATTTTTGATAATTTTGATGATAATTATGCATCTGTGAGTCGTCCACACCAAATCCATCGGCATCCATTTATGGGGCAAAGGATTCAGATGCACCTTGTTGCGTAATCCACCAGGAAGACATACATCCCCATGTGATTGTTTACTCAACTAACAAACTAATTATTCCAATACTGGCACCCTCTCCACTACATGTAGATCTAGGTGGTAAAAAGATACTCGAGCTAGATCCTCTGCCTAATCTTCCAAATCTGACACTAGATTTGTTACCCAACTGGCACCCACCAATCTCCCCCAATCCACATTCATCACTAACACTACTTTCACTACTGAAGGAAGATATGTTGATCATACTCAAAGGACTACGAGGTGACAAGAAACATCATTCAAAAAACCTCTTCAAGCTTCCACAACCACCCATCCATTGGGTGTACCATGAAGATCCTCTATTCAAAGCCCTAACCATCATCGACATTCTCCTCAGATGGACATATTTTGAGCTATCACGGCCTCATGGTGAATCCATGAATTTTCTTCCCTCCATCTCAGGTTTGGGTTTTGCTTAGAACGAGCAAAAATCTAAGTCTGGGGAGGAGGTGGTGGTATGTTTTTACTCTGCCCCCTTATCTTTTCCTTTCAACATCTTGTTTTCCTTTGTTTTGCATATAGTTGCTTCTATATTTTCTTCTTTTATGGCCATTATCTAGTCGGCCATGTTTTAGTTTCTTTTATTATAAAAAGGCCATTACCTAGTTGGCCAATTTGAATAGATGTTTATCATTTTACCCCCTTGAATTTAGTAAAAAAATTTGCAAAATTTATTACAAATTGCCATGTCTAAAACCACATGTCACCTAGGACCCCTAAATAACATCACTCCTTGGAAAAGTTGGCAAGTCATAAGGAATCTATCAGAACCAAGTATAATTTTTCCCTATATTTAAGCAATGGATTATCTTGTAATAAAATTTGTATGATGTGATTTATAGGAATACTCTAACTAGAGCAATGATAATCTCTGATAAAAATATATGAAAAAAAAAACGTTGAAGTTATAAGCACAAGAACATCTCTTCTTTCCCTCTATTTTTTCTAAAAAAGAGAAGCAAAGAATCATTACCGGACAAAAATCAAGTTCGGGGTGGCATGCTTCCCAAAATAAAAACTACATACCCACAAAGGGGCGTACCATTAAAAGATGCCAAAAGTGCACATGAGAAAAAAATTGTGACCAATGTAGACACAACTCCACAAATTCATATCCCGAGTCAAATAGAGGAGGGATCAATATTTTTATCACTTCTTTCTCTATTTTTGCTCCCCCCAATTTCATCTTGTTCTTGTGCAAAAACTTACAAGTAAAAATAAAAATTGAGAGAGTCAAAGTGAAAGTAAGATGAAGCCTATTTTTCTACAAAATCTCATTTTTGAAGCAAGATGTGATAATTGTTTGATAGGAAATATAGAACTTTATGCTATGTGGTTCTAGGATATTGGGTCACTTGGCCAAAAATTGGAGGTAAGGATTATAGTGATGTTACAAGGGTGAGGAATGGCATATTGGGAGTATAAATTGGACTTTATTTGTAATTTAATTTACTTGAGGACAAATAAAGATTCAAGTCCGAGGTATTTTGATGAATGCATATTCATCATTTATTTGTGCATCATTTAGGATAATTAATCAAGAGTTTTTTAGTAATTTTATTTTAATTCAAAAATCAATTGTACTTTCATTCTCCCAATATTCATTTTATGAATTCTTATGAGATTTCTCTCAATTTTTAGGGATTACTGAAGATAAGAAGAGATGAAGGTAGGATGCATTTCAGTTTTCCTACAATGTTGATTTAAATATATATCATGCACCAAAATTGGCATAAATCTCACATCCCAAGGCAAAATTTAACGTTCAAATGTGATTTGGAAAAGAAATTCAAAGGCCTATAGGAAAATCATACTTTCGGGTGTACTTTAAATTCTCTGGATAGAGAGAATTCGCTCGAAATTTTTGTTGTGAGAATCTGCATTAAAGAGAGTTACATGGTCAAGATAATTAAAGACAATCAAGAGTCATTTGACTAGATCTAGAAACTTCAAACTGTCGGTTCCCCCCTTTTTCTCCCTTATTTTTAGTGACTTTGGGTCTAAGAATCATAATCACCACTATCACATTGAGATGTGATTATGACTATTATCCATATATCACTTCTTAGGGTGGGTATGTCCGATACATTGTCTCTAATAAGTACCTACATGTTTGTTTTGATATCACATATCATGACTAATGAGATTGTGTCATTAACCAACAAACGTTCTAATCTTATGTATTACTGTTTTCTATTAGCTTCCACAATAATATCCAACTAGGGACATATAATAATATATTTAATCTTTCATACATATGATGTCATTTTTAGGTCCTCAACCTGAAGACACATGTCATCGAGCAATATCATTCTTAAAACATCTATCATTTTATATTATCATCATCTCATAATTGAACAAACATACAGACAAAATTGCCTTTATAATCAATCAAATCAATTACAAGGTATGCCATTACAATCATCATATGACTGGTCTATGGGCATACATACAACTGTGTTGGTACTAAATTTAATTACCAGTGTTGCCTTTATTATTAATCAAATCGATTATAAGAATTTCTTTTATTATTAACCACACATGAACCCCAAGAAGGGAAACATTGGTCAACAAAGCATGTACTAAAATATATTATTGTTTGATGTGTTTTAACATCATCTAATGTGACCTTAAATAAGGGTTTCCATAAAGGTGAAGCTTGGTACATTGTGACACATGAGGATTGACTATGAGTGATCTAGATGGGATTTGTCCCTCTTGTTGGAGTTGGTATCCCGGCCAATTGATAAATGAGACTGAGAAACTGAATGGTCGCACTCATGTGAGTCAATATATGATATTGAGCTCATATGAATCTCTACAGTCTTCTCTATTTCAAGTAACATGGATTGAATGAATAAGAGGATGAAAATTCCATGCCTTGAGTTCAATTTCTATATCTGAGAGAAAGGAATTATACAATTACAATGATTGATCAAGGATCTAGGTTGAAGTTGTTCTCCAACTTCCTGATTACTTGGGTAGAAATGATGTGTTTCTAGATACATCTCGTTGCTTGTGATTCCATAAATTGGTTATAGACATTCACTTCTGATGTAAGATTGGACCTATAGGATCACACACAAAGGATACACATGGAATAGGAGTTTAATCATGAATTTGGTTTAACTTGGTTACTAATGTGTTTAGGTGATCAACTTAAACAACACTGGTAAATGATTTGACCGACTAGAGTGTCCAGTCGACTGACTATTGTACTATTCGATCTACTGGAGATTCCAATCGATTGACTGAGATGTACAAACATTGTTAATGGAAACAGTCAATCGATCAATTTGAGTATCCAATCAAGAAAGTAGACATATTTCCAATCGAAATATCAAATTAAACTAATAGTTCAACCGGCCAAGATGATACTAACATAACAACATGTATTAAACATCACATCAAAATCCAATACATTCACGAATAGAAAAGTATTCCGATCAACCAACTAGAATTTCTAGTCGGTCGACTGGAGTACTAGTTGATCGACTAGAAATTCCAACAAACCGAATGGAGATTCAAAACAAAAATTAAATCGTAAAAACTATCTCTTCGACTCCTAATTGATCTGGAAACCCTGACCCTATCCCTCCTATATATATAGGAGTTTTCAAGGCTTTAAGAGTACACAACTATAAAGCTGACAAACTTATCCTCTCACAGTTGTGGTAATGTGAGAGACTAAGCAAGTCTTATCCATAAAGGGAGAGACAGTAAGGGAGAGCAAGTCAGTGCTAGCACATTCACATTGAAGGGAAAAATCCTTACCTTTGGCTCTTGCAACCATGACGAGGAGTTACTAGTGGTCCATATGGACTATGACAGAGGTGTGGAGGCCATCACCAACATGCTAGGAGGACTACAACAACTGTTGTCCATGGTGTCACACCAGGAGGTTGCCCCAACAACTGTCCAGGTGCTGTCCGATCTAGAAGTATCATGCAGTGATGACTATCACTAGACTTTCTCCAGGACCGGTATATACCTTAAAAACTCCCTTTCCTAAATACATTGTTGTTGATATGATCTGCTGGTCAGGCTACATGCTAAATTTTTTTGTTTCTCCTGCATTATTTGCTGCCCGATTTCCCTACACTCTCTTGGTTTCCAAGTGAAGGATAAGGGTGGATAAAAACTCTAATACCACACTCTAAGTGAAGCTGCCGAAGTCCATGCAAGGGATCTCTATTGACGCCCTTCATCTCCTACCCATTGAGATTGACCCCATCGAGGGTCTAATTCTATCGAGAGTACTCCGTCAACCCATCTAAGTCTTTGTGTCACCTTTTACCTATTTATATACATCTTCATCAAGCTATCTAACACGTTTCACTCCACTTCACATATTGAGGTGCAACCTAAACACTGCCTATCAAGGGTCTACCTCCACTACACCCATCGAAGGTCACCCATAAAGTCTCAAGAGCATCAAGGCCATCTTCCCATGACCCATTGAAGGTCAAACCTACTAAAATTCTCGATGTACCTATTGACCTAAGTGTTATAGATTGTCCATATTTTAATGATGACTTAATCATTCCATTCATACATATCTAATATGTCTACTTGAGATTGATTTTAGGCATTAGGTACACAAATAGAATCAATTCAATCAAGCCCTAGATTGATCTAGTTCAAGTCAAAAGCAAAGAAATGCAGTTTCATGGAAAATGCCCTAAAACCCTTACGACATTTTTGCAACCATTTGTATTGATGCTATGACTTGTAACTAAGATGAAAGAAAGTCAAGAGCACTTATTTCAAATGTTTAATGATTCTAATGACATTTCCTAAAATTCATTACAGGTTGTATGATCGACCGAGTTTCCTCCCTAGAAACTCAGCTGATGCCTTGGATTGATCTTGGCAAATGCCCATCAGTCGAGTTCATCCCAGGACAAATGCGACTGACACCCTGCACTGGTAAATTAGATTTAAGCAATTGGCCGAGTTTCAACTAGGATAAAATCGATTGATGCTTCAAATTTGTTTTATCGCATAGTGCAATAGTTCGAGTTACCTTTATTGAAAATTGACCGACTACACTATACTAAGTGTGCAAAAAAAGTGATTCTAACCATTGGAGTGTTGCAAAACTAAAAATTATATCCATTGCAAGACCCCAACCATCTAGAAAATATTACTTAGTACTCCCAACCTCTAGTGGACACCCACAACTATAAATAGGACCTCTTGGAGTTCTTTCAAGGTTGCTCCTTCATGCTATTCAAGATCCTATCTATAGTTGAGTTCATCCAGTCCACTTGAGCCCTTTTCGCTCTCTTGTTTGCAAATCAAAACATCCATATGAGTGATATAGTATATGTGAGAGAGAGCTACTTCATTGTAGTCTTGTAAAGCTCTCAAATCTTCCCTTTCCCCAACCCCTTTCTTGAGATCAAGTTGGTGAAAGTTTCTCCAAGTAAAGAAGAAGGTGTAAAGATTCTCCAAGTGGAAGAAGAAGGTGCAAAAGATTCTCCAAGGTGAAGGAGAAGGTCAAGGCTGAAGATCCGGGAGTAGAGTGGGTAAATACTTCAAGGAAAAACACTCGGTGCAAGAAGGGGATCTCCTTGGCGAAGGTGTCCATCTACTTGCAAGATTGGGTAAGACCTTGTAGTGGTAGAAGACTCTAGCTCAAATGATAGGTAAGTCCTTGGTTGGTTTATTGGATCCTTTTGGTCCTTAAAAAGGAGGTTGGGTATCCTTGGCCCAGAAAAGGAAGGTCATCTTGTATGTCTTATAATGGAATATAAGTATACATTGGTTGCAAAATCCTAGAGCTTGACCTCTCTGGTTAGTGGATTGATTTTCTCCTAATTTGGAGATTGGAACCACTCTATGTAGCTTGCTCTTGTGTTTGTTCAATCTCTCACATCCTTGATATGTATGCTTAGTCGCACTATAAATTCAATATTTGCAATCCCATATCTTGAAGTAACTTGAAGGTCTAATGAATCTTGTTTAAGAGTTTTTTATCTCTATTCACCCTCCTCTAGAGCCCATTGATCCAACAAGTGGTATTAGAGCCATGGTCTTCTCCAAAAAATCTCCTATGAGATGAGAAGATGGGCAAAAACCTACTTGGGTCTCTCAACTTGGATGGTGGTTTCTCAATGAGGCACCCAATCTTCGACGACATAAAATTCCTCTGTTGGAAGAGAAGGATACAGTTCTACCTTCAAGGGATGAAGTATGACATGTGGAAAGTAGTCATCATTCCATACAAGGAACTAGAGGGAGATGAAGCTACATGGGATGAAGATACACTCAAGAAGGTACAACTGAATGCAAAGGCTATAAGCATCATTTATGTATCCCTCACTCCCTCTGAGTTCAACTAGATCTCTTCTTGGGATATAGCCCATGAGATATGGACCAAGTTGTGCATCACCTATGAAGGCACAAAGCAAGTCAAGGAGTCTGAGATCTACATGCTCAAGGGTGTCCTTGAAAACTTCAATATGGGAAAGAAATAGAGAGTGGACAAGATGTACACATGGCTCAACACCACCATCAATGGACTTGCTTCCTTGGGCCAAACCATGCACAGAGGGACCATAAACTCCAAGATTCTAAGGTCTCTTCCCAAGACATGGGAATCCAAGGTGACCTCTATTGAAGAAGTTAGAAGCCTTGGTGATATTTCCACCAAAGAGCTCATTGGCAACCTTCAAGCTCATGATCCAAGACTTGACAAGCAAGAGGAAAATGAGAAGCAAGAAGAAAAGGAATCAGAAAAGCTCAAATATAGTGTTTTCAAAGATCAAGTGGAGGCATTTGTTCTCCAACAACAACTTGCTTGGCGGATCTTTCCTCCTTCATCAAGTGAACATGAAGGCCCTAGTGACCATGAAGCTAACTACCCTAAGGGGAAGCACTTCAAAGGAAATTCATCTGCATCCTCCACTCTGAGGTGCTATGATAGTGGGAAAAAGGGACACTATAAGAATGAGTGCCCCAAGGCCAAGAAGTCCTACAACAAAAGAAGCTACAAAAAAAGGGAGGACTTTTAGAAGGATGGTAAGTACAAGAAGAAAAACAAGAAGGAAAGAAGAAGCAAGGATGCAGCCCATGCCACATGGGAGGAGTCTTCTTCTAGTGATTGCAGCTCCAATGAGGGAGAATGCCACCTTGCACTCATGTCCCCTAGTGGTGAAGAATTGGTAAGGTAAGTAAGGTAAGCTTGCATGAGTTATCTAAAGAAACCCTCATTCATATGCTTAATGCTTCCCTCTCTACTTTTTCTAAATGTAAATCTAAGACTAAGAGGTTATGTAAAATCATTGATGATTTGTATGTTAAGATTCATATCCTTGATCAAAATGAGAAAATGCATCTTGATAGTATCAATTCTTTGCAAGGGTAGTTTCTTGATCTTGAGCTCCAATACAATGGATTTGAAGTAGAGAATGGTCTACCTTAAGAACAACAATACTCGTAAGGAGGAAAAACAAGCCCGCCTTGATGAGCTTGTCTTACTTAGAACTGTAAATGATGATCTTAAACATTCTTGTGATGCTATTAAAGATGAAAATAGGATTTATCTTGATGATCTTATCTTTCTTAGAACTGAAATTGCTAGATTGCTAACTCAAATTGAAGATCTTTCTTCTAGACCTATATTGCCCAATAATGAGGTAACTAGCATTAATTTTAAGAGTGATTCTTATCATAATAAATCTCTCTATTTGGAGGCAGAATTACTTCATTTAATAAGATGATATTTCTTGCTTATCTTCTATTGCCAATACTCTTATGATGATAATCCCAAACTTAGAGCTTCCTTGCATAAATCCCTTAAAGGGAAAAAGTCCCTCAATGAATTTCTAGATCACTCTACCAAACAAGTTGGTACCAGTGGTTTGGGATATGTAGGGGGAGCTCCAAAGAGCAAGAGCAAGGGTAAGTGTAAGAAAAAGAGCAAGGAATCTCCTTTCTATCATGGAGAGTAATCCAGCTCTAAGAACCCTATAGTTTGTGTGCATTGCTAGAGTGATGACCATTACTCTACTTATTGTCCTTATAGAGAGAAGGGGACCAACCCCAAGATGAAATGTGTCCCAAGATAACACCAGATCCCAAGGTTTGAATTGGGCACCAACATCTTCCTTACTTGTATGTAAAAGGAAAATGGATTTTTGATAGTGGTTACTCAAAGCACATGACATGTGAAATCATCCACTTCAACCAATTCATAGAGAAGAAAGGAGGGTCATTGACATTTGGTGACAACAACAAAGTAAAGTGATAGGTGAGGGTGATGTAGGTGATTTACTATGCATCAAGATTTTTTTTTGTGATCGAGAGAACCCACCCCAGGTGAGCCCGAAATGGTAAACTCTCGAGGCATAAGAGGGTGTGGTTTGTTCATCCCCTTTTGTGCCAAATCAATGTGAATTGCCATTCACAAAGTGCCTTCGGTGAGGTTCGAACCCGGGTCCTTCATTGGGACTTACCGAGCTCTTACCACCCAGGCTACTATGGTCAGACTGCATCAAGAATGGTCCTCTTATGGATGGTATACCTCACTAGAATGTTTTCTTCTAGATTCCCTATCCTACAATGTTGTATATAAGGGAACTAGAAATGGTAATCTCTATGTTATTATTCTTTACTCTATTAAGCCTATTGTTGGTAGATGCCTTGTTGTAAATTCAACTAATATATCTTTGGGGAACTGTAGGCTTGGTCATGTAAATATGCATTGGTTAAAGAAGTTGAGAAAAAAGGAATTGGTCAAAGGACTTCCAAAACTAGATTTTGAGAAGGATGATGAATGCCAACCTTGTACCCAAGGAAAGCAAACCAAATACTGCTTTAAATATGAAGGATTTTCTTAGTACCAAGAGATCTCTTGAACTTATTCACATGGATCTATTTGGACCAATGAGAACTCAATCACTTTGTGGTAGAAAGTATTACCTTGTGATTGCTGCTGATTTTTCTCACTTTACTTGGACCTTCTTTCTTGTTTCAAAAAGTTATACTCTCGATATTTTCTTGACTTTTTGTGAACGATTTGCTTCTTTCCAGATTGTCTCTATCCGTAGTGACCATGGGGGAGAATTTGAAAATGACTTGTTTGAACATTTTTGGGAGGAATCTGGGTATGCACATAACTTGTCTTCACCTTGAACACCTCAAAAAAATGGGGTTTTAGAGAGAAAGAATAGGTCACTACAAGAAATAGCTAGGACCATGCTTCTAGAATATGATACTCTAAATAAGTTTTGGGCCAAAGTTGTTATCACCTCATGCTTTGTGCAAAACTGGGTTTTTACTCATCCATTTTTACATAAAACTCCCCATGAGTTATGGCGTGGTAGAAAGCCTTATACCGATTAGTTTAGTTTTTTTGGTTGTCGTTGTTTTATTTTGAACACCAAGGATTTCCTCAACACGTTTGATGCAAAATCTTACTAAGATTTCTTTCTTGGTTATAGAACTGCCAGTACAACTTATAGAGTATTTAACATTGAATTGTCAAAAGTTGATGAATCTATCAATGCCAAATTTGTTGAAACTAACCCCTCTATTTCTAAGAATATTATGAATGATGATGTTGTTGAGGTGATCCCTCACTTGAAAGATCTGAACATTTATGGAAAAGTAAAGGAGGTGATAGTTGATGAAGAAGAGAAATAAGAAGAAAAGAAGGATCCAACTCCCCCCTTTGCAAACCATCATCCTAAACAACTCATCATAGGCAATCCTTTTGAAAGGCTGAAGACACATGTTGCATACAACAAAGAACAAGCCGATAGTTCCTCCATCTCACAAATTGATCCCAAGAATTTGCAAGAAGATCTTAAAGATGATGTATGATGGATCTTAGCCATGTAAAAAGAGTTATAGTAGTTTAACAAGAACAAAGTGTGGACCTTAGTGCCAAGACCAAATGATAGGAAAATCATTGGCATAAAGTGGGTCTACTGCAACAAGCTAGATGAAAGCAGCAATGTGGTAAGAAACAAAGCAAGGTTAGTTGCTCTAGGATACAATCAACAAGAAGGTATTCATTTTGATGAAACTTATGCTCCTATTTCTAGACTTCAATATATTCGAATGCTACATGCTTTTGATAGCAATAAGAATTTCTTACTTTATCAAATGGATGTAAAGTGCATTTTTGAATGGTATAATAGAGGAGGAAGTCTTTGTGGCTCAACCTCCTGACATTGAAGATGATAAATTACATAACCATGTTTATTTGTTGCAAAAAGCTCTCTATGGACTCAAACAAGCCCCTAGAATTTGGTATAATAAATTAAAGAACTTTTTGCTAGACAATGGCTATATCATGGGCAAAGTCTATTATACTATATTTCTTAAACACACTTCTAGAAACTTTTTTTATCATTAAAATTTATGTTGATGATATTATATTTGGCGGAACTGATCTTGATCTTTGCAAGGAGTTTAGTTGTCTTATGCAGAGTGAGTTCGAGATGAGCATGATGGGGGATCTTACATTCTTCCCCGACATCCAAATCAAGCAAACCAAGGAAGGTAACTTCATCAACCAAGGCAAGTGCACAAGTGAACTCTTGAAGCACTTTGGGATGGAGAATACCAAGTCGATGGATACCCCCATGTAAAACACCGCCAAGCTTGACAAAGATGAAGAAGGTGAGAAAGTGGATGAGAAGCTCTATAGAGGTATGATTAGAAGTTTATTATATTTAACTACCTCTAGACCTGACATAATGTTTAGTATTAGCTTATGTGCTCGATTTCAATCTAGCGTTAGAAAATCACATCTCATAGCGGATAAGAGGATTTTGAGGTATCTAGACAAAACTCAAAATTTTGGACTATGGTATCCCAAGTCATGAGACTTTACTCTTATTCCCTATAGCGATGTTGATTATGTAGTGTGCTTGATTGATTGAAAGTTCACAAGTGGCACTTGCCTCTTCCTAGGACCATGCTTAGTCTCTGAGTTATCTAAGAAACAAAGCACAATGGATCTTTCAACTACTGAGGCTGAATACATTGCAGTTGGCCCAAATCTTATGGATGAAGTAAATTCTCCAAGGCTTTAACATTCATTTTGATGCTTCTCATATCTATTCTGATAATACTAGTGCAATTAATTTCTCTTATAATCCAATATTGCATAGTAGAGAAAAACTTATAGAGGTGTGTTACCACTTCCTTCGTGACCACATTGCCAAAAAGGATATTTATACCAGACATGTGGGCACGGAGAATCAACTTGTGAACATTTTCACTAAACCTCTATCTAGAAAGCAATTTACTTTCATTAGATCAAAATTTCTTATAACTTTTATTGGTGATTTGATATGCCTTCTAGCTAGTTATTCATACATCTATATGTTCTTGCTCAGTTCTTTCTCAGCATATGTTTGCTAAGTGCTAAATTTGCCTAGTTTTAATGCCAATTTTTTGCTTGTTTTGGTTGTTTTTTGCAAACACATGTTTTATCTCAAAATAGAAGCCAATGGTGAGTGAAATGTGATCCAATATGTTCAAAATGCATGAAAATATAGAAAAATAAATTTATATAGAGGCCTAGAATTAAATTTCTTATCTTTTGGACAGACTGACCAACCAGTCGAGTTTGACTTGATAGAAACTCGATCGATCCCTAGCTAAGGACTGAAATAAAATTTAATATCGGTCAAGTTTCCAAAAAACATAACTCGACCAAGAGTGCTACTAGATGAAAATTATAAAGGGTATCGGACGACTTTTTCCCTATCAACTAGAGAAAGCCAGCTGATAGCCACTCTCTAGTGTTCGTCCTCCAACCCTAGGGCTAACCCAACCTCTCCAACACCCTTCCTAGCCCCAAATCATCCCTCCTTGCACCTCCCAACCTAAACCTAGAAGGTTAGGTGAACTGCTTCTTGTATTTTCTCCTTCTATGGTGGTATTTTCTTCTCAATCTGACCTCTTTGGTTTCCAACTGTATGTAAACCACCAGACCAGCTGGAGTTCCATCCTCCTCTACTACTACTAGGCATGTATCCTTTGATGGCACCTCTTTCATCTCCACACAAGTCATGAATAGGTACAAGGAACTCCTTCCTAGGAATCCATTTCCTTTTTGTGCGTTGTTTGAACTACATTTTGCAACTAGTGAGGTGATAAAAGAGGTTGTTGAGATTTTCAAAGAACATCATTTTAGTGCTTTGTGTGTAGAGTGTTTGTGCTTCTCAAATTCCATGTCAAACACAAAGGCAGTCCACAAATTTTACGCCAATTTCATGTGGAACTACACTACCAACGTGCCACCACCTAATACCCAAGTCATCTTGACTTCCATGATCACCGGTACCAAGATTACAATCTTAGAGGATTCTTTGAATACCTATTTCAATGATACTAACTTTCCCAATTCATGGATGTCTTCCTATCCTAGATATCATGGCCCGCTTGACCCTGAAGGTTTCTACAAAAGCTTTGAGCTTGTTCTTACCCTTCCCAATATCCATAACATCTTGAAGAAACCTGACATCGCATATAGGAAGAAATGCATCCGACCTTCCTCTTCCCTCAACTTTAAGAATTGTCTTATTCCATTAGTTGTTAACTGAAACATCCATCTCAAGAAAAATGAAATGGATATTATAGAGAACACTGCTACGATAATGTATTGGCTCTTAAATAATGTCAGAGTCAAATGGTCTCATTATATTCTTCACCATATGACCGTTTTTGACTCAGGGAAGAAAACCACTGACACCCATTCCCTTATCCTAGACTACTGACACCCATTCCCCTATCCTAGACCTGATCACGCCTCTTTTTCACTATCCAATAAAAGCCTCATGGGATATATGATACACCAATAGGCGTATAACCTTTAGGTTTAGGACCACATTCACCAGGAGTTAGTTCATATCATGTGACACATGGACCTATCCTACAACCATCCCTACTCCACCTTCCAGTGCTACCCAGGTGTTGATCCATATAGTCAATTATTCCAGGCCTCTCTACACGATGCTTTCGTTGTACCTCCTTCTTCTGACGGTGGACTTACCCACATTTCCTCTCAACATGCTATCCCTTAGCTTCTGGCTTTTCCTCCTGGTCCTACCTCGACTCTACTATCTAGCTTTGATGGGATTTCTATTCCCAACTTTGAGCAAGCTAAGGCTCTGAAAGAGTGTGGCATCTCCTAGGTAGAGCAAACTCGTCGTTGTCCTGGTCCTTGCTCCTTTGTTCTTTCATATGATGAGGAAATGGATGATGAGGAAGCTAATGTTGAGGATGCTAATAGTCCTAATGATGGCTCTTCTTATGATGGTGATGGTGTTGAGGCTACACCTAGTTCTAAAGATATGCCTTCTGATAGAAATGAGGTCTACCATCCTGAGGAGGATGAAGAGGATGAACTAGTTGACATAGATGCCCTAGATCTTTAGTTCTTTGTCTATAGTGTGCTTATCTAGATATATTTGTATAGACTTTTTATGCACTGGACATTTGGGCACTATAATTGAGACTTACTATTATTCATATCTTCTCATTTTCTTTGGTGATTTGTAGTTTTCATCATGAGAGGACATATCTAGTGTTGTAATATAACTTTTGTACCTTAACTCTATGGATGATTATATCTTATGAGTTCTCGGTATGCGCTGCCATATTTTGATTATGACTCTAATATGTTTGTTCTCTCTTGTTTGTTGGTTGGTGACTACTTTGGTGGTTGTTTTGTAGTTTGTGCCTATGGATTAGACCTTTGTTTTATAGCTCTTCTCCCCCTGCCTTTTTGAAATGACAAATGGGGACAGAAATTGAAAGCTCGTGTAGTATAGGTACCACATGAGATTTTGAGCTCAAGTTCATATTCAATTGTGATCCTTTTCTAGTTGATTATATGTTATATCATGTGACTATGTAAAAGGACTCAATATATATGTGTGTGCAATGGTTGTGTTCTTTGAAAAAATAACCATTTAAGTGAAAGAAAAGAGAAATTGAGGTAAGCATGAATAGAGGGGGAGAAATTGCAATTGTTCAATCATGTATCCCCTTACAATTCACAAGGTACAAGTTTTAAATTATAAACCATTTTCAATATGTCTAAGAATGGTTTGTCATCTTTAAAAAGGAGGAGAATGTTGACCTTAGTGTTATACATTGTCTATATCTTGATGATGACTTAACCATTCCATTTATATGTATCTAATATGTCTATTTGAGATTGGTTACAGGCATTAGGTACAAGAAAATTATCAATTCAATCAAGCCTTAGCATGATCTAGTTCAAGTCAAAAGCAATGCAAATGCACTTTCTTAGAAAACACCCTAAAACCCTCAGCACAATATTTGTAACCATTTGTATTGATGTTGTGATTTGTAACTAAGATGAAAAAAATAGGAGCGCTTAATTTGAACGTTTAATCATTCTAATGACATTTTCCAAAATTGTTCATAGGTTGTATGATCGGTCGAGTTTCCTCCCTAGAAACTCGACTGATGCCTTGGATTGATCTTGGCAAATGCCCATCAGTCGAGTTCATCCCAGGACAAACGCGACAGACACCAAGCATTGGTAAATCAGATTTAAGCAATCGACCGAGTTTCATCTAGGATAAACTTGACTGATGCTTCAAATTTACTTTGTCGCATAGTGAAATTGGTTGAGTTACCTTTATTGAAACTCGACCAATTGCACTGTATAGATTGTGTAGAAAATGTAATTCTAACCGTTGGAGTATTGCAAAACTTGAAATTATATCCGTTGCAACACTCCAAATGGCTAGAAAACGTTCCTTAGTGCTCCTATCCACTAGTGGACACCCCCAACTATAAATATGACCTCTTTGAGCTCATTCCAAGGTTGCTCCTTCATGCTATTTAAGCTCCTAGCTATAGTTGAGTGCATTCAGTCCACTTGATCCCATTTCTCTCTCTTATTTGCAAATCAAAATGTCCATATGAGTGAGATAAGATACATGTGGGAGAGCTATTCCATTGTAGTCTTATAAAGCTCTCAAAGCTTCCCTTTCCCCAACCCCTTTCTTGAGATCAAGTTGGTGAAAACTTCTCTAGGTGAAGGAGAAGGTGCAAAGCTTCTCCAAGTGGAAGGAGAAGGTGAAAAAGATTCTCCAAGGTGAAGGATAAGGTCAAGGTTGAAGATTCAGAAGTAGAGTAGGTAAATCCTTCAAGGTAAAAGACTTGGTGCAAGAAGGGGATCTCCTTGGTAAAGGTGTCTAGTTGCTTGCAAGGGTGGGTAAGATCTTGTAGAGGTAGACTACTCTATCTCAAAGGATAACTAAGTCCTTGGTTGGTTTATTGGCTCATTTTGGTCCTTAAAAAGGAGGTTGGGTATCCTTGGCCCTAAACAGGAAGGTCATCTTGTATGCTTTATAACGGAATACAAGTATACATTGGTTGTAAAATCCTAGAGCTTGACCTCTCTAGGTAGTGGATTGACTTTCTCCTAGTTTTGAGATTGGAACCACTCTACATAGCTTGTTCTTGTATTTGTTCAATCTCTCTCATACTTGCTATGTATGCTTAGTTGCACTAAAATTCAATATTTGCAATCTCATATCTTGAAGTAAATTGAAGGTCTAACAAATCTTGCAATATTAGTTTTATTCACCCTCCCCCCTCTAGAGCCCATTGATCCAACAATACCCACAACTCACTCATCAAGATTCCCCATCCTTCAACCTATCGAGACACAACCTCATAACCCACGAAGGTCAACTTCAATAAACCATTGAGGCTTCAGCCACACCTGCAAAAGGCTATTGAGGCTCCTAACGATATACCCGTCAAAGTCTACACTCAAACTATTGAGCCTCGACTACTCAACCACTAAACCCTAGGTTAGGGTTACAGTTACAAACTAAGGTTGATACATGATGCAATAAAGTTCAAAATAATATAAAGAAAATAATGTTACTCACATACAAAGAGAAAAACATCAACTTAGACAATTTTCAAATAATTTTCAATTAAGTCCTCATATATGGTGTCCTCATACAATATAGAAATCACAAACATAGGGCAAACATAGTGCAATTGAATAAAATTTGGGTTTCCACTTAATTAATTGATTTCAAAACTAAATCAAGCAATCGATTATGATTAATAAATAAGACTAGAGGTTAATCAAGGTCAGGTCCTTATAGTTGGGGCTCCTTTGCCTAGAGCTATTGAGGAAATGAAATCACAATTGGAGGGATGGGAAAAAAAGAGAAAAGTTATGCAAGGATATTATTGGTATATATTACGACGGTTATAAGAAAATGCATTGTTATCTAATATTGTGGTTCACTTAAGTATATTATATCAACATTAGACAATATCTATTTTAGAAAATCCACTGCATTTAATCTTATGAGACATCTATCTTAAGGAACCATCATTGTAAATGTCGTCACAAATAGAGAATTTTGGTGTAGTGAGATTTTTTAGATCTTCTAGGAATGTGGGTAACATTTATCAAAGATCAAAACTATAATAACGTTATCTTCTCAACAACAAGTGGACAAAACTGACACACATGGGAACTCACACTAGGAAAACATACTATGTGTGTCTGGTCAACCTTCTTCAATCATAGTACCTGACAGTTGTTGCACACAAGAACTTATGGTAGGAAAGTATACCACTTAAATTGACCAAGTAATAAGTATTATATACATATATTGTTTGTATGTGTTGTCTCAATCAAGCTTTCCTTGTTTGTTCAATTATTCAGGATTGTATATTAGTTTTGTACAAAGATACAATCTCACGAGATCTTATGAAAATCTAGCACATTAATAGTCTTCTTAGATGTGGTTTTGGTATAATATTAATGGATCGTTTGTATACTCGTTTTTACATCAAAGGGTTACATTTGAATTATACATGTGTAATCGCTAATTTTATTTGGTATAGAAGTGACGCAGGAACAACTCAACGTTTGATGCGATTGGAGTTCATTTAGGCAAACTATGCTGAAAATAAGAGAGCCTAGAATTGTTAAGTGGTGGTCCGTTTCTGCAGATTTCAGGAGTCCAGGACGTAGGCCATGGGCCGTGACTACAATGCGCTGAACCCATGTGGCCGACATTCTCATTAACCAAAGCCCATCTGCACTAGCAAAGGTGCCATCAAGCTCACTCTAAGGTGACCCCTGAGAAAAATCACATAAAGCGGCAGCCAACAGGGATGACTATCGGATCAGGTCACTTCGGATTTTAGCAGGTTCATCTCTAAGTAATATTTAGAAAACTTAGTCCGTACCCGAACACATAACAAAGTTGGGTTTCGAGTTGGATTCAGACTGGTCTATATAACATAGTGATTAAAGATACTTTTAATATATACATAAAGCAAAATATTAATATAATTTTTATAATATGCACCACTTAGTACATATAATCTATATGTATCAACAGAGGAGCTAATACACTCACAAATTATTCTATAAATTCAATGGATGACGCATGTAGAATTAAGATCAGACGCACCAAACCATTTTCATGGTACAATTATTTTTGTAATATATTAAAATCTTCCGACCACTAATGACAATAGGACATGCACATTTTTATTTCAATTAATCGTCTTGTGGTGTTGCAATTGAGGTGATTTGCAAAACATGTGTACGTAGTATAGTTCAAATCTCTTAGATTATATTTTATTATACATTATAATAAACACGTTAATTACAAAGTGAATGTGCATGTCCTAAATTTATTCTAGTGCATGACTCTTTTAGTCTTATTAATATGATTGACTATATATATTAGTCAAATATAATTTTATAAAATTTGTAGTTTAGTGTATCTTATAAAGGATATATAATATATACGAACATGTTGTTACGTACACACATGTATAAAATAATTTAGACATATGAGTTTTCAAGGTCATACGAAGCAATGATATTGAGCCAAACACTATAAATACAAAAAGAGGAAGGCTTAAATTAACATGAGATGTGCTTATAAAGAGAGATTTTGAATCTCTACATCTCAACCAGAATATGGCCCATGATAAAGCTGAATGGAAATGAAGGATCCATGTAGCCGACCCCAACATAGTTAGGACTGAGGCTTAAATGATGACAAGTTTTCGAGGTTGGGTTAACTTTGACCCTACCCGACCAATATATAAATTTGGATCAAAATCTTAGGTCTAGCCACCCATATAAATTACATAGATCGGACATGATCCACGTTGTGCGGGTCGGGACATGAGTCGGGTCGGGCTGACCCAGTCCGTTGCTCACCCCTAACTGTCAGTTCGTCCTTTCAAACATTTGGTTGATATATATTACTGATCTAGTGAGAAACATGGTTCATATATATATTAGTGATCTAGTGAGAAACATGCTACAATGAGCGAACGAGAGGCAATTGAATAAAAATTAAATGATATCTTGTTTATAATATCCAACCTTATGGATAGGAAGATCATTATTTCAATTACCTCATCACAAAAAATCATTACAATCCGATATTTTTTACATGTCTATATGTACAATATATGCATGTTACATCCAACGGTCAACCTAAAACTCAATATTGAGCATTGAAAAGTATTCACTTATTGTGTATGGAATATAAATCCGATGATGATAAAATTTTGTAAGAAGGTAGCTAATAAGGTATAGTTTTGATCCATATGGTTGGATTATGAAAAATTATTACTATGAAATGTTATTCAAATGCATGTCATGCTCTCACTAAGATATGTTTCTCACTGGATCACACTTGAGTGTATTAGAGGCACTGTACACCTCAGTCATTTTTGAAGATGCAGTACATTTTTGAAAAATCTAAATCGTTGATCTTCTTAATTATCATAATAACATAATATATAATAAATTTTAGATCATTTGGACACTTATAGGTCGTGCATCTAAAGGAGGCAAAAATCATGTATTTCAAATTAGTTTTGTGCGTCGATTTTGTTGTCCTTAGTGTTGGCTAAATGGACATCAGTTAATCCCTTTTGTTTTGATAATGACAAACATTTCATTCTTGTCGATCTAACATGCTACTTGAGTGTTGCAGGAATAAGGTAGATGACAAATATTATGGAAGATCTATATGCAAGATTGTTTTAATTTCATGAATGTAATCAATTGTAAATCTTGTACAAATATATAATGTACAAGTACTTAGACATCATGTAAATCAAGCATTAGATCTTCCCTAGACAATCACTACACTTAGATAGTTCATCCCCTTCAATAGTGTCACATATGCACACTCATACATACACTTAGTACTTTATTTGAAACATTGAAACAGGGTCAATCTCGGTCGACAAAATCCTCGACCGAGACACTCTCGGTCGACAAACTTCTCGACCGAGAAAGACCCAAGTAGCCGTTAGAGACAGCTGACAAGGTAGTTGGCAGTTGGAGATGAACGTTGCAAACACTTTCTCCAGAGAGCCTGTCGGTCGACAAATCCTCGACCGAGTAGGTATCTCGGTCGACAATTCCTCGACCGAGATTGGTTCTGACAGCACTTGTAGAATTAATTAACTAGCCGTTGCTAAAGCAACTAAAGTGTACCTAACGGCTAGTTAAGCACTTAGGACCGCCTAGAAAGTGTCTAGAACGTCCTTAAGCACTTGTAGGTCATTTCTATAAATAGGACATGCCTTAGGACACCTAAACTCACTTATTTTTTACACTTGAGCAATCCTTGAGCATACACTTGCATTAGCAACCTGTTTTGAGCAATTGAGCAATACTTGCAATTGGCTACTCTTCTCCTTGCTCTAATTTCGTGTCTTATTTGGCTAGTATCTCCTATCCACAACAATCACACTTCCATATACATTGGTTAGGAGATCTACACGCTTGATATAGGCAAATCAAGCCTTGTGCTTCAAAGGTTAAGTGTAATTTCTTTTTCCTTTATTGTTCACTCTTATTGCTTGTATTCTCCTTGCTACTCCTAGGGTTGGAGCCTACAGATTGGAGAGGGTCATGATCTTCTTGGTGAAGAAGGAGGCTTTGGACTACTTCAAGAAGGGTGGTGCAACGGGAGGCTACTTCAAAGAGGAAGGCTACTTCAAGGGGGAGCTTGGAGTTACTTCAAGAAGGCTGTCTCAAGTTGGTGCATCTACTTAAAAGTGAAGGTTGTCCAAAGGGGTGTAAGAAAGTATTGTATTTTATGTAAAATCCTTGAAGAGGTAATAAAATTAATACTTTCAAAATCCTGGTTGGGTAAGCAACCGGGTAGTGGACTGACTACCTTAGTATTCGCTAAGGTTGGAACCACTCTAAATCCCTTGTCTCCTTCTTTCTTTTTCATTTGTGGTTGTTTGAGTTAAATAAGTATTGAATTATCTTTAAAACCCTATTCACCCCCCTCTAGTGGTTTTTCAATTGGTATCAGAGTAGGCTTCAAGGAACTCTAACCAAGTCTTGAAGAATGGGTGATGGGTTGCTCAACAACCTCAACCTTGAAGGGACACTTGTGGCTAGGCCTCCGGCATTTGATGGAACTAACTACACCTACTGGAAAAGAAGAATGCAATTTTATTTCCAAGGGATTAGTTGGGATCTATGGAGGATGGTGTCAACCCCTTATGAACTTCCTCAAGCGGAATATGCAGCTTGGGACACCAATACGGTAAAGTCTGCCCAAATGAATGCAAAGGTTGTAAGTATACTTTATTGTTCCATTTCAGTTGGAGAATTTAATAGAATATCAAATTGTGAAACAGCTTATGAAATTTGGCATAGACTTTCCATAACTTATGAAGGAACTGTGCAAGTTAAGAATTCTAAAATTGGAATGCTTAAACAGAAATTTGAACAGTTCCGTATGGATCCGAATGAATCTATTAGTGACATGTATGCAAAATTCTCTTCTATTGTAAATGGTTTGAATGCTTTAGGTAAAGTTATTAGTGAGGAAGATCAGGCGTCAAATATCCTTAGATCACTTCCTCCCAAATACAAGCCCAAGGTGACGGCCATTGAAGAAGCAAATGACCACACCCAACTGAGGATGGAACAACTCATTGGCAACCTAGAAGCTCATGAAGCAACCCTAGAAGAAGAAGAAAGAAGAGAACGTGAACTTCAACAAGGGAAAAAGAAGGATGTGTCTCTAAAAGCTTCAAAGATCATCACACCGGAAAGTGAGGAGTCAAGTGAAGAAGAAGGAGAAGAAGCCTTGATTGTAAATGGTAAGAGATATCAAAGATTTAGATCTAACAAAATTTCTAGTTCTTCTTCTTCTCCTAGGTGTTTTGAGTGTGGAAAGAAAGGACATCTCAAAAATGAATGCCCTAAAATAAAGAAAGGAAAGAAAAGTTCACACAAAAAGAAGGGAGAAAAAGCTTACAAAGCTGCATGGGATGAGTCAACTGAGAGTGAAAGTGGAGAAGAAAAGGTGGAATGTCTAATGGTAAGAGAAGATGAAGACTCACAAGAGGTAAGCCTTTTTGATCTTCCTAAAGAAGAGTTAATTGCTAGTCTACAAGAAACTCATGATAAGTATGTTGATTGCAAAAAGAAACTAAAGAAGGTTCCAAAACAAATGATGAGTTATATGCTAGATTAAATGATCTCTCTTCTGAAAAGAACAACATTGATCTTGAGAATTTGTCTTTAAAAACATCTTTAAATGACTACACTAGAAAGTTACTTACTCTAGAAATGAATGTTGATCTTCTTTCTCAAGAAAAGATTGATTTGATAGCAAAACTGAATGATTTTTAGACCCAACCAATCTTATGTAACCATCTAGACTATGATAATGTTGTAAAAGAAAGAGACTCTCTATTATCTGATTTAGATCAAGCAAGGAAAGAATTACACAAGAAGATGGATGACATTGCTAAGCTACAAAGAAACCTAAATGACTTTAAAGGAAAAGAGATCCTTAATAATATTCTGGAAATTTTCTCTAGTTTCAATGGAAGAAGAGGATTAGGATATAATCCAAAGAAAAATCAACCCAAAAGAGCTAAAGCATCCAAGACTCAGACTATGTTTGTACCTAAGAACACAATTCCTAGAAAGAGAAATGAAGTTGATTCTATTACCTGTCATTTTTGTCTACGTCTTGGACATTATTCATTTTCATGCCCTTATAAGAACAAGGATTCCGCATTAGTTTGGGTTCCAAAACCTCAAACTTAGTAGATTTGAATGAAATTCAGTTGAGATATGATCTAACGCTTATATTTGAAGATTATATTGTCTTATCTCAACTTAACAAAAGGTCTCATGCATTATGGTAATTTTCTGAACTGATAAACTGAAACAGAAACTTATTTGGTCGAAGTATTGTCGACCGAAAATATAATCGGTCGAACTTTTGTCGACCGACCAGTTTCCTGTGACAAATTAAAATCTACAGCAACAACCTGAGTAAAACAACAACCGTTTCGGTCGAAAAAAGGTCGATCGGGACAAAATTCGGTCAAAAATGGTCGACCGAGCAAAACTTCTATTTTTCTTCAGTTTTTAATATGCAATACATCAAACTTTCTCGATCGACGATTGGTCGACCGAGAGAGGTGTCGGTCGAACTTTTGTCGACCGACTGAAGTTCTGAATCAGATTTTTTATTTAGTCTGTAATTAAATGCTCCTAACCATACCGGACCATCACATGGGTACCAAAACCTACATTTTAATGCAGGATTGGGTGGTCGACAGTGGATGTTCCAAACACATGACCGGAAACAAGGATGCGTTTCAAACTTTTGAAGAAAAGAAGAGTGGAACAGTCACCTTTGGAGATAATGGTAAAGGTAAAATCGTTGGAATAGGTAACATTGGTACAAACCTCGAAATAAAGAATGTTTTACTCATTGATGGTTTGCACCATAATTTAATAAGTATTAGTCAATTATGTGACATGGATATGATGTTTTATTTACCAAAAATTGTTGTAAGTTATTAATAGAAAACACTACAAATGTTGTTTATGAAGGAAAACGAGTTGGAAACCTTTATATTCTTAGACCTAACTCTATGAAATCAATAGTAGGAAAATGCTTACTTGCAAATGAAAATACTTTACAACTATGGCATAAAAAGTTAGGACACGCTAGTTCACATGTTATCAAAAAGTTAGTTAAATATGATCTTGTTCGTGGTTTGCCTAATTTATCTTTTGATCAAGTTGAAAATTGTGAACCATGTACTTTGGGTAAGCAAACATAAACCTCTTTTAAACCCAAACATGTACTTAGCACCTGTAGATCCTTAGAATTTATTCATATGGATTTATTTGGACCTATGAGGACACAATCTATTGGTGGCAAAAGATATTGTTTTGTTATTTTTGATGATTATAGTAGATATACATGGGTACATTTTCTTGCAACCAAAGATGTCACTATTCATGTCTTTATAAAATTTTGTTCCAAGATTGAAAATCTATTACAAAACAAAATATGTACCATTAGAAGTGATCATGGTGGAGAATTTGAGAACCATTTATTTGAAGAATTTTGCACATCTCAAGGATACACTCACAACTTTTCTGCTCCACGCACTCCACAACAAAATGGTATAGTTGAAAGGAAAAATTGATCACTACAAGAAATGGCTAGGACTATGATGCTCGAACATAACATACCTAAAACTTTTTGGGCTTAAGCTGTAAACACCGCATGCTATGTGTTACATAGAGTAACTGTTCACTCCTATTTGAAGAAAACACCATATGAAATAATACATACTAAGAAACCTAGAGTTGACTATTTTCATACCTTTGGATCCACATGCTATATCTTAAACACTAAAGAGGATAGAGATAAGTTTGATTCTAAATCACATAAAGCATTCTTTTTGGGATGTTCTACCTCTAGCAAAGCATTTAGAGTCTACAACACTATTTCTAGAAAAGTTGAGGAATCTATTCATATTTCTTTTCATGAAGAGCCAAAATCAGAAAATCCTGAAATAGTTGATCTCACTCATCAATTCAAAAATTTATCCATACCAAATGACACTGAGAAAAATACTACAAGCAATGACAAAGTTGAAACACAACCTATACCTAGACTCATTAAGGATCATCCTCAAGAATTAATTATTGGAAATCCTAATGATAATGTCAAAACTCATTCTTCTTTTAAGGATGTTGCAAACATGGCCTTTGTTTCTATTATTGAACCTATGAAGGTATCTGAAGCTCTTAAAGATGACTATTGGATAATAGCAATGTAAGAAGAATTAAATCAATTCACTAAAAATGATGTATGGGATTTAGTTCCTAAACCACAAGATAAAACCATCATTGGAACTAAATGGGTTTTTAGGAATAAGCTAAATGAGGTAGGGGAAGTAATAAGAAATAAAGCTAGGTTAGTAGCACAAGGATATAATCAACAAGAAGGAATAGAATTTGATGAAACGTATGCACCAGTAGCAAGACTTGAAGATATTATAATGTTACTAGCTATTGTTGCACACAAAAACATCAAACTCTACCAAATGGATGTAAAAAGTGCATTTCTAAATGGAATCATTCAAGAAGAAGTATATGTTGCCCAACCACCTGGTTTTAAAATACCGGAAAAAGGTGACTATGTTTATAAACTTAAGAAAGCACTTTATGGTTTAAAACAAGCACCGAGGAACTGGTATGAAAGGCTCAAGACATATCTTTTTGATAATGGTTTTTCTATTGGAAATTCAGATTCTACTTTATTTTTCAAAACATATACATCTGATTTTCTAGTTGTTCAAATATATGTTGATGAAATTATTTTTGGAGCTTCAAATGAATAATTGTGCACACAATTCAGTGACATTATGCAAAAAGAATTTGAAATGAGCCTCATGGGTGAACTAACTTTCTTTCTTGGTTTCCAAATTAAACAAACGCCTGCCGGGATTTTTATAAGCCAAGAAAAGTATATTAAAGAACTCTTAAAACATTTTGGGATGGATCAGTGCAAACATGCTACTACTCCTATGGCTACCTCTATTAAAATTGATAAGGATGAAAATGGGGAACCTATTGATGATTCCTTATATAGAGCCATGATTGGTAGTTTGCTTTACTTAACCGCTTCTAGACCGGACATCATGTTTTCCATTGGTCTTTGTGCTCGATTTCAATCACAACCCATGCACTCTCATTTTCAAGCAGTTAAACGGATTCTTCGATACTTAGCTGACACCACATGTTTTGGTTTATGGTATCCAAAAGGACAATCCTTGGATTTTAAAGCTTAAACTGATGCAGATTATGCTGGTTGTCGACTTGACCGCAGGAGCACTAGTGGTGGTTGTTTCTTGTTAGGCAGAGCTTTAGTATCTTGGTTTAGCAAGAAAAAAAACACGGTTGCCCTCTCTACAACTGAAGCTGAATATATGGCATCCAGATCTTATTGTGCTCAAGTGTTTTACATGCAACAAGTGTTAAACGATTATGGTTTTATTCTTTCATCTACGCCTATCTTTTGTGACAACACAAGAACTATAAACTTAGCACACAATCCTATTTTACACATCCGAGCTAAACATATTGAAATCCGTCATCACTTTTTACAGGATCATATCTCTAAGAATCATGTTTCTCTTCATCATGTTGATACGGAAGATCAATTGGCTGATATTTTTACAAAACCGCTTCCACTAGACCAATTTAACAAAATAAGGAAGCAACTTCTTATCACTCCCTTAGAAGATGTTTTCTTTGATATTTGTGCTTCTTAAATGGACATCTTTTTTGGCTTTTAAATGGACATCTTTTTCATAAGATTTGATGGGACATCAAATTAAGGGGGAGTTTTTTCTTTTTTTTCTATTTTAACAGATATCTTTTTGAAATGACAAAGGGGGAGAAATAAAAATAAATCTTAAAACATAGTAATTGTGCAAAACTCAATCAATGAGTTTCATAAACTCTTGGCTTTACATTGAAAGTTGCTATATTTCCTAAAGAATTGGATTTCATGTTCCATAATTCATGGGGAATAATAAGCACACATTTTATAAACAAGAGAATAAATTCACAAAGTAAATTTCAGGTATGAAACTAAACTTCTCTTAAAGACTAGTTGATTTATATTTTGGAAATGTTTGTCATCTTCAAAAAGGAGGAGATTGTTGGCTAAATGGACATCAGTTAATCCCTTTTGTTTTGACAATGACAAACATTTCATTCTTGTCGATCTAATGTGCTACTTGAGTGTTGCAGGAATAAGGTGGATGACAAATATTATGGAATACCTATATGCTAGATTGTTTTAATTTCATGAATGTAATAAATTGTAAATCTTGTAAAAATATATACTGTACAAGTACTTAGACATCATGTAAATCAAGCGTTAGATCTTCCCTAGCCAATCACTACACTTAGATAGTTCATCCCCTTCAATAGTGTCACATATGCACACTCATACATACACTTAGTACTTTATTTGAAACATTGAAACAGGGTCAATCTCAGTCGACAAAATCCTCGACCGAGACACTCTCGGTCGACAAACTTCTCGACCAAGAAAGACCCAAGTAGCCGTTAGAGACAGCTGACAAGGTTGTTGGCAGTTGGAGATGAACGTTGCAAACACTTGCTCTAGAGAGCCTGTCGGTCGACAAATCCTCGACCGAGTAGGTATCTCGTTCGACAATTCCTCGACCGAGATTGGTTCTGACAGCACTTGCAGAATTAATTATCTAGCTGTTGCTAAAGCAACTACAGTGTACCTAACAGCTAGTTAAGCACTTAGAACCCCCTAGAAAGTGTCTAGAACGTCCTTAAGCACTTGTAGTGTTGGATAAATTGGATATTATGATAAATCCCTTTGTTTCGATGATGACAAACATTTCATTCTTATTAATCTAATGAGCTACTTGAGTGTGCAGGACTAAGATGGATGGCAAAATAACTAGGGAAAATCCCCAAGCTAAAATGTTTATATTTTCATGCAATGTAATCTTTGTTGTAAAAACTTGTACAAATATATAATGTACAAGTACTTAGAATTGCATGTAAATCAAGCGTTAGATTTTCCCTAGCCAAACACTATAGTTAGACACGCCATCCCATTTAATTAGGATCACCTTTGCACACTCACACATAAAATTAATGCTTAAATTGAAACCTTGAAACAAGATCATTCTCGGTCGACAAATTCCTCGACCGAGACACTCTCGGTCGACAATCTTCTCGACCGAGAAAGATCCAAAGTAGCCGTTAGACACAACAGACAAGTTAGTTGGCAGTTGAAGAAAGACGTTGCAAATCACTTGTTCCAGAGAGCCTGTCGGTCGACAAAAGTTCGACCGAGTAGGTGTCTCGGTCGACCATTTGTCGACCGAGATGGTCTCTGACAGCAACTGCAGAATAAATTAATTAGCCGTTGTTAAAGCAACAACTTTGTACCTAACGGCTAGTTAAGCACTTAGAAACCCCTAGAAGTTGTCTAGAACGTCCTTAAGCATACTTAGGCCATTCCTATAAATAGGACAAGCCATAGGACACTAGAATTCACTTGTTACACTTGAGAATACACTTGAGCATACTTGAGCAATCTATTGCAAGAAATTTGAGCACTGTGATCATTTGTCTACATTCTCCTTAGCTCAATTTCGTGTCCTATAGGCTAGATTCTCCTATCCACAGCAATCACAAGTTCACACACTTGGCTAGGAGATCTATATGCTTGATCTAGGCATATCAAGCCTTGGGCTTAAAGGATAAGTTGTAATTTCCTTTTTCTTTCTTGTTCCTTTTTATCTTTTGTACTCTCCTTGCTACTCCTAGGGTTGGAGGCTGCGGATTGGAGAGGGTTGACTTCTCAGGTGGAGAAGGGGACTTCAAGCTACTTCAAGAAGGCTATCGCAAGGGAAGCTACTTCAGAAGGCTGGTGCAACGGGAGTTGGTGCATCTACTTCAAGGGAAGGCTGCTTCAAGGTTGGCGATTACTTCTAGGTGAAGGCTGCTTGAAGGGTTTAGGAAAAGAGATTTTATTTTATGTAAATTCCTTGAGAGGTAATAAAATAAATTTCTTTTCAAATCCCGGTTGGGTAAGCAACCGGGTAGTGGATTGACGGCTATAGTATTTGCTATAGTTGGAACCACTCTAAACCTTGTGTCTCCTTGTCCAATATTTTCATTGTGGTTGATTGAGTTCAATAATTGTTAAATTATCTATAAAACTCTATTCACCCCCCCTCTAGTAGTTTTCAATTGGTATCAGAGCAGGCTTCAAGGAACCCTAACTAGGTCTTGAAGAATGGAGGGAAATGGTGAAAAGTGCTTGGATGAAACCACTACATGCTGCAATTGGTGTTTAGGAACAAACCACAAAACAACCGGATGCCCATGGAGATCAAAGGAAGAGGATAAGCACAAAGAATGCTTTATTGCTACAACTAGTGAAGAAGAAGAAGAAGAAGAGGTAAGTCTTTTTTATTTATCTAAAGAAGAACTAGTTGCTATTATTGAAGAAACACATAATAAATATGTTGAGTGCAAAAAGAAATTAAAGAAATCAAATAAGGAAAATGATGATCTAAATGTTAAACTTCTTGCTCTTGCATCTGAAAATGAGGATCTTAAAGAGGGAAATAAATTTTCTGATCTTAAGTTAAAATCTATGGAAGCCGATTGCAAGCTCCTTTCTGTTGAAAATTCAAACTTACAGACTCAAGTAAACGATCTTCAAAAACAACCATTATTGTGCACCCATATAGATTATGACACTATTGTTAAAGAAAGAAATTTATTGTCATCCAATCTAGACCAAGCAAAATTAGACATTAAGAAAAGAATGGATGAGATTGCCAAGCTACAACAACAAGTTCGTAGTTTGAATAACCATGGCATTCTTGATCAAATTCTAGATAATCCCTATCAACAAATTGGGAGAAGGGGACTAGGTTACAAGCCTAAAGGACAATCTCATCAACAACCTAGTTAGAGAAAGTCACAAACCCAATCTATATATGTACCTAAAAGGACATCCTCACCCAATGACAACATAGGACACAACCATAGAAAAAGATATGAAGTTGACTCAATATGTTGTCATTACTGTTTGCGCCTTGGTCACTATTCATTTTCATGTCCTTATAAGAGAAAAGATGTACAGTTAGTTTGGGTTCCAAAACCTCCAAACTAAATGAACAAAATCATGTTGAGATATGACCAATGACATTAGTTGCATATTTCTATGTCTATCTCAACTCTACATAATTACAAATGTAAATGAAATTAATATTAGTTTGTTCCCTAGATGATTTAAATCAAATGAAAAGAAAATTCCTATTTTCATATGATTGTTTCGTAAAAGTATTTTCTGGTCCATTCATATACTAATTATAAAATGGAATTATCATTGTATGCATGGATCCATGAAAATATATAAGCAAGCAAAATAATTTATATGTTATTGCTTGCAACAAAATCTCTAACTCAGTATCTTTGAAATAATTAATTGTGCCTCCAATTAAGTAGTATGCTTCAACTTGATATTTAAATTTTATGCAAATATTATATTCAATATATTCTATCTGAAAAATCTGCAAAATTTGCCTCTTGGTCAAAATAAAACTTGACTAAGGGGCGCTATGGTCGTAGTCAAGGGCGACCTAAAATAAGCTTCGACAAAAATTGCTTATTTTGGAAATTCTCTCTTTGGACCTAAATATAAATTTTTCTTGAAAATTAAATCATTTGTTATCATTTAAGCCTTAAATTATCCCAATATTACTCCCTTAGAATATCTATATAAATGCTCTACAAAAATAATCTACCTTTTGCATTAAAAATTCAGCTTTAAAATTCTTACTCAGTAAGTCTGTCGGTCGACGAATTCTTTGACCGAGACCCTCTCGGTCAGCTCACCTCTCTCGACCGACAGAATCTAAACAGACTTAATATCGGACGAACTTTCGGTCGACAAATGCTCGACCGAGACAATGTCGGTCGACAATTGTTCGACCGAGAAATAGCCGTTGGATACGACCGTTGTAAACCGACCGTTATGACCGTTTATGACCGTTATTTTGACCGTTGGAGAGCCGAGTGGCGCGTCTGCAACATGACCGTTGCGGACGCTCGGTCGACGAATCGTCGACTGACCTGGTCGCTGGAATGTTATAAAAAGGGGAAAAAACGGGACACTTACTCACACTTGCATACTCTTGCTTCCTTTGTCCCTCTCTAGTGCATTTTTGTGCAACTCCTTAGCATCCTCATTCTCACACCTTCCTTGCTTCTTCTCCACACTCAAGTAACACAAATGGCCTCATCATCAGCTGCCCGTGGGAAGAAGAAGGTCGCCGGCAGGAAAGGACGGGAAGCTCGGGAAGCCACTCCGCCACTGACGATCATCAACGACATCGCCTTCGTCGATGGAGATGCTGGTGATCGATATCTACGACTTTCCTCCAAAGCCCCTCTTCCACGGCGACCAGTCGAAGTCATGGACTTCATCAACATAGTCGATCTGGAAGATCTCTTTGAAGTGCAAAAATTGAAGGACTTCATCAATCCCTCTTTCCCTTTCCATTCCACTAAGGTAGTCAATGAATTTTATGCCAATATCATATCCCATACTGAAAATGAAACCACTTTCTTCTACACCATGGTCAATGGGCATAGCCTTAAATTTACCGAAGGGGATATTCTTGACATGCTAGAAATTGACATAGATGAATACCAAGATTCCCTTGATCTCACCACCGGAAATCCACTAAATCTACTTTCCCAAGATGATCATACCATTAGCCTTAGTGCCATAAAAAGAGCTATTTTTCAATCCAACACTACTTGTCATGAAGATAGGGGAACCTACTACGCTATAAATCTCAAACCATCCTGTAGGATTGTAAATCTCATTGTTTCTACAAATATTCACCCTAGAGCCAACAAATCTGAAGTTCCAATATTCCGTATGTGCCTCATTTACGCCATCATAAGCCGCATTCCCACAAACTTCATCCGCATTATTCTTAAAAACATGATTGAGTTTTCTGGCAACCCACCATATAAGGATTTCGTTTGCCAAATTACTCAACATTTTCTTAAAACAAACATTGAGGATATGGGATATACATGGGAGCGTCGACCACAAAAGATAAGTAAGAATACCGTAGAGAAAATGGGAATAGATTTTGGTCACAAAAGGGCTAGAGTAGAAGGAGAAACATCTCATCAAGACATACCACCACCTCCTCCTACTACCCTACCACAGGACCCCATTCAAAATACTCTTACTTATATTGCTGGCTCCCAATATCACCTTAGTAGACAATTAGACTACAATCATCATGCCATGACATATTTAAACCAAAGAATGCAAACCCTTTCCCCAAACCAAACTGATGAATATCCATATTCTTTAAATCCAGGCATGCTCAATCCATACAATCCTTCATACAACTACTATCAAACTCCACCTCCACCATCCATGGATCTAACGCATACTCAATTTTCATCTATGCAATTGCAAGATATTGTTGCTCATTTCTGTTTTGACCGAGTTCCTACATTCTTGGAAGCATATGCTTTAACCAAGACAAAAGCTCTAGATTGGCAAACCTTGGTCCAATACTATGGAACTGAGCCATTTATTGGGAAAGATCCTGACGTTGATGTAATTCTTAAATCTTTCCAGTGAGTGTTGGAGTAATATTAGTTGTAAATGACTTGCTTTGAATGATTGTTATGGATCACTTCTGTATGATGTGTCTATCTTTCCATGCTTATTAATGAAATTGTTTATCCTTTTGTTGATTTGGATGGATATCTTTTCGCATGTGAGACATCTTGTAAATAAATGGATTATAAAGACTATTATTATAGAGCATACAAAATAAAGGGAGAAATAAATAAAACCTTGTGGCTAAATTGATAATGTTCTATGACAAACAGTTCTCCAGAAACATTCTCGGTCGAGTCACTAGTCGACCGAGAACACTGTCGGTCGAGAAATCGTCGACCGAGCAGGTCTCTGTTGACAAGTCTGAAATAATTCTGCTACAAATGATTGCTCATCAAATAATTTTAAACCAAGGATGCATGTTGAACATCATTTGTGAAACAGAGTATTCTTTTATGCATATGGACACTCTTCAAACATATTGCAAAGCATTTAAGTCTTTATTTGGGATATCTAAGGGGGAGATCATAAAAACAACTTTGACCAGTTGATTGAAGAAGCTTACAAAAACATTGTAACCACCATGTGTAGCTGGAAATTTTCATTGATTATAAAGAAATTTATGAATTTATTGAAAATGGTATCTTGTACTTGAAGGAACTCTCTACCCAAAACAGGGCTTAACATCCCTTGCATTAGGATGGAGACATTTTTATGTACTCTAAGATTAGAGGATTCTCATTTAATTTAGGGCTTAACATCCTTTGATAAATAAGAAATAAATATACATTCATCATACGCTTAAGGAAATCTCATATCATTTCAAGGCTTAACATCCTTTGCAAATGATTGAGAAACAAATTGTGGATAAATTAGACAAAAATCCATGTTTCTAATAGGATATCTATTTAAGGGGGAGCATAATATTAAGGGGGAGAAGAAAAATAAAATATTCAACTTGGATATCTTTTTGAAATGACAAAGGGGGAGAAAGAATATAAAAATCAAAAATATAAATGAGTTTCATAACATCTTGGCCAGCACTCACTTACAAAACATAAATGGCTACAAAAGGTAATTTTCAGGTATGAAACTCACATGCTTTATATTTCCTTATTTCATATTTAGGAAATGTTTGTCATCTTCAAAAAGGGGGAGATTGTTGGATAAATTGGATATTATGATAAATCCCTTTGTTTCGATGATGACAAACATTTCATTCTTATTAATCTAACGAGCTACTTGAGTGTGCAGGACTAAGATGGATGGCAAAATAACTAGGGAAAATCCCCAAGCTAAAATGTTTATATTTTCATGCAATGTAATCTTTGTTGTAAAAACTTGTACAAATATATAATGTACAAGTACTTAGAATTGCATGTAAATCAAGCGTTAGATTTTCCCTAGCCAAACACTATAGTTAGACACGCCATCCCATTTAATTAGGATCACCTTTGCACACTCACACATAAAATTAATGCTTAAATTGAAACCTTGAAACAGGATCATTCTCGGTCGACAAATTCCTCGACCGAGACACTCTCGGTCGACAATCTTCTCGACCGAGAAAGATCCAAAGTAGCCGTTAGACACAACAGACAAGTTAGTTGGCAGTTGAAGAAAGACGTTGCAAATCACTTGTTCCAGAGAGCCTGTCGGTCGACAAAAGTTCGACCGAGTAGGTGTCTCGGTCGACCATTTGTCGACCGAGATGGTCTCTGACAGCAACTGCAGAATAAATTAATTAGCCGTTGTTAAAGCAACAACTTTGTACCTAACGGCTAGTTAAGCACTTAGAAACCCCTAGAAGTTGTCTAGAACGTCCTTAAGCATACTTAGGCCATTCCTATTTATAGGACAAGCCATAGGACACTAGAATTCACTTGTTATACTTGAGAATACACTTGAGCATACTTGAGCAATCTATTGCAAGAAATTTGAGCACTGTGATCATTTGTCTACATTCTCCTTAGCTCAATTTCGTGTCCTATAGGCTAGATTCTCCTATCCACAGCAATCACAAGTTCACACACTTGGCTAGGAGATCTATATGCTTGATCTAGGCATATCAAGCCTTGGGCTTAAAGGATAAGTTGTAATTTCCTTTTTCTTTCTTCTTCCTTTTTATCTTTTGTACTCTCCTTGCTACTCCTAGGGTTGGAGGCTGCGAATTGGAGAGGGTTGACTTCTCAGGTGGAGAAGGGGACTTCAAGCTACTTCAAGAAGGCTATCGCAAGGGAAGCTACTTCAGAAGGCTGGTGCAACGGGAGTTGGTGCATCTACTTCAAGGGAAGGCTGCTTCAAGGTTGGCGATTACTTCTAGGTGAAGGCTGCTTGAAGGGTTTAGGAAAAGATATTGTATTTTATGTAAATTCCTTGAGAGGTAATAAAATAAATTTCTTTTCAAATCCCGGTTGGGTAAGCAACCGGGTAGTGGATTGACGGCTATAGTATTTGCTATAGTTGGAACCACTCTAAACCTTGTGTCTCCTTGTCCAATATTTTCATTGTGGTTGATTGAGTTCAATAATTGTTAAATTATCTATAAAACTCTATTCACCCCCCCTCTAGTAGTTTTCATGTAGGTCATTTCTATAAATAGGACATGCCTTAGGACACCTAAACTCACTTATGTTTTACACTTGAGCAATCCTTGAGCATACACTTGCATTAGCAACCTGTTTTGAGCAATTGAACAATACTTACAATTGGCTACTCTTCTCCTTGCTCTAATTTCGTGTCCTATTGGCTAGTATCTCCTATCCACAGCAATCACACTTCCATATACATTGGTTAGGAGATCTACACGCTTGATATAGGCAAATCAAGCCTTGTGCTTCAAAGGTTAAGTGTAATTTCCTTTTCCTTTCTTGTTCACTCTTATTGCTTGTACTATCCTTGCTACTCCTAGGGTTGGAGGCTATGGATTGGAGAGGGTCGTGATCTTCTTGGTGAAGAAGGAGGCTTTGGACTACTTCAAGAAGGCTGGTGCAACGGGAGGCTACTTCAAAGAGGAAGGCTACTTCAAGGGGGAGCTTGGACTTACTTCAAGAAGGTTGTCTCAAGTCAGTGCATCTACTTCAAAGTGAAGGCTGTCCAAAGGGGTGTAAGAAAGTATTGTATTTTATGTAAAATCCTTGAAGAGGTAATAAAATTAATACTTTCAAAATCCCGGTTGGGTAAGCAACCGGGTAGTGGACTAACTACCTTAGTATTTGCTAAGGTTGGAACCACTCTAAATCCCTTGTCTCCTTCTTTCTTTTTCATTTGTGGTTGTTTGAGTTAAATAAGTATTGAATTATCTTTAAAACCCTATTCACCCCCCTCTAGTGGTTTTTCACTTAGATGAGTGACTTACACTCATCTAAATGAGTTCAAATTTTGCATGTGACCTACTATTATTGTAACCATGAAGATCAATGGATTATATTTTGAAAAAATATGGTCTAGATAAACAAACACCATTGGGGTGTACAACATGATCTGTACACTCGAGTGTACTCTCTCTCTCTCTCTCTCTATATATATATATATATATATATATATATATATATATATATATATACACATACATACATACATATATACATACATACATATATATATGCATACATATATATATACATACATACATACATATATATATATATATATATATATATATATATATATATATACTTACATACATACATATATATACATATATATATATGGGTATATATTCACTACCCATGTAGATAACTAATTTTTGTTATATGTGGATCTATTTTGTAATAGAAAAGCATCTGATTGTAATGAGACAACTAAAATCGTAATACAAAGATTCATTTTGTAAATACAATGTAAAATTTTATTGTCCCCCTAAATTCAGTAAAAGTGGTACTTATGACAGTAGTTTATGTAATATTAAAAGATGAGTCTTTCTATTATATTTTTGTTTATCTCACTACAACGTTGGTTGTATCATTACAAATATGCACCATCCTATTACAAAACAGATGCACTGGTAAGTAACCTTAGCTACCTACACGGGTAGTGAATGAATGACCATATATATACACCTGAGTCATTTTTAAAGATGCAACAACTTTTAAAAAAATCTAAACTATGGATCTTTTTAAGTATCTTAAGAACATACTATATAATAAATATTAGCTCATTTGGACACTTATAGGTCGTGCATCTAAACAAAAATTATGAATTTTAAATTAGTTTTATGCGTCAATTTTGTTGTCCTTGGATGAGTGACGTACTCCCATCAAAATGAGCTTAACTTTTGTATGTGGCCTATTATTATTGTAACCACAAAAATCAATGAATTAGATTTAAAAAAACATGATTTAAATAGGCAAACACTATTAGAGTGTACAACATGATCTTTACACTCGAGTGTATTCTAACCTGATTCATATATATATATATATATAAATATATATATATATGTATATATATATGTGTGTGTGTGTATATATATATATATATATATATATATATATATATATATATATATATATATATATATATATATATCGGCTGGGACAGGAAATTCCCTGTGTCTGCCCTGCCTTTCCATTGTGTTTGACCATATATATAAATTTATTTTTTATTGTTGCTGCCACCGGACCACCAATTAACTGCTCGCAATCTCTGTAACATCCCAAGATTTGAGGCCTCAGATAAAACACTCTTAAAAGGAATGATTGGACTACCCATATCACCAAGGTGCACCTCCTTTTCCGGGAGCCCATCACTAAGAAATCCATAGTTAAGCGTGCTCATCTTGGAGTAGTACTGGGATGGGTGATCTGTCGGGAAGTTGATCCTGGAATGCACATGAGTGAGGACAAAGCGCGCAGTTAAGGCTAGTGGTGGTCTATGGGGACATTCGTCATCCTTGAAACTCTACTAGTGCCTTGGGCAGTGGGTCACTCTTTACAAATGGTATCAGAGCCAATTCTCCTCCAGTAGGTGGGGCCCACATGGGCATGGCATGCCAGTCTTGAGTCGTGCAACCGACGCCAAAACATTTTTCGCCACCGAAAACGCACCAGCAAAGGGACTATATGCGTCAGTTGTTTAGTAAAAACTGACGCCCAAACGCTTCCCGCCACCGAAAACGCGCCAGCAAAGGGACTATAGGCGTCAGTTGTTTACTAAACAACCGCCGCCCAAACTCTTCCCGCCACCAAAAACACGCCAGCAAAGGGATTATAGGTGTCGATTTTCTAAAAGAAACTGACACTACATCATCTGAACTGACGTCGGTTTTGTGATAATAACCGACGCCATATCCCCTGCCTGCCACCACGGTCGTGCTTCCCAGCACAGCCGTGGTATCTGGTCACATAGATGTCACTTTTAGGTGAAAAATCGCCGCCGTATAACATAGGTGTCGGTTTTGTTCAAATAACCGATGCCTATGTTTTGATTTTTTTTTCTGTCAGTCTGCAGACCTGCTGTGGCTGGTCGTAGGATGAGAAACCTGCAGTTCTGTTATGAACTGTAGGTTTTACGACATCCATTGATATTAGCCAACAACATGCCACAAATCTGCAAAATTAACATGATGGACACTATTATGTATATGTGATTCACACTCATGTATAAGAACATTTAATTCATATTATTTTTTCATCACACACATGTAGAAACCAGTAGCAACCTACAGTTCCATTTATTTCATCTCTTTTCATATTTAGACACATGTAGAAACATTCATGTATTGATGATTTTCACACACATATGACAATTCATAAAAATTCATTCACATTCACACAAAATTAATTATGAGAACAAATTTATTCTTTATTCATCATTGTCATCATTGTCAACAAAATCATATTGAAAAATTCCCACTCTTTGTAGGGCTTTTGCCCAATCTTCTCTTACAACATCTAATTCATCTCTCGTATAGGGAGCATGTACATCGAAACGCTTTGTACCTGAGTTGAAGTCCTCAATTTTAAAGACCTACAAAGAGAATGACATATATACATAATTATAATAATATAAAATAAGATTAATATATTTCATATTATCTAACGAGACTATGTATATTATATGTTGTATGTTATCGATTTCCAATACGGCATGTTTGATGATTAGGTCTATAAATCACATCACATAGTAGGCACATGCCCAACCGTTATCTTGTGTAGCACACTATAAATTGAAACATATAAAATATTCAAAAATACAAATAAGCATAGTTCACATAAATAATATATACATTGGAGTCAGGGAATTACTTTCACATTCTCCCAAATGAGTGTCAGATTTTTTTTCCTGGGAACCTTTCCTCCAGCTTTTTTGTACTCTTGTAAAGCCTTATATATGTTAATGTAACACATTAAATTGCATAATTAAATAGTAATGCAGTAACATATGTTAACAAATATAAAAACATAAAATATTTCTCACGAGAATAATGGCCTTTTAATTGCATGTCCATATAATACATCCAACTCACTCCCCACAGGATCTAGATAATAGACGGTGAATGTCTTGGGGACAATAACTAATAACTCCCAATGCTTAGCACTACAGGTAAGAAAATAGAAAATTAATAACTCAATATCCGCAATAAAAATGTAATTTGCTTAAGTCCAAATTACAAGCAAAGTAAACTTACTCGACATTGAATGGAGTTATTATCATCGTCTTATTATTTTTACCAAAATATTCAAAAGCATCACAACAGTATGAAGTAACTAAAGAAGGGTCTGTATCTACAAGACTAATCAAATATGGAACCAAAAATCCCACATCGGAAAACCCAAAATCTGTACATGTCTTGTGTAAGTGGCTGCAAAACATGTATTACATATGCATTAATATATAAGAAACCAGATTGTCGTATATAAAACAAGGTATATGGATGTATAAACCAGATTGCCGTATGCATTAATCTCACCATATCCACAACTCTATCATAGATGTGTTCAGCCATTCATAACTAAACAACTCCAAAATATCTTGTATAAATATGTTGTTTCTGAATGTTTGACCTGCATTAATACGTATCCAGAACTTCTATTATGTATGCATTAATACGTATGCTAAACTTGTATTAATAGATTGTTATCATATGATTTACCTGTAGTATTCTCCGGAATACTAACATTTATAGGGCAATTTGGATTATGTTCGCCGATCCATACGGCCACACTCCTACAATTAGGACCTATCGAGGCGTGTAGGTCCCTTGGAAGCCAACTTGGTAGTCGAGGATGTGGAGGCCGAGATGTTACGGGTCTTGTCTTTTTGACCTGTATATATAATTTCATATCAATTGACTCATATATATATACACACTAACAAATTAAAGTAATGGAAATTTATCAGACAATATCAGTATAGAGGACATCCACTTCGGGCCACAGTATCACTCCGCCTACTGCCTCACCAAGTGTTTCACCATCTGGGTGTGCATGAGGCAGTGCAAGATTCATCCAGCCAGTGAGTATATGTATCGGGCTCACACGTACCATGCCATATGGTACTGGACTCTCATGAAACATTCATCCTTTAAGGGGTGGGTAAGCCGATGCCTCTGCAACGATATATCCTTCACTTTTTAGTCGGCATGGCTTCAACCCCTACAAATTTACGTAAAGAATGTTATATGCATATATACACAAACATATCATCTTAAACAGACTAGCTATTATATATGCCATAAAAATACTTACAGAGGACGTACTAGGTTGTGAGTCTATAGGATTACTCCCAACCTCTGTAGTACGAGAAGTAGGAGAAGAGAGGTCCGCCACAGGTACTGTCTGAGTGGCAGTCTGAGACGCCTGCCAATTGTTAATTGCTTCCTAGAGTCTTTTATCAACTACTTCCTTGACTCTCCTATCAATTAAGGAATCTACCTATACATGGATAAAAGAAATGCTAGTTTCTGATTATTGAATTCCCTTTCGCAATAACGTTCTAAAATAAGAATAAGTTACCTCAGCTTGTGAAAGTCCCACTTTTGGGACAGGTTTGCGCTGGAATGACCCAAAGAACGCTTTGATGTCCACACCAGCGCCTGCACCCCTTACACATCCAGGATGCTCTGGGTTACCCAGAGCAATTGTCAGTTCATCCCTTGTGCCCTGAGGGATGAACTTTCCTTCCTTCCTCTACTCGTGCAGCTCCCGCTAATCACCATCAATAAAAATTCGTAAGTAAACATAACAATAATCAATATCGATAGATTGCTCTAAGAGTTGATTTTTACCATTTTTGCAGCCGCCTCAGCGGTTGCGGGATTCGGTATCTCTCCCTTCTTGTTTTGCCTCCCAGCTATCCACATAGTATGGCGAGGCAGAGGTGCGGAAGCAGCAGTAGAGGACTCTGTAGTCTCCTGAGTAGAAGTAGGCTGAGTAGACTCAGTCTGTAGTCTTTGGTGAATGCCTGCATATCCTCTTGGACCCATTGTGTGGTCGTGCACATTCAGTACACGCCTTGCTCGTTGAGCAGTGTTGATAGCCTAGTTAGTTAGCACATTGATTTGGTTAGTAACACTAAAGGTTAATCTTGAATAGGTGAATACATAAAAACATATATTAATTAAATTGGGAGTGGCGCTTAATACCTTGAATTCATCTGTTTTTCTTTGGGTAACAAACTCCTTCCAGTCTTTAGGGTCTAAGTAGTTCCATTGCTGTGTGGCTTCCTTCTTCCTATATTTATTTTTCAAAAAGAATACAAACAAAAATTATTAGTGTAGAGTTAGTGAAATATTGATCAATGTCTAGAATTGGAATCAATCAAGAACCTATTCTCAGCATCGCGTATGTAATCTCAGGTGAGATTGGTCCTATAGTTCCTTAGGACCCTCCCACAACATTGCATCACACATTTACGATGCAGCTTTTCGTCCAAATCAAATATGCTCTGCAAATTAAATAGAATTACTATTAACTAGTATCCTAAAAATTAGTAATCTACACAAATAGAATTACAAATAATAATAACTCATGCATAGTTCCTTCCATATGTGGTCTTTCTTCCCCTTAGGAATTTTATGCCATGATTCTAGGATGGGACTGCAATGGTTGCGAGTAAGAACCCCAAGATATGAAACAAATGAGTTGTGGTTCACTCCATATGGATTTTCTGCCTGATCGAAATCCACAACCAATTTGGGTCCATTGCCCCTTTGATGTATTAACTTGTTCATCATTGTGATGCCCCTCACTTTCTCAATTTTCTTTTGCTGCTCATCAAGTGTTGTAATTTCTTCAGGGGGTACATCACCAACCTAAAATTTGATAAAAAACACACTTACATAATATAATTATAAATGAACATATAGATAGAAACCTCAGAGATATATTCTTAAAACTTACATTGTCAAGCGGTGCAAACACGTCCTCACCCTCACGGTGATCATCAGCACGGTCATCATGGGAATGCTCGGCCATCTGAAAGTTCACATTCAAATTATAAATTTCACATTGTAAAGTAACACTAATTGTAAAGTTTACATTGTAAAGTACACATTCACATTGTAAAGTCATTCACATTGTAAAGTTCACATTCACATTGTAAAGTTCACATTCACATTATAAAGTTCACATTCACATTGTAAAGTAATTCGCATTGTAAAGTCCACATTCACATTGTAAAGTTCACATTCAGAAAAATAAAACATAATAAAAATATAAACATCCATGCCTCTAATATTGTGATCTTTTATCAATTAACAATCCTTCATTATGATCCCCGCGAACATACAAGTCATTGTGATCCCCAACTTCAATGTTTGGTGGTGTAAGCAACCCAACTGAGAATGGACTGGAGTCATCATACTTATCATAGTACTCTTCTTCATCTATAGGTTCTTCAATGAACTGTCTTTTACCATGAAGAACAACTGACCATTTATCATTTGCAGGATCATCGATATAAAATACTTGTTTCGCTTGTGATGCCAATATGAATGGTTCACCCTTCTCGCCAATCTTTTCAAAGTTCACTAACGTGAAACCCAATTCATCCACTATAACTCCTTTGTTGTTGTCAACCCAATTACATTTAAATAGCAGAATTCTGAAATCTACATAGTCAAACTCCCATATGTCTTCAATGACACAGTAATATGACATTTTAGCTTCTACGCCAATAAATACATGTGTTGTCATTCTTATATATAATAAATGTGTACCACCTATCTCATTCTTGAACGCCTAATCTCACTAGTAAGTGTATAATGTGTATTGAGTTTTTAAGAAAATTTTGATAGCATATCCCCGCTGTTCTCCAAGTACATATGTACTTAGAGAACAAACGGGGAAATGCTACCAAAATTTTCTCGAAAATCCAATACACATTATACACTTACATCCTAAGTGAGATTAGGTGTTCAAAAATAGTCCCAAACCGGGGACTATCCCAGATTTACTCCTAATGAGTAAATCTTGGACGGGTTTCTAGGCCAACAAAATCATATCATTAAGATCATGGTTTCATGTTAGGTCATCATAGGTCATAATAATCCACTAGAATGAGCAAAAAATGTCTCATGGTGTTAAAATTGCATAAAAGTATAAGATCTTGATTCTAGAGTATACAAGACATAATAGTGACTACTGATTTTGTGGGGTGATATCATTTCATGGGATTTATAGATTCAAACTTAACAACTGTAAAGTTGCATCATTTTAATACTCTAAAGGTGACTAGTGGGTCATAGCACATAAAAGATACATTACAAGGAAAGTAAGTAAGCTAGCTCAATTGACACTCATCTCAAGGGAACATTAGTTACTGAGGTACCAGGAAAGAGTGATTTTAATCACTAAGATCATAAAAGTAGCAATGTTGATTAAGTCTATGTGATTTAAGATCAAACAGTGTAATAAAATAGGGTTTTTGGGGGATGTTTACCTCTGTTTGAGCCCAACCGGGCATAAGCAGGGAGAGAGGGCGAGATGGAGGGCATGCAAGCAGGAAGGGGACAAGCAGGAAGGCGGCGGTCAACAGCCAGGCGAGCAGGGAGCCGACAGATAGTCGAGCGGGCAGCCGGCGAGTAGGAAACAGGCAGGTAGCCGACAAGCGAGCAAGGAGAGGAGGGAGAAGGGCGGCGGTGAGCAGTCAGCCGGTGAGCATAGAGGGAATAGCGGCGGCGGCGACGAGCAAGGAGAACAGCAGTGGTGGGCGACGACGCGCAAAGAGGGAGTCTGCTTGCTCACCGGAATCGTCAGACCCTAAAATCGGCTTCGATTGCAATGAAACAGAGAAAGGGGAAGAGTCGGGCTCGCGCGCGCGGGTGCTATTAAGTTAACATTCGGTGTCAGTTATTAAATAAAACTGACACATAAAACTAAAGGTGTCGGTTCTACACAAAAATCGACACCTGTTCTCAATGATAGTCGTTGGTTTTAACTAGAAAAAAACCGAAGTCTATCTACATATGCCGATTAAAAAATTTGTTCTCGATTAATGACCATAGTCGTTGGTTTTTTTTTAAATCTGACGCTCAAAGGGTGTGAAAAATTTCTCGTGAACAGCGCGAGAAAGCCCATAAGCGTCGGTCATTGTTGTAAAACCGACGATCAAAATGTGCCAAATTTCTGTTTCGCGAATAACCTTTAGTCGTCGGTTTCTTAGTTAATGACCGACGCCATATGTTAAATTTTGGAGGTAAATTTTTTTGCTGGAAATTTTGAATTTGACGGTTAATTTTAGACGTCGGTTTTTTATTAAGGAACCGACACCGAATAATAGCGATACCCGTGTCTTATCGCCCTTCACAGATTGATGTCGGTTTATTTTATAAACCGACGCTTTATTGTTTAGGTGTCGGTGTATTTATGTAACTGACGCCTTTAAAAGTGACGTTATAAGCCATTTCTGTAGTAGTGAGCCATCCTTGCGCTAGTATTCCGTGATTGGGAACTAGGTGTCCATGGGCCATTGTGGGTCCGCACTGAAATGGGGAAAAAATTGTGATGTCTTATAGTTGAGCCTTGACGAGGACGTCAAGAGTCTAAGTGGGGAAGATTGTAACATCCCAAGATTTAAGGTCTCGGATAAAACATTCTTAAAAGGAATGATTGTACTACCAATATCACCAAGGTGCACTTCTTTTTTCGGGAGCCCATCACTAAGAACTCCTTAGTTAAGCGTGCTGAGCTTGGAGTAGTAATGGAATGGGTGACCTATCGGGAAGTTGATCCTGACATGCTCATGAGTGAGGATAAAACGCGCAGTTAAGTCTAGTGGTGGTCTGTGGGGACAATCGTCATTTTTGAAACTCTACTAGAGCCTTGGTCAGTGGGTCGGGCGTTACAATCTCCCAACTACATTTTTCACGCACATTTTGACTTACAATATTCATTTATAATATTTTTCCGCCCACAGGAGATAGATGCCACACTCATCCTCCAACCCCCTGTTTGAAGCCGTTACAATTGTACCAATGTGTTTATGTAAAAGTCTTATTTGATCTTAGATAATTATATGTTTTGTGCAACACCATCCACGGTAATGTTATATAGATAAAGCACAAACACTCCTTTGTATCTGTAGTTTTTGCAGACTTATGAAGGAAGATGCAGATTATCCAAGGTCACTGAGTCCTCTGAAAATTGAAACCACTATACATGAGACTATTAGGGGTCGTTCGGCTCAATTATTTACCAACCCTGTAGTTTCTGTAGAAACAGTGTCTCAAATTAATGATCCGCCGATGCTTCTGCATTTTATCAGGTAGTTATACTAAGACAACTGCCGTATTTAGAATCACCCCATTTTCCTTGGTACTGCAAACTACAGAAACGAGGGTCTCATGGGTGCCGCACCTGTCGTTTTTGCAGACACCTTCGCTCTGTTGACAACTAATCGGATCCTCCTCTCAACCTGATGCTCCAAAACCTGACTGCCGTCTCTATATAAGACTGCCGTACTTGCAACGTCGGGGGCCAAACGGCCCCTTAGCTATTGAATACTATGTAAGGGAGGCTGACTTATATAAAATTCTCTAAGGTCATGAGTTCTCTGGAAATAGAAACAACTGGACATTAAATTATAACAGAGATTTAGAATGATGTACGGGAGGATGATTGATGCTTTTCGTAGAGATAAATGACTCTGTATATCAAGTATTCGTGCCTATTATGAATGTGTACAGAATTTCCTTCTCGTTTCAGATGTACGTTTGTGGCATCAATCAACATTGTCATTATTTCGGTGTTGTAAGTTTATTATTTCAGATCCGTGTTAACTGTTGGATTTATCTATACTACTATAAAAAGAGCGAGTTCTTTTAAAAAATTACGACTCTGCCATTTAAAGCCTGGCCAGCCAATAGGAATGCAAGAATTCGAAATGATGTGTTCTCGTTCTTTCACCCTCTTCTCACGTTTTTTCTCTTTTTTTTTTATATTTTTGTACTTTCTCTCTCCCCCCTAAACTACCTCCCACTAACCACGTTCTGGCGCTCATCCTCCGTAACAACTTCCAGCAACATCACGACCCCTCTCCACTCACGAAATTAAGAAACAAATTCAAACTGACTTTGCTATCTCTCCGCTAAACAATATCCCACTAATCACATCCTCTCTCCCTCCATTTGAACAAGTCTTTCAATAACTACTGATCCCATTGACGCTCTTTTTCTTTTATCAACGACCACAGGTGAGCATAGTTCTGGTTTTCATTCCTACACTCCATCGTATTCTTCTATGTCACAGACACATCTTTAACCTGTGACACCTTATCACATACATTAACTAGCCACTTCATTTTTTTTAACTTTCCAAAACTTTCACTGTTCTACCCTACCTCACCGAGCAGGTATGAGATTTTCTTGTTCTTTAGACACAACAAAGTAATCAAGATCACATTTCTGAAAGTTATTAGTGAGACCAATTAACTAAATACACTTGTTAGTGTTATTATATATTCTATTATGATGCAATACTTTTTTCCCTTATTTCCGTTTAAATTTGCAGATGACGAATTCTACACCATGTCAAGCAATATTGTTTCTGCAAAGGTGCTCGACCAAGAGAACCAGCGTAGGGGTGGGAATGGACGTTATTTCCATTCGTTTTGAAAAATTATGACTTTATGTGCGTTGCTATTATTTAAACTTTACTGCGCCAGGTTGTTGTTTGAACTTTACTACACCGAGGCATTTGTAGTACTACTAATCTTTTCAGTTTCCTAAGCACCCTTTGGATATTGATATCTAATCTTCTCAGTTCTCTAAGCAGCCAGGATGACATGGTGAAAAGAAAAGATAAAAATTAATTACGAGCGAACCCATCGGTCAACTGAACGCTACTCGCACACTTACTGATCTTCTCAATCGTTGATATCTTTAATTGGAAACTTACTCATATTTCTTCTACTGCTACGGTCACATCTTCCAGGTAATTTTTATAATGATGTTATGTGAACTTTTCAAAATGTTACGCCTTATCTTTCTTTAGTTTTTTGATAAATATTTTTAATATCTTATTCTGCTATGGTACGTTTATCCTTTGCAGAATGACTTTACTTCCATTTTATAATACAACACAACACCACAACAATAAATATCCTCAAACTTATGGTATGTTTTTGTTCTTTTAGATAATTATTATGACTTGTGTGTCCCGATATTACTTAACGTACTGACTTTGGTGCTAATATATAATCTTTTCAATTTCCTCAAAATAAATCTCCTCAGATTGAACGATACTTCTCCTTTTCAAATAATCATGACTTTATGTATCCCGGTATTGTTTAACTTACTGAGTTTGATGTTAATATCTAAACTTTTCAGTCTCCGTGAAAATCAATTTCCTTAAACGGAATTGTACTTCTTCATTTTTTTGGATAATTATGACTTTGTGTTCCATTATTGTTTGAGTTACTGGTTCTAATATCTGATGTATTCAGTTTTCTCGACAGCTTCTCGACTCATTGGAGAGAAAAGGGCAAAAGTTAACTACAAACCAAATTTGACATGTATATATATTGACCATATAATATCCTCTTGTTATTTTGGTCTCCACATTAATCATAAACTCACTTTCCTCTCAATGGATCATATCCTTAATTGACAACTCATATTCTCATGTTTCTTTTATTTCCATGGTCAAGTCTTCGTCTGTTTCTTCTACTGTTATGACCAAGTCTTCTGGTAAGTAGTTCTTATCCCATTACATGAAATTTTTAATTTGTTTTGCCTTGCCTTTCTTTGTTTTTATATATAATTACCCGCATACACAAGCTACATTTATCCTTTATTGAATGATTTTATTTTCTTCATGTTATGATACAATAGAAATGACAAAAAAAATCTTTGGATAATTGCGACTTTCAGCGAGAATAATGTTTTTGTCTTTATTTATTACCGTGTCTTAGGCAATCCTAATTACGGTCAGGGAGTATTTTAGAAACGTTCAAATAGCAATAATTTCTCCAAACTTGAAGAATGTGTTTAGAAAATATACATTACAGTTAGCATATTCAAATCAATCATTTCATGGGGCACCTGGAAGAAAATCTTTGATTGGTCTTTCTTCAGTTTTTCAGTGTTATTGTGGTCTTCCTTTTCCCTGTAAAAATACAGTTGGCGTATCGTCAACTCATCTTTCCAAGATCATGAGGTGATCCCTTAGCCATGACAAAGTCATACGACTACATCAAAATATTTGTGCTTCCTTCATGTTTAACCCATCCTTCAAGAAACCGTCAGGAAGGACTTTTCTTTAACATCCTTATCTCTTCTGAAAAGGTATGTAGCACTAACGTTAGACAACATGTACTATAGTTTAGCAACAATTTCTCAATGCTTAAAGAATGCGTCCAAAAAATATTACATTTGAATTGGCATATCAAAATGAGTCATTTTATGGAGCACCCGAAAGAAAACTTCCTCCAATTGATCTTTTTTCAACTTTTCAGTCATATTTTGGTCTTCCTTTGTACTGCAAAAATAGTATTGGGTTCTTTTCTTCTTTTCGACTCATCCTTTCTAAAACCACGAGACAACAACTCCTTAAGGTGTGTACATCTAACCATTTACTAACTGCAATTTATTTTCTTCATGAGACATCAGAACCTTTTAGAAAACACGTACAGAAAGACAATTAAAATAGCGCTCAAGCAGCTTCTTCCTTCTGCCTTCAAGAAGTCATAGAAAGAAGAAAATACATTATTAATCTTTCTTCATCTTTCACTCAAACATTCAAGAACCGCGAGGCAACATACTTCTGTTTATTATCCTTAGTTTCTTCTAAAAGGGCATGTACCTCTACCTATACTATGAGGGAGGATATTTTAGAAATATTTATATAGCAACAAATTTGTCAAGAAAGTGTTCAGAAACTATACATTGTGATTAGCATATAGGGTATAGAACAAATTCAAAATGCACTAATTGGGAAATAGTCTAATTGGAAAGGAGGGGTACAACCTATTTTACACAATTCTGAATAGTCAATCAGAAATAAATTTTATCGACATAAACAATTACTAATTAGTATTATTAAAAAGAAAAAGACCAAAATTGTATGGGAAAGAATCCGATAGGAGAAAAGGCATAAAGGCATACATTATGTCAAACACGACTCTAAATAAGGAAATTACAAACATATATTTGAAAAAAAGAACTACAACGGATTATCTGATTAAAAAAATTTGGGCATGAATGTTTTCTACCCTTAAGATCATGAAGACAACAATTCAATTCTATATAGGATTATAAATAATATATAAAGTTCATCTACATCCTCCTAATCATTAACATTTGTTTTCCTAGACACAGACACATAAATTTTTTCAATCTATTATACCTTCTGAATAAATCTAAGTAATGCCAAAATTTGAAATATTCTTAAATCCAAATCTATGAATAAATATATCTAAGTCTAAGGTAGAATTTGTCTAGAATTTTTTTATATAAACTAGGAAAATTAATTAGTTTGGAGGTAGAACCTTCCCAACAAAATTCTATACATATTATTAAAAATTAATTATGTGGGAAAAAATAACTACAAAAGACAAAAAAATTTGGGCCAAATTCTTTATACCCTACAGAAAATACAAATATGGCTGAATGATTTCTACCCTCGAGAACATGGTGACAAAAATTTAATCCTAGATAGGCTTGTTAGATAAGATATGAAGTTTGCCTACATTATTTTTTTTATATCGAGGAACCCCTCTCGTACAAGCACCACTTTTGTGACCCCCGCAGACAAGGTAAACCCTGGAACCAGCCGCGTACAGGGGGGCACCGCGGCACGCTCAATAACGTGAGGCCTTAACTGCACCTCGAGGTTAGCCGAGAGTCGAACCTGGGTCTCTTTTCTGGGACTTACCGAGCCGCACCACCTGAGCTACTCCCCGCCCCCAGTTTGCCTGCATTCTTAAATCCAAATCTTTGATTAAAAAAATAAGATCTATGGTTGAAGTAGAACCTGGCTAACAAATTCCTATATAGACTATAAAAGTTAGTTACATGGGAGGTAGAACCTATCCAGAAAAATTCTTTGCATACTATTAAGAATTAATTATGTGGGAAAAAATAACTATAAAGGACTTATAACAACCATTCTGCATTTACATCACATGATATTCAGTTCGATGTGGACTTATAAAGCATGTGGCAAGACACTTATATGTTTTGCGTTCAAGGTTAGGTCTATTATATCATAAACATACTACTACCTGATCCAAGATATCTCCATCTATATTTCTATGACACTAAATTTGAGGTGCAAAATAGGTTTTATGCCCAAGTGTTCCGCGATAGATATCATATTGAGGTAATTATGATTCTTCTACAAATTTAAAACTTTTCACTACAAATTATAACTATTGTTGTTCCTTATAGGTACATTGTCAAAATTGAAGTTGTAAATATTTTTTGTTCAGTACATTTTACATTATTTGACAAACCAGCACAAAACATGTTTGGATACATTGTAATTGAATTGCAAGAATTATACATATATTTATATATAGAGTATATTGTAAATGAATTGAAGCTTTCCTTTGTTAATACTTTAACCATTATGCTCTTTTGAAACATAGGAATATGAAGATGATATGATTGATGATAATCTCGAAGTTGCAATAGAATCAAATGCTCTTTCTTCTAAAGCCCCAAGTTCGCCAAGCATTTCCTTCAAAAAGCTAAATTTCAAGCTTCATCAAAGCATATGGTCAACATTGTAGACATAAATCTGTTACATTTTAGTGAAGAATGTGCGAGTCTTCTTTACGACATTGATCATTCTCTTTGTAATTGATACATCATTTTTCCATTCAAATGTTATTTTTTCATATATTAAGACATTTGAACATAAATCATAATTTGCTTTAGTTATGTTGTTGCAATTTAGAGTAATTTCTTTTGTATGTCATACAACAAAAAATCACCCCAAAGCTACATTTATTAACAAATAGAAGTGGAATTGTAAAAATTATAGAACCACATAATTTTGCAAAAAATTTCACTAGAGTTGTAGGTTTAAGTAGTTGATTAAAAAATATTGCATCATGTGATTTTATAATCTTCTAATAGCATGGGCATTATATCTCTATACAAGATATGCAGTCAAAAGTTAAATTATTTGGGATTAAATCCCAATAAAGTGAGCATGTTGCTCCAAAACAAGTAAGACATCTCTTCATTTATGCCGATGTATTTTTAACCACTTAAAGTGATAACTATAATCTTAATGTTTATTTATTTCTATCAATAGATGGCCACCTCAATATGATTTATCATATGAAGGTGAGTAAATGGCATTTATATATTAGCTGGAGAAGACAACTTCATGTATAACATGTAAATTATCGTCTATGTGATAGTCATATTATTTTTCTAATATAGATGAATATGTATGTCTAGATCAATGTTTGTGTAAACACATTTTCCTTATAAATTATATTACATTATACTAGAAGCATTAACTCATTTTATACTAGATATACTTATAGAATAAAATAGTTATTTATTTTCATATATACTTCTATTAATAGAAAATATATTTGGTAACAATAGAATATATGCATATTTCAAACATGATTGCGATCCTCTTTTAGCCGTCTATAAAAGTTGTCATGTGTCTATAATTAGTTGAACTAATTCAATGATGCACGTGCATGCGCACGTGTGTGTTCACTAGTGGTTATAAAGGACCGGGTCTGTCAATGTACCCATAATCCTTTTGCAAATGATTTTAAAGTTTGGATTCTTTATATATTTTCTGTCTTTTTTTTCGAAGGTTGAATACAACCATTTTCACACACTAAAGAAACATGCATATAATTTTCTTTAAACATGGCACTACATATATTACCAATGAGATGAAAGGGAAACCACTAACAACATCTGATTCACATATGTTTAAAGCCATCCAATATCAACAACAACAGGTATAAGCAATAAAATCCAACAGAAGCATTGTAAATATAAGCATCAAATGAATAGAAATTGGTCATTACTCATCACTTCAAATATTGTGCTTTAACATTCCACCTTCATAGCTAGCTGCACAGCGAACAAATTTATCAGCAACGTAATTTACTTTCACCAGCAAAACATTCAAAACGACTTGGCACAGGGGATAAATCTATAGAAATGATTGTATTCTTTAAAATATTAGTAGTTATGTGTCTCCATCTTGACCTGGAAAGTGAGACAAAATCATATTCAATCATTCAGATTTGTCTACGAAAGATTGACTAATCAAAAGTGAACTTGAACTAGTGGACTGAAAGATTCTAACTTTGTAGAAAATATTCAGCTCAAAATTCCTTAAAATCTCAATTCAACATCTGAGGACATATTATCCTCAACCTAATAAATTATAGACATGATTTCAAATAAAAGCATATTAAACGCAGGCATTTTACCTTAAGCATAAGCACACCATATCAACTCTGCATGTGCCACCAATTTACTTGCACACAAAAAAATCCAAAGTAACATGATAAAGAGGATTTATGCAAAGATGGTTGCAGCCTTCAAAATGACAACTTTACAAGTCTAGATTGAATATGACAAGAGAAGGAAAAAGCCAAAGTTGGATTCAATCTGTCACCTGCAAAGATGAAATGTGATAGTTCATAGAATTTTTTGGGCCAACTATTTAACATACAAGTTAAATTATGTACTATATGTAACATCCTCATATTTTAAACTTATGAATGAATCCCTATTTAAAATCCAAAATTTTAAATTTTAAATTTGATGCTTCAACTTAACCCTACTGCGATGATAGGAATCTAAGGTGTTAGAAAAACCATGTTTTCTATAATTTCGTAGATAGTTGCACATTATCAACTCAATTGTAAATTTATTACCAATATAACCCTAATTAGACAATATGTGAGACATGAGGGTTCACAATACAATTGACCTACCTAATATCCCCAATTGGTCCTAGTTAAAATCATATGAGTTTAGTTTTATAATAAGTAACTCCTTTCAAAGTATGGCCCACTAATTCTTATAGATAATCCAAAATGGGCAAACACATGTTTATCCTAAAAGGGAAATCGTAGGTGGTTTTGACTCTCAAAACTAAAAACTAAGTCGATATTCAAATTCCTCATAGTCTAATTACGTAACCTGTAAAGTTTGATCTCTTTTGGATAACCCTAACACTCTCAATTAATAAATAAAGGAAAGATATAAGTTAATAAGTTAACCGATTGATTTTTTTTCGAATGCACTGAATAACCATATAGTTCCATGTTTTATTTGATGTCACATGGACAAAGTCCACTCCGGGTCGGGGTGTAGGATCCGGGAAGGATTCAGAGTCCTCAATGTTGACTTGAGAGTTATACACTATCCATATTTTTATAATGACTTAACCATTCCATTCTTATATATCTAATATGTTTTTTCAAGATTAATTTCAGGCTTTAGGTACATGAAAAAGATCAAATTACAGAATCCCTAGCTTGTTCAAGCTCAAATCAAAAGCAATGCAAGTGTGCTTTTTGGGAAATCACTCCAAATTACCTTAGATTAATTTTGTAATCACTTGTATTGATGATATGACTTGTAACTAAGATTAGAAAAATTCAGGGGACACTTAATTCCAACGTTTGGTCACTCAAAATTCATTTAAAAAAAATTATCACAGTCACTTTGTCGGTCGAGTTGGAAACTCGACCGATCCAGTGATGGATTTTTTGCAATGACCAAATCGGTCGAGTTGCACACTCAAAAAACTCGACCGATCGATCAACTAAGAAAAACTAATTTTGACTCATCAGTCGAGTTTCCCAGAACAAACTCGACTAATAGTTTGAAAATTGACTTTGTCATTTAGTGGATTGGTCGAGTTATCTTTATTAAAACTCGACCGAATATATTGTATGGAAAATACATAAAAAGTGATTATAACCACTAGAGAGTTGTTGTAAGAAAAAATAGATATGTTGCAAGTTGTAAAATGGCTATTTTTTGTTCTTAAGTGATCCCACACTCAAATGAACACCCCCAGCTATAAATAGGACCCCTTGGAGTTCATTCCAAGTTTTCTCATTCATTCTATTCTAAGTCCTTACTATATTTGAGTGTGTTGCAACCCTTTGAGCCCCATCTCTCTCTCATTTACAAAGCGTTTCATGATTATGAGTGAGTTAGGGATGTTGTAAGAGAGGTACCTCCATGTGCTTGTAAAGCTCTCATTCCTTCCATCTTCTCAATCCCCTTTCTCAAAGAGCAAAGGTTGAAGCAAGATACTCCGAGTGAAGGTGAAGTTGTTGTTGGTCTTCTTCAAAGTTGGGGAAGAGGTGAAGATCTTATCCAAGTGAAGGAGAAGGTCAAGGCCAAGATTCAAGAAGAGTGGGTAATTCCTTCAAGGCCAAAGACTTGATGCAAGTATGGGTAAGTCCTTGTTGAAGGCTGAAGATATCTTGATCAAGTGGGTTAGTCCTTGTGTAGGTGAAAGACTCTTCTCTTGAGTAGGTAACTCCTTGGATGTATGTTGGTCTCCTTGTATCTCTTATGATGGAATATAAGTATACACAGATTGCAAAGTCCTAGAGGTTGACCTCTCTAGGTAGTGGATTGACTATCTCCTAGTTTGGAGATTGGAACCACTCTAACCACGTTGTCCAAGTGCATGTTTCAATTTCTCTCATCCTTGCTATGCTTGCTTAGATAGGACTTCAAATTGATCATAAACTTTTGGTTTCAATTGATATAATTTGAAGTTCTAACTATTCTTATGAGAATTTTGAAGCTCTTTTCATCCCCCCTCTAGAGTCCTAGATCCAACAAGTGGTATCAGAGCCAAAGATCTTCTCCAACAATCTCCCCCAAGATGAGAAGATGGATGAGAACCTACTTGTTCACTCAACCTAGAGGGAGGCTTCTCCATGCATCATCTAGTCTTCGACGACACCAACTTCCTCTATTAGAAGAGGCGTATGTAGTTCTACATTCAAGGGATGAACTTTGATATGTGGAAGGTGATGATCACACCATACAAGGAGCCAACTGGAGCTATGTCAACATGGAATGAAACTACACTAAAAGAAGCCTAGCTCGATGCCAAAGATATAACCATCCTCTATGCAGACCTCACCCCAAAGAAGTTCAACCTCATCTCCTCATGGGATACAACCTATGAGAAATGGGATAAGTTATGCATTACCTATGAGGGCACAAAGCAAGTTATGGAGGCCAAGATCTACATGTTGAACAACCTTTTAGAGAACTTCAATATGGGAAAGAAAGAAGGAATTGTCAAGATGTACTCTAGGCCCAACATCCTCATCAATGGCCTATATGCTTTGGGAAAAACTTTGGATACATGAGCAATAAACTCCAAGATATTGAGGACTCTACCAAAGAGATGGGAGTCTAAGGTGACCTCCATTGAAGACGTGAGAAGCCTTGGTGACATCCCAACCGAAGAGCTCATTGGAAATCTACAAGCTCATTATCCAAGGCTTGATAAGCAAGAAGAAGAAACCAAGAAAGAAGAGAAGGAATCAAGAAAGATCAAAGATAGTGCCTTCAAATCTCAAATGGAGGTTGTCATTCGTCAACAAAAACTTGCTTGCTAGACCTCTACTTCCTCCTCTAGTGAAGATGATGGCCCTAGTGAGAATGAAGACAACTACTCCAAGGGAAAGCGCTTCAAGGGAAAGAAATCCTCCTCTTCTACTCCAAGATGCTACAAGTGTGGCCAAAAGGGACACTACAAAAGTGAATGTCCAAAATTAAGAAAGTCACACCACAATGGCAGCTCCAAGAAGGAGGAAGAATACAAGAAGAGCAAGTATAAGAGGAAGAAAAAGAAGTAGAGAAGACACAAGAATGTAGCTCATGCAACTTGGGAAGCATCATCCTCAAGTGACTCTAGATCCGATGAAGATGGAGAGTGCCACCTTGCACTCTTGGCCTCTACAAGTGAAGAAATTGGTGAGGTAAGTGAGGTAATTTTTCATGATTTAGCAAACAAACTCTTATTAATATGTTTGTTTCTACCCATTCTTCTTTTGCTAAATGTAAATCTAAAAGAAAGAGGTTAGAAAAAATCATTGATGATTTGTATGCTAAACTTGAGATTCTTGAGAAAAATGAAAACTCATTTTGAGAGCACTGATAACTTGCATGGACAATTTCTTGATCTTGAGCTCCAATACAATGGAGTCGAGGTAGGGAATGGTGTTTACCTTAAGAACATTAAAACTCTTAAGGAAGATAACCAAAAGTGCCTAAATGAGCTTAAAACTCTTAAAACTAAAAATGTTGAATTCAAGCTTATTGTTGATGCTCGTAGAGATGAGAGAGATGTTTATCTGAAGAAAATCCAATTGCTTAAATATGAAAATGCTAGGTTTCTTGGTCAAGTTAATGATTTATCTTCTAGACCTATCTTTCCTAGTAATGATGTTGCTTATATTTATCTTGAAAAAGATTCTTATTTGACTAAAGCCCTCTGTTTAGATGTCGACCTTGTTCATACTAGAGATGATCTTGATAGTTTGTCTTCTACTATCATATCTCTTAATGATGAAAATCATAGACTTAGAGCCTCTCAACAAAAATTCCTTAAGGGTTAAAACCCCCTAAATTAAATCCTTGACCATTCTACCAAACAAAGTGGTACTAGTGGTTTGGGATTTGTAGGAGGAGCACCTAAGGGCAAGAAAAAATCCAAAGATAAGAAAAAGAGTAAGGAAACCTCCTTTTTCATTGGAGAGTCTTTTGGCACTAAGAACCTTATGATTTGTTCTCATTGAAAATGTGATGATAATTACTCTACTTATTGTCCTTACAAGCCTAAGGGGGCCAACCCAAAGATGAAATGGGTCCCCAAGCTAACTCTGGATCCCATAGTTTGAGTTGGGAACCGACACTCTCCTTTCTTGCAGGAAAAAGGAAGATGGATTGTTGATAGTGGCTGGACAAAACACATGATAGCTGATATAAACCATTTGAACAACTTCACTAAAGGAGGTTCAATTACCTTTATTGGATCCTAGTATGGGTGATTGGATGCTCTAGAGGGGGGTGAATAGAGATGAATGCACTTAAACAAAATTCATTAGACCTTCAAGATATATCACAAGATAAGGTTGCTAAATAGGAAATTTGAGTGCAAGTAAAAAATACATAGAAAGCGAGAGAAAGATTGAATAAGCACCAAGTGACATGCTATGTAGAGTGGTTCCACACTCCAAACTAGGAGTATGTAAGTCCACTACCTAGAGAGGTCAACCTCTAGGATTTAAAGTGTGTCTTCCTCTATATATTCACTTATAAGAGTTACAACACATGACCCACCAAAGGAGTTACCTATCCAATACAAAGATTCTTCAATCATACCAAGGACTTAACCACTTTGCAATGAGTCTTTAGCCATCTCTAAGGACTTACCCACTCTTTCACAAGTCTTCAACCTTCTACCAATTAACCAGTCTTCTTGGATTTTTAGCCTTTGACTTCACCTTCACTCAGAGAAGCTTACACGAATGACTTACCCACTTGAGCAAGGAGTCTTCTATCTTCACCAAGGGCTTACTCACTCTTACTCCAAGTATTTATCCTTGATCTTCACTAAGGGACTCCTTCCCTTGTTCTTCTTCACCTCTCTTAGCTAAGAGCGAGAACCTTCATATTCATGGTTAAAAATAATGATTGGGAGGTTGTGTAAGTGAGAGCCTCACAAGATATACATGTAGGACTAGCTCTCTTACAAATCTCCTACTCACTCTAATGGATGTGTATCAAGTGATTAAGCTTAGAGAGAGAGAGAGAGGAGGAGGTTGTAGGATGCACTCAACTATAGACTAGGAACCTCATATAGAGTTTTGCATTGAATGCTCAACCTTGGAATGAAGCCCAAGGGGTCTTATTTGTAGTTGGGGATGCCTCTTAGACTTTGGGAACACTTAAGAATGAGAACTAGACATTTTGTGACTTTCAACAGATATATTGTTTATTGTTGCAACTCCACAATGGCTAGAAAAACTTTTCTACACTTTTTTGTACAATGCTATTAGTCGAGTTTCTATAAAGCTAGCTTAACCGAATGCACTATGCAACAAAGCTAATTGGACCAATCGGTCGAGTTTATCCTAGATGAAATTCGACCGATCACTTAAATTAGTTTTATTCTAGTACATGGATCGGTCGAGCTATGTATATAGAAAACTCGACCGAACCATGACATTCTCAAAATCCATCAAGGATCGGTCGAGATTGTAACTTGACCGATAAAGTTCTTGTAATGAATTTTGGAAAATATCATTAAAGTGCTTAAACATTTGCTTTAAGTGCTCCTGATTTTTCTAAGATTAATTACAAGTCATACAATCATTACAAGTGATTTACAACATGATTCTAATGGGTTTACATCATATTCCAAAAACTTGCACTCATATTGACTTTGACTTGTCTTTTCTCCAATTTTAGATGCACAAGTTAGGGCATTTGGAGTGTGTCTATACCTAATCTGAAATCACTCAAGTAGAAGCATTAGACACAAATAATTGGAACGGTTTAGTCATTGTCAAAACAAGGGTTTAGTGAATTTATACCTTGAGTCAACATTGACTAAATTGACCTTGAATCAACATTCTCCCCCTTTTTGAAGATGATAAACCATTCCATAAATGTATTGAAAGCATTTAGGTAAAGTCATACCTTTGGAGAAACCTAGGAGTTTCAATAGAATGGAGTTCATATGATCCCCATCAATTGATGCTCATAGAGTTCTCATACTCCCCTTAAATTGATGCTATTTTTCCTGCATGGATCACAACATTTATATAATACTATGTCTTCTACTCATATATGTTCTAGACATATATCTCTTCTCCCTTTTACCTTCTCCAATTTATATAAAAGACATGCTTCTTCTCCCAATTTGTCATTTCAAAAAGTGGAGGTATACAGATATAAGAAGCACCCCTTGCTAAAAGAAAGGAGATAGAAAAATATTATAAAAGGAGAGTAGAAGAGCAAAAACTAGGGCTTGTCCAAGCATAGAAAGAAAAGCAAGTTAAAGTATGCACTTGAACAACCTATAATGCAAGTTAAAATGCTGCAAAATACAAAAACTCACAATTTTGACCCTCAAGATGACGTAATTCTCCGAAAAAGTGTCAGGGCTCATGGCAAAGTGATGAATCTTGCTCATAAGACCGTTTCTGCATAAAAAGACTACTCTTGCATCAAAATATGGAGCTGGAGAAAATCTACATAAAATCTAAAGATACTCCAATTTCTACATACAATGTATCTCAATGTATCATGCATCACAATGTTATGCAAGAAACTCAAGATAGTAGGTATGCAATTCAAGGAACAAGCTTGATCAAGTATGAAAGAAGATACAAGCATAGCATATAGAAAATACCACTAGATGAAAAGAACTAGATTACATGTAGATAGACTACTAGTAGATGTTATCACAAGTTAGAGTTGCTAGTAGGATCTAGAAAATAGCAAGAGATACCAAATGATACACAAGATAAAGCAAGCTATGAGTAGATGTAGAGAAATATCCAAACAAATAGATAAGTAATTCCAGAAGCATGAAAGGATATAACCTACCAACAAATATCCATCAATACCAAAAGATGACTACCACTAAGAACCTCAAGGTTGTATCAAAACAAGATATACAACTAGATATATGTAGAAAGTTTGGGCGTAGAGGAAGCAATTTAGACACAACCATGAGATCCAAAGAGATCATCATCAAAACTTGCAAAGCAACTCAAAGAAAGTAATTGGAAGATATAGATATAACAATTGAAGCAATTATAGAGATAGAGTTGTAAGCAAGAAAGGCAATTTAAAATATGGAAATAAGCATATATAAAGATACCAAATGGGAGTGCCAAAGAATAAGGCTATTGGTTGAGAAAATCTAGTTGAGAGGGAAATTCTCATTCAATAAGCCAAATGTATATTTTGTGTACAGTGTTATCGGTCGAGTTATGTGTATTGACATCTCGACTAATGAAAGCTATTGGAAACACTCATTGGTGTCTATCAATCAAGTTACAAACTTGACTGAACTTGTTGTCACAAAGCACACACACACACAAATATATATATATATATATATATATATATATATATATATATATATAAACTTATATAGAGGCATGATAACAATATAAGCCATATCCAAACATGTGTACGCAAGTTAGTAATGCACTATGAAAGCATTAGGAACATTTTTTGAGCAATAAAGTGAAGAGAATTATAATATACCAATTTTGACTCAAAAACCACATGCATAGTGCACACTATCTTGGCAAAACACACTATGATTGGATATGAGCAAGAAAAACATTACCTCTGTGCTTACCATTGCTTTTTCGCTTGTTTCCATCCCCTACACATCTCACCTTTCTTCTTTCATGTGGATTGAGAAGTCAATTTTTAATTCAATAGCTCAATTGAATCCATTTACAAGTACCTACAAGAAGAAAGATGGAATGGTCCCCAATCATGTTTTTGGGTCCGGAGGGGTTAGTTTATAAACCCAAGTCCTAGTGCTCTTGGGTGCTTTCCTAAATGGGAAACAAGTAGAATAATGGACAATATCATTGCAATAGTTGCATGTTCCCATAGCCTTGGGACTAGAGGATTCTCCATGAAAGATTGGAGTTCCTTTACCTTTATTGTTCCTTTGACTACCATCATACCCTAAACCATGTCTACCAATTTGTTTAGTAGTATGGTGTAGGATATCATTCAAATTCTTTTTACCAACTAAGAATCTTTGTAAAGAATATCTCAAACTATGATTATCATGCATAAGAGAAGAAATAGTGGAAGACAAATGATTGATATTATCTCTAGTATGAAAATGATCATTTTCTAAGCAAAGAGCTTTAGCTAAATAAGAATCTCTATCAATATGAAGAGTATCAACACTATTCTCTCTACTAGTAGAGTTAGAACAAGATTCAAGAGCATTGATTTTAGTAAGCAAGGAAGCATTTTCATTTTCAAACATAGTAATCTTAGAATGATAGATCATATTTTCATATTCTAAACCTTGCAAAGCCAAAACTTTGTAATTATTTTCATATTTAAGAACATTAATATCAAGAATGAGTGAATCCACAATGTTACTATGCTCTACATTAGTAATATGCATGAGAGGTTGAGCTTCAAGAAATCTAATCTTATCAAGTAAGCTAGCAATTTCAAGTTTAAGAGCATCTATTCGGCTAAGACAAGCATTTTTATCATCAAGCAAGCAAGTATTAGCATGTTCAAGGTCATTTCTATATGCAAATTATCAAGATTCTAGCAAAGCTTTTTTCATTTTTAGAAGACTTAAGAGAGGCATGAGTAGCATTAATGATAGAAATTAAAGGTTCTTTATCTAAAGAGTTTAGATTTACCTCATTGGAATCTTTACTTGTTGATGCCATAAGAGCAAAATGGCATTCTCCTTCATCACTAGAGATTGAGCTAGATCCTCCACTTGATTCTTCACTTGAGTTGGAGTTGGAGGAGTCACTTGTTCTCTTGTGCCATTTATCCTTCTTGTTGTACTTCTCTTATTTTTTCTTGTGATGATGGTCTTTTTCCTTATAGACAATCTATCTTGAAGTGACCCTTCTTTCCACACTTGAGGCACCAGATGGAGGAGGAATTCTTTCCTTTGTAGAGTCTACCCTTGGAGTACATGGAATCTTATTCAACATGAGAGGATGGAGAGGCTTGTACCATAATAGATTCAATTTGAGCCTTGATTTCAACCTTATTCATTCACTTTAGCTCTTTCTCCTCTTGTCTTTCAACTTCTTCTCTTTTGTCAAGTGTGACTTCGTGGGCTTGTAGATTTCCAATGAGCTCTTCAATGGGGAAATCATCAAGAGACCTTACTTCTTCAATGGAGATCACCTTGGATTCCCATCTCTTGGGGAGATTTCTAAGGATCTTATAGTTGATCTCTCCTCTACCCATAGGATGACCTAGGATAGTAAGGCCATTTGCAATTATGTTGAGTCTTGAGTACATGTTGGTTGTCTTCTCCTCCTTTCCCATCTTGAAGTTCTTAAGCAGCCCTTTGAGCATGTATACTTTTCTTTCCTTCACTTGAGTTTTCCCCTCATAAGTTATGCATAGATTTCTCCATACCTCATAGGTCATCTCATAAGAAGAAATCTGGTTGAACTCGGTGGGATTCATGGTGGCATAGAGGATGTTGATTGATCTTGCATTCAAGGTATATTTCTTCTTGGTAGCTTCATCCCATTCTTCTATCTTGGTCTCCAGTAGCATGTATGGATGTCCCACCATTTGCCATAGCTCAAGACTTGATCCTTGGATGTAGAATTGTAACCTTCTTTTCTAATAGAGGAAATTTCTCCCATCAAAGATTGAAAGGTTGATCAAGTATCTCCCTACTTGGTAGTCACCCATCTTATCCTACTTGTTGAAGTATATTTGGAGAATACCCACTCTGATACCAATTGTTGGATTCTAGGATGGGTGATTGGATGCTCTGGGGGGGTGAATAGAGTTGAATGTAATTAAATAAAATTCATTAGACCTTCAAGATATATCACAAGATAAGGTTGCTAAATAGGAAATTTGAGTGCAACTGAAACATACATAGAAAGGGAGAGAATGATTGAACAAGCACCAAGTGACAAGTTATGTAGACTGGTTCCACACTCCAAACTAGGAGTATGTCAATCCACTACCTAGAGAGGTCAACCTCTAGGATTTAAAGTGTGTCTTCCTCTATATATTCACTTATAAGAGTTACAACACATGACCCACCAAAGTACTTACCTATGCAATACAAAGAGTCTTCAACCTTATCAAGTACTTACCCACTTTGCAACAAGTCTTCAACCTTCTCCAAGGACTTACCCACTCTTGCAAAAGTCTTCATCCTTCTAGAAATTACCCACTCTTCTTGGATCTTCAGCCTTGGACTTCACCTTCACTCGGAGAAGCTTTCACCAAAGACTTACCCACTTGAGAAATGAGTCTTCTACCTTCACCAAGGGCTTACCCACTTTTTCTCCAAGTCTTCAGCCTTAATATTTACTAAGGGACTCTTTCCCTTGTTATTCTTCACCTCTCTTAGCCAAGAGAGAGAACCTTCATCTTCATGGTTGAAAAGAGAGATTGGGAGGTGATGGAAGTGAGAGCCTCATAAGATATACATGTAGGACTGGCTCTCTTACAAATCTCCTACTCACTCTAATGGATGTAGCAAGTGATTAAGCTTTAGAGAGAGAGAAGGTTGAAGGATGCACTCAAATATAGACTAGGAACCTCATATAGAGTTTTGCATTGAATGCTCAACCTTGGAATGAAGCCCAATGTATCTTATTTATAGTTGGGGATGCCTCTTAGCCTTTGAGAACACTGAAGAATGAAAACTAGCCATTTTATGGCTTACAACAGATATATTTTTTATTGTTGCAACTCCACAATGGTTAGAAACACTTTTCTGCACTTTTCTATACAGTTCTATCAGTCACATTTCTATAAAGATAAATTGACCGAATGCACTATGCGACAAAACTAATTTGACCAATCGGTCGAGTTTATCCTAGATGAAACTCGACTGATCACTTAAATCAATTTTGTTCCAGTGTAGGGATAGGTCAAGTTCTGTGTATAAGAAACTCGACCGAACCATGACATTCTCAAAATCCATCAAGGATCGATCGAGATTGTAACTCGAATGATAAAATGCATGTAATGAATTTTGGAATATGCCATTAAAGTGCTCAAACATTTGTTTTAAGTGCTCCTGATTTTTTCTAAGCTTAATTACAAGTCATACAATCACTACAAGTGATTTACAATATGATTCTAATGGATTTACATCATATTCCAACGAATGTGCACTTGTATTGACTTTGACTTGTCTTTTATCCAATTTGAGATGTGCAAGTTAGGGCATTTGGAGTGTGTCTATACCTAATCTAAAATCACTCAAGTAGAAGCATTAGACACAAATAATTGGAATGGTTTAGTAATCATCAAAACAAGGGTTAAGTCAATTTAGACCTTGAGTCAACATTGACTAAATTGACCTTGAATCAACAACCTTTGGGGATAACAAGAAAGGTAAGGTAAAAAGTGAGGGTGATGTAGGTGAATCCTTATGTATCAAGAATGTTCTACTTATGGATGGCCTACATAAAAATTTAATAAGTGTAATTCAATTATGTGATAATGGGTACCTTGTGCTATTTACTTCTTTTGAATGCTTGATTCTAGATTCTCTCACCTATCAAGTCAAATATAAGGGAACTAGAAGTGGTAATCTATGTGTAATTGTGCTTGACTCTATTAAGCCTATTGTTCGTAGATTCCTAGTAGTCAATTCGAATGATATTTCTCTTTGGCATCGTCAACTTGGTCATGTAAATTTGCATCAATTGAAGAAGTTGAGAAAAAAGGACTTGGTCAAGGGATTTCCCAAATTGGATTTGGAAAAGGATGAGGAATGCCAACCTTGTACCCAAGGAAAGCAAACTAAGTCCTCCTTCAAATCCAAAGGAGTCCTTTGTACCAAGAGAGCTCTTGACCTTTTTCATATTGATCTATTTGGACCAATGAGAACTCAATCGCTTCGTGGTTCCAAGTATTGTTGTTTTATTGTTGATGATTTATTTAGATATACTTGGACCTTCTTTCTCATTTCTAAGAGTGATACACTTGATATTTTCTCTAGTTTTTCTAAATGAGTTGAGAATGTAGCTTTTTACCAGATTGTTTCCATCTGTAGTAATCATGAGGGAGAATTTGAAAATGATCTTTTTGAACATTTTTGTGAAGAATCTGGATATGCACATAACTTCTTTTCACCTCGAACACCTCAACAAAATGGGGTTGTAGAGAGGAAGAATAGGTCACTATAGGAGATGGCTAGGACCATGCTTTTAGAGAATTACTCTCCAAATAAGTTTTGGGCCGAAGTCGTTGGTACCTCATGTTTTGTGCAAATCTAGGTATTTACACATCCTTCTTTAAAGAAAACCCCTTATGAGCTATGGCGTGGTAGGAAGCATTGTATAAAATATTTCTGTATTTTTGGATTTCCTTGTTTTGTTTTGGATATGAAAGGTTCTCTCTACAAACTTGATCTGAAATCTTACAAGGCTTTCTTTCTTGTCTATAGAACTACTAGCAAGGCTTATAGAGTGTTTAATATTGATCTTGCTAAAGTAGAAGAATCCATTAATATTAAGTTTATTGAGACTAAACCCTCTATTCCCAAAGATATTGTTCCAAATGATAATGTTGCAGCTGAGGTGATATCCATCCTAAAAGAACTCAACATCACCCAAAAGGGAAAAGAGGTGGTCATTCAAGAAGAAGAGAAAGATGAATAGAAGAAGGATCCAACTCCCCAGTTTGCAAAGAACCATCCAAAAGAGCTAATCTTAGGTGATCCATTTGAAAGAGTGATGAAGCGGGTTGCCTTTAACATAGAACAAGCCAACAACACCTTCATCTCTCAACTCGAGCAAAGAACGTCAAAGAAGATCTTGGGGATGATGAATGTATCCTAACCATGCAAGAAGAATTGGAGCAATTTGAAAAGAACAAAGTGTGGACCCTAGTTCCAAGACCAAGTGATAGAAATATCATTGACACCAAGTGGGTCTACCGCAACAAGCTAGATGAAAGTGACAAGGTGGTAAGGAACAAAGCAAGGTTAGTGGCTCAAGGATACAATCAGAAGAAAGGTATAGATTTTGATGAAACATATGCATTTGTATCTAGACTTGAGTCCATTCTTATGTTACTTGCTATTGCTGGTTATAAAAACTTTCTTCTTTATCAAATGGATTTTAAAAGTGCATTTTTGAATGGTACAATTGAGGAGGAAGTTTATGTTGCACAAACCCCCAAGCTTTGAACATGATAGCTTACCTAACCATGTTTATTTGTTACAAAAAGCTCTCTATGGACTCAAACAAGCACCTAGAGCTTGGTATGAGAAATTAAAGAGCTTTTTGTTAGATCATGGGTATATTATGGGCAAAGTAGATTCTACCTTGTTTCTCAAACACAATTCTAACAATTTTCTTATCATTTAAATATATGTTGATGATATCATTTTTGGTGGAACTAATTTTGATTTTTCCAAGGAGTTTAGTGATCTTATGTAGGGTGAGTTCAATATGAGCATGACGGTTGAGATTACATTCTTCATCGACTTTCAAATCATGAAAACTAAAGATGGGAACTTCATCAACCAAGGCAAGTACATAAGTAAGCTACTTAAATGCTTTGAGATGGAGAACACCAAGTTGATGGACACACCCATGTCAAACACCATCAAAATTGATAAAGATGAAGAAGGTGAGAGGGTAGATGAGAAGCTCTATAGAGGTCTGATTGGAATTTTTACTTTATTTAACTTCCTATAGACCTGATATAATGTTTAGTGTTGGCTTGTGTGCTAGCTTTCAATCAAATCCTAAGAAATCACATCATATAGCTATTACGAGGATTTTAAGGTATCTAGCAAAAAACCCAAATTTTGGATTATGGTATCCAAAGTCAAGGGACTTTACTCTTATGGATTATAGTGATGTAGATTACGCAGGATGCTTGATTGATAAAAAGTGTACAAGTAGCACTTGCTTCCTCCTAGGACCATGCTTGGTGTCTTGGTTCTCTAAGAAACAGATCACAGTGACATTATCAACTACTGAGGCTAAATACGTTGCAGTTGGGAGTTGTAGTGCCCAGGTCCTATGGATGAAGAAAATTCTCCAAGATTTTAACATTCATTTTGATGTTTCTCTTGTCTATAGTTATAATAATATTGCAATTAATTTATCTTGCAATCCTATATTGCATAGTAGAGCCAAGCATATAGAGGCTCGCCATCATATTCTTCATGATCACATTGCCAAAAAGGATATCTATATCATGCATGTGGACACAAAAAATTAGTTAGCGGACATTTTCACTAAATCTCTATCTAGAGAGAAATTTAATTTTATTAGATATAAACTGCTCATAACTTCTTTGAATGAATCTGATATGCCTTTTAGCTAGTTTCTATCTATCCTATATTCTTTGCTTATGTCTTGATCACCCTTGCTTGCTAACGTGCTAAAATTTTCATGTTAATTTGCCTTTTTTTTGCTTGTTTTGGATGTTTATCGCAAACACTTGTTTGATTGCAAAATGGTACCCAAAGATGAGCGATATGTTCCTAAGTATATTTAAAATACAAAATTTACTAGAAACATAAATTTAATTAGCATTCTAGTGGCAAGAAATTAAAATTTCTAAAGTTGGTTCAGGTTGACCATCGGACGAGTTGCCAACTCAACCAATCCATGGCCGAGGGATTTTGTAAATAGCTATTCAGTCAAGTTTCCCAGTCACATAACTCGACCGATGGCTAAAATGAAGCAAACTTAAGTATGGTTCGACTAACTTTTCTCCCTCTCAACTAGAGAAAAATTGACCGGTGTTACAACCCCAATTTTTGGGTTCATTTGGTGAGATATGTAATTTCTCATATTAAGGATATTTGAAAAAATAATGATATAATTTGTTTTGAATACATGGATTTTGTTTACAATAGCCTTGATGATTGCTTTGTGGGCTTTATTGGCTATTGGGCCCAATAACAAGGAAATTCAATTAGTAAATGAATAATTGAATTTTTTTAAGAAAAGAAAGATGTGGAAACCTCTGAAAGGCAAAAGAATGTAATCCAAGGATGAATTTTGTTCCTCTTGGGTTCCTTGTGATCCAAGGAGTCCAAAGTTGCAAAAAGAAAGCAATAAGAAAAGAAAATATCAATTAAATATTTCTTTATTAAGAAAGAAATTGAAAATAATGATAAAATGTGGAAAATAAGAGAGAAGAGGTATAATTGAATTATCCTTGGTGGATTTCGTATCCAAAGGATTCCTAATATTAAAAGGAATACCAATGAGGAAAATAAAAGAGAATAAAGAGAAATCCTCAAAAAGAGATATTTTTTTTAAGAATAAAACAAGATAATGAAGAATAATGCATTTAGATGCATCTAGAAGGATAATAAGTATCCTTAAAAAGGAATTTCAAAATCTTTGAGTTTCTTGGGATCCAAGGAGTCCCAATGAAGAAAAAAGAAAGAGAAAATACCAATAATAGAAAATAAGAAGATAATGTGAATACATTATTAATGGATTATGTGGTATTGCTAAAAAGAAAGTATTTGCTAATAAAGGAAAATAGGATTTCATGCCAATGGATTAAAAAGTAAGAACAAAGAGAATAAGAGGGATGATTTTCAAAATCCTAATATTTAAAGAAAAAGGATTATCAAAAGAATTAGGAAAGAAAGAGAAACATGCTTCCTAATGAAAGGAATTGAATTCCTATTGGAAGAGGGATTGGTTGCTTCGTGGGCAAGCACCTCAGGGTGTTGCCACACTTCCCCATATAAGGGGTAAGGCCTAGGGTCAAGTCCAGGAGAATACCGAGCACTCTTCTCCCTCCTTCTTCTTTTGTCCAAAATCCTAATGATGGATGTATAACCCTATCCCTGGAGCTTAGGGGCCGTGGAGGAGCTACAATGGGGCCGTGCTGCTCCCACGACCTCAAGGGATATACTCGGTAGTCATCCCTCCTCCATGACCGTGTGCAGCAGTAGCAGCATGGCTGCAAGAGCAGCCACACTTTGCTGCCTTTGTGTGCGGATAACCAACCAGCTTGGCAATGGATCAGAGGCACCTTGGGTGCGCATGGGCGCGGTGGAGGCAGGGGCTGCTTTTCCAGTGAAGATTGGGCCCAGAGCTAAGCACAAGAGCTGCGCCAAGGCTGCAGACCGGCGGCTGCAAACCAGCTACACGAGGAAGAAGAAGAGTAGAGGGTATGTTGGACCATTTTGCCCCTCTGGGGTGTGAAGGAACATCCAATTACGCAAGGGCACCATTGTAATTTGGTTATGTTTCCCAAAGCGGCGCGTTGCATGGGTATGCTGACGTGTCAGCATGCCATTGGCTCAAGTAAGATTTTATTGTGAAATTCATATCTAATAAACCGTAGTCAGATAAATACAAATAATATATGTATTTTGATCAGGAGAACGAGAGGAATCCAATAAAAATGATGTTAAAGATTGATTCCGTTCCTAATTGCAAACGTACAAGAAGTTGATGAAAAGTGCATTAAAGTTAGGTTAAAAACCCTATTTGTGAATAAAGGTTGAATCTAGTATGCTTAATGGGTTAATTTAAGTATTAATAACCTGTTGAATGATAATGTTAGATTCAAACCTGATCTAGATGTGAAATTGCATGATTTAGGGTTTTTACCTCATATGAGAATGATTAAGCATTTAGAAACCCTAATTTAGGGTAAAAGAGGATAAGATCATATTTAATTTGAAAAATGTGAAAATATGTTGTTAAATGATGGTTCTAAGTTATTTTTATATAAAAGTTCCTAATTATGGGTAAATACCCTTACTATAGTAATTAGGGTTTTCTAATGAATAAAAGGTAGATTTAATGATATATAGAGTTCATTTGTGAATTAGGCCATAATGAACTATGAATTGATGATAAATGAGTATAATGATCTTGCCATGGATTAAAAGGATAAAAATGGTAGTTTTAACATAAAAGAGGCATAATGGGCTTAATTAATGTTTAAGTGTGCCTTAAATCCAAAATTAGGGTTTGTAAGTAATTGAATAGAAATAGGGTTTAAAATAGTAAATGAAGTGAAACCCTAAATGCAAAATGAAACCCTAAAATGGATCTGGAAACCTTAGGAAGTGATTTCAAGCTGAATAGAAAGAATCTTGATAAAGTGTGTAGTAAATAGAGTACATGTGTTTTTCAGGATTCTTGATTATGTGGTTGAATTACTTTCTTGGATTGCTTTCTTGATTGGAATTGATATTAGCTTGAGAAATCTACTGAACAGGTATGTGGTTAGGCTTATGAATAATCAATTTAGTTTCACGGAGATTTCTGAACGTGTTTATCGAATGCTTGAAAATAACTGTTCGATGCCTTTTATTTCATGCAACTATAAAGTGACTATGATTATCACCATGAATATATATATATAACTGGCTTAGATCCGAATCCACCTCTATGGCTTGTAAAGGCTAAAAAGGGGTAACCTAGAGTAAGGTCTAGGTTATCGTGGGTTAGAAATTGGGCTACCAAGTGTAGTGACATGAGACCCTTTAGCATGCCATGAGTTAAGGAGTGGGCTACTTATAGGTAGTGTCATGTGACTCAACCCTAGAAACTGGTTCACCTATAGGTGGGACCATGAGGGGTTTAATGGGGAGCTACTATAAGGAAAGTAGTATCCAGGTCCACTGCAGGGATAGCGTAGAGGATAGGGAATGCATGGATCGCGTAGTTATATTTAAAATGTAAAATTGTTTGTTAAATGGTAATTGGCTGTAGTACATTGTTATGAATAATTACACGATTATTGGTTCCCCCACATACCAGCTTTATGCTGACCGACATTTTTTTTGTAGCTTTTTTAGGTACAAATCCAAAAGGACAAACCGTAAATCATCATATTGTGAAATACATGAATTAAAATACAAGGAGGATTAGTTAGAGTAGAATTCATATGTGGATAGAAGTTAGAGATCCAAGTTTTTAAAAGGTATGAAAAAGTTTATTTTCTTATAGCTTTCCAGTTTAGTTTGTTAATAATTGTTCTTAGTTAATTACCGAACCTTTGATCCAGAAATTATGTGTGCGGCTTTGACCTCTCGGTCTCCCTTAATTGGGGGTTACTGGAAGGTGGGGTCGTAACATTTGGTATCAGAGAAAAGGGTTCCTCACTTAATCTTTAATAATTATTAAATTTTACAAATTCTGTAGAACCCAAGGGAGTTATTAGAGGATTATCTGAAAGGCAGAGGTGTCTAGAAAAGGATCACGACTGGGGGCTGGCAATATTTTCCTTCGCACCGCTAGTCAGAATACGAGGACTCCCGGATCCGTGTGACTTCCTGGCCAAAGTCTTAGGGCATGACTCGAAATAAGATACCTTTAGGACTCTCTCATCTTGTTCATCCCTTCTCAACTCAAATTCTATTAAGGACCTTAAGGATTAGGGTTTTCTCTCTTCTCCTCACCCTCATGAGGTATGGGTAAGGTTGATAAGGTTTAAGGAATCCTCCACCAAATAAATGAAAAGCATGTAAATAAGATGTCATGGATATAAGCTTAATAGAATAAGCTAAACTAAAGGATATATACATGCTTAGTTCGTATGACATAGGTTGTCATGCCCTCAGAAGAGACCCGAGGCTAGACCTTCTTGTCAGGAGGATAAATAAAGAAAGTTAGTCTTGGAGAATGAGATCTCCATTACAAGTGAGACCTGGCACATCCTCTGAGGATGATGTTAACCCTAACCCTAAGTGAAGGTTAGAGAGAGAGATGGCATGATGAGTTAGACCAGGTGTTTGGATGGACATGCCTTGGATGACCTAGAACCTTTAGCAACCCAACCCTGGAAAGGGGCGAGCATGTTAGAGTGAAGGATAGCTCCTTCAAGGATAAGGTTAGTGAAGAACCTATGGAAACCCTATGAGCTTATATGAGCATGGCATAATATGCACCTAGAATGTGTCAGTAGTGCGAGTAATAGATTGAAACCCTAGCCATGAGAGTATGAATGAATAGCCTATGAGATAAGTGTAAAGAGCTATGGATAGCCGTGAGAAAACATAGGCTTCACCATGTAGGGGTATGCTTGTGAGCTTGATCCCTCTTGGAGAGATAGCCTCTCGTAGTAAGGTTGTTTGTAGGATTGGCTCTAGAAAGAGAGAGCATGACTCATGCAAGAAGGTTGGAAGCCTAGACTCTGAGATATGAGGAACAATGGGGAGTTCAGGATGATGCGACCTAAGTGGATGATAGGGGTTGCCTCATGCTCGATCCCTAGAGAATGATGATATCTTGGTTTCCTTTAGAGGAACCAAACCCTAGAGAGAGGATGAGACTTCTGGCACCTATGTGCCTATGGTATAAGTGTTTACCTTCTGAGAAAGGAAAAAGAAGTTATGTATACCCTGGAGAGGTTTAGTGACAGGTTGTGGGGCCTTATGCCTTGTTGGTTGTCCTTAAGGAGGACTCGACTCTGAAGTGTTACTCGAGTAGAAGGATGACAAGAAGTGTGTGTCATGCCTTATACATGCCTGATTCGTGGTTAATAGATTGAGCATGTAGTTGGTCATCAAAAAGTGAACCTAGGGTTCCTAGGCCTAAGAGGGGAAGTGGTGTACCTAATGCTCGTGATGAGAGTTGAGTTTCTATAGATGCGAGCATGGTATTTCTTATGTTCAGAGGGAAGGGAAACCCCTTAAGTTTAAGGTGTGTTTGATGAACCCCTCACAGCTAAGTTGATGACATGGGAAGGTATGATCTTGATCCAGTGATTAAGGAAAGAGAACAAGTATGACCTAGCATGGTTTAGTAGGTGGTCTGCTTATGCCTTAGTAGTTGATGGGTTAAGCATGCCCATGTGTATGTAAACCCTAAGGATGTTTGTGACCTTGTTGTCAAGAGTTGTAGTTTCCCCCCATCCCGGGAGAGGGACCCTTTGGTAGGGTGTATACCAATTTTGTGGGTTTCGAGGAAACTTAAAGAGGTCTCATAGGATCTTGAGAAACTAAGTGAAAAGTACATGGTATGAGAATGAACCTGTAGACCTATATATAACCATCTCTAAGTGCATATGGATGTGTTACCATGGAGGTAACTAGTAGGGGGGCCGATCAAGGTAGGCATGTCACCATGACCCCTATGAAAGGATGAAAGTCAGCCCATGAATGTAGAGAGAGATGATGAAGTCTTGGGTAAGGTTCTAAGTTGAACATGTACTATGTTAGAATCTGAAGTCTATCCTAGGGTCAGGTAGGGATAAGACCGATGGAAGTAGGAGTTGCCTAATTCCCTAGTTGCACATGACCATAGGGTCGGTAGGTAACAACTATCATTGTCTGAGGGCCATGGGTTAGGAGAATGATCACCTTCATGAACTGATGAGACCCAAAAGGGCAGATGAGTAGGGCACTCTCTGGATGCATAAGGGAAGAGGGATGACCCCAAAAGTGTCGGTACCCTATAGACCTAGAGGAGATGACCAAGGAATGTGTGTGGACCCAAGTAAGTTCGAGACCAGTTTTCCATGGAAGTAATTTTGATATCAAGATGATTGTAATATAGAGGCATAAACGACACGTTTCAACTTAGATTGAAAGGTGTACTGGCAAGGTGGGATGTACCATCTCTACTCTTGGAACAGGAAGAACTCTGTATTTGGACTGCAGTTAAATGCTTATTTCCTCTTGTTATGGGAGTGAGAGATAGGACAGTACACATGCCATACACCAAGGATAAAGATGATGTGGGTTGGAACGTTGCTATGAGATATGGGGACAAAGAAGATAACATACCCTGGTAAAGTAAACAATACATGGATGGTTTGCAAACACTAAGAGAAATGAGGTAGTCATCTTATGAGGATGTTTTATCATGAGCTATATGGAACTTGCAAGTTATACCAGGTTGAGTTTGATCACCATGAGGATGAGCTCAGAGTTTCTTGATGAAGATAGACATAGATTTTGAGGTGAGACGATAAGTGAAATACATGAAGGTGTATGTCATCAACATTACCTAATATGTAAGGACGTGAAGCGGTAATAGATGCTCTAGTTGAGATATATCTGCCTAGTTTGGCTAGAGGCTAGAAGAGGTTGTTAGGCTAACCCTAAGTTTGGAAAGGAGATGTGGTCGGCTAACACTCAGATGTAACGAAATATGTTGATCAAGTTAGTGGTTGTTTGGTTAGCCAGCCCAGGGCTTGATGCAATGAAAGGATGGTTGTAGAATCTCAAATGCACTTCTTTGGAAAGGAAGGTGATGAAACCCCGACTAGAGTAGTTTAGGGTTTCTGAGGAATTGATCTTGAGGAATCATGACATACATGAAATCATAATTGAAGATCACCATACACCATGGTACTACCAAGATAATAAGTGACAGTAGTACTTTAGATGCCTAAGATGAAGTTGCATGTGGTTTATGGCCATGCAAGCCGTAGGTGAAGGATGAACACCAGTAACCCAGTGCATTGATATAAAGGATAAAGAGTCCCCGAAAGAGAAAGGGAGTTCATCACTATGGATGTTGTAAGTCTCCCCTAGACTAAGGAAGGTTGAGATGCAATATGGGTTATGGTAGATCACCTTACCTAGATGACATGAGAAAGAAAGAGTTCTGTCAAGGGACATATCTGGTTGAACTACCCATGAGAGAGATGGTTCAACTACACCATGATGCGAGTTCAAAGGTTCTTGGGTTTGACCTAAAGGTTCCCTTCCAAAAGGTCGAAGTAGGTACATGAAGAACTCGATGTTAGTATAGTTTATTACCCTTCACTAATGGTTAGTATGATCCAGACTAGAGGGTCTGATGAGAGCATGTGGGCTCATTCAGGGTGATACATAGAGACAATTCTTATCCTTTGTAAGACGTGATGATAACCACCATAGCCAGTATCGGGATTTAAAGAAGCTCTGTAAGGGAGGTTGTGTCGGTCACCACTTCCGTAAGGTGATGTTGGTGAAAGGACCACGTGATGGTTAGAAAAGGACCACAATGTGTGTAGATTAAGTCTCTTTGATCATGCAATGGCTGAAAGGAGCCTAGAGATGACAGGAGTTGTGAGCGGATGCAAAGTAGACTGACATGCAATTCACTATGGGAGAATATGTGACATGAAAATCCGACTCCTCTGAGCTATAACTAAGAAAGCTGAGTCCCCGATACATGGGTCCATTGAGATGGATTGGTGGAGAAGGTTAACCTTACCCCTCAGGATAAAGAAATGTGTGATGAGTTCCAGGTGTCCAATTTAGAGCACTATGTGAGGTACCCCGACCATGTGTTGAGAAATGAACCTAGTGAGCCCCAAGGGAGGCTGAAATGGCCTGAGTCACCTGTGCAGTTTATAGATGCCAGGATGAAAGAACTCAGAGAAAAGAATAAGTGATGATAAAGGTTCTTTGGAAGCGCCATGAGTAAGGTGAAGCCACATGGGAGCCAATGATGGACATGGAAAAGTCTTATCCTAAATCGTTTATTTGCTTGATAGAATTTTGAGGACAAAATTTCTATAAGAGGGGAAGGATGTTACAACCCCAATTTTTGGGTTCATTTGGTGAGAAATGTAATTTCTCATATTAAGAATATTTGAACAAATAATGATATAATTTGTTTTGAATACATGGATTTCGTTTACAATAGCCTTGATGATTGCTTTGTGGGCTTTATTGGCTATTGGGCCCAATAACACGGAAATTCAATTAGTAAATGAATAATTGATTTTTTTTAAGAAAAGAAAGATGTGGAAACCTTTGGAAGGCAAAAGAATGTAATCCAAAGATGTATTTCGTGCCTCTTGGGTTCCTTGGGATCCAAGGAGTCCAAAGTTGCAAAAAGAAAGCAATAAGACAAGAAAAGATCAATTAAATATTTCTTTATTAAGAAAGAAATTGAAAACAATGATAAAATGTGGAAAATAAGAGAGAAGAGGTATAATTGAATTATCCTTGGTGGATTTTCATATCCAAAGGATTCTTAATATTAAAAGGAATACCAATGAGGAAAATAAAAGAGAAATAAAGAGAAATCCTCAAAAAGAGATATTTTTTAAGAATAAAACAAGATAATGAAGAATAATGAATTTAGATGCATCTAGAAGGATAATAAGTATCCTTAAAAAGGAATTTCGAAATCTTTGAGTTTCTTGGGATCCAAGGAGTCCCAATGAAGAAAAAAGAAAGAGAAAATACCAATAATAGAAAATAAGAAGATAATGTGAATACATTATTAATGGATTATGTGGTATTGCTAAAAACAAAGTATTTGCTAATAAAGGAAAATAGGATTTCGTGCCAATGGATTAAAAAACAAGAACAAAGAGAATAAGAGGGATGATTTTCGAAATCCTAATGTTTAAAGAAAAAAAATTATCAAAAGAATTAGGAAAGAGAGAGAAACATGCTTCCTAATGAAGGAATTGAATTCCTATTGGAAGAGGGATTGGTTGCTTTATGGGAAAGCACCCCACGGCGTTGCTACACTTCCCCATATAAGGGGTAAGGCCTAGGGTCAAGTCCAGGAGAATCCCGAGCACTCTTCTCCCTCCTTCTTCTTCTTTTGTCCGAAACCCTAACGATGGAGGTATAACTCTATCCCTAGAGCTTAGGGGCTGTGGAGGAGCTACAATGGGGCCGTGCTGCTCCCACGACTTCAAGGGATATACTCGGTAGTCATCCCTCCTCCCTGGCCATGTGCAGCAATAGCAACACGGCTATAAGAGCAGCCGCACTTTGCTTCCTTTGCGTGTGGATAACCGGCCAGTTTGGCCATGGATCAGAGGCACCTTGGGTGCGCATGGGTGTGGAGGAGGCAGGGGCTGCTTTTCCAGTGAAGATTGGGCCTAGAGCTAAGCACAAGAGCCGCGCCAAGGCTGCAAATCGGCGGCTAGGGCGGCTGCAAACCAGCTGCTCGAGGAAGAAGAAGAGTAGAGGGTGCGTTGGACCATTTTTCCCCTCAGGGGTGTGAAGGAACATCCACTTATGCAAGGGCACCATTGTAATTTGGTTATGTTTCCCAAAGCGGCACGTTGCATGGGTATGCTGACGTGTCAGCATGCCATTGGCTCAAGTAAGAGTTTATTGCAAAATTCATATCTAATAAACCATAGCTTGGATAAATACAAATAATATATGTATTTTGATCAAGAGAAGGAGAGGAATCCAATAAAAATGATATTAAAGATTGATTCCGTTTCTAATTTCAAAAGTACAATAAGTTGATGAAAAGTGCATTAAAGTTAGGTTAAAAACCCTATTTGTGCTTAAAGGTTGAATCTAGTATGCTTAATGGGTTAATTTAAGTATTAATAACATGTTGAATGATAATGTTAGATTTGAACCTGATCTAGATGTGAAATTGCATGATTTAGGGGTTTTACCTCATATGAGAATGATTAAGCATTTAGAAATCCTAATTTAGGGTAAAAGAGGATAAGATCATATTTAATTTGAAAAATGTGAAAATATGTTGTTAAATGATGGTTCTAAGTTATTTGTATATAAAAGTTCCTAATTATGGGTAAATACCCTTAATATAGTAATGAGGATTTTCTAATGAATAAAAGGTGGATTTAATGATATATATAGTTCATTTGTGAATTAGGCCATAATGAACTATGAATTGATGATAAATGAGTATAATGATCTTGCCATGGATTAAAAGGATAAAAATGGTAGTTTTAACATAAAAGAGGCATAATGGGCTTAATTAATGTTTAAGTATGCCTTTAATCTGAAATTAGCATTTGTAAGTAATTGAATAGAAATAGGGTTTAAAATAGTAAATGAAGTGAAACCCTAAATGCAAAATGAAACCCTAAAATGGATACGGAAACCTTAGGAAGCAATTTCAAGTTGAATAGAGAGAATCTTAATAAAGTGTGTAGTAAATAGAGTACATGTGTTTTTCAGGATTCTTGATTATGTGGTTGAATTACTTGCTTGGATTGCTTTCTTGGTTGGAATTCATATTAGCTTGAGAAATTTACTGAACATGTATGTGGTTACGCTTATGAATAATCACTTTAGTTTCACGACGATTTCTGAACGTGTTTATCAGTTGCTTGAAAATAACTGTTGGATGCCTTTTATTTCATGCAACTATAAAGTGACTATGATTATCACCATGAATATATATATATAATTGGCTTAGATCTGAATCCACCTCTGTGGCTTGTAAAGGCTAAAAAGGGGTAACCTAGAGTAAGGTCTAGGTTATCGTGGGTTAGAAATTGGGCTACCAGGTGTAGTGCCATGAGACCCTTTAGCATGCCATGAGTTAAGGAGTGGGCTATTTACGGGTAGTGCCATGTGACTCAACCCTAGAAACTGGTTCACCTATAGTTGGGACCATGAGGGGTTTAATGGGGAGCTACTATAAGGAAAGTAGTATCCAGGTCCACTGCAGGGATAGTGTAGAGGATAGGGAATGCATGGATCGCACAGTTATATTTAAAATGTAAAATTGTTTCTTAAATGGTAATTGGATGCAATACATTGTTATGAATAATTGCACGATTATTGGTTCCCCCACATACCAGCTTTATGCTGACCGATGTTTTGTTCGACGACATTTTAGGTACAAAGCCAAAAGGACAAACTGTAAATCATCATATTGTGAAATACATGAATTAAAATACAAGGAGGATTAGTTAGAGTAGAATTCATACGTGGATAGAAGTTAGAGATCCAAGTTTTGAAAAGGTATGCAAAAGTTTATTTTCTTACAACTTTCCAGTTTAGTCTGTTAAAATTTAATAATTGTTCTTAGTTAATTGCCGAACCTTTGATCCAGAAACTATGTGTGCGGCTTCGACCTCTCGGTCTCCCTTAATTAGGGGTTACTGAAAGGTGGGGTCGTAACAACCAGCCCACTATCCAGCTCCCTCAAGCTCTCAACCCTTAGCTTGACCATCCTTTGCCTCATCCTAGTTTGACTTTGCTCGACTTCCCTTAACCTCCTTCTCATTAACCCTAGGTGTTTGGTCAGCTTGTGGTGGTGTTTTCTACATTTTTGACCTCTCAATCCTCTTATCTCGCCTCCATGACTTCGAATTGGATAAAGAGAGCCTCTCCATCCGGTGCACCATCCTCCTCTAATTCACACCTTATACGCTTTGATGGTACCTTCTTTGTCTCCAATGATGCTCTAAATAGGTACAAGGAGCTCCTTCCTAGGAACCCCTTTCCTTTTCGTGCACTTTTTGAGCCACGTCCACATAGAAAAAAGGTTATTGATCAAGTTGTCAAGTTACTTTACAACCACCACCTCTCTGCCTTGAGTGTTGAACACGCGTGCTACCACAATTCCATCACAAGAACCAAATCCATTCATGAGTTCTATGCAAATTTGTAATGGAATTACGACACTCTCATAACCCCTCCTAATGCTCAATTAGTCCTTACTTCCATGATAGCTGGGAAGAAATTCTAAGTCTCTGAGTATACCTTGAATATCTTTTTCTCTGGTACTGAGGTGAGTGATACACGGAGGAAGGATTACCCTAAGCTTTTTGACCTCCTAGACCCTGAGGCCTTCTACAAGCAATATGATCTCACTCTCACCGACATTCATAAATTCTTTAATAAGCCTTAGTTCCTCTATAAGAAGAAGTCTACCCTTCCCTTCTCATCCTTAGAACTCAAGAACCACATACTTGCCATATTAGCCAACTGCAATATTCATCCAAAGAAAAACCAAACTAAAATTGCATAGAATACTACGGTGATTATGTTTTTTATCGTTAAGAACATCAAAGTCAAGTGGGCTAGATATGTTCTCCACCACATGACCTACTTTGACTCTGGTAATAAGACCCATGGCACCCACCCACCCTACCTAGCCCTAAATTCTGGTCTTTTTCAGACTGCCACTAACAAATCTCTTTTCCATGACCTTCATTACAAATTTGCCCAGAAGGAGTTTGCATCAGTGAGACCACACTTCAGAAGAGTGTTCCTACCCCTTCCTCTACCACACCTAGATCCTCCACCTCCACCCATGCACCTCCACAACCTCAGTCATCTTGACCTGCCCGCGCCTCTTTCCATGTGTGAAATGAAACCCTCATGGGTTACATGATGCATCAATAGGCATATAACCTTTAGGTTCAGGAGCACATGCATCATAATCTTTGTGCCATCATGTCTACCATGAACCTCTCATGTGCACATCCTTACCCTACCTACCAGCCCTACCTGGGAGGTGATTATGCATCCTAAGAATATAATCACTTTTAGCCTTCCCATCCACCTATTACTTCCACTGCTACACCCTCGTTGTGTTACCTCTCCCTACCAGTCCTATAGCTACCCTACTTGCAGGACTTGGCACTTCTTCTCCTTCTTACCCTCAAGATCAAGAATTACATGACCTTGGTATGTCTTAGGCAGAGCAAAATGCCAGGTGGCCCGGTCATGGCTTTGGTTCCTCTGTCAATGAGGAGATGCCAGATCAAGCTGATGAGGAAGTTGCTACTACTGATGAGGAGGCATTTGAGGATGATGGCGATGATGGTTCTGATGGCTTTGCTGGTGACTCTGGTGATGAAGGTGACATTGTTGTCTCTATTGCACCTTCAGACTAAGATGATGACTATGAGCTAGAAGCCTCTGATGATGATGATGATGATGATGTGGACATAAATAACCTAGAAGTTTAGATGTTTTAGTTTTAGTCTGTAGATGTTGATCATATATATCTTTATAGACTATTTTTTTACTAAAAACATCTGGGCACATTATCTGAGATGTACTATTTTCATCATCATGTCCGTTTCATCATTTTGGTTTGTAGTTGTTTCTAAGGACATCCTTTCTATGTTGTAATCTTAATCATATGTACACTTACTCTTTGATTTACTATATCTCATGAGTTGGTTCCATGTTTCCCATATTTTGATTATGACTTAGATTGCTTGTTTCTCTCTCATCTCCTTTTGGTGTATGCTTTGAGATTGCATGTTTTATCATGAGGATGTATGCTTTTGGTTGTGCTTGGATAAGACCTATTTTTGTGCTCTTCTACCCCCTTCCTTTTTGATAATGTCAAAAGGGGGAGATAAGTTCGATGTGTTGAAGCTCAACCATATTTCTTTTATTGTCTATGTGATCCTTTTCTTGCTCATTATATGCTTTATCATGTGACTTGCTAAAGTATCATATATTGTTTTGTTTAGAAGACTAACTATGTAGGTAAGAGTAAGCTTAGATTGAGGGGGAGCAATTCACATTGATAAAATCATGAATCCCCCTACAATTCACAAGTCAAAGGTATAACTTTACATATCCTTTTCAATATGATTGAGGAATGGTTTGTCATTGTCAAAAAGGGGGAGAATGCTGACTTGAGAGTTATACATTGTCCATATTTTGATAATTACTTAACCATTCCATTCCTATGCATCTAATATGTTTGTTCAAGATTGATTTCAGGTTTTAGTACATGAAAAGGATCAAATTACACAAGCCCTAGCTTGTTCAAATTCAAATCAAAAGCAATGGAAGTGTGATTTTTGGGAGATCACTCCAAATCACCTTAGCTTAATTTTGTAATCACTTGTATTGATGATATGACTTGTAACTATGATGAGACAAAATTAGAGACACTTAATTCCAAAGTTTGGTCACTCAAACTTTGTTTGGGAAAATTTGTCACAGACACTTTGTCGGTCGAGTTGGAAACTTGATTGATCCAGTGATGGATTTTCTGAAATGTCCAAATTGCTTGAGTTTCACACTCATAGAACTCGACCGATTGATCAACTAAGTAAAACTTGATGCAAGTGTGGGTAAGTCCTTATTGAAGGCTGAAGACATCTTGATCAAGTGGGTAAGTCCTTGTGTAAGTGAAAGACTCTTGTCTTGAGTAGGTAAGTCCTTGGATGTATGGTGGTCTCCTTGTATCTGTTATGATGGAATATAGGTGTACATGGATTGCAAAGTCCTAGAGGTTGACCTCTTTAGGTAGTGGATTGACTATCTCCTAGTTTGGAGATTGGAACCAATCTAACCAATTTGTCCAAGTGTATGTTTAAATTTCTCTCATTCTTGCTGTGCTTTCTTAGATAGGACTTCAAATTGATCTTAAAATTTTAGTTTCAATTCATATAATTTGAAGGTATAACTATTCCTGTGAGAATTTTGAAGCTCTATTCACCCCACTCTATAGCCCTAGATCCAACAATTAAGTCACATCTCTCTCCTGAGTCATGGTACATGAAGGACTCTTTTGAGTGTTGGTCTCTCCTCCCTGATCACTCTCTCTATTCAATTCCACAAGAAAGAAATTTAATATTCATGATCTTCATATCTGGACAATCTCTCCCATACCAGATATGATAGGGTTTTGTGCCCTAGAGTCCCCAGTTGACTAGACTCCCCCAAGTACCCCTATTTATGCTTCCATGATAGACTCTCATCCATCTCCGACCCACACGTATATAAGTCAAGCCCCTAAAATGTTCACTGGACATGGAAGTGTCAAATGCCAGTACCAATTTTCCCTCTAGTGGCCCCACACCCTTCTACCCTACTCCATCTATGTGTTCCGTCTACCTCCAACTGGACATGGCATTCTAGTCTCCCACGAGCCCTATAGAAGATACAAAAACTTTCATTGAGGAACCTAGAGGCTTTTCCAGCTTCCGGGTTGGTTGAAACCAATGTAAATCACATTACCCAGTTTTCCCCCTTTTCTCCCTAGTTGTTGTTCCAACCACATAACATAGCAATACACCACGACGCCTCCCTGGACCTCTCTTAGTCGCGGTTCCTCACTGTATGGCTTTAATGGCATGTTTCAGACACGCTCATGCTCTCTGACACTCTGAAGTTTACTGTGTGGCCTTCATGAAGCTTTTCTTCCTGGAAAATAAGTTCTTTGGTGTGGTAATCTCATTTTCCCCCTTTTGCCTATTCGTTATGTTGAGACCAATGTCGATGTTTTGACTACCGATTACAATGATTTTCATGAATTTTGGCTTCGTTGGGGTATGGTGGGTCATCTCTGTCATGGTTGTAGTAGGTGTCGATGACATGGACAGAGTTTCCAGGTTGCTACTTCATGACAGCTAGGGAGGAGCTGGACTCTAAGCATCTAGCCACCAAATACTCACCAGTTTGTCTCCCCGAGTTTGTCAGGCTTTGGCAATGAAGGTCGAAGCCCTAGTTTTCACTGACGACAGTAAGAATCTAGTTTCAAATTCAAGGTTTCTCACCTTTTCCTTTTGTTTCTTCATTAGGTTCCTCCCTCACAGAGGTTTTTTTTCCGATAAGAATAGCAACCTAAGTTTTACGAGCTTACTCCATGTTTATTCAATTTCATAACGCGCCTCTTGGGCAATATGGTATCTTGACATATTTTATCACTTTGAGAAGTCACATATTTTGGATATGGACCGGGTCACATGTCCAGTTCTAGTAGGTCAGCTCATCAGGTTCTAGTCGTCCTTTGATTAAAATAAAGGATACATGTGGATTTTCTAGAATTTCTGATTGGTCAACATATACCTAATCTTCAGAAATTCATGGAAAATTCGACATACCTCATATCAAGGTGGACCTTATATGGATTTTGCTCAATGTTTCGAGATCTAGATGATGGGCTATGTTTAAAAGCCTGATTTGACTTTGATTTTTCCTATTTTAGTCAAAAACTATGAATCCCTAGGAATTAAGGTGAACCTAATTATTAATGAATGATTATTTGAATGAACAAAATAATTAGGGTATAACCAACCGAATGACGTGATTAGGATTTTGTCAACCCAAAGAAAACAACTACAATCTCCTCTTTGAGAGAGGTAAGCAAGTTCATGCATTTTGAGTATTTAGTATTAGTTCATTGTCGTATGATTATTACGATGATCAAGTTAAACTATATGCACAATCATGTACTTCAATTTGAATAATTCTTACATCAATGTTATTAAATGATGCTTATGCTTTCAAGTCCTATTTTAGATATTTATGCCATCCTCATGTGAAATTCACTTAAAGTAAATAATTATTGTAATGAGTTGTATTATATTGTCCTCATCATGTTAAGGTTGAGCCTATGGGCCTTATGAGCACCATTGGTGCATAAGTTTTAAGGAAACTATAATCAACCACTAAGATTTAGTTATGTAAATCCAAATCTATAGTTCAATTGGTTTTGTGTCTTTCCTAATTACCAAGTTATTATGTATTATAACAATACTCAATGTCATTTACTCTAACGTGGTTTTATTACATGCATGGTAGGGGGCGTGATGCCCACATGTATACAGTAAATGTCAAGGATATATCATATGAACAACAGTTTAAGGAAGAGATCCTAGCTTCAAAAAGATATATATGGTGGGGTTCCATCTACTATAGAAGATCCTAAGCTTATAGACAAGTTCATGTATAAACAATACTTAATCATGTTTGGTTTAGTTAGTTTCAATTCAATAACTCATATGTAAACATATATGAATGCATATCAATATTAATGCATGGTGTTTAATTTATCTTGTAGTTATGTTACCATGTTTTGTGACATTCCTCCAGCCCAAGTGACCTATGTTATGGACAACATAGGGTTTGCTTCATTATTTATATATGTAACTGGAAGGGAGTTACAAAAATGGTATCAGAGAAAATAAGTAGACGGTCGCTAGGCAAAATAAAAATAGATCCATATGTTCTAACCCTAGGTATAGAAGAAGTAAGTGAAAGATACTAGAAATTGAAGTAGAGGTCTACACAGGATACACAAGTTCAAATAAGGATTAGAGGTATGTTCCTAGATTGTTTTTGACTTTTATGTTATCTCTAGCATTTTATATAGCATTCTCTCTCTTTTTCCCACATGTTTGTAGTATGGGACACAAGATTATGGGGTTTTGTAGAGAGGATGTTATGTGAATAACCGTGCTTGTCTTGTCCTTTCAAGTGCATGTGGTATGGTACATGTATATATGGGGGGGTGCTAAGATAAGTGTGATAAAACATGTCACCTCTGAATATATGACCGACCGACATGTATTCAAAGGCGACAAAGAAAATAAGAGTTGGCATTAAAGTTTGAGATATATAGTCACCTAACCTAATTGAATATATAATAAGTCCAATCAAGCATACAAGGGGTAGATAATTTGACAAAGAAAAAAATCATCATGCACATTCCAACAAATTATGTTCTCTACTATTTTATGATTATGTGTTGAAATTGAACATCATGTATTTTTGCTACGCTTATGAATTATGATATTATGAAAATCATTCTTAAGTGTAAGAAATCATGTTATGATGATATGATCCTCTCCATCATGTTATGTGAGCCTTAACTGGCCTTATGTGAGCCTTGATTGGCCTTATGAGCTTTGTGGGAGCATTCTGTGAGCCTTCATCGGCCTTATGTGAGCCTTAACTGGCCTTATGTGAGCTTTAACTGGCCTTATGAGCTCTGTGGGAGCATTATGTGAGCCTTCACCAGCCTTATGTGAGTCTTAATTGGCCTTATGAGCACTGTGGGTGCATTTAGAAAAGTGATTATATCAACTCAACTAAAAATCTAGTCTAATATGAAACCATGTTAAGTTAATCAAGTTCTCATGTAATTGTGTTGACCATGAGTGGGTCATATTTTTATGTATGCAAATGGGACTCTAAGATAATATTTGAGAGTTAGCATACACAAACTACATAAAACCCTAAGGTGGGTAGTATGTGGAAAATTTTAGGAAGAAATTTTATAAGGTGGGTAGAATTGTAACATGGTCATATTTTAAACTTATAAATAAATCCCTATTTAGAACCCAAAATTTTAAATTCTAAATTTGATGCTTCAACTTAACCCTAATGTGATATAGGACACTCAGGTGTTTCTAAAAACCATGTTTTCTATAGTTCATAGATAGTTGCACATTATCAACTCAATTATAAATTTATTACCAATATAACCCTAATTAGTCAATATGTGACACATGAGGGTTCACAATGCAATTGACCTACCTAATATCCCCAATCTATCCTAATTAAGATCATACGAGTTTTGCTTTTATAATAATTAACAACTTTCAAAGTATGGTCCACTAATTCTTCTAAATAATCTAAAATGGGTAAACACATGTTTATCCTAAAAGGGAAATTGTTGGTGGTTGTGACTCTTAAAACTAAAAACTAAGTTGATATTCAGATTCCTAATATTCTAACTACGTAACCTACAAAGTTTTGTCTCTTTTGGATAACCCTAGGGCTCTCAGTTAATAAATAAAGGAAATGTATAAGTTAATAAGTTAATTGATTTATTTTCTATCTAATGCACTGAATAACCCTATAGTTCCCAGTTTTATTTGATGTCACATGGACAGAGTCCACTCCAGGTCGGACTATAGGATCCATGAAGGATTTAGAGTCCTCAAGTCACCTCTCTTTCCTGAGTCTTGGTACCTGTGAGACTCTTCTGAGCGCTAGTCTTTCCTCCCCAATTCCTCTCTCTATTCAATGCCACAATAAAGAAATTTCATCTTTGTGATCTTAATATCTGGACGATCTATCCCATACAAGATATGATAGGGTTTTGTGGCCTAGAGTCCACAATTGACTAGACTCCCCCAAGTTCCCCTATTTCCACTTCCATGGTAGACTCCAACCCTTCTCCGACCCATGTGTATATAAGTCAAGCCCCTAAAATTTTCACCGAACATGAAAGAATTGAATGCCAATACCAATATTCCCTCTAGAGGCCCCACACCCTTCTAACCTACACCATCTATGTGTTGAGTCCACCTCAAACTGTCCATGGTGTTCTACTCATCCACGAGCCCTGCAGAAGATAGGAAAACTTTCATTGAGGAACCTAGAAGCTTTTCCAGCCTCGGAATTGGTCAAAACCAAGGTAACTCACATTACCCATGTTTTTCCTTTTTCTTCCTGGTTGTTGTTCCCATCACATAATGTAGAAATACACTACTTCACTTCCCAGGACCTCTCTTAGTCTCAATTCCTCATCGTCTACCTACAAAGACATGTTTAAGACACACTCAGGCTCTCTGATGCTCTGAAGTTTATCGTGTAGCCTTCATGAAGCTTTTCTTCCATGAAAATTAGTATTTTGGTGCAGTAATCTTGTTTCCCCCCTTTTTCCTATTCATTAGCACTGAGACCAATGTCAAGATTCTGATTGTCAATTACAATGATCTTCATGACTTTTAGCTTTGTTGGGGTATGGTGGGTCGTGTCTATGATGGTAGTAGTAGGTTTAAATGGCACAGGTAGAGTTTTAGGGTTGTTGCTTCTTGACAGCTAGGACGGAGGTGAATTTCAAGCATCCAACCACCAAATACCCACCAGTTAGGCTCCCCAAGTTCATCATGCTTTGGAAATCAAGGCCGAAGCTTTGGTTTTCACTGAAGAGAGTAAGAATCTAGTTTTAGATTCAAGGGTTTCTTGCCTTTTCCTTTTGATCTTCGCTGGGTTCCTCCCTCACAGAGGTGTTCTTAGAAGAAGAATAGCAAACAAAGTTTTACGAGCCTACCCCCATGTTTATCCAATTTCGTAACGCACCTATGACCAGCCTAAATCACACGCCCAAAAAAGGAGTGGATCTAGAGTAGTGCGACTCTTAGATTTGTAACCCAACTATAAAGACCTATAGTCTCTACTATAAACATGATAAACAAAATCATCAAAAGTATGGCAGCGGAAGAATTGAATTTTGACTTTATTCAAAATGTATAAAGAGTACATTATAAAATTTTCCCAAATGGGAGTACAACTTTATACAAGCAACTACAAGGATCTAGGTAGAGTAAGACTTAACTAATACAACATTGTCTCCAAACGAACAACTAGTTAACATAAAAGCAACCATGATCATATACTATATGTTCTTTCCTTCTTATCCTATCCTTAGCCTTGGGTCCACCAAGCTTCCATGCGCACTCTGATCCTAACCTGGATGGTTGGGGTCATCCAGCAAGAGAGAGATAAAAGGTATGTGTTAATAAAAAGGGATAGGATAAATAATAATAAAAAACTTTGCAATATAAAAGATTCTCCACAAGAAGTGATTTCAAAAGAAATGAGACAATTATATGAATATGAGAGAGAAAAACTGCCACATTTAAATATCAACAATTATCACATTTGCATGAATATAAATTATGACTCAACATCCTCTCAATGTAGGGTGAGGCACCTACCGGACCTCACCAATGGCAGGGGGACTAAAACCCCAGTGCCTAAAAAGTGGCAGGGGGAATAAAACCCCAGTGCCTAATATATAAAATGGCAGGGGGACTAAAACCCCAGTGCCCGACAGGGGGACTAAAACCCCAGTGCCCTGTGGGTGGTTTGTACTCATGTACACTACATTATCAATTGGCCAATAACTATATCATGCATAAACATTCACTTGGCAGCATAGTGAAAAGTATAACAAGATGCAACAAGCATTGGGAATAAAACCCAAATAAATAATCTCAATCAACAGGCCATCATAGGCAACATCATTATACAAGAATTCCAACAAGTAAAGGAGCCAACAAGGAACAACATTATTCAATGTTTCCAAATATCTCAAAAGGATGAGCCACATAGTCAATAACAATATTAAAACAATTCCAAGTAAAGGAGGCAACATATGTAGAAGAATGACTCACATGATTCCAATGATTAAGCCACAATGGCATAAACTAAGTAAAGAGCCAATAAATGTAATAGAAGGATAACAAGGCTAGCACAAATATAATTGGTGGGGTTGGATAAAAGCCCAACTGAAAGATTAGGATTGCTTGCACAATAACATTCTCATTCACCATGGATGTCACACACATAATATAGGCTTCACATCCATAATAGGTTGCACATACAAAATAGGGCTCACATACGAAATAAGTTTCACATACCTTAGATTAAATACATTACCATCACATCCATCAAACAGATAGCAAACCATCCATATATCCTAGTTATAAACATAACACGTGTATTAATATATATATAAAGACATAAAGCATAGAAAAACCCTAATTTTACAAAACTACGATTTAGAGTTCAAAACCAAGTCCAAACGATTACTCATAATCTCCTGATTAAGAAAACATATTTTATTATATAAAATAGAGTTAAAATGAATTAATTATGTATTTTAAAACATTTAACATACTAAAAATGCCAATCAAAGCAAACTTCGGAAAACCCTTGAGAATCAGGTCTCAAAAATCATAAAATCAGATTCTACGTTAAAAATTCTTTCCATCGACTATTTATTCATATTTTTCTGATAAAGGATCGATTTACTATGAATTAAGTAAACCTGACCAATCAGAAATTAGGAAAACTATAGTGTGACATGTAATTAAATAAAAATAGGATTCGATTTACATAATAGAGTAAAGGACCAAAATATCCTTGCTCGTTAAATCAAACCAATTAAATTGACGAGGGTAAAAGAGTCATTTGAACAGATCAATTGCTTTGCAAGCGAGAAAGAAGAAACTGGGGGGTGAAAAGACGATGGCACCCCAGCCAAGGAAATTATTACATTGCTCGCGCGTGACCCTCTTGGTCATTCCATGACCTGGCTTCTTCCAGCCACGGTCATGGCGCGAGCAGGCACCCAGGAGCTCAGGCTCCTCGCCCAGCTTGCCTCACAGGGCCAATCCTCACACAAGGAATAAGCAAAAAGGACCCCTGAGGTCCGGCGAAGGTGGAGCTTCCATCGCCAAAGCGCGAAGACCCCAGAACCCAAGAAAAACAAGCCAACGAGGGTCGAGAACAGGGGATCACCAACTGAGGTCAAAACCGCTGATCGAGGGGAGGAATTCCGCGGGTAAAGCCACAAATGCAACCGAGGAGTCAAGGCGAATCGAAAGGCGGCGGCGGTGAGATCGGAGGAGCAAGGAAATGCCAAAAACGGTCAGTGGCGGCGAAGCTCACCGGCGGTCTATAGGACCCGGTGCTTGGGGGCGTCGCGCGATAAAACGAGAGTAGGAGAAGGAAGAGTGGGTGCCGAGGATGGTTACCTAGCGTATAATTGACCCGAGGTGGTCGGGAGGCCGAGCAGCAGGCCAAGGTCACCGGAACTAAAGACGGAGTAGGTCAGGGAGCTCCGGGAAGCTTGAGGAGAAATTGGGGGTAGAGAAGGAAAGCTCGAAGCCCGGGGGTTGTTTCTACAACCTTAAATAGGCGTGAGGAGGACACTAGCCCCTACTGCAACTCCACGGCAGGGAAGAGAAGGAGGCCCCGATTGGGTGTTTCTTCTATAGAGGACGAAAGAGCGCGATATGGGGATCGTTGGGTTCGGAGCGTCGAACCGAACTTGATGGTGAAGAGCCAACGCGAAACCGTCGAGAATTGGTGGAGTTTGAATCCGAGGAGGCAGCACAGGCTGAGTTGCTGCCGTTTCGCGGGATGAGCGGAGGAAGAAGATAGAGTGGGCACCGTTGGATTATGTCCAGATCGAGATGATTAGATGTGAGTCGTCCGATGGAGCGCGTTTGGGAGTTAAAGCGTGACAGGGGTAAAAATAACGGAACTATAGCGTTACACACGATTTAAATGAAATCGATTCAATTATTATAACACACTATAATAAAAGCTTGTAAAATCAATTTGGGGGGTCAAATGAACTCCAAAAGCCACCAAATTTGGACCATGGGTTCATCATGACGCATTCTACAATGCTATGCAATCACTTTCTCGTTTAATGCATAATATGGCCATTAATAAATACATAGCTCATAAAAGAGTATAATAATATATTAAAATCAAGGAATTATATGAAAAATCTTATTAATGAGAAACATGAGAGTAAATTCGAGATATAAAACACACTAGGGTACAAATAATCATTACTTAACAAAATAACATATTATTATGAATTAAAATCATATTTCGAGGAGAGAGAAATAATAAAGGTTAATATACACATATATGAACTCAAATACATATTAATAATAATATATTTATCCAAAAAGCTCCAAATAAATATAATCTACTATATAATCCCATTAAAGACAAAATTACATAATTAACCCTAACTTATCCCCTAATGTGGGATATTTGTGCAAACACCCCTCAATTATCATAAAAGAGGGTAAATAGTGATTTCAACATCAAATTGTGCTCAAATTGCACAAGGAGTCCAAAAATGATCCAAAAGGATGGGAAATTTGTGGAAAAGGTCCAAATGGACTAAAAGGCAAAGAAAAGCTCAAAAGTGGGTAAATTGCAGGGAAGACCCTGAGATTCAGTATGTTACAGCACACCACCCCTTAAAGAGGATTTCGTCCCCGAAATCACAACAAGAGGAAAGAGAGGGTGAGTGTGTAACATCCCAACCATAAACAACTAGGTTATAACCCTTACTCTAGGGCACATCACAAAATCTACATAAGTCAGGTATTACTAAGGTTTCCACAAAACCTATAGCCTTTTATCAAACCCAACATAATAAGCATCTTCGCCTAATAGGCACAACTCTATCATGAAGAGGCAGCATATGTATTATACTAACACTTGTGCCACATTTTATTACATCTTAACATTATATCATGGGTATCTCCCTCATCAAGGGTTTTAAGCACAATTAGGGTTTACAAGGCCATTACAACCTATACTAAACCAATCCCAACAACAATTAATGCATTAGGTCAAAACCTAAATAACTCAACATTATTACCCAATAACTACATCATGTGGGATTATGCCATATAATTTTATCCAACAAATTATTACCCTAATAACAGGTCTAAGGGTATATGGATTATATCTAAGGAACATATTGGCACAACATCTAACATACTCATATCCATGTCATCACTAATCATTTTCTCTCACAACACTAATTACTATGAATTAACCTCACATTATATGAATCTAATTACTCATTATCCTATTAATGATTTTATCCATAAACCAGTAAGATGATCAATGAGATGTATTTTAGTCAACAAGGTGCTATGCCTAACATGTGTTGCTAATTAGGTCACAACTATGATTAAGTGATTATAATCCATTTACATGCATTAAGGTATATCATGTGATGACACCTAATGTCACTAATGTGTCAAGAAAGGCATGAAGGGTATATATATCTTGTTAAGTCTAGATGATTACACATTAGGGTTTAGGTCAATATGACCATAACATACTAAAGCATCTTTAGGGTGTATTTTACCATACACATTTTACCATTAGGGTGACTTAATCAAAACTATGTATATCCACAAATGAATAATAATGATTATGTGCAACAAGAGTATATTAAGGTTCAAGCATAAGGATTACATGACTTATCCATTACTTATAAGCAAACAAGATGAATTACAAACATATTAGGTTTATTAAACTCTAAACACATAAGCTCTCTATTCCCATGTCTAAGGAGTTAGGGTTACTTGATTTCAAGGCATTGAGGGACTCCAACCCCCTAAAGAGGATTTCGTCCTCAAAATCATCAACCCCAAAACCTAACAAGGTACTAACACTACCTTTCCACTCAAAGGGTTGACTAAGTCAAACTACTTCATTGGTATAAGATCCATCACTAAAAGTCTTACTAAAATCTATCTTCCAACTCAAGGTATAGCATAGGGTACACCAAACCCTAACATGGAAATCTAAGGCTCATATAAGGTACTTAGGGATGAAAAGATGATTTTTGTTTGAGAAAAGAAATTAAATCATCTAATAAGGGTTATAAAGGTTACTCAACAATAAGGCAATATGTCTAAAGGTAGACTATTTCGAGCTGTCCGTTTCAGATCAGGCCAGGCCAGGTCATATGAGCTCAGGAGTCCTCGTGACCAAACTAGTGGGGCGGAGGAAAATATTGCCATCCCCCAAGCTCTGACCCTTTCTAGACACCATCACTTCAACTTCTTGCTCTAATAGCTACTCAATAAACAATTCACCAAAAAGTTGACAAATTTTATTTCTAATAAGAAATTATTATGATCCTAAATCAAACATTATAGGTCAACTCTAAGGTGAAAGACTAACTAAAGGGAAACTATATCCTCTAGGGAGACAATTTTTTAATTAGTCAAGAATCCGACTACCTTGATGCTCTGATACCATGCTGTAAAGACCTATAGTCTCTACTATAAACATGATAAACAAAATCATCAAAAGTATGGCAGCGGAAGAATTAAATCTTGACTTTATTCAAAATGTATAAAGAGTACATTATAAAATTTTCCCAAATGGGAGTACAACTTTATACAAGCAACTACAAGGATCTAGGTAGAGGAAGACTTAACTAATACAACATTGTCTCCAAACGAACAACTAGTTAAAATAAAAGCAACCATGATCATATACTATATGTTCTTTCCTTCTTATCCTATCCTTAGCCTTGGGTCCACCAAGCTTCCATGCGCACTCTGATCCTAACCTGGATGGTTGGGGTCATCCAGCAAGAGAGAGATAAAAGGTATGTGTTAATAAAAAGGGATAGGATAAATAATAATAAAAAGCTTTGCAATATAAAAGATTCTCCACAAGAAGTGATTTCAAAAGAAATGAGACAATTATATGAATATGAGAGAGAAAAACTGCCACATTTAAATATCAACAATTATCACATTTGCATGAATATAAATTATGACTCAACATCCTCTCAATGTAGGGTGAGGCACCTACCGGACCTCACCAATGGCAGGGGGACTAAAACCCCAGTGCCTAAAAAGTGGCAGGGGGAATAAAACCCCAGTGCCTAATATATAAAATGGCAGGGGGACTAAAACCCCAGTGCCTGACAGGGGGACTAAAACCCCAGTGCCCTGTGGGTGGTTTGTACTCATGTACACTACATTCTCAATTGGCCAATAACTATATCATGCATAAACATTCACTTGGCAGCATAGTGAAAAGTATAACAAGATGCAACAAGCATTGGGAATAAAACCCAAATAAATAATCTCAATCAACAGGCCATCATAGGCAACATCATTATACAAGAATTCCAACAAGTAAAGGAGCCAACAAGGAACAACATTATTCAATGTTTCCAAATATCTCAAAAGGATGAGCCACATAGTCAATAACAATATTAAAACAATTCCAAGTAAAGGAGGAAACATATGTATAAGAATGACTCACATGATTCCAATGATTAAGCCACAATGGCATAAACTAAGTAAAGAGCCAATAAATGTAATAGAAGGATAACAAGGCTAGCACAAATATAATTGGTGGGGTTGGATAAAAGCCCAACTGAAAGATTAGGATTGCTTGCACAATAACATTCTCATTCACCATGGATGTCACACACATAATATAGGCTTCACATCCATAATAGGTTGCACATACAAAATAGGGCTCACATACGAAATAAGTTTCACATACCTTAGATTAAATACATTACCATCACATCCATCAAACAGATAGCAAACCATCCATATATCCTAGTTATAAACATAACACATGTATTAATATATATATATATAAAGACATAAAGCATAGAAAAACCCTAATTTTACAAAACTACGATTTAGAGTTCAAAACCAAGTCCAAACGATTACTCATAATCTCCTGATTAAGAAAACATATTTTATTATATAAAATAGAGTTAAAATGAATTAATTATGTATTTTAAAACATTTAACATACTAAAAATGCCAATCAAAGCAAACTTCGGAAAACCCTTGAGAATCAGGTCTCAAAAATCATAAAATCAGATTCTACGTTAAAAATTCTTTCCATCGACTATTTATTCATATTTTTCTGATAAAGGATCGATTTACTATGAATTAAGTAAACCTGACCAATCAGAAATTAGGAAAACTATAGTGTGACATGTAATTAAATAAAAATAGGATTCGATTTACATAACAGAGTAAAGGACCAAAATATCCTTGCTCGTTAAATCAAACCAATTAAATTGACGAGGGCTAAAGAGTCATTTGAACAGATCAATTGCTTTGCAAGCGAGAAAGAAGAAACTGGGGGGTGAAAAGACGATGGTACCCCAGCCAAGGAAATTATTACATTGCTCGCGCGTGACCCTCTTGGTCATTCCATGACCTGGCTTCTTCCAGCCACGGTCATGGCACGAGCAGGCACCCAGGAGCTCAGGCTCCTCGCCCAGCTTGCCTCACAGGGCCAATCCTCACACAAGGAATAAGCAAAAAGGACCCCTGAGGTCCGGCGAAGGTGGAGCTTCCATCGCCAAAGCGGGAAGACCCCAGAACCCAAGAAAAACAAGCCAACGAGGGTCGAGAACAGGGGATCACCAACTGAGGTCAAAACCGCTGATCGAGGGGAGGAATTCCGCGGGTAAAGCCACCAATGCAACCGAGGAGTCAAGGCGAATCGAAAGGCGGCGGCGGTGAGGTCGGAGGAGCAAGGAAATGCCAAAAACGGTCAGCGGCGGCGAAGCTCACCGGCGGTCTATAGGACCCGGTGCTTGGGGGCGTCGCGTGATAAAACGAGAGTAGGAGAAGGAAGAGCGGGTGCCGAGGATGGTTACCTAGTGTATAATTGACCCGAGGTGGTCGGCAGGCCGAGCAGCAGGCCAAGGTCACCGGAACTAAAGACGGAGTAGGTCAGGGAGCTCCGGGAAGCTTGAGGAGAAATTGGGGGTAGAGAAGGAAAGCTCGAAGCCCGGGGGTTGTTTCTACAACCTTAAATAGGCGTGAGGAGGACACTAGCCCCTACTGCAACTCCACGACAGGGAAGAGAAGGAGGCCCCGATTGGGCGTTTCTTCTATAGAGGACGACAGAGCGCGATATGGGGATCGTTGGGTTCGGAGCGTCGAACCGAACTTGATGGTGAAGAGCCAACGCGAAACCGTCGAGAATTGGTGGAGTTTGAATCCGAGGAGGCAGCACAGGCTGAGTTGCTGCCGTTTCGCGGGATGAGCGGAGGAAGAAGATAGAGTGGGCGCCGTTGGATTATGTCCAGATCGAGATGATTAGACGTGAGTCGTCCGATGGAGCGCGTTTGGGAGTTAAAGCGTGACAGGGGTAAAAATAACGGAACTATAGCGTTACACACGATTTAAATGAAATCGATTCAATTATTATAACACACTATAATAAAAGCTTGTAAAATCAATTTGGGGGGTCAAATGAACTCCAAAAGCCACCAAATTTGGACCATGGGTTCATCATGACGTATTCTACAATGCTATGCAATCACTTTCTCGTTTAATGCATAATATGGCCATTAATAAATACATAGCTCATAAAAGAGTATAATAATATATTAAAATCAAGGAATTATATGAAAAAGCTTATTAATGAGAAACATGAGAGTAAATTCGAGATATAAAACACACTAGGGTACAAATAATCATTACTTAACAAAATAACATATTATTATGAATTAAAATCATATTTCGAGGAGAGAGAAATAATAAAGGTTAATATACACATATATGAACTCAAATACATATTAATAATAATATATTTATCCAAAAAGCTCCAAATAAATATAATCTACTATATAATCCCATTAAAGACAAAATTACATAATTAACCCTAACTTATCCCCTAATGTGGGATATTTGTGCAGACACCCCTCAATTATCATAAAAGAGGGTAAATAGTGATTTCAACATCAAATTGTGCTCAAATTGCACAAGGAGTCAAAAAATGATCCAAAAGGATGGGAACTTTGTGGAAAAGGTCCAAATGGACTAAAAGGAAAAGGAAAGCTCAAAAGTGGGTAAATTGCAGGGAAGACCCTGAAATTCAGTATGTTACACCAACACTCAGGCCCCCACAACTATTATATGGGGTCCAATGTAGTGGATTGGGGTCGAACCACAAGGACAAGGTTGGTAAGTGTTTGGAACGTAGAGCGTAACACTCAAACACACCAAATGAGGGGGTAGATTAAGATGGTGTTACCTAAGTAATGATGTTACTCCAAATAAAGAAATAAAAGTAAAGCAAATTAAAAAAAACAAGAGAATGAGATCAAACAAGAAGTATGTAACCAAAATGTGGATGGAAAGTTGGAATGGGATTCACCTAATTAGATCTTACACCAACAAGAAATACTCACACCCTTTTGTACACCCTTAGGAAGATTACAAGAAATCATCATATATGTCTATTCCCTCCTCTCTTGAGCTTAGGATAGATCTAGATTATAAGGTTGCCTCTGTCTCTCAAGATGGCAAACAAATAATCACAAAGCAAACCATATGACTATTAGCTTTGACATTCCAAAATTTTCATGCATTCATGCAACTTCATAACTCTTAGATAACATTAATACTACTCTTTTGAGGTATTAATAACCATACATCACAAGATGGTAGCTAATCATGCAAGTGAAGCATTAAGAATAATACTATGGAGATAATCCTTGCTATGAGAATATATATATTCAAAAGGATGCAAGTATATACATGTTGGAAGAACCTTAGTGGCTAATCCCAACCCAAGTAAGGTGTTTATCCAAACATGTTAATGAGAGGCATAATGATGTTACAAAAGTATAGATACATCAACAATAATGAAGTGATGGGGTACAACGAGAGGAAGATGATAGATCTAATGAAAGAAAGAGGAAATTCACCAATGGTTCTTCTTCAGATCTAGATTTGGTACGAACGTGGAAGTTGGCAACTCCTTCTCTCTTGAAGAGGATGGCAGATCTTCTCACTCCTCCAACTTTCTTCTTCAAAGATCCAAGACCAATGGAGATGAATGAGGATGGCTCTGCAATTGGCCAACATTTTGTTGCTCTTGATGATCTCTCGGTGAGTTTCTGCCAATGACATTACACACTACTCAATTGGAATTTGAATATATGCAACTCCACGAGCAAACAACACACGGTGGGATCACTTTCAAAATTTATAAGGACCTACACAAATGTACTCACATACACCAAAATACTACACCCACAAGTGCATGAGGTCGTGTCATATTATAGGAGGGCGGCAAGTATAGGGTCAATCCATAGGGAGAAAAGGGGGCACTAGAGCTAGATTAGTTTTTGGGCTAGGTTCCTACTGTGGAGTCTAGGGTAAAAGGGTTTGAAGGTTGTTTTGATTTATTACACTAAGTTGAGAAAGAAAGCAATTAAAGGAAAGGAAACAAAATTAAAAGCTAAGTTAACCCTAGATAATTAATGCTACTGAGCAAGAAAAGACAAGGAAAGGCAGGAAAAGAACAATTTACACAAGGCAAGCAAGAAAAGATCTACACTACACTAGGCTAGAAAATAGGGAAAAAGGCCAATTAAAGATCTAAACTAGCAAGAATAGGGCAAGACCAAAGCAAGAAGCTAACTAAGCAAGTAAAGAGCTAGCTAAGATAACACTAGCTAAGCAAGAAGGCAATTAGGATTCTAAAGCAATAAATGGATGTGTGGGCTATTTGGGAGATGAACTTATCAATTAGGTTGGGGATGACATGTGAATATTGTGCTTTCATTTATATTACCAAACCAAACAACAAGCTAGAGTTTAATGAATTATCCTAAACTTCTAACATGCCATGGATATGCTAGGGTGTGTATAGGGGAACTAGTCCCTAACACCCCTACTACCCTTGCGAGGCTCAATTGGGTTAGGGTTTAGGTTTAATTCAATTAGATTCTAAACAAGCCTAGGTTTCTAGGTTAGATGGTCTTAGGATGATTAGGGGCTGAGGGTAGTAATGGGAGTGGAAGTGAGGTTTCAGGCCTCAATGCACCCCCATTCTAGCCTTGAGAAAGCTCCATGCTAAGCACACTAAATTCATATAAACTAGTGACTTAGATCTCTCAAATAGGGTTAGGAGAATTTATTAGCATGTAGGAAGATGGGTGGCTAGCTAGGGATCCAAGTATTGGACCTAGGGGCAATTCCCAAAATTCACACATATAAGCAATTTCCCTAAATTCCTAGGTGATTTCAAGCACAAACCAATAAGAAATCCATGAAGAGTGAAATAGAAATAGAACATAATCATTAGAAAACAAAATTACAATGTTTACATATCATTTTCCCCCAACCTGGTATCAAAATAACACTTTTGACCCTAACCATCCCACCTAAGGGGCCTAGCTACTCATGGAAATGCAAAATACAAAAAGAAAGGAGAAAGAGGTAGAAGAAGTCGTGGAGCTCAGTGTAGATGGAGAAATCCTCTTCTTCAGATACTGCAAGACGTCCTCCTCCTTCCTCCAAGGTATAAGGGGCATGGGATGGTGATGGAATAAGGTCAAAACACTAGGAAACTAGGGTTTTGGTGATGGAAATGATGAAATGGAGTGGAATGGAGGTGGAAATGGAGTGGAATGGGTGGAGTGCAAAAATGGGGTGCTAGGAGGTGGTGAAGGTATCTAACCTCATGCTCCATCAACCACTTAGGTATATATAGGTGTGGGGGAAGCAATAGGTCAAGTAGGTGTAAAGTGGGAAATGTAGTGCAAAAGTAGCTAGGTCTTTGTGAGTAGCATGGCCGTGGTGGTCACCACAGCTGTGGTGGGATGGGGTGAGAATAGTCATGGTGGAGTGGAACAACCATGGTGAGAAATGGGGAAAAATCACAGTAACTTGGTCAAATTTTTACATGAAGTAGCACGACCGTGGTTGTCACCACATCCGTGTTGGGGCTAGGGTAGCATAGCCGTGGTGGCTTGGAAAACTTTGCCCATTCCTGGCTCCATGACCATTTGCCTTTAGTTGTCACACGACCATGTAAGATGTCATGACCATTCTGGGTCAGTCCACCACGGCCATTCTGAGTGGCATGGCCATGGTGATTCATGCTTTGCTTCGATGTGACACTACTGACTTTGGATGGACCAACACAACTGTTCTGAGGTACCACGGTTGTTGTGGTCTCTGTTGCAATACTTTGACTTGATTCGTTGTTAATTCTTGTACATCTTTGCTTCAATGGAGCTTTGTTGATTAGGGGTAGTTTAAAGGAGCCTCTAACTTCACTTTAGGCCTCTCCAAGGGTAGAGAAACCCTAGGATCACTCCTTCTCTCTCTCTTCCATCTAAGTGTAGTCCAAATGCTTGAAAAACATGCAAATAATGTCCATAAGTGCATTTCACACAAATATGCATATTAGGGGAAATAACATGTAATATAATAGGTATATATGTGATTGAAATGTAATATGACACAAGATGAAGCCCTAATATAGGGATGAATCATCTCCCCTTGGTATGTGGAGTCAGAGGCCTATTTATAGGCGTTGCCCATTGACTGAACTCTCTAACACAGTCACGACTCATATCTTAGTTGTGGTTGAGGCGACATCTCAATCGTGGTGACTCTCATCGAGGTTGCCACATCTCCTCTTGACCAAAACCATGCATCGCGGTCGCAATGTCACTTCTCGGTCATGACTTGGGTCGCGGTTGGTAAATGTTGAAGCTCCTGATGCAGTGTCGCATCAGATCTATCTCGAGTGAGACATCCATAGACCATTATGGTCGAGATGATGCTGTCGTCATGACTTATGATGAGTCTGCATGGATGGAGGAAAGTCAAATCAAATTTTGTTCAGAGACATCAAAATAGACAGGAAAATCCATAATAGGGGTATCAAAATAAAAATAAAATAGGAGTAAAAAGTTCACAAAATGACATGTTATCAACTCCCCCAAACTTAGAATCTAGCATGTACTCAGGCTAATAAGTAGAATCAAACCATTGAGTGATGAGCTATAGATGTTTTCTCTTATTATGAAGACACTATTACCAAGTTATTCCATCCTTACAGACAAACCTCTGTGACAGGCTTGGTTCACACCCTAAACTTCTATTTCCCCCCTTTTATTTCTATATTTGTGTGACTTTGTCTCCTAGCCACTGCCTTTTATAGTAAAGGACTTTCCTTCACAACAACCTTCTTGTCCTTGGTTTCTAGTTATACTTTTAAACGGTTCCAACAAGGGGTAGCTTTCACACCCTACCTTTATTTTAGTTGTGCGTAGGCTATCATGCATGGATAGGTAAGGCTTTTAGTGTTTTTGTACACTCCTCAATTTCCTTCAACCATGGTGCCATTGTAAAGACAATGTTGCCTAAGTGGGCCCTAATGTAGAGTCAGGTGGTTGTATGAGGTTTTCTTTGAAATGCGAGTGGGTATAACATGGCTTCAGGATTCCACTTCTGGGCACGACATATCTGCATATATGAGTGTGATAATACACCAGCTGTGTGGAATCCTTCGACATCTATTTAGGTACAACTCTCATGATTTTTTTCTTTTTGACTTTTCATTTTCTCAGGCTTGGGAAAGGGTTGGTAGGATTTCCGATGGCCAAGCCTCTTGTCATCCCAAAGTGGGGATAATTAAAACTGAAAGAAGTAGTTGTTTCCTTGTTGTGAGAGATGTATACTTTCTAGATAGTAGTTTTAGGGTAGGAAGATTGGTCGAGAGTGTGGTTGTTAAAGTCCTTGTTATTTCTAGGGGTTCCATAGATTCAGGGGTGTTCCTCTGCCTTTACACAACATTTTGTTGCAAGAATGGAATAAAATCATATTTTTGTGTCTTTTATTTTATGTAGATTGGTAGCTCATTTGTATCACTCTAGAGAGGATTACACGAAAATGTAGTAGTAGGACAAAATAAGTTTAAGAATGAAGTTATTGAATAAACTTTGAAAATACCAAAACTGTGAAGTATAGTTCAAGATTTTTCAAAATTTTTACAATTAAAAGGTAAGAGTCTGTACAATATTTTTTCAAATTGGGATTTAAATTTTTAAATTTATCAAGAAAAATTATACCTCTCATGCCCCTTTATAACGCCTCCCCCAAACTTATCATCCACTTCATCCCGGGGTGTCAAAGATGAAGGGTTAGATGTAAACGGGCCAGATTTATTGCTGTTGGCATTCAAAAATGGCCCATTTTGATTGCAAGAGCATGTTGGCATATACTAATCATAGTATGTGATAGTTTTCATGTTGCATGCTTTCAAATTTTGTATTTTGTAGGGCCAAGGTTGTCATCCAAGCCAGGCACTAGAATCCATAGTCATTTGACAATTGCATTTGATGGGGACTTCTGTGGAAGAATACCAGTGTTTACCAAGGACTTGATATCTATCTTAGTATGTCACTTGGTGAGATTGTATCTCTGCATTTTCTCAATACCTAGGAAATAATATGCAATGTGAGTTATGTGGCTTCCCATGCAAAATTCTTTAGTCCTTTTTTCCTTTGATCCTATGGAAGCTGATAATCTATCTATCAAAAGTTTTCTGATATTCACTGGTCACTCATTCAGCATAGACCAAATTAAGAATATGTCTCCTTTAACCCCCCTCCCCAATTTCAGATCTTGTGAATACTGTGTTTGATGTTATCTTCTACATTATCCTTATAAATTAGGAAGTGATCAGTGTTTCTTTAGAGTTCTTTAGGCTATGTTCGAGTTCTTCTATGAGTTTTTCCCACATCCTGTGACTGTTGTACTCCACTCTTTCCTTTCTATAGGGTGCATTTGAGCAAATATGGGCTTCTTATCTTGTCTTGGTGAAGATAGTGTTCATAATAGCCTCAGTGATCATATGATCTTTGCCTCCTATCCTCACCTCCAGTTTGAACTCCACATCGGACTTCTCGCGTTCAATTTTGTTGACATGAAGTTTCTCTATGACATGAACTCAGTGGTGAGTTCTATCAAAGAAGGGGCCTCGATCATACATAGAGTGTGCAGGTTGGCTCCTTCTAGAAATTTCATTACTCTATCATATATCTCCATCTTCATAAAGTCTTCGACATCCAAATATCATGTTGGCTTAAAGCACTTGGTCTTCATGATCATGTCAAAGTGTGATTGATGCACATGGTCTCTTGGCATGAATGTTGTCATTTTCTTGGTTGATGTTGCTTGCACTTCCTTCCTTGTCATACCACAGTCTGCCTCTTGTACTTGGGTCTTTAACTCAACCTCAATGGCCATCTTCCTCTTCTTGATTCCTTCAGCATCCTTAGCCTACATCTTGCATTTCCTCTTTGCTTTGTGTTCTTCCTCAGATGGCATATATTCAGAGATTTTTGTTTCAACAATCCCCCAAGATTCCTCAGATTCCTCTAGTGTCATGTGGTCCAGAATATATTCATACTTCTTCTACATTAGCTCCATGCAGATTTTCTTTTCTAGTGACAAGTTGGGGTGGTCGTTCAGTGCCTTGGTAAGTTTTTCTAGGGTCTCTTCTTCCCCTTTCAAATAAGTCGCCTTCTTGTTCAGAGTGTCAGTCATGGAAGTTGACATTGTATAATTTTGAGCAATATGGGGTTTTCAAAAATATCAATTGTCGACATTGCATATTATAATAATGATCATTTAGGTATACAATCATTACTGTTCTAAGTGTATTGGTCAAGAAAGAGATAGGGATATGCTACTGTCATGACCGCAATGTCATGATTGCAGAGAGTGTTGTGATCATGATGAGTCAGAAACAAAAAAAAAGCGCAAGGGTATGTAGCGGTCGAGACTACTATCATGACCTAAATGATCAGAACAACTGTCACAACTGCAATGTGCACTCAACCGAAAACCTAGTTCCCTATCTTAGGGGAGGTTTCACGTGTTGTGACTGCGAACGCGGGTCACGACCAAAATACATTCATAGAGTCGGGGGGTAAAAAGATAGAGATAAAGGGGTGAAGTTGTGCAATGTATTAGTAGAAATGTGTGTTATCCAATACTTAGAAGTCATACTAGTGTGTAACGATCGAGATTATGATCCTCCAAGGGTGTCTTTAGCAATTGAGACTAACGTCTTGACCAAGATGATTATTGTGGTCAGGACATATCAAAATTAGAAAGGGAAGCCAAGCGTGTCATGACCAACATGACTGGTCCAACTGACACCAACGTCAAGGCCACAACATGGAAAAGAATAAACGAAGGGGATATGAAGGGAAAGAGTTTGTATGTGTGACCGTCGGGGTTGAAACCATAGTGTTTGCAGTCGCGACCTTGTCCATAACACGAGAAACTAAAAGGTCTAAACTAGGGTTTAGGGTGCAAAATGAGGGGAAAACAATGATCGAAAGGAAAGATTAGAGGAAAACGATCTGTGCGTTGAAAAGAAGAAAGCATAGAGGAACGAATCAGATAAAACATGCTTCAGGTAGAGAGAAATGAGTATGGGTACCTTTTCAGAGTTTAGATAGGGAGAGAATCAACGGGGGCAGGGGAGAATCGGTGAAGTCGATGACAATGATGGCTGGTGCTCTTCACTTCAGAGGGTCTCCACAGTCATCTTCTGTCTTCCTAGCCTCGACATCAATCACTCCATGATTTCTCGATGATTCCTTTATAGCATTCTTTAGAGTGATAAGGTGAGAGAATAAGAGAGAGAGAGAGTAAAAGGGAATCAATATTACTAAAACTTCTATATTTGATAAGTGTCGTGACCGAGATGTTGGTTGTGACCACGATGAGTGTTGTGATCGAGTCTAGTGTGAAGACCGTAATGACAAGCCAACAAAGAAATTGTCTCAACCATGAGTGATGTCACGACCGCGACACAAATAAAAGTGTTTCTATCGATACAAGGATTTTTAAGAGAAATTAATTAGGTTTTGGATTTAAACAACATATGTATTCAACTTAAAGCAAATAAAGACATAGAAATAGTGATGGATTTTTAAAATTTAATATCTATTATAGTGAAAGTTCAAAATCGCCTTAAAAAGGAGAAGTTCAAATTAGATTAACGGGATGTACATAGTTTAAACTGAGTGGAAAAGGCAGAGACCCTCAAAAAATTAAGGAAAGTAGTAAATCCTTGGGTTGCCTCCCAAGAAGTGCTAAATTCAAAGTATTCAACTCGACTGTCAATTCTTGCATCTCATGGTTCCTTAGCTGGTGCTAGCTGTGGCTCCTCAATATCTAGTTCCGATCTTCTGAAAAAGGCATCATCTTCGTAGTATCTTTTGACTTTGTGCCCATTCACCTTGAAAGTACCAGTCTTATCAATGGTAATCTCTAACACCCCAGACTGGTAAATCTTAATGACAAAAAATGGGCTAGACCATATGGACCTGAGTTTCCCTAGAAAAAGTCTAATTCTTGAATTAAATAGTAGAACCTTATCTTCTTCAGAAATATCCTTACACTTGATGTGGGCATCATGCCACACCTTCGTTCTTTGTTTGTAGATGTGAGAATTTTCATAGGCATGTAGCCTCGGCTCCTCAAGCTTGTGAAGCTACAGATATAGTTTCTTTCCATCCCTATCTAGATCCATATTTAGGAACTTGATGGTCCAAAGGGCCCTGTGCTCTAGTTTTATTGGAAAATGGCACGACTTTCCATAGATGTGCCGGTACGGGGTTGTCCCTATCAGCATTTTGTAAGCAGTTCTATATTCCCACAAGACATCATATAACTTCGTGGACCAATCCTTACGACACCTGCCAATATTTTTCTCAAATATCTGCTTAATATGTCAGTTTGAAACTTTGACCTGTCCTGACATCTAGGGGTGATATGGTGTGGCAACCTTATGATTGACCACATACTTCTTCAGTAAAGCTTCAAACTATTTTTCTATGAAATGGGACCCCCCATCACTGATGACGGTGTGTGGAACCCCAAATCTAGGAAAAATGATCTTCTCAAATAGTCTCACAACTGCTTTAGAGTCACAGGTGGGAGAATGTACTTGTTTCATCTTGAGGAAGGGAAAGGTCTCATATCATCCACTCCCTAGACATAAAAGATCTCTACTTCTACCTAGTCAGACCATCTCATTTCTTTGTAATATTTCTGACCAGTTGGCATTCCTTACAAGTCTTGATAAAAGACATGGCATGCTTGAAGAGTGTCGACCAATAAAACCTTGACTACAGGACCTTAGACACGGTCCTTTTGCCTCCATGGTGACCTCCATAAGGTAAGGAATGACATTCCTTGAGGATTTGAGGCACCTCTTCTTATGGAACACAAGATCAGTATAAATTGTCAGAACATCTCTTATACAATAGAGGGTCATCCCAGTATTAGTTCTTCAGATCAAAGAGAAACTTTTTCTTTTGGTTGTAATTTATCTCAGGAGGCAATTTCTCGTAGGCCAAGTAGTTACAGATATCAGAAAACCAAGGTAGATTTCATTTGACTGACTTGGCCATCATCTAGGCCTCATCCACATAGTTGTCATTTATTGGTGGTTGATTTTCTTTATTAAATACTATTCTTGACTAGTGGTTGGCGACTACGTTCTCCGTTCCTTTCTTGTCCACGATCTCATGATCGAACTCTTGTAGAAACAAAACCCATCGTAACAGTATCAACTTCGTGTCCTTTTTCTTCATGAGATACTTTATGGCCCCATGTTCTATGTACACTTTTATCTTTGATCCTATCAAATAGGACCTTAACTTGTCAAAAGAAAATATTATTTCTAGCATCTCTTCTTGGTTGTGGTGTAGTTTACCTAACTTCATTGAGAGTTCTACTAGTATAATAGATTGTGTAGTGCTTGTTTTCTCACCATTGTCCCAAGATAGCCCCGATAGCGTAGTCACTAGTATCACATATGATTTGAAAAGGAAATTCCCAATCACATGCTTGTAGAATCAGAGTCGTTGTTAGGGAAATTTTCAAAATTTCAAATGCATCGAGACACTTGTCGAAGAAATCAAGTTCCACATCTTTGTCAAGGAGGTTTGATAATGGCTTCACAACTTTTGAGAAGTCTTTGATAAACCTCCTGTAGTATCTAGCATGCCCCAAAAAACTCCTCACTCCTATGACAGATTTTAGCGGGGGTAACTTTGATATAGCTTCGATCTTAGCTTTATCTACTTCCAAGATTTTTTCGGAGATTTTATTCCCTAGAACTATGCCTTCTGTCACCATAAATGGAATTTTTTCCAATTCAGCACAAGCAACTTCTCCTCGCACCTTTGCAGGACCTTTGACAAGTTTTCAAGACATCTGTCAATGTCAGGTCCGTACACCGAGAAGTTGTCCATAAAAACCTCCATTATGTCTTCCACAAAGTCAGTGAATATGGATATCATGCATCTTTGAAAGGTAGTGGGTGCATTACATAACTCAAAGGGCATTATTCTGAAGGCGTACATCCCATAGACACAAGTGAAAGTAGTCTTTTCCTGAACATCGGAGTGGATAGGGACTTGATAGAACCCCGAGTACTCATCAAGAAAATAGAAGTAGGATTGTCCAGCAAGCCTTTCTAGAATTTGGTCAATCAAAGGTAGGGGGAAGTGGTCTTTCCTCATGGTGGTATTGAGCTTGTGGTAGTCGATATACATCCTCCACCCAGTAACCGTCCGAGTGGCAACTTCATCTCAGTTGCTTCCTTTTACTACAGTAATTCCACCATTCTTAGGTACAACATGGATTGGGCTATCCCAAATGTTGTCACTAATGGGGTAGATGATTATGGCATCTCGTAACTTTATTACTTCTTTCTTTATGACTTCATTTAACATCTGATTCAACTCTCTTAGTGGCTGAGCCAAAGGTTTAGCAGTTTCCTCTAAATTGATTATGTGCATACACAGAGCTGGGCTGAGGCCTTTTATATCTTCCACTGAATATCCTATAACTTTCCTTTACAGTATGTGTTCCTTCAGTAGCTTTTCCTCTTGATCTTCTATCAGAGAAGTGTTTATGATAACAAGGTTTCTTTCATCAACATCTAGGAATTCATACTTCAATCCTTCTAGGAGTTGCTTCAGGTTAGGTTTTGGTTTTGGTGCAACTTTTTCTTCTGGTATCTGTTCCGGTGAGGCATACAACACAATTTCTACTGTACCTTCTTTGTTACTAAAACTGTCCTCCTCAGGTTGATTCAAGTAATCCAGAATCCCATCCACTTCAGAATTTTCTAGATTGGGATCAAGATTATTTAAGGTTTGCATGAGAGGGTCTACTATCACATTGCTTCCTTGTACTTCCTCAAAATATTGAGTATAACTATCCATAAAATAGGCTGACTCAAATAGAGAGGGTCCTCTCATGGCATCTTGTACATGAAAATTGATGTGGTCATTACCTACGCGGAGAGCTATGATCCCCTCTATGACATCTATAAGGTCTCATACGATGGTGAGAAATGGTCTTCCAAATATCATGGGGCATGATGAATCTTCAATGGTGTCAATCACCACTATATCACAGGGTATAAAGAACCTTTCGATGCAGATTGAGACATCCTCTACCACTCCTATTGGATTTGTAAAGGTGTGGTCGGCAAGCTGAATTCTCATTCCTGTCTTCACCATGTCTGTCAGTCCAAGCCTTTCTGCTAAATAAAGGGGCATAAGACTGATACTTGCTCCTAATTCAGTGAGTCCATTTCTTTCTATGTTGTCTTCAACATTGAAAGGAGTAGTAAATGATCCTATGTCTATTTTCTTTGTGGGCATGATAGCTTGAATAAAAGAACTCAACATCTTGGCTAGTTGTACTGTCTCAACGTGATCACCTCTCCTTCTCTTCGTAATCAGATCCTTGAAGAACTTGGCATAGGTAGGCATTTCCTCAATCACATCTAGAAATGGAATATCTAGTTGTAGCTTCTTTACCTCTTCCATGAACTTCTCATATCTCTTCTTTAAATAAGATTTAATCAGTTTGTAAGGGAATGGGACTCTTAGTGCACATGGATTTCTTTGCATAAAGATCTCTTCAGTGGGATCCTTCTTAGTCTTTGCATCTTTCTTCTTTTTGCCTTATTCTTTAGCCTTGTCTTCCTTTACAGGCCCTTCCCTTTTAGATTCCCCCTATGATACAATGGGTTTACTCTTTGGATTGAAAGCCTTTTATTTTTCATGGTGGATCTGTTCTTGTTGTTTTTCTACAACTTTCCCTGACTAGAGAGTAGCCATCTTCGCAGTTTCTGTGTTTGATGGGATCTTCCCTGGATGGTTCTTCACAAGCTCAGCCATCTGGGCTAGTTGTTGATTAATTTATCTTTGATGAGTTTCCATGTCCACCATCTGAGTTTGCATCATGGTTAACACTCCTGAGTTGGTGATGGAACTTTGAGTAAGCTAGTCATTCACCGAAGCTTGCCTTTTCACAAAATTGAATAGCTGAGCGATCATGTTAGGCTGGTTGTTATCCTTTGTCTAATTTTTTATTTTGATTTTGTCCTTGATGTTGACGACTCACATTTTTGTTTTGATATTGATAGTTGTTCTTATTTGACTGGTAGCTAGTAGTTCTGGTATATTGAGTTGATCCACCTTTTTTTTTGAATCTTGGGGGTGGCTTAGACGAACCACCCAGTTGATGAGAATTCTCAGTAGCATCTTTGTTTCCATAATTGAATCCCAGATGATATGGCTATTTGGAATTTGCGTAAGAGACATTTTCTATTTCTTCTTCACTTTCACTTCTTCAATTTCATCCGGCTGTGCATAGATATAGTTGTCAATTCCATGGCCTCCAATGTCTTTTAGTTGTTTGACATATGTGGCAATCTTCTGAATTTGAGCCGTGATGGTTTCCAGAGATTTGGCTCCAACTGAAGGTCCTTCAGAGCCAACCTTCTTGGTTTATCCCTATCACTTCTCTCATACTCTATGCCTACTTATAGTGTAGTCATGTCGTTGATGATCTTCGTAGTTCTACTCAGCTTCTATCTAAGAAAATCAATATTGGCGGCTGCATTCATTGAGATCCCCTCCGTGGGAGTTAGTCCATTGTAAAATGTTGTCACCAAAAATCCTTTATGGTAGTTGTGGTAAAGACAATTTGTTTGATACTCTTGATATCGTTCCCAAGATTCATGAAGATTCTCTCTAGGTTATTGCATAAAGGAAGTGATTTTTGCCTATTCTGAATGGTTTTCACAGTGGGGTAAAATTTAGTGATGAAAGCATCAGCAAGGGGCCTCCATCCATCAATAGACTGGTGAGGTAGGTTAAGATACTAGGACAAAACTTATTCCTCCAGAGAGAAAATGAATCCCTTGCAATATATGACTTCTTGAGGCACTCCCCTCATCTTTATGGTGTCACAAATGTTTTTGAAGGTGTCAAGTGTTGGTTTTAGGGGAGACAGAGAAGGCAGCAGAAACAAAAATTTCTCCCCCAACCCATACCGAGGAAACGCGTCAACGTCTATATAATAGGAAAGGATGGTTTGCGGAATCATACCTTGTCCCGAGGCTTGCTCGGCGACAATACCTCGCGCAATGCGCGGTCTTCAACTCCGGACTTCGACGGTGTCTGTGCAGCTCCTGGTCGCACCGGGACTGACAACTCCTACTCGAATCGGACTGTCGGATGACAGTTGTCCTCCTAAGCGGAAGTGTCCTCCCGCCTCTGTAGTAGTCCACACGGACCACCTGGAACTCCACACTCCTTGTCCCACAAGGAAGTGGAAGGAGTCGCACCCTCCTGTTGACGTACTAGTCGCCAACACGCTCTCCTACCTCATGTTGCAACTGCAGTTGTCCTTCCCTTGCTGCACCTCCCTTTTGCGGGAAGCACTTGCTCGGGCTCTCTCACGGTTACCAAAACCAGAGAGAACGACAACTTGCAGAGCAACTGGTTGCACTGAGCTGTACTTTGAGAAGCCCCCAATACCCCTATATATATAGGAGAGTCATGGGACAGGGTTCTTTATCCCGGGCAATGCGGGACTAAAGCAGGAGTAGAAGGGTTTGAGAATTTTCCACAAAAAGCAACCGTTTCACAACTTGAAATGATCGGTTCACAACTGAACCGATCGGTTCGGCCATTGAGCCGATCAGTTGGACCTCAGCTGATCATTTGGGGCACTCCAACCGATCGGTTGGTGCCCTGAACCGATCGGTTCATGGTCCTAATCCGGCTCAAAAAGACTTTCCTTGTTTCTTTCCCAATTGGTATCGAATACCAATATTATTCCCAATCGAATTGGGCAATTTGAAATGAAAGGAAAATTCTTGCCGACATGACTTTCCCAACTGGTCGGTTGCACCAGTTGAGCCGATCGGTTCAACCCTTGAACCAATCGTTTCAACCTGGGCATGAGCCAATCGGCCTGGACACTCCAGCTGACTGGTTCAGCAACCTCAGCCGACCGGTTCATCACATGAGCCGATCGGTTGGGAGCACAGGTTGGGCAAAATCAGTCAAATGCGATTTTAATCAATCCGATACTCCAATCAATGCGTGGAACACCTTGAACCATACAATATTGAGCCATCGACTGATTGAGTGTTTAATTGAACTACTAAACTCCTTTAGTAATCAATCTAAACATTGCTTTGTGGACAAAACTCCTCTTCCAGGTTAAATCCTATGTGTGTGACCCTACAGGTCCATTTCACGTTGGCAGTGAAAGTTCATAACACTTATGACTTCACAAGCAAAGAGCGGTGCCTAGTCACACATCAGTGCTACCCAAGTGAAAGTAGAAAGTTGGAGAACAACTTTCATCCTACAATCCGTGAATGGTGTTACAGCGAATGTATAATTCCTTTGTCACTGATATCCCGAATGAACTCGAGGCATGGAACAGTCATCCTGTCAACGTTCATTCACTTCCTTGATCTCAGAGTAGACTGGAAGAGATATGTATGACATCAGTATCATATGCTGATTCACACATGCATGCACGCCTTTCTCAATCCTACTCATCAAGTGGCCATGGATATCAAACTCCCTCAGGAGGGACAAATCCCATATCTATCACTCACCCCTCAAAAGCCCCATGTGTCAAAGCCATCCAATCATCACCTTTATAACAACCCATGTTTCAGGACTGCATTTGATGATGTCAAAGTGTGCCCAACGACATGTGTTGAGTGCAGTGATTTCATGTCTAAGAATCACACTCACCACCATCACTGTGAGTACTGACTGTGACTACCATCTCATGGTTCCATGTGTCAAACTCACGGTGGGTCTGTCCGGTACCTTGTTCTCTAACAAGTACCTATGTGTTTGGTTTGATATCTCTATATCATGACTAATGAGATTCTGTCATCAACCAACACCATAATCTAGTCTTGTGTGTCATTGCTGTCTATCTACCTTCCACAATGACATCCGACTAGGGACATAACAAGAATGTACAAACTCTTAGCATATGTATGATCTCATCGTTCAGGTCATGAACTTGAAGGCATACGTCATTGAGTACTATTATTCTCTAGACATTCAATCTGTTCCATCACTATCTCATATGACTGAACCAGAAAGAATTGGAAGCTCGCCTTTTATGTTTATCAAATCAATCTTAATGTATCCCACCAATTATCACATGATTGGCTCTCAGGGCATACATACCAACAGACTCCCACTTGCATTGTGAGCCAATCACCCATGAATCATATTCATAGTGATCTTCAAACATGTCCCACATGTTACTGTGTTGTAGTGCCAACATAGTGAGTAATGGCAACACCTTGCCAAAGTCTGTATAAATTGCATGTCTCTCATCTCTTCGCTGTACGTCACACGTATGAGATGGAGTTGCCGTAATATGCGATCTTGTATTCCATTTGCTAACCTTTAGCCACATTGCATGATGAAGGATTCCAGACTTGTCATCAATGAGTGGAATATAAGTTCATCTCATGAACTTTCAGATCCATATAGTATCCACTGCTGTTCACTAACACATAGATACTCGGCATTTCCCTTTTAAATGGCTTTATTGGAACACTTCCAATTATCAACAAACATTCACTTTTATACATCTCATGTATATATATTGCGATTAATTTTCTGTCCTTTCGAAAGTTCGCATCAATGTAACTATTTACATCGAACTCTTCTCCATAGAACTAGTGCTTCACAAGCACTTATCAAGTTCTCATGGTATTCTAGTAACACTTACTGGAAGCAGACAGACATCCACTCGTCATGTCACACATACGAGTTATCAGGATGAGCACATCATATTGCCATGTCCTACATATAAGATGATGAATGTATTTTATTCTTGCCATGTCATACATGCAAGATAATGGGATGATTACATACATGATATATCCATATCTATTCTTAGTGTTCCCATTTTTCATAAGAATTGGACACTTGGCCTTGGGATACTAATATCCATGTAACATGGACAAGTTTTCTCCCACTGAATCTGTGCATACTAAACACTTCAGTACAGATTGCCAATGTATGCTTTCTCTTTCAGGTCAAGATATTTTCGAGAACTATCTCTATAGATCTCTATTCCTATCACATAGGAAACATCTCTATCTTCCTTAAAGATAATTTCCACTTTTGGATTTCCATTCTAGAACAATTCCATTTCACATCAATATGTGGAATGTGAATACGCTCCCACTAAATCACAGATCACTTCTTTATCTTTGACATATCAGTCAAACCCTTTGACTATATTATCAAAATAAAGATCCAATTTTGAGTTGCTTGTACTCAATCAATCACATTGATTAGTCCATTGTAACTTATAGACTTCATTTGCATTAGTGGATTCATAAACCTTATAGGTTGTGTCACGTACACATCCTGGTTTTATTCCTCATAGGAATGCGGTTTTAGTATCCATATGCCAAATGTCTTAGTCATTAAGTTGCAATCAACAAGCATCATCCTTCTCAAAATGATATCCATGTGTCTTAACACTTAAGACTCATTTGCACTTATGGATATAATCCAATGAGTGCTACCATCAAGGTCATACCTTATGGTTCACATGGATGTCATTTAGGATGTAAAGGTCATAAACCATAACTCAAGATTCGGTTCCTCATATTCATCTTGATAGTTGACTCATCACATGAACAACTCATCACATAGATAATTGAGGTGTATCTGTTAAAGATATAAGAACTCACAACCCTTGTGATTCTTAATTTCTTTTATTAGTATGGGGTATTCTTTTATTAAGAAGAATTCAGTTATTTGATAATCATTCTCTAACTCCTTAGAGTATGATTCCTTCTTGATTCAGACATCACCATGCCTTAATCATGAGTTCACTATGATACACTATCATAATCACTCATAAGGATCTCAAACATTTGGTCCAAGTATTTCATTCATTGATCTCATCAAGAATTAATACTTTACCAAATTTGTACTTCATTTATGATAATCTTGAACATTTCAAGACATTCATATTGGTATTTCTCTAAACACCATTTGAAACATTAGCATTTATTCCAATAGGTATGTAAATACATCACATATATTATACCTAATAGGATAATCACTCTTCCACTACTTTAGTGAAGATTGATTAATCATGTCCAAGATATTCATGTCCCTTACTGGTTCTCTAACCAAAAGAGTCTAGTTTTATCCATCACATGGAAACTAGAAATGAATTTCTCATGATTAATGCTAATTAAATTGTTTGAGTTATCTATAACTTTTAGGTATCGTCTTATCTTATTTTTTTTTTTTTTTTTAAAATTGGCCATTCTATTCATCCCGTGGCCTGGGCTCGATCCTGGGACCTCTCGCTAACAAACTAAGTGTCTAACCATCTTGGTGTCTTCTGTTAGACAATCGTCTTATCTTATGCATATCAAATATCACAAGATAAATAAGGCATTGCCACAAAGATCACATCTTTATAAATTGAAACATCTCTTTATTAATTGCTATCATTGTCATACAATATGCAAAAATAAAGTGTTTCTATCTATTGGCAAGTATGAAATAGCAGTTCATAACTGTATTACATGCCTTATTGGCTGAAAATAAACTAAAGTATTCCTATCTATAAAGGCAACACTTGCCCCAAGTAAGAATGCTTTACACTTTACATCTTGATATCATATATCTCAAAAGTGTTACAAGTTTACTTTCATGACACCTTTAAGTAGAGGTTTCAGTCGCCTCCTTCTTCTTTTATTCTTCTAGGTAGAGAGGACAATTCCTTTTCCAATGTCCTGGCTTTTGACAATGGTGGCAATTTCCTTTCTTGGTCACGCCTCCCTTGGCCTTGAGAGCTGAAGATGGCTTGGACTCCTGGCTAGCTTCAGAACCTTTCTTAGCTTTGCCCTTGCCCTTGCGCTTGGACTTGACTTTCTTGCTCATGATCACCATCACGGACTTAGGCTTGTCCTTCTTCATCTGTAACTCAGCTGTCCTCAACATGCCCAACAACTCTGACAGTGGCCTATCAAAGTTGTTCATGTTGTAGTTCATCACAAACTGACTATAAGATTCAGGCAACGATTGCAGTATCACGTCAGTAGCCAACTCTTGGCTCAGTGGAAATCCCAGTCTCTGCAGGTTCTCCACATACCCAATCATCTTGAGTGTGTGAGGACCAACTGGATCTCCTTCTGTCATGACGCACTTGAACAACGCCCTAGAAACATTGTACCTCTCTTGCCGTGCCTGATCTTCATACATGTTCCTGAGATGCAGAATCATCTCTATGACACCCATGTTCTCATGTTGCCTCTGCAACTCATGGTTCATTGAACATAGCATCAAGCACTTTGCATCAATAACATCATCAGAATGCTTCTTGTAAGCATCCCTTTCTGTCCTTGGTGCATTAGGAGCGGGTTCCACTGGAATTGGAGTATCCAGGACATAGAGCTTACGCTCTTGAGTGAGAACAATTCTCAATGTCCAATACCAGTCGTGGAAGTTTGTCCCATTTAGCTTGTCCTTGTCAAGGACCGATCGCAAAGAAAAGTTGTTGTTGTTTGTTGCCATTTGAACTACAAAAAGGAAAGCATGCAATTTTAGTCCAAAACTCATTTTTGACTTATTTGATTGATTTGAAAATTTGACGATATAATTAGGCCTTTAATTAATTATCGCTCCCACTATTTTACTTCAAATTGATAGCCCTCACCATCAATTCGGAAGATTGCAGCGTACAACCTTCTAGTGGGCAAGATCCTGAAATCCTCTAAGCCATGGACCAGCTAGGGCTGTCACCCACAACATAGATCTCTCAGGTAGGCAACTTTTGCCAATTGCATCATATGCAACTCTTGATAAGATGTCATATACAACTCTTTGCAATGATCATCTCCATGCCTCAAGGTACTAGATCCCATCTAGATCACCTTGTTAAGTCCGACCCAAAGAAAACACGATGAATATGCACCCTGCTAGGGCAGACCCACACATTCATCCTTCACGCTTCCACGAGATAGACGGTGCACCATGCTAGGGCGTGCCCACACTTGGTCGATCAAGCTTTTCACGTGTGTCGCATTTGGAAGGCATCTAAAACTTAATATTTTAATGAGGGATTTGGTTTTATATACATATACATATCCAATCACCACAATACATAGTACGTATCATATACATGCTATATCCCACAGAAAACATGCACATACGATAAAAAGCGATGATTATGGCCATCCTAATGTGATTCCTCGAGCCAAGAGGAATCACGGTCATCTAGGTCTACATCACATGCAACCTGTACAAGATGAACTCTGTGCCTTGCCATCCGAGTAGATCAACTCATCACATGAATGATCTGTACTCTTCAGCTGGTCGTCTGGGTGCCACCAGCCGATCGGTTGGCTCCTCCAACCGATCGGTTCGCCTGGTCGTCGTGCATCTCGTCATGTCTGCCACCCGCTCGTCTCGCTCCTCGAACCGGTCATCAACCGATCGGTTCACTCCTTGAACCGACCGTCTGGAAGGTCAACTGATCGGTTCACTCCTTGAACCGACCGTCTGAGCAGTCGTCTTGATGTCCGCCGGTCTTTGACATAACAGGAAATAAAATCCTATTCTATTTATTACATTGCTTTAAAAAGGAAACCCCGAGTTACATTCGGGGGGAGCAAAGGTAGGAAAGAATCTCGAATTATTTCGAGTTACATCGGGAATAAGAGAGGGAAGATCGGTGCGCAGACCGAGATGAAAGCAACCACAAACAACCACACACAGATAGGGGTTTATAGGCCATAATCACGCTACACACATCCACCACAAAACTCGTTTAAGGGAGACGTGTATCGAGTTCATTAATAATACATATCATATATGTAATTTGGGATTTGTGGATTTAGGATTGGACATGCATAAAGCCAATATTATTCGCATCGCATGCAATAAATAAAGGCGACAAACCAAAATCGATCATATCGATATTCCTAAAATATAGAGCAGTTGACGTGGCTCTGATACCACTTTTGGGTTTTAGGGGAGACAGAGAAGGCAGCGGAAACAAAAATTTCTCCCCCAACCCATACTGAGGAAACACGTCAACGTCTATATAATAGGAAAGGATGGTTTGCGGAATCATACCTTGTCCCGAGGCTTTCTCGGCGACAATACCTCGTGCAATGCGTGGTCTTCAACTCCGGACTTTGACGGTGTCTGTGCAGCTCCTGGTCGCACCGGGACTGACAACTCCTACTCGAACCGGACTGTCGGATGACAGTTGTCCTCCTAAGCGGCAGTGTCCTCCCGCCTCTGTAGTAGTCCACACGGACCACCTGGAACTCCACACTCCTTGTCCCACAAGGAAGTGGAAGGAGTCGCACCCTCCTGTTGATGTACTAGTTGCCAACATGCTCTCCTGCCTCCTGTTGCAACTACAGTTGTCCTTCCCTTGCTGCACCTCCCTTTTGCGGGAAGCACTTGCTCGGGCTCTCTCACGGTTACCAAAACCAGAGAGAACGACAACTTGCAGAGCAACTGGTTGCACTGAGCTGTACTTTGAGAAGCCCCCAATACCCCTATATATATAGGAGAGTCATGGGACAGGGTTCTCCATCCCGGGCAATGCGGGACTAAAGCAGGAGTAGAAGGGTTCGAGAATTTTCCACAAAAAGCAACCGTTTCGCAACTTGAAATGATCGGTTCACAACTGAACCGATCGGTTTGGCCATTGAGCCGATCGATTGGACCTGAGCCGATCGTTTGGGGCACTCCAACCGATCGGTTGGTGCCCTGAACCGATCGGTTCATGGTCCTAATCCGGCTCAAAAAGACTTTCCTTGTTTCTTTCCCAATTGGTATCGAATACCAATATTATTCCCAATCGAATTGGGAAATTTGAAACGAAAGGAAAATTCTTGCCGACATGACTTTCCCAACTGGTCGGTTGCACCAGTTGAGCCGATCGGTTCAACCCTTGAACCGATCGTTTCAACCTGGGCATGAGCCGATCGGCCTGGACACTCCAGCCGACTGGTTCAACAACCTCAGCCGACCGGTTCATCACATGAGCCGATCGGTTGGGAGCACAGGTTGGGCAAAATCAGTCAAATGTGATTTCAATCAATCCGATACTCCAATCAATGCGTCCAACACCTTGAACCATACAATATTGAGCCATCGACTGATTGAGTGTTTAATTGAACTACTAAACTCCTTTAGTAATCAATCTAAACATTACTTTGTGGACAAAACTCCTCTTCCAGGTTAAATCCTATGTGTGTGACCCTGCAGGTCCATTTCACGTTGGCAGTGAAAGTTCATAACACTTATGACTTCACAAGCAAAGAGCGGTGCCTAGTCACACATCAGTGCTACCCAAGTGAAAGTAGAAAGTTGGAGAACAACTTTCATCCCACAATCCGTGAATGGTGTTATAGCAAATGTATAATTCCTTTGTCACTGATATCCCGAATGAACTCGAGGCATGGAACAGTCATCCTGTCAACGTTCATTCACTTCCTTGATCTCAGAGTAGACTGGAAGAGATATGTATGACATCAGTATCATATACTGATTCACACATGCATGCACACCTTTCTCAATCCTACTCATCAAGTGGCCATGGATATCAAACTCCCTCAGGAGGGACAAATCCTATATCTATCACTCACCCCTCAAAAGCCCCATGTGTCAAAGCCACCCAATCATCACCTTTATAACAACCCATGTTTCAGGACTGTGTTTGATGATGTCAAAGTGTGCCCAACGACATGTGTTGAGTGCAGTGATTTCAGGTCTAAGAATCACACTCACCACCATCACTGTGAGTACTGACTGTGACTACCATCTCATGGTTCCATGTGTCAAACTCACGGTGGGTCTGTCCGGTACCTTGTTCTCTAACAAGTACCTATGTGTTTGGTTTGATATCTCTATATCATGACTAATGAGATTCTGTCATCAACCAACACCACAATCTAGTCTTGTGTGTCATTGCTGTCTATCTACCTTCCACAATGACATCCGACTAGGGACATAACAAGAATGTACAAACTCTTAGCATCCGTATGATCTCATCGTTCAGGTCATGAACCTGAAGGCATATGTCATTGAGTACTGTTATTCTCTAGACATTCAATTTGTTCCATCACTATCTCATATGACTGAACCAGAAAGAATTGGAAGCTCGCCTTTTATGTTTATCAAATCAATCTTAATGTATCCCACCAATTATCACATGATTGGCTCTCAGGGCATACATACCAACATCAAGATGATGGTAAGGATTCTCATTCTTCAAATTCCCTCAGAAAAGCTAGTTCTAAATATAGAGATGATAATAGGTTTTAGCTCAAAGTTTGTTGTATTGAATCATGGGATAACAATTGGTCATCTTAATTCGTTAGCTCTGGTGGCAGCCAACTCTCTAAGCATTTTATCTTCTTCATCATCTTCTTCCCCACTATCATTGTGATCATGTTCGTGGCCTCGATGATTCCTTTTGTTCCTTCTGTTATGGTGGTGGCAATGCTTGTGATGGTGTCGCTCCTCTTCTCATTACTCTTCGCGATCTTCATTCTCGTGGTTATGATCATATGGGTGATGTTGCTCTTGTTCTTCTTTAGTTTTCAGAGGTGGATGATTATGTTGGACTCTTGAATTCTAATCTTCCCCATTAATACTACCCTCTCTACGAGGTAGCATGTTCTCTTGAGAAGGAAGTGAGGTGTTGTTTAAATCTACTTCTCTTTAGGATACCTAAATAGTTCGCACAGTCAAGTTAGAAAACTCGACACATAAAAGGAAATATTCTAAGCAATCTAGATATAGCAGATTCAAAGCTTTTGTGTAGTCAAGCTTATTGCTGAGCATGAGGCACATGTGTATAGTGAGTAGACTTGTGTTCTCAAAAGTACTGTTTTGCCTTGTCCCCGACAACGATGCCAAAAAGTTGACTAACCTAAATCACACGCCCAAAAAAGAGCACATCTAGAGTAGTCAAACTCTTAGATTTGTAACTTGACACCCATGCCCCCACAACTATTATACGGGGTCCGATATAGTAAATCAGGGTCGAACCACAGGTACAAAGTTGGTAAGTGATAGGAACATAGAGCCTAAGACTCAAACACACCAAATAAAGAGGTATATTAAGATCGTGTTCCCTAAGGAACAATGTTACTCCAAACAAAGCAATAAAAGCAAAGCCAAGAAAAAAAACAAGAGAATAAGATCAAACAAGAAGTATGTAACTAAAATTTGGATGGGAGCTTGGATTGGGATTCACCTACTAAGAATCTCTCACCAACATGCAATGCTCACATCTTTTTGTATACCCTTAGATAGATTACAAGAAATCATCATATATGTCTATTCCCTCCTTTCTTGAGCCGAGGATAGATCTAGATTATAAGGTTCTCTCTCTCTCAAGATGGCAAACAAATAATCACAAAGCAAACCATATGACCATTAGCTTTAACATTCCAACATTTTCATGCATTCATGCAACTCCATAACATTTAGATAACATTTATACTACTCTTTTATACATCACAAGATGGTAGCTGATCATGCAAGTGAAGCATTAAGAACAAGAGTATGGAGATAATCCTTGCTAGGAGAACATATATATTCAAAGGGATGCAAGTATATACATGTTGGAAGAGCCTTAGTGGCTACTCCCAACCCAAGTAAGGTGTTTAGCCATACATGTTAACGGGAGGCATAATGAGATTACAAAAGTATTGATACATCAAGAATAATAAAGAGGGGAGTACAACATGAGGAAGATGATAGATCTAAGGAAAGAAAGAGGTGATCCACCAATGGTAATTCTTTAGATTTAGATCTGGTATGGACGTGGAAGATGACAACTCCTTCTCTCAAAGAAGAGGATGGTAGATCTTCTCTCTCCTCCAAATTTTATCTTCAGAGATCTAAGAATAATGGATATGAATGAGGATGGCTCTGGAGTTGGATAGCACTTCATTTCTCTTGATGATCTCCACCCCTAGCATGTGGAGTCGAGGGCCTATTTATAGGAACTACACACCGACTTAACTCTCTGTCACGATCATGACTCATATCTTAGTTGCGGTCAAGGTGGCTTCTCAGTTGTGGTGATGCTCATCACGGTCACCACAACTCCTTTTGACTGAAACCATGCCTCACGGTTGCAATGTCACTTCTCAGTCACGACCAGGGTCGCATTGGTAAATGTTGAAACTCCTGATGCAGTGTCACGGTCGCAACGACTAAGAAGCGATCATCAGATCTGTCTTGGGCAAGTCATCCATAGATCATTACGGTCGATAATATGTCACGGTAGTGACTTATGATGTGTCTGCATAGATGTAGGAAAGTAAAATCAAATTTTGTTCAAAGACATTAAAATAGATAGGAAATCCATAATAGGGGTGTCAAAATGGAAATAAAATAGGAGTAAAAAGTTTGCAAAATGACATGTTATCAACCTCTTGGGCAATATGGTCTCTTGACAGGTTTTAACACTTTGATAAATCATGTGTTTTGGATATGGACTGGGTCACATATCTGATTCTTAGTAGGCCAGCTCAGTAGGGTTCAGTCATACTATGATTAAAATAAAGGATACAATTGGATTTTTTAGAGTTTCTAATTGGTCAGCATATACCTAATCTTCATAAATTCATGGAAAATGTTACAAACCTCATATCAAGGTGAACCTTATATGGATTATTCTCAGTGTTTCGAGATCTAGATGATGGACTAAGTTTTAAAGCCTGATTTCACTTAGAAATTCCATGTTTTAGCCTTATTATGATGAAGGCATGTGAATTGATAAAAATCCACAAAAGATGGACTTTGCATGATCCCATTGGTCCTGGTGCTCATGTTTCTTAGTCCATCATCCCAAAAAGAGGAAGATCCACTGTCATTTCAAAACTCCTATGTGATTGATTCTATTGTTCTAAATCCGTATTTCCATGGTCATATCCATCCAGATTAACATATGATCAAACAAATTAATTACTTTGATAGATCAATGCTTATTAGAACCAAAAGCCATCTATAAATCATTCTAAAGGTTTAATCTATTTAATACATGGCTAAGGGGCTATTCCCCTTGCCTCGATAGAGAACTACTCACTCATGCTTGTGCAAAAAGGGAGACAGAGGAAAGAAGTGTTCTAGTCATAGTCTAGACTTATCAAATGCAAAATATGATTTAGGCATAAGATCCATTCTAGGAGGGGACTACTTGGTGGACTTAGATTAGCAAAATAAGAATCGCAAGCATCAATGTTTCAGTGTATATAATTCAAGATGGTAATTCCACAAGGCTACCAATTATGCAAAACTGTCCAAGTTCAAAATATCAAGAATATTTACCAAAATCAAAATGATCATCTTTAAATATTAGGATTGAGCACTATCATATCATTTCCTTCAAGGGATAAACTGACATGTGCTCATTCATCTATGAAAGAACGACACAAAAGACTAATTGTTGTTTTAGTCAGTTGACTGGGGGACAACTAGTCCATTATAATATGTGCATAGGGTGGTGTGACATACCCTACATTAAGTGAGACAAAGAACTACGGGGCCAAAGACCAAAGGGACCAAAGTCCATGGAGGCAGAACTCCAATATATCAAATCAAGTGCTATTCTAATATTTAACAAAATCTAACTATTATTGTTACACCCACATCCCATGATTACCACTAATCATGAGATTAGGGAAAAATTTGAGCATTAAACATAATAAAATGATCATATTTCCAACTCTTTGTTTTCTCACATTCAAATCACATAATTTTATAAGGGAAATTAAACGTTGATTACTCAAATATGATCTCAAAGATAAAGATACAAATCTAGACTTCCATTTTGTTTCTCACATTTCCATGTACATACGACATGATAATCAGATACATTCTCTATAACTAAGGAAACAAAGACATCATCATTTACAACTCCCTTGCATCTACTCAAGGACTTAGAGTGACTAGGACGGACTAAACTTAACTAGTATGATACATAGCTCTTGTTCAAGATCTAATCGGGCATTGAAATTATTTAAACCCATGTGGTTTTCCTAAAACAATTTATGAGTAGAGGAGTGAGCCTACTCGCTCGGTGAATGAGTACTTCAAAAAAATAGTTCAAAACAATTTAATTGTCAAAACATGTAGTATTGAGCAAGTAAATATAAAGTGGAGTAGTAATGAGTTGTGCAAGAAGTAATCATTCACAGACATACATATAGCAGGATACTCTAGGTATCTACAAAGAATAAATCCATATCTAAACATACTTGATTAATCACAAAGGGAATCAGTAATTTTGAAATATATATAAAATAAATGTATAACTGCATGAATATGATCAATCTCTCAATCATCTTATTATGCCCCGAACCCATATGAAGTGTACCATGACTTGTGAAAGATTTACAAAAATCCATTATTTCATTGTACAAGGCTTAGAAGTACGCCTGGGTTCCTAAGTATATAGTCTCATCTGCCCCATCTGCTGTGGGAAATCACCACGTCTGGTTCTTGGTGGCTAATTGGAGCGTCTGGATATCTGGAGTCCTCCTCTAAACCTCAATACTCTGGCGGAGAGTCAAAGCACTATGACTTGTTGTGCATCAGTAGACCTACCAAAGATGTCCACTGATCAACACAACTTGTAACACAGGTACCATTGGCATTCCTGATTGGTGTTGGTACCCCACTACTATAAGAAGTCTTCCCTTACTAGACTAGATCCATGCACCCTACCGGTGAGCTGCGGCTCACCTCGATATGGATAAAATACATCCAGTTAGGAAACATGTTCTCCTCATAATGCATGCCTTCATGTGAGGACTCTATAGTGTTCATGGCATCTAACTTCCAATTCACTCTTTAAATTCAAGGTTCATTCATCACATGAACATTTCTTAGCTTAGCTTTGTAAATAGTTCATTTCATAGACCATCTATAATATGTACTACAAATTGAACCACTGAGAAACACCACATCTCATAATGAGATACACTAAAATGAAAATACTTGACTCACCTAATTCCCTATCCTTAGGGTTCCATTTTCCTCATTCACATATCACATGAATCACATAAGAATTTAATGCATCATAAACTTTCATTGATAATAAAATGCTTTCAATAGTTCACATAAAACCTAGCATATATATATTTATATATATATATATGAAGCCCTAGAATGAACCAAACTAGGATTTTCATGTTATACACTAAAATATCATGCATCAAGAATAACCTTGAATAAATGATTTTTTAACGATAAAAGAATCACATCAGTTGAATTTCATGATGCATATTCACAAACTTCTAATTTTCCATTCATCTAGGGTTTCACCCTCTTTACTGAGATATCAAGAAAACACTTATATCATCAAATGAAATCATATATAGTATATGACATATATGTAACACACATTCAGACAAAATAATCATTCATAAATAAGGATATTCAGACAGGCAATGTTCTTTATTCAATTACACAACAATTTTAGACATAACTGAAAACTAGATTTTAGTATATTCATATAACTTTTGTAATAACTTTAAGAATTCTATATTAGATGATTTGTATCCATTTATATTATGATTTTATCATCTAAAATTCATCACAATAGGAACAAAATCCATTTCGACATCATCTTTCCTAAACTTAATCTAAAAAGCAGATTTTGGGTTTGTAGTCGCATACAAAAGAATTAAAGATTATCATAGATTTAATCTAATTTCATGAAATATATCAAAGGAAGTACCCACTCACCTAAAATGTGAAAACACCTTAAAAGTGTAGCCCCACGTATGAAATTCTCAAATTCACATAAAAATCCTTGCAATCACCACTTTCTTCTTCCTTTCAACTTGGAAACCCTAGGAATGGAGAATTATGGAGAAAGAGTGAGAAAAGGGAGATATTTGATATCATTTTGAATCCAATCAGAGGAGAAAGGTGTTACAACCCCAATTTTTGGGTTCAATTAGTGAGAAATGTAATTTCTCATATTAAAGATAATTGAACAAATAATGATATAATTTGTTTTGGATAAATGGATTTCATTTAAAATAGCCTTGATGATTGTGTTGTGGGCTTTATTGGCTATTGGGCCCAATAACAAGGAAATAAAGAAAGGAAATTCAATTATTAAATTAGTAAATGAATAATTGAGTTTTTGAGAAAAGAATGACGTAGAAACCTCTGGAAGGCAAAAGAATGTAATCCAAGGATGGATTTCGTGCCTCTTGGGTTCCTTGGGTTCCAAGGAGTCCAAAGTTGTAGAGAGAATGTAATAAGAAAAGAAAATAGCAATTAAGTTTTTCTTTATTAAGAAAGAAATTGAAAACAATGATAAAATGTGGAAAATAAGTGGATTGAGTTATCCTTGGTTTAAAGGAATACCAATGAGGAATATAAAAGAGAAATAAAGAGAAACCCTCAAAAAGAGATTTTAATAAGAAATAAACAAGATAATGAATGTTAAGCAAAGTATTTATAAGAAATACTTGGAAATATCTAGAAAGTGGCATTAATGGCCACAATTGAGTGAAATTCATTACATATGATTTCTAATAAATGAAATAATGAAAATAGAAACAAAGAAAGAAAGAGAGAGAGAACATTCTAAGAAATTAGGGAATGTTTTAGATTCAAGGAATCTAAGATTATTAGACTTTCCTTAAACGCTCTCAGTTGCCAGATCTGATTAGGAAAGCGGTAACTTCTTGTGGTGATCGTCAAATCAAGAGAATAATATTAAAAGAGTTTAACACAGGGATGGAAGGGTACTTGTGTTGGGTTTTGTGGAGAAAACATGCGCGGCGGAAGCGATAAAATCCACACAACCCGTAACAGGATCTCGTCGATAATAGCGTATTCGGAAATAGGTTTGTGGGATATACCTTATCGCGGAGCAAGTCCGGCGATGTCCCGCTGCACGACGGTGCAACACTGCTTGTCAAACACGGACGGATCTTCTCTCCCGTTCGCTGTCGCAGGTTGATCCGGCAATGCTCCTCTGCGGCAGTGATGTACGTTGCTCGCAGCACGTACAGGTGGTCGTCGACGTCCTCCGAACGCAGGCGTCAAGGCGTCTGCGTCTCTACTTCGTCCACGCGGATGGACGGAACTCCAAGTCGCGCTTCTCAAGCCGGCGGGAAGGAGCGTGTCTCTGCGGCGGCGTGCTAGCGTCACGTTGCTCTCCTTTCTCTCCTAAGGACGGCGACGGCTAGGTTTTCGTGCGTTAGAATAACCTAAAAGCGTCTCTCTATATCTTATATAGATATCGGCCGTCTATCCTCCTTTAAATAGGATAAGAAGAGAAGTAGGGTTTCCTAAACCCATCGGTAAACAGAAACGTTGTGTTAATTAAAACGCTCGTGGATTAATTAGAATATTTCGGAATTCATTAATTAACCAAATAATCGCATTAATTGATTAATTAATATCCGACTCCATGCAATCGCTTGGGATGGCTCTACGGGCATACATATACCAACAGACTCCCACTTGCACTTAGAGCCAGTCACTCCAATATTATTCTAATCGATTACGTAAACATTTTAGTAATCAATGTGATTCGAAGCAATTTCAATCAAATCCACAATTATACTCCTATTCCAACACATCCTGTGCGTGTGACCCGGTAGGCTCCAAATTACGTTGGCAGTGATATCCATAATCATATTATGATTTCACAAGCAATGATTGGTATCTAGCAAGACTTCATTGCTACCCAAGTAATTGGAGAAGTTGGAGAACAACTTAACCTATCATACATGACTGGTGTTACAGTGATTGTACAGTTCCTTTGTCGCTGATATCCGGATTGAACTCAAGTCATGGAATTGTTATCCTCTTCAATGTTCAATCCATGTTCCTTGAACTAGAGCAGACTGTCTGAGATATATGTAAGCTCAATATCACATATTGACTCACATCAGCATGGCCATGCATTTCTCAGTCTCGCTTATCAAGTGGCCGGAATATCAAACTCCCGTAGGAAGGACAAATTCCATCTACATCACTCACAGTCATCCCCATGTGTCACAGTGCACCCAAGCACCATCTTTATAGCAATCCTTATTCAGGACCACGATGGATGATGTCAAAGTACACCAAACGTCATGTGATAAGTGTAGTGACTTCAGGTCTAAGAACCACAATCACCACCATCATTATGAGATGTGACTCTAACTACCAATCATGGTATCCATGTGTCACTCTCAAGATGGGTCTATCCGATACACTGTTCTCTAACAAGTATCTATGTATTTGGTTTGATATCTCCATATCATGGATAATGAGATTCTTCCATCAACCAACATACATTCTAATCTTATGTGTTATTGATGTCTATGGATATTTCCACAATAACAACCGATTAGGGACAAAACAAGAATACATACTCTTAGCATACATATGATCTCACTGTTCAGGTCATCAACCCGAAGACATATGTCATTGAGTATATTATTCTATAGACATCTATAAGTTTTATGGTCATCTCACAATATAAAACACAAACATATAGATTGGAAACTTGCCTTTATTGATATGATCAATATAGTATTACAAATCGTTTACATAGTATCCCATTACAATCATCGAATGATAGTCTCTATGGGCATACATACCAACAGATTCCCACTTGCACTTATACCCAATCACCCATGAATCTCAATCCAAGTGATCGAACATGCCCGTCATGTTTTTGCTGTGAAAGTGCTTTTGTTAGCGGGTCAGCCACATTGCTTTCTGTAGGTACTCTGCAAATCTTCACATCTCCTCGTTGTACGATCTCTCGTATGAGATGGAACCGCCGTAGAATATGTTTGGAACGTTGGTGCGATCTTGGTTCTTTAGCTTGTGCAATTGCTCCATTGTTGTCGCAAAACAACTCAATTGCATCACCAGCGCTTGGAACCACTCCAAGTTCAGAAATGAACTTCTTGATCCACACAGCTTCCTTTGCAGCATTAGATGCAACAATATATTCGGCCTCTGTTGTAGAATCCGCAACCGTCTCTTGCTTGGAACTCTTCCAGCTCACAGCTCCGTTGTTCAGGAAAAACACAAATCCAGATTGCGATCTGTAGTCATCTTTGTCAGTTTGGAAGCTAGCATCGGTGTAACCCTTTACTACGAGCTCTTCCTCACCACCGTATACCAAGAATTGATCCTTAGTCCTTCTCAAGTACTTTAGGATGTTCTTTACGGCTGTCCAGTGACATTCACCTGGATCTGACTGATACCGGCTCGTCATGCTCAAAGCATACGATACATCAGGACGAGTACATAACATCGCGTACATGATAGATCCAATTGCTGATGCATATGGAATCTTACTCATGCGTTCCCGTTCATCACATGAACTAGGACATTGGGATTTAGAGATTGTAACCCCATGGGACATGGGCAAGTTACCTCTCTTAGAACCCTCCATGCTAAACCTCTTTAGCACCTTGTCAATGTATGTGCTCTGGCTTAGGCCTAGAAGCCTTCTAGATCTATCTCTATAGATCTTGATCCCTAGTATATAGGATGCTTCACCTAAATCCTTCATAGAGAAAGTCTTCCCTAGCCAACCTTTTACTGTCTGAAGAGTAGGGATGTCATTTCCCATCAATAGTATGTCATCCACATACAATATGAGAAATACGACTGTGCTCCCACTAACCTTTTTGTAAACACAAGGTTCATCTTCATTTTGACTAAAGCCAAACTTTTTGACTACTTCATCAAAACGTAGATTCCAGCTCCGAGATGCTTGCTTCAATCCATAGATTGACCTTTGTAGCTTACAGACTTTATTGGCTTCCTTTGGATCGATAAAACCCTCAGGTTGTGTCATGTACACATCCTCGAGTAAATTCCCATTAAGGAATGCTGTTTTAACATCCATCTGCCAAATCTCATAGTCATGATAAGCTGCAATGGCAAGCATGATCCTGATGGATTTAACCATGGCAACTGGTGAGAAGGTCTCGTCATAATCAACACCTTGAATTTGACGGAATCCTTTCGCAACCAATCTACCTTTATAGGTTTGAACATTTCCATCCATGTCAGTCTTCTTCTTGAAGACCCACTTGCACCCTATGGGTCTTACCCCTTCGGGTGGATCCACCAAGGTCCATACCTTGTTGGTGTACATGGATTCCATCTCAGATCTCATGGCTTCGAGCCATTTCTCAGATTCTGGTCCCTTAGTAGCTTCTAGATAGGAAGTTGGCTCATCTGCTATGCCCAATTCGTCACTGTCTTGAGTTACGAGAAATCCAAATCTCTCAGGCTCAATTCGTGTCCTACTAGACCTACGAGGTTCCTGTGTTACATTTGGAACTTGAAATTCCACAACAACTTGTGAGTCCTCATGTTCCTTATGTACCTCCTCAGGTTCTCTGCTTTCTTGTTGGTCTCGAACTTCTTCGAACTCTACATTCCTCCCACTAATTCCTTTGGAAATAAATTCCTTTTCAAGAAATACAGCAGTCCTAGCAACAAACACTTTGTTGTCAGTTGGTGTGTAGAAGTAGTATCCCCGAGTTTCCTTGGGGTATCCAACAAAATAGCATTTTTCCGATTTGGGTCCAAGCTTTTCAGGAAATTGTTTCCTAACATAAGCTTCACATCCCCAAATCTTTAACATAGACAAATTGGGACGATTCCCATTCCATATCTCATATGGTGTCTTTTGAACCGATTTGGAAGGTACACGGTTAAGTGTAAATGCTGCAATTTCAAGAGCATATCCCCAGAACGATATTGGAAGTTCGGCTGAACTCATCATTGATCGTACCATGTCTAATAATGTACGATTCCTTCTTTCTGACACACCATTATGTTGTGGTGTACCAGGTGGAGTCCATTGTGATACAATACCACGGTCTCTCAGAAGGTCCTCAAACTCTTGGCTTAAGTATTCACCACCTCGATCTGAACGGAGTGCTTTAATACTCTTACCAAGTTGCTTCTCCACTTCATTCATGAAAGTCTTGAACATTTCAAGAGTTTCTGACTTGTGTTTCATAAGATATACATAGCCATACCTACTGAGGTCATCAGTGAAGGTAATGAAGTATTGATAGCCTCCTCTAGCATTTGATCTAAAAGGTCCACATACATCAGTATGTATGAGCCCTAGCAGATCACTGGCTCTCTCACTGTGTCCAGTGAAAGGAGTCTTGGTCATCTTCCCTAATAAACATGCCTCGCATGTCTCTAATGATTCAAAATCAAAAGAGTCTAGATAACCATCCTTATGGAGTCTAGATATGCGCTTCTCGTTTATGTGCCCAAGACGACAATGCCATAAGAATGTTTTGTTTGAGCTGTCAAGTTTTAGCCTTTTAGTATTTACGTTATATATGCTAGTCTCAAGTTCTAACAAGTAGATTCCATAAGACATAGGGGCATTGCCATAAAAGATCTCATCTTTAGAAATAGAAATAATTCCATTCTTAATGTGAAATTCAAATCCACTCTTGTCCATACAAGATATAGAAATAATATTTCTATTAATGGCAGGTACATAATAGCAATTCTCTAATTCTATTACAAGGCCCGTAGGCAAAGATAAACTAATAACTCCAACTGCGGTGGCAGCAACTCTTGCTCCATTAGCGACCCGCAGCTCGACTTGGCCCTTTCGTAAAGGCTTACTTCTTATCAGATCCTGCATATTAGAACATATGTGAGATCCACATCCGGTATCTAGTACCCATGATGAAGAAGTATTTAAGTTTATCTCAATAACGTATATACCTGAAGTGGAGATCTCTATCCCCTGCTTCTTCTTCCTTAGTTCCTCCAGGTAGAGAGGACAATTTCTTTTCCAATGTCCAGGCTGGTGACAATGGTGACAACTGCCTTCTTTGGAGATCCCACCTTTAGCTTTGAGCGCGGATGACTTTGGCTTCTGCCCGGCTTTAGAACTTTTCTTAGCCTTGCCTTTGCCTTTTGACTTTCCCTTTGTCTTGCTGATCATCATCACAGACTTGGGCTTGTCTTTCTTCATCTGTGCTTCGGCTGTCCTCAACATGCCCAACAATTCTGACAACGGCTTGTCAAAATTGTTCATGTTGTAGTTCATGACAAAATGATTATATGATTCAGGCAACGATTGTAGAATCACATCAGTGGCCAACTCTTGACCTAGGGGAAATCCCAGCTTGGATAGGCTTTCCACGTACCCAATCAAGGTGAGTATATGGGTGCCAACTGAGTCTCCCTCTTTCATCTTGCTTTTGAACAACGCCTTTGAGACATCATATCTCTCCTGTCTTGCTTGATGTTGATACATGTTCTTGAGATGTGTTACCATCTCCATGACATTCATGTTCTCATGTTGCTCTTGCAACTCATAGTTCATTGAGCACAACATTAGGCACTTGACATCCACAACATCATCAAGGTGCTTCTTGTAAGCATCCTTTTCAGCCTTGGGCGCATTTACGGCGGGCTCCTCTGGCTCTGGTGTTTCAAGGACATAGAGCTTACGCTCATGTGTGAGAACAATTCTCAATGTCCTAAACCAGTTTTGAAAGTTGGTTCCGGTAAGTTTGTCCTTCTCAAGGACCGATCGCAATGAGAACGTGTGAGTGTTGTTTGCCATTTGATTGCTACAAAAGAAAAAATTTGCATTTAGTCCAAAACATTTTGACTTGTAAAGATTTGATAAATGAGATTAATTAGGCCTTTAATTAATTACGCTCCCACTATTGTATTCAAATTGATAGCCCTCACTATCAACTCGGAAGATTGCAACGCACAACCTTCTAGTGAGCCAAGACCCAAAATAATTGGATCAATGCCCAGCCAACGCCGGCGTCAAAGACCAAATACTAAGGTAGGCAACTTTTGCCAATTGCATCATATGCAACTCTTGGATAGATGATCATACACAACTCCTTGCCATGATGCATCTGTGTGCCTCTAGGTACTTGATCCTATCAAGGTTCCCTAGTTAAGTCCAACCCATAAGCCAACACGATGAGTGTGCACCCTGCGGAGGCAGACCCACACACCCACCATCACACTTCCACGAGATAGACAGTGTACCACGCGGAGGCGTGCCCACACATAGTCGATCAAGCTTTTCATGTGTGTTGCTTTATGGAAGGCAACTAAAACTTAATATTATTAATTGAGGGATTTTATTAATACATATATATATATATATATATATATCCAAACACCACATACTTATAGTACGTATCATATACTACTATATCCACAACCACAAACGATAGACATGCAATCACAAATACATCGGTTATGGCCATACTATTGTAATCCTTTGGAGCAACAAAGGATTACGGTCCACCTATGGTCTTATGCATCTCATGCAACACCTGTGAAAACAACCTGTAAGCCAATAATGATCAACATTACAATGAACAACTTCATGGATGCTTCGTGAGGTTGGAATGTCAAGCTGCTTCTTGGAATGGGATCTTCTTGTTGCTTCTCCATGGACGCTCCTTGGAGTGGGATCTTCAGGTTGCTTCTTGGAATTAGATCTTCATGGTGCTTCTCCATGGACACTCCTTGGAGTTGGATCTTCAAGTGGCCTCCTTACATCAAGATTACAAAGACTAAAACTAATCCTATCTTTATTACATCATATGCTTACAAAATTAAAGAGAAAGAATTAATTACACTTTGAAATAAGAGATGAGGCTCGGCATGCAAGCCGAATACATTATACAAAGGATCCATATGCAACGATTATACATCCATAACATTCACAAACAACCATATCCACAAGATCAACATCCACATCCATTCACAACATTCACAAAAGGGGATACTAGGCCATAACCGTGCATGCACTCACCACATAAAACAGATTTTAAAGGCGACGTGTATGCTATCATAGGTATATCTACATATATGTATATACATATTAAAATTGCAGTACTTTTAATGCGGGACATTCCCCATTAAATGAATTTTGACTCCCACGCAGACAATGCGGGGTACACAGGGGCAGCGCCCCTCAGCGGGCGGGGGTCGAGGGGAGGCCGCCCCTCGCGGGGTCTCAGGGGCAGAGCCCCTGAAAGGTCTACGGAATTTTACTTCCGTGCACTTAGGAAAATCACTATTTTCCACAGTCGACCCCGTCCAAAACGTCAAAAACAATAGCCTGCGGCGTATGTGGAATTAGGTTTAGATTTACACATTAACAGGTTTAATTCGCATCGTATGCAACATAAAACAGTATACAGCGATTCGATCATATCGAAACGAATCCAAATACGCCGTAGATCGACGCAGCTCTGATACCACTGTTGGGTTTTGTGGAGAAAACATGCGCGACGGAAGCGATAAAATCCACACAACCCGTAACAGGATCTCGTCGATAACAGCGTATTCGGAAATAGGTTTGTGGGATATACCTTATCGCGGAGCAAGTCCGGCGATGTCCCGCTGCACGACGGTGCAACACTGCTTGTCAAACACGGACGGATCTTCTCTCCCGTTCGCTGTCGCAGGTTGATCCGGCAATGCTCCTCTGCGGCAGTGATGTACGTTGCTCGCAGCACGTACAGGTGGTCGTCGACGTCCTCCGAACGCAGGCGTCAAGGCGTCTGCGTCTCTACTTCGTCCACGCGGATGGACGGAACTCCAAGTCGCGCTTCTCAAGCCGGCGGGAAGGAGCGTGTCTCTGCGGCGGCGTGCTAGCGTCGCGTTGCTCTCCTTTCTCTCCTAAGGACGGCGACGGCTAGGTTTTCGTGCGTTAGAATAACCTAAAAGCGTCTCTCTATATCTTATATAGATATCGGCCGTCTATCCTCCTTTAAATAGGATAAGAAGAGAAGTAGGGTTTCCTAAACCCATCGGTAAACAGAAACGTTGCGTTAATTAAAACGCTCGTGGATTAATTAGAATATTTCGGAATTCATTAATTAACCAAATAATCGCATTAATTGATTAATTAATATCCGACTCCATGCAATCGCTTGGGATGGCTCTACGGGCATACATATACCAACAACTTGTGCCTTGTGAGTAACAAAGGATACCGATGGATAACTATGTATTAGCCGTTAGGGTTCCTCCTAGTTTATGGATATAAAAGGACCCAAGGATCCTCCTCTATCGGGAGACATGAGAGACAACCATGGCTGTCTATAGGAAGCCCATCCCTAGTCATCATCCTCGTAACTTTGCCTACATGTAGATGCTCTACATGATGGTGCCATAGATACATCGGGTAACAAGGCCCCACGACCACACATGTGATTAGGGTTGGTATAAGGGACTGCCAGTTGGGATGTGAGGGAATTCGTCAGAGTCAACGTATCGCCGAGTTGTCCTGTCTGGGTAATTGCATGACCGTCGATGCTGCTGAGAAGAAGAAGGTGCTGCTGGCTGTCGGGGTTGTGCCATGTATGAGTGGCGCTCTCCCACAGGACGACCATAGACGATGAGAAGGCACTGCGGGAAGTGCTGGTTCCGAGGAGGGAATCACAGCCGTGGGTTGCAGGAGGGAGCGACCTGGAGGTGAGACCGAGAACCAACAACAGAGCATGTGTAAAGAGTGGGATAAACCACCCTCTACTAAAAACAATGGTAAACAAAACTCAATTTGGATAGCAGCGTAAGATAAAATTTTGACTATATTCAATTTCAAATAAAGTGTACATAAAAAAATTCTCCCAATATGGTTGTACATGCTTTATACAAAAAGAGGATCTAAGTAGAGGGAAGTATAAACTACTCCACTTTTGTCTCCAAGCAACATATCCATCAGCTAGTCCATGTCAACGCTAAGATCTTCATGCCTTATCCATCACCTTGCTCCACATCTGGGTGGTTGGGAAAGCACCCAGTAAGAGGGAAGGAAAATAAAAGTATAAGTCACTAAACTATTCTAAATGTGAAAAGATAAATATAACAAGTAAATCGGGCTAGGGATTCATCAAAGGATGATACATCAAGAGTATGAGGCTTTAATTAAGGAAACTTGCCAATAACAAAAGTAAATAAATGATTTGCATGTAAATTAATATGTCTACCTAACTAAGTAGGGTTGAGGCACCTACTGGACCTCTAACCTTAGGTGAGGGGAGAATAAGACATTCCCAGTCACCTATAATATATTATGGGGAGAATTATAAACATTCCCATAGGGCGATTATATACATGCCCTCTGTGGGTGGTTGTACATAAGTACCACTACTTTAAAATTAAATAGAACGTTTAATTACATGCTAGCAAAGAGTTATGGCAAGATTAATCAAAAGATTTAAATAACATGGCAGTGGGGTATGAAAAACCCAAACAAGATAATTCTACAACTAATTTTGAGGCAATAAACAATTTAGGTTTCAAGAATCAAGAATTAGTTCGGATTAAGCCTCATTAAGGAATATGGGTATTGGTATAAAATTTTCCCAACTGAAGGGGGTAGATGCACATACCTCTTTTCACACATAAAAGTTAACTTGAATAGTATACTTTGGTCCACAAAGTCAACTTTTCATCCTAGAAACACATTATGTATATTAGCCAAGTCAAAGTGAACATATTTGTTCCTATTATATTTTTATATTATTATTACCCAATTCCCGACCATGTAATGTCATGTTAGGGTTTATGATTTTAATATTTGTTGAGGTAATATGTGATTCTTTACATATCTATCTTAGTTCTAGTTGCCAATATTTAGTCACATAAGTTTATGTAACTCATATATATGTGGATGATAATATATATGCTTCCAATATAGGTTTAATGATGTGAGTATATATTATTCCTAACATCATGCTTACCATGTTTATTGGTGTAAGTATATTCCATATGAATATTTATTAGGTTCACTAATATACACATGCTTTGATCCAATTAACATGTCATCTAGATATATGTTTGTAAAAGTATATTCCTTTACACATTATTATCTCTTTTTTTTACTATTTAATTCCTAAGAAGACAATATCATTAGATGAATTCTTATACAGATTTCAAGTTCCCTTGGATTAATTTAGATGAGAGTGTTCCCTAGAGCCATATGTATATCTAATTATCATGTAATGCACCTATATATATGATTTCTAATGTAAAGGATACATTAACACAAGGATACACCCACTAATGATTCTTAGGGTTTGGTAAGTATACAATAAGCAATTAGGGTGATTCATTAATCATTTTGGATATCAATCTACCCGGGTCTTATACAACATCTTTTATTTAATATCAAGTCTCCACTTTAATGTATCATTACATGTTTGATTTCATGCAATATAATATTTACATTTGTATACAACAAAGTTGATAGGTAAGATAATTGACTAGTTCATGTTATGGTTTTAAATAACTAGATTATCCTTACTCCATACTTATCCCATCTTTGTAATCTATTTTCTAAAACAAAACTATTGAATGTGAAATGAAGACTTACATGTATAGAGTTACCATGGGGGTTGCTTGTCTGGTTGATTCACAACAAGATGGGGACTCAAACACATCATCACGTTCTCTATGATCATGTGACCCAGGAAGAAGCAACATGCAATGAGTCACCATCGTCAGGTTGAATGGAGGTGTTTGCAAACGTCATGGTCTTGCAGATGTAGTGGTTGTAAACGACGGCGTTGCACTTGGTGGCTACGATGCCCTGCTATCAGTGTGTGATGGCGTCAGGGTTGCTCTGGAAGTGGTTTTGTGGGCGTCGGGGCATCGCAGCATCAGGGCGTTGGGGCATCGCAGCATCAGAAGGGCAAGTGGTAGTGATGCTAACGCAGTGTCGAGGCGTTCGTTAGGCAGATGTTAGTGACGCTGACGCAGCGTCGGGGGCTGCTGGACGTCGAAGGTCAGATGTGAAGGTGTTAACGATGCTGACGCAGCATCGGGGTTACTCGGTGTCAGGTTTCAAGCATCGTTCATGGAGAGGAAGAAGAAGAGGAGGAGGCGACGCTGCCCAACGTATCCTCAACTCTCTTTGGTGTTGCTCGCCATGGTTGGACGCAAGGTGAGAGTAGGTTGAGAAGCTAGGGCTTCATGTGTTTGAGGAGAAAAGGAATGAAGGGAGGAAGATAAATAGGATACGTAGAGGAAAGGGGACGACTGTTACCTTGGGCATTGCCCATTCTGGAAGGGGGGAAACATGAGGGAGAGGAAGCAACACAGCGTTGCTTTACGTTTGCTTTAGGAAAACAATAATTTGTTTAATCAAATACCACTATTAAAGCCTATGATAATTAGGATTTTAAATACCTATTCAATTGGGAAAGCAAGCATTATCCAGTTAAGTATAAAATTTGAACCCTTTACTATTTAATACATGTAGATCCCAATTGTAACATTGGTTTTCATTTTTGGGAATTCTAAGTATTTTATTTAATTCCTTTTAAGTAATTCATATTTTCTCTTTCTTAATATATTAGAGACTTATATAATTATAAATTAATGTGAAACTTCACTCTCAAGCAAAACAAAATATATGTAACATAAATTTGTTATTAACTTCATTTGTTTGCTATTTTAATTAATGATTTGAAGGTTTTGCACACTTTCTCTCTCCTAAATTTATCTTCTTATCAAATATTTTCCAAATTCATTCAAAATTCATCCAAAGGTCTATTTTAACTTGTATAACACGAATTTGGTATTATTTTATTTTTTGAATACTTTTATTATTTTATTTAATTCATTTAAATTTTATCACTTATTTATCCTTTTAATTTATTAGAGGCATCTAGAAACTTCCTAAAAATATAAAACTTGGCCTATAAGCAATAATAAACGTCAGAAACACGTTTTTGCCATTAATTAATTTTTTTTCAACATATATTTAATATTTTTGATCTTTAAATCATTTTCTCTCTCCAGATTAAAATAAAATATTAAACATTGACCAAATTAAATGCAAATTTTCCCAAAGGCTTATTTTTATGTTTAGATTACGAATTTGGAGTTACTTTTATGATTTGAGAGCATTAAGTATTTTATTTCACTTTATTGGCCTATTTCCTATTTTCTTTTGATACATTAATATATGTATTTATCTTCCCAATTAGATAATACTTGGCCCTTAAGTAACTTTTAAGTCAAGAAAACGAAATTGATATATATATATTATCCAAATTATCTTATTGGGTTTCTATTTAGGATTTTTGGAACAATATATTCCTCATTATCTTCTTTTATCCAAAATATTCCATATTATCCCCAATTATTGCATTTATCATCTCCTTTATTTATATTTTAGGATTTTCTTTCTTTTTCATATTCTAAAAAGCACTAGAAATTTCTAGGATGAATTTATTTTATTCTTTGTATCACTTAAGTGGATATTTTGTATATTTGAGCCATTACTAAGCTTTCACTGAGGTATTTGTGCATAAACCCAAATATTGGAATAAAAGGTTAACAAATGTTCATTAAACCATCATATTGTCCACAAATTAAATAGAAAGGCCAAAGAGGATAGAAATGAAAGGAAAAGATGGAAAAGAGGACCAAAAAGGCAAAATGTCCAGAATTTAGTATGTTACAGCCTGGTCTCTAGATCCGTCTTCTCCAACCGACTGTGGCCATGACGGTGGCCTGGCTGACTTTATCGGAGCCCAAAGGGAGTCGACCCAACTTGCTCCACCCAGGGGAGGGGTCAGCCACGCAGGGGGCGCTCGCCGCCGCAAACACCGATCGGTGTTGCGAGGTTGAAGAAGGAAAGGGAGAAGGACAAACCTACCCTCGCGTTCCTACAGATCAGGATCAATGAGGAAGGGCAAAAGGGTCTTTTGAATACTTATTTGAAGAGCCTTCCGCCCGTTGAGCAAGGAAAAGAATCTGATGAGGTGTCAGGTTAGGATCGGTCCTATTAGTTTTTATCTTGCAAAATTTCTAGAAAATAATTGGTAACTTTGTTCATAATACGTAATACATGAAAGTTGCTCAGAAAAACCAGAGGAATCCATTAAAAATATATTTGAAGCCTGATTCTAATTGCAATTAGAAAATTAATGGAAGTTATCAACTTTAATACTTTAATGATTAAGAAACCCTATTTTGAGATGATTAATGTGATTAGTAGGGTTTAATGGATGATTAAATTTGATATTAACCTATTAATTGTAAAAGGAACATTAAGCACATAAAGAATGAACTTTGCACATAATTAGTTTAATTTAGAGTTTCTTGTGCATAAATATGTTTTAATGAACCCTGAACCCTAATTGTGGTAATTATGATCCTTAATGGTTTTAATTGGGCAAATTCATGTACAAAGCTGAGATATGATGATTCTAGTCTATTTCGAGTACAAATATTCCTAATTATGGGTAAATACCCTTCATATAGTAATTAGGGTTTTCTGATGAATAAAAGGTGGATTTAATGATATATAGAGTTCATTTGTGAATTAGACCATAATGAACTATGAATTGATGATAAATGAGTATGATGATCTTGCCATGGATTAGTAGGGTAAAAATGGTAGTTTTAATATAAAAGAGGCATAATGGGCTTAATTAATGTTTAAGGGTGCCTTTAATCCGAAATTAGGGTTTGTAAGTAATTGAATAGAACTAGGGTGAAACCCTAATTGCAAAACAAAACCCTAAAATGGATACAGAAACCTTAGGAAGAAATTTCAAGTTGAATAGAAAGAATCTAGATAAAGTGTGTAGTAAATAGAGTACATGTGTTTTTTAGGATTCTTGATTGTGTGGTTGAACTACTTGCTTGGATAGCTTTCTTGGTTGGAATTGATATTAGATTGAGAAATCTACTAAACAGGTATGTGGTTACGCTTATGATTATCCCAACTAGTTTTCTGAGGATTTTATCGACGTTTCCCTCATGGCTTGAAATAACTGTTGGATGCTTTTATTTCATGCAACTGTAGAGTGACTATGACTATCACTATGAATATACATGTATAACTGGCTAGATCCGGGTCCACCTCTGTGGCTTGTAAAGGCTAAAAAGGGGTAAACTAGAGTAAAGGCTAAAAAGGGGTAACCCTAGAAACTGGTTCACCTATAGGTGGGACCATGAGGGGTTTAATGGGGATCTACCATAAGGAAGGTAGTATCCAGGTCCACTGCAGGGATAGCACATAGGATAGGGTACTCATGGATCACAGAGTTATATTTAAAACATAATCTTGGTTGTTAAATGATTAATTAAATGATTACATTGTTATCATAGTTGCACATTTATTGTTTCCCCCACATACCAGCTTCGGCTGACCGACGTTTTGTTTGTCGGCATTTTAGGTTCAAGCCAAAAGGACAAACAATAAATTGTCATATTGTGAAATACATGTAGTAAAATACAAGGAGGAGTAGTTAGAATAGAATCCATAAGTGGATAGAAGTTTAGAGATCCAAGTTTTCAAAAAGGTATGCAAAAGTTTATTTTTCTTACAGCTTTTCAGTATATATTGTCGAAATTTAATAATTGTTCTTGGTTAAGTGTCGAACCTTTGATCCGGAAGTTATGGGTGCGGCTTCGACCTCCCGGTCTCCCTTAATTGGGGGTTATCGGGACGTGGGGTCGTAAAATTTGGTATCAGAGCGTAGGTTCCTCACTTAACCATTAATAATTATTAAATTTTACAAAATCCATAGAACCCAAGGGAGTTATTAGAGGATTATCCAAAAGACGGAGGTGTCTAGAAAAGGATCACGACCGGGGGATGGTAATATTTTCCTCCACACCGCTAGTCGGGATATGAGGACTCCCAGATCTGTGTGACTTCCTGGCCAAAATCTTAGGGTATGAATCGAAATAAGATACTTTTAGGACTTTCTCATCTTATTCATCCCTTCTCATCACAAATTCTGTTAAGGACCTTAAGGATTAAGGTTTTCCCTCTTCTCCTCACCCTCTTGAGGTATGGGTAAGATTAATAAGGTCTAAGGAATCCTCCATCAAATTAATGAAAAGCATGTAATTAAGATTTCATGGACATAAGCTTAATAGAGTAAGCGTAAACTAAAGAATAGATACATGCTTAGGTCGTATGACATAAGTTGTCATGCCCTCAGAAGAGACCTGAGGATAGACCTCCTTGTCAGGAGGATGAGTAAAGAGAGTTAGACTTGGAGGTAGAGACCTCCATTAAAAGTAGAGACCTAGCACATACTTGAGGATGATGTTAATTCTAATCCTAAGTGAAGGTTAGAGGGAGAGATGACATGATGAGTTAGATGACATGGTAGACCAGGTGTTAGGATGGACATGCCTTGGATTCCATATGAGCCATGAGAGGTTGGATGACCCCGTACCTCTGGCGACCCAACCCTGGAAGGGTCGTGCATGTTTGAGTGAAGGATAGCTCCTTCATTGAAGAGGTTAAAGAAGAACCTAGGGAAACCCCATGAGCTTATATGGGCATAATAGGCACCCAAAATGTATCAGTAGTGCAAGCAATGGGTTGAAACCCTGGCCGGGAGAGTTTGATGGATGGCTTATGAGATAAGCCTAAGGGGCTATGAATAACCTTGAGCGAACATGAGTTGAGAATAGGCTTCATCCAGGTAGGGGCATGCTTTTGAGGTTGACCCTTCACGAAGAGAGGACCTCTAATGGTGAGGTTGGTTATAGGGTTAGCTCTAGAAAGACAGAGCATGAACCAAGCAAGAAGGTTGGAATCCTAGACTTTGAGATATGAGGAAAAGTAGGGAGTTGAGGATGATGCGACCTAAGTGGATGATAGTGGTTGCCTTATGCTTGACCCCTGGAGGCTGATGATATCTTGGCTGCCTTTAGAAGAACCAAACCCTAGAGAGAGGATGGGGCTTCTGGTACCTATGTGCCTATGGTATATGTGTTTACCTTCTGAGAAAGGAAGAAGAAGTTTTGTATACCCTGGAGAGGTTTAGTAACAGGTTATGAGGCCTTGTACCTTATTGTTTGTCCTTGAGGAAGACTCAATGTTAAAGTATCGATCGAGGAAAAAGGATGACCCAATACATGTTTGGTTTGTGGTTAAGAGGTTGAGCATGAAGTTGGAGACCTAAAAGTGAACCTAGGGTTCCTAGGCCTAAGAGGGAAAGTGGTGTGCCTAATGCTCGTAATGAGAGTTGAGTTTCTATAGATGCGGGCATGGAACTTCCTATGTTGAAAGGAAAGGAAAAAACCCTTACGTTTAGGGTATATTTGGTAAACCCCTCCCAGCTAAGTTGATGACATGAGAAGGTATGATCTTGATCTAATGTTGAGGAATGAGAACCCAGATGACCTAGCCGGGTTTAGTGGTCTGCTTGTGCCTTAATAGCTTACTAGGGTTAAGCATATGGATGTAAACCCTAGACCTAAGGGTGGTTGTGACCGTGTTGTCTAGAGATAGTTTCCTCCCATCCTGGGAGAGGGACCCTTTTGAAGGTAGTACACCAGTTTTTGAGTTAACCTAAAGAGATCTCATAGGATCTGGGGAAGCTAAGTGAAAAGTACATGGTATGAGGATGAACCTATAGACCCATAGATAACCATCTCTAAGTGCATATGGATGTGTTACCATGGAGGTAACCGGTATGGGGCTTGACCAAGGTAGGTAGGTTGCCATGACCCTTATGAAAGGATGAAAGTCAACCCATGAATGCAGAGAGAGAGATGATGAAGGCTTGGGTAATGTTCTAAGTTGAACATGTACTATAAGAGAATCCTAAGTCTATCCTAGGGTCAGGTAGGGATAAGACTGATGGAAGTAGGAGTTGCCTAATTCCCTAGTTGCACATGACCATAGGGTCGGGAGGTAACAACTATCATTGTCTGAGGGCCATGGGTTAGGAGATCGATCACCTTCATGAACTCATGGGACCCAAAGGGCAGATGAGTAGGGCACTCTCTGGATGCATAAGGGAAGAGGGATGACCCCAAAAGTGTCGGCACCCTATAGACCTAGAGGTGATGACTAAGGAATATGTGTGGGCCCAAATAGGTTCGATATCAACTCCATGGAAGTAACTTTGATATCAAGATGATTGTGAGGTAGAGGTATGAGTTGCACGTCTCAACTTAGATTTGAAGGTGTACTGACAAGGTGGGATGTACCATCTCTACTCTTGGAACAGGAAGAACTCTGTATTTGGACTGCAGCCAAATGCTTATTTCCTCTTGTTATGGGAGTGAGAGATAGGACATTACGCATGCTATACACCAAGGATAAAAGATGATGTGAGTTGGAACGTTGCTATGAAGTATAAGGACAAAGATGATAACATACCCTGGTAAAGTGAATGATACATGGATGGTTTGCAAATGCTAAAGAGAAATGTGCTAGTCACCTTATGAGGATGTTTTTATCATGAGATATGAGTCATACAAGGTTGAGTCTGATCACCAAAAAGATGAGCTCAAAGTGTTTTCAATGAAGATAGACTTAGAGTTCGAGATGATAAGTGAAATACATGGAAGTGTATATCTTCAATGTTACCTAATACCTAAGGATGTGAAGTGGTAATGGATGCTCTGGTTAAGATATATCTGACTAGTTTGGCTAGAAGCTAGAAGAGGTTGTTAGGCTAACCCTAAGTTTGGAAAGGAGATGTATTTGGCTAACACTCAGATATAATGAGATATGTTGAAAAAGTTAATGATAGTTTGGTTAGCCAGTCTAGTCCTGGATATAATGAAAGGATGGTGATAGAACCTCAGATACACTTCTTTGGAAAGGAAGGAGATGAAACCCCAATTAGAGTGATTTAGGGTTTCTGAGGATTTGATCTTGAGGAATCATGACATATAGGGAATCATGATATACCGTACTACGAAGATAGTAAGTGACAGTAGTACTTGAGATGCTTAAGATGAAGTTGCACGTGGCTTGTTGCCATGCAAGCCAGGAGGTGAAGGATGAATGCCAGTAACCCAGTAAATTGATATAAAGGATAAAGAGTCCCCAAAAGAGAAAGGGAGTTCATCACTATGGATGTTGTAAGTCTTCCCTGGACCAAGGAAGGTCGAGATGCAATATGGGGTATGGTAGATCGTCTTACCCAGATGACATGAAAAATAAAGAGTATTGTCAAGGGACAGATCAGGTTGAACTACATATGAGAGAGATGGTTCAACTACACCAGGAGATGAGTTCAAAAGTTCTTGAGTATAACCTAAAGGTTCACTCTCGTGAGGTGGAAGTAGAAACATGAAGAACTCTATGATAGTATAGTTTATCACACCTAACTAATGGTTAGTATGATCCAGACTAAAGGGGTCTGATGAGAGCATGTGTGCTCATTAAGGGTGATATCTGGAGACAGTTCTTGTCTTCAGAAAGATGTGATGATAACCACCGTAGCCAGTATCAGGATTTAAGGAAGCTCTGTAAGGGAGGTTGTGTTGGTCACCACTTCAGTAAGGTGATGTTGGTGAAATGACCACGTGATGGTTAGAAAAGGACCACAGTGTGTGTAGATGAAGTCGCTTTGATCGTGCAATGGCTGAAAGGAGCCTAGAGACGACGAGAGTTGTGAGCGGATGCAAAGTAGACTGACATGCAGTTCACTGTGGGAGAATATGTGACATGAAAATATGACCCCTCTAAGTTATAGCTAAGAGAGCTGAGTCCCCGATGCATGGGTTCTTTTGTCATGGTTTGGTGGAGAGGGTTAAGTTTGATCTTACCCCTCAAGATAAAGAAATGTGTGATGAGTTCTAGGTGTCCAATTTAGAGTACTATGTGAGGTACCCGACCATGTGCTGAGCAATGAACCTAGAGAGCCCCAAGGGAGGCTGAAATGGCCTGAGTCCACCTGTGCAGTTTATAGACGCCAGGATGAAAGAACTCAGAGAAAAGAATATGTAATTATTAAGGTTCTTTGGGACCACCATGAGTACGGTAAAGACACATAGGGGCCAATGATGGACATGGAAAAGTCTTATCCTGAATTGTTTGTTTGCTTGATAGAATTTTGAGGTCAAAATTCCTATAAGAGGGGAAGGATGTTACAACCCCAATTTTTGGGTTCAATTGGTGAGAAATGTAATTTCTCATATTAAAGATAATTGAACAAATAATGATATAATTTGTTTTGGATAAATGGATTTCATTTACAATATCCTTGATGATTGTGTTGTGGGCTTTATTGGTTATTGGGCCCAATAATAAGGAAATAAAGAAAGGAAATTCAATTATTAAATTAGTGAATGAATAATTGAGTTTTTGAGAAAAGAATGATGTAGAAACCTCTAGAAGGCAAAAGAATGTAATCCAAGGATGGATTTCGTGCCTCTTGGGTTCCTTGGGTTCCAAGGAGTCCAAAGTTGTAGAGAGAATGTAATAAGAAAAGAAAATAGAAATTAAGTTTTTCTTTATTAAGAAAGAAATTGAAAACAATGATAAAATGTGGAAATAAGTGGATTGAGTTATCCTTGGTTTAAAGGAATACCAATGAGGAAAATAAAAGAGAAATATAGAGAAACCCTCAAAAAGAGATATTTTAATAAGAAATAAACAAGATAATGAATGTTAAGCAAAGTATTTATAAGAAATACTTGGAAATATCTAGAAAGTGGCATTAATGGCCACAATTGAGTGAAATTCGTTACATATGATTTCTAATAAATGAAATAATGAATTAAATATTATCATAGATTTAATCTAATTTCATGAAATATATTAAAGGAAGTACCCACTCACCTAAAGTGTGAAAACACCTTAAAAGTGTAGCCCCACATCTGAAATTCTCAAATTCACATAAAAATCCTTGCAATCACCACTTTCTTCTTCCATTCAACTTGGAAACCCTAGGAATGGAGAATTACAGAGAAAGAGTGAGAAAAGGGAGATATTTGATATCATTTTGAATCTAATCAGAGGAGAAAGGTGTTACAACCCTAATTTTTGGGTTCAATTGGTGAGAAATGTAATTTCTCATATTAAAGATAATTGAACAAATAATGATATAATTTGTTTTGGATAAATGGATTTCATTTACAATAGCCTTGATGATTGTGTTGTGGGCTTTATTGGCTATTGGGCCCAATAACAAGGAAATAAAGAAAGGAAATTCAATTATTAAATTAGTAAATGAATAATTGAGTTTTTGGGAAAAGAATGATGTAGAAACCTCTGGAAGGCAAAAGAATGTAATCCAAGGATGGATTTCGTGCCTCTTGGGTTCCTTGGGTTCCAAGGAGTCCAAAGTTGTAGAGAGAATGTAATAAGAAAAGAAAATAGAAATGAAGTTTTTCTTTATTAAGAAAGAAATTGAAAACAATGATAGAATGTGGAAAATAAGTGGATTGAGTTATCCTTGGTTTAAAGGAATACCAATGAGGAAAATAAAAGAGAAATAAAGAGAAACCCTCAAAAAGAGATATTTTAATAAGAAATAAACAAGATAATGAATGTTAAGCAAAGTATTTATAAGAAATACTTGGAAATATCTAGAAAGTGGCATTAATGGCCACAATTGAGTGAAATTCGTTACATATGATTTCTAATAAATGAAATAATGAAAATAGAAACAAAGAAAGAAAGAGAGAGAGAAAATTCTAAGAAATTAGGGAATGTTTTAGATTCAAGGAATCCAAGATTATTAGACTTTCCTTAAACGCTTTCAGTTGCCAGATCTGATTAGGAAAGCGGTAACTTCTTGTGGTGATCGTCAAATCAAGAGAATAATATTAAAAGAGTTTAACACATGGATGGAAGGGTAAATGTGCCTTGTGAGTAACAAAGGATACCGATGGATAGCTATGTATTAGCCATTAGGGTTCCTTCTAGTTTATGGATATAAAAGGACCAAAGGATCCTCCTCTATCGGGAGACATGAGAGACAACCACAACTGTATATAGGAAGCCCATCCCTAGTCATCATCCTCATAACTTTGCCTACCTGTAGATGCTCTACATGATGGTGCCATAGATACATCGGGTAACAAGGCCCCACGACCACCCATGTGATTAGGGTTGGTATAAGGGACTGTCAGTTGGGATGTGAGGGAATTCGTCGGAGTCAACGTAACGCCGAGTTGGCCTGTCTGGGTAATTGCATGACCGTCGACGCTTCCGAGAAGAAGAAGGTGTTGCTGGCTTCTGGGGTTGTTCCATGTATGAGTGGTGCTCTCTCACAGGATGACCGTAGCTGACGAGAAGGCACTGCGGGTAGTGCTGGTTCCAAGGAGGGAATCACGACTGTGGGTTGTAGGAGGGAGCGACCTGGAGGTGAGACCGAGAACTAGCAACAGAGCCTGGTCGCTGGATCTGTCTTCTCCAACTGACTGTGGCCATGACGGTGGCCTGGCTGACTTCGTCGGAGCCCCAAGGGAGTCGACCCAACTTGCTCCACCTAGGGGAGGGGTCAGCCACACAGGGGGCACTCGCCGCAGCAAACACCAATCGGTGTTGTGAGGTAAAAGAAGGAAAGGGAGAAGGACAAACCTACCCTCGCGTGCCTACAAATCAGGATCAATGAGGAAGGGCAAAAGGGTCTTTTGAATACTTATTTGAAGAGCCTTCCACCCGTTGAGCAAGGAAAAGAATCTGATGACGTGTCAGGTTAGGATTGGTCCTATTAGTTTTTATCTTGAAAAATTTCTGGAAAATAATTGGTAACTCTGTTCATAATAAGTTATCATGAAAGTTGCTCAAAAAAACAAGAGGAATCCATTAAAAATATATTTGAAGCCTGATTCTAATTGCAATTAGAAAAGTAATGGAAGTTATCAACTTTAATACTTTAATGATTAACAAACCCTATTTTGATATGATTAATGTGATTAGTAGGGTTTAATGGATGATTAAAGTTGATATTAACCTGTTAATTGTAAAAGGAACATTAAGCACATAAAGGATGAACTTTGCACATAATTAGTTTAATTTAGAGTTTCTTGTGCATAAATATGTTTTAATGAACCTTGAACCCTAACTATGGTAAATATGATCCTTAATGATTTTAATTGGTCAAATTCATGTACAAAGCTAAGATATGATGGTTCTAGTCTATTTCAAGTACAAAGATTCCTAATTATGGGTGAATACCCTTAATATAGTAATTAGGGTTTTCTGATGAATAAAAGGTGGATTTAATGATATATAGAGTTCATTTGTGAATTAGGCCATAATGAACTATGAATTGATGATAAATGAGTATGATGATCCTGCCATGGATTAAAAGGGTAAAAATGGTAGTTTTAATATAAAAGAGGCATAATGGGCTTAATTAATGTTTAAGGGTGCCTTTAATCCGAAATTAGGGTTTGTAAGTAATTGAATAAACTTGGGTGAAACCCTAATTGCAAAATGAAACCCTAAAATGGATACGGAAACCTTAGGAAGTGATTTCAAGTTGAATAGAAAGAATCTTGATAAAGTGTGTAGTAAATAGAGTACATGTGTTTTTTAGGATTCTTGATTGTGTGGTTGAACTACTTGCTTGGATAGCTTTCTTGGATGGAATTGATATTAGCTTGAGAAAACTACTGAACAGGTATGTGGTTACGCTTATGATTATCCCGAATAGTTTTCTGAGGATTTTATCGACGTTTCCCTCCTGGCTTGAAATAACTGTTGGATGCTTTTATTTCATGCAACTATAGAGTGACCATGACTATCACTATGAATATACATGTATAACTGGCTAGATCTGGGTCCACCTCTGTGGCTTGTAAAGGCTAAAAAGGGGTAACCTAGAGTAAGGTCTAGGTTATCGTGGGTTAGAAATTGGGCTACCAAGTGTGGTACCATGAGACCCATTACCCTGCCATGAGTTAAGGAGTGGGCTACTTATGAGTACTGCCATGTGACTCAACCCTAGAAACTGGTTCACCTATAGGTGGGACCATGAGGGGTTTAATGGGGATCTACCATAAGGAAGGTAGTATCCAGGTCCACTGTAGGGATAACACAGAGGATATGGTACTCATGGATCATAGAGTTATATTTAAAACGTAATCTTGGTTGTTAAATGATTAATTGAATGATTAAATTTTTATCATAGTTGCATGTTTATTGTTTCCCCCACATACCAGCTTCGGCTGACCGACGTTTTGTTTGTCGACATTTTAGGTTCAAGCCGAAAGGACAAATAGTAAATCGTCATATTGCAAAATACATGAAGTAAAATACAAGGAGGAGTAGTTAGAATAGAATACATAAGTGGATAGAACTTTAGAGATCTAAGTTTTTCAAAAAGTTATGCAAAAGTTTATTTTTCTTACAGCTTTTCAGTATAGATTGTCAAAATTTAATAAGTGTTCTTGGTTAAGTGTCGAACCTTTGATCCAGAAGTTATGGGTGCGGCTTTGACCTCTCAGTCTCCCTTAATTAGGGGTTACCAGGTGGTGGGATCGTAACAAAAGGAATGTTGACATGTGAGAGAAGAATCACCAAGAAAAACTATATAGAGATGAAAAACGAACTTGATTTTATTGATTATAGGAAGAGAAAACCCTAGGTTGCCATATGCACCACTTTCTCTATCCAAACCCTAACTCTCTCACTCTCTGTATGTTTTGATTTCTCTAGAATGAATCATGAAATATGAGAGCTTCTACTGTGTTAGGTTGATTAGATAGAGAAATTGAGGTGCTTGGGTCAATTACAAAATTGACCCTACTTACACTTTCTTCTATTTCAACATAATTATCATAAAAGTGTTATTACATATAATTTAATAAATAGGTCAACACTCGTACAACAATACACAAAATTATAATGTTGTTTTTCATTGAGTTTTAAAGCTCTAGTAAAACTTTTAGATCATTTTGATCTACCAGTAAATAATTAAAAATCAAATAATGCAATGCTATCCTGCAATCTATAGAGTAGTAGGTTGAAGAACACAATGATTTTGACACACCTAGAACAGTCGTGCAAGGTACCACAGCCGTGCTAAGGACCTTGGATCTTCCTACCATAGTCGTGCTCCCTTGAATACATATGATTTGAGTACAAAAATTGATTCTTCCAAAATGTCTGTGTGGCCTAGAATGCTCGTGCCACCATCAACCCTAAACGGTCGTGTTACCCACCATGTCTATTCTACCCAAGACTCTGACTCCCATTTTCATTTTCCTTTGCATACCTTGTCCGTTCCTCTCCAACATGAGTGTGGTGGGTGAAAAACCTAATATCATTTGACTAGGGTTTATACTTCTCAAACCCTAATTATTTGAAATGAAAATACACTTAGGATTTTCATTATGTTTAACACATCATAATTGATATACCATCATCAATAAAGTTTAAAATATGATTAATCTAACTAAACATGTAATCACCCAGGTAAACCCTAGTTTACTGATTAAGCTCAGATGCAATCATAACACTTCTTCCCTCTTAAAAATGTTTCATACCAAAAACATTAATACATAGGCAAAGTACATTAAATGTTTATTTTAAACTTCTGAAATTTAATATGATACCATATTCCTATATTTCATATTTGAATGTTGGTTTCAACATCGAGTCCTTTGTTTCTCTTCTAATCACAACAAATTTAAAACAATGCTCCTCAATGATAGCCAAATAATTTTCTATGTAATAATAGGAAAGAGAAAGAGAAACAAGTATTTTCAAATTTATCATACTTTCTTGAGGTGTTGTCTTAGTATTGGAAATATGGCCCATCCATCTCAATTTAGATATTTCAATCTATACTATTATTTTGCATCACAGCATAGTTACTAAAGAGAGTTCACCTTGCTATTTTGAACTTCACTATTGTTCTACTCCAATATAAAAGCACTCATAAGCTACAAGACTAGATTTAACAACAATTGTATAGTATTGAGCTAGATTATTGGTACAAATGACTAAAACCATAACACCCTTTTCATTTAAAATATTGCTTGCATATATACAACTAAAATCATATATGTAAAAAGAAATTTTCATCCCTTGATATACCTTCAACATATTATACTTATGAAAACAAACTCATGTATTACTGAAAGTCATTTGTTTCCTCTGATTTCTTTCTTATTCATTACCACATAATTCTTACTTATCCTTATTGTTATTATCTTATACTCTTTATGTGTTGTCTTAGTACTGGAAATATGACCCAACCATCTCAATTCAGATCTTTCAATCTATACTATTATTTTGCATCACATCATAATTACTAAAGAGAGTTAACCTTGCTATTTTGAACTTCACTATTGTGCTACTCCAATAGAAAATCCTTCATAATTTGCAAGACTAGATTTAATGACAAGTGTATAGTATTGAGCTAGATTATTGGTACAAATGAATAAAACCATAACACCCTTTTCATTTAAAATATTGCTTACATATATACAACTGAAATTATATATGTAAAAAGAAATTTGCATCCCTTGATATACCTTCAACATATTATACTTATGAAAACAAATTCATGTATTACTGAAAGTCATTTGTTTCCTCTAATTTCTTTCTTATTCATTACCACTTAATTCTTACTTATCGTTATCATTATTATCATATAGAACAAACATCTATAGCATTAAAATATTTGAGGTAAGAATGGATTATTCATCATTCTTACTAATACTGCAAGAATTTATTTCAGATCACACTTTTCTCATGTTGCACTTCTCTTTCTATTCAAATCACACTTCTTGAATTTCAAGTCTATTTTGTATCCCCTGTTCTTAGTCATTTCCATATTGTTTACATATTTTTCCCATTTACCACCTTTAAACCCGAGATTATTATCATTGCTATTTTCTTCTGATATTTCTGATCTAGGTTTTATTTTATAGAGATGTTAGTACTCAAGGTCAAATCACTAGTGACATCCCTTGAACTACTACAACCATAAACTTTCTAGGATTTGATCCTTATCAAAAACATGATCTTATTGCGATTTGATTTTACTCCCTTAATCCAAATTCCATTTGTATCTCTCTTGAAGGTTACCAGACTATTCTTGATCTTTATCACTTGAATTTCTTTTCTCTTATTTGGAATTTTTGATATCTTACTTTCCTTATGTACCCTACTAAGGTTTCATCATCGTATTATTTTTCATTCATACATTTAATAGATGTGTCTACCATTGTGGTTATGTATAATTCAGAATTCATTTTATTATCATATTATTCCAACATGCTCTCATTAAGGAATATACAAAAGAGAAAATGATTTTGAGACTTATACTTATGATCTTGAGGTATTTACTTAACATATTTCTTATATCTAGGTTTAATGAGTCATCATCAAGAAGGATATACTATTTAGCATTTTTTGCATCTCACAATCTCTCTCTTTTATAATCTATATTACCCCACCATATTTCAAACCCTTATTTAATTTCCATCATCCTCTTACTATATTCTACTCTTCCACCTATCATCTTTAACTTCTACTTATCTGTGATGATCATGTATCTCATGCATGTGCATGATTATGTATTCAATGCCACATATATTCCTCATTATTCTTTCACTAATGTGAAGTTGAAAGTCTAAATCAATATTCTCCATATTAGTTTCATCTTATGTTTAATACATTACATGTCCTTTGTTTCATATCAAATGGCTCATTCAGGGGTCAAACATAGTTTCTCCTTCAATAAAGCTTCTTTTCTGATCTGAATATAATTTAACTTTATATGACATATTCCTTTATTTAGATGCACCTTCGTTCTTCATTTAAGAACTAGTTCCATTTCATCACTAGGAACATATTGAATGCATATGGTGGAAACTAGGTTGTTACTCTATGGAGACTTTGAATCAAAAGGCAGTAAGGATGAATGCATTTAACTTCATGATAGAACTAAACATTCCATGTTGTCAGTTATATTATGTGACCCTCCTTCCTTAATTAAACTCAACATTTTGATCACTTCTGAAGACTCTTCAATTCTATGTACTTATTGTATACTTTAGTCTTTTCTCCTATTTTCCCTTTGTTTTTAGTACATAAATGCATTTTTACTTAATTATATGATCCATTCTTCATAATTGATTATGTTACACTTGGGCCCACTGCATGAGGCTCTAGTAGAGTTTCAATAATGACAAATGGTGCCACAGATCACCACTAGCCTTAAATACATGGTTTGTCCTCACTCACACGTGAGCCATAATTAACTTCTAAATATTTCACCCATCCTAGTACTACTTTGGACTGAGCACGTGTAACCACACAGTTCTATAGTGATGGGATCCCTAAAAAGGAGGTGCACTTTAGTTATACGCGTAGTCCAATCATTCCTTTTAAGATCATTTTATCTGCGGCATCAAATTTTGGGATGTTACAATCTCCCCCACTTAGACTCTTGACATCCTTGTCAAGCCTTAACTATGTGGTCTTATAATATTTCCACCTTTCAATGTAGACCTAACATTGTCATGTACACCTAGCTCCTGACTACAGCTACCAACACAAGTGTGGATCCATCACCACATGTAGCCCTTTCCAACATTCGTGGACCACACAACTCAAATACTGGCATGCCACAGACCCATGTGGGCCCCACCTACTAGAGGGGTTATGGCTCTGATACCAATTGTAACATGTGGGCCCACTACTAGAGGATCTAGTAGAGTTTTAAGAATGACGACTGGCCCACTAAAAACCTTAATTGTGCGCTTAGTCCTTACTCATGCGCAAGTTAGGATAAACTTCTCGACTGGTCACCCATCCTAGTACTACTCTGGGATGAACATGCTTAACTATAGAGTTCTTTAGTGATGGGCTCCATGAAAAGGAGGTTCACCTTGGTGATATGATTAGTCCAATCATTCCTTCTAAGATCAATCTATCTAAGGCCTCAAATCCTAGGATGTTATAGATTCTTTCTATCTTGGATTCTATGTAGTTTTATCTTATCTTTCCGATATTTCATATTTAGAGACCAAGTGTAATATTGATCATTGAGCTTTATTCCCAATTTAGATTTTCTTATCGGATGCCCCAAGGATGGATCATGGATATCACTTCCAATTGATTCTTAGCCATTTTAGTCTTTCCCTTATATCTCAATATCTTAGTGTATGAACATACTCATTAAGTTCTAATATTACCTTTCCATAGTTTAATTAGTATTATTAGATTAACAAATAGGAGTTGTGATATCCTAGTAATGCATCCTGCCAACCGGACTAGGACGAACATGTAGTCCTGAAGCCCAAAGCTAATCAAGATTAACCAACTCCTATTCATCTCAAACATGTGGAAAGAGCATTCACTTAGGGAAAACTCATTTAAATATAACTTATGGTCTACTTGATACAAAGAATGTAAACAATGACTGAAATAACTTTATAGTGCACAACAATCTTAGAGAACCATATCTATTTTTCAAAACTAAATATCTCAATTCAAATATATAAGTTCATTTCTATCAATCTCCAATCAAAACAACAATATAAAATAGAAGTTATGACTCATTCAATTTTTTTTCTCTTATTCCTTCATTACATTCTGGTCTTCTAACCCTGATATTTCTAGGTTTTTCTTTCTAGACCATCCTTCATCTACATACCTATTCAGGGCATCTAGAGAAGAATAGACAGAGTAGCTTGATACCTGGTCAACCTAAGTATTCAAATATCGGGCCAGGGTATCCTAATACGTAGACCTCCCAAAGCTATTGACACATCTCCTCCTAACTATCACACTTATAACTCTAACTTTCAATCAATGGTCTTTGAAGACTCAACCTAAGATTTGATGCCAAGCTGTTACTCCCACATCCCACGATTACCATGAATCATGAGAATAGGGAATAAGTTGAGAACTAAACATAAAACAAAGATCACCCTCAATTTTTTTTTGATATTTCAAACTCTTTGTTCAATCATATTTGATCACATAAACAACTTTACTGGAAAACTAAAACTCAATTACTCTAATCTGATTGTAACCCCCCTCGAAGTACATACATGACAACGGAAGAAAACCCTATGTTGTTCATAACATGGGTCACTTGGCTTGGAGGAACATTACAAACATGATTAGAATTGCAATAAGATAAATGAAACACCATGCATTAACTCAAAATACAGATTCATACATTGTTCTTGAAGGGAAAACATAAACTATCTCATCTTAATTCCAAACATAATACATGTTGACTAAGAAAATCTAAAACATGAAATAAAACTAAACTAGATAATCTACTGAGTGGTAGATGGAACCCCACCAAGAGAAAGTCTCCTTGATGTCAACTACACCTGAAGGTCTCAGTTAAATTCCCTCTTGCTCCTTGATCAAGGGACATATCATCCCACGACCACGTGAAACAAAGCAACAATGTAAGTAAGCGGCATTATGCATGTTATAAGAACTAAAAAGAAAGCATATATACTTGAACTGAAATAAACTTGACATGAGCTAACATTAAGCATTCTCATTACACTTTACCTTTCCTTACATCAATGAATTAACTTTTGTTCATCGACCTCATATATGTTACTATTTTAATGAATATATTATTAAAAGGTGTAATTAATGAAATTATCCATTCCTTAGTGACTTGGTTGAACCAAAATTCGAGGTTAAGAGGATCATTCATTATATTGGGATTTCAAGATCACATTAGAATCTATTTGATTGATAAAATCACTCATTTGCAAATTAGGGTTTTGGATTAAGGATCATTGATAGGTTTAAGATTTTGAGGATGTTATAATTCTACCCACCTTAAATAAATTTCCTCCTCAAAATTTTCTTAGACCACTACCCACCTTAGGGTTGTCCATATTCTCATAACATCTTAACATATTAATCAAAAGCTCATGACCATACACATATATGGTCTAAGGATAAAGACATAATCCAAAAGTGACTATCAAAACCATACCTTGATCATTTTCCGCCTCCATGTTCATTGTAAAGATCCTTGCTTGTCTCTTAAGTGTTGGGTTCTAGTTTTTGGCTTCCTTCCTCTGTATCTTAGGGAAATCTAGCTTTATGTATCTAGGCTCTCCACAATAATAGCATAATCCAGTACCAAACGTGCACGACCCTCCATGGACCCTCTTACAAAATGGGCACTGTGTTTTCTCTTGGGTAATAGGGGCTTCTACCTCAGGAGCCTTCCTCTTATTGTCGGGATGTTGATGTTGATGTTGGTTGTTCTTATGAGGACCTTCCTTCTTATAAAACATTTTGGGGTGGTCTTCTAGCTCTAGGGTGGCATCTAACACAACCCGAAGGGTTCTGTGGCCTCTTCCTGATAGGGAAAAGCTTAGGTCGGGTTTGAGTCCTCAAATGAACTTCTTTGTCATGTGTCGCTCATCATAATCATAACTATACTTCTGTAGGATCCTAAACTTCATGGCATACTGGGTCATCGTCATTTCACTGACTTGAGCTAGATTGGAAAACTCTAACTCCTTCTCTATCATGGCTTCTGACACATAGTGCTCCTGGAAGGCTTCAACAAATCCATCCCATGTGAGTTCAGGTGCATCAACCGCTCTTGAGTTGAGGAAGTTCTCCCACCATGTACGGGCTACTCCCTTCAGCATGTGGGTTGCAAAGAAAACCCTAGACAGTTGAGGGCAATCTAGGTCACGAAAATAGTGCTCCATGCTCATCATCCATTCTTCTCCCTTGGTGATGACATCATCCTCTCCTTCTCCAACAAAGGAGTCAGGCCTGGTATTCAATAAGTCCACCAAGGTCATCTCGTGGTGTGTGGGTTGACTTTGTCCTTGTCCTAGGGCATTGGTGAGCAGTTGGACTAAGTCCTCCAAGGTTGCCTTAGGGTTCCTTCTTGATCCACGTCCCTCACTAGAAGAACTAGCACCATATTCCCTATCCTTTACCTTGTCAGATTTCTTAGGAGCCATCTAGAAAAATAAGGTATACCTAGGGTTAGAACATGTGAATATTTAGTTTAGTGGCCATCTACTCATTGATCTGATAGCATATTGTAATGCCCCTCCAAGCACATACACGATAGTAGAAGAAAACCCTATATTGTCCATAACATGAGTCACTTGGCTTAGAGGGACATTACAAAACATGATAAGCATTACAATAAGATAAATGAAACACAATGCATTAACTCAAAATATAGATTCATACATTGTTCTTGAAGGGAAAACATAAACTCTCTCATCTTAATTCCAAACCTAATACATGTAGACTAAGAAAATCCAAAATGTGAAATAAAAATAAACTAGACAATCTACTAAGTGGTAGATGGCACCCCACCAAGCTAAAGTCTCCTTGATGTCAGCTACACTTGAAGGTCTCGCTTCAATTCCCTTTTGCTCCTTGATCTAGGGACATCTCGTCCCATGGCCATTCCAAACAAAGCAACAACATAAGTAAGAAACACTATGCATGTTATAAGAACTGAAAAGTAAGCATATATACTTGAACTGAAATAAACTTGACATGAGTTAACATTAAGAATTCTCATTACACTTTATCTTTCATTACATCAATGAATTAAGAAAATTACTATATGTGTTCTCTCCATCACTACCCAAATGAGGCACATCATGCTCAGAAAGCCCATCATTGCTAGGAAGCCCATGACGACCATAAAGGTCCATCATTGTGAGAAACCGACAATAAGTTACTGAATTTTCTTATCTTAATCATTAACATAATTGTTCTTATCTTGCCATCAATGTAAATTGTCCTCATCCAATAATTGCACCAAAGTGCTCTTCAGGCTGATTAAGGCTCATCTTTGCTGCACCACTGCTCATCAATGCCATAAAGACAAAATAACATAAAGAGGAACAATTCACAACTTAACTACATTATCTTAATCATCATGGGATTTCTCCCTCTTAATCTTGAAATTTACATTACATGAGTTACATGACTATTTCTTCAATGTCTTATTCATTAGTTGATCATACCATTAAATTAATGAGAATAAGTAATAAACATAGGACTTTATGATTATAGCAAACAACAAGCAATAATATGATCTGAGGCATCATCATTATCTAAATTTCATTAACTGGGAAATTTAAAGCATAAATCCTAAAACATACATAATCATGCAATTCATCCAAAATACATATGCATAGTGGCATGACTCACTTACCTGGGGCAAGGTAGATCCTAACTTAGTCTCCCTGATCTTGATCGAATCCTATGTTCCCTGAACTTACATCATTTCTATTGATTAGCTTCATTAATACATCCTAAATCCTAATTTGGGTCTTTTATAGAAACATGGTTAGAGATGAATGAATGAGGGTCTAAAAACACTGAAATCAGCTTCCTCTTCGAAAAACCTTTCCAAAGACTTTTTTGGGTATTTTTTTATGATAATCCTATGATATACTACGATTTTCTGAATAATCAACCAATCAGAAATCATCAAAAGGCCACATATATAATTATAGTATCCAGTAATCCTTTCTCTTGCCTATCTGGCTCAATAGGAGCCCTCCACACATACACGGTCTTCCCCCAAATTAGAACATGCAGTCAACACAAACTTGATGACTAAATCTCGATTATACCCAAGAGGGCGTGTGATATCATATAAAGATGATGGGGTTAAAACCAAAATATTTTCTCTGTCTATCTTCATTTCATGAGCAACAGACATCTGCGAGTCCTGAAGCTAAAGCTCGGTGATCTAATCTTCATGAAGAGTACTCGTATACCTCAACTAGAGTTGTATTTGAGAATCTCAGATCACCCCAATTATGATGACCTCTCCTCGAGGTCTGAGGGACATCAGAGTGACCAAAACCTCTCCACCATGGATAGGTTACTGGAGGAAGATAACTCGAATATGAAGTCACTGAATCGGTAAAGAAATTAAGAAAAGAAGTCAAAAATACATTCTCAGTAGCCTCGCGCTAAAAAATTGGGATCGAGAAGGCATTGGTATGATCAAACAATGAACGGCAGAGACGTCCACATGGCTAGCTATAGGTCCCGGTGATTGGGGAACTTGTGAGACAAAACAACAAAAAGATAGAATTGTGAAAGTCCAGAGATGCTTATTGTCGGTTTAATTGAGTCAGAGTGATTAGAACTGAGGGGAGGAGATCATCATTGCTAGAAACAAACATCAACTAGGTGGCACTGGCATAGGGCACGGGGAATCAAATTGCAAGGAGAGGTTGACTCTATGGGGTTCAATGTTCATTTTTGAACCCTTATTTATAGGTTCAAAGGTCGGCGGAAGTCTCTATCACTTTGGCGAAGCGACGAGAGTCCATGCCCAGTTGGGCATTTCATGGATGGGGCATGAAGTCCTTAGGAAGTCAGGATGGCTAAGATCGCATGATCATCACGGTCCCATTGGTGAAGAAACCAAAGGAAATGGGACACTGTACAGGGAGAAAAACCCAGTTTGGTTCATTCTAGGGTTTCATATATATGTTTGGTTGTATGTGATAAAAGAATCGCATTAGTTGAATTTCATGGTTCTTATTGGCAAAATTCCAATTTCTTATTCATCTAGGGTTTCACCCTCTTTATTGAGATATCAAGAAAACACTGATTTCATCAAATGAAATTCAAGATAGTATATGAGAGATCTATAAAATGCATTCAGACAAAACAATCATTCATAAACAAGGATATTCAAATAGAAAAAGTTCTTTAGTCAATTATACAACAAATTCAGACATAATTGAAAACCCTAGATTTTGGTATATTCGTATAACTTCTGCAAGAACTTTGGGAATTCTATTTAGATGACTTCTATTATTTTATAATATGATTTATCATCTGAAATTCATCCCAATGGAAAAATAATCTATTTCTAGATCCACCTTCATAAGCTTAGACTGAAAGGTACATTTAGGGTTTGTAGTCACATATAAAGGAATTGAATATTATTGTGGATTTATTCTATTTTCATGCAATATACTTTTTAAAGGAAGCACTCATTCACCTAAGGTGTGGAAACACCTTAAAAACATAACTCCACATCTAAAATTCTCGAATTCATATCAAAACCCTAGAAAGTTACCGATTTTTTCTTCCTTTCAACTCAGAAACCTTAGAAATGGAGAATTATGGAGAAAGAGTGACAAAAAGGAGGGATTTTTTAGTATTTCAAATCAAATAAGAGGAGGGGAGGAATCTTGATATGTGAGAGAAGAATCACCAAGAAAATCTATATAGAGATGACAAACTTACTTGACTTCACCAACTCTAGGAAGAGAAAACCCTATATCGCCATCTTCACCACTTTGTCCATACAATCACTAACACTCCTTCTCTCTCTCTATAATTTCATTTCTTAGGAGTGAATCATGAAATATGAGAGCTCCTATGTGTTAGGTTTATCACATAGAGAAATTGAAATCTTTCTCTCTTAATCCCATATAGAGCAATTGAGGTGCTTGGGTCAATTGCAAAATTAACCCTCTTACATTTTTTATTTATTTCAATAGAATTTTCTATCATAACAATGGTACTAAATATTATCTAAAAAATAGATCATCACTCCTCCAAAAATACGAAAAAATAACATCTTATTTGTCATTGAGTTTCAGAACTCCAGTAAAACTTCCAGATCATCCCGAGCTACCAATAAATAAATAAAAATCAAATAGTGCACTACTATATTGTAGTCTGCAAAATAGTCGATTGAAGAACAAAATGACTTAGACACACCTAGAATGACTGTACAAGTACTACTACAATGCTAAGATGGACCCAACATGCCCTTTCTAGCTACCACATCCATGGTTCCTTGAATCTATCAAATTTGAGTAAAAAAAGGCCAACACAATAATACCTCAAAAACGGTCATGTGGCTAGAATTCTTGTTCCACCATCAATAAACACAGCCTTTCTACCCAATAATCCATCTCCCTTTTTCATTGTCATTTTCTTACATCACCCATTCGTCCCCAAAATGGACACGTTGGGTGAAAGACCTAATCTCAGTCGACTAGGGTTTTATACTTCTCAAACCCTATTTTTTCAAAGGAAAACACACTTAGGATTTTCATTAGGTTTAAGTCATCATAATTGAGCTACCATCATTAATCAAGTTTAAGAGATGATCAATATAAATAGGCATGTAATCACCCAAGTAAACCCTAGTTACCAATTAAGATCAAATGCAAGCATAACAATTATGATTTAAGAGGTGGTGACCTTTAAAGGTAAGAAAGGCTTATAAATAGTTTAGGGTTCACCACCAAACAAGATGTGTAGAACTCAAGCAGAAAAATAACTCAAAGAAAGATTCCATGATGTTCCACTCTCAAGATTCATTGATCTCCAAAGTTCAGAGATATAATACAAAAAGGAATTTTATGTCATCATAGAATCATTGGATTGAAATCAAAATTTGTATGACTTGAGTCATTTAGGGTTAGGTTTGTCTATGTTGGATTATATTCCATATCTTCCCATGAATAACAGTTTTAGATCTTCAACTAGGTTATATATAATCAATGTCACATACAAAATGGCTTTATTATAATTTCTCTATATTAGATCCTTAAACGTTGTGCTTTCTTATGTATAGTACAATTCTAATTGGTCACTACCCATGAAGATGCTCATTTACCAATATATGTTTATTCGGGAGATCTAAGGTTTATACTTGAAATTCCTTAATACATACTAGTCATATGCTCTTACCTAGGTTTCAAATATGTATCTCAATATATATATATTCAAATCATTGAGAGGAATTAGTTTCACTCATAGTTCAAACACTCTTCTTATTTTTTCTCTTTCTAACATATATCATATATTCATAGATATACATATCTAGGGTAGGACTTCATAGAAAGGCTACAGTTGTGTTTGCAATATTATTACTATATTTACCAAGTATCTCTATTATTAACGTATCAACATATACATATGTTAGTGTTATTACATACACTAAAATGAAGTGATTTTATTTATAAATATGGTGACTATTATGTGTCTTAGGATATCAATATTATCATCACTATATTCCATATTTTCCTTGACTACCGTATAATAGAGAAAGTTATACTAATTTACATTTATTGAGATCATTTGGTATTCATAAAATAATGTATATAGTCCTATGTAGATTATTATCATTTATAATTCAAGATCATATATATATATATACTTACCTAGGGTTTTAAACCTCATTGTATGGAATAAATCATCGTTGATGATATACACCATTAGAATATACTAGAATTACCTAATTTTAGATTCATTTATTCACTTAGAAATATTTTATGAAAAGTAACATTAGGGTTACTAATCATATACATTTCTATAGTAACAATGTAATGTGTCTTAGGTACCTTAATCACCATCAAGTCAATTGAATATACTTTATATTTTGTTATCATAATATATTTAAAAGAATCTTAAAAAAGGAGGATGGGACTAACCTACTAGAGGATATGCTAAGAATGATCTACAGATGCATATGAGATGGATTGGTTTCCAATTGACTCCTATGTATTAACTAGTTATTGATCTCCTTAGGGAAAACTTGGTGCTCTTTCATGGATTGTTCTGTATACTTGGCTAGAGATGTATCCCATCCATGACTATGGATATTATCATACACAAGAACTTGGGAGAGGAGATCTTCACTGTTGGCTTTATGATTGGGATCATGGTCATGGATTTAGCATGGGATGTTGGATCTCCTCTAGGTTGTTGGTAGTGAGGCTAATGGTTATGTTGAGATTTGCTAAAATATGAATACTCTAACTGTGCATCCCTGACAAGGTTGGATTGCACCTCCATTGCATCAGGACTCAACAACAATGTGAAATACAATCTTCAGATCTGGGCATAAGGTTTCAACTAAAGGTGTTTCCAATCGTTCATCATAGATAGGAGGTGAAGGAGGATCAACATGTGTTCATCATCCTCTTCTTACTATTGGTCTTGAGGAGAAGCAACAAGATCGATGGTTGGCACTCTTCGACCATGTGGTTGCCTCCTGAATCAACAACCGTTGCTGACCCTTCCCTAGAGGGAGAAGGAGATGTTGAGAAGGTGGAAGGCAACACGAATGAGTAAGGTGGAGTGTAGATGGTGGTTCCACACATGACCATGTTGGCAATCTGTGGCTTTGCAGTGCCACTTTTGGACACTATGCTTGGAGTCAACACTTCATCTATATCACTATGCAAAACACGAGGGGGAGAGAAAAATCTATGTTGCTGCTAGGGTGGTTGGGCAATGGAGGAATAAGTATTCATGAGGCTAGAGTTTGGTGGGTAGAAATAGAATGAAGGAGAGGAAGGGAGGAGGTGCAATCGAGAAAAATGGACGGAGCTTTTACATGCATCTGTCACACTCGGTGTAGAGAACACACAGGAGAAGGGCATTAAATAAGTTTAAATAAATGACTTTGGTAAATAAATGAGGTCAATAGTGATATTAATGTAGTTAATTTGGTAGGTTTTGGTAATAAGTAATGAGGGGTCAAACAAAGTATAAATGAGATGAAATTCAGGCTAGATGTAGAATAATTAAAGGACTACCTAAATATAATACTAAGTTTTGATTTGATGATTCTTTATTTGGTCATACCTCATTACTCAACGGTTATGATGTCTCCTATTTTCAGTTTATCTTACTTCTTTTTTAACTTCAAAATATGAACCCAAAAGTCTATGATGTTTTAAGTGCATGTTACATTTCCATTATAGTCACTAGTTATGCATATTATACTCTACTTTGAACAAATTAACTATTCTCATTATGCATTCTAATTTTTTAATACAATCAACATTTGAGTATAAAATGTAAAACTTTATTCCAAAGTGGTTCAAAAGGTAGGTGCACTATTGCAGTGTAATTCTAACAATATGAGTATAAAATGTAAAACTGTACTAAATGATGTAAAACCAAATCATGAGACTAAATTGAGGGACTTATTCATAAGTATTTTTCATGTAAAGAAGTTGAACTCATTGAAACGTAAGATACTCAATATGGGACAATTTGCATGAAAGGAAAAGAGACTTGGTCAAAAAAAAATTGAAACATCCTTGGGATGAAGGAATGAGTTCAAATAAGGAAAAGTTATAGATTGTAGATCAAAATAGAATTAGCACCCAAAATATAGTATGTTACAATGTCCCCCAAGGGTACTTCCCTGTTGTTTGTGAATAAGAAGGACAATTCTATATAGTTGTGCATAGATTACAGATAGCTAAACAATGGCGAAAGTGAAGAATAAGTATACATTGTGGATGATAGATGACCTATTTGATCAATTGTAGGGTTCTATCACTACAAGAAATCAATTTATTTAGGAAATTGTAATGCAAAGTAAAATTTATTTCCAAAAATGATACTCTAAAAGAAAAAATCTAATTTGTTGACATTATTTGTATACCCAATTACGGCAATGTCTACTGCTATCGTAAATGTTTCCCTAATTTTGTTGTCATCTTGTTTCTCCATTTTCAAACATTCCTAACACAACTAATCATCAACTTAAAAAAATAAATATATATATTTATAGTGGCCCACATATTATAATTGGTGGGAGCCACAAAAGAGGTTAAAGAAATTCATGCTAGATTGGATTCTTTTTTTAAACTAGTCATGTTTTCATCCTTTCTTACCCCTAGTCATCAAATAGACAGGAGAACCAGATCACCCGTCATGTTTTTTCACCCTCAACTGTGTGTACTCTTTATAGCATGGATGGAGTAGGTGATGAAAATGACAATAATAGGAGACGTGCATTAGGTCAATGTTCCCAACAGATCTTACAATGCTTGTTCCCCTCCTTTTCACACAACCTTATTGCCTTTTGTCTTACCCCTAACAGTAATTATCTATGTGTCTCATAGGCCAAACCATTACAATGAGAAGGATGAAAATATACTCAAGTTAGAAAGAATGAAATGAAGCTGACGACAGTGGCTAGAATTGGGAGAGTTGCATGCAAACTCTAACATCACACATGGTAGGCTTCCTACGACCATCTTCATGCAACCTTCTTCCCATTAAATTTACTTAAATTTCCACACAGTGAAAATTTAGGGTTAGAAATCATTTCATATAGATATCACAATCAGAAAACATGGCTTTGCCCAAGTTTTAGCGACCCATCATAGAAAAAACAACATTATGTGCTCATGTATAATGATTGTGGGTTTCACTTTTTACTTAATTGAGGAATAAACCTTTTCAATCCAAACACACAGACAAGTATCAAGAATTATGTGTATTTTTCATTTCTCAAACATATGGTATACAAGATATATGAATACATATAAATAGAAGACTCACAAGTATTAAAATAGCAAAAAAATAATACCTTACATTTTCATCACCCATTTAGAGTGCCATAACATATATGAGAAACTCGAAACATAACTTATACAAAAAGACCAATTGCAGAGGGAAACCTAGCCATGTTGAGCTATCCTCGAAGTTCCACCTTCTGGTATACTTACAACTGGTGCCATCATCTTCTGCTATACCAATATCTTGGTGTATTAGAAACACCACCTGAAAAGAGGAAAATCAAGAAGAAAGAGAATCAATTTAAACTGCGTATGTGCAATATTAAGCAATTGGATATTATTTACATAAAAGGTGATCAATCAAGGGGATTTCAAAATAACAAGTGTTTCCATTTAACAAGATAATCAAAAGGACGCATATACAAGATAATTATCAGGTCAAATAGATAATGCATATATTATCATAAAAGACGATTTCCAATTGGAGACTCTTTCCTTAACAAATTTCATTTCAATAACATCACAATCTAGTAGTTCATGTAAACAACATTAGACCAATATTATTTCAAGTAGGCCTAAGATATGAGAGGATCTTAAGCCAAAAAGTGGGTGGAAAAGTGCACCCTAGATAGAATAAGTACAACACCATATATAATGAATGGAAAAGCACATTCTAAGTAGAAAAAGTGCACCCTATTTACAATTGTAAACATGTAATGTTAGAAAAAATGAAACTAGTCTAAGATATGCACAATTGGGAAGGAAATTGTAATCTTAGTCAACATCATTTTAGTTTAGTTAAAGAGGATAAGAATATCCATACACAATCTAGTTTTATATGAAATGTCCATAATTAATAATTTCATATTTGTCTCCGAAACAAGCTAGTGAAAAAAAATCTAAAAATGAAAGTTGTATCAAAATATAATAAGAATCAAACATAGGATGATCATATTTCAAGTAGACAACTCATATGCAAAGTCATGATTTCGTCTGTAGTAATGCCCAAATTAATAAAAGTGGATGCACACACCTTTATTGAAAGCCTATGTATTCAAATAACCACAAAGTTCAAGGTTAAAGAGTCTAAAAGACTATATACATTAAATATTTCAATCAATGATTAAAAAACTGAAGAATCACATCTTCTGTATATTGAAATTAGGTTATAAAACCCATGCCAGCATGTGGAGAATATTTTTATATCCTACGTGAAATTATTTGTGATGTTATAATTTATATGTTAATACTCTAAGTTAAAGGAGTTTATTAAATTCCAAACTAAAAAACCCAAAAGGTTATACTTGGTCTGTTCACTGAAAAACCACTAGAGGGGGGTGAATAGGGTTTTATAGATATTTTAAAATAATTCAACTCAAACAACCACAATTGAGATAATAAGAAGGAGACAAGGTGTTTAGAGTGGTTCCAACCTTAGAAAATACTAAGGCAGTCAATCCACTACCCGGTTGCTTACCCAACCAAGATTTTGAAAGTATTTAATTTTATTACCTCGCAAGGATATTACATAAAATTACAACACTTTCTACACCCTTTGGACAGCCTTAACCTTGAAGTAGTCTCACCAACCTTGAAGCAGCCTTCCTTGAAGTAACTTCAAGCTCCCCCTTGAAGTAGCCTTCCTCTTGAAGTAGCTTCTCGTTGAGACAGCATTCTAGAAGTAGTCCAAAGATCTCCTTCTCCACCAAGAAGATCAAAACTCTCTCCAATCTGCAGCCTCCAACCCTAGGAGTAGCAAGGAGAGTACAAGCAATAAGAAAGAACAAGAAGGGAAATAGAAATTACAATTACCACTTGAAGCACAAGGCTTGATTTCCTATATCAAGCGTATTGATCTCCTAACCAATGAGTATGGAAGTGTAGGTTTAGTGGCTAGGAGATTCTAGCCTATAGGACTCGAATTTGGAGCAAAGGAAATGAGTAGCAAGTACTAGAGTTGCTCAATTGCTCAAAACAGATTGCCAATTGCAAGTATGAAAGCTCAAGTATTGCACAAGTGTGTTTTGGGTGTCCTATGGCTTGTCCTATTTATAGGAATGGCCTATGGATGCTTAAGGACGTTCTAGACACTTTCTAGGGGGTTCTAAGTGCTCAACTAGCTGTTAGGTATCCATTAGTTGCTTTAACAACGACTAGTTAATTAATCCTGAAAATTGCAGACAGAGACATTCTCGGTCGAGGAATTGTCGACCGAGATCCCAGTCGGTCGAGGTCTTTGTTGATCGAGGGACTGTCTGGAGCAATTGTATGTAACGTTCTGATCCAACTCCCAACTACCTTGTCTGTTGTGTCTAACAGCTACCTAGGTCCTTCTCGGTCGAAGAGTTTGTCGACCGAGAGTGTCTCGGTCGAGGAGTTTGTCGACCGAGAATGACCCTGTTTCAATGTTTTGAACTAGATACTAAGTGTGTGTATGAGTGTGCAGTTGTGACACTATTGTAGGGGATGACCTATCTAGGTGTTGTGATTTGGCTAGGGAAGATCTAAATGCTTGATTTATATGATATCTAAGTACTTGTACATTATATACTTGTACAAGTGTTTACATTTGATTACAATCATGAATTAAAGTAGTTTGAGCATATAGATCTTCCAAGAGTTTGTCATCGACCTAATTCCTGCAACACTCAAGTAGCACATTACATCCATAAGAATGAAATGTTTGTCATTATCAAAATAAAGGGATTTAAATGATGTCCATTTAGCCAACAATCTCCCCCTTTTTGAAGATGACAAACATTTCCAAAATATCAATCAACTAGTCTTTAAAATGAGATGAGTTTCATACTTGATATTTGTGCTTCTTAATAGTTACCATTATTTAAGATTTACATTTATTTCTCCCCCTTTGTCATTTCAAAAAGATATCCGTTAAAAATGAATGTAGAAAAACTCCCCCTTAATTTGCTTTCCCCTTAAAAAGATAACCATCAAATCTATTGAAAAAGATGTCCATTTGGAAGCCAAAAATGACACGATTAAAACCATTTTAAGAAGCACAAATATCAAAGAAAACATCTTCTAAGGGAGTGATGAGTAGTTTCTTCCTTATTTTGTTAAATTGGTCTAGTGGAAGCGGTTTTGTGAAAATATCAGCCAATTGATCTTCCGTATCAACATGATGAAGGGATACATGATATTTGGAGATATGATCCCTTAAAAAATGATGACGGATTTCAATATGTTTGGCACGGCTGTGTAAGATAGGATTATGTACTAAGTTTATAGCGATTGTATTGTCACAAAAGATAGGCGTGGATGAAAAAGTAAAACCATAATCGTTTAACACTTGTTGCATATAAAGCACTTGAGCACAACAAGATTCGACTGCCATATATTCAGCTTCAGTTGTAGAGAGGGCAACCATATTTTGTTTCTTGCTAAACCAAGATACTAAGGCTCTTCCTAATAATAAACAACTACCACTTGTGCTCTTGTGATCAATTCGACAACCAGCGTAATCAGCATCGGTATAAGCTTTAAAGTCCAAGGATTGTCCTTTAGGATACCATAGACCATAACATGTAGTGTCAGTTAAATATCGTAAAATCCGTTTGATGGCTTGGAAATGGGTTTGCATAGGTTGTGATTGAAATCGAGCACAAAGACCAACTGAAAACATGATGCCCGGTCTAGAAGCGGTTAAGTAGAGCAAACTACCAATCATGGCTCTATATAAGGAATCATCAATAGGTTCTCCATTTTCATCCTTATCAATTTTAGTAGAGGTAGCCATTGGAGTGGTAGCATGTTTGCACTGGTCCATCCCAAAACATTTTAAAAGTTCATTGGTATACTTTTTTTGGCTTATAAAAATCCCAGAGGGCATTTGTTTGATGTGAAAACCAAGAAAAAAAGTTCGTTCACCCATGAGGCTCATTTCAAATTCTTGTTGCATAATATCACTAAATTGTTTGCACAACAATTCATTTGAGGCACCAAAGATAATATCATCAACATATATTTGAACAACTAGAAAATCAGATGCATATGTTTTAAAAAATGAAGAAGAATCTGAATTTCCAATAGAAAAATCGTTATCAAATAGATAGTTCTTTAGCCTTTCATACCAATTCCTAGGTGCTTGCTTTAAGCCATAAAGTGCTTTCTTAAGTTTGTATACATAGTCACCTTTTTTCGATATTTCAAAACCATGTGGTTGGGCAACATATACTTCTTCTTGGATTATGCCATTGAGAAATGCACTTTTGACATCCATTTGGAAAAGTTTGATGTTTTTGTGTGCAGCTATAGCTAGTAGCATTCTAATTGCTTTAAGTCTTACTACTGGTGCATAAGTTTCATCAAAGTCTATTCCTTCTTGTTGATTATATCCTTGTGCTACTAACCTAGCTTTATTTCTTACTACTTCCCTGCTTCATTTAACTTATTCCTAAAAACCCATTTAGTTCCAATAATGCTTTTATCTTGTGGTTTAGGAACTAAGTCCCATACATCATTTTTAGTGAATTGGTTTAATTCTTCTTGCATTGCCATTATACAATAGTCATCTTTTAGAGCTTCAGTCACCTTCTTAGGTTCAATTATAGAAACAAATGCCATATTTGCAACATCTCTAAAAGATGAACGGGTTTTGACTCTATCATTAGGATTTCCAATGATCAGTTCTTGAGGATGATCCTGAATGAGTCTAGGAACAGGTTGTTGTGTCTCAACTTGGTGATCATTAGTAGTATTTTTTTCACCATCATTTGGTATGGATAAATTTTCTAATTGATGAGTGAGATCAACTATTTCAAGGTTTTCAGATTGTAGATCTTCATGAAAAGTAATGTGAATGGATTCCTCAACTTTTCTAGAAATAGTGTTGTAAACTCTAAATGCTTTGCTAGAGGTGGAATATCCCAAGAAAAAGGCTTTTTGTGATTTAGAGTCAAACTTGTCTCTATCATCTTTTGTGTTCAAGATATAGCATGTTGATCCGAAAGTATGAAAATAGTCAACCCTGGGTTTCTTAGTATATATGATTTCATATGGTGTTTTCTTCAAATAAGAGTGAACGGTTACTCTATTTAGCACATAGCAAGCTGTGTTTACCGCTTCAACCCAAAATGTTTTAGGTGTATTATGTTCGAGCATCATAGTCCTAGCCATTTCTTGTAGTGATCGATTTTTCCTTTCAACTATGCCATTTTGTTGTCGAGTGCGTGGAGCAGAAAAATTGTGAGTGTAGCCTTGAGATGTCCAAAATTATTCAAATAAATGGTTCTCAAATTCTCCACCATGATCACTCCTAATTGTACATATCTTGTTTTGTAGTAGATTTTCAATCTTGGAACAAAATTGTATAAAAATTTGAATAGTATCATCTTTTTTTGCAAGAAAGTGTACCCATGTATATCTACTATAATCATCAACAATAACAAAACAATATCTTTTCCCGCCAATAGATTGTATCCGCATAGGTCCGAATAAATCCATATGAATGAGTTCTAGTGATCTACAGGTGCCAAGTACATTTTTGGGTTTAAAAGAGGTTTTAGTTTGTTTACCCAAGGTACATGGTTCACAATTTTCAGATTGATCAAAAGATAATTTAGGCAAACCACGAACAAGATCATATTTAACTAGCTTTTTGATAACATGTGAACTAGCATGACCTAATTTTCTATGCCATAGTTGTAAAGAATTTTCATTTGCAAGTAAGCATTTTCCAACTATAGATCGCATAGAGTTAGTTCTGAGAATATAAAGATTTCCAACTCTTTTTCCTTCATAAACAACATTTGTAGTATTTTCTATTAGTAACTTGCAGCAATTTGTGTTGAATAAAACATCATATCCACTATCACATAATTGACTAACACTTATTAAATTATGGTGCAAACCATCGACAAGTAAAACATTCTTTATTTCAAGGTTTGTACCAATATTACCTATTCCAACAATTTTACCTTTACTATTGTCTCCAAAAGTGACTGTTCCACTTTTCTTTTCCTTAAAAGTTTGAAATTCCTCCTTGTTTCCGGTCATGTATTTGGAACATCCACTTTCGACCACCCAATCCTTCATTAAGATATAGGTTTTGGTACCCATGTGATGGTCCATTATGGTTAGGTACATTTAATAACAAACTGAGCATGTTTTAACAAAGAAAACTGAACAAAACTTCATTCGGTCGACAAAAGTTCGACCGACAGGTGTCTCAGTCGACCAATTTGTCAATCGAGAAAGTTTCTATTTTACAGGTTAAAACTAAATAGAAATAGAAGTCCGTTTGGTCGACCATTTTTCGACCGATTTTTGCTCTGATCGATCATTTCTCGACTGGAATAGTTGTTGTTTCACTAAGATTTCTACTGTATATTTTGGTTTGTCACAGGCATTTGCTCGGTCGAAGTTTTTCTTGATCGAGAATATCTTGGTCAAACTATTTGTCGACTGAAAACGTTTCTATTTGTCTTAGTAATTTGGTTATATCAGTTCTGAATTTAAAATACTACATGAAGCTATTTGCTTAGTTGAGATAAGACATTTTGATTTTCAAAAATAAGCGTTAGATCATATCTCAACTAAGTTACATTCAAGTCTTCTAAGTTTGAGGTTTGGGGACCTAAACTAACTCAGAATCCTTCTTCTTATAAGGGCATGAAAAATAATAATGTCCAAGACGTAGGCAAAAGTGACAAGAAATAGAGTCAATTTCATTTCTCTTTCTAAAATTTGGAATTGTGTTCTTAGGTACAAACATGATCTTGGTCTTGGATGCTCTTTTAGGTTGATTTCCTTTTGGAACATAACCTAAGCCTCTTCTTCCATTATAGCAAGAAGAATATTTCAGAATATTATTAAGAACGTCATTCCCCCTTAAGCCATTAATTTCTCTTTGTAGCTTAGCAATCTCATCCATTTTCTTATTAATATCTATCCTTGCTTAATCTAAATCAGATAATAAAGAGTTTCTTTCCTTAACAACATTATCATAATCAAAATGATTACATAGAATGGGTTGAGTCTGAAAATTGTTTAGTCTAGCAAGAAAATCAACCTTTTCTTGAGAAAGAAGATCATGATTCAATTCTAAATTAAGTTACTTTATATTGCAATCATTTAAAGATGATTTCAAAGTCAAATTTTCAGAAGCAATATTGTTCTTTTCAGAAGAGAGATCATTCAATCTAGCATATAGATCCTCATTTGTTTTAGTAACCTTCTTTAGTTTCTTTTTGCAGTCAATATACTTATCATGAGTTTCTTGTAGACTAAAAATTAGATCTTCTTTTGGCAAATCAAGAAGGCTTACCTCTTGAGAATCGTCATTATCATCTTCTTTTTCCATGAGACACTCCACATTCTCTTCTCCACTTTCACTCTCACTTGACACATCCCACGCAGCTTTATAAGCTTTTTCTCCCTTCTTTTTGTATGAGCTTTTCTTTCCTTTCTTTGCTTTAGGACATTCATTTCTGAGATGGCCTTTCTTTCCACATTCAAAACACCTAGGAGGGGAAGAAGAAGAACTAGCAATTTTGTTATATCTTAATCTTCTATATTTCTTACCATTAACAATTAGGGCTTCTTCTCCTTCTCCTTCACTTGTTTCATCACTTTCTTGTGTGATGATCTTTGAAGATTTTAGAGCCATATCTTTCTTTCTTCCTTGTTGCAGTTCACGCTCTCGTCATTCCTCTTCCTCCAAGGTTGCCTCATGTGCTTCTAAGTTGCCAATGAGTTGCTCCATCCTTAGTCGGGTGAGATCATTTGCTTCTTCAATAGCAGTCACTTTGGGTTTGTACTTGGGAGGGAGAGATCTAAGAATCTTTGACACTTGGTCTTCCTCACTGATCACTTTGCCTAAAACATTCAAACCATTCACAATAGAAGAAAATTTTTCATACATTTCACTAATAGATTCGTTTGGATCCATACGAAACTGTTCAAATTTTTTGCTTAAGCATTCCGATTTTAGAATTCTTGACTTGAACAGTTCCTTCATATGTTATAGAAAGTCTATGCCATATCTCATATGTCATTTCACAATTTGATATTCTATTGAACTCACCAACAGAAATTGAATAATAGAGTATACTTACTGCTTTTGCATTCATTTGGGCTGATTTTACCATATTAGCATCCCAATTTGCATACTCCATTTGAGGAAATTCATATGGAATTGATACCATCCTCCATAAGTCCCAGATGATTCCTTGGAAGTAGAACTGCATCCTCCTCTTCCAGTAAGTGTAGTTAGTGCCATCAAAAGGTGGAGGTCTTGCCACGAGTGTTCCTTCCAAGTTGAGGTTGTTGAGTACCCCATCACCCATTCTTCAAGACTTTGTTAAGGTTCCTTGAAGCCCTGCTCTGATACCAAATGAAAAACCACTAGAGCGGGGTGAATAGGGTTTTATAGATATTTTAAAATAATTCAACTCAAAAAACTACAATTGAGATAATAAGAAGGAGATAAGGTGTTTAGAGTGGTTCCAACCTTAGCAAATACTAAGGCAGTCAATCCACTACCCGGTTGCTTACCCAATTGAGATTTTGAAAGTATTTAATTTTATTACCTCGCAAGGATATTACATAAAATTACAACACTTTCTACACCCTTTGGATAGCCTTCACCTTGATGTAGTCTCACCAACCTTGAAGCAGCCTTTCTTGAAGTAACTTCAAGCTTCCCCTTGAAGTAGCCTTCCTCTTGAAGTAGCTTCCCGTTGAGACAGCCTTCTAGAAGTAGTCCAAAGATCTCCTTCTCCACCAAGAAGATCAAAACTCTCTCCAATCCGCAGCCTCCAACCCTAGGAGTAGCAAGGAGAGTACAAGCAATAAGAAAGAACAAGAAGGGAAACAGAAATTACAATTACCACTTGAAGCACAAGGCTTGATTTCCTATATCAAGCGTATTGATCTCCTAACCAATGAGTATACGTGTAGGTTTAGTGGGTAGGAGATTCTAGACTATAGGACTCGAATTTGGAGAAAAGGAAATGAGTAGCAAGTACTAGAGTTGCTCAATTTCTCAAAACAGATTGCCAATTGCAAGTATGAAAGCTCAAGTATTGCACAAGTGTGTTTTGGGTGTCCTATGGCTTGTCCTATTTATAGGAATGGCATATGGATGCTTAAGGAAGTTCTAGACACTTTCTAGGGGGTTCTAAGTGCTCAACTAGCCGTTAGGTATCCATTAGTTGCTTTAACAACAGCTAGTTAATTAATCCTGAAAATTGCAGACAGAGACATTCTCAGTCGAGGAATTGTCGACTGACATCCCAGTCGGTCGAGGTCTTTGTCGACCGAGGGACTGTCTGGAGCAAGTGTATGTAACGTTCTGATCCAACTCCCAACTACCTTGTCTGCTGTGTCTAATGGCTACCTAGGTCATTCTCGGTGGAAGAGTTTGTCAACCGAGAGTGTCTCGGTGGAGGAGTTTGTTGACCGAGAATGACCCTGTTTCAATGTTTTGAACTAGATACTAAGTGTGTGTATGAGTGTGCAGTTGTGACACTATTGTAGGGGATGACCTATCTAGGTGTTGTGATTTGGCTAGGGAAGATCTAAACGCTTGATTTACATGATATATAAGTACTTGTACATTATATACTTGTACAAGTGTTTACATTTGATTACAATCATGAATTAAAGTAGTTTGAACATATAGATCTTCCAAGAGTTTGTCATCCACCTAATTCCTGCAACACTCAAGTAGCACATTAGATCCATAAGAATGAAATGTTTGTCATTACCAAAACAAAGGGATTTAAATAATGTCCATTTAGCCAACACTCACATATATTAGATGTGTGATAGGGCAGTAAAGGTAAATTGGACATCATATAACAGTCGCATCAAAATCTTAACTTAGAAGAACAAAAAGAAGGATATTCATATATACCACATGACAAAAACTAAATCACGTCAAGGGAAAAATCATCAACTCAGATTGGTCATCTTCTTCTTGAAACATATGAAGAACACACTCTTAGAATCAACAACTTCTAGGTCTGGAGTTGTGTAAGTTCATGATCCAAAAGAAAAGTATCACAAAAATATAGAGATTGAATCAGAAGTCCACTATTGATCCAACTAATCAATAATGAAGAAAATCCAAAAAGAGCAAACTAAGAAACTGAGGATTTAAGGGAAAACAAAAAACTAGAAAACATGGATATATGTGAATTTAAGACACTATAGATGTGCCTTAGGCTTCTCCACACATATAGGGACTCATGCAACATTTTTCCAACATGTGTTGGTGTTTGGAGTACCAAATGATTAATGCACCAATGGCACCAACAACATGCTTGTTCGGGTACACACCTAGGACATGGCAAGATTCCTGAGGACTTCTGACATGAAATACCCCAAAGATTGTTTATGTGTATGAATTGGTTAGAAAAGTGCTAGAGATGTAGAACAAGACTGATGCATCATGAGATGAACTTGGGTCAGGGTGAAATAATTTTGCAATATTGGGGTCAACTTAGGATAAGGAAAAGGTTCCAACAGGGTCTATGTTGTCTGACAAGCCATGGTTTTGTATGGGGCTCCTCATTGGGGTTCCTGGAAACATGGGAAGATGAGGGAGATAAAGAGATTTTAGGGGTTTCCAAATTAGGTAGATTTAGGGTTTGATCAATAGATTACTAAGTGCATATTTAAATAAGGAATGTAATGGCAAACAAATCTCAACAAAAGGTTGAGTGATGAGGGAGAGAGAGGAAAGAAGATGGAGAGGGATTACTTATTTACTACATGTGTGGTGTATGTTTCCTACCAAAGGTACAAGACAAGGACCTGGATGTCATATTGTGATCCCAGGTTTGATAAGAGATAACATATTTACTCAAATCTAAAAGTCACAAAACATTACCAACTTAAAACATTCCAAATGACATATAAGTACTTGAAGTATTTATGAAATATTATCAACAAAATCAACTTGTTTATCATTCAAGGGATATACTATCTCCTTTCGTTCTCTATTTCAATTTAGGGTAGTTAGTATTATTAAATGAAGTTGAAATTTGAAACAGTGAAAATTAAAGCATGTAGAGTTTTATTTCCATATCAATTTAAACTTTTAGTTATGCCACCTTAGGTTCCTTTAGCATGTCTTATCTTTTTTATTTAGAAAAATTGAAGGCAACTATTCTTATCCAATTAAATATAAATGTGGAATATAGCCTAACTATGGTGTGTATAATCCAAATGTAACATCAATTTTTTATTTTAAGACCATAAAAAAATCCGTCCAATGACCTAAGAACGTTTAGTATTATTTAGATATATGTTATTATATATATTTGTTTGTTACCATGTTTGGAAATAATGATAATTTTATAATTATCCACATGTTAAGCATTTACCTTTCAACCTATATCTATCTTTCATCACTACTTACTCAAGTTATCACATTTGACAATTTTAGAAATACAAAACCATGACTTGATAGTAAAGTAATATTTTATTTTATTTATCTCTTCCACTAGTAATTTACCTTCTGAATTTTTGTTTATGAATCTTCCTTTCTGTCTTCTAGTGATAGGAAAGTTCTACATAAAATTTTTAAAATAAAATATATAATGGTGGTAAAAAAACTAACTTCTATTTATAGCATTAATATATACTTATACTTAATCATCAAATAAGATGATTATTAGTCAGCCATGTTTCTAGTTTTGTAACATCCTAGTATACCCTATGCCATGAAAAGAATATCAAGGACAACACAATTCAAAAGACATAAGGTAAGAAGGATTGGGATGGATACCTAGAGTTGGGTATGTTACAACACTATGATGGATATCTAGAGTTGGGTATGTTATAAAACTCCACCTTTTAGAGAGGATTTCATCCCCAAAACAAAACCTATTATGACCTAGCGTAGTGAGATATTTATTAACAGAGACGTATTGTGTCAGTCTAAAAACCATGAATCCACATATTTTCTTTACACAAAAAAGTGAGTTAAGAAACTTAATCCAAAACCTAGGATTCTCCTAACATTATTATACTTAATTGGGTTGCCTACATTGCAATGGTATTTGTAGTCATCATTTTTTTATCAATACTATTTTCATAGTATTTCCTTAGTGTTGTAACTCTATACATGTGGTCAATATGGTTTACTAAAACCACTTATCTTTCATCATGTAAGAATGTGTAACGAACTATGTAAAGAGGTTCCTTGCAATACTATCTATATCTGGTCACATGTCAAGATTAGAGTATTATAGTGTGTTACATGCACCTTATTGTACTAATAATCCATGCTCTTACCACACATACTAAATGTATATTTGTATTAGGTTAGGTTATAATTAAAGTGTACTTAATTTCTATTCCATTAGGTTTTTGTAATTATATGTGTCAATAATGCACACTCATTAGGTTTAGCTTGCACAATGTGTTTAACTTAGTTTCTAGGATATCGTTTCTAGGGAAAATTGGTAGTTGGGTTCTTGATGGATGTGGCTATGGATGCCTACTACTGGTTGATCATTCTATTATGTTTATTCAAGTCACCAATCTATGTATTTACAGTCCCCAGTTTCACTTGCATGTTGGCCATAAGGTCGTTGTTGCTTAGAATGTATTGATCGAAGCATTCAGTTAGAGAGTTTAACTGACTTACAAAATTCTTCTTTTGTTTGAATAGACTTCCTCTTGGTGGATCATTGAAGCTCCCTTGTTGGTTTGACATTCTATTGTTGCTATTCTAGATGCCTAGAGGGTTTCCTTGTCCTACATCTTTGCCTCTTCCTATTTATTGAGGTGGCTGGTTAAATGGACAAGTGTTTCCTATCATGGATGTGTTACCATAAAAGAAAATAGAGTGTTATAATCTTTTATAACTCACACATGTGTTTTTATCCATGGATCTACATGGTTGGTCTTTATCTTCATGAGTATACATGCAATGATCAAATCCATGGCCCCTTTCTCCACATATTGCAATTGATGACGGTCTCAGTGTGGTTCCTTGCCTAGGTATTAGTATCCTTTAAATTGAAAATTTTTGGCCATTCTATCAAGCTTGGCATTCAAACTATATATCCAACATGTTTGACTCAGAAGTGGTGTCAATAGAGGATGCGGTCCCAATCAACCCACTACATAGTCCAACCCATCTTGTAGCATTGCCATATTATTGATAATTTTTTTAGAATGCTTAGCACTATGTCCCATAAAATCACTTCTCATTGCAATGTTACAATGATTTATCTTGCTTGAAGTGAGACCATTATAAAAAGTAGTGACAGATATTTGTAATGAAAGTTGTGATGTGGGCATAGCTCTTATATTCTTTGTATCTTTTCAAGGATTCATTTAAATTCTCACCATGCTTTTTTTAAAGCTAGAAATTTTATCTTTGCAACAAATTAATTTCTCGATGGGGAATAAATTGTTGACAAAAGCCTCTACAAAGTTTTCCATCCAATGATTTGTACATGCTTCATATTTTGATACCATGTAAGAGCTTTATCCATCAAAGAGAATTCAAACCTTTGAGGTAGATTACTGCATCTGGAACTCTATTGATTTTAAGGGCAACACAATTATTCTTGAAAGCAACTATATGGTGATAAGGTTTTTCTTCAGCCAAGCATACTCCAAAAGTTCATTGTTGAATAATATTCGGGAAGAGTGGTTTATTTTGAAATATGCCACCTGAATTAGGGAATCACCACATTAGGGCTGTAAATGGGTACGGGTAGACCCGCAGACCCACAAATCCGGACCCTTAAAAAACATGTCATGGGTCTTATTTTTTATACCCGCATATCCTTGGACCCGTATACCCTTGGACCCGCATATTAGTGGGTCCAATAATGGGTATGCTTAGACCCAGACCTGCTAGACCTGTGTACCCTCTATACATAACTAACTACTAAAATAATGTGTTATATATATCATACTTTGCTAGTCTAAGTAATATAATTATTGAGATTATATCCTACTCTAACCACAATAAGGTTGAGACTAGTCATATAATTAAGAATTAACTATTTTAGTTACAATAATGAACATCATATGTAAACTTAAAATCAAAATGTCTACTAATTTACATTACTTTCTACATAAATTAAATGTTATGATCATGACTACAAATATGTAAACAATTACTCAATTAATGTTATTGTGTAGAATACATCATTGTCTAATATAACTATTACATGTTAATATACTATATGATAACAATATCTTGTTGTGTTAAATATATATATCATAGTCATTTCTCTTACATTAAAAATATGATGTTTTATAGAACCGCTTACCCGCATACCCACTATTATTGCGGGTACGGGTATGGTGCAGGTCCAGATTTTGTATTATGCGGGTCTAGAACCAGAACCGGACCCGCTAAATTAGATGGGTATGGGTATGGGCAGACCCGCACCGTACCCGCACCGTTTACACCCCTACACCACATGTTGTTTAATTTTGTTTGCTTTTGTATCTTTCAAAGAATAAAGATACATGATGTAACGACCCACACTTTTGAGTGTCTAAAAGAACTTAAAGTTGCAGATCGTTAATCATAAATTCTAGGATCAGATTCAAGAAATAATATAGAATAGTAAACAATTTCCATTAATGAACAAATATTTACATGTTTGCATAAAAAGCTCCTCTAAGGAGTTACATAAATTTTAGAAAGGATTAACTTATACATGTGTGAAGATATACCATTATGACTAAACCTTCAAGAATAACTTTAGTATCTTCAACATCTTTAATCTGTAACCTCATGTCCGCGAATCAAGTATACCTGATACCTAAAATGTTGACAAACAAAAATGTGATCCGTGTATTTCTATACTGGTATGTGGGTTCAAACAATAATCACAAGTACACATATAAGAAAACATCTTTATCTTGCATATAAGAACATAAACTTGTTTTCATATTCTAACCCATAACAGGTCTACTACCTCAGGTGTAATCACTGTCCCACTGGGGCTCGTGTGCATTACCCTTAAGATAAGTCTAACCCAGGGTTCAGAATATTGTTATTTACTTTACATGATACTCATAGGAACTTTATAATTTTCAAGGAGTAAATAAACAAGCAAGCAGTTTATTATTCATTTAATCTCATCTAGAAACATTAACAAACTCAGAATTCGATACATGTATTCATAAGTGTAGCCACGTAGCTTATGCCATTGCAGAAACCATGCATGATATATCCCATGTACTTTAAGAGTGTATTCAAACATCCAAGCAACAAAGCATTCAATCTGAAATATACATACTACATATGTTTCACCATGTATTCGCATTACATTAAACAGATCTAGATGCACTCCTAAACTAGGGTTTAGGGTTATCTCATGTTTGAACTAGGGATTAGGGTTACAAAACCTAATTCCACCATATCATGGTTTCTAAGATTATAAACCCAATTTTGCATATTAGGTTAAACCCTAATCATCATCTTAAGCATATTAGTCTATTATTGATATCTAGATTACATTATCAACATTAGATCATAGCAAGATGTTGACATAGGTTATAAAACCCTAAATCAGCATGAATAAGATGATTAATCTAGAAACATCGATTACTCATCATTATCAATGATTTATTCATTAGACCTTACAATATCAGGTATTATCTCAACATAAATGGATCTACTTAATTAAACATCATATTAAAGCTAATCTAGGCCTTCCTTTCTATTAAACTCATCAAAACATATATTGCATATAATTTTAGAACAAGAAGCTTACTCTGACTCAGATTTGTTTTTCTTTGGATTCCTCTTGTTTTTCTAATCAAGTTTCATATATAACTTAATGAAATATGAGTTACCAATCATTTACTATGATTTTTGCAAGATTAACATTGTTGTACCAATGGAATTAGGCCACGCCAACTTAGTGACCAATATCCACAAATCCATGGGCTAGGCTGGACCAATTGTCTGTAGCCAGTTTAACAAAGCACCCCAGTGTGGTTGTCCTTTAAAACAAAATGAAAAGACTATTTTTCCCTTACTTGGCACTCACTGTGTTAGGGGTATGTGAGAACTTTCCCCTATTCTCATCTTCCACCTCGCGTAACCCACTCTTTGTGACTCGACAATGTGTGATGGTCCTTCCCGCGTCAAACTGTTTGTTGACTCTGTGCTCCTAGCCGACCGAGGGTTGAGACACCATGTGACTCCTTCCATGGGATCCCATAGGACCTGTGGATGGCCTTAGCCGGATATAATTTTTGATTGTACGTTTCACCAGGTAGGGGTAGATGTGTATCCTTAAGAGCTTGACCCATCTTCAGAGAGAGAACCTCCAGTTGTAGGACCATTGTAGGGTTATCTCTAGAGAGAGAGAGTGGGACCCAATGAAGAAGGTTGGGAACCTTGACTCTGGGACATGAGGAATCATGAGAAGTTGGGCCTGGAATAGACGACCCTGAGTAGATGTATGTGGTTATGCTTATGGTTAAATTGCTCTAGTTTCATGGTGATTTCTGAGGTTTTATCAGTTTCTTGGAAATAATTTCTTGGTTGACTTTTATTTCATGCAACTATAAAGTGACTATGACTATCACCATAAGTATATGTGCATGACTAGCTCAGATTCTAGTCATCCTTTGTAGCTTTGATGATGATGAGATGGATGACCTAGTACATGGTCTACCCTTGGGGTAGGATCATCAGGTTATCATGAGTCGATGTGTTAGTCTACCATTGGGTAGGACCATAGGACTACACAACCCTATGTAGTGATCTACTTGTAAGGTAGGATCATGGGGGTTAGTTGAGATCTACCATATGAGAGAGGTAGTATCCATATCTACTACAGGGATAGCACAGAGGCAAGGATATGTAAGGATTGAGTGGTTATGTTTAAGACATAAAGTTTGTTTTGTTAAATCATAATTTTCTTCCAATATGTTATTACAATTAGATGTAATATTTTGGCTCTCCCACATACTGGCATAATTCATTATACTGACCATCGTTTTGTTTGTCTCCATTTTAGGTTTATCAGAAAAAGGATATCCCTTTAAAGTGACATTGATGGAATAAAGCTTAATAAAGAATTTGATGATTGTAGGTAGATAGTTCTTATCTGGATAAAATCCCTCATATTCTATATTTTCTAAGGTATGAGAAAAGAAATTTTGTATCCTATTTTAAGCTTAGTGGTAGTAGAATTTATTAATTATTTTTTATTATTAGCAAAACCACTGATCCTATTTTAGGATAATGGCTCTAGCCGCTTGGTCTCCCTTAATTGGGGGTTACCGAGGGGTGGGGTCATTACATTTGGTATCAAAGCAATGGTTTTCCATTTAATCTCTAATAATTATTCAATTTTACAAACTCTTTAGAACCCAACGGGGGTTATTAGAAGATTTTCCAATGATGGAGGTGTCTAGAAAAGGATCACAATCTGGGGACTGGCAAGATTTTCCTCTACCTCACTAGTCGGTCTATGAGGACTCTCGTATTTTGTGTGACTGCCTGGCCAAAATCAGAGGATTAGACTCGAAATAAGATACCTCTAGGTCTTCTCTCATCTGTCTTTGTCCATTCTCTATCTCATGCATTGAATAACTTAATGAGATTAGGGTTTTCTCTCTCTCTCAACCACCCTCCTGGGTTCAGGATAAGTATAAAAAGGATTAAGGAATCCTTCACCAAATAATAAAAAGCACGTAAGAAAGATGTCATGGACATAAGATTTGATAATTAGAAACTCAAATTGAGTTTAGTTACATGCTTGGGTTGCATGGCCAGTGTTGTCATGCCCTTAAGAGAACATTGAGGTTAAACCATCTTATCGGTTGAGGAGGAGAGTGATAGTCTTGGAGGAATAAGCCTCCAGGAAGAGGAAGAGACCTGACGCATCCTCTGAGGACAATGCTCAAACCAAAATTTAAGCAGTGGATAGAGAAAGAGAAGACACGATGAGTTGGATATCATAGTTTTCTGTGCATATGAGTATGTGGGTTGGACATGCATGCTTTACGTAAAGGTTTTGAGTACACATGAGAAGCATGAACTATGTGTGGTTGTTTGATCTTAGTTCCTTTTGGTGAACCGACCTTGGGTGGTTTGTGCCTGTTAAGGGTGAGGGATAGCTCCCTCATTGGGAAGGTTAGTGGTGACCATATAGGAACCCTAATGAGCATATATGAATAGGAAGATGCACGCACCTACATATAAGAGAGTGCCAGCATGGCTGGCAGTAGGTTTTAGACCTGAGTCTGAAAGGTTATGTGATGGAGTGGACTTTTAGAATCCTAAATGTCCAATGACATAAGTGAAATCATATGGTTGAGTTATCTTGAGAGTTCCAAGCTTTTGACAAAGTAGGTGTGTTGATGTGAGGTTGGCATAATGATTAAGACATATCTTTTAATGTCATTTGAGGAATTTAATTGAATGGTCTAATAGATGAGTTTGGTCACCAAATTTGAGTAGAAGGTAGATCGAGAGATAAAGAAGCTATGGTTAAAATTTGGTGGCATTTGGATGCTCATAGATGGAGTTATTTAAGTTTGTATATTATGAAATAATGTACATATTGATGATTGATAGACCTAAGATTCTATATTAGGTAATGTGTCACACGGCCCCTTTTAGTCTAAGGGATGGACTGCGTGGTCTTTATGGTGGCTTTTCCACCTTGGACCTCTAATCTAGTTGGCATAGCCTTGAGATGGGGGTGCCACAGATCTAGCATCTTGTAACCCTTGGATGGGAGTAACAAGCTGATCTCCTCCCTTTGAATTGCAGCGAGATCGTGGAGCAGGGAATGAGCACCTTCCACACATCCACGATAACTGATCGTGTGATGGAAGAAGTGAAAGATGAGGCAATTGTATCTAGTAGCATGGAGACAGTCTAAGACCCCTCAGTCATGTAATACGAAACTAAGAGCAACAAGTGTGAGGACTCTCTCTCTCTCTCCATTGTCTCTCCATGGAAAACTATAGGCGTAGACGAGCTTCAGCGTACTGGTGGTGACGATCACAGATAAGGCCGACACACACCCAGAAGAGGACCAGTGGCAGCGGCTGCTGTTGTGGAGAACAAAGAAGATGAGAGTGGTCTTCGACGTCCAATAGGAGGAGGTTCTGGTGGCCGACCGTAAGCTGGGGAGAAGAGAAACGATGAGCTCGAGGAGTCGGCGGTGTTCCAGCCTAGTGGCAGCGCCCGCAACGTAGCAGATCCCAGGCGATGGAGACGCACATGGAGGAGACGCGGAGAGCTAGAAGCAGACGTATACAGGTGTTGGACCCAACGGGCAAAGGTGTCCAATGTGGGGAGGCATTGTCATCCTTCACGTGGCGGAGGGCAAAATCTCGTGTCTCGCACGGTGAACGACAAAGAGAGAGGGAGAACAAAAGAGCCCTTCTTTGGTGTTCTCTTTCTCTGAGGTAGAGGAGAACGATGCAAAGTTCTTGTCAGGGATCTCCCTTGCAGTAGTGGCATGACAGGGAAGTAGCACCAGAGCAGAGAGCCATGGGTGGTGGGCTCCTAGTGGTGAGGTTTTGGAAGCTCTTCCATGCGCCTGAGAAGTCGAGAAGGATCACAAGGGGATAGGGACCTCTTGGCCTCTCGATTAGTGGTGATGGAGACTTGAAGGTGGTCGATTCATCATCGGGCTAGGGCCTCATGGTGGCAGGTGCATACAGCGTGGTCGGGGGATGAGGAGAAAGAGCAGTGCGCATGGCCATGTGGCGTGACAGGATTGGCCGAGAAAGGTAATTATCTCACATATGCTCAGAACTTCAATAATATGTAGAAATTAGCTCGAGTATCAGAAAAATACAAGCAAGATATCAAAATGTTCAGAAAGATGAGTAGAACATGGTAGAATGATAATATTAGGATTTTGATGCGCTAATAATAGTGATACCATGTAAGATGTGTAATGCTTTTTAATGGATAATAAATATCAAACAATGGACTAAAATTATGAGAAAATACTAGTGAATCATAAATCATGTTTGTATTCCATATAAGGTCAGTAATTATGATGTTGATGTATAAAATCATGTAATTTGCTTAATATGGCTAATTTGGGATAATAACACTAAAGATAATGCAATTAATGCATACATGCTCAATAAATGATGAAATTTACAGAACACCCTTATTTCAGTAAGTAGAATATAATTTTTAAATATGAGATCAATTTTATACATGAAATCTATGTTATATGAAGTGACCCTTAATACATGGTTTATAAACCCTATTTAGGTTAATGGGGTAACCTAGGGTTAATTAATGTGCACAAAAGTGTTATAAAAGATAATGTTCAGACAATGAACCATAATCTGGAAAATAACATCAGTAAGACAAATCTAAGACTAGAATACAAGCAATAATGCACATATCCTAATGAACTAAGTGAAACCCTAAAATGGATTAACTAGGGTTAAGATGATGAGAACCTGATGATAGCATATGATCTTGTCTTGATAAGGGTTTGACCAAGGATATAGTTGACATGAGGAATATGATGATTAGGTTTGTTCTTGATCAAGGTACGCCATTACCTCTTACTTGGCTTATTATACAATATGCTTGTGTTATATGTGTAGTAAAATACTTGGCATATGATATTGAATGAAATGATTGTTCTTGTATGATATGTTGCATGATTTTTCCATACTATTTATATGAACACATGAAACATAATATATCTGTTCCATTATATCTAAGCACTTCAACTCTTTGGTAGTCAACTGCAGATAATAAAGTACTTCAACTCTTTGGTAGTCAAGTACTTGAAAGTGATCCAACTCTTTGGTAGTCTGATCACATTATGAAATGATCCAACTCTTTGGTAGTTGATCATAAGGCCTTAATGCATTCAACCCTTGGTGGTCAATGCATGGATGATATAATGGAAATGTGCTTAAAATATGTGTTCTCTTTTGTTAATGAAAATCTTTGTGCAAGTATATGATTTTATTATATTTCTTCTATTATTGCCAAGTATTAGTTTTATCTTATTGCCAAGATATGATGAGAGGTATATAAAAGACATGTAGGCGTACTCAGTACAATATTCTTGAATATTGTGTTGACGTGTACCACATGTAATCTTTAGTTTAGGTTGTGGTTATGCTCTGAAAATACAGGATAGTGAGAGTTGTGTGGCGAGCTGATGTACAGGTGGACCTGTTGTTTTAAGATCATGTATTCTAGTGGTAGTACATGTTCATATAGAAGTTTGCTGTTGAATATGTAATATCAGATGCAGTAATAATTCATGTTGTAATTATATGTTGAATGGTGAACACATGATGTGGTTTTATTATTATTCATGTACATGTGCTACTGTCATTTCCTTCTGACTCCCTTGATTTTCTTCTTCTTAGCCTTGTGTGGGATTTTTAAATTGGGATTCTCACTGAGGTGAGGGTTTCAATTTGGATGTCACACATGAGATTAAGTTTTAGAAAATCTGGGGACGTCACAAGTGGTATCAGAGCATGAATAATAGCAAAGCCTGACATTTGCTCACTACACAACTCAAAACTAAAGAACCTTGAACCTTAATAATCTTTTAGGGTTAGATTAGTCATCTTTTAGAGACTAGATCTGACCTAGACTCTAGGTTAGCACCTAGATGCTCGAGAACTAGGTCTAGACTGGTGCTTTTTGAGTACCAAGTCCTTAGATGTCATTGTTTCCTTGTAGTGCAGCAGTATGGGATGTTGCACTGTTTGGAAATGACGTGCATCAAAGGAAGAGAAACCCTAGACATATTGTGCACGTTGTCTAGAGTAGCTACACTAGTCTACCCCTTGTTCTCACCCTTTTCACTAGTTTTCATGGCACTGTACTCTCTACTATGTGTGGGACACTCATTTTCAGGATTTGGTTTTTTATTCCAAACGGATCGAACCTCGATAGTTTTCTCTGAAACTTGTTTTATCGGAGAAAAACTATATTATATTTTATTATGTATATGTATTACAAAAATGTGTCCCCACACATGTACGAGTAGGATGTGGTCATGCAACCTAAGTGAAAGTAAATGACATTAGTCTAGAAGAGAGAGTAGTTCTAGATTAGATGTCTAGAGCCTGGTTGGAATATATGATAGATGGAATAGATGAAATAATTTTTGATGATATGATGTAATTTGATAGACATGATATAAGATGATCATGATGATCTATTGACCGGCCTAAATCGCGCGTCCAAAAATGGAGGCGGATTTGAAGTTAGTCGGACTTTTACATTTATAACCCGAATCCTTCTAGGCCCCCGCAACTTTGTTTACGGGGTCGAAGTAGATATACGGGGTCGAACACAGGGACAAGGGTGGTAGTGTTGAGAACCCAGAATCGACACGCTACTCTCCAGCAGGTGTAAAGAGATAATAAATTCCCAAAAGGGAAACAGCAAGATGTCACAAACAAAACAAAGAAAACTATCTACAACTGGAGCTACAAGAAAGATTTAAGGTTTTAGTCATTTAGCAGTTTTTAGGGGTTTTCATGCAACAGAAACAGAAAGATAAAACTAGACCTAGAGCAAGGTACGAAGGATAAGACTTCAGTAAAACAAGCGGTAGCTGTAACATCCTGCACCCCTCCTCTCAGAGCAGGTATCTCTAACCAAGCATCAACACCCCTCTCGAGGTTGCTGGACTCCAGTTAGAGTGGAATGTTACTAAAACAACTCCGTTCCAGGCACTCTCATACTCCAGAATCGGATCAAACACTAGAGCCACAACACAACTCTCGAAGTTGTTTCAACGGGAAAACACGATTCGGTAGCTAAGCGAAACGCGATCCAAACATGCAAGCTAGAGTTCAGATATCAAACATAGCAGTCATCCAACATTTTGCACCAAGCATATAGCAGCAAGTAATTAAGCTTTTCCATTCCCATAAACATTAAGGGTCTTAATACATTGCATAAGTAAGGAATTAAATAACAGAATTAAAGATAGATGTCGCCTTCTTGATGTAGAAGGATGACAGGCTACTGCGGCTCTCCAGCCCGATACAGCAGTGTCGGGCGATACACCCTCTCGGGTGGCACACTATGATGGCCGACTATATCGCTCAAGGACCCTGGCCGATACACTCATGTCGGGCGGCACACCGTGACGGGTGAAGCATAATGTGTTCGCTATCGTGTCGAGCATGAAGCGACACGTTCTACTGTTGGGCACTTGTGTCGCTCGTCTACGTTGGCCGATATCGGCCTGCAGTGTCGCCCGGGACGGTCCTAAGTGAACCATCCCCTCCCTCTCGGGATGAGGAAGAGCTCACCTAGAGTTTCCCGGTATGAGCACTGAGGCCCGATACTCTTTCTCTCGTAGTTTTTCTCCAAAGATCGCTCAAAGTTCCCAACTGTGTGAACCCTCTTTTCGGCTTCCTGTAGATGCTATTTATAGGCAGCGGTTGGGGGAAGTTATGGTGCTCGAAGCGCCACGTGTCCTCCTTATTCGCGGGTCAGTGGGCGGTCGATACTGGTATCACTCGGCTTAGGGGTGTCGGCTGTCGGTCACGTGACGGGCGGTGCCTGCCGGTGGGTGGCTATGTCGCGCGACAAGCTTAGGTTGTCGTGGTGAATTTGGCTCCCTATCGGGTAGAAGATGTGTCGTCCGTCAGTTTCTTCTTGCGCGGCATCCCCTTGTCGTGCGTCGTTGTGTCGCTCCACCCTGTCGGGCAGAGGTCGTATCGGGCGTCAGGAAGGCCGATGCAGACTTGAACTTATTTGTGGTCCGGGACGGCCTTATCGTACCCAAATGAGGAAAAACTCTGCAAAAGATGGAAATATTGGATTAAGAGCATTGTTTGGCCAATTATTGCAAAAGTACTTATAAAAGAGAGGAAAATAGCAGAAAAGGACAGTTTTGATAACAGAATAAAGGGAAAAAACATCACAAAAATTGGTGTTATCAACTCCCCCAAACTTAGCATTTTGATTGTCCTCAATCAATATTTAAACTTTATTTAGTGATGCTTCTTCTGCTCAGAGTAGCTTTCTATTCAAAAGGTGAAACAAGAATCGCAATGCCTTAGAGATAATGATGTCTCACTACGAACAAAAGACTTTGTTTTTCCTGCCTTATTATTTAAGTAAGATTCTTCTCTACAGCTTCGGCTAGACTTTGTTGTATGATTCCGAAGTTAGCTTACACACCAAACAACTTTATTTTTGGGGCACAAAGTTGTGTAGAGGGTAGGCTAAGGCTTTTTGGGGTTTTTCTTATTTCCCATCAGTCCATCCAGGTAAGGGTCCGTTAGCGGGCAAGTGGTCCTTGCAGTTCAAGCCAGTTGGCTTTAGAGCAGTGATTTCACATACTACGTACCACTGCCCCAGATCTACCATGCCTAAAGATGGGTACTTTTGGAGGACAAGTGTGTATATATTTTTTTTCTTTTCTTTTATTGGGCACAACTCTCATGCTTTTATTCACACTCATAAGGCTTCTTTCTCTTTTTGGGATTTTCATTGGGTGGGGGAAAACAAAGAGATTTCTGCTGTTTGGGCAGCTTTTTCCTTCTCCATACTCGTCTCTTAGCTATTTGCGAGATTATTATATATTTTTTTGAAATTATTTTTTGGCATGGAAAAACATAATCTTTTGTTGTTTGAGGCGGCATTATCAGAAAGATATAAAAAAACTTGCATCTCGTTAAGCACATAGAAAACAAACTTTGCAAGGAGCCGCATCAGGTTTTCACTATTATAGCAACTTTGTATATATGCATGGGAATAAAAGCAAAAATTTTCAAAAAATTTATATGATCATGACATTTTATACGAGATGGGTACATACACATGATAAAGAGCAAGAACAAAATGGAACAAAGGGTGGAGGTGAAGAAAATTTTTTATACCTCCTTCACTGGTACATGGGTACCCCCCCCAAACTTACTCCGCACTCTGTCCCAGAGTAGAGAAGAATACAGGGTGAGGTCATGTTAGCCCAGTGAAGGTTATCTAGCGGGTTCGCTTGTGCCTTGTAGAAGCTGCAATATGCTTCTTTGCTGCAGCCATTTTATTTCCCCAGTTGGAAGCAGCCGGAACAAGTGCAAAGCTCTCAAGAAGGAGGCTCAAAGCTTGTGCATGGTAGATAGAGAGCTATTGAAAACACTTGTGGATGCTTCCCCCCTTTTTAAGAGGATGGAACCGGAATGCCCAGACTTAATCCGAAGGCCATTGGGGCAAGATTTGTGCTGTCTCTGGAGATGGTCCTAAACCACCACAGAAGACGGACTATGATAAGGAAGTGATCCTTTTTGGGGTTCTGACGTTTCTATCCGACAGTTGTTGCTTCAGCTGTGGCCGGAATTCTAATTCTTGTGCCTCATTTGTCATCTCGGCCGGAGGTTTGCCTTGTATGATCCATACCTATTATCAAGTTCATTAACCATGTTACGTAGGAAAAACAAAAGAAACTCGATAAAACTTGACTTATTTCAAAATTCGGGTATCATCCATCAAAAGAAAGCTCGAGACGATACAGGATTGGACGATACGAAGAGAGATGCACGGCATAACACACTGCCCGACACGGGTATGTCAGGTGATAAGGTCGCCAAAAGGCAACCGCCCGATAGGACGTCTCAGAAGAAAAATGTGTCGCCCGATATGGCGTATCGGGCAAACATTATCGGTCGTTGTGTCATGCTTAACTGTGTCGGGTGATACACAAAAATCGACTAAGCTCGTAAACCCGATAAGCAGCGTGCGATATGAAAACCCATGTCGGGTGATAAGTCTATCGGGCTATACCCTTGCTCTTTGGATCCATCGCCCGATACAAGGGTGAAGGCAAGCTGGCCGATACGCGAGCAAAAGTGGATTACTGAAAGATGCAAGTGGCTAAAAAGAATAAGTGTGATGGCCCGACACGGTAAATCCACCTTACTATATATAGCAAACTCAGCTAGGGGTAAATCAGGCAGTTCTGGGGTGCGCATTGGTCATTTGAGACATGTCGTTCCTGAGATGACGGTCCCGTCAGTCTAATTAAGGGCATTTATTCCCATGCATGATATGGTTGTCACTCGGGAATACCATCCGTCACGGCCCTTGCGGTGCCCAAGAAACTGCAGCCTGATACAAGCGTGACCGCATGCCAGCTGAGCTGTTGCTCGACACGGCATAAAAGAAAGCTGTTGAAACTAAAGCATGGTGGAGAAAAAGTAATTGACGAGCAAAACATCATCGGTTTAGGGTAGAGTCCCTGACCTCAGACAGAATCACTCCTTAATGCTTTGTAAAATGCAGGGATGGCCCATAAAATAGAAGAGTCAGTACGCTCGGCGCGTGCGCTGACTCAGGCCTTATTACAATCCATAAAGTTTGTTTTTACAAGTAATAAGAAAAATGCATCCTACTCTAGGAAAGAAAGAAAAACTCGGGCTGCCTCCCGAGGAGCGCTGAAGTTTGTGTCGCCAGCTTGACCGATGTAGGATCATCTTGTTCAGCCCTCGACTGTACCCATATCTTGTTGGTTGATCTCTGCTCTCCTGACAAAAGCTTCATCCTCATAGAACCTTTTCACCCTGTGCCCATTCACTTGAAATACTTTGGTTAGATCGTCCTTGTCGTAGAGATCCATCATTCTTGATGGGTATATCCTTGACACAGTGAACGATCCTGACCATCTCGTTTGTAACTTCCGAGGGAAAAGACGAATAGAGGACTTGAATAACAAGACTTTATCCCCTTCGCTTACATCTTTTCTCCTGAGGTGGGCATCATGCCACCGTTTTGTCCTCTGTTTGTAGATTTTTGCATTTTTGTAGGCGTTCATTCTTAGCTCTTTGAGCTCTTGAAGCTGCAAAAACCTCTTTTCTCCTGCTTTGTCAAGGTCCATATTTAGGAACTTGATTGCCCAAAGGGCCTTGTGTTCCAATTCCAAAGGCAAATGGCAGGACTTTCCATAGATAAGCCTGTAGGGGGTGGTTCCAATGGGCATTTTGTAAGCAGTATGGTAGGCCCAAAGCGCGTTGTCAAGCTTCATAGACCGGTCTTTCCTCGTTTGGCTGACAGTTTTCTCCAAGATCTGCTTAATTTGTCTGTTTGAAACCTCTACCTGCCCTGAGGTCTGTGGGTGGTAGGCTGTAGCGATCTTGTGTTTCACTCCATACTTACGCAGGATTTCTTCGAATTGTCTCTCTCCGAAGTGTGACCCGCCGTCGCTTATTACAGTGCGTGGGACTCCGAATCAAGGAAAGATCGTCTTCTCAAATAGCTTGATTACAGACTTGGCGTCGCACATTTGGGTGGCTATGGCTTCTACCTACTTCGATACATAGTCCGCCACCATGAGTATGTATTGATACCCTCGGGATGGGGGAAACGGTCCCATGTAGTCGATCCCCCACACGTCAAATATTTCTACTTCGATCCAGCTCGCCACTGGCATTTCATTCCTCCACCCTATGTTCCCTATAAAATGGCACTCTTTGCAAACTTTTACAAATTGTGCAACATCTTTAAATAAGGAGGGCCAGTAGAATCCGGACTGTAGCACTTTTGCAGCTGTTCTTTCACTACCCAGGTGTCCACCGTAGGGGGAGGCGTGGCATTCTTTCAGGATGTCTGCAGTTTCTTCCTCTGGGATGCACCTCATGTATAAGTTGTCAGTGCATCTTCTGAACAGGAGAGGATCATCCCAGTAGTAGTTTTTAGCATCTGCGAATAGCTTCTTTTTCTGATTGTACGTGATGTCAGGAGGCATTTCTCCGCAAGAAAGATAATTGTAGATGTCTGCAAACCAGGTTAAGCTTTCTTCTTGAGCTTCGACCAACATAAGAGCCTCGTCGGCATAGTCGTCGTTGATTGGTGGCCCTCCCTGTCTCTCAGCCATGATCCTTGATAGGTGGTCGGTGACCACATTTTCTGCTCCCTTCTTGTCGATCATTTCGTGGTCGAACTCTTGGAGCAACAAGGCCCACCTCAACAGTCTGGGCTTTGCGTCTTTCTTTTGCATTAAGTATTTTATGGCACCGTGATCTGTGTATACCTTGACCTTTGCTCCGACAAGATATGACCTGAACTTATCAAACGCAAAGATGATCGCAAGCATCTCCTTTTCAGTTGTTGTGTAGTTTACCTGAGCCTCGCCCAATGTGCGACTAGCGTAGCAAATCACATGGTGCTTTTTATCTTTCTTTTGCCCCAGGACTGCTCCAACCGCGTAGTCGCTAGCATCGCACATCAGCTCAAAAGGTAAACCCCATTCTGGCGCTTGAAGGATAGGTGGTGATATTAAAGCATTTTTCAGGGCCTAAAAAGCACTGAGACAATCGTTAGAGAAAACAAATTCAACATCTTTTACCAGAAGATTGGACAGCGGTTTGGAAATCTTTGAGAAGTCCTTGATGAATATTCGGTAATATCCGGCGTGCCCGAGGAAGCTCCTCACTCCCGTCACGGACTTCGGGGGAGGAAGCTTGGATATGACTTTGACCTTACTGGTGTCCACCTCGATCCCGCGCCTTGAGATCTTATGCCCCAGAACGATGCCCTCTCGTACCATGAAATGGCACTTCTCCCAGTTTAAAACCAGGTTGTTCTCCTCGCACCTTTGTAGAACTAAGGACAGATTCTTTAGGCAGCTATCGAAGTCCCTTCCCTAGACTGAAAAATCGTCTATGAAAACTTCTACGATATCTTCTAAAAAATCTGAAAACATTGATATCATGCATCTTTGGAACGTGGCGGGAGCATTGCAGAGTCTGAAGGGCATCCTTCTGAAAGCATAAGTGTCGTAGAGGCAGGTGAATGTTGTTTTCTCTTGGTTGTCGGGCAGGATGGGTACCTGGTAAAATCCTGAAAAGCCATCAAGGAAACAGAAAAAGTCATGATGCGCTAATCTTTCAAGAACTTGGTCAATAAAAGGTAGCGGAAAATGATCTTTTTTGGTAGTCTGGTTTAGCTTTCAGTAATCTATGCACATCCGCCATCCGGTGACGGTCCTAACCGCCACCTTGTCGCTTTTTCTCCCTTTACCACTGTCATCCCACCCTTTTTGGGTACGACGTGGATCAGACTCACCCAATTGCTATCGTTGATTGGGTAAATGATCCCCGCATCCCTTAGCTTGATTACCTCTTTCTTGACGACTTCTTTGAGCATCTGGTTCAGCTTCCTCTGGGGTTGAGCCAGAGGCTTCACAGATTCTTCTAGATTGATGTGATGCATGCACAAGGTGGGGCTAAGGCCTTTGATGTCCTCTACCGAATATCCTATAGCCCCCCTGTGGAGTCTTAACTCCTGAAGGAGTCGGTCCAGCCGGTTTCTCGAAAGATTGGCATTTACGATGATAGGGTTTCTCTCTTCTTCATCTAAGAATTCATATTTCAGACCTTCAGGCAACGGTTTCAACTCAGGCTTTGATTTGGGTGCCTTCTCTTCAAGCTCCTCCTCGAGAGAGGCATACTTCACGGACTCCACCACCTCATCCTCTTCGTGTAGATCTTCGTCAGACAGGTCAAAAAGGTCGACATACTTCGCAACTTCAGGATCTTCGAAGTCAGAGTCTTGATAGCTTATATCCCTCGCAAGGGGGTCCATTATCTGGATATCCTCTTCTATTTCCTCGCAGAATTTTTTGTAGCTGTCTGCAAAGCATGCGGATTCTGACAGGGAAGGACTTTTCATTACCTCCTTCAGCTTGAAATCTAGATGGTTGTTTCCAACCCTCAACGTGATCATCCCCTCGGAGACATCAATCAACGCCCTTCCAGTTGCCAAGAAAGGGCGTCCAAAGATGATTGGGCAGTGGGGGTCTTCTGCTGTGTCAACGACTACTATGTCGTAAGGGATGAAGAAATTATCCACCCTGATCGGCACATCTTCAACAATGCCGACTGGTCTCTTGAAGGTATGGTCTGCCAGTTCAATCCTCATATTTGTATGAACCATGTCGGTTAAACCCAACCTTTGCACGAAGCTCAGGGGCATGAGGCTGATGCTTGCCCCTAAGTCGGCAAGACCTTTTCGCTCAACGTTGTCCCCGATGGAAAACGGGATCGTAAAAGCTCCAGGGTCCCTTCTTTTGTTTGGCAGGTCAGGCTTCACGAAGGCTGAGGAAGCAGATGCTAGGTGCACGGTCTCAACCCTTCCTCCTCTTCTTTTCTTCGTGATAAGATCTTTGAGGAACTTGGTGTAGGTCGGCATCTCCTCCAATGCGTCAAGGAAGGGCACTTCGAGATGCAGCTTCCTGATCGACTCCATTAACTTCTCATGACGCTTTTTCAGATTCTCCTTTACCAGCTTATACGGGAACTGTTACGACCCCATCTGAGCTTAATTGGTAAACTAGGGTTTACCTAGACAATTACATGATTAATTGGAATAATCATTCTTGAAATCTAATTAATGACGATAACAAAATTAGGATGTTTTAACTATGATAATAAGTTTAAATGTTCTTTTGTCTTGAGAATTAGGGTTTGAGAAGCATAGACCCTAATCGGCCCAAGATAGGGTTTTAATGACATATGAATACATAATTTGATAAGTAGAATGTCTCACTAAATGATTTTTAGTATTTTATGTGTAACTCTTATTTACTTCAAATTTGGATATGATTTGGATATATAAAATGTGAATAATATTGGTAAATATCAGAATTTTTGAAGAATGTTCTGACCTGTTTATCGGTCGAGTTTCAAACTCGGCCGATCACATTTCCAGATTTATACAGTAGTGTGGTAATTGAATTTTATCTTTTTATTGGTATATCCAATTGATCTCAAATTTTAACTGTGCTTTAAAAACACCGTTTTAGACACTCTGTTAAATTGGAATAATTTTTGGATGACTTTTGATCTTTACAGTGAGTGTGTCGGTCGAGTTTACAACTCGGCCGAATCTGCTGCAGACTGCAATATAGCAGTGTACTGTTTGATTTTTAATTAATTATTGGTAACTAGAAATGATCTCACATTTTTACTGGAGGTCTTAAACTCCATTATGCATAACATATAAAATTTCCATAATTTTTGGAGCATCTGTTAGCTATTCAGTAGGCGAATTACAGAAGCTATTGTGAAACTGAATATTCAGCTAATATAATTAAAGTTGAGTGTTGGGTCAATTTGCAATTGACCCAAGCAGCTCAAATTGACTTATATGAGCAACCACACACACAAGCAGCTCTCATTCTTCGTCATCCATTCCAGAGAAATGAACTCTTAGAGAGAGAGGGAGAGTTAGGGCTTGAGTGGAGAAAGAGGAGGAATTGCTGAATTAGGGTTTTGCGATTCCAGGAAGGGTGAAATCAAGTAAGTTTGGATTCTTTGCATAGACTTTTATGGGGAATCTTCTCTCTCATGTCAAGATTCCGTCCATGATCTGATTTGATCCAAGATGATGTCGAAATTCCCTCTTTTCTCACCCTTTCTTCATAATCCCTCATTTTCAAGGTTTCCGAGTTGAATGGAAGAAGAATTGGGAGATTTGCTAGGGATTTGATATGAATTCGAGATTCCCTGAGTTGAGCTGCAGTTTTGAGGTGTTTTCACACCTTAGGGTGAGTGGGTTCTTCCTTCAAACATTGTAATGCACGAATTTGATTATAGCACCCAAATCCCTAAATGCTTAGCATGTGAATTCTAAACCCTGAAATGTTCGTTTGAACTAAGTTATTGCAAATTGATATGATATGGATTCCTTTTCTGTTTGAATGAATCCTTGATGGTAGATTCATAACAGAAACGTATACAACACTTCCTAGTGAGGATACTTTTAGATTTATATCAAATGTTGTAATTAGGGTTTGACCTAATTGAGATATCGCTAGAGTTTCAACCTTATTGAAAAGGACTGGTAATCCTATAAGTGGTTAGGATGTACCACATGGGTTATCTTAATTGAATTTTATTCTTGATACATGATATCTCAGTGAATGGTATGGAAACCCTAAATTTAGTTAAATTTCCATGGTTTCATATCTATATTGATTGAATATGATTTGTTGGAACAATCTTTATTTAGAGAATGCTTATATCCTATGAAATCCTTATGAGAGCTATGGGACAAATGAATAAGGCAAATGAAACCCTAAGAGTAGGGTGATGGCATGTGATGAATGAATAAGGCAAATTAAACCCTAAGGATAGGGTGTTCAATAAATCATGTTAAGGTGATATGAAAGGTCTCGATATGAGATGTGGTGATGCTTAATTGCTGAATTGTATGTTTCTATTGCATTTAACTTTATATGCTTGTTCACTCTGAATTGATATCTACATATTGCAGGGCTTTTTATTTTCAATACATATCTCGTAAATTGCAGGTGATGAGATATGACATGCCCTAGAAAGGGATGTTACTGAGATATGATATATGTTGAATACATGAGTTATGATGTTGCTTATGATATGATATGGCAGGCCGTGTGAGCCTTATGAGAAATGTAAAATGAGTTATGATTTCTGTTTTACATGTACCTATAATATTAATGTTAGACTTAGGTGCCCTGAACACCGTAGAACCCCTTTGAGAGATCTGCTTCTTAGGGGTGAAACTCGTGTCCAACATCAACCGTGCGGAGTCATGGTGGCACGAGGAAAGAGAGGCAGTGTTCAACAATAATCCGTGCGGAGTCACGGTGGCACTGGAGAAATAGGGGTCATTCAACATTAATCCATGCGGAGTCACGGTGGTAACCCAGTGAGACTCTCCGCCTGTGTACTCAGGTTAGAGGAGGAGTCTAGAGCACTCGGAGTAGTGCATTGAGGCCGGAGATCCTGTAGGCCGGAGAGCCTGTGGTCCTGTAGCAGAACAGGGCTGGCGTCAGACTTAGCATTTCCCGGGTGTGTCGCTAAGTCTTGTACGGTGTGTTCGTAGTGCACTGCGAGTCTCTATGCAGAGTACACTGCATAGGTCAGGGCATAATCTAAAATATGATCATATAGGTTCACAGAGTTCCTTATAAATGAAAGAGTTAAGGAAGACTAGAGCATAGTCTTCTAGTAGTTATTCTTTGGATGCAATATTTACATTCTTTGTTATTTCAATTATATTGTTTTAGAACTGCTCAGTGTAGTATTTATTGTTGTTAAATGTCATATCGTTTACTTAAAATTATATCTGTAATCTCATTAGTGCATTAGTCTGTTTCCTTGAAGTACTCATTCACTGAGCGAGTAGGCTCACCCCTCTACTCAAACATTTTTAGGGTTAACCGCGTGGACTTGAAGATGGTCAGAGCATCAGTGTAGATCTGCTACAAGAGTTAAGTACAAGATTAGTTGAGTCAGTCGGTCCTTGTCACTCTAGGTCCTCAGTAAGGGATAAGAGAAAGAGAGTTGTAATTACGATGTGTAATTTTGTTCCTCTTTGATATGTATGCTAATTAGCAAGTTTTATGTGCACAAGGTGTGAGAGACATCATGAATGTTTATACATGTATCTTTACTATTGAAGTCTGATTAGTAAAAGAAATGTTCAGATTCCCTTGTTAAAATGATTTATGTGGTTCAAGGCGAAGAAACAAGAGTTTTAAAGAAGAAAAAAAAATTAAGGGTGTTCTTTGTTTTACTTATAATTCCTATCTTATGCCCTAATCTCATGATTTGAGGAAATTGTGAGATCGGGGTGTAACAGCTTGGTATCAGAGCTTAGGGTGAGTTGTCAAGGACCATTAAGTTAGTAAGTTAGAGTCCTAAGTGTGGCAGATAGGAGATGTTTTGATGTTAGCTTTGGGGATTTGAGTATTTGGATATCCTGGCCCGATATCTGAGTACTTGGATCAACCAGTACAAGCTACTCTGTCTATTCTCTCACGTATACCCTGGTCAGGTATACAGTGGAAGAATGGGCTAGAGAGGAACCCTAGAAATGTTAGGGTTAGAAAACGAGAAAAGAAACAAGAATTAAGAGCATAAATGTAAAAGGAGATAGAACTTACATTTCATAATGTTGTTTTTGTTGGAAATGTATAGAAATGCTCTTATATGTTTGAATTGAAATATTCAATACTTTGAAATATGAGTCTTTAATATTTGTTGCACACTATGCAGTTGTTGCATTTATTGATTTCATTCTTTGTAATATGTAGATTAGAAATCATCTTGAAATGAGCTTTTGTTAGTGGATAAGTTTTCTTCCACACTTCTGAGATGAATAGGAGTTGAGTAATCCTTTGTAGTTCTTGGCTTCAGGACTTCAGGTTTGGCCTGGTCCGGTTGGAAGGATGCGTTACTAGGATCTAATGACTCCTATTAATAGTATAATAAGAATAAACTTTGAATAATTAGACCCACATCAGAGTAAGAATGTATATACAGTAAGATGTTGAAACAGATGGGCAAGATCAGAACAACTAAGAATTTGTTGAAACTGATATCTGAGGTTCAAGTTTGGAGTCTCAAATGTGAAACCCTTAACTGAGGAATAATAGAACATGATAAGAAGTTCATAATCAGTTTATTGATTAATATTACATGAACTATACATATGAAATATAGAAAAGATATGTGAAATGTATGTATGGTTCAAGATAACAAGAATCAATCATGAAGAATGAATCATATAATGGAGTATAATGCTTTTATGAACTCTAAAGCAAAGGCTAAGTAGAGAATAGGGTTGAGCATTCAATAGGTTCATAGAAGTAAAGAGTCTTCAAAAGGGTAAAAGTAAAGAGAATCGTATGAACATGTAATTCATAAGACTAGAACAACAAACTAGTTTCTAAGCAAAGAGCATAGGTGTAGTTTAACGAATGAATAAGTCATACAAAGGTGGACTGTATTCAGAAGAGAAAAACTTGATTGAAAGAGAAAATATGTTTGACCCATTCATGATCCACTTGATTTAAAAATGAAGAATATGTAATGTATTCAACATGAGGAAAAACCAATAAAAGGACTATTAATTTAGAACGTTAACTTCACAATAGTATAAAGATAAAGGAGGAAATATGTGCAACATGGTATACATGAAATCGGTAGTTTTGCCCGTCGATTCGAGTGAAATCGACACCAGCAGGTTCGTTTTAGTTTTTAGTCTGTATGCGATTCGGTTGAGTTTACTTAATAGGAAATCGAACAGCAAACTGATCGGCCGAGTTGTATGTGATTCGGCCAAGTTTCTTTTACAAGAAATCAAACAGCAAGTTGATCGGTCGAGTTTTAAGCAAATCGGCCGAGTTGTGAAGCAATCGGCCGAGTTTCTGACCAATCGGCCAAGTTTTAGAGCTGTGAGTGGCAGTTCATTCAGAAATCATTATTTAACTCAATTTAAGTGCTTAATTGCTTCAGTATCAGTTGGTATAACTCCTAAACAGTGTAGCACATACAATAGAGTATGATAGATTCATTGGAACTTGAAATACGTAATATGATTGATGAAAATGATGGAATTTCCTGTATTACAGTTGCAATGTATACGTTGATTAAAATGGATGTTTAGCATTGAACTGGATATGTGATATTGAGTCATGTTTAAAGATGACAAATGATATATGTGTTTTCAAGTGATGTCTAGAATGTGAAATAAGTATAAAATAATAAGAGAAAATGAGTCATATATGGTGCATAACTACCTTGGTGGGGTCATCTAGTGAATGTAATAGTGACATACAATATGATGAAGTGTGATAAGAAATAAGTTCTTGCGTGATAGCAAGAATGATGAATAATTTATTCCTATCTTAAATCCTTCAATGTTAATAATGTTTATTGTATATAATCATATGAAAAGGATAGGTAGAAAAAAGTAAAGAAGTAATGAATGAGAAAAGAGATATGGGAAAACACTAGCTTTGTGTAATATGAGAATTTGTTTTTACATGTATGATTTGTTGAAGGCATATTAAGGTATGAAAGTTGGTTCTACATATGATTTCAGTGTATTTGTGCAAGCTATATGTTAAATTAAAGGCATATGATAGTTGTAGTAATTCATACCTGATATGCATCTTACCATTGTATATTTGTGACATGGTGATACGGTTTGGATGATGTCAGAACATATGGAGAGATACCCTGAACAAGGTAGTCATACTTATTCACTCATATTAATAGAAAGGGATGATAATTAGATTGTTTGGACAAGTAACCCTAATGAGGTGTAGCTTGTTATACCTAGCTCTAATATAACTGAGTGATGGTAATTGAGTATGATTAATGCTTGAATGACTGATACAATTGTGGATTTCTTTATTACTGTTGTTGAAACCCTAAAATGAGATAATACGATCGTTACACTTTGAATTGTGTGTGGGCCCATAACCCACAGGTCCCAGGATCGAAACAGGATAGTATGGAATGAGGTGGTAATGCTTCACCTCATGCATCCATGACCCAATGGGGATGCCAAGAGTAGTATTGTGCAATTGATTGTTGAATCTAGTCTTTTAATAAAGATTGTTTTGCTATTTGAATAGCACTTGATTAAAGTTTAAAACAGTATGGTGAACTTGCTTTTGTCACTTAAAGGTGATACAGAACAATAGAACTCTCTGAGCAGCATAAGTTGAGATAATTGTATCAGAGTATCAGAGTTGCGCAGCGAAAGCGTGGTGGTTTATCTTTGCATTCTATGTTTGACTGTGGCATAAAGAATTTGCTTGATATCATTGAGAACTATTTGAAATATGTTGTGATTTAGTAAAGAATTAAAAGATCTAATGTTGAAAACTACATTCAGGTATGAAATACAAGAGTATAATGACATGATGGCTTTAGAAACTTAGAATAACCTTGAATGTATCTTTCTTGAAGGTTTATGTTTCGAGGATGAAACATTCTAAGGGGGGGAGAGTTGTTACGACCCCATCTGAGCTTAATTGGTAAACTAGGGTTTACCTAGACAATTACATGATTAATTGGAATAATCATTCTTGAAATCTAATTAATGACGATAACAAAATTAGGATATTTTAACTATGATAATAAGTTTAAATGTTCTTTTTTCTTGAGAATTAGGGTTTGAGAAGCATAGACCCTAATCGGCCCAAGATAGGGTTTTAATGACATATGAATACAGAATTTGATAAGTAGAATGTCTCACTAAATGATTTTTAGTATTTTATGTGTAACTCTTATTTACTTCAAATTTGGATATGATTTGGATATATAAAATGTGAATAATATTGGTAAATATCAGAATTTTTGAAGAATGTTCTGAACTGTTTATCGGTCGAGTTTCAAACTCGGCCGATCACATTTCCAGATTTATACAGTAGTGTGGTAATTGAATTTTATCTTTTTATTGGTATATCCAATTGATCTCAAATTTTAACTGTGCTTTAAAAACACCGTTTTAGACACTCTGTTAAATTGGAATAATTTTTGGATGACTGTTGATCTTTACAGTGAGTGTGTCGGTCGAGTTTACAACTCGGCCGAATCTGCTGCAGACTGCAATATAGCAGTGTACTGTTTGATTTTTAATTAATTATTGGTAACTAGAAATGATCTCACATTTTTACTGGAGGTCTGAAACTCCATTATGCATAACATATAAAATTTCCATAATTTTTGGAGCATCTGTTAGCTATTCAGTAGGCGAATTACAGAAGCTATTGTGAAACTGAATATTCAGCTAATATAATTAAAGTTGAGTGTTGGGTCAATTTGCAATTGACCCAAGCAGCTCAAATTGACTTATATGAGCAACCACACACACAAGCAGCTCTCATTCTTCGTCATCCATTCCAGAGAAATGAACTCTTAGAGAGAGAGGGAGAGTTAGGGCTTGAGTGGAGAAAGAGGAGGAATTGCTGAATTAGGGTTTTGCGATTCCAGGAAGGGTGAAATCAAGTAAGTTTGGATTCTTTGCATAGACTTTTATGGGGAATCTTCTCTCTCATGTCAAGATTCCGTCCATGATCTGATTTGATCCAAGATGATGTCGAAATTCCCTCTTTTCTCACCCTTTCTTCATAATCCCTCATTTTCAAGGTTTCCGAGTTGAATGGAAGAAGAATTGGGAGATTTGCTAGGGATTTGATATGAATTCGAGATTCCCTGAGTTGAGCTGCAGTTTTGAGGTGTTTTCACACCTTAGGGTGAGTGGGTTCTTCCTTCAAACATTGTAATGCACGAATTTGATTATAGCACCCAAATCCCTAAATGCTTAGCATGTGAATTCTAAACCCTGAAATGTTCGTTTGAACTAAGTTATTGCAAATTGATATGATATGGATTCCTTTTCTGTTTGAATGAATCCTTGATGGTAGATTCATAACAGAAACGTATACAACACTTCCTAGTGAGGATACTTTTAGATTTATATCAAATGTTGTAATTAGGGTTTGACCTAATTGAGATATCGCTAGAGTTTCAACCTTATTGAAAAGGACTGGTAATCCTATAAGTGGTTAGGATGTACCACATGGGTTATCTTAATTGAATTTTATTCTTGATACATGATATCTCAGTGAATGGTATGGAAACCCTAAATTTAGTTAAATTTCCATGGTTTCATATCTATATTGATTGAATATGATTTGTTGGAACAATCTTTATTTAGAGAATGCTTATATCCTATGAAATCCTTATGAGAGCTATGGGACAAATGAATAAGGCAAATGAAACCCTAAGAGTAGGGTGATGGCATGTGATGAATGAATAAGGCAAATTAAACCCTAAGGATAGGGTGTTCAATAAATCATGTTAAGGTGATATGAAAGGTCTCGATATGAGATGTGGTGATGCTTAATTGCTGAATTGTATGTTTCTATTGCATTTAACTTTATATGCTTGTTCACTCTGAATTGATATCTACATATTGCAGGGCTTTTTATTTTCAATACATATCTCGTAAATTGCAGGTGATGAGATATGACATGCCCTAGAAAGGGATGTTACTGAGATATGATATATGTTGAATACATGAGTTATGATGTTGCTTATGATATGATATGGCAGGCCGTGTGAGCCTTATGAGAAATGTAAAATGAGTTATGATTTCTGTTTTACATGTACCTATAATATTAATGTTAGACTTAGGTGCCCTGAACACCGTAGAACCCCTTTGAGAGATCTGCTTCTTAGGGGTGAAACTCGTGTCCAACATCAACCGTGCGGAGTCATGGTGGCACGAGGAAAGAGAGGCAGTGTTCAACAATAATCCGTGCGGAGTCACGGTGGCACTGGAGAAATAGGGGTCATTCAACATTAATCCATGCGGAGTCACGGTGGTAACCCAGTGAGACTCTCCGCCTGTGTACTCAGGTTAGAGGAGGAGTCTAGAGCACTCGGAGTAGTGCATTGAGGCCGGAGATCCTGTAGGCCGGAGAGCCTGTGGTCCTGTAGCAGAACAGGGCTGGCGTCAGACTTAGCATTTCCCGGGTGTGTCGCTAAGTCTTGTACGGTGTGTTCGTAGTGCACTGCGAGTCTCTATGCAGAGTACACTGCATAGGTCAGGGCATAATCTAAAATATGATCATATAGGTTCACAGAGTTCCTTATAAATGAAAGAGTTAAGGAAGACTAGAGCATAGTCTTCTAGTAGTTATTCTTTGGATGCAATATTTACATTCTTTGTTATTTCAATTATATTGTTTTAGAACTGCTCAGTGTAGTATTTATTGTTGTTAAATGTCATATCGTTTACTTAAAATTATATCTGTAATCTCATTAGTGCATTAGTCTGTTTCCTTGAAGTACTCATTCACTGAGCGAGTAGGCTCACCCCTCTACTCAAACATTTTTAGGGTTAACCGCGTGGACTTGAAGATGGTCAGAGCATCAGTGTAGATCTGCTACAAGAGTTAAGTACAAGATTAGTTGAGTCAGTCGGTCCTTGTCACTCTAGGTCCTCAGTAAGGGATAAGAGAAAGAGAGTTGTAATTACGATGTGTAATTTTGTTCCTCTTTGATATGTATGCTAATTAGCAAGTTTTATGTGCACAAGGTGTGAGAGACATCATGAATGTTTATACATGTATCTTTACTATTGAAGTCTGATTAGTAAAAGAAATGTTCAGATTCCCTTGTTAAAATGATTTATGTGGTTCAAGGCGAAGAAACAAGAGTTTTAAAGAAGAAAAAAAAATTAAGGGTGTTCTTTGTTTTACTTATAATTCCTATCTTATGCCCTAATCTCATGATTTGAGGAAATTGTGAGATCGGGGTGTAACAGCTTGGTATCAGAGCTTAGGGTGAGTTGTCAAGGACCATTAAGTTAGTAAGTTAGAGTCCTAAGTGTGGCAGATAGGAGATGTTTTGATGTTAGCTTTGGGGATTTGAGTATTTGGATATCCTGGCCCGATATCTGAGTACTTGGATCAACCAGTACAAGCTACTCTGTCTATTCTCTCACGTATACCCTGGTCAGGTATACAGTGGAAGAATGGGCTAGAGAGGAACCCTAGAAATGTTAGGGTTAGAAAACGAGAAAAGAAACAAGAATTAAGAGCATAAATGTAAAAGGAGATAGAACTTACATTTCATAATGTTGTTTTTGTTGGAAATGTATAGAAATGCTCTTATATGTTTGAATTGAAATATTCAATACTTTGAAATATGAGTCTTTAATATTTGTTGCACACTATGCAGTTGTTGCATTTATTGATTTCATTCTTTGTAATATGTAGATTAGAAATCATCTTGAAATGAGCTTTTGTTAGTGGATAAGTTTTCTTCCACACTTCTGAGATGAATAGGAGTTGAGTAATCCTTTGTAGTTCTTGGCTTCAGGACTTCAGGTTTGGCCTGGTCCGGTTGGAAGGATGCGTTACTAGGATCTAATGACTCCTATTAATAGTATAATAAGAATAAACTTTGAATAATTAGACCCACATCAGAGTAAGAATGTATATACAGTAAGATGTTGAAACAGATGGGCAAGATCAGAACAACTAAGAATTTGTTGAAACTGATATCTGAGGTTCAAGTTTGGAGTCTCAAATGTGAAACCCTTAACTGAGGAATAATAGAACATGATAAGAAGTTCATAATCAGTTTATTGATTAATATTACATGAACTATACATATGAAATATAGAAAAGATATGTGAAATGTATGTATGGTTCAAGATAACAAGAATCAATCATGAAGAATGAATCATATAATGGAGTATAATGCTTTTATGAACTCTAAAGCAAAGGCTAAGTAGAGAATAGGGTTGAGCATTCAATAGGTTCATAGAAGTAAAGAGTCTTCAAAAGGGTAAAAGTAAAGAGAATCGTATGAACATGTAATTCATAAGACTAGAACAACAAACTAGTTTCTAAGCAAAGAGCATAGGTGTAGTTTAACGAATGAATAAGTCATACAAAGGTGGACTGTATTCAGAAGAGAAAAACTTGATTGAAAGAGAAAATATGTTTGACCCATTCATGATCCACTTGATTTAAAAATGAAGAATATGTAATGTATTCAACATGAGGAAAAACCAATAAAAGGACTATTAATTTAGAACGTTAACTTCACAATAGTATAAAGATAAAGGAGGAAATATGTGCAACATGGTATACATGAAATCGGTAGTTTTGCCCGTCGATTCGAGTGAAATCGACACCAGCAGGTTCGTTTTAGTTTTTAGTCTGTATGCGATTCGGTTGAGTTTACTTAATAGGAAATCGAACAGCAAACTGATCGGCCGAGTTGTATGTGATTCGGCCAAGTTTCTTTTACAAGAAATCAAACAGCAAGTTGATCGGTCGAGTTTTAAGCAAATCGGCCGAGTTGTGAAGCAATCGGCCGAGTTTCTGACCAATCGGCCAAGTTTTAGAGCTGTGAGTGGCAGTTCATTCAGAAATCATTATTTAACTCAATTTAAGTGCTTAATTGCTTCAGTATCAGTTGGTATAACTCCTAAACAGTGTAGCACATACAATAGAGTATGATAGATTCATTGGAACTTGAAATACGTAATATGATTGATGAAAATGATGGAATTTCCTGTATTACAGTTGCAATGTATACGTTGATTAAAATGGATGTTTAGCATTGAACTGGATATGTGATATTGAGTCATGTTTAAAGATGACAAATGATATATGTGTTTTCAAGTGATGTCTAGAATGTGAAATAAGTATAAAATAATAAGAGAAAATGAGTCATATATGGTGCATAACTACCTTGGTGGGGTCATCTAGTGAATGTAATAGTGACATACAATATGATGAAGTGTGATAAGAAATAAGTTCTTGCGTGATAGCAAGAATGATGAATAATTTATTCCTATCTTAAATCCTTCAATGTTAATAATGTTTATTGTATATAATCATATGAAAAGGATAGGTAGAAAAAAGTAAAGAAGTAATGAATGAGAAAAGAGATATGGGAAAACACTAGCTTTGTGTAATATGAGAATTTGTTTTTACATGTATGATTTGTTGAAGGCATATTAAGGTATGAAAGTTGGTTCTACATATGATTTCAGTGTATTTGTGCAAGCTATATGTTAAATTAAAGGCATATGATAGTTGTAGTAATTCATACCTGATATGCATCTTACCATTGTATATTTGTGACATGGTGATACGGTTTGGATGATGTCAGAACATATGGAGAGATACCCTGAACAAGGTAGTCATACTTATTCACTCATATTAATAGAAAGGGATGATAATTAGATTGTTTGGACAAGTAACCCTAATGAGGTGTAGCTTGTTATACCTAGCTCTAATATAACTGAGTGATGGTAATTGAGTATGATTAATGCTTGAATGACTGATACAATTGTGGATTTCTTTATTACTGTTGTTGAAACCCTAAAATGAGATAATACGATCGTTACACTTTGAATTGTGTGTGGGCCCATAACCCACAGGTCCCAGGATCGAAACAGGATAGTATGGAATGAGGTGGTAATGCTTCACCTCATGCATCCATGACCCAATGGGGATGCCAAGAGTAGTATTGTGCAATTGATTGTTGAATCTAGTCTTTTAATAAAGATTGTTTTGCTATTTGAATAGCACTTGATTAAAGTTTAAAACAGTATGGTGAACTTGCTTTTGTCACTTAAAGGTGATACAGAACAATAGAACTCTCTGAGCAGCATAAGTTGAGATAATTGTATCAGAGTATCAGAGTTGCGCAGCGAAAGCGTGGTGGTTTATCTTTGCATTCTATGTTTGACTGTGGCATAAAGAATTTGCTTGATATCATTGAGAACTATTTGAAATATGTTGTGATTTAGTAAAGAATTAAAAGATCTAATGTTGAAAACTACATTCAGGTATGAAATACAAGAGTATAATGACATGATGGCTTTAGAAACTTAGAATAACCTTGAATGTATCTTTCTTGAAGGTTTATGTTTCGAGGATGAAACATTCTAAGGGGGGGAGAGTTGTTACGACCCCATCTGAGCTTAATTGGTAAACTAGGGTTTACCTAGACAATTACATGATTAATTGGAATAATCATTCTTGAAATCTAATTAATGACGATAACAAAATTAGGATATTTTAACTATGATAATAAGTTTAAATGTTCTTTTTTCTTGAGAATTAGGGTTTGAGAAGCATAGACCCTAATCGGCCCAAGATAGGGTTTTAATGACATATGAATACAGAATTTGATAAGTAGAATGTCTCACTAAATGATTTTTAGTATTTTATGTGTAACTCTTATTTACTTCAAATTTGGATATGATTTGGATATATAAAATGTGAATAATATTGGTAAATATCAGAATTTTTGAAGAATGTTCTGAACTGTTTATCGGTCGAGTTTCAAACTCGGCCGATCACATTTCCAGATTTATACAGTAGTGTGGTAATTGAATTTTATCTTTTTATTGGTATATCCAATTGATCTCAAATTTTAACTGTGCTTTAAAAACACCGTTTTAGACACTCTGTTAAATTGGAATAATTTTTGGATGACTGTTGATCTTTACAGTGAGTGTGTCGGTCGAGTTTACAACTCGGCCGAATCTGCTGCAGACTGCAATATAGCAGTGTACTGTTTGATTTTTAATTAATTATTGGTAACTAGAAATGATCTCACATTTTTACTGGAGGTCTGAAACTCCATTATGCATAACATATAAAATTTCCATAATTTTTGGAGCATCTGTTAGCTATTCAGTAGGCGAATTACAGAAGCTATTGTGAAACTGAATATTCAGCTAATATAATTAAAGTTGAGTGTTGGGTCAATTTGCAATTGACCCAAGCAGCTCAAATTGACTTATATGAGCAACCACACACACAAGCAGCTCTCATTCTTCGTCATCCATTCCAGAGAAATGAACTCTTAGAGAGAGAGGGAGAGTTAGGGCTTGAGTGGAGAAAGAGGAGGAATTGCTGAATTAGGGTTTTGCGATTCCAGGAAGGGTGAAATCAAGTAAGTTTGGATTCTTTGCATAGACTTTTATGGGGAATCTTCTCTCTCATGTCAAGATTCCGTCCATGATCTGATTTGATCCAAGATGATGTCGAAATTCCCTCTTTTCTCACCCTTTCTTCATAATCCCTCATTTTCAAGGTTTCCGAGTTGAATGGAAGAAGAATTGGGAGATTTGCTAGGGATTTGATATGAATTCGAGATTCCCTGAGTTGAGCTGCAGTTTTGAGGTGTTTTCACACCTTAGGGTGAGTGGGTTCTTCCTTCAAACATTGTAATGCACGAATTTGATTATAGCACCCAAATCCCTAAATGCTTAGCATGTGAATTCTAAACCCTGAAATGTTCGTTTGAACTAAGTTATTGCAAATTGATATGATATGGATTCCTTTTCTGTTTGAATGAATCCTTGATGGTAGATTCATAACAGAAACGTATACAACACTTCCTAGTGAGGATACTTTTAGATTTATATCAAATGTTGTAATTAGGGTTTGACCTAATTGAGATATCGCTAGAGTTTCAACCTTATTGAAAAGGACTGGTAATCCTATAAGTGGTTAGGATGTACCACATGGGTTATCTTAATTGAATTTTATTCTTGATACATGATATCTCAGTGAATGGTATGGAAACCCTAAATTTAGTTAAATTTCCATGGTTTCATATCTATATTGATTGAATATGATTTGTTGGAACAATCTTTATTTAGAGAATGCTTATATCCTATGAAATCCTTATGAGAGCTATGGGACAAATGAATAAGGCAAATGAAACCCTAAGAGTAGGGTGATGGCATGTGATGAATGAATAAGGCAAATTAAACCCTAAGGATAGGGTGTTCAATAAATCATGTTAAGGTGATATGAAAGGTCTCGATATGAGATGTGGTGATGCTTAATTGCTGAATTGTATGTTTCTATTGCATTTAACTTTATATGCTTGTTCACTCTGAATTGATATCTACATATTGCAGGGCTTTTTATTTTCAATACATATCTCGTAAATTGCAGGTGATGAGATATGACATGCCCTAGAAAGGGATGTTACTGAGATATGATATATGTTGAATACATGAGTTATGATGTTGCTTATGATATGATATGGCAGGCCGTGTGAGCCTTATGAGAAATGTAAAATGAGTTATGATTTCTGTTTTACATGTACCTATAATATTAATGTTAGACTTAGGTGCCCTGAACACCGTAGAACCCCTTTGAGAGATCTGCTTCTTAGGGGTGAAACTCGTGTCCAACATCAACCGTGCGGAGTCATGGTGGCACGAGGAAAGAGAGGCAGTGTTCAACAATAATCCGTGCGGAGTCACGGTGGCACTGGAGAAATAGGGGTCATTCAACATTAATCCATGCGGAGTCACGGTGGTAACCCAGTGAGACTCTCCGCCTGTGTACTCAGGTTAGAGGAGGAGTCTAGAGCACTCGGAGTAGTGCATTGAGGCCGGAGATCCTGTAGGCCGGAGAGCCTGTGGTCCTGTAGCAGAACAGGGCTGGCGTCAGACTTAGCATTTCCCGGGTGTGTCGCTAAGTCTTGTACGGTGTGTTCGTAGTGCACTGCGAGTCTCTATGCAGAGTACACTGCATAGGTCAGGGCATAATCTAAAATATGATCATATAGGTTCACAGAGTTCCTTATAAATGAAAGAGTTAAGGAAGACTAGAGCATAGTCTTCTAGTAGTTATTCTTTGGATGCAATATTTACATTCTTTGTTATTTCAATTATATTGTTTTAGAACTGCTCAGTGTAGTATTTATTGTTGTTAAATGTCATATCGTTTACTTAAAATTATATCTGTAATCTCATTAGTGCATTAGTCTGTTTCCTTGAAGTACTCATTCACTGAGCGAGTAGGCTCACCCCTCTACTCAAACATTTTTAGGGTTAACCGCGTGGACTTGAAGATGGTCAGAGCATCAGTGTAGATCTGCTACAAGAGTTAAGTACAAGATTAGTTGAGTCAGTCGGTCCTTGTCACTCTAGGTCCTCAGTAAGGGATAAGAGAAAGAGAGTTGTAATTACGATGTGTAATTTTGTTCCTCTTTGATATGTATGCTAATTAGCAAGTTTTATGTGCACAAGGTGTGAGAGACATCATGAATGTTTATACATGTATCTTTACTATTGAAGTCTGATTAGTAAAAGAAATGTTCAGATTCCCTTGTTAAAATGATTTATGTGGTTCAAGGCGAAGAAACAAGAGTTTTAAAGAAGAAAAAAAAATTAAGGGTGTTCTTTGTTTTACTTATAATTCCTATCTTATGCCCTAATCTCATGATTTGAGGAAATTGTGAGATCGGGGTGTAACAGCTTGGTATCAGAGCTTAGGGTGAGTTGTCAAGGACCATTAAGTTAGTAAGTTAGAGTCCTAAGTGTGGCAGATAGGAGATGTTTTGATGTTAGCTTTGGGGATTTGAGTATTTGGATATCCTGGCCCGATATCTGAGTACTTGGATCAACCAGTACAAGCTACTCTGTCTATTCTCTCACGTATACCCTGGTCAGGTATACAGTGGAAGAATGGGCTAGAGAGGAACCCTAGAAATGTTAGGGTTAGAAAACGAGAAAAGAAACAAGAATTAAGAGCATAAATGTAAAAGGAGATAGAACTTACATTTCATAATGTTGTTTTTGTTGGAAATGTATAGAAATGCTCTTATATGTTTGAATTGAAATATTCAATACTTTGAAATATGAGTCTTTAATATTTGTTGCACACTATGCAGTTGTTGCATTTATTGATTTCATTCTTTGTAATATGTAGATTAGAAATCATCTTGAAATGAGCTTTTGTTAGTGGATAAGTTTTCTTCCACACTTCTGAGATGAATAGGAGTTGAGTAATCCTTTGTAGTTCTTGGCTTCAGGACTTCAGGTTTGGCCTGGTCCGGTTGGAAGGATGCGTTACTAGGATCTAATGACTCCTATTAATAGTATAATAAGAATAAACTTTGAATAATTAGACCCACATCAGAGTAAGAATGTATATACAGTAAGATGTTGAAACAGATGGGCAAGATCAGAACAACTAAGAATTTGTTGAAACTGATATCTGAGGTTCAAGTTTGGAGTCTCAAATGTGAAACCCTTAACTGAGGAATAATAGAACATGATAAGAAGTTCATAATCAGTTTATTGATTAATATTACATGAACTATACATATGAAATATAGAAAAGATATGTGAAATGTATGTATGGTTCAAGATAACAAGAATCAATCATGAAGAATGAATCATATAATGGAGTATAATGCTTTTATGAACTCTAAAGCAAAGGCTAAGTAGAGAATAGGGTTGAGCATTCAATAGGTTCATAGAAGTAAAGAGTCTTCAAAAGGGTAAAAGTAAAGAGAATCGTATGAACATGTAATTCATAAGACTAGAACAACAAACTAGTTTCTAAGCAAAGAGCATAGGTGTAGTTTAACGAATGAATAAGTCATACAAAGGTGGACTGTATTCAGAAGAGAAAAACTTGATTGAAAGAGAAAATATGTTTGACCCATTCATGATCCACTTGATTTAAAAATGAAGAATATGTAATGTATTCAACATGAGGAAAAACCAATAAAAGGACTATTAATTTAGAACGTTAACTTCACAATAGTATAAAGATAAAGGAGGAAATATGTGCAACATGGTATACATGAAATCGGTAGTTTTGCCCGTCGATTCGAGTGAAATCGACACCAGCAGGTTCGTTTTAGTTTTTAGTCTGTATGCGATTCGGTTGAGTTTACTTAATAGGAAATCGAACAGCAAACTGATCGGCCGAGTTGTATGTGATTCGGCCAAGTTTCTTTTACAAGAAATCAAACAGCAAGTTGATCGGTCGAGTTTTAAGCAAATCGGCCGAGTTGTGAAGCAATCGGCCGAGTTTCTGACCAATCGGCCAAGTTTTAGAGCTGTGAGTGGCAGTTCATTCAGAAATCATTATTTAACTCAATTTAAGTGCTTAATTGCTTCAGTATCAGTTGGTATAACTCCTAAACAGTGTAGCACATACAATAGAGTATGATAGATTCATTGGAACTTGAAATACGTAATATGATTGATGAAAATGATGGAATTTCCTGTATTACAGTTGCAATGTATACGTTGATTAAAATGGATGTTTAGCATTGAACTGGATATGTGATATTGAGTCATGTTTAAAGATGACAAATGATATATGTGTTTTCAAGTGATGTCTAGAATGTGAAATAAGTATAAAATAATAAGAGAAAATGAGTCATATATGGTGCATAACTACCTTGGTGGGGTCATCTAGTGAATGTAATAGTGACATACAATATGATGAAGTGTGATAAGAAATAAGTTCTTGCGTGATAGCAAGAATGATGAATAATTTATTCCTATCTTAAATCCTTCAATGTTAATAATGTTTATTGTATATAATCATATGAAAAGGATAGGTAGAAAAAAGTAAAGAAGTAATGAATGAGAAAAGAGATATGGGAAAACACTAGCTTTGTGTAATATGAGAATTTGTTTTTACATGTATGATTTGTTGAAGGCATATTAAGGTATGAAAGTTGGTTCTACATATGATTTCAGTGTATTTGTGCAAGCTATATGTTAAATTAAAGGCATATGATAGTTGTAGTAATTCATACCTGATATGCATCTTACCATTGTATATTTGTGACATGGTGATACGGTTTGGATGATGTCAGAACATATGGAGAGATACCCTGAACAAGGTAGTCATACTTATTCACTCATATTAATAGAAAGGGATGATAATTAGATTGTTTGGACAAGTAACCCTAATGAGGTGTAGCTTGTTATACCTAGCTCTAATATAACTGAGTGATGGTAATTGAGTATGATTAATGCTTGAATGACTGATACAATTGTGGATTTCTTTATTACTGTTGTTGAAACCCTAAAATGAGATAATACGATCGTTACACTTTGAATTGTGTGTGGGCCCATAACCCACAGGTCCCAGGATCGAAACAGGATAGTATGGAATGAGGTGGTAATGCTTCACCTCATGCATCCATGACCCAATGGGGATGCCAAGAGTAGTATTGTGCAATTGATTGTTGAATCTAGTCTTTTAATAAAGATTGTTTTGCTATTTGAATAGCACTTGATTAAAGTTTAAAACAGTATGGTGAACTTGCTTTTGTCACTTAAAGGTGATACAGAACAATAGAACTCTCTGAGCAGCATAAGTTGAGATAATTGTATCAGAGTATCAGAGTTGCGCAGCGAAAGCGTGGTGGTTTATCTTTGCATTCTATGTTTGACTGTGGCATAAAGAATTTGCTTGATATCATTGAGAACTATTTGAAATATGTTGTGATTTAGTAAAGAATTAAAAGATCTAATGTTGAAAACTACATTCAGGTATGAAATACAAGAGTATAATGACATGATGGCTTTAGAAACTTAGAATAACCTTGAATGTATCTTTCTTGAAGGTTTATGTTTCGAGGATGAAACATTCTAAGGGGGGGAGAGTTGTTACGACCCCATCTGAGCTTAATTGGTAAACTAGGGTTTACCTAGACAATTACATGATTCATTGGAATAATCATTCTTGAAATCTAATTAATGACGATAACACAATTAGGATATTTTAACTATGATAATAAGTTTAAATGTTCTTTTTTCTTGAGAATTAGGGTTTGAGAAGCATAGACCCTAATCGGCCCAAGATAGGGTTTTAATGACATATGAATACAGAATTTGATAAGTAGAATGTCTCACTAAATGATTTTTAGTATTTTATGTGTAATTCTGATTTACTTCAAATTTGGATATGATTTGGATATATAAAATGTGAACAATATTGGTAAATATCAGAATTTTTGAAGAATGTTCTGAACTGTTTATCGGTCGAGTTTCAAACTCGGCCGATCACATTTCCAGATTTATACAGCAGTGTGGTAATTGAATTTTATCTTTTTATTGGTATATCCAATTGATCTCAAATTTTAACTGTGATTGAAAAACACAGTTTTAGACACTCTGTTAAATTGGAATAATTTTTGGATGACTGTTGATCTTTACAGTGAGTGTGTCGGTCGAGTTTACAACTCGGCCGAATCTGCTGCAGACTGCAATATAGCAGTGCACTGTTTGATTTTTAATTAATTATTGTTAACTAGAAATGATCTCAAATTTTTACTGGAGGTCTGAAACTCCATTATGCATAACATATAAAATTTACATAATTTTTGGAGCTTCTGTTAGCTATTCAATAGGTGAATTACAGAAGCTATTGTGAAACTGAATATTCAACTAATATAATTAAAGTTGAGTGTAGGGTCAATTTGCAATTGACCCAAGCAGCTCAAATTGACTTATATGAGCAACCACACACACAAGCAGCTCTCATTCTTCGTCATCCATTCCAGAGAAACGAACTCTTAGAGAGAGAGGGAGAGTTAGGGCTTGAGTGGAGAAAGAGGAGGAATTGCTGAATTAGGGTTTTGCGATTCCAGGAAGGGTGAAATCAAGTAAGTTTGGATTCTTTGCATAGACTTTTATGGTGAATCTTCTCTCTCATGTCAAGATTCCGTCCATGCTCTGATTTGATCTAAGATGATGTCGAAATTCCCTCTTTTCTCACCCTTTCTTCATAATCCCTCATTTTCAAGGTTTCCGAGTTGAATGGAAGAAGAATTGGGAGATTTGCTAGGGATTTGATATGAATTCGAGATTCCCTGAGTTGAGCTGCAGTTTTGAGGTGTTTTCACACCTTAGGGTGAGTGGGTTCTTCCTTCAAACATTGTAATGCACGAATTTGATTATAGCATCCAAATCCCTAAATGCTTAGCATGTGAATTCTAAACCCTGAAATGTCCGTTTGAACTAAGTTATTGCAAATTGATATGATATGGATTCCTTTTCTGTTTGAATGACTCCTTGATGGTAGATTCATAACAGAAACGTATACAATACTTCCTAGTGAGGATACTTTTAGATTTATATCAAATGTTGTAATTAGGGTTTGACCTAATTGAGATATCGCTAGAGTTTCAACCTAATTGAAAAGGACTGGTAATCCTATAAGTGGTTAGGATGTACCACATGGGTTATCTTAATTGAATTTTATTCTTGATACATGATATCTCAGTGAATGGTATGGAAACCTTAAATTTAGTTAAATTTCCATGGTTTCATATCTATATTGATTGAATATGATTTGTTGGAACAATCTTTATTTAGAGAATGCTTATATCCTATGAAATCCTTATGAGAGCTATGGGACAAATGAATAAGGCAAATGAAACCCTAAGAGTAGGGTGATGGCATGTGATGAATGAATAAGGCAAATTAAACCCTAAGGATAGGGTGTTCAATAAATCATGTTAAGGTGATATGAAAGGTCTCGATATGAGATGTGGTGATGCTTAATTGCTGAATTGTATGTTTCTATTGCATTTAACTTTATATGCTTGTTCACTCTGAATTGATATCTACATATTGCAGGGATTTTTATTTTCAATACATATCTCGTAAATTGCAGGTGATGAGATATGACATGCCCTAGAAAGGGATGTTACTGAGATATGATATATGTTGAATACATGAGTTATGATGTTGCTTATGATATGATATGGCAGGCCGTGTGAGCCTTATGAGAAATGTAAAATGAGTTATAATTTCTATTTTACATGTACCTATAATGTTAATGTTAGACTTAGGTGCCCTGAACACCGTAGAACCCCTTTGAGAGATCTGCTTCTTAGGGGTGAAACTCGTGTCCAACATCAACCGTGCGGAGTCATGGTGGCACGAGGAAAGAGAGGCAGTGTTCAACAATAATCCCTGCGGAGTCACGGTGGCACTAGAGAAATAGGGGTTATTCAACATTAATCTGTGCGGAGTCATGGTGGTAACCCAGTGAGACTCTCCGCCTGTGTACTCAGGTTAGAGGAGGAGTCTAGAGCACTCGTAGTAGTGCATTGAGGCCGGAGAGCCTGTAGGCCGGAGAGCCTGTGGTCCTGTAGCAGAACAGGGCTGGCGTCAGACTTAGCATTTCCCGGGTGTGTTGCTAAGTCTTGTACGGTGTGTTCGTAGTGCACTGCGAGTCGCTATGCAGAGTACACTGCATAGATCAGGGCATAATCTAAAATATGATCATATAGGTTCACAGAGTTCCTTATAAATAAAAGAGTTAAGGAAGACTAGAGCATAGTCTTCTAGTAGTTATTCTTTGGATGCAATATTTACATTCTTTGTTATTTCAATTATATTGTTTTAGAACTGCTCAGTGTAGTATTTATTGTTGTTAAATGTCATATCGTTTACTTAAGATTATATCTGTAATCTCATTAGTGCATTAGTCTGTTTCCTTGAAGTACTCATTCACTGAGCGAGTAGGCTCACCCCTCTACTCAAACATTTTTAGGGTTAACCGCGTGGACTTGAAGATGGTCAGAGCATCAGTGTAGATCTGCTACAAGAGTTAAGTACAAGATTAGTTGAGTCAGTCGGTCCTTGTCACTCTAGGTCCTCAGTAAGGGATAAGAGAAAGAGAGTTGTAATTACGATGTGTAATTTTGTTCCTCTTTGATATGTATGCTAATTAGCAAGTTTTATGTGCACAAGATGTGAGAGACATCATGAATGTTTATACATGTATCTTTACTATTGAAGTCTGATTAGTAAAAGAAATGTTCAGATTCCCTTTTAAAAATAATTTATGTGGTTCAAGGTGAAGAAACAAGAGTTTTAAAGAAAAAAAAATTAAGGGTGTTCTTTGTTTTACATATAATTCCTATCTTATGCCCTAATCTCATGATTTGAGGAAATTGTGAGATCAGGGTGTAACATGAACGGAATCCTAGGAGCGTAAGCATTCCTTCTACCAGGTAGCTCTTCAGGGAACCTTTGCACAGACTCTCAAACGTCTGCTTGTCTTCCTTCATCCTCAGCCAGAATCGCTCTCTCAGGCCTTGGCTCAGGCTCTGGTCTGGCTTTATCAGTGCACTCCACCATCTTCCCAGACCTTAGCACTGCCATTCTGGTAGTTTCAGGGTAGGAGAGTGTCTTTGCTGCTGGGTCCTTTCTCTGAGCGGCCATCTGGGCCAATCGTAGATCGACCTCGTGCTGGTGCATCTGCAGACTTTCCATATGGTGTTGCATGGAATTCAGAGCTCCAGGACTGGCGAGCGCTCCCTGTTCCAACTAGTTGATGATAGTGTCTTATCTTTTTATGTAAGCAAACAACCGACCAACCAAGCTCGGTTGGTGCGAAATCCCATCTCGGCCTTGACGTTCACCCTCAGACAGAGATTGCTCACAGTGAGACATGGTGTCAGAGCTCGATGGAACACATCACCGTTCTTCAGAGTTCCTGAAATGGCACGAGAAATCTAGTTTAGAAAATAGAACTATTTATTTTGTGCAAAGAATAATGATAATAATAAAATAACAAAAGCAAAGAGTGTTGTCAAACTCATTTCTAAGCTTGAGGCACGGGAGTGTAGTTATTGGACTCGGATTCGTCAACAGTGCCGTCTTCCTTATCGCCGGAAATGGCGCCAAAAAGTTGACCGGCCTAAATCGTGCGTCCCAAAATGGAGGAGGATTTGAAGTTATTCGAACTTTTACATTTATAACCTGAATCCTTCTAGGCCCCCGCAACTTTGTTTACAGGGTCAAAGTAGATATACGGGGTTGAACACAGGGACAAGGGTGGTAGTGTTGAGAACCCAGAATCGACACGCTACTCTCTGGCAGGTGTAAAGAGATAATAAATTCCCAAAAGGGAAACAACAAGATGTCACAAACAAAACAAAGAAAACTATCTCCAACTGGAGCTACAAGAAAGATTTAAGGTTTTAGTCATTTAGCAGTTTTTAGGGGTTTTCATGCAACAGAAATAGAAAGATAAAACTAGAGCTAGAGCAAGGTACGAAGGATAAGACTTCAGTAAAACAAGCGGTAGCAGTAACATCCTGCACCCCTCCTCTCAGAGCGGGTACCTCTAACCAAGCATCAACACCCCTCTCGAGGTTGCTGGACTCAAGTTAGAGTGGAATGTTACTGAAACAACTTCGTTCCAGGAACTCTCGTACTCTAGAATCGGACCAAACACTAGAGCCACAACACAACTCTCGAAGTTGTTGCGACGGGAAAACACGATTCGGTAGCTAAGCGAAACACGATCCAAACATGCAAGCTAGAGTTCAGATATCAAACATAGCAGTCATTCAACATTTTGCACCAAGCATATAGCAGCAAGTAATTAAGCTTTTCCATTCCCATAAACATTAAGGGTCTTAATACATTGCATAAGTAAGGAATTAAATAACATAATTAAAGATAGGTGTCGCCTTCTTGATGTAGAAGGACGACAGGCTACTACGGCTCTCCAGCCCGATACCGGTCAGGGGCCTAGCCCGATACAGCAGTGTCGGGCGATACACCCTCTCAGGAAGCACACTATGACGGTTGACTGTATCGCTCAAGGACCCTGGCCGATACGCTCATGTCGGGCGGCGCACCCTCTCGGGCAGCACACCATGACGGGCGAAGCGTATCGGGTTTGATATCGTGTCGGGCATGGAGTGACGCGTTCTACTGTCGCGCACTTGTGTCGCTCGTCTACGTTGGCCGATATTGACGCCCGGGACGGTCCTAAGTGAACCATCCCCTCCCTCTCGGGATGAGGAAGAGCTCACCTAGAGTTTCCCGGTACGAGCACTAAGGCCCGATACTCTTGCTCTCACAGTTTTCCTCCGAAGATCGCTCAAAGTTCCCAATTGTGTGAACCCTCTTTTCGGCTTCCTGTAGCTACTATTTATAGGAATTGGTTGGGGGAAGTTATGGTGCTCGAAGCACCACGTGTCCTCCTTATTTGCGGGTTGGTGGGCGGCCGATACTGGTATCGCTCGGAACAGGGGTGTCGGCTGTCGGTCACGTGATGGGTGGTGCCTGCCGATGGGTGGCTGTGTCGCGTGACAAGCTTGGGTTGTCGTGGCAAATTTGGCTCCCTGTCGGGTAGAAGATGTGTCGTCCGTCAGTTTCTTCTTGCGCGGCATCCCCTTGTCGTGCGTCGTTGTGTCGCTCCACCCTATCGGGCAGAGGTCGTATCGGGCGTCAGGAGGGCGATGCAGACTTGAACTTATTTGTGGGCCGGGACGGCCTTATCGTACCAAAATGAGGAAAAACTCTACAAAAGATGGAAATATTGGATTAAGAGTGTTGCTTGGCCAATTATTGCAAAAGTACTTATAAAAGAGAGGAAAATAGCAGAAAAGGGCAGTTTTGATAACAGAATAAAGGGCAAAAACATCACAAAAATTGGTGTTATCATCTATGTTTGTCTTTAAGTATTTAAGTCCAACCTTGAAGTTTTGAGATAAGTTCTGATGATGGAAGTAACAAGGCTTTTATGAGATAAGATAAGCTAAGTTAAGACAAGGATGTGAGTCAGCATGAGCCTCAAGCTCTTTTACAAAGGAGGACCTCTAGTATTAGGACCAATTTTAGGGTTAACTCCAGAGAAAGTGAGACCCATTGGGAGAAGGTCAGAGAACCTAGACTCTAAGATATGAGAATTCTGAGATATGTGATATGATATGTCCTAAAGTAGAGTACTCCTGAGTGAATGAGTTGTGTTGCTTAATGCATGATTCCTATAGTCTTGTTGAACCCTAGATGTCCTTGGGAGGACCAAACCCTAGAGATAGAGATAGGCTGGTTATATATGTGCATATGTGAACATCAATATGAGTACCTACCATCTGGGTGAGGGAGAGAGAGTCTTAAGACCCTGAAGGAGGCAGCTGTGATAGTTTCTGGACAACCTCAAGCTCGGGTTGGTGGTTCCCACATAGGACACTAGTGGAATGTGTAAATGATAGTGTTAAGTAAGAATAACTCATGGTTAGAGACCTATGAAGAGTACGCCATAGCATGTTCTGGTTTGTGCTTATGTTGCTAGAGCTTGTAAGTCTAGCAACTAGTGCCAACGAGGTATATCTAAGAACCCTAGATCATGAGAGGGAAGATATAGTATATGCATATGAGATACTCATAGAGTTGAGTTAGCTCAGATAGACTGAGCATGGAACCACCCTCATGATACAGGTCAATAGAACCTCAGTTGGACTAGATAAAGTTTTAGTACACATTAGACAAGCCACTCACATAAGTTTTTTTAGCACAACCATGATATAATATATATAAGACGTGATCTAATCTCGAGACGTGATATATAGACATGATAATATGGAAACCTAGAGATGGTTTAATAGATGGCAATGTATAGATGGTTAACCGTGTACATGAATAATGGTGATTAATGTGAAATTGTTGTTTAATCTTGTGATGAAATCACTAGTAAATGTTATAACTTATTATGAGAAATGAAATAAGATCATATGAATGGAACATGTTACATGAGGTGTTAATCATAGTACTTAATAAAGATGAAAGATATAATTTGACAGTTAGCACGACATATTGATTATTACACCTTGATATGATCTAGATGGATAAAGTGGGTTAACTTTAGTTAACTCCCTCCTAAAAGGCACATGTTAATGTTGAACATGTTTTCATGATTAGCTCATAAAATGTTGATGACACCTTGACATAATGGGTTAACTCCCTTAGAACATGGTAATATGATGTGGGAACCCTAATGCGTCGGCGAAGATAAGGATGCAATCCTAATATAGGAAATATATTGTGACTTAACCTAAGCTTCTAAACGCTTATTCTAGCTTTTATGGAGTTCTTGTTGTTGAAAATTTTCACCTATGTGAGTACCCTACAAGTGAAGGTAAACCTTTTGGTTTCTCCTCAAAGTAAGAGGACGGTTAATTTTGAGGACAAAATTTCTTTTAAGATATATAGGATGTGACAAAGTGGTTTCTTGCTTAATTATGAGGATGGAATTTCTTTTAAGGTGTGTAGGATGTGATGGAGTAGAATTTTAGAATCCTAAATGTCCAATGACATAAGTGAAATCATATGGTTGAGTTATCTTGAGAGTTCCAAGCTTTTGACAAAGTAGGTGTGTTGATGTGAGGTTGGCATAATGATTAAGACATCTCTTTTAATGTCATTTGAGGAATTTAATTGAATGGTCTAATAGATGAGTTTCGTCACCAAATTTGAGTAGAAGGTAGATTGAGAGATAAAGAAGCTATGGTTAAAATTTGGTGGCATTTGGATGCTCCTAGAGGGAGTTATTTAAGTTTGTATATTATGAAATAATGTACATATTGATGATTGATAGACCTAAGATTCGATATTAGGTGATGTGTCACACAGACCCTTTTAGTCTAAGGGATGGACTGTGTGGTCTTTATGGTGGCTTTTCCACCTTGGACCTCTAATCCAGTGGGCATAGCCTTGAGATGGGGTGCCACAGATCTAGCATCTTATAACCCTTGGTTGGGAGCAATGAGCTGATCTCCTCCCTTTGAACCGCAACGAGATCGTGGAGTAGGGAATGAGCACCTTCCACACATCCACGATCACTGATCGTGTGATGGAAGAAGGGAAAGACGATGCAGTTGCATCTAGTATCGTGGAGACAGTCTAGGACCCCTCAGTCATGTAATATGAAACTAAGAGCAATGAGTGTGAGGACTCTCTCTCTCTCTCCATTGTCTCTCCACGGAAAACTGTAGGCGTAGACGAGCTTCAGCGTACTGGCGGTAACAATCACACATAAGGATGACACACACCCAGAACAGGACCAGTGGCAGCAGTTGTTGTTGTGGAGAACAAAGAAGATGAGAGTGGTCTTCGACATCCAAGAGGAGGAGGTTTTGGTGGCCGACCACAAGCTGGGGAGAAGAGCAACGGTGAGCTTGAGGAGTCGGCTGTGTTCCAGCCTAGCGGCAGCGCCCGTAACGCAGCAGATCCCAGGCGATGGAGATGCACATGGAGGAGACACAAAGAGCTAGAAGCAGACATACGCATGTGTCGGACCCAACGGGAAGAGGTGTCCAATGTGGGGAGGCATTGTCGTGCTTCACGTGGCAGCGGCCGCAATCTCACGTCTCGCACGGTGAATGATAAAGGGAGAGGGAGAACAAAAGAGCCCTTCTTCGGTGTTCTCTTTCTCTGAGGTAGAGGAGAACGATGCAGAGTTCTCATCAGGGATCTCCCTTACAATAGCGACATGACAGGGAAGCAGCACCGGAGCAGAGAGCCATGGGTGGCGGGCTCCTAGTGGCGAGGTTTTGGAAGCTCTTACATGTGTCTGAGAAGCCGAGAAGGACCGCAAGGGGATAGGGACCTCTTGTCCTCTCGATTAGTGGTGATGGAGACTTGAAGGTGGTCGATTCATCGCCGAGCTAGGGCCTCACAGTGGCAAGCACATACAGTGCGGTCGGGGGACCAGAAGAAAGTGCAGTGCCCATGGCCACGTGGCGTGATGGGATTGGTCGAGAAAGGTAATTATCTCACATATGCTCATAACTTCAATAATCTGTAGAAATTAGCCTGAGTATGAGAAAAATACAAGCAAGGTATTAAAATGTTCAAAAAGATGAGTAGAACATGGTAGAATGATAATATCAGGATTTTGATGCACTAATAATAGTGATACCATGTAAGATGTGTAATGCCTGTTTAATGGATAATAAATATCAAACAATGGCCTAAAATTATGAGAAAATACTAGTGAATCATAAATCATGTTTGTAGTCCATATAAGGTTAGTAATTATGATGTTGATGTATGAAATCATGTAATTTGCTTAATATTTCTAATTTGGGCTAATAACACTAAAGATAATGCAATTAATGCATACATGCTCAATAAATGATGAAATTTACAGAACACCCTTATTTCAGTAACTAGAATATAATTTGTAAATATGAGATCAGTTTTATACATGAAATTTATGTTATATGAAGTGACCCTTAATACATGGTTTATAAACCCTATTTAGGTTAATGGTGTAACCTAGGGTTAATTAATGTGCACAAAAGTGCTATGGAAGATATTGTTTAGAAAATGAACCATAATATGGAAAATAACATCAGTAAGACAAATCTAAGACTAGAATACAAGTAATTATGCACATATCCTAATGAACTAAGTGAAACCCTAAAATGGATTAACTAGGGTTAAGATGATGAGAACCTAATGATAGCATATGATCTTGTCTTGATCAGGGTTTGACCAAGGATATAGTTGACATGAAGAATATGATGATTAGGTTTGTTCTTGATCAAGGTACGCCATTACCTCTTACTTGGCTTATTATACAATATGCTTGTGTTATATGTGTAGTTAAATACATGACATATGATATTGAATAAAATGATTGTTTTTTTATAATATGTCGCATGATTTTTCCCTACTATTGATATGAACACATGAAACATAATATATATGTTCCATTATATCTAAGTACTTCAACTCTTTGGTAGTCAAATGCTGATAATAAAGTACTTCAACTCTTTGGTAGTCAAGTACTTGAAAGTGATCCAACTCTTTGGTAGTCAAGTGCTGATAATAAAGTACTTCAACTCTTTGGTAGTCAAGTACTTGAAAGTGATCCAATTCTTTGGTAGTCTGATCACATTATGAAATGATCCAACTCTTTGGTAGTTGATCATAAGGCCTTAATGCATTCAACCTTCGGCGGTCAATGCATGGATGATATAATGGAAATGTTCTCAAAATATGTGCTCTTTTGTTAATGAAAATATTTGTGCAAGTATATGATTTTATTATATTTCTTCTATTATTGCCAAGTATTAGTTTTATCTTATTGCCAAGATATGATGAGAGGTATATAAAAGACACGTAGGCGTACTCAGTACAATATTCTTGAATATTGTGCTGACGTGTACCACATGTATTCTTTTGTTTAGGTTGTTGTTATGCTCTGAAGATCTAGGATAGTGAGAGTTGTGTGGAGAGCTGATGTACAGGTCGACCTGTTGTTTTAAGATCCTGTAGTCTAGTGGTAGTACATGTTCATATAGAAATTTGTTGTTCAATATGTAATATCAAATGTGGTAATAATTCATGTTGTAATTATATGTTGAATGGTGAACATGTGTTGTGGTTTTATTATTATTCATGTGCATGTGCTACTGTCGTTTCCTTCTGACTCCCTTGATTTTCTTCTTCTTAGCCTTGTGTGGGATTTTTAAATTGGGATTCTAATTGAGGTGAGGGTTTCAATTTGGACGTCACACATGAGATTAAATTTTAGAAAATATGAGGATGTCACAGGTTAGGCCTGATGGTCTATGAGATAGGCATGTAGAGCGTTGGAAGGTCTTAGCCGAATATAGGTTTTGATAGTACGTTTCACCCAAGTAGGGATAGATGTGCATCCTTAAGAGCTTGACCCATCTTCAGAGAGAGAACCTCCAGTGGAAGGACCATTGTAGGGTTAGCTCTAAAGAGAGAGAGTGAGACCTGATGAAGAAGGTTGGGAACCTTGACTCTGGGACATGAGGAATCATGAGAAGTTGGGCTTGGAATAGACGGCCCTGAGTAGATGTATGTGGTTACACTTATGGTTAAATTGCTCTAGTTTCACGGTGATTTCCGAGGTTTTATCGGTTGCTTGGAAATAATTGCTTAGTTGACTTTTATTTCATGCAACTATAAAGTGACTATGACTATCACCATAAGTATATGTGCATGACTAGCTCATATCCTAGTCCACCTCTATAGCTTTGATGATGATGAGATGGATGACCTTGTACATGGTCTACCCTTGCGGTAGGATCATCAGGTTATCATGAGTCGATGTGTTGGTCTACCATTAGGTAAGACCATACGACTACACCACCCTATGTAGTGATCTACTTGTAAGGTAGGATCATGGGGGTTAGTTGAGATCTACCATATGAGAGAGGTAGTATCCATATCCACTACAGGGATAGCACAGAGGCAAGGATATGTAAGGATTGAGTGGTTATGTTTAAAATGTAAAGTTTGTTTTGTTAAATTATAATTTTTTTGCAATATGTTGTAACAATTAGATGCAAGATTTTGGTTCCCCCACATACCATTATAATCCATTATATTGACTTCCGTTTTGTTTGTCGATGTTTTATGTAATGTCCCAGGATTTCAGGCCTCGGATAACATGATCTTAAAAGGAATGATTGGACTACCCATATCACCAAGGTGCACCTCCTTTTTCGGGAGCCCATCACTAAAGAACTCCATAATTAAGCGTGCTCAGCTTGGAGTAGTACTGGGATGGGTGACATGTCGGGAAGTTGATCCTGGCATGTGCGTCAGTGTGGACAAAGTGTACAGTTAAGGCTAGTGGTGGTCTGTGGGGACAGTCATCATTCTTGAAACTCTACTAGAGCCTTGGGCAGTGGGCCCGGTCGTTACAAATGGTATCAGAGCTGATTCCCCTCCAGTAGGTGGGGCCCACATGGGCATGTGACATGCCAGTCTTGAGCCGTGCGGTCCATGCATGTTGGAAAGGGCTATCTGAGTTGATAGAGCCGCCCATGTGCTGGTAGTGTCCAGGCATGTTGGAAAGGGCTATCTGAGTTGATGGAGCCACCCTTGCATTGGTAACCGTGATCGGGAGCTGGGTGTACATGGAACATCTGGGTCTGCACTAAAATGGGGATAGATTATGAGGCTATATAGTTGTGCCTTGATGAGGACGTCAAGAGTCTAAGTGGGGGAGATTGTAACGTCCCAGGATTTCAGGCCTCGGATAACATGATCTTAAAAGGAATGATTGGACTACCCATATCACCAAGGTGCACCTCCTTTTCTGGGAGCCCATCACTAAAGAACTCCATAGTTAAGCATGCTCAGCTTGGAGTAGTACTGGGATGGGTGACCTGTCGGGAAGTTGATCCTGGCATGCACGTCAGTGTGGACAAAGTGCGCAGTTAAGGCTAGTGGTGGTCTGTGGGGACAGTCATCATTCCTGAAACTCTACTAGAGCCTTGGGCAGTGGGCCCGGTCGTTACATTTTAGGTTTATCAAAAAAAGGATATTCCTTTAAAGTGACATTGATGGAATAAAGCTTAATAAAGAATTGGAGGATTGTAGGTACATAGTTCTTATCTGGGTAAAGTCCCTCAGATCCTATATTTTCTAAGGTATGAGAAAAGAAAAATTTTAATCATATTTTAAGCTTAGTAGTAGTAGAATTTATGAATTATTTTTATTATTTGCAAAACCACTAATCTTGTTTTGGGATAACGGCTCTAGCCTCTTGGTCTACCTTAATTGGGGGTTACCGAGGGGTGGGGACGTTACACATGCCATCTTTTGTGTCCTTCTCTTGTCCACCTTGGGAAACCATTGCTTCTTTGACTAGTGGGAAAAGAAAAATGTTCTTCAGAATGAATGAATGACACACAGCCTAAAAAGATCAAATGAGTGAAGGTTAGTAACCAGACCGCAAGTGATTCTTCAAGATATAACATGGTTGAATTATAGGGTGTTTGCAATTAAGTCAGTACTTAATAGAACTGACTAAATCTAAGTAGACTTTAGGTCCTTAGTGGTTGCTTGTTGCCTAATTCCCATCAAAGATGTTAAAAGTTGATTGCCCTTAAACATGGGTCAAAAGTGTAAACACAATTGCTTGGTTGAAATTATCAGACTTTAAATTTAAATATGACTTCAAGAAACGTCCACAACTCAATACAGAGTCTATTTTAGTAAAACACAGTCAAACACATGTCTAAGGAGAAGCGACAACATAAGAAAAAAAATTCCTATCTTAGTTTAATCAAAACAAAAGGGAATAAAATTTGTGTTCCAGTTTAAGGAATGAATTATCTACAAAAATAGTGAATCTAAATTAGAAGCTCAAATGGAACTAAGGTAATTATGAATATGATAAAAGCAAACTTGGATTGGGTTTCACCATCAGACTTGCCTCAACCATGCAAAATATTCTTTTCTGATTTAAGTGTATTCTTAACATATTTGCAAGCATTCATAAAAGATATTAAACTCAATCCTTCTCTCAAGATCCATGTAGATTTCTATATAAAGGCACCTCTCTCTCAAGCATGATGGCCAATAAATCAAGAGCAAATGTATGAACTTCTCTATGGCAATTCCTCACTCTGGTGGCTCGTTGCTAACCCATATTCTAGATATTATTAAACTAATTCTCTTTTTTTCTTAGATCATACATCAAACATCAAAGAAGTGACACATTTTGATTGGAGCATATAAACAAAACTATAAGAATATTTGTATAAACATTAGAAGGAAATATTACATGGTTGATAGGACTTGATGGCTACTCCCAGTCCAAGTTTAGGAGTTTAGCCACACACGGTGAAAAAGAAAAAAAATATTACAACTTTAAAATTTTATGGATCTCAAAAGAAAAGAATGAAAAATGCAAGAGAATAAGGAGAGGTGGTGATACATAGGTAGATAAAGTTGAGAGGTCGATCTACCCACCTTTTCGGTTGATGGTGTTGCTTAATCTAGATGGAACTTATCAATCTGGTTGAAATAGTGTATGGTGTCTAGATTAGAGGGTGATCGTTCTCAGTAGGTTGATTGGACTCATGAGGTCAATTGATCTGATCTTGGTATTATTACTCCATGACGACATTTTGGCTTGTTCTCAAAAGAGGAGTTTGACCAACCTTTTGTTGACCTATGAGTTGTCCAAATGGTGTTGACTTTTGGAATTCCAACTATCGATCTTGAGGGCTCAATGGACTTCTTGATTGATAGAATGACTATCAATATCAAGACAAGTCTTTGAAGGTCAATGGATGGAAGGGATAGAGCTTCAGAATCTACCTTGATATTTTGTGAAGTATCAACTTGAAGTCGACTGATGGTTTTGAATATCAGCTTGATGGGTTCCTTATAAATCTTGTAGCTCGATTTCGATGCTTGAACTTTATCAACTAAGAGGTTGATAGCTTTAGGGGCTTGGCGGATTAATCGACTTAGAGGTCAATTTGTGCAACAACTCGATAGGTTGTCTATTCCTCTCTTTAAGTGTGCTTCTTTAGTCGACCTTCGTAGGTTTATTAGATTGAATTTCTTCACTCTACTCAATATCTTCTTCATGAATAATGATCGACCTTGGAGGTCAGTTGAGTGTCAGCCAATATTTATGGTTTAGAGTCTTTTTATTTAAATTTGGTGAAGTTAACTTAACCTGAACAAGATATCTAGTAACTAAATGAAAAAATAGAGGGTTTTATGATCATTGTTTGCATATGAAGATAATTTTATATCAGGTATGAAGTATGCATGAGAGATGATGTTATTAATGAAAGACCTCAAGACCAAAGCCAATGATCTAACTGTATTTCAACATGCCTTGTGCCCTTACCCCAAGAATTTAGCCAAGTGTACAAATGTTATATATTGTAACATCCCAAAACTTAACTAAGATAAGTTTATGGTCTCAGTAGAATTTTCTTTGGTAATTATATTCTAATCTTAGACTTCAATGCAAATGAATCCTAATTGTCCTATATTTTCCCAATAAACCCCAAGTGACTATAAATAGTGAGATAATCAATGAGGAATCATCCATAATGCATTTAATGCACATATGCAATCTGAAGTACATTATAGTAATAATTCATTCTTGAGTTAATAAATAGAAAAAATTATTAGCTAAGAATGATAAAGACACTATAGGTGTTCCTTGATCGAAATTTCAGTACATAATGACATTGTCTATGAAGGTTCAGGGAAAAGATGGAAATGATGATGCATGTAAGTCAAAAAATTGTCCTTGTATAGAAATAACAATTAACAGTTGCCTAAGAGACAAATCTAATTATCTAAGAATGTTCTAGACTCAAAGTTTAGCCTATCGTCAAAATTTGTGTTTTATTTGACCTCCTTTAACCCCCAATAAATTTTGGAAACTTTATATATAGTTTAAAACACAAATTTGTCTACCATTTGATGACTTAGGGTCGATTTCCTAGTGTTGCATGACAATTAAGGTATCACACAGTGGAAGTGGCGCCCAGCCCGGGTCAGCTCGCGGATCCTTCCGTCCATATCACAAAATCGTCCCTCTCACCCGACAGCAAGCATCCCAGTCAGGCTGGGATTGGATCTGTGCACAACAGTCCCTGACCTCTCCCCTCCCTCTCCGAGAAGTCCCGCAAGCAGAGAAATTCTCCAAACCCTTCAGTACACCTAGACGAATTCAAAGATCCCCGTTTTGATAGGGTTTCTACATCCCTGTCAGAATGGCCAATCTGAAGGCTTGGTTCGTAGTAAACACCAAAATCACAATTGCATTTCGCCTCTTCAGAGTATATAACGTATGGCAGATAATCTTCAGGGATCACAACTGAAATCCATCGCCTTTCTAAATGTAATTCGTGGACCGAAGGTCCCCTGATCTCTACATTTCTCTTGCCCCTCCTGATGGCAGAAAAGAGAAGTCAACTGATGCAGAGGTGCATCGAGTCATCGACGCCTTTGAAGCGATCGCTCGGCCCCTATTCAGTTCTCAAACACGATCCATCTGTCCAAGCAGCCGTACCCCTCCTCCTCGCCTCTCCGTTCTATTGCCATGAGCCGCCGCGACAGTCCTGCCCTCCTCGACGTCTGTTAGGGGTGACTGCACCGTCAGGATACGACGCTTTGGTCAGCCGGCTTCTCCTAAGACCTCGTCGGCACCTGGAGCCCCCAACCACGTTATAGCATCCCCGCTGCAACTGCGTCTGTGCGGAACGCGCACAACAGGGACAGGCCGAAGGAGTCGAGTGAAGCAGAACATTAGGGAGCGTGAACTCCTGATCCGATGCGGACTCAAGCTAGGATACATGATCCGTGAATGAAAAGGTGATAAAGTAAGGTATGTAATGACGTGTTCTACATTGATTGGTCTTTACATGACTAAATTAGAATTAATGTAGAAATTAATTGGTAAATCAAAATATACTAAAAATATATACCAAATTTATTAGAAAAAGATTTAGAATTCAAATAAAATACTTTCCATTCCTAAATCTGATCATGATTCTAAAAAATGTGGATAATACATGGATATAAGATGATGGATACTTGTAAACCCTAGAAATCAAGTTGACAATAATTATTAATGAATTGTAATTGAATGAACATGGCGTTTAGGGTTCATCGACCCTAAGGCTCTGATTGCTTCTATGTAAATCGCTTGGAAAATAAGGGAAATGGAGTTTTGGATGTAATTTTATCTGACTGGTACCACGAAACTCTAGAAGTTCAGTTCCCCGATTTCCCCTTGACTTCACAGGATATAAATAGTCTGCGTTTCCCGACTTCCGTAAGAAATTATATGGAAAACTAGTTTCGTGCGACACCGCAACGCCTCTGTTCCGGGTGCTTCTCGTCTGCCCTATTCCTGTACTGTGTGTCACGTCGTGGAGAAAAGGTTTCTAAACCAAGTTGTCGTTGCATCGATGTCCTTCCTTTGATTGCAGATTTTTATTCATAATGAACCATGTTGTCACGGATCGGATGACAACCGATTTTGTTTTGTAGTCAGATTTTGATCTGGAGGGATGCGGCATATGGGGACTTTTGGGATTTATTGCTTTGACGAAGCAGATTGCAATAGGATCAATGAAGCGAGATTAAAATCAAATAAGGAATGGAAAGTTCTCAACAACTTCCGATTTGGATTTGTAATGGATTTTATCAGATTTGTCATGCGTATGACAAACTATTGAAAGTTTTCCTAAATCGTATGATAAAATCCATACAAATCCCTAATGTATTAAACGTTTCTTAAACCTTGAGTTCTAAACCAATCGCTATGAACTCGATTTCCCAGAAGTCAGTTTATTTTCCAGGAAAATGAGTTACAGGAAAACATCATTTACACCAAACCAATCAAAGCCTAAGGGAAGTGTTTAGGGCTTCTTCAACATAAGAAGAGCAATTAGGTTTTCTTCGAGAAAGGTAAGTGGTCCATGCACTTTGAACATAAGTATTTGATTGACTGTATATATGAATGTACAATGAATGTTATAAATGTGTTTTTTATTGTTTCAATCACTGAAGTCAATGAATTTATGATAAATTGAAATTCATGCTTTGTTGTCAAAATTTATTGTACCATCTTTCATGAACATTAAGAGTAATGTCAAGAATAATGTTTAAGAGAAATTTAAGAGTTTTAAGAGAAAGATAATAATTAAAAGATAACTTATATAAAATCCTCATCAAGAGGCTCCTCGGAGTAAAACAAAGAGGCACTTTGGTGCATAAGAGAAGAGGCACTCCGGTGCAACCCAAGAAGCACTTCGATGCAATCCAAGAGACACTTCGGTGCATAAGAGAAAAGGCACTTCGGTGCAAAACCTGATGATTCTTATATAGGTCAAGATAAAAGAAGTAATTTAGAAGAAATTGTGTCCCTTTTTCAAAGTTTAATATTCAAAGTCTATTTTTAGTTTACATGCTTTCTTTAAATTATAATATGTTCAATTCCGCTTACCATTGGTTTTGTGCATGGCTGGGGGCGTGATGGCCGCAGGTAAGGAGCAAGCTTAGGAGGAAGAAGCTTTTGACATGCAAGGAATTTCTCAAGTAATCTCATGGAGAAAAGACCTAGTGGGGTGTGTTTTACCAGGATGATCTAAAAGTTTAGATATCCTTGACACTATGTAAAATCTTGTTATCAAAGTATATTAGATGAACTTGATGTAGTTTTCCTTTTTCCAAAACTATGTATGAATCTATTTTCCAATTAATGCATGGTGTTTCATTTCTCTTGTTGCTATTATATATCATGTTTTATAATGTTCCTCCAAGCCAAGTAACCCATGTTATGGACAACATAGGGTTTTCTTCCGCTATCATGTATGTACTTTGAGGGGCGTTACAATATGGTATCAGAGCAATTTCGTAAATGGCCACTAGGCAAGAATGATTCACATAGTCACCCTAGAATGAAGATATGAGGTTAAGGTAAAGGAAAGGGCTCAAAGGAATAGTAGCAAACCCTAAGGTAACAAGAGTTTTCAACCTAGAGTAGAAATATATATATATATATATATATATATATTAGGGTTAGGTGTATAACTAATTTAGATCTTACGTATTAACCTAATATTAGATAATGACATCTCCTCTCTTTTCTCAATGGAGATGGCCAACCAATTGAGGGTTGCAGAGGGAATGTCATTACATAAGTCTTATTATGCATCTCTTCCTTTCTTATTAGTACATGTGGTATGGGACATGTGTGCTATTAGGTTGGTGAAGGATATCGTAATAGGATTTCACATTGTTGGGTATGTGCTTGATCAACACATGCATAGCGATGTTAAATGATGCGCAATACAATAGACCTAAAATAGATTGTCATCTATACCTAATGTTAGAAAGTCATGTCCTAGGTATAGTTATGAGTTGGTATCTTAACTCTAAGTTTAAGTTGAGAAGGTAAGGAGTAAAGTAATAGTTAATTCATATCCACATAATCATAATAAAATTAGATGCATCATGCTACATAATTCTTTTATGCAAAATTGTGAACATATATGAACCTTTGAAATGTTAACTATCATTAAATGAAGGGGTAAGCAAAACCCTAAGGTGGGTAGTACTCTGAAGATTTCGAGGGTGAAATTTAATTAAGGTGGGTAAAATTGTAACATCCCAAAACTTAACTAAGATAAGTTTATGGTCTCAATAGCAATTTCTTTGGTAATTATATTCTAATCTCAGACTTCAATGCAAATGAATCCTAATTGCCCTATATTTTCCCAATAAACCCTAAGTGACCACAAATAGTGAGATAATCAATGTGGAATCATCTATAATGCATTTAATGCACATATGCAATGTGAAGTACATTATAGTAATAATTCATCCTTGAGTTAATAAATGGAAAAATTATTATCTAAGAATGGTAAAGATACTATAGGTGTTCATTGATCAAAATTTCAGTACATAATGACATTGTCTATGAAGGTTCAGTGAAAAGATGGAAACGATGATACATGTAAGTCAAAAAATTGTCCTTGTATAGAAATAACAATTAATAGTTGCCTAAGAGACAAATCTAATTATCTAAGAATGTTCTAGACTCCAAGTTTAGCCTATGGTCAAAATTTGTATTTTGTTTGACCTCCTTTGACCCCCCCAATAAATTTTGAAAACTTTATATATAGTTTAAAACCCAAATTTGTCTACCATTTTATTACTTTGGGTCGATTTCCTAGTGTTTCATGATAAATAAGGTATCACACTTCGGTGCATAAGAGAAGAGGCACTCCGGTGCAACCCAAGAGGCACTTCGGTGCAATCCAAGAGGCATTTCGGTGCATAAGAGAAGAGGAACTTCGGTGCAAAACCTGCGGATTCTTATATAGGTCAAGATAAAAGAAATAATTAAAAAGAAATTGTGCCCCTTTTTCAAAGTTTAATATTCAAAGTCTATTCTCAGTTCACATGCTTTCTTGAAATTATAATATGTTCAATTCCACTTACCATTGGTTTTATGCATGGCTGGGGGCACGATGCCCGCAGGTAAGGAGCATGCTTAGGAGAAAGAAGCTTTTGACATGCAAGGAATAACTCAAGGAATCTCAAGAAGAAAAGACCTACTGGGGTGCCTTTTACCAAGACGATCCAGAAGTTTAGATATCTTTAACACTATGTAATATCTTGTTCTCAAAGTAGATTAGATGAACTTGATGTAGTTTTCCTTCCAAAACTATGTATGAATCTAGTTTCTAATTAATGCATGGTGTTTCATTTATCTTGTTTCTTTTGTGTATCATGTTTTATAATGTTCCTCCAAGCCAAGTGACCCATGTTATGGACAACATAGGGTTCGCTTCCACTGTCATGTATGTACTTGGAGGGGCATTACAATAATGGATTTATATATTATGTTCAAGGTCTTACAACATAGTAGGACCAATCATTAAAGTAGTATTAAATATAAATAATTTCTCATATAAGTAACTAAATTGCCAAGCGTTCAATAAGAGAATACATACAAATAGGCCAATATCAAAGTAGGATCAATAGATTTAAGTGTGCCTTGTGAGTAGTAAAAAGGTTATGATCCTTGTGAAATGTTCCTAGAGAAAGTTTAGCCCCAAGGGGACCTAATATGTAAAACTACATAATATGGGGTCTTAGATTAATAAGGTTTTGAAAATATAAACTTGTTTCATGTCATGTGGATGTTTCCCCTAGACCTAGGGTTCCAATAGGTCCTAGTATAGTTCCATCATATCAAACATGCATGAATTTATTCAATGGAGTTTAAGTGTCACAATGTTACCTTTGGTTTAGGTGATACACCCACATTAAGATAGTTACCAAATGAAGATATTATTTGATCTAGATTTTGGGAAAACATGAGATCTAGATTATTACCAAGGTTTAATCATGCACAATTATAACTAGTCATTTTAGTTCAATCTCATGCAATAATGTCACACTCTCAAGTCATATGATTGAAAAAAGCATAGGTAGATAAAGTTGGGATTTAATTCTACAAATATGATAAAAATTTATTGATTTGAAATCTTAAAATGATCTGTTTGCCTTTAGAGCATGATTCTTGTGAGATCAGAGTTCAATAGTCAACATGTGCACTTAGGAGATCTTAGGTGTCACATGTATTCCACATGTAGTAAAAAATACAAGAGTGTGTTATATGAAAAAATTTCATACGATCTTAGTCAAACATGACATAATATGTTATAAGGTTGATAGTTTTGAAGTTAAATGAAAATGTGATAGAAAAATAAGCCAAGGTTCCATGTTTGATTATGCTACATCATGTATGTACATAAAGGGGTCATTTAGGGTCAATCTAATAATTAAAGTCACATCATGATGATCCAAAGCATAAAACAACACCAAAGTGGATTAAAGTTTCTGGTGATGATATATCATCAAGCTCTGGGACATATAAGATCATGTTTGAGTATTAAGTAGCACTAATCAACCTCAAAAGACTTAAATTAATCATTTTTGGGAAAAAGAAGAACCATGAGTATATATAGACTGTGAAACCACCTTTAGTTGATAGATATGGTATTACTAATCAATTTGGTGTATTAAAAGTCTTTATTTGGAAAAGGGAGTCATGTTTCAAAAAATTACCTCGATTTGGTCATTTTGGACCCACTTGATCTTTATTCGAACGCTAATGAGGGGAGGCACTTGGGTGATTTGGGCCGCCACTATCTTGGAGCCTCGTGGCCCAGCTTGGCTAGGATTTGCTTCAAACTACTCACAACTTATCACTACATATGGCCTCTCTGTGGGTGACTATAGAGATTTGTGGTCGCTGCCCACCATGGGAAGACCCACATGGATCACGACCCCTACAACGAAGAGGGCTTGTTGGTGTGAGAAGCTCTTAGAGAAGGAGGTCTAGATGTGCCTCGTGACTGTCATGGCCACCCTCTTCTATGATTCATGAGATTATTGTGGACTTCACTTGCATTTGACGATGAGAGGGGACAGACACCCCAAAGGGTTACTCAAGGTAGCACTTCCAAAGCTAGAGGTTGAAGATGAAGAGGAAATAGGGGGAATGGCACAAAAATCATGAGAAAAGTGAGGAGAAATGAAGAAGAAAAAGAAATAAGCCAAATGGGGGTATTAATTTGTCCAAATGAAGTGTAAAATAGACAAAAACTTATAGGGAAAAAGCTACTCCAGCTACCTACTCCCATCCTTGGGAGAAGACGAAGAAGATGACCTTATGGCCGTTGGATCTTGGCCACATCCATGGCCATAAGTTTCGAGGGCTATTATAGGCCAAGGAAAAACATGTGGATTTTTGACATTGGTGGTCTATGTCCAAGCGAGAAGCAATTTGATTTCTTGAGAGAACCAAGTCATCTAGATGATGTCGCACATTATTATTTAAGGCCCAAAGTTAATAATTGTGTTTCTTTAGTAATCTTATAGAAGTCATATCACTGAAACATTAACTCTTTTTTGGATGAAATTTTCACTTTTGTGCCACAAAAATACTCTACTTCTAATATAAAAAGTTTGGATCCAAGATGATAATGTTCAAGGTATTAGATTTTTGAAATTTATTTCAAATGTGTAGTTATGCACTCAACATTAGGAAATTAAGAACAATCTGACATTTAATTAAATCCAATTCATCAATTAAGTATAATGTGTCTGAAAGTCATCCTATTGAGGGTGAGGTTATTGAACATAATAGAGCATATTATGAGTCTAGATGTGAATTAATTGGATGAGAGAAAAAATTCACATCATCACAGTGGGTTAGGATCATCACCCAGAAAGATGAGAATGAAGAATAAAGAGAATCAATGAACATAGAGTATGTGAAACATAAAACAAGTGGGAATTATTTAGATGAAAGCTTATTAATCAAGGGGATTCAAATAAAGAGTGTTATAATTTAACAAGCTAGTCAAAATGAGTTATATTCAAGAGAATTATTAGGTCAAATGGAGCACATATTATCATAAAAAATGATTAACAATTGGGGATTCTTTCCTTAACAAAATTTGCACCCATAACAATACAAGTATAGCAATTCTTGTTAACAAAAATAGATCAAGATTATGTATAGTAGGGCTAAGGCATCATATGTTATCAAGCCAAATAGTGGGTGGAGAAGCACACCATGGGTAGAATTGTGCCCATATATATAATGAGTTGACAATCACACTATGGGTGAAAAAATATGCCCTATGTATTGTTGGATAAATTGGACATTATGATAAATCCCTTTGTTTCGATGATGACAAACATTTCATTCTTATTAATCTAACGAGCTACTTAAGTGTGCAGGAACAAGGTGATGACAAAGTTCTAGGGAATCCATACGCTTGAATGCTTGTAAATGTCATGCAATGTAATCAATTGTAAACTTGTACAAATATATAATGTACAAGTACTTAGACTTCATGTAAATCAAGCGTTAGATCTCCCTAGCTAAACACCACACTTAGTTAGGTCATATCCTTCAAATAGGATCACATATGCACACTCATACACACACTTAGTGCCTTAATTGAAAGATTGAAACAGAGTCAATCTCGGTCGACAAACTCCTCGACCGAGACACTCTCGGTCGACAAACTTCTCGACCGAGATTGACCCAAGTAGCCGTTAGACACAGCTGAAAAGGTAGTTGGCATTTGCAAATGAACGTTGAACCAGAGAGCCTGTCGGTCGACAAAACTTCGACCGAGTAGGTATCTCGGTCGACAAATTGTCGACCGAGATGGTCTCTGACAGCAACTGCAGAATAAAGTAACTAGCCGTTACTAATGCACCTAACTTATATCTAACGGCTAGTTAAGCACTTAGAAACCCCTAGAAGTTGTCTAGAACGTCCTTAAGCATACATAGGCCATTCCTATAAATAGGACAAGCCTTAGGGACACCATATATACACCCATGATATACTTGTGCTACATTTGAGAGTGATTATTCATTGGCAATCTGTTTTTGAGCAATAGAGCAATTCCTACATTGGCCATTCATTTCCATTGCTCTCATTTCGTGTCCTATAGGCTAGCATCTCCTTACCACAACACTTACACATCTACACTCATTGGTTAGGAGATCAATACGCTTGATATAGGCAAATCAAGCCTTGTGCTTAAAAGGATAAGTTGTAATTTCTATTTTCCTTCTTGTTCCTTTTTATCCTTTGTATTCTCCTTGCTACTCCTAGGGTTGGAGGCTACGGATTGGAGAAGGTTCTTCTCGGAGGAGAAGGTGGACTTCAAGCTACTTCAAGAAGGCTATCGCACGGGAAGCTACTTCAAGAAGGCTATTGCAACGGGAAGCTACTTCAGGAGGAAGGCTGCTTCAAGGTGGTGCAATTACTTCTAGGTGAAGGCTGCTTCAAGGTTGGGCGATTACTTCTAGGTGAAGGCTGCTTGAAGGGTTTAGGGAGAGAATTGTAATTTTATGTAAAGTCCTTGCGAGGTAATAAAATTAAATTCTTTCCAAATCCCGGTTGGGTAAGCAACCGGGTAGTGGACTGACAACTTTAGTATTTGCTAAAGTTGGAACCACTCTAAATCCTTGTCCCCTTGTCCAATATTTTTGTGGTTGGTTGCCTGAGTTCAATAATTGTTAAAATTATATTTAAAACTCTATTCACCCCCCCTCTAGTGTTCTTTCATGTATTTTGTTACACATGTATTACTACTAAAAACAAAATTAGTCTAAGTCATGAACAGTAAAAAAGGAAAGCATAAGTTTAGTCAACATCCTTTTGGTTTAGGTAAAGGTGATGAGAACATCCATGCATAATCTCAATTTAGGTCAAAGTACCATGCTTAATAATTTCATATGATCTCAATAACAAGTGTAGGAATAATATAAAAATTAAAGGTGTATCAAAAGAACATAAAAATCAAACAAAGGATGATCATATTGCAAGTAGATACATCATATGGGATGATTTTAGTTGCAATATTTCCCAAATAAATAAATTTGGCACTCATACCTTTGTTGAAAGTCAAAGTATTCGAATCACAACTAAGGACAAGGTCAGAGACTTTTAAAACTTAGATACACGAAATATGTGTAGCATTTTTTATTATTTGATTCAATTATTCAAAACCCTCAAAATTCACATCTTTCATATGTTAAAATTAGGATAGAAGACCCACCCCATTGGATGGAAAATAATGTGTTATTCCAAAGAGTATTTATTTGTAATTTCTAGCTTATATTAATTATTATCTAAGTTATTGAGTTTAATAATTATCACAATTAAATACATATCTAAAACATTAAATTACCCCAAAATAACACATCTAAGTTAGATGCATGACATGGAAGTAAAGGTAAATTGGACATCATATAACACGCACAACAAATATTAACTCAAAAGAAGAAAAAGATAGACATGCCTATATACCATGTGACAAGCATTAAATCATTCTAAGGGAAAAATTGTCAACTCAAAACATGTCATCTTCTTCTTTGAACATTAAGGAATTCTAAGTATAAAAGTGTGCAATAATTACAATAATAAAAAATGATTAACTAATCAGAAATAATCTCATCATGGTATAGTTAATAATAGATGCAATATAATTATAAGGCATGCAATACTTGCAAGGTATGTAAAATATGTAAAGCACCACAATGTGAATTACCAAAATAGTTAAAAAGAATTAGCTATACAACTTTGTTACTTATTTTATTATTTAAGCCCTACGTCATTTGACATGTACCACTCAAACCACAAGATAGTGACTTTAAAGTCCCCTAGATCACCGTATAGGATCTTAGTATCAACATTCTCTATAAGATATTACCAAGCCTCAGTTTGTGTAATTTTAATGAGTAGGGGATCAATGGCTAGAAACCTACATAAAAAATTAGGTTCATCTTGGGTACTCATGCCAAGTTACATATCACATGGGTATAAAGACATGTATAAAATCATGAGGTCATCTAATGCATTCACATTGTCACATATAACTAGAGATACAACCTCCAACACACTCATATACATGAAATGCATTCAGGTATTAAGGAAACTGACCCCCAATCACCCATGTACGATAAATTGTATAAGACTATGTGTACCTTCTAATAATATGATGTTGTTGCACAAAACCTATTTCACTATCTTATATTCTAAAAAATGGTATGTTTCACTGTCCAATATGATAGTGGATTATTTGTATTTCACGGAGCAACCAGTGTACAAAATAGTACATGAATTCAAGACACAACAATAATCAAATAATAGAAACCTTAGAAGATTTTGAAATACTTATATCATATATAAAGAGGGTAGACACTTAGTATTTTCATCATTTTCATCCATATCTAGGTCAAGTACTCATAAAGATTCAAACTTTACAAAAATTTTTGCATATATCCAATTATTTTTTTAAGTTTCTTAGTATGAGGGAAATATAACTAAAAAAGAATTCATAGAGATATTTATTTAAGTAGGAGTCATATATATTACATAATTTTAGTATTATAACGTATAGTAAGACTTAATATTCTCATCTTAGATCAACAAGCACATAGAAAAGGAGGTAGGATTTTATATTTCTCCCAACACTAAGCCTAACAATCCATAAACTTATAATTTTTAGAACAAGAATATGAAAATGATGACATTTTTTGCATCATGGCATTACCATCATCATCATCATCATAATCATCATCATCATCATCATCATCATCATCATCATCATCATTATCCTCATAATCAATATCATCATCATCATCATCATCATCATCATCATCATCATCATCATCATCATCATCATCATCATCATCATCATCATCATCATCATCATCATCATCATCATCATCATCATCATCATCATCATCATCATCATCATCATCATCATCATCATCACCATCATCATCATCATCATCATCTATTAAGCCTCAATACCAACCATGTTGGGGTCATCATCATCATCATCATCATCGATCATCATCTATTAAGCCTCAATACCAACCATGTTGGGGTTAGCTACATGGATCCTTCTTTTCCAAGCAACTCTATTTTGGGTCATACTCTAATCAAGATGTAAATATTCAAAATCTCTCCATATAAGCTCTTCCCAAGTTAATTTAGGTCTACCTCTTCGTTTCGTTGTGATTGACTCAATAAACTTGCTTTGAATAGGTGAATTTGTCAATTTGTGTTGCACATGTCCTTACCATCTTAGATAACATTCACACAACTTATCCTTGATGCTCACCAGCCCCACTTTATTTCTGATATAGTCATTTCTCAATCGATATTTTCTTATCTTCCCTCACATCCATCTCATCATACTCAATTTGGAGACATTCATCTTGTTGAGACCTTATTTCTTCGCTGCCCAACATTCACTCCCATATAGCATGGTTGGCCATATAGATGTTCTATAAAACTTACTTTTTAATCTGAGAGGGATCTTCTAGTCACATACTACTCCAGTTGCACTCCTCAACTTAAACCATCCTACTGTGATCATGTGACAAACATCATCTTGAACTTCACCCTCAATTTCAATAATAGAGCCCAAGTAATGAAACTCGTCACCTATTGGTACACCCAATCCATCCAAATTGACTCTGCCATTCACAATTCTTGATTGGATAAAATTGCAATGCATATATTTAGTATTTCTTCTATTAATAATAATTCCATTAGATTACAATGCATTGATCCAAAGTTCAACTTTGTCATTCAATTTTCTTTTCTTTCATCAATCAACACAATATCATTAGCAAATAACATGCACCAAGGGATATTATGTTGAACATGCTTTGTCAACTCATCCATAACAAGGACAAATAGATAAGGGATGAGGGATGATTTGTGATGTACCCCAATAGTGATAGGAAAACTTTGTGTCTCTACCTAGGAGTCCCAACACTTGGAGTTGAGCCATCATACATATCTTCAATTAGGTGGATGTATTTGATAGGCACACCCTTTTATGAAAAACTCTCCATAACACTTCCCTGGGTACTTGATCATAGGCCTTTTCCAGATCAATAAACACCATATGAAGATCTCTTTTGTTTTCTTTATACTTCTCCATAAGCCTCCATAACATACAGATAACATAAATTGTTGATCTTCCTGACATAAAACCAAACTGGTTATCTTAGACATGTGTAATCAATTTTAGCCTTTGCCCAATATTGTCTCCCAAAGATTCATAGTGTGACTCATCAACTTGATAGCTCTATAGTTTGTGCAGCTCTGGATGTCTCCTTTGTTCTTGTAGATCGGTATTATAGTACCTTTTTTCTATTTATCTGACATCTTCATTTTCTTCATACTTTTTTTAAAGAAATTTGTTAACCCCATATCTCCTTCATCCCCTATACACTTGCATGCATCAATAGCAATACAATCTAGACCACATGCCCTTTTCATTTTTATCCTTTTTAGAGCATTCTTGACCTGAAATAGTGATATCCCTGTATGTAAGTGGTATTTCTTACATTCATGTCACCTGAGTCTCTTATATTTTTCAAAATACCTCCATTGATATGAAAGTGGTTTCTCTATTGGTTCTTTATATCATCATCCTTCACCAACACTCTAGCAACTTTATTCTTGAAGCATTTTACTTGACTCAAGTCTCTTCCTTTCATTTCTCTTATCCAAGATATCTTCTAAATACCTATTTCCCCTTCTCTAGTGTCCAACTTAATATATATCTCATCAAAGTATCTAGACCTTGCCTCTTGAACTTCCTTGTTTGTATCTCTGCAAAGATGCATCATCTTTAGATTTGGGAAAGCTCCTATATATCTACCTTTTGAGTTTAATACCCTTTTTTACTTCATCATTCTAGTACCAAGTCTCTTTTTGTGGAGGCCCACACCCTTTAGATTCTTCATATACCTCTTTGGTAATTTTTTAATCCACGCGCTCATACTTTGCCACATAGAGTTGACATTAGAATCCAAGTTCCAAGTTCTCTTGTTGAAAAATTTATCATAACATGTCAACTTCTTTTCTCCCTTTAAGATTCCACCACTTGATATTCTATCTTGTCTTTGGCTATGCTGACCTTTTTTGATCTTCATGTTCACATCCAAAACCACCACCCTATGTTGGGTGGTAAGTTCTTCCCCATGGTTCACTTTGAATCCTTGCATACTTTTCTATCTAGGCTTCTTGTAAGGAAGCAATAAATTTGGATACAATTGTGCCCACTATTGAAAGTAATTATATGATGATATCTTTTCTTGAAATGTGTATTCCCCATGATCATATCATAAGCAACTACAAAATCAAAAATCCTCTCTCCTTATTCATTTCTTTTTCCATATCCAAACCTCCATGTACTCTCTCATATACAACATTTCTACTCCCCACACAAACATTTAAGTCGCTACCAATAATGATCTTCTCCTCTATTGGTATTTCTTGCATCAGTTCATCCATGTTATCCCGGAAATGCTTCTTGTCATCCTCACTAAGACCACTTGGGGGGCATAAGCGCTACTAATGAAAATATTTCCCCCAAGAACAACCTTGATATCTATGATCATGTCCCCCATCATTGTGATCTTGATAACATAATTCTTGAATATCTTGTCAACAATAATTGGAACACCATTTCTATGTTTGTCAATACTTGTTAAACAAATTGTGTACCCTGTGTCACCAATTTCTCTGCATTGTTCCCCTACCTACTTGGTTTCCTAGAATAAAATAATGTTAACTTTTCTTCTAATCATGGTATGAACTATATATAAAGACTTTACTATCAAAGACCCAATATTCTAGACCCCACTTTGATCAATTTTTGCTGATATAGCTTTTATACCCCTCACCTTTGAAAAGATTGCCCTTGCACATTTTTCACTACATCTAGGAAATGATGTAGCGGGACTAGTTTCTTCACCCACACCTTCCCAATGTGTGGGGGCCCTTGCTTTTCCTTCAACACAACCAGGAATCATAGCGTTCAAACCCCTTACATATTTATCACTATGATTGGTTGTCGATGCAGCACATCGCTAGTTAGGGATGCTTCAACAAAATTTTATAAGGATCCAAGTCATAAGAATATTGACAAGTTTTATGGTTGGCTGTCAACCTACCACAAACCCTCCTCCTTTCCCCAGGCTTGGGACCAGATACATTTTCATAGAATAGAATGTACGAAAACATAGGTGGTGTTATGGTAACAAGAAAGCTTAATGTTTCCATCTTAAATCATCCTACAAGAGAAGGAGAGTAAAGAAACCCAAGTTTACCATTATACTTCCAAAACAACCCATAAAGATCATATCCCAAGCATAATTAGCATGTTGTTAGCATTATTAGGATTTTCATGTGGATTATGTAAGAAAAAAAGGTAAAAATTATTTCCATACAACTCGCCTTTTGCAAAAACAATAGCTATGGCAAGGATAACCAAGATACAAGCTCTAAATTACCACCAAACAACCCACCAACAACTCAGTGGTGCTCTTTCTAAAAAAGCCTAGTTCCAACTAGGGAAAAGAGTGTAAAAGGAATGAATTATAGTAAAAAAATTATTTCCACTATGGTTGACAAAGAACCATGACCAAGGAAGGTAGAAGAAATGATAAACAACAAGATAATATAATAATATGTGAAGATACAACATGTTCTCGGGTCAAAATGTCGATCTTTAGCCTTGAATCCTCCAAATCAAGCAAGATCACCACCAACCAAGAACATGCTCGACCAATAGCCTTGGCATTAGCCTCCTCATGTTCTAGAAGAATTCCAACAACCCCCTAATTTGCAAATGAGTTATAAGAATGAGTGAGTCACGTGAGGGTAATGAAAATTGTTTTCTAGCCCTTAACTAGTGCCCATAAATATTAAAAAAGGCCCTTGATGCACCCACATCACTCAAAAGCTTCATCCAACAATCACGACATGCATTTATCATTGCCCTCAAGACATACACACATCTGTTAATGAAATCCAAACACACACTGATAAATGCCTAATGCGGCATGAGATCCGACGGGACCACATGTGCTATGTGACCATGGGCCTGATCTGACCATGATGCATGATGTAGTATGTCAACCAATGCAACCTATCGAATAAGACATATCTTGCACCCAAATAGGCCAACACACAAACCCTAGTTTTTGTCAAACTACTAATAAATGCATGAACTCTAAGGTATATTTTTTTAAGTATGGAAACTTCAAAATACCGTGCAACCAAAATTTGAGTAAAAAAATAATCGTCATTTAGAACTATGTGAACAATGTGGAAAGTCTTGCTTTTATATTTTTAATAATTCAAAGTACATAATTTTAGTTTAATAAATCATGAAATCAAAGAAAATAATGATACAAACGTATCTTGTGTCACTAGTAATTTTAAGGTTAAAAACAACTTTAGTGTTAATTATAGCTTCATTGGCACCATATGAAATTTTGATTGGTTAAACATTTAAGGTTTAACTTGTCTTTTGATAAGTCCAAATCATACTTTTATAATACTATGTTATTTGAACCTTATTTTGATATAGTAATAGCCCACCCATGTTTATGGTATGGACTTTAAAGATACTTGAGAAATTAATCAATAAAATTATTATTTAAAAAAAAATCAAACTATTTTTGTTGAACTATATGGATCCAATTATGATTCCAACACAAAAAAAGAACAAAAACAGAGTTAAAATGAGAGATTTATGTAATTTCTAGTAATGACACAAAATTCCCATCGGTTGACAACCAATTGGCCGTCCCAATGGGACCACAAATCAATGAAAATATATTGTGTCTACAATCTAGCACATCCAATCACAAAGATATCCATAACATTAGATTTACATTTTAGAATTCAAAAAATGTAATACATTGGATTTGTATAGAAATTCTTGACACAACCAGTGTACTAAATTGGACAAAAGATGGAAGAAAAAAGTGATTTCTAAGGCAACTTTTTTATAAGAACACTGAGAATCGAAGACCTAGGCATAGATTAGATGTGGTAACTTCATATTATCCATGGTATGATTCACTCTTTATCTTTCCCTTTCTCAAGTTTGTTGTAGGACTAATTGGAGCTTCTCTTTCACCTTCCTTCTTCATCTTCTTCCTCTAGTAGGCACTATTAAGAGCTACACCTATTGTTAGGTTGTTTGAAGGTGGTTTTGGAGGTTTAATCTCAAATACAAGCTAAGTAGGCCAAAATATGGCATATCAAGCCTATATTCAAGACCAATAGCCTAGAATTAATCAAGGTGAATGGAAACTTATATTTTAGCCAAAAATTTTGTAGAGCTTAAGCCAAACATTAAGAATATGTATTAGTTTACTTACTATTTTACTGTTCTTAGTTCAATAAACCCTAATTCAGATTTCTAGGATATTAAAGACTAGAATAGCTATAAATTTATGGAATTTTAATCATTTCAATTGTATAATGCATGTGTAAGATTTGTATGGGATCCAAACACAATGAAATCTAGAGTTACTAGTGTATTTGGGTTTTAAGTATGGATTTGAGGTGATAAAGTGCATAATCCCCTCTACTATTTCTCTATTGATGCTTGGTTTATTCAGTTTAAACTATATACATTCCTTAATATCAATAGTTTAATACAGATATTAGAACATAGTATGTAACATCTAGTCTGAAAGATAAATGGTATTGTTATAACACAAATCTTACCAGTCTATTTGGATATGATCAAGTTATTAAGTGCATGTGAATTAAAATGATCAATGCAAGTGAAATACAATGTCAAATGGAATTGAAATACATATTGAAAGATACTAAGTAAGTTATGATTGTATTTCACTTTATATGTTTTCAAACTATCAAATTTATCTATATTTGTTCTTGTATTAATTTTGGTAGTAATTATACTATACAGAATGCAGAATGGAAGAGAAATGATCTAATTATAGGATAAAGATAACAAAATGTTTAGTAGATCATTGAACATTAAAACTAAAGAATCATTTGACATTTACGATCATATTTGAGCATTACGTAGCACTAATCATCCTCAAAATACTTAAAGAAATAAATTTTGGGGAAAGGTAGAACCACGAGTATATATCGATTTTGAAACCATATTTAATATATATCTCTCATATTATTGATAATTTTGTTATATTAGAAGTCTTATTTTGTCAAATGGGTCATATTTCAAATATTAACCTCGATTTGGTCATTTTGTACCACTTGATCTTGATCCCAACGCTAATTGCGGGAGGTAGTTGGGCAATTTTGCCCATCTCCACATGGGATAGGCCTACAAAAGGTGTTCTCGTGGCCCGATTTCATTGGGCTTTGTTACAAGCCACTCATAGCTTCTCACCACTAATGACCTCTTGATGCATGGGTTTTCATTCATTTTCACAGGCATAGTTTCCTTGATTTTATGTGTTGATTTGTCATTTATTTGATTAATTATGCACGGAATGCTATCAATGGCCTGTTCTATCTAAATGCATCAAATTATGTGATTTTCACTATTTGAAATGGTTTAATATTCCTCCCGAGTATTTATCTACGTTCTTGTGTAATTTTAGGTACAACTAAGCTTCACAGAATCGGTACTACTGCCATCAAAAGTCAGTGGTACCAAATTCACGTTAGTAGTGGACCAAAAACGCACCCAGACTCGATACTACCGACACCGAAAGTTAGTAGTCTTGAAACTACATCAGGAAGGCACAAGAAATGAATTGTGGAAACTCGATACTACGAGTGCACCCAACTTGATACTATCGAGTTGGCATTAGGGAGGCAGTGTTCGAGCGACCTTAAGACTTGGTGCTATCGAGACACATCAATAGTGTTATCCGCGGTGAAACCATTGTCCTGAGGAATTCCCTTTAATTTGAGGAACTCATTCTTTAAGCTTATTTTGTTTCTGCATTTGTTTCTATTCAATCAAACCAATTCAATTGTTTTGCTAGCCTAGCTGATCAGATCATAGTTAGTAGTAGTATTCTGGAGTACGTTTCGTTGTGTTTGGATCAGGCCTCAAAAGCCCTGTATTACTTCAATACGTTCACTTATGTATAACACATGATAAACACATGTCATGTTTTTGGCGTCGTTACCAGGGAAATGACAACATCCAGCACTACGAGTGTTGTGGTCGGCCACTATAGGCCAACCCTTTTTATAACACATGATAAACACATGTCATGTTTATTTCACAAAAAGATGAATTATAATGTAATTATTGCTTCTAGCTCCACTATCATGTTCTGACAATTATTTTTGCTGCTTTGAGGTACTAGTGCATAGTGCATACCCGACCCCACGAGTACGGTAAGTCGTCTTCACCAGGTTTTGGTCAAGCAAAACTCCTTCACATAGAAAGGGAATTCAGAAGATTTGTAGATAGATTCAACCAAACTCCACCACATACACCTCTACCTGAAGGACCTGAAACACCAGAGGAACCTGAATCAGTAGAAATGGGAGATGGAGTAGAAGAACAGACGATATGGGAGAGGATCAAAGCCTCTTCCTCTACATCTCAAAAAGGACCAATCAAAAGACAAGCCATCAATGTGGGTATCTACAAGATCAATCCAGGATTGATCTCTTTAGTCAAATCCCAAGCTTTTCGCGGCCACAACTCTGAAGACCCGATGACACACACCAGTAATTTTATTGAATATTATGTTATGGTCAAGATAAATAGAGTATCGACAACTGTCATATATCTGAAATTGTTCCCATCATCTCTGGAAGACAACGCAAAGTCATGGTTTCACAATCTCGATGATGAGTGTATAGAGACATGGGATTAGATGATCGACGCTTTCTTCGAGTGTTACTTTCCTCCACAGAAGATAAATGACCTGGTGAAGAAGATCCATAATTTTAGACAGTAGGCTGACAGATCATATTTTGAAGCATGAAAGAGATTCCAAAATATGTTGTGGAAAGTACCTCATCATGGTATTGATTTGTTATGGTAGGCAAAGATCTTCTACTATGGTCAGTACAAGGGAGAGAGAACCACACTTGAAAGTGCAGGAGTAGGTTTCTTTCTCAACAACAAGCCAACTCGTTGTCATGAGATATTAAAGAACATGTCCAAGAACCAGTCATGGGGGATGAGAGAGAACTTCTGACAACCATCAAAAGTGTTGGGGACTCTAGAGTCATCTCTGCGCTCAATGTGAAGCTAGACCTCATTTCCAAAAAGTTGTGTGCTAACGACGGACCACCTTTAGAAGAAGAAGAGGAGTGCAAGTTTGTGCACCAACAACGGGAGTATAGGATTAATGACTACTCATGGAGGAAGGATCCCAACAATTTCCAACAAGACCCATTTCAAACTCAACAACCCAAGCCACAATAGTTTGGTGGCCAAGCACAATATCAACAAGAACAAAAGAAGATTGACCATATTGAAGAAATGCTTGGAAAGCTGGTCAGCCAGAATGAAGTTCTTATTGGTCAGATTCAGAGAGAACTCCAAAACCAAGGGGCACAAATCCTCAACATGGAAACCTAGATCTCTCAAATAGCAATAGATGTGGGCACATTGAAGCAACCAAACCAACAAGGATTCCCAACAAACACAAATGTGCCTTATGGAAATCAACATGTCAAGGCAGTCCTACTCCATAATGGTAGGAAGTTGTTGAATGATGCACCATCAAGTTTAGATGCAGGTGACGTTACGGGAACAACAACTCAGACTGTGAAGTTGATGCAGATGAACCAGACGTGTTAGAAAAGGAGAAGACAACTGAGGAGCGAGTTGATAAGGTGGAGGGTATAAAGAAAAGCTTATAAACCACCTCACTAGAGGACACCAGTGACTCCGGTGCCCTTTCCAAATATCTTGAAGGAAACCAAAGTAGATCGGCAGTTCAAGAAGTTCCTAGACGATTTTAGGAAATTATCTATCAATATTCCACTCATCGATGCAATTGAGTCGATACCATCGTATGGTATGCTCTTGAAGGAAATGATCACTAATAAGAGAAGGATAGCTGAGGCTGATGTAGTGGTATTAAAGGAGCAGGTGAGTGCTTTCATTTTGGGAATGCTACCTCCAAAAAGACATGATCCAGGTTGTTTAAACTTTACTAGCTTCATAGGGAAGACCAAGTTTGGAGAAGCTCTTTGTGATTCAGGGGCAAGCATAAACCTTATGCCCTTGTCAACTTTCAAAAAGCTAGGTCTTAAGGAATCTAGGAAGAGAAGTATGCTATTCAATTGGCAGACAATTCCGTGGTCAAGACATATGGTATTCGTGAAGATGTTCCAGTGAAAGTAGACAGATTTGTCTTGCCTGCAGATTTTATGGTCATGGAAATGTAGGATGATCATGGTAATGAGATTTTTCTAGGGAGGCCATTTCAAGCCATGACAGACATGATTTTGGAGATGGGATGAGGACGTCTAACAACATGTATCTAGGATGACCCCTTTGAAATCAATATGCCTAAGCACTCAAGAGCTATGGGGGATACAACGTAGTACAACATGCTTCAGCAAGTGGAGGGAAAGATTTATCTATTTCTGGGGAAGCCATTCCTAGACATGGCTCATGTGATGACTAAAGCATAAAGGGGCACTTTAGCAGTTGATATCATGGAAAACACTAAGGTGATCTCTCTAACCAAAGAAATGCGTTACCCAGAGGATGAAGAAGAAGATTATGACCCAGCTACCATAGAGGAGCCCACTGTTGATTCCTTGCTGCAGACATATCCAAAGTTACCTTTGGAGGCGTGCTTGATTAATATAGTGGAGGAAAGTACACACATCCACTCTCTAGAAGAGTGTGTATTGATGCTAAAGGTGGTACCCTACTACTATGCAAGACATTTTGAATATCTGGGACCACCTCCCCCGCCATTGGTCCCATCTCTACTAAGCCCACCTGAGTTAGAGTTGAAGCCCTTACCTCCGCATCTAAAGTATGTCTTCCTAGATGTAGAAGAGAAGATCCTTTTGATTATATCATCATCCTTAAGTGGTGAATAGGAGAAGCAGTTACTTACTATACTAAAGAACCACTGAGCCACTTTTGGGTGGTCAATAGCAGACATTAAGGGAATCTTTCCAAGTTTGTGCCAGCATGAAATCCTACTGGAAGAAGGAGCCAAGGCAATAGTTCAAGCTCAGAGGCAACTCAATCCTATCATGACAGAAGTAGTAAAGAAAGAATCGGGCAAGATCCTATCGCAGGTTACATTTATGCCATTTTGGATACTATGTGGGTTAGCCCAACTCAAGTAGATCCTAAGAAAGGGGGGATCACTGTCACAACTAATGTTGCTAATGAGTTGATCTCAACTAGGTTAGTTGTAACAATCGAGCCCAATTCCCTAGGCTTTAGTAGAGTTTCACGAATGCCGACTGGCCCCGCAGACCACCACTAGCCTTAACTACGTGCTTTTTCCTCACTCATGCACAAGTCGGGGTCGACTTCCTGACTAGTCACCCATCCTAGTACTACTCCAAGCCGATTACGCTTAACTATGGAGTTCTTTTGGGATGGACTCTCAGAAAAGGAGGTGCGCCTTGGTGATATGGGTAGTCCAATCATTCCTTTTAAGATCATCTTATCCAAGGCCTCAAATCTTGGGATGTTACATTAGTGATGGGGTGGTGTGTATGCATTGATTACAGATGTTTGAATGATGTCACTTTAAAAGATCTTTTTCCTTTTCCTTTCATTGATTAGATTTTTGAACGACTCACCGGTCATTCACACTTTTGCTTCCTCGATGGGTATCCCAATTACATATTTTGATTAAGCCAAAGGATCAAGAGAAATCTACTTTCACATGTCCTTATGGCACACTTGCATATAGACGGATGTTGTTCGGCCTTTGTAATGCCCCTACCACTTTCCAACGTTGTATGCTTGCTATTTCTTCTGATATGGTAGAGCGGTGCTTGGAGGTGTTTGTGGACAATTTTTTGTATATCGGGGGTCATTCAGTGATTGCCTGTATAATCTCGACAAGGTGTTAAAAAGGTGTGAGGACACTCACTTAGTCTTGAATTGGGAGAAATGTCATATGATGGTAAGTGAGGGCATACTGCTTGGATACAAGGTGTCCAACAAGGGTATGGAATTAGACCCAGTTAAGATAGAGGTCATCACCAAGCTACCACCACCGACATCAGTGAAGGGAGTAAGGAGCTTTTTGGGACATGCTGGGTTTTACCGTTATTTTATAAAGGATTTTTAAAAAATTGCTAAACCTTCATTGGAATTGGTAGAAAAGGATGCTAAATTTTCCTTTGATGAACAATGTTTGAATGCCTTTGAAATGTTAAAGGAGAAGGTGATTTCCACACGCATTGTGTAGGCTCCATATTGGAGCCTAACTTTTAAATTGATGTGTGATGTTGTTATAACCCCAATTTTTGGGTTCAATTGATGAGAAATGCAATTTCTCATATTAAGGATAATTGAACAAATAATGATGTGATTTGTTTTGAATAATTGGATTTCGTTTAAAATAGCCTTGTTATTTGATTTGTGGGCTTTATTGGCTATTGGGCCCAATAAAAAGGAAAATAACAAAGGAAATTCAATTAGTAAATGGATAATTGAATATTCGAGAAAAGAAATAATGGAAACCTCTAGAAGGAAAATCCAAAGAGGATTTCGTGCCTCTTGGATTCCTTGGGTTCCAAGGAGTCTAAAGTTGCAAAGAAAAGCAATAAGAAAAAGAAAAGATTGTTCTATGTATTTCTTTATGAAGAAAGAAATTGAAAACGTTGAAAATGTTGGAAATAAGTGGGAAAAGGTATAATTAGGTGATCCATTATGGAATTTCGTGTTCCAAGGATTCCTAATAATAAAAGGAATGTCAATGAGGAAAATAGAAGAGAAATAAAAAGAAATTCTCAAAAAGGAATATTTAAAAGAGAAATAAGCAAGATAATGTGAAGTCATGTATTTAGATGCATCTAGAAAGGTAAAGAGTATCCAATAAAGAGGATTTCGAAATAATGGAGTAACTTGGGATCCAAGGAGTCCCAATAATGAGGAAAGAGAGAGAAAATACTAAAAAGACAAAATAAGAGGGTAATGTGTTGCTTTATTAATGAATTTTGTGAAAAAGGAAAGTATTTTCTATTAAAAAAGGAAAGACATGTTTTCGTGGCTAATATATATATTGAAAGGCATGAATAAAGAGAATAAGAGAGAGAGAGAGATTTCATATTTTTTTTTAATATACATGCAAAAAAGGTTATAAGGAAATAAAAGTTAGTAGAGAGAGGGGGTTTGCTTCCAAACCAAGGAAAGTGAATTCCTCTCAAGATGTGGGACTTGTGTCCTCATGAGGCACGCTTTAGGGCTTCGTACCCCACCCTATATAAAGGGGGTAAAGCCCTAGTTTGAGTCCGAGAGAGAGGGAGGAAGATCCCACGTTCTTTTCCTTCTTCCTTGTGTATAAACCCTAAACAAGGGTATGAACCCGACCATGGAGCAATGTGGGAGTTCTTCGTAGTATTGCTTGAGGCAGGAGGCCTCCACGATCACCTAGGGCTGTTTAGGAACCACCCATCGACCCCCGGCTTCACGCAGCTGCAGCGACAAGGCTGCAATGGCGGTCGTCCTTGGAAGGGCCCTCGCTCGTGCTCTAGCCTGTTATACCGCGATCTATGCGGTGCTTTAGGTGCGCCTAGGGCCAAGGAAGCTTGGGCGGCCATCGGCGGAGGTTCTTGGGCCCTAGAGTGGAGGAGGTGAGCTCGAGAAGCCCTGCACACGGTGGCTAGGGCGGCAGCCGTCGGGCTGCTGGAGGAAGAAGAAAGGGAAGATCCGTTGGACGGTTCTTCCCTCCACATTCTAAACAACCAATTCACTTAACCAGGGGCAACGTGGTCTTTTCGAAATGTTTCCATCTGTAGCGACGTTGCATGGGGCGGGCTGACGTGGCGCTCCCGGATTGGCCAAGTAAGTGTTTTATTGCAAAATTTATAAATAAATATTGGTAACTCCGATTAAGACATGTAATATATGAATTTTGATCAGAAGAATACAAGGAATCCATTAAAAATAGTTTTATAGCCTGAATCTGATCATAGTTCGAAATATAGTGCAAGTTACCATCTTTAATGAATTAAAGATTAAGAAACCCTAATTTTGATATGATTAATGTGTTTAATAGGGTTTAATGGATCTTTAGAGTTGATATTAATCTGTTAAATGTAAAAAGGAACATTAAGATCGAAAAGGATGATCTTTGTACGTAATTAGTTTAATTTGAAGACTATGTACATAAATATGATAAAGCTACCATCTTTAATGATTTAATTGATGAAAAACCCTTAGATTTGATGATAGATGGTTTTAATGTTGTTTAATGGATAATTTAAGCCAATATTAACCTGTTGTTGATAAACGAGGAAAAATGATCTAAAAAGATGATCTTTTTATATAATTGGCTTAAGTTAGGGTTTTGTGCATGATTATGCATTAATGAGCTTGAAAACCCTAATTTGGGAAAATATGCCTTTTAATGGTTTTAATTGTGAAAATCCATGAATAGGATAGAGTTATCCAGTTTGAATATAAAAGTTCCTAATTATGGATAAAACCCAAAATGTAGTAATTAGGGTTTTCTCATGAATAAAAGGTAAGAGTTATGAAAAATGAGTTCATATGTTAATTAGACCCTAAAGAAGCTTAATTGATGATTAATGTGCCTATAATATGAAAATAGGATTATATTTTGGTTAAGATAACCTTAATATTGAAGAATAGATGAGATAATTAGGGTTTGTGAGTAATGGCATAAATATAGAGTTTAAATAGTAAAAGATGAAGGGAAACCCTAATTGCAATAGAAACCCTAAAAATTGGATTAGAAACCCTAGGAAGCAAGCTAGATTTAATAAGTCTTGATGAAATGAGTAATTATTTCAGGATCTTGATATATGTGCTTGCTTGGATTTCTTTCTTGCATGGATTATTCAGTCTCAAAATCATCCTGACAGGTATGTGGTTACGCTTATGAATAACCGTTCTAGTTTCACGGTGATTTCCGAATGTTTTACCGATTGCTTCAAATAAACTGTTGGATGTTTATTTAATTCATGCAACTATAAAGTGACTATGGCTATCACTATGAGTATACATGTATAACTAACTAGATCCGAGTCCACCCCTGTGGCTATGCAAAGGCTAAGGATAACCTAGAGCAAGGTCTAGGGTATCATGAGTTAGAAACTGGGCTACACATGAGTAGTGCCATGAGACTCTTAGCATACCATGAGTTAAGGAGTGGGCTACCTACGGGTAGTGACATGTGACTCAGCCCTAGAAATTGATTCACCTATTAGGTGAAGTCATGAGGGGTAAAACGGGAATCTACCACATGGGAGGTAGTATCCAGGTTCACTACAGGGACAGCGCAGGGGATAGGGTACACACGGATCGCGTAGTTATACTTAAAACGTAAACTTGTTTGTTAAATGATAACTGAATGCGATACATTGTTATAGATAATTGAATGATTATTGGTTCCCCCACATACCAGCTACGGCTGACCGACGTTTTGTTTGTCGGCGTTTTAGGTACAATGAAAAGAACAAACAGTAAAGTGGCACATGTGATACTAAAAGAGAATTAAAATGCAAAGGAGGATTAGATAGATTAGTATCGGTGTGGATAGAAGTTTAGAGATCTAAGTTTTCAAAAGGTATGTAAAGAAAAACATTTATTACCATTTTCAGTATAGTCTATTAGAATTTAATAATTGTTTATGGTTATATGTCGAACCTTTGATCCGGGATTAATGGGTGTAGCTTCAACCTCTTGGTCTCCCTTAATTGGGGGTTATCGGGAGGTGGGGTCATAACAGATGCATCAGACTATGCGTTAGGTGCTGTGTTGGGTCAACACAAGGTAAGGATACTACATTCATATATTATGCATCCAAAACCTTGAATGATGCGCAAATCAATTATACAACCACAAGAAAGGAACTTTTAGCGGTTGTTTTTGCATTTGAAAATTTTCACCAATACCTAGTTGGGGCTAAGGTGATTGTGTAGACCAACCGCACTACCGTCAAATACATGTTAAAAAAGAAATTGCAAAATCTAGATTGATTAGCTGGATTTTTCTGTTACAAAAATTTGACATAGAAATTAAGGATAAGGTAGGGGTGGAAAATGTGGTAGCAGATCACCTATCTAGGTTGGAAAGGGTTAATGAAAAAGATTTAGATATCTTGATTGTTGAGGATTTCCCTGATGAAAAAATTTTTGCTCTTAAGACCATGGATCCCTAGTTTGCAGACATTGTTAATTATTTAGCATGCAAAGAGATGCCTGCAAATTGGGGATACCAAGAGGAGAAATGATTTTTCCATTCATTAAGGTTTTACATATGGGATGCCCAATTTTTCTTAAATAGTATAGGGATGGAATTTTGAGGAAGTGTGTACCCGAATGCAAGGTTGAGAGCATTTTGTCACACTATCACTATCTACCTACATGGGGCATAACCCTAGCTCCAGAACAATGGCCAAAGTCTTAGAGAGTGGGTTCTATTGGACAATGCTATTTAAAGATTCTCATAATTTTGTTTGTCATTTTGATGCATGTCAACATGCAGGTAATATTTCTAAGCGGCATGAAATGTCACTAAATGTGTTTTAAGATGTTGAAGTGTTTGATCTACGGGGCATAGATTTCATGGGCCCATTCGTGTCATCTAATTCGAATATCTACATTTTACTTGCGGTTGACTATATATCTAAGTGGGTGGAAGTAATTCCAACCTGCACCAATGATGCAAAAGTTGTGTGCAGGTTTGTTAAAGACTACAATTTCTACAGATTTGGTGTCCCCCGACTGATTATTAGTGATGGTGGATCACATTTCACCAATTGGCAATTTGGAGCCTTATTGACTAAATATGGAGTGAAACACCGAGTAAGTACTCCCTACCACCCATAGACACAAGGTCAAGTTGAGTTGTCCAACATAGAAGTGAAGAAGATATTGGAAAGGACAGTCTCAACTAATAGGAAAAATTGGACGTTTGTGTTTAACGAAACTCTCTGGGCATATAGGACTGCCTATAAATCACCTATAGGAACTATGCCTTTTAGGTTGGTTTATGGATGTGCTTGCCATCTACCGGTGGAGCTTGAGAATAAGGCGAAATGGGTGTTGAAAAAGCAAAATTTTAGACTGGATGAAGCAGGTAGGAAGAGACTATTAGAGTTGAATGAGCTAGATGAATTGAGGATGGACTCTTATGAGAGTTCTAAAATTTATAAGGAGAGAACTAATAAGATTCATGATAGGTACATCTTGAATAGAGTGTTTCTCCCGGGACAGAAGGTTCTCCTATTTAATGCTAGATTTAAGTTACATCCGGGCAAGTTAAGGTCCAAATGGAGTGGACCATTCGTGATTGACCATGTTTTTCCCCCTAGTGCTGTGTAGATTATAGATGGGACTAGGTCATTCCTTGTTAATGGCCAGAGATTGAAGCACTATTTTGGTGGGGAAGTAGAGCAAATAATACAAGAAGTGCAACTCATGGAAATACAATAGATACTTGCTCTTAGGAACGTCTAGTCTAGGATGTTTATATAATGGCTCTTGTTGGGAGGCATCCCAATCTTCATTTCTATTTGTTTATGTTCAGTTTGGCTTTTTAGTAGTTGTTTCATTTTTATTTCATGAGAAAAGGTATGTTGACTCATTTGTTCGAGTGTGCATATCATACAAAGTCGATACTACTGAGTCTCCAAATCGGTAATATCGAATCCCACATTAGTGAGTCATCCACAAAAGAAAGATGAACTCGATACTACTGACTAGACAATTCTGTACCACCGAGACTCTGAAGATTTTTGAGTGCCTCATTGATAAGCACTCGGTAGTATCGACATCCAGTCAGTACTACTGACTTCTTGGCTCCCAAGTTTGAGATACCGAGATGAAATTTTGAAAATACCGAGAAAATTTGCCGGCTCAGTACTACCGACTCATGACGTCAGCAATCTATGTACACCACATCCAACGGCTGATGCGACCTTCATCAAATGGTCGGTAGTACTGATCCTTGACAAAAGTTAGTACTACCAACTGGTAGTCTGCACTATTGACTCCGAGCGATCTGTGCTCAAGATATCATCAAACGTCAGTTGTCAATACATTCGAGCCACGGATCCATATTTACAACTCGGTACTACCAATTCTGCCCGAGATCAGCTATATAAGGAGGGGCGGTGAATCCATTTTCTTCATCACCTCCTCCACTCCTCCTGTAACTCAGATCAAAGTTAGATCGGGCACCGACACTCTTCACTGAGCCACTAATTCTCCATCTTCCTTCTTGCATCCTCACCATGGCACCAAGCAGAAGTGCTTCTACATAGGCGGAGCAAGGAGAGTTGGTCCCTCAACCAACACACATTCAATATCCATCCCCAAAGGTCATGAAGGTTTACAAAGAGCTTTAGATGAGGAAGATAGTGCCAATGCGATATGGAGATCGCGCACTGATCAAGCGAGTGGGCTTCACCAACAACCTACAGTGGGTATGTCAACGCCAGTTAATGGAGGGGTATAACCTATTCTTCAAAGATTGGAAGTACTACCTGGAACTTGTTCTTGAGTTCTAGGCATCACTAGAGGTACTTATCGCCCCCGAGCAACAAATAGGAGGGGAATGGCAGGAAATCAAAGTCAGTTTTTGCCTCTTCAACACAAACTACTCCATCACCTTGCGGGCATTCAATCACATATTCAATTGGCCGCATGTCCTAGAACGCTCTGCTCCTTCACACTTTGACTACGACCTTGTATGGGAGTGGCTGGCTGAGGTGCCAGAAGGTTTCTACATTAGTTGGCACGTCAATTCTGTCACTAACATCGAACATCCCTTTGCTTGAATGCTTCACCGCCTCTACACCAACACCATTTTTGCCCCCTCTTCCCAAGCTCAAGGGAAGGTCCAAAAGACGGACCTCTACTTCCTCTACATGCTGTTGGAGGGAGAAATCGTCAACTTTGTGTCTTCCTTCTCCTCCGTATGATCATGGTTTGGCACATGGTGCAGAGGAAAGTGCCAATTGTGTTTGGGGGGCTGATTACCTCAATTGCGCTACATCTTCACCTCAACTTATCCACCCTTGCGCCAATGGAATCTATGAAGAAACTGGATCTCCATCACTTCTAGAAGACATGAATCCTCACTTACACCATAACATGGTATATGAAAGCTCCACACGTAGAGGACGGTATAGGAAGCACAGCCTCCCCGACCCCATCTTCAATCTGTGAGGAGTAGCGCATCTTCAGTGACCACTAGATGAGGGAGAGGAAGAGATGAACCCAGGGCAGAAACCCATGATGACTCAGAGCAACAAGATGATGATGGAAACTCCGATGATGACATTGAGGAGGTACAACCGACCATACCCATTACCCGGGGAGCGGTCCCATGCAAAAAGAACTTCCCTTACACTGCATCAAGTTCTTCTCTACCCCCTTCTCAGGAGGAGCACAACTCGTATGATATGGGGGGTATGTACGGGATGCTTCAAGACATTCAGAAAGGAGAACAACAACATCATGCGACGTTGGCTGGTATACAAGATATACAAGGATGGTAGTACCAAAATCAATAGGAAATATATTAGAATGAACGTCTTCTCTTGGCCAACCAAGAGAATATCCACATGCGGATACAGAGGATGGAGCAATATCAACAACCTTTCTTTGACCACTATTGGAACCAGGGGTACTTTGAAGGGTACCCATAGCCACCTTCAATGCCACCATCAGATCTGTCTTTTTAGGGGATTTTTCCTCCCCGTGAGCCCAACATGCCACATCCACCACCTCCTCTATTTTGAGAAGTGGTACCATTGTTCCACCTCTTAAGTGCAAGTATTGACTATGTGGACATAGTCATATTCAAGCTTGGGGAGTGCTGGAACAACCATATATCTTAGTTTTATTGCATTTTATCTTAGTTATTTTATTTTTATTTATGGTTATGCAATCATAGGATCCACACCTAGCTAGTGTAATTGTGGAGAAGTAAATGCATGGTTTTGTAAATCAAATAAATTGTACTCATATGTGTATTTGCAAGGAAATGGTCACCTCTTTATAGCTTAATTACAAAAATCTTTCTGCAACACCACTTGAGGAAGTATTTGGTTAAGTCACCTTTAGGACATAGGACATGAATGAACATCTAAATCTACTTGAAATGTGAATGATAATTTTATTGAGCCTAAGCTAATCAAATCTTTAATGAGATATTAAATGGAAATATAAGAAATAAGCCCTAAGATTACCCTGTGCACTACATTAAAGAGGGACATATCACAATCTTATGAAATGCATTGTCTCTTAGTTATGTGATTCCATCTATTTCTTCCATCCATTTTTGACTCACCACCTCAAGATGAATGAGTACACCCATTTTTTTCCTTTTGATTGCATGGCATAGAATAATAGGTGGCATGATAGATTAGCTTATTCTTTGTTGCATTTGAAAAAAAGGATAAGAGTTGCATTTGTATGCATGAACAATTTTTGTGCTTACCATTTTAGTTGCATAACATTTTCATGTAGATTACATACATTTCATAGCATTCAATTATTTTTGTCATGTGGATTTTAGTCTTAAGTTATGAAGATTGAAGTGCAGGGACATACCTCCACATCATAGAAAAAATAGTATGAAATGAAAGACCAAGCATAAACTCAATCATGATGAAGAAAAAAAGAAAAAATTGTGGGCAAGAAAAGAAAAAAAAACTATGTCAAGGTTTCTTAGGGAGAAAATATGTCCTTAAGTCTTCTTGAAGAGATGAATTAATCCACATGATGCATTCCTTTGTTTGTTTTGACAGTCTCATTCGTTGATGAGATTGCTTGACATGTGCATTAGTTGATAGAAAAGAAAAAAAAAGAAAAAAAAAAGACATTAGGCATTAGGATTCATGCATGACATTCTTTTCACTCATTTAGGTTGATCATTCTTTTTGCATAAATAAGTTGGATATACTTGTAATTCTTCATTTGCCACCCATTTCATATCATTAATTGCTCTTATTGGTAGGCCACTCAAATGATTTATCTCCTCATCCATTCTCATAAGGAGATGTGCTTCCAATTAGTTGGTAGTTAGGAGAGAGCAATTTAGAATAGGGAATCAAATAATACACCAAGCGAATGCCTGAATAATTATGATATTAATTGCTTTCTTGATAGTGTTCATTGATCAAAAGGTGGATGACTTTTTATGGAAAGTTTTGGTCTATGTATAGAAGTTACTGGTTCAGTGGTCATTGAAGGCTGGTTTAACGATTTCTTGGTGGACATGATTAAGAAAAGAGTTCATGTGTTATGTCCTTCTGCTGACTTATATCAAACAGATCTGAGAGAGTGTTTCTCAAGGACGAGCAACATTTAAGCTTAGGGGAGTTTGATGCATGTGTTTTTAGTCATTTCACATGCATATTTTCTTTGATTTTATGTGTTGATTTGTCATTTATTTGATTAAGTATGCATGAAATGCTATCAATGTCCAATCTATCTAAATACATCAAATTATGTGATTTTCACTATTTGACATGGTTTAATATTCCTCCTGACTACTTATCTACTTTCTTTTGCAATTTCAAGTACAACTGAGCTTCACAGAATCGATACTACTGACATCAAAAGTCAGTGGTATTGACTTCACATCACTAGTGGACAAAAAAATTGCCCAGACTCGATACTAGAGACACCGAAAGATGATAGTACCGAAGCTACATCAGTAAGGCGCAAGAAATGAATTGTGGAAAGTCGGTACTACCAAGTACACCATACTCGATACTATCGAGTTGGCATCAGGGAGGCAATGTTTGAGCGACCTAAAGACTCAGTGCTTTCGAGACACGTCGATAGTATTAACATTTTGAGAAATCACGGCTACCTTAGAAACTCAATACAATCGAATTTTCAATCGATACTACCGAGTCTGTCTGATCAGGCAATCTGAAGATAACACTCTAATCCAACGACATGTATTATTTCTTACCTTATGTGATTCCTATGACTTGAGGGGAGTTCAGCCAGACCTAAGGCAGTAGCCTTTTTCCATTTCATGACATCAGAGAGAGAGGAGAGAAGATCACTACACCAAAGGCTTCATCCGGGACGATTTGAGCACCTTTGAAGGGTGAATCTACAACCAAAAGATAGCAGATCGCACGTACAATGTAGGGGATGATCCAGACTAGCCATTCTCTAGGGGTTACCATAGTTTTTCTAATGATTCCCATTTTTTCTCTTTATCTACCATGTATTTGTCAATGAAAACTATGCGGGGCTAAAACCCTTAATTCCTTAGGATTTGTGAGTAGCCCGAATATGCATTGGAATTGATTTTCATGTATTAATATCATCTTTATCCCAATTTTCTGAATATAAATATATGAAATTATCTTGCTATGTTTATGCTTGATTACCGTAGATAGATTAACAGACCCTCAATCATTTCGGGATTGAGGTTAGGGTTGGAAAAGCATTGATTTACTGATTTATTGCACTCCTTAGAAAATGTAGAGAATAATGTTGGGTTTTAGGGGAGATAGAGAAGGCAGCGAAAACAAAAATTTCTTCTCCCAAACCCAGAATAAAGGAATCATGTCAACGTCTATACATTTGGAAGGATGGTTTGTGGAGGCATACCTTGTCCCGAGGCTTGCTCGACGACATTACCTCACGGTTTGCACGGTCTTCACCTCTGGTCTTGGACAGTGTCTGAGCAGCTCCTGGTCTCACTGGGACTGTCAGGATTGACAACTGTCCTCCGAGAGGCAGAAGTCTCCCACCTCTGAAGTTGTCCACACGGACCACCTGGAACTCCGATCTCCTTGTCCCACAAGGAATCGGAAGGACTCGTACCCTCCTGTCGGCGTACTAGTCACCGACACACTCTACTGCCACCAGTCACTTTCTATAGTTTTCTTTCCCTTGTTGTGCCTCCCTTATCGGGTAGTACTTGCTCGGGCTCTCTCTTGGCTACCAAAACCAGAGAGAACATGTGATAACCCAGATTTTAGGGTTTTGACACCACATATAGAATCAGAAGATCGTGAATGATTATTAGATATAATTTAGTTCAATTACAATGAATATCTTTTATTCACCGATTTGGGTACTTATGATGCCAAAAGTTCTAGTTAGTATTCCCAACAAACTCATGTGGCCAATTATTGAGCCTTAAGGTATGTTAGTATCATAGCAAGTGTTTTAGACCCATAAGATCAAGGTTTGATTATTATATGAATTGAGTTCAAGCTTTATACACCTATTCATAGGTTGTTTGAAAAATTTTGTTACATGACCAAACAATGGACCCTGAGCCCCAAAACTGGGAATAATATGACTTGGAATATTGCAAGCTTACCTCTAAAATTTCAGAACGTTTGGAGATTGCAACAAGGAGATATAGTCAATTGAAATTGAGGGCATTGATGATATTAATGTGTCAGACTTTGCCGTTTGTTTATTTAGTAGTTATGCATACGAAAAATATTTGTCATGCTTCCTAGTGCTAGTGGACACCAAGGATCAGTGATGTGGATGCTTCAACCCTTGGATGATCATCCTGCTGCTCCTAGATAAACTCCCACCATCGAAAAGGGTGGAACAGAAAACTTGACTTGGCAATAGATCACCCCACTGATCCTAGAGGGATCACAAGCTAGAGTGGGATCTCCAGTCTGGACTAGATCCACAATATCTGGTGCTACCTAGCAACCTCTCACGGTGAGGGCAAAGTGGTGGGAGGAGAGAGAGTTCCATCTCTCTCCTCTACTGCCCTCTCTACTTAGATTTTCTTTTCATCTTATAGAGGAGGACGACGACCTTGAGAGGGGATGACGAGGGTACCCTTAAACTTAGAATAACACCACAGAGCCCCGTCATCTGCTACGTCATCACCTGAACCACCCGTCAACGTGGAGGTCGGGACCATCGGAGAAGAGCCAAGATGGTCGGATACCCATCAGTGTAGATCAAGGCAACCAATCACTGGCGCCTCTATCCCCAAGACACCTCCTTTCCTCGCCAGAGCTCTCTGCCATGGCTCCCAGATGGAGTCATCCTCGAGCCTTGGATCCCTCATTAACTGCTGAGACTTCGCTTCAATCTGCGTCCAAGGTGCGAGTCCCGCATCAGGTTCCAGGGCGTGACGGAGATGCACAGAGAGAGAGTCAGAGTTTAGGAGGAGGAGGCGCTGCTCTATTGCTCGTCATAGGTGAGTAGTGTGGTGGCGCCCTTGTGGAAGAACCTGGCGAGACAGGTTCCAGAAGCCACCAATCCCAGCAGTGCGGCGGCAGCTTTGTAGAGGCACATACGGTATTCGAAACTACAGCAAGGAGGGGAGGGATGTCGATACCTCATGGGTTCCCTACACCACGGAGGTTCTTGACGGAGAAGCAGGCAGTGACGGTCTCGTGCGAGAACTGACGGGCAAGATCGCGAGGGGAGGAGACGACGCCTGCTGCAGCCCTACAACCAATGGCGGCGCTCACATAGAGCGCAGACAGGGTCAGATTCGCATGAAATTGAGGGGGAGTCCCAAACTAGGTCCAATCGCCAGAACCGGCTGACTCGACCAGGAGTGAGCCGCACCCATAGTGGCCACATGGCAGCCTCCAATTCGCTAATAAAGGTAAAATCTCAGAAAACTAGCAGATCTTGTATAATTCATAGTAAATAGCTCGAGTATCATAAAATTACATATAATATACCAAAATGTTTAGAAAAATGTGAAGAACAATATAGAAGCATAATATTAGTCTTTTAATTCTTTAATCTCAGTTATATCATGTAAGATGTATTATGCTTGTTTCATGAGTAATAAATATCAAATGATGATATAAAATTATGGAAAAATGTCAGTGAATCTATAATCATGTTTATAACGCATATGATGTCAGATATGGTCATATTGATGCATGAAAGCATATAATTTGATTAATATGGCTATTTAGGTCTAATAACCCTAAATAAAATGCAATAAATACGTATATGCTCAATAAATGATGAAATTTACAGAATAAGTTCATATCAATAATTGGAAGATAATATATAAATCTGAGATCAGTAATATACACAAAATTCATGTTATATGAAGAGCACTCTTAATACATGTGATGTAACCCTAATATGGTTAATGAGAGTGACACAATGTTAAATATGTTCGCATAATAAGGTGACACATGAGTATATCCAGTTGATGAAATATAATCTAGAACATGACATCATTAAGATAAATATAAGGCAAGAATACAAGTAATCATGAGGATATCATAATGAGATAGGAAAACCCTAAAATGGATATAAATAGGGTTAATGATGATGAGAACCAAATGATAGTATATGATTTTGTTTTCAGGTGATGACCAGATTGTCTAGATGATCAAAGATATCTATGAATCTCTGAACTCAGGTACGTGGGTTTTATTAAGTATAAGATTAGTTTTCTGGTTGCCTATGATATGTGATATCTTGAATGCTCGTATTTGGATATGATTGCTTGGTTGAACTAGTATGAGTTATACTTCGCCAAATCTAATAGAACATAAATGAGTATGATGGGTGGTAGCTACTAGATCACATAGCCTGGTGTGGATGTATGTTGCCTAACATGGATGTATGATTCCTTGGCCCATGTTATATGTATGATGATACTATATTGCCCATACTAGATGTAAGTCAAGTGCAAGTATGTGTAGTACAACCGCATCAAAGTGAATGCAATAAAAGGAATGTTTACCTATTTATCACTTTAAATAATGTTTTCCTTTAATCTTTCTTTCTCAAGTTATTTCAATTATGCAAACATATTAGTATGTATCTTTCTACCCACGTACACAACACCTTGTGTGTTGATTCGTTGTTTCATGTATGTTTTGGGTTCAGAGATAGCGTGGGAGGAAAAAGATGGGATTGAGCATTTGTTCAGGTTGTACCTTTTGTCTAAGATTCTGTTAGCATACATGTTCATAGACTTATGTAAAAATTTCTATTCAATGTATAAATGTAATCTGTAATAGTTCATGTTATAATTAATATTCATGTTGAATGTTGAGAATGTTATGGTGTATATTATAGTTGTATGTTCATGTATGTGTATTTCACTTCCGCATCACTCTTTGATATGATTGGATGATGTTTTTGAATTCTGGCCTCTCATTCCCAATAGGGTTTGGAGAAGCCAAAATCAGGGGACGTCACAGAATGACAACTTTGTAGAGAAACTGGTGCACTGAGTTGTGTTCCTGAGAAGCCCCCACTACCCCTATATATAGGAGGGTCATGGGATAGGGTTCTCTACCCCGAGCAATGCAGGATTAATGCAGGAGTAGAAGGGTTCGAGGTTTTCCAAAAAACAACCAACTGCGCCACCTGAACCGATCGTTTCATGCATGAAATGGTCAGTTGGGGAGTTGAGCCGATCGGTTCACACCTCAACCGATCGGTTGGGGCACCTGATCCAATCAGTTCACTTCTGAGCCGATCGGTTCGCGGTCCTGATCCAACTCAAATTGACTTTCAAATTTGTTTCCGATTAATCAAATAATAATCCTTGTCCAAATTGAATTTGTACAAGTGAAACAAATTGTATTTGCAAAATAGTCTTCTCACTTTCCAAACGATCTCGGTTGGTCATATGAATCGACTGGTTCAACAATTGAGCCAATCGTCTCATGACACATGAGTCGATCGTCTCACCAGTTGAGCCGATCGGTTCGTCAACCTGAGCGGATTGGTTCAACTCTTGAGCCAATCGGTTGGGGCAACAGACTTGTGTAAATCGGTCAATTATAGTTTCAATCAATCTGATACTCTAATCAATCGGTCCAACACATTGAACACTATGATTTTGAGCTATCAATCAACTGAGTGTTTAATTGAACTACTAAACTCCTTTAGTAATCAATCTAAACATTATTTGTGGATAAACTCCTCTTCCAGTTTAAATCCTATGTGTGTGACCCTATAGGTCCATTTCACGTTGGCAGTGAAATTCCATAACGCTTATGACTTCACAAGTAAAGAGCGGTGCCTAGTCGCACATCAGTGCTACCCAAGTGAAATAGAAAGTTGGAGAACAACTTTCAATTCTACAATCTATGAATGGTGTTACAGTGAATGTATAATTCCTTTTTCACTGATATCTCGAATGAACTCAAGGCATCAAACAGTCATCCTATCAACGTTCGTTCACTTTCTTGATCTCAGAGTAGATTGAAAGAGATATGTATGACATCAATATCATATACTGATTTATACATGCGTGCGCACACCTATCTCAATCCTACTCATCAAGTGGCCATGGATATCAAACTCCCTCATGAGGGAAAATCCCATATCTATCACTCACCCCTCAAAAGCCCCATGTGTCAAAGCCACCCAATCATCACCTTTATAACAACCCATGTTTCAGGAGTGCGTTTGATGATGTCAAAGTGTACCCAATGACATGTGTTGAGTGTAGTGATTTTAGGTCTAAGAATCACACTCACCACCATCACTGTGAGAACTGACTGTGACTACCATATCATGGTTCCATGTGTCAAACTCTTGGTGGGTTTTTCCGGTACACTTGTTCTCTAACAAGTAACTATGTGTTTGGTTTGATACCTCCATATCATGACTAATGAGATTCTGTCATCAACCAACACCACAATCTAGTCTTGTGTGTCATTTTTGTCTATCTACCTTCCACAATGTCATCTGACTAGGGACATAATAAGAATGTACAAACTCTTAGCATCCATATGATCTCATCGTTCAGGTCCTGAACCTAAAAGCATATGTCATTGAGTATTGTCATTCTCTAGACATTCAATCTGTTCTATCATTATCTCATATGACTGAACCAGAAAGAATTGGAAGCTTTCCTTTGATGCTTATCAAATCAATCTTAATGTATCCCACCAATCATCCCATGATTGGCTCTCAGGGCATACGTACCAACAGACTCCCACTTGCACTGTGAGCCAATCACCATTGAATCATATTCATAGTGATCTTCAAACATGTCCCCCATGTTACTGTACTCTAGTGCTAACATAGTGAGTTATGGAAACACCTTGCCAAAGTCATTATTAACTGCATCACTCTCATCTCTTCGTTATACATCACTCTTATGAGATGGAGTTGCCGTAATATGCGATCTAGTATTCCTATGATAACTTTTAGCCACATTGCATGACCAAGTACTTCTTACTTGTCATCAATGACCGAAATATCTATAAGTTCATCTCTATGAACTCATAGATCCATATAGTATCCACTGTTGTTCTCTAACACACAGATACTCAGCTTTTCCTTTTAAATAGCTTTATTGGAACGTTTCCAATAATCAACAAACATTCACTTTTATATATCATATATATATTGCGATTAATTTTCTATCCTTTTCGGAAGTTCGCTTCAGTATAACTCTTTATAGTGAACCCTTCCTTATTTCCATAGAACTAGTACTTCTAAAGTACTTATCAAGCTCTCATGGTATTCCAGTAACCCTTACTGGAACTAGACAGACATCCACTCATCATGTCCCACATACGAGTTATCAGGATGAGCACATCATATTGTCATGTCCTACATACAAGATGATGAATGCACTTTATTTTTCTATGTCCATACATGCAAGATAATGGGATGATTACATACATGAGTGTTCCCATTCTTCATAAGAATTGGACACTTGGCCTTGGGATACCAACTCCATGTAACATGGATAGGTTTTTTCCCACTGAATCTATGTACACTGAACCCTTCAATATAGATTTCTAATGTATGCTCTCTCTTTTCAGGTCAAGAGGTTTTCGATAACTATCTCTATAGATCTCTATTCCTATAGGAAACATCTCTATCTTCCTTAAAGATAATTTCCACTTTGGATTTCCATTCTAGAACTTTTCCATTTCACATCTACACATGGAATGTGAATACACTCCCACTAAATCACATATCCCTTCTTTATCTTTGACATATCGGTCAAACCCTTTGACTATATCATCAAAATAAAGATCCAGATCGGAGTTTCTTGTACTTAATCAATAACATTGATTAATCCATTGTAACTTATAGACTTCATATGCATTAATGGATTCATAAACCTTATAGGTTGTGTCACATACACATCTTTGTTTTATTTCTCATAGGAATGCAGTTTTAGTATCCGTATGCAAATCTCTTAGTCATTAAGTTGCAATTAACAAGCATCATCCTTCTAAAATATTATCCATGTGTCTTAACACTTAAGACTGTTTTGCACTTATGGATTTTATCCCAATGGGTGCTACCAACAAGGTCATACCTTATGGTTTACATGGAAGTCACTTAGGATGTAATGGTCATAACCATAACTCAAAATATGATCCCTCATTCTCATCTAGATAGTTGACTCATCACATGACCAACTCATCATATAGATAATCGAGGTGTATCTGTCAAGGATATAAGAACTCACAACTCTTTGTGATTCTTAATGTCCTTTATTAGTGTGGGGTATTCTTTATTTAAGAAGAAATTAGTTATTTGATAATCATCCTCTAACTCCTTAGAGTATGACTCCTTTTGATTTAGACATCACCATGCCTTAATCATGAGTTCACTATGATACACTATCATAATCACTCATAAGGATCTCAAACATTTAGTTCAAGTATTTCATTCATTGATCTCATCAAGAATTAACACTTCACCAAATTCGTATTTCATCTATGATATTCTTGAACACTTCAAGATATTCATAACACCATTTGAAGTACTAGCATTAAGTCCAATAGGTATGTAAATACATCACATGTATTATACCTAATAGGATAATCATTCTCCCACTACCACTAGTGAATATCGATTTATCATGGTCAAGAGATCCATGTCTCTTATTGGTTCTCTAACCAAAAGAGTCTAGATGTATCCATCATATGGAAACTAGAAATGAATTTCTCATGATTTATGCTAATTTGATTGTTTGAGTTATCAATAACTTTTAGGTATCATTTTATCTTATGCATACCAAGTACCACAAGATAAACGAGGCATTGTCATAAAGATCATAACTTTGAAATAGAAACTTTATTAATTGCTATCATTGTCATACAATATGAAAAAATAATGTGTTTCTATCCATTGGCAAATATGAAATAGCAGTTCATAACTCTATTACATGCCTTCATGGATGAAAATAAACTAAAGTAATCTTATCTATGGTGGCAACTCTTTCCCCATTTATTGTGTGCTTTACATTTTATATCTTGGTATCATATACCTCAAAAAATGTTACAAGTTTATTTCATGACACCTTCAGGTGGAGACGTCTGTCGCCTCCTTCTTCTTTAGTTCTTCCAGATAGAGTGGACAATTACTTTTCCAATGTCCTGGCTTTTGACAATGGTGGCAATTGCCTCTCTTGGTCACACCTCCTTTGGCCTTGAGATCTGAAGATGCTTTGGGCTGCTGGCTAGCATCAGAACCCTTCTTGGCTTTGCCCTTGCCCTTGCACTTGGACTTGCCTTTCTTGCTGCTTATCATCATCACAGACTTAGGCTTGTCCTTCTTCATCTGTGTCTCGACTGTCCCCAACATGCCTAACAACTCTGTCAACAGCTTGTCAAAGTTGTTCATGTTGTAGTTCATCACAAACTGACTATAAGATTCTGGCAATGATTGTAGTATCACATTAGTAGCCAACTCTTGGCTTAGAGGAAATCCCAGTCTCGTCAGGTTCTTCACATACCCAATCATCTTGAGCGTGTGAGGACCAACTGGATCTCCTTCTGTCATTACACACTTGAACAACACCCTGGAGACATCATATCTCTCTTGCTGTGCTTGATCTTCATACATGTTCTTGAGATGCTGAATCATCTCAATGACACCCATGTTCTCATGTTGTCTCTGCAACTCGTGGTTCATGGAGCACAACATCAAGCACTTTGCATCAATGGCATCATCATAATGCTTCGTATAAGCACCCCTTTCTGCCTTTGGTGCGGTAGGAGTAGGTTCCTCTAGAACTTGAGTATCTAGGACATAGAGCTTTCACTCTTTAGTGAGAACAATTCTCAATGTCCTAAACCAGTCGTGGAAGTTACTCCCATTCAGCTTGTCATTCTCAAGGACCGATCGCAATGAGAAGTGATTGTTGTTTGTTGTCATTTGTACTACAAAAGGAAATATATGAAATTTAGTCCAAAACTCAATTTTGACTTAATAGATTGATTTGAAAAGTTGGCGATATAATTAGGACTTTAATTAATTATCACTCCCACTATTTTGTTCGAATTGATAGCCCTCACCATCAATTCGGAAGATTGCAGTGTACAACCTTCTAGTGGGCAAGATCCTAAAATCCTCTGAGTCATGGACCAGCTAGGGCTGTCACCCACAACTTAGATCTTCCAGGTAGGCAACTTTTGCCAATTGCATCATATGCAACTCTTGAAAGATGTCATATGCAACTCCTTGCCTGTTATGACCCACATTTCATTTTAACAGTAAGTACCTTGGTTAGTGCATAATTGAACTAGTTATGTTGAGATGAGTACTTGCTTTTGTTAATAGTGTTTTGAGCTTTGAGCTAGTGTTAATGTACCATTAGCTTGTTTTCTTGTCCTGAGGTTGAGGACAAGTTTGTGCTTAATCCGTTGCCGAAGAAATCATGCGAAACCGACCTATGAGTAAAAAGATATAAGCTTTTAGTGTGCAGGGACCTATGTGTAATTTCGGAAAGTTTTTGGGCAATTTACATCCGGCCCCCTGGGCGCCCTTCCTTATCCTTTCCTTCAGTTTTCCTTTATTAGTTCTGTTAACCGACCTTGGAACGAACGTATCGTTCATTCCTCTAGTTGCCGCCTGAGAAAAACAGAGAAAAGGGAGAGGGAGAGAGCGAGCTAGAGGAGAAGCTAGGCAACCAAGCCCCTCCTTCTCCGTTCTTCTTCGATTCCTTCATCTTCTCCAGCCAAATCAACCAGCTGCATCATCTTCTTCTTCTTCACCTTCTTCTTCCTCCTGCAACCGCGAAGAAGACGACCATGGAGATGGCCTAGGGAGCGAACGGTGCTTTCCCCTCCGTTCTTTCTTCTTGCCAACTGCTTGCTAGGTCATTCTGAAGCTATAGGAGTGATTCGGGTAAGAATCGTCCACCGAATTGACCCCAATCTCCTCTTTTATTTCTGCAATTTCCACCTCTGCGCAGGTTGCATGGCGTGCAACATCACAGAAAGCTGATATAGGGGATTTCTGTTTCTGCGCAGGTTGCACGGCGTGCAAAGTCAGATTGCACGGCGTGCAAAGTTACAGATAGCGGAACGAGTTTCAGCCCAGGTGCACGGCGTGCAAATCAGTTTGCACGGCGTGCAAAGGTGCAGAAAAGTAGAACAGAAGTGCACTGAAGGTGCACGGCGTGCAACCTAGGTGTACGGCGTGCACGCTGATGTAAAGGGCAGAATTAGGCGTGTTTGTGGACGTTTTTCGGTGTATACGAACACACCGAAGTGGGTGAGTGGCAGTTCATTTAGAAATCATTATTTAACTCATTTTAAATGCTTATTTACTTCAGTATCAGTTGATATGACTCTTAAACAGTGTAGCATGTACATTAAAGTATGTTAAGTTCATTGGAACATTGAAATGTGTGATATGAAAGAGGAAAAAGAGGAAAATTCTATATTTTACAGCTGCTATGTATTATTTCTGTTTAATTGTTTACTTGTTAATCGGTTAATAGACTTAGGTGTCCTAACACCGTAGAACCCCTCGAGAGGTCTGCACCTTGGGGTGAAACGACCTACTAGCGTGTGTCTAGATGGTCGGTGACTCGTGTTCAACAATAATCCGTGCGTGTGTCACGGTGGCACGAGGGTAGAAAAGCAGTGTTCAACAATAATCCGTGCGTGTGTCACGGTGGCACTGGGAAAGAAAGAAAACTTGGTTATCTAACACCATTCGTGCGTGTGTCACGAAGGTAACCCTGTGAGACTCTTCGCCTGTGTGCTCAGGTTAAAGGAGGTGTCTAGAGTACACTCTTTTGAGAGTGCAATGAGGCCGTGTGAGCCTGAGAGTCCTGTAGTAGACCAGGACAGCAGTCAGACTTAGCATTTCCCGGGTGTGTTGCTAAGTCTTGTATGGTGGGACCATAGCATGAACTTGCTGCGGATCTTTATACGCAGAGTACACTGCATATATTTAGGGCAAATTAATAAAATGAATAAGTAATCATTTAGGATCACAGTAAATTTATAAATCTGTTTATTTATCTGAGATACCTGTTGATGCATAGAAATGTGATTATTACCTGTATATTTGCTATGTCAATAGAACTGCCCTGTTTGAACTGTATATTTATTTATTTCAGTTATAAACCTGATGAGTTGTTTAGTGATAGCTAAGTGAAATGTTATTCACTGAGCGAGTAGGCTCATCCCTCTACTCAAACATTTTCAGGTCAGCAACAGCATCAAGGATCAGAAGGATCGTTTCATCCTAACGCTTAGTTGATAGAAGGTTTGTAGTTAGTCTAGTTAGAGGTCTCTTAGTCCATTCCCCTCGATCTTCGGGACAAGGTGGGAGTGAGAGAGAGAATGTATACAAAGATGTAAATTAATGTTATGCTTTCTTTATGTTAATCAATGTATTATGCTGTAGACCTTGCTTGTATCTTTATTCAGTTAAATAGAAAAGTTCCTGCAGTTTGCTCAGTTTTCTGTTTACAGTTTAAACTTGGTTATTATTTAAATGCCTTGAATTGTTTTAAAAGGTGACGAATGGTTGGTTATGTGTTAATTCCACCTGTCGTGCCCTAATTTCGGGGTTTATGGTTAATGTGAAGTTTGGGCGCGACAATTTTTGGTATCAGAGCATAGGTTTGAGTACTTAGTTACTCAAGATCAGGGGATGATAAGAGACCAATAGGATTAAGGTTTAGGTGTCTTTCTTCTATCTGTAGTTTTCTAATAGGAAATATTCTATTATTGTTGGCTAAATGGACATCTATAAATCCCTTTGTTTTGATTATGACAAACATTTCATTCTTATTAATCTAACGAGCTACTTGAGTGTGCAGGACTAAGATGGATGGCAAAGCAACTAGGGAAAATCCACAAGCTAAAATGTTTATATTTTCATGCAATGTAATCATTGTTGTAAAAACTTGTACAAATATATAATGTACAAGTACTTAGAATTGCATGTAAATCAAGCGTTAGATTTTCCCTAGCCAAATACCATAGTTAGACATGTCATCCCATTTAAATAGGATCATTTATGCACACTAACACATATAATTAGTGCCTAAATTGAAATCTTGAAACAGGATCATTCTCAGTCGACAAACTCATCGACCGAGACACTCTCGGTCGACAATCTTCTCGACTGAGAAAGATCTAAAGTAGCCGTTAGACACAACAGACAAGTTAGTTGGCAGTTGAAGAAAGACGTTGCAAATCACTTGTTCCAGAGAGCCTGTCGGTCGACAAAAGTTCGACCGAGTAGGTGTCTCGGTCGACCATTTGTCGACCGAGATGGTCTCTGACAGCAACTGCAGAATAAATTAATTAGCCGTTGTTAAAGCAACAACTTTGTATCTAACGGCTAGTTAAGCACTTAGAAACCCCTAGAAGTTGTCTAGAACGTCCTTAAGCATACTTAGGCCATTCCTATAAATAGGACAAGCCATAGGACACTAGAATTCACTTGTTACACTTGAGAATACACTTGAGCATACTTAAGCAATCTGTTGCAAGCAATTTGAGCACTGTGATCTTTGGCATACTTTCTCCTTAGCTCAATTTCGTGTCCTATAGGCTAGAATCTCCTACCCACAGCAATCACAAGTTCACACACTTGGTTAGGAGATCTATACGCTTGATCTAGGCATATCAAGCCTTGGGCTTAAAGGATAAGTTGTAATTTCCTTTTCCTTTCTTGTTCCTTTTTATTATTTGTACTCTCCTTGCTACTCCTAGGGTTGGAGGCTGTGGATTGGAGAGGGTTGACTTCTCAGGTGGAGAAGGGGACTTCAAGCTACTTCAAGAAGGCTATCGCAAGGGAAGCTACTTCAGAAGGCTGGTGCAACGGGAGTTGGTGCATCTACTTCAAGGGAAGGCTGCTTCAAGGTTGGGCGATTACTTCTAGGTGAAGGCTGCTTGAAGGGTTTGGGAAAAGAAATTGTATTTTATGTAAAGTCCTTGTGAGGTAATAAAATAAATTTCTTTTCAAATCCCGGTTGGGTAAGCAACCGGGTAGTAGACTGACGGATATAGTATTTGCTATAGTTGGAACCACTCTAAACCCTGTGTCTCCTTGTCCAATATCTTCATTGTGGTTGTTTGAGTTTAAATTATTATTAAAATCTTTATAAAACTCTATTCACCCCCCTCTAGTAGTTTTTAATTGGTATCAGAGCAAGGCTTCAAGGAACCCTAACAAGGTCTTGAAGAAATGGGTGATGGAGTGCTCAACAACCTCAACATTGAAGGGACACTTGTTGCTAGACCCCCAGCGTTCGATGGGACAAACTACCAATATTGGAAGAGAAGGATGCAATTCTATTTCTAAGGAATCAACTGGGATCTATGGAGAATGGTGTCTACTCCATACATGCTCCCTCAAAATGAATTTGCGGAATGGGATGCAAACACGGTAAAACTAGCTCAAATGAATGCAAAAGCTGTAAGTATATTATATTGTTCTATTTCGGTAGGAGAATTTAATAGAATATCAAATTGTGATACAGCTTATGATATTTGGCATAGACTGTCCATAACCTATGAGGGTACAGTCCAAGTTAAAAATTCTAAAATTAGCTTGCTTAAAACGAAGCTTGAACATTTTCGTATGGATCCAAATGAATCTATTAGTGAAATATTTTCAAAATTCTCTATCATTGTTAATGGTTTAAGTGCCCTAGGAAAACCTGTCCTTGAGGAAGATCAAGTCTCAAAAATCCTTTGATCACTTCCTCCAAAATACAAGCCAAAGGTGACAGCCATTGAAGAAGCAAACGACCTCACACGACTCAAAATGGAGCAACTCATCGGAAATTTAGAAGCTCATGAAGCAGATCTAGAAGAGGAAGAAAGAAGAGAACGTGAACGTCAAAATGGGAAGAAGAAGGATGTGGCTCTCAAAGCTTCAAAAGTCATCACATAAGAAAGTGAGGAGTCGAGTGAAGAAGAAGGAGAAGAAGCCTTGATCGTCAACGGTAAGAAATACAAAAGGTTTAAAACTAACAAAATTTCTAGTTCTTCTACCCCTCCTAGGTGCTTTGAATGTGGGAAGAAAGGGCATTTCAAAAATGAATGTCCCAAAGCAAAGAAGGGAAAGAAAAGCTCACACAAGAAGAAAGGAGAAAAAGCCTATAAAGCTGCATGGGATGAGTCAAGTGAGAGTGAAAGCGGAGAAGAGGTGGAATGTCTAATGGCAAGAGAAGACAATGAAGACTCTCAAGAGGTAAGCCTAATTGATCTTCCTAAAGAAGAGTTAGTTACAAATTTACAAGAAACTCATGATAAATATATTGATGCCAAGAAGAAACTAAAGAAGGCTATAAAATCAAATAATGAGCTCATTGCCAAATTAGATGAACTTTCTTCTGAAAAGAACAACACTGATCTTGAGAATCTATCTTTAAAAACATCTTTAGATGATTGTACTAGAAAGCTACTCACTTTAGAAACAAATGTTGATCTTCTTTCTAAAGAAAAGACTGAATTGTTAGCTAAACTACAAGATTTTCAAACTCAGCCTATTTTGTGTAACCATTCGGACTATGATAATCTTGTAAAGGAAAAAGACTCATTATTTTCTGATTTAGATCAAGCAAGAAAAGATCTACACAAGAAAATGAATGACATTGCTATGTTACAAAGAGAACTATATGAGTTAAGAAGAAAAGATATACTTGATAACATACTAAAAGTTGGCACTGTTTACAATGGAAGAAAAGGTGTGGGATATGCTCCAAAGAAAACTCAACCCAAAAGAACTCAAACTAGGTTTGTACCTAAGAACACAATGGCTAGAAAGAGAAATGAAGTTGATTCTATTACTTGCCATTTCTGCTTACGTCTTGGACACTATTCCTTTTCATGCCCCTACAAGACTAAGGAGTCCGACTTAGTTTGGATCCCAAAACCCCAAACTTAGTAGAGTGGAATGTAGTTGAGATATGACCAAAATGCTTTATTTTGCTATTTACATTGTCTTATCTCAACTAAACAAAAGGTGTCATGCATATTGTTATTATTTTTTTGCATTGTTGTACTGAAACAGAAACCTTGTCGGTCGAAGTATTGTCGACCGAGCTTTAGATCGGTCGAAGTATTGTCGACCGACTGGATGACTTTAACAAATCAAAATTTACAGCACCTATTTCGGTCGAACATTGGTCAACCGAGCAAAGTTCTGCGTATCTTTGATTGTAATACAGTAACCTTCTCGATCGACAAATTGTCGACCGAGACATATGTCGGTCGAACAATTGTCGACCGACTGGACTTCTGTTTCAGATATTTTATATAAATCTGTATTTAAATTATTCTAACCATATCGGACCATCACATGGGTACCAAAATCTACATTTTAATGCAGGAATGGGTGGTTGACAGTGGATGTTCCAAACATATGACCGGAAACAAGGATGCATTCCAAACTTTTGAAGAAAAGAAAAGTGGAACAGTCACTTTTGGAGACAATGGTAAGGGCAAAATCGTTGGAATAGGTAATGTTGGTACAAACCTTGAAATTAAGAATGTTCTACTTGTTGATGGTTTGCACCATAACTTAATAAGTGTTAGCCAATTATGTGATAGTGGTTATGATGTGTTATTTAACAAAACCTACTGCAAGTTATTAATAGAAAATACTACAAATGTTGTTTATGAAGGAAATAGAGTTGGTAATCTTTATATTCTTAAACCTAACTCTATGAAAACAGTAGTAGGAAAATGCTTGCTTGCAAATGACAATACCTTACAAATATGGCATAAAAAGCTAGGACATGCTAGTTCACATGTTATCAAAAAGTTAGTAAAATATGATCTTGTTCGCGGATTGCCTACTTTATCTTTTGATCAAAGTGAAAACTGTGAACCATGCACAATGGGAAAGCAAACCAAAACATCTTTCAAATCAAAACATGTACTTAGCACCAGCAGATCATTAGAATTAATTCATATGGATCTATTTGGACCAATGAGGACACAATCAATTGGTGGTAAGAGATACTGCTTTGTGATTGTTGATGATTATAGTAGATATACATGGGTACATTTTATTGCAACTAAAGATGATACTATTCATGTTTTTATGCAATTTTGTTCAAAGATTGAAAATCTCTTACAAAATAAAATATGTACCATTAGAAGTGATCATGGTGGGGAATTTGAAAATCATACATTTGAAGAGTTTTGTACATCTCAAGGATACACTCATAATTTTTCTGCTCCACGCACCCCACAGCAAAATGGTATAGTTGAAAGGAAAAATCGATCACTACAAGAAATGGCTAGAACTATGATGCTTGAACATAACACACCCAAAACCTTTTGGGCTGAAGCTGTAAACACTGCATGCTATGTGCTAAATAGAGTAATTGTTCACTCTTATTTAAAGAAAACTCCATATGAACTCATACATTTTAAGAAACCTAGAGTTGACTATTTTCATACCTTTGGCTCCACATGCTACATTTTAAATACCAAAGATGATAGAGACAAGTTTGATTCTAAATCACACAAAGCATTCTTTTTGGGATATTCCACTTCTAGCAAAGCTTTTAGAGTATATAACACTATCTCTAGAAAAGTTGAGGAATCCATTCATGTTTCTTTTCATGAGGAGTCAAAATCTAGAAATCACTGATCTCACTAATCAATTCGAAAATCTAACCATACCAAATGATAGTGAGAAAGTTACTACATCCAATCCCCAAGTTGAAACACAACCTACACCTAGGCTTATCAAGGATCATCCCTAAGAACTGATTATTGGAGATCCAAATGATAAGGTCAAAACTCGGTCTTCCTTCAAAGATGTTGCAAACATGGCTTTTGTTTCTATCATTGAACCTAAAAAGATATCTGAAGCTCTTAAGGATGATTATTGGATAATAGCCATGCAAGAAGAATTGAATCAATTCACTAAAAATGATGTATGGGATTTAGTTCCTAAACCACAAGATAAAACCATAATAGGAACTAAATGGGTTTTTAGGAACAAGCTAAATGAGTCAGGAGAAGTAATAAGGAATAAAGCTCGGTTAGTAGCACAAGGATATAATCAACAAGAAGGAATAGATTTTGATGAAACATATGCACCCGTAGCTAGACTTGAAGCTATTAGGATGTTACTAGCTATTGCTGCCCATAAAAACATTAAGCTCTATCAAATGGATGTCAAAAGTGCATTTCTAAATGGCATTATTCAAGAAGAAGTTTATGTTGCCCAACCACCTGGCTTTGAAATACCGGAAAAAGGTGACTATGTTTATAAACTTAAGAAAGCACTTTATGGTTTAAAACAAGCACCTAGGAATTGGTATGAAAGGCTCAAAACATATCTTTTTGATAATGACTTTTCTATTGGAAATTCAGATTCTACTTTATTTTTCAAAACATATACATCTGATTTCCTAGTTGTGCAAATATATGTTGATGACATTATTTTTGGAGCTTCAAATGATTCATTGTGCACACAATTTAGTGATATTATGCAAAAAGAATTTGAAATGAGCCTCATGGGTGAACTAACTTTCTTTCTTGGTTTTCAAATTAAGCAAACACATGCATGAATTTTCATAAGCCAAGAAAAATATACTAAAGAACTATTAAAACGTTTTGGGATGGATCAATGCAAACATGCTACTACTCCTATGGCTACTTCTGTCAAAATTGATAAGGATGAAAATGGGGAACCTATTGATGATTCCTTATATAGAGCCATGATTGGTAGTTTGCTTTACTTAACGGCTTCTAGACCGGACATTATGTTTTCTGTTGGTCTTTGTGCTCGATTTCAATCACAACCTATGCATTCTCATTTTCTAGCAGTCAAACGAATTCTTCGTTATCTAGCCGGTACTACTTGCTTTGGTTTATGGTATCCAAAAGGACAATCTTTAGATTTTAAAGCTTATACTGATGCGGATTATGCTGGTTGTTGACTTGATCGCAAGAGTACTAGTGGTGGCTGTTTCTTATTAGGGAGAGCTTTAGTATCTTGGTTCAGCAAGAAACAAAATACGGTTGCCCTATCTACAACTGAAGCTGAATATATGGCAGCCGGGTCTTGTTGTGCTCAAGTGCTTTATATGCAACATGTGTTAAGCGATTATGGTTTTAATCTGACATCTACACCTATTTTCTGTGACAACACGAGCACCATTAACTTAGCACACAATCCTATTTTACACAGCCGAGCTAAACATATTGAAATCCGTCATCATTTTTTAAGGGATCACATCTCAAAAAATCACGTTTCCCTTCATCATGTTGATACGGAAGATCAATTGGCTGATATTTTTACAAAACCGCTTCCACTAGATCATTTTAACAACATTAGGAAGCAATTGCTTATCACTCCTTTGGAGGATGTTTTCTTTGACATTTGTGCTACTTAAACAAAAACTCTTGCTTACATTTTTGGCTTTTAAATGGACATTTTTTCTTTCATTAGATTTGATGGGATATCTAATTAAGGGGGAGTTTTTCTTAAACGATTATCTTTTTGAAATGACAAAGGGGGAGAGATAAATATAAAACTAAAATTTAGAAATTATGTAAAACTCAATTAATGAGTTTCATAAATAAACTCTTGGCTTTACATTGAAAGTTGCTATATTCCCAAATGATCTGGATTTCATGTTCCATAATTCATGGGGAATAATAAGCACACATTTTATACACAAGAGAAAAGCTACACAAGGTAATCTAAAGGTATGAAACTCATATGTTTTATATTTCCTTTATTTATATTTTGGAAATGTTTGTCATCTTCAAAAAGGGGGAGATTGTTGGCTAAATGGACATCTATAAATCCCTTTGTTTTGATTATGACAAACATTTCATTCTTATTAATCTAACGAGCTACTTGAGTGTGCAGGACTAAGATGGATGGCAAAGCAACTAGGGAAAATCCACAAGCTAAAATGTTTATATTTTCATGCAATGTAATCATTATTGTAAAAACTTGTACAAATATATAATGTACAAGTACTTAGAATTGCATGTAAATCAAGCGTTAGATTTTCCCTAGCCAAATACCATAGTTAGACATGTCATCCCATTTAAATAGGATCATTTATGCACACTCACACATATAATTAGTGCCTAAATTGAAATCTTGAAACAGGATCATTCTCGGTCGACAAACTCATCGACCGAGACACTCTCGGTCGACAATCTTCTCGACCGAGAAAGATCTAATGTAGTCGTTAGACACAACAGACAAGTTAGTTGGCAGTTGAAGAAAGACGTTGCAAATCACTTGTTCCAGAGAGCCTGTCGGTCGACAAAAGTTCGACCGAGTAGGTGTCTCGGTCGACCATTTGTCGACCGAGATGGTCTCTGACAGCAACTGCAGAATAAATTAATTAGCCGTTGTTAAAGCAACAACTTTGTATCTAACGGCTAGTTAAGCACTTAGAAACCCCTAGAAGTTGTCTAGAATGTCCTTAAGCATACTTAGGCCATTCCTATAAATAGGACAAGCCATAGGACACTAGAATTCACTTGTTACACTTGAGAATACACTTGAGCATACTTAAGCAATCTGTTGCAAGCAATTTGAGCACTGTGATCTTTGGCATACTTTCTCCTTAGCTCAATTTCGTGTCCTATAGGCTAGAATCTCCTACCCACAGCAATCACAAGTTCACACACTTGGTTAGGAGATCTATATGCTTGATCTAGGCATATCAAGACTTGGGCTTAAAGGATAAGTTGTAATTTCCTTTTCCTTTCTTGTTCCTTTTTATTATTTGTACTCTCCTTGCTACTCCTAGGGTTGGAGGCTGCGGATTGGAGAGGGTTGACTTCTCAGGTGGAGAAGGGGACTTCAAGCTACTTCAAGAAGGCTATCGCAAGGGAAGCTACTTCAGAAGGCTGGTGCAACGGGAGTTGGTGCATCTACTTCAAGGGAAGGCTGCTTCAAGGTTGGGCGATTACTTCTAGGTGAAGGCTGCTTGAAGGGTTTGGGAAAAGAAATTGTATTTTATGTAAAGTCCTTGCGAGGTAATAAAATAAATTTCTTTTCAAATCCCGGTTGGGTAAGCAACCGGGTAGTGGACTGACGGCTATAGTATTTGCTATAGTTGGAACCACTCTAAACCCTGTGTCTCCTTGTCCAATATCTTCATTGTGGTTGTTTGAGTTTAAATTATTATTAAAATCTTTATAAAACTCTATTCACCCCCCCTCTAGTAGTTTTCAATTATATCATTGCAGATGGCAGGAAGAGGCTTTGATCGTGATGATCAAGCTGAGAGCCATGTTGGCCCTAATCCTCGGTACTTGGGTCCAGGTGGTGGTGATCACGTGGATGAAGCATCCAGGATGTACAGGATGTTCCTGGAGACCAAAGAAAGGTACAAGGCTATTAGGCGAGAATCTTCTTCTACCAGCAGTAAAGATCTGATGCGATCTTATGAGCTTGTGAAGAAGCTTGGTGGCACAGAGTTCAGTGGCACCACAGATCCCGCCGAAGCTGATGAGTGGTTTAGACAGATAGAAAAGGTCTTTCGTTTGATGGAGCTTTCAGAAGATAAGAAGATCAATCGTGCAATCTACCTTTTGACAGGAGATGCAGAGTTGTGGTGGCGTGGTGTGGAAGAAAAGAGGGGAGGTACAGAGCTTTCCTGGCAGGATTTCTCTGAGGAGTTTCATCTCAAATTCTATCCACCCACTTTTCTTAATGAGAAAATCAGGCAGTTACAGAATATTAAGCAGGGGAACATGACAGTTACAGAGTATGAAGCACTTTTCACACGGTTAGCTAATTTCTATCCGCAGCTTGTTCCCGACAACATAGAAAGATGCAGAAGGTTTCAGGAAGGGCTAAGGCCAGAAATTCGGCATACAGTTTCTGCTACTAGCAGGAGGAACAGAGAGCACTTTGGCGAGTTTGTTGAGGCCGCCAGACAGGTTGAAGAATTTGTGAATGCTGACAAGGTGCCTGAGTCTAAGAAGAGATCTGCAGACTTCAGTAGAGGGCAATCCAGTAGTGGATACAGAGGTGGAGGTAGAGGTTTCTTTTCTAAACTTGGGCGTGGCCTGGGTTGTTTCGGCAGGCAGAGATCTGAGGATGTCACTACTTCTAGAGGCAGAGGAGGATACAACCCAGGAAGATGGAGCAGTGCCGTTAGTGGACAGTCTTCGGGATCATCTACCTCAGTGACTGGTCCACAGAGGCAGGAAATGCGAGTATGTAACACCTGTGGAAAATCTCATTCTGGGCAATGTTGGGGTTTAGATTATACGGGATGTTACCATTGTGGGCAGATAGGACATATAAAGAAGTTTTGTCCTCAGTTTCAACCAGCAGCATCACAAGCTTCTCAGTCTCAGTTTTATGATGTTCAGAGACAACCTCCAGCTGAAGGACCGAGTTCTTCTATAGCTTCTGGTTCCAGAGGTGGTGGAGTATCCAGTGGCAGAAGTGGTCAAAGAGGACAACGTGGCAGAGGGAGAGCGGCAGCACGTTTCTTTTCTTTGACACCTCAGGAAGGTATAATCTCATCACAAGTTGTTACAGGAGAGATGCTTTTGTTTAATAGTATACCAGTTTCAGTTTTGATAGATCCGGGAGCTACTCATTCTTTTATATGACGTTCTTTAGTTGATGAACTTAATCTGTTAACTCAAGAGTTGGCAGATGAGTTAGTGTTGAGGGTTCCACTAGGTGGACCAACAGTTTTATCCGAGTCTTGTCCCGGATGCTTGTTATCTTTTGGAGGTTTTACCTTCGCTGCTAATCTCATACCCTTGGATGTAAATACCTTTCAAGTCATCATGGGTATGGATTGTCTTGAGACATATCGAGTGCAACTCGATTGTTGGAAGAAGGAAGCTACCTTTCAACTAGGTGAATTTTCTTGTGTCTTTACTGGAGACAGGAAAGTTCTGCATACGTGCATAATATCAGCTGTTGTAGCTGATAAGATGTTACAGAAAGGATGTGAAGCGTTCCTTGCTCATGTGGTTGACACCAGAGCAGAAAAGAGCACTGCCAGTGTTTATGATGTGCCTGTGGTTCGTGAGTTCTCTTATGTTTTTCCAAAGGAGTTACCAGGCTTACCTCCTGTCAGAGACATTGATTTCGAAATTCAGATATATCCAGGTAGTCACCCAGTAGCACTACCAGCCTATAGAATGGCACCTGCAGAGTTGAAGGAACTCAAGGTGCAGTTGCAGGAGTTGTTAGATAAGGGTTTCATTAGACCCAGTTCTTCACCGTGGGGTGCTCTAGTCCTATTTTTTAAGAAAAAGGACGGTACCATGCGTCTCTGTATAGATTACAGGCAACTAAACAAGATCACTATAAAGAACAAGTATCCATTGCCGAGAATAGATGATCTGTTTGATCAGTTGCGTGGAGTGACGATCTTTTCTAAAATTGATTTGAGATCTGGATATCATCAGCTCCGAATAAAGGCTTTTGATATTCCCAAAACAGCTTTCAGAACCAGGTATGGGCATTATGAGTTTTTGGTCATGTCGTTTGGGCTGACCAATGCCCCAGCAGCCTTTATGGATATGATGAATCAGATTTTCAAACCGTTCCTAGATCAGTTTATTGTAGTCTTTATAGATGATATTCTGATCTACTCCAGAGACGATAAACAACATGAGCAACACTTGAGAGTAGTGTTGCAGTTGTTGAGGCAACATCAGCTGTATGCTAAGTTCAGTAAGTGTGAGTTCTGGTTGGCCGAGGTAGCATTTCTTGGACATGTTATCTCGATAGAGGGAATTAGCGTTGACCCTAAGAAAGTTGATTCTGTACTTCAGTGGGAACAGCCTAAGACTCCTACTGAGATCAGAAGTTTCTTTGGTTTGGCAGGTTATTACAGAAGGTTTATACAGAACTTCAGTGTGCTAGCATCACCCTTGACACGCTTGACGAGGAAGAATGCACCGTTTGTTTGGTCTGATAACTGTGAGAAAAGTTTTCAGATCTTGAAGAGGAAGCTGACTTCCGCACCAGTGTTGGTTTTGCCAGAAGCAGAAATGGGTTATACAGTGTTATGTGATGCTTCTAGGAGAGGTTTGGGCTGTGTACTGATGCAAGAAGGCAAAGTTGTGGCTTATGCATCTAGACAGCTTAAGAAGAATGAAGAGAACTATCCTACTCATGATCTGGAATTGGCTGCTATAGTTCATGCTCTTAAGACATGGCGTCACTACCTGTATGGTGAGACATGTCAGGTGTTTACAGACCATAAGAGCCTGAAATATATCTTCACTCAGAAAGATTTGAATCTGAGACAGCGCATATGGCTTGAGCTGATCAAAGACTGTAATGTGACAATCGATTACCATCCTGGTAAGGCGAATGTTGTAGCTGATGCCTTGAGTAGAAAGTCAAGTTCAACAGTTGATGCATTTTCTATGGCATGTTTCAAGAGAGACTTGCTTGTAGATATGCGGAAATTGAACTTAGACTTGAATGTGACAGGACAGAGTGGGTCGATTGCTCAGATGCAGGTCAAACCTACTTTCTACCAACAGATTAAGGAGTTGCAACAGAATGATGATGGGTTGAGGCAAATCATGCAGGAAATGTCAGAAGGTAAGAGAACAGAGTTCTGGTTTTCTGATGAGGGTATGTTGTATCTTCATGATAGGTTGTGTGTACCTGGGAATAGTGAGTTGAAAGAGCAGATTCTTGAAGAAGTGCATACTTCTATGTATGCCATGCATCCAGGTAACACCAAAATGTACATGAATCTCAAAGAGCTGTACTGGTGGTCTGGTATGAAAAGAGATGTGGCTGAGTACGTGGCTAGATGTGGAGTGTGTCAGCAGGTTAAAGCTGAGCATCAGAAACCTGCTGGTACCTTACAGTCGCTTCCTATACCAGAGTGGAAATGGGAACACATCACGATGGACTTTGTGGTAGGATTACCCAGAATGCCTAAGGGTTCCAACTCGATATGGGTGATTGTAGATAGACTAACTAAGTCTGCTCACTTTCTTCCTATCAAGTCAACCTTTGACGTTCCAAAACTGGCTAAAGTTTATGTGGACGAGGTAATCGGATGACATGGGATTCCAGTTTCCATTATTTCTGACAGAGATCCAAAGTTTACATCTAGATTCTGGAATCAGCTACATCATGCGTTGGGCACAAGACTGAAGTTCAGTATAGCGTTTCACCCGCAGACAGATGGTCAATCTGAGAGGACCATTCAGACCCTTGAAGACATGCTGAGAGCATGCGTTCTACAGTTCAGAGGTAACTGGGAAGAACACTTAAGCCTGATGGAGTTTGCATATAACAACAGCTACCATTCTAGTCTTGGAATGGCCCCATATGAAGCTCTATATGGCAGGAAGTGTAGATCACCAGTTTGCTGGTATGAGGTTGGTGAGAAAGAAATTCTTGGACCTGAGATAGTCAATATGACTACAGAGAAGATATCTGTAATCAAGGAACAGTTGAAAGCTGCACAGGACAGACAGAAAAGTTATGTAGAGAGACGACGTCGACCTCTTGAGTTTGAGGTTGGAGACGAGGTTTACTTGAAGGTTTCACCATGGAAGGGAGTGCTGGGGTTTGGCAAGAGGGGTAAGTTGACCCCTAGGTATATGGGTCCATATCCTATTTTTGAGAGGATTGGACCTGTAGCTTACAGGTTGGATTTGCCGTCTGAGTTGGCAAATCTTCATGATGTCTTCCATGTGTCTATGCTGAAAAAGTGTCATCCCGGTACAGAAAAGATTCTAGATCCAGAACCGGCGCAGCTTAGAACAGATGTGTCCTATGTAGAAGGACCAGTGCAGATAGTTGATCACCGGATCAAAAAGCTTGAGAACCGGGAGATACCTTTAGTGAAGGTTTTGTGGAGGAATCACAATATAGAGGAAGCTACGTGGGAGCTTGAATCAGAAATGCGTAACAAGATTCCTTTTCTCTTTTAGGAATTTTGGGATGAAATTCTTATAAGGGAGGGAGATTGTTATGACCCACATTTCGTTTTAACAGTAAGTACCTTGGTTAGTGCATAATTGAACTAGTTATGTTGAGATGAGTACTTGCTTTTGTTAATAGTGTTTTGAGCTTTGAGCTAGTGTTAATGTACCATTAGCTTATTTTCTTGTCCTGAGGTTGAGGACAAGTTTGTGCTTAATCCGTTGCCGAAGAAATCATGCGAAACCGACCTATGAGTAAAAAGATATAAGCTTTTTAGTGTACAGGGACCTATGTGTAATTTCAGAAAGTTTTTGGGCAATTTACATCCGGCCCCCTGGGCGCCCTTCCTTATCCTTTCCTTCAGTTTTCCTTTATTAGTTCTGTTAACCGACCTTGGAACGAATGTATCGTTCATTCCTCTAGTTGCCGCCTGAGAAAAACAGAGAAAAGGGAGAGGGAGAGAGCGAGCTAGAGGAGAAGCTAGGCAACCAAGCCCCTCCTTCTCCATTCTTCTTCGATTCCTTCATCTTCTCCAGCCAAATCAACCAGCTGCATCATCTTCTTCTTCTTCACCTTCTTCTTCCTCCTGCAGCCGCGAAGAAGACGACCATGGAGATGGTCTAGGGAGCGAACGGTGCTTTCCCCTCCGTTCTTTCTTCTTGCCAACTGCTTGCTAGGTCATTCCGAAGCTATAGGAGTGATTCGGGTAAGAATCGTCCACCGAATCGACCCCAATCTCCTCTTTTATTTCTGCAATTTCTGCCTCTGCGCAGGTTGCACGGCGTGCAAAATCCGTTTGCACGGCGTGCAACATCACAGAAAACTGATATAGGGGATTTCCGTTTCTGCGCAGGTTGCACGGCGTGCAAAGTCAGATTGCACGGTGTGCAAAGTTACAGATAGCGGAATGAGTTTCAGCCCAGGTGCACGGCGTGCAAATCAGTTTGCACGGCGTGCAAGTCAGTTTGCACGGCGTGCAAATCAGTTTGCACGGCGTGCAAAGGTGCAGAAAAGTAGAACAGAAGTGCACTGAAGGTGCACGGCGTGCAGCCTAGGTGCACGGCGTGCACGCTGCTGTAAAGGGCAGAATTAGGCATGTTTGTGGACGTTTTTCGGTGTTTACGAACACACCGAAGTGGGTGAGTGGCAGTTCATTTAGAAATCATTATTTAACTCATTTTAAATGCTTATTTACTTCAGTATCAGTTGATATGACTCTTAAACAGTGTAGCATGTACATTAAAGTATGTTAAGTTCATTGGAACATTGAAATGCGTGATATGAAAGAGGAAAAAGAGGAAAATTCTATATTTTACAGCTGCTATGTATTATTTCTATTTAATTGTTTACTTGTTAATCGATTAATAGACTTAGGTGCCCTAACACCGTAGAACCCCTCGAGAGGTCTGCACCTTGGGGTGAAACGACCTACTAGCGTGTGTCTAGATGGTCGGTGACTCGTGTTCAACAATAATCCGTGCGTGTGTCACGGTGGCACGAGGGTAGAAAAGCAGTGTTCAACAATAATCCGTGCGTGTGTCACGGTGGCACTGGGAAAGAAAGAAAACTTGGTTATCTAACACCATTCGTGCGTGTGTCACGAAGGTAACCCTGTGAGACTCTCCGCCTGTGTGCTCAGGTTAAAGGAGGAGTCTAGAGTACACTCTTTTGAGAGTGCAGTGAGGCTGTGTGAGCCTGAGAGTCCTGTAGCAGACCAGGACAGCAGTCAGACTTAGCATTTCCCGGGTGTGTCGCTAAGTCTTGTACGGTGGGACCGTAGCATGAACTTGCTGCGGATCTTTATATGCAGAGTACACTGCATATATTTAGGGCAAATTAATAAAATGAATAAGTAATCATTTAGGATCACAGTAAATTTATAAATCTGTTTATTTATCTGAGATACCTTTTGATGCATAGAAATGTGATTATTACCTGTATATTTGCTATGTCAATAGAACTGCCCTGTTTGAACTGTATATTTATTTATTTCAGTTATAAACCTGACGAGTTGTTTAGTGATAGCTAAGTGAAATGTTATTCACTGAGCGAGTAGGCTCATCCCTCTACTCAAACATTGTCAGGTCAGCAACAGCATCAAGGATCAGAAGGATCGTTTCATCCTAATGCTTAGTTGATAGAAGGTTTGTAGTTAGTCTAGTTAGAGGTCTCTTAGTCCATTCCCCTCGATCTTCGGGATAAGGTGGGAGTGAGAGAGAGAATGTGTACAAAGATGTAAATTAATGTTATGCTTTCTTTATGTTAATCAATGTATTATGTTGTAGACCTTGCTTGTATCTTTATTCAGTTAAATAGAAAAGTTCCTGCAGTTTGCTCAGTTTTCTGTTTACAGTTTAAACTTGGTTATTATTTAAATGCCTTGAATTGTTTTAAAAGGTGACGAATGGTTGGTTATGTGTTAATTCCACCTGTCGTGCCCTAATTTCGGGGTTTATGGTTAATGTGAAGTTGGGGCACGACAATTTTTGGTATCAGAGCATAGGTTTGAGTACTTAGTTACTCAAGATCAGGGGACGATAAGAGACCAATAGGATTAAGGTTTAGGTGTCTTTCTTCTATCTGTAGTTTTCTAATAGGAAATATTCTATTATATCATTGCAGATGGCAGGAAGAGGCTTTGATCGTGATGATCAAGCTGAGAGCCATGTTGGCCCTGATCCTCGGTACTTGGGTCCAGGTGGTGGTGATCACGTGGATGAAGCATCCAGGATGTATAGGATGTTCCTGGAGACCAAAGAAAGGTACAAGGCTGTTAGGCGAGAATCTTCTTCTACCAGCAGTAAAGATCTGATGCGCTCTTATGAGCTTGTGAAGAAGCTTGGTGGCACAGAGTTTAGTGGCACCACAGATCCCGCCGAAGCTGATGAGTGGTTTAGACAGATAGAAAACGTCTTTCGTCTGATGGAGCTTTTAGAAGATAAGAAGATCAATCGTGCAGTCTACCTTTTGACAGGCGATGCAGAGTTGTGGTGGCGTGGTGTGGAAGAAAAGAGGGGAGCTACAGAGCTTTCCTGGCAGGATTTCTCTGAGGAGTTTCATCTCAAATTCTATCCACCCACTTTTCTTAATGAGAAAATCAGGCAGTTACAGAATATTAAGCAGGGGAACATGACAGTTACAGAGTATGAAGCACTTTTCACACGGTTAGCTAATTTCTGTCCGCAGCTTGTTCCCGACAACATAGAAAGATGCAGAAGGTTTCAGGAAGGGCTAAGGCCAGAAATTCGGCATACAGTTTCTGCTACTAGCAGGAGGAACAGAGAGCACTTTGGCGAGTTTGTTGAGGCCGCCAGACAGGTTGAAGAATCTGTGAATGCTGACAAGGTGCCTGAGTCTAAGAAGAGATCTACAGACTTCAGTAGAGGGCAATCCAGTAGTGGATACAGAGGTGGAGGTAGAGGTTTCTTTTCTAAACTTGGGCATGGCCTGGGTTGTTTCGGCAGGAAGAGATCTGAGGATGTCACTACTTCTAGAGGCAGAGGAGAATACAACCCAGGAAGATGGAGCAGTGTCGTTAGTGGACAGTCTTTGGGATCATCTACCTCAGTGACTGGTCCACAGAGGCAGGAAATGCGAGTATGTAACACCTGTGGAAAATCTCATTTTGGGCAATGTTGGGGTTTAGATTATACGGGATGTTACCATTGTGGGCAGATAGGACATATAAAGAAGTTTTGTCCTCAGTTTCAACCAGCAGCATCACAAGCTTCTCAGTCTCAGTTTTATGATGTTCAGAGACAACCTCCAGCTGAAGGACCGAGTTCTTCTATGGCTTCTGGTTCCAGAGGTGGTGGAGTATCCAGTGGCAGAAGTGGTCAAAGAGGACAGCGTGGCAGAGGGAGAGCGGCATCACGTTTCTTTTCTTTGACACCTCAGGAAGGTATAATCTCATCACAAGTTGTTACAGGAGAGATGCTTTTGTTTAATAGTATACCAGTTTCAGTTTTGATAGATCCGGGAGCTACTCATTCTTTTATACGACGTTCTTTAGTTGATGAACTTAATCTGTTAACTCAAGAGTTGGCAGATGAGTTAGTGTTGAGGGTTCCACTAGGTGGACCAACAGTTTTATCCGAGTCTTGTCCCGGATGCTTGTTATCTTTTGGAGGTTTTACCTTCGCTGCTAATCTCATACCCTTGGATGTAAATACCTTTCAAGTCATCGTGGGTATGGATTGTCTTGAGACATATCGAGTGCAACTCGATTGTTGGAAGAAGGAAGCTACCTTTCAACTAGGTGAATTTTCTTGTGTCTTTACTGGAGACAGGAAAGTTCTACCTACGTGCATAATATCAGCTGCTATAGCTGATAAGATGTTACAGAAAGGATGTGAAGCGTTCCTTGCTCATGTGGTTGACACCAGAGCAGAAAAGAGCACTGTCAGTGTTTATGATGTGCCTGTGGTTCGTGAGTTCTCTGATGTTTTTCCAGAGGAGTTACCAGGCTTACCTCTTGTCAGAGACATTGATTTTGAAATTCAGATATATCCAGGTAGTCACCCAGTAGCACTACCAGCCTATAGAATGGCACCTGGAGAGTTGAAGGAACTCAAGGTGCAGTTGCAGGAGTTGTTAGATAAGGGTTTCATTAGACCCAGTTCTTCACCGTGGGGTGCTCTAGTCCTGTTTGTTAAGAAAAAGGATGGTACCATGCGTCTCTGTATAGATTACAGGCAACTGAACAAGATCACTATAAAGAACAAGTATCCATTGCCGAGAATAGATGATCTGTTTGATCAGTTGCGTGGAGCAACGATCTTTTCTAAAATTGATTTGAGATCTGGATATCATCAGCTCCGAATAAAGGCTTCTGATATTCCCAAAATAGCTTTCAGAACCAGGTATGGGCATTATGAGTTTTTGGTCATGTCGTTTGGGCTGACCAATGCCCCAGCAGCCTTTATGGATATATATGATGAATCGGATTTTCAAACCGTTCCTAGATCAGTTTATTGTAGTCTTTATAGATGATATTCTGATCTACTCCAGAGACGATGAACAGCATGAGCAACACTTGAGAGTAGTGTTGCAGTTGTTGAGGCAACATCAGCTGTATGCTAAGTTTAGTAAGTGTGAGTTCTGGTTGGCCGAGGTAGCATTTCTTGGACATGTTATCTCGAGAGAGGGAGTTAGCGTTGACCCTAAGAAAGTTGATTATGTACTTCAGTGGGAACATCCTAAGACTCCTACTGAGATCAGAAGTTTCTTGGGTTTGGCAGGTTATTACAGAAGGTTTATACAGAACTTCAGTGTGCTAGCATCACCCTTGACACGCTTGACGAGGAAGAATGCACCGTTTGTTTGGTCTGATAACTGTGAGAAAAGTTTTCAGATCTTGAAGAGGAAGCTGACTTCCGCACCAGTGTTGGTTTTGCCAGAAGCAGAAAGGGGTTATACAGTGTTCTGTGATGCTTCTAGGAGAGGTTTGGGCTGTGTACTGATGCAAGAAGGCAAAGTTGTGGATTATGCATCTAGACAGCTTAAGAAGAATGAAGAGAACTATCCTACTCATGATCTGGAATTGGCTGCTATAGTTCATGCTCTTAAGACATGGCGTCACTACCTGTATGGTGAGACATGTCAGGTGTTTACAGACCATAAGAGCCTGAAATATATCTTCACTCAGAAAGATTTGAATCTGAGACAGCGCAGATGGCTTGAGCTGATCAAAGACTATAATGTGACAATCAATTACCATCCTGGTAAGGCGAATGTTGTAGCTGATGCCTTGAGTAGAAAGTCAAGTTCAACAGCTGATGCATTTTCTATGGCATGTTTCAAGAGAGACTTGCTTGTAGATATGCGGAAATTGAACTTAGACTTGAATGTGACAGGACAGAGTGGGTTGATTGCTCAGATGCAGGTCAAACCTACTTTCTATCAACAGATTAAGGAGTTGCAACAGAATGATGATGGGTTGAGGCAAATCATGCAGGAAATGTCAGAAGGTAAGAGAACAGAGTTTCAGTTTTCTGATGAGGGTATGTTGTATCTTCATGATAGGTTGTGTGTACCTGGGAATAGTGAGTTGAATGAACACGATGAATATGCACCCTGCTAGGGTAGACCCACACATTCATCCTTCATGCTTCCACGAGATAGACGGTGCACTACGCTAGGGCGTGCCCACACTTGGCCGATCAAGCTTTTCACATGTGTCACATTTGGAAGGCATCTAAAACTTTAATATTTAATGAGGGATTTGGTTTTTATAGGTACATATACATATCCAATCACCACAATATATAGTATGTATCATATACATGCTATATCCGATAGAAAACATGTGAAACAATAAAAGTGATGATTATGGCCATCCTAATGTGATTCCTCGAGCCAAGAAAAGTCACAGTCATCTTGGTCTACATCACATGCAACCTGTCCATGATGAAGTGCTATAGCCATCCGAGTTGATCAACTCATCATATGAATGACCTGCTCATCCTGGTCGACCGTCTAGGTGCCACCAGCTGATCGGTTGGCTCCTCCAACCGATCGGTTCACCTGGTTGTCGTGCATCTCCTCATGGCCGCCACCCGATCATCTCGCTCCATGAACCGGTCATTTGGATCGCCAACCAATCGGTTCACACCTTGAACCGATCGTCTCAATTGTCGTTAGGTTGTCCGCCGTTCTTTGACATAACAGGAAATAAAAGAGCTATCCTATTTTACATTTGAATTGGGAAACCCTGAGTTACATTTGGGGGGAGCAAAGGTAAGAAATAAATCTCGTTATCTCGAGTTACATCAGGAATAAGAAGATAGGGAATTGGTGCACAAACTAAGATGCAAGCAACCACATACAACCAAGAACACATACATAGGGTTTATTGGCTATAACCACGCTATATATCCACCACAAAACACATTTAAGGGCGACACGTATCGAGTGCATTAATATTACATATCATATATGTATATTGGTAATTTTTGGATTTAGGATTGGACATGCATAAAGAGAATTTTATTCACATAGTATGTAATAAATAATGGTCACAAACAAAAATTGATCACATCGATAATCCTAAAGTATAGAGCAGTTGACGTGGCTCTGATACCACTGTTGGGTTTTAGGGGAGACAGAGAAGGCAGCGGAAACAAAAAATTTTCTTCTCCTAAACCTAGAATAAAGGAATCGCGTCAACGTCTATACAGTAGGAAGGATGGTTTGTTGAAGTATATCTTGTCCCGAGGCTTGCTCGACGACGTTACCTCACGGCTTGCGCAGTCTTCACCTCCGGTCTTGGATTGTGTCTGAGCAGCTCCTGGTCTCACCGGGACTGTCAGGATTGATGGTTGTCCTCCGAGTGGAAGAAGTCTCCCGCCTCTTAAGTAGTCCACACGGACCACCTGGAACTTCGATCTCCTTGTCCCACAAGGAATCGGAAGGAGTCTCCCCTCCTGTCGGCGTACTAGTGACCGACACACTCTCCTGCCACCAGTCGCTTTCTGCAGTTGTCTTTCCCTTGTTGTACCTCCCTTATCGAGTAGCACTTGCTCGGGCTCTCTCTCAGTTACCAAAACCAGAGAGAACAACTACATTGCAGAGCAAATGGTGCACTGAGTTGTGTTCCTGAGAAGCCCCCACTACCCCTATATATATAGGAGGGTCATGGGACAGGGTTATCTACCCCGGGCAATGTGGGATTAATGCAAGAGTAGAAGGGTTTGAGGTTTTCCACAAAACAACCAACTGCACCACCTGAACCGATCATTTCATGCATGAAATGGCCAGTTGGGGAGTTGAGTCGATCGATTCACACCTCAACCGATCAGTTGGGGTACCTGAGCCGATCCGTTCACTTTTGAGCCGATCGGTTCACAGTCCTGATCCAACTCAAATTGACTTTCAAATTTGTTTCTGATTAATCAAATATTAATCCTTGTCCAAATCGAATTTGTACAAGTGAAACAAATTGCATTTGCAAAATAGTCTTCTCACTTTCCAAACGATCTCGGTTGGTCATATGAATCGACCGGTTCAACAATTGAGTCGATCGTCTCATGACACATGAGCCAATCGTCTCACCAGTTGAACCGATTGGTTCATCAACATGAGCCAATCGGTTCAACTCTTGAGCCGATCGGTTGGGGCAGCAAACTTGTGCAAATCAGTCAATTGTTGTTTCAATCAATCCGATACTCTAATCAATCGGTCCAACACCTTGAACACTATGATTTTGAGCTATCAATCAACTGTGTGTTTAATTGAACTACTAAACTCCTTTAGTAATCAATATAAACATTGTTTGTGTATAAACTCATCTTCCAGTTTAAATCCTATGTGTGTGACCCTGCAGGTCCATTTCACGTTGGCAGTAAAAGTCCATAACACTTATGACTTCACAAGCAAAGAGTAGTGCCTAGTCGCACATCAGTGCTACCCAAGTGAAATAGAAAGTTGGAGAACAACTTTCAATCCTACAATCCGTGAATGGTGTTACAGTGAATGTATAATTCCTTTGTCACTGATATCCCAAATGAACTCAAGGCATGGAACAGTCATCCTGTTAACGTTCATTCACTTTCTTGATCTCAGAGTAGATTGAAGGAGATATGTATGACAACAATATCATATACTGATTCACACATACGTGCACACACCTATCTCAATCCTACTCATCAAGTGGCCATGGATATCAAACTCCCTCAGGAGGGACAAATACCATATATATCACTCACCCCTCAAAAGCCCCATGTGTCACAGCCACCTAATCATCACCTTTATAACAACCCATGTTTCAGGACTGCGTTTGATGATGTCAAAGCGTACCCAATGACATGTTTGAGTGTAGTGATTTCAGGTCTAAGAATCACACTCACCACCATCACTGTGAGAACTGACTATGACTACCATGTCATGGTTCCATGTGTCAAACTCATGGTGGGTCTATCCGGTACACTTGTTCTCTAACAAGTACCTATGTGTTTGGTTTAATATCTCCATATAATGACTAATGAGATTATGTCATCAACCAACACCACAATCTAGTCGTCTGTGTCATTGTTTTCTATCTACCTTCTGCAATGACATCTGACTAGGGACATAATAAGAATGTACAAACTCTTAGCATCTGTATGATCTCATCGTTCAAGTCCTGAACCTGAAAGCATACGTCATTGAGTACTGTCATTCTCTAGACATTTAATTTGTTCTATCATTATCTCATATGGCTGAACCAGAAAGAATTGGAAGCTTGCCTTTGATGCTTATCAAATCAATCTTAATGTATCCCACCAATCATCCCATGATTGGCTCTCAGGGCATACATACCAACAAATAAACGAGATGAGAAACCCAGAGATCAATCATAGAGCACCTAACTAATTAACCAATTACTATGAAAATGAGATTTGCATTGGAATAGGTAGTGAACTACACTATAGGAGTGGGTACTTCTTGCTACGAGATCTTTATCCAAGGATAGGGGTAATCAATATTAGTGTGTGCAGAGCAGAGTAAATTACAGTGTTATCCACAGTGAAACCATTGTTCTGAGGAATTCCCTCTAATTTGAGTAACTCAATCTGTAAGCTTATTTCATTTCAACATTTGTTTCTATTCAATCAAACCAATTCAAGTGTTTTACCAGCCTACCTGATCAGATCATAGTTAGTAGTAGTATTCTAGAGTTTGTTTCCCAGTGTTCTACTCGGGCCTCAAAAGGCTTGTATTACTTCGATACGTTCATTTGCGTATAACACACGATAAACATGTGCCACCTCTCTATTGGTGACTGTAGCTATTTGTGGTAACCACCCACCGTGGCATAGAATTGTGCGGAGTGTCACCCCTATAGTGGAGAGGTCTTTTTGGTGCGAGATGCTCTTCAAGAAGGAGGTCTAGATGTGCCTCGTGACTGTGGTCTCCTCCCTCACTCTATGAGATCATTGGGGGATTCACTAGTGGTTGATAGTGATAGGGAATGAAGAGCCCAAAGGGAAACTTGAGGTGGCACCGCCAAAGCTAGAGTTTGAAGATGAAGAGGAAGTAGGGTAAAAGGGCACAAAAATTTTGAGAAAATGAGGGGAAATGAAGAAGGAAAAAGAAATAAGGAAAATAGGGATATTAATTTGTTCCAATGGAGTGTAAAATAGCTGGATTGGATAGATAAAAAGGTGCTTCAACCGCCTATTCCCATCCTTGGGAGAAGGTGAGGAAGATGACATCATGGTTGTTGGTTCTTGGCCACATCCATGACCATCATATCCAAGGGTTATGATAGGCCAAGGGAAAACAAGTGGATTGCTGACATGAGTGGTCTATGTACAAGTGAGGAAGCATTTTCATTGGTCGACGATAGCTTAGTCAGATAGATGATGTGGATCATTAGCATTTAAAGACCGAAGTTTATTATTGTGTTTCTTTAGCAATATTGTTAAAATCATATCACCCAAAGATTAACTCCTACTTGCATAAAATTTGACCTTTATGCCAAACATTTACTATATTTCTTATATAAAAAGTTTAAATTCAAGACGGTAATGTTCAAGGTATTAAATTTTTTAAATTTATTTCAAAAGTCTAGTTATGCACTCAAATTTATTCAATTATACACAATCTGGCATTTGATCAAATCAAATTCATCATTTGAGCATAATGTGACTCAAAGTCATCCAATTTAGAGTGAGGGTGGTTATTGAACATAATAGAGCATCTTATGAGTCTGTATGTGAATTAATTGAATGAGAGAAAAGCCTAATTATCATAGTGGGTTAGGAACATCACCAAGAAAAAGGAGAATTAGGAAGCAAGAGAATCGACGTATGTATTTTTTTTTGCTTTTTAGTCAACCGAGTGTGTTACTCTCATCCAATAAAATGGGTACCCCTAACACCACAACCCAAACAATAACAATTTTCAGTGTCCATGGAAGAGTAGGAAAGGGGGTCGAATATACAACAAGAAAAGAAAAAGGAGAAAGGGGGATGGGAAGGGAATAGATAGACATCAAATCTGTTAATATACGAGAAGAAAAGAAAAAAGAAGCAGAAGAAACTTTTGTTGACCACTAGACAATCTTCAAATGCATCCCCAGAGCTGATCTTCAGAAGAACAAGAAGAATCTTTCAAGTATTGCACTAGCATAGGTAGCCACCTAATCAACAACATATCAAAGATTCATTCACCCCAATTAGAGAGACTATATAACAGGGCCAAGATACAATCCAAACACATATTATTCAAGAAAATAGATGTTCAAGACATCACTTTAGATCACAAGCTCACCAAATAGATTCAAAAAGTAGACCCAACATCTCCTTTAGGAAACAGCCTGATCTCAGACAAGATAGTAGATCATAAATGGTTTAGATCAAGAGTCCAATGTTCGAAAATCACCTTATTTCGATACCACCAGATATAGTACAAAATAGAAATTCTTGAATAAAAGGACCTATTGCGCATATATCTCGACATATCCTCAAAGGACAAAGGAAATCTATCAATGAGTTTACACTCACGAACGTTACCCCATATGAAAACAGTTGTAGGGGAATTAAAGAATAAATGAATGGTAGATTCATCAGAATTTATACACAGAAAACATATGGAAGTACAGAAAAATCCCTCTTAATCTGAGGTTTTTCATCACTGAGATATTGCTTCTAGCAATCTTCCATACTAGGATTTTTAAAATTTTGGGCCCATGGTGTTTCCACAACCATCTAGCCCAAGAAAGGCTAGGTTTTTAACCCTACAACACTCCGAGGTATCTGTAAGACTGATTTGAACTTTACCATTCAAGGAAATACAATCAGGCTTATTAGAACTAATGTCTGTAGAGCATGCACAATATTAAACAAGTAGACATTATTTAGAGAAAAGGTGATCAATCAAGGTGATTCAAATAAATAGTGTTATAATTTTACAAGTTAGTCAAAAGGAGGTATATTTAAGAGAATTATTAGGTACAATGGTAGAGGCATATATTATCATAAAAGATGATTACCAATTAGGGATTCTTTCCTTGATAAAATTCGCATAATAACATCACATGTATAAGAAGTACATGTAAACAACACTCGAACAAAATTATTTGAAGTAGGGCTAAGGCACCATTGAATATCAAGCCAATAAGTGGGTAGAGAAGAACACCCTAGGTAGAATAAGTGTGCCCCTATATATAATGATTTGGAAAGAACACTCTTGGTGGAAAATTCATGCCCTATGTATGTTTGTACACATGTACTACTACTAAAAATAAAATTAGTCTAAGTCATGCACAATTATAAAGCAAATTATAAGTTTAGTCAACATCGTTAGATCCAGGTAAAGGTGATTAGAACACCCATACATAAGCTAGGTTTAGGTCAAAGAACAATTCTTAATAATTTCATATGATCTCAGTAAAGAGTCTAGGAAATAATCTAAAATGAAAGGTGTATAATAAGATCATAAAAGTCAACACTCATACCTTTGTTGAAAACCTATGCATTCAAATCACAACTAAGGTCAAGGTTAGGGATCTTAAATCTTAGAAACAAGAAATATTCTAGGGTTTTCATTGTTTCATTCAATTCCTCAAAACCGTCAAAATTTATTTCAAATATTGAAATTAGGGTATGAAACCCACAAGATTGGCTGGAAAATAATGTTATTATTCTAAAGAGTATTTATTTATAATTTTCTAGATTTTATTAATTATTATCCAAGTTTATTGAGTTTACTGAATATCCAAACTAAAGATATATCTAAAAGACCAAACTACACCATAATCACAAAACAAAGTTAGATGCATGATAGGGAAGTAAAGGTAAATTGAACATCATATAACACCCGCAACAATGATTAACTCAAAAGCACAAAAAGATGGATATGCCTATATGCCACACCACCACCACCACCACCACCACCACCATCATCATCATCATCTAAGACTCAATCCCAACCATTTTGGGGTTGGCTACATGGATCCTTCTTTTCCAGTTAGCTCTATTATGGGTCACACTTTGGTCATGATGTAAAGATTCAAAATCTCACTTTATGAGTTCTTCCAAAGTTAATTTAGGCATACCTCTGCTTCATTTCATTGTTCTTGACTCAATAAGCTTGCTTCATATAGGTGCATTTGTCAATCGGCATTGCATGTGCCTATACCATCTTAGACGAACTTCACACAACTTGTCCTCATCACACACCACCCTCACTTTGTTCCTGATATAGTCATTCCTTAAACAATCCTTTCTTGTCTTTCCACACATCAATCTTAGCATACACATTTCTTCCACATTTATTTTTGTTGAAACCTTATTTCTTCACTTCCCAACATTCACTCCCATATAGCATGAATAGTTGTATAGCTATTCTATAAAACTTACTTTTTAATATGTGTGGGATCTTGTAGTCACATACTACTCTTCCACTCATCCACTTCAACCATCCTATTGTGATCCTATGACAAACATCATCTTGGACCTCACCCTCCTTTTCAATAATAGAACCCAAGTAATGAAATTTACCACATATCGATATATCCATTCCATATGACATGAATCTACAATTCACAATTCTAGATTGGATAAATTTACAATGCATATATTCAGTTTTGCTTCTACAGATCATAAATTCATTAGATTCCAATGCATTTCTTCATAGTTCAACTTTATCATTCAATGTTTCTTTTCTTTCATCAATCAATGCAATATCATCGAAGAAATAACATACACCAAGGGATATTATCCTAAACATGCTTTGTAAACCCATCCATAACAAGAACAAATAGATATGGGTTGATGTCGATCCCTTATGTAGCTCAATGGTGATAGGGAAACTTTGTGTCTCTCCTCCAGGAAACCAAAAACTTGTAGTTGAGTCATCATACATGTCTCTAATCAGGTCAATGTATTGAATCATCACACGCTTTTGATGCAAAACACTCCATGACACTTCCCAAGGTACTCAGTCATAGGCCTTTTCCATATCAATAAACACCACATGAAGATCTATTTTGTTTTCTCTGTACTTCTCCATAAGCCTCCTTATTAGAAAAATAGCATCTTTTGTTGATCCTCATGGCATAAAACCAAAGTGGTCATCTGATAAATGTGTTATCAATCTTATACTTTGCTCGATAATCCTCTCCCAAATCTTTATAGTGTGACTCATCAACTTGATACCTCTATACTTTGTGCATCTCTGAATATCTCCTTTGTTCTTGTAGATCAAAACAATAGTACAATTTATTCATTCATCCAACATAATCTTTGTCTTCATAATTTTGTTAAAGAAATTTTTTAACCGCATGGCTCCTTCATCTCCCATACTCTTCCATACATAAATGGGAATACTGTCTGGACCGCATGCCTTATTAATTTTCATCTTTTTCAAAGCATTCTTGACCTCGGATAGTGAAAGTCATCATGTGTAAGTGATATCTCTGGCATTCAAGTCGCTCGATCTCTAACTTTATTCCCACTATCTCTAGTTGAAAATTTTATGAAAGTAATTATTCTATTGGTTCTTCCTATCATCATTCTTCACCAACACTCTGCAATATTCATTTGTAATGCACTTAACTTGACTCAAGTCTCTTGTTTTCCTTTCACTTATACGAGCCATTTTATAAATATCCTTTTCCCCTTATATGGTGTCCAACTTCTTATACATCTCGTCAAAGTATCTGGCCCTTGCTCTTGAGCTGCCTTCTTAGCATCTTTCTTTGCTTGTTTTTATCTCTAAAAAGTTGCATCATATCTAGATTTGGGAAAGCTCCAATAGATATTCCTTTTGAGTTGAATAGCCTCTTGTACTTCATCATTCCACCACCATGTCTCTTTTTTTGGAGGCCCACACACTTTGGACTCTCCCAAGATCTCTTTGGAAATTTTTGTGATGTAGGAGCTCCCACATAGAGTTAACATCAGTATCCAATTTCCAAGTTCTCTCCTTGATAAGTTTATCATAAAGTGTCAAATTCTTTTCCCCTTTAATATTCCACCACTTGATCTTTATATCTTGTCTTCTGTTAGGCTTGTCTTTGTTGATCTTCGTGTTCATATCCAAAACCATCACCCTGTGTTGGGTGGTGAGTTCTTCCCTAGGAATTACTTTACAACCCTTGCAAATATAAAGTCATTCCAAGAAAAAAATTATGATCTCAAAACATGTCATCTTCTTGTTCGAACATTAAGGAATTCTAATTATAGAAGTGTACTATTATTAGCATAATTAAGACTGATCAACATGGGAGTTGATAGGAACATGGCTGAGTTTCTGGATAGGGAAATCACAGGGGAGGAAATAAAACAAGCAGTGTTCCAAATGTCTCCCAATAAAGCTCCTGGCTCGGTGGAAAGGGGAGCATTCCATAAAATAGTTCAATGATACTCTGGTGATTCTAATTCAGAAGGTGTAGAAACCCAAGGTGGTGGGAGAATTCTGTCCTATTAGCCTATGTAATGTGGTCTACAAAATTGCAACAAAAGTTCTGACAAATAGGCTAAAACCTTTCATGGACGACATCATTTCAACCAATGAGAGTGCCTTCATCCCGGGCAGAATGATCACAGACAATTCGTTGATTGCTTATGAGCGTTTTCATGCTATGAAAGGAGGTAAGGGGGGTAAAAAAGGTTAGATTGCCTTGAAGTTGGATATGATGAAAGCCTATGACAGAATCGAGTGGTGTTTTCCAAGAAGGGTGATGGAGAAGTTTGGGTTTCGGAATACATGGACTGGAAGGGTCATGGACTGTGTCTCATCAGTTTCTCACACTATTACAGCCAATGGGGAAAGATCTAATGCCTTCCAACCATCCTATGGACTTCAATAGGGTGATCCTCTCTCACCTTACCTCTTTATTCTTTGTGCTGATGTTTTTTCCTCCCTTCTAAACCTCACTGCTAGTGCAAATACCATCCATAGTATGCACATTAGACAGGGGGCACCACTGATCTCACATCATTTCTTTGCAGATGACAACATCCTTTTTGCTAGGGGGACTAGAAATGAATGCTTGAAGATAGCTGATATCATCATCCAATACGAGCAAGCATCGTGCCAAAAGGTCAATCTATCCAAGTCCAAGATTGTTTTTAGCAAGAAGGCGCAGCGTAGCAAGAGAGATGAGATTATGCGTCTCTTGGGGGTGAAGGAGGTGGACCGACAGGCAGCATATCTGGGACTCCCGACGGCTATTGGAAGATCAAAGAAGACGGTGTTCTCCTACATCAGGAAAAGGGTGGCCAACAAGCTATAAGGGTGGAAGGAACAATTGGTTTCCAAACTGGGGAAGGATGTCCTAATCAAGGCGGTGGTGTAGGCTATCCCTACCTACATGATGAGTATTTTTCATCTACCAACAAGCTTTTTAGATGATCTAAATTCAATGGTGGCCAAGTTCTGGTGGGGGGCAAAAGCAGGGGAACGGAAAATCTCTTGGATGTGCTGGGCAAACTTATGCAAGGCCAAGAATGACAGTGACATGGGTTTTCGAGATCTGTCAATTTTCAACCAAGCGCTACTGGCAAGGAAACTATGGAGACTCCACACCAAGCCTGAAATGCTAGTTTCCAAAGTTTTGAAAGAAAAATACTACTTGAATCACAGTTTATTGGAGGCACGGTTGGGCCTTGTACCCAGCTACACTTGATGCAGCATGTGGGGAGATAAAGCTCTTTTTTTACAGGGTCTGAAGGGGAGAATTGGAGATGGGAGGGGAGTGAACATATGGACAGATAGGTGGATTCCTGGAAGAGACGAGAACTTGTGCCTTCTTGACACAGATAGCCCTTCCAGGCTTACTCCTGTCTCCGAGCTGATACGGCGACCTGAGATGGTGTGGGATACTGATCGTCTACTGGAGGTGTTCCCTAGGAAGGTGGAGGCAAAGATTAGATCGGTGCTGTTATCTTTACATGAAGCACCAGATGCAACTTTTTGGTGGCCACAACATGACGGAAACTTCTCGGAGTGCTCGGCTTACTGGCTAGGCAAATTGGGGTGCTTGGGTCTTAGAGAAAGACAAGAGGGGGTCCAGCATGAGCTTTGGCATTTGATATGGAGGAAAATATGGCCCCCAAAATTGGCTCATTTCCTATGGAGGGTCGCAACAAGCTTCCTGGCTACTAAAGGTTGTCTTCACGACAAACACATTTCTTTTGATGGTGTGTGCCCGATTTGTGTCATCTAGGTTGAATCCATCCACCACACGCTTTGCTATTGCCCGGGGGCTGTTATGGTTATGAAGGAAAGTTGGCTAGGAGAGTCCAAATTACTATGTAGGTCTGGGAACTTGCATGAGGACCTAGTGGAGTTGTTAGGGGGCTGTACGGAGGAGGAGATGAATGAGGTGGCTACTATTTGGTGGACTATCTAGACGTGTAGAACCAACAAAGTGTTCTAAGATGAAGAACCTAGACCGAGACCAATTCTACAAGGGTACATGGAAATGATTCACGATTACTGAGCTATGCATTCAGGTGAGGCTGGTCTGGTCACAGGGCTTCACTTGCACGATGAGGCAGACAGAGATGCGTGGAGCTAGGTGCGTTTGGACAGGGACAGCAGATGGACTTTCATCCATACCAACACAGAAGTGGCCGAGGGGTTGAAGAGAGGGTTGGTAGCAGTGATCCATGATACAAATGGAGCATGCATGGGAGTTGTACAGCAGCACGTCAGTGTTGGTTGGGAAGTTAACGTGGCTGAAGCTATGGCGGCTCCACTAGGAGTCATGAGGGCTAAGGAAGTTCTGCAATCGAATGCTAAGGGAGTGTTGATAATGGACTCGAGCAATCTAGTAAAAGCTGTGAAGGATCCAGGGAAAAGAAGAGACCACTTGGGTCTTGTGGCTGAAGACATCAGTAGTTTAGCTTCCTTTTTTAGCATTTTCTTTTGTTTCCATGTTAAAAGAGCCCAAAATTTTTTGGCTCATTTTATTTGTCATGATGCTCTTGGCTCGAGGGTACACATCATTAGACATGGAACCTTTCCTGTTGAATGGTGTGGCACCACTGAGAACGATATGTTTTTCGATGGCTGATTAATATAAGGCAGTGTTTTAAAAAAATAAAGACTGATCAACATATAACCAATAATCTCATCAATGTATAGTCAATAGAAGTGTAATATAATGATTAGAGGTGCAATACTTGAAAGGTATATACAATTTCTAAATAACCACAATGTGAGTTACCAAAATACTAAAATATGATTGGCTATACAACTTGGTTACTTATTTTTAATATTTAATTCCCAGGTCATTTGGCGTGTTCCACTCAAACCCCTAGATAGTGATTCCGAAGTCCCCTAGCTCACCATATAGGATCTTAGTATCACCAGTCTCCATAGGATCTTACGAAGCCTCAATCAGTGTGAGTTTAACCAATAGGGGCTCAATGGCCAAAAACCTACATAACAAATTAGGTTCGTCTAGGGTACTCATGGAAAGTTACCTATCACATGGGTATAATGACCCATATAATATCATGAAGTCACATAATTCATTCACATTGTCCCATATAACTATAGCTAAAACCTCCACCATACTCATATACATGATATATATTCAGGTATTGAGGAAATTAAACCCCAGTCACCCATGTATTATCAATAGTATAAGACTATGAGTACCTTCCAGTAATCCATTATTATTGTAGGGTAACTATTTCACTATCCTAAATTCTGAACAATGGAATAGTTCTATGGTTATAGGGAACTACATGATTTAGGAATCACTTGATTTATTTAGCAACTTACTTGTATTTCATGAAGCAATCAATTTACAAACATTACCTGAAGTCAAGACACAACAATAATGAAATAACAGAAATCTTAGAAGCTTTATCAAGCCTTATATCATATCCAAAAGAGGGCATACACATAGTAATTTTATCATTGTCATCCATATCAAGGTCAAGTACTCATAAAGATTCAACCTTTACAAAAAATGTATGCATATGCTCACATACTAACAATAAACAACCATGCAAATTCTGTTTGTAAGTTTCCTACTATGAGTGAAATATAACTAAAGAAATATAATGCATGAAAATATTCTCCATAAGTTGGAGTCATATATAACACACAATTTTAGTATTATAACTTCTAGGAAGTCTTAATATTCCCATATTAGATCAACATGCACACAAAAAAGGAGGTCGGAATTTTAGATTTCTCCCAACACAGCCTAACAACCCATAAACTTATCATTTTTAGAACAAGATTATGCATATTTTGACATTTCAGCTTCATATAAATAAGAAAGCTAAATGTTTCCATCTTCGATCATCATACAAAAGAAAAGAGAGTAAAGAAACAAAATTATACCCATTATACTACCCAAACAATCCATAAATATCATATGCCAACCATAATTTGCATGTTGTTAGAATTATGAGGGGTTGCATGTGGAATATGTAAGAAAAGTAGTAAAAGTTCTTGCCATACCACTCACCTTTTATGAAAACTATGAGCTCCAACATGGAAGAGCATGATACAAGCTCCAAATTATCACCAACAACCCATCAACAACTGATTGACAATCCTTCTCGCAAGGTCTAGTTCTGACTGGAGCAAAGAGTGTAAAAATAAAGAACTTTAGTGCAAAAATTATTTTCATCATGGTTAACAAAGAACCATGACCAAGGAGATAGAAGAAATGATAAACAACAAGAAAATATGTTAATATGTGAAGATCTTAAATATTCTAGGGTCAAAATGTCAATCTTTAGCCTTGGATCCTCCAAACTAAGCAAGATCACCACTAGAGAAGCACATGGATGACCAATAGCCATGGCATCGGTCACCTCATGTTCTAGTAGAATTTCAACAACCCCCTATTTTTTAAATGAGTTCTAAGAATGAGTGAGTCATGTATTAATAAGATGAGGTGATGAAAATTGTATTATAGCCTTTGAATAGTGCCCATAAAGCTTAAAATGACCCCTGATGCACCCACATCACTAAAAAACTACATCCATCACTTAGAACACACATATATGATTGCAATAAGGACATACACACCGGTTGATGTAATCCAAACACATATTGAATAAATGCCTAATGTGGCATGTGACCTAACGGGACATAGGTGCTACGTGACCATGGCCTAATCTGGTCACGACACATGATGCAATATGTCAACCAATGCAACCTATCAACCGAAGTATATCTTGCACCTGAAGAGGCCAACACCAAACCCTTGTTTCGATCAAACCACTAATATTTGTATGAACTCTAAGACACATTTTATTAAAAGTACAAAAACTTCAAAATACCAAGCAACCAAAATTTGAGTGGAAAATTCTCATCATTCAAAACCTATGTGCACAATGAATCAAGCCTTTCTTTTATGTTTTTCATATTCAATTTTTTTTAATTCAATAAATCCTGAAATTAAAGCAAACAATGTTACTATCTTATCTTGTGTAACTAGTAATTTTTAGTTGAAAAACAACTCTAGTGTTAATTGTAACTTCATTATCACCATGCATGAAATTTTGATTGAGTAAACATTTAAATAAGGTTAAACTTGTTTTTTGATAAATTAGAACCATGCTTTGATCATACTATGTTATTTTAACCTTAGTTGATATAGTAATAGCCCACCAATGTTTGTTGGTAGATCTTTAAAGATGCTTGAGAAATTAATTAATGGTAAAATTGCCATTTGAAAAAATTACCAAACTTTTATTGTTGAACTGTAGAGAATCTAATTATGATTCCAACCCAAAAAGAATGAACAAAATAGGAGTTAAAATGATAGAATTATGGCATTTTCACTAATCACACAAAACTACCATCGGTCGACACCCGACTAGCCTTCTTCCAATGGGCACACAAACCAATGGAAATATTTTGTGGCTACTATCTAGCACATCCAATTACAAAAAAGGCCATGACTTTGATATACACGTTAGAATTTGACACAATTTATTTCATTAGATTTGTGTTTCAATTCTCAACACATCTAGTGCCCTAAATTGCATAAAAAATGAAAGAAAAGGTGATTTCTAAGGTAAATTTTGTAGAAAGAACATGAAGAACATTGAGAACTAGCAATAGATTGAACATGGTCAGTTTGTTTTAGCCATGTATTCCTTCTCTCTTATTGTTTCCCTTGCTCAAAATTTGGTATAGGAGTCACCAAAGGTTCTCATTCAACTTCCTTCTTCATCGTATTCTTCTAGTAGGCACTATTCAGAGCTACATACCTATTGTTAGGCTATTTAAAGGTGGTTTTAGAGCTTTAAGCTCTAATACAAGCAAAGTAGGCCAAATTTTGGCATACCAAGCCTAGATTCAACATCAATAACCTAGAATCAGATCCAGGTGAACAAAAATTTATCTTTTAGCCACAATTTTTATGGAACTTAAGCCAAACGTGGAGGTGTATTGGCTTATTTACTATTTTACTGTTCTTAGTTCAGTAAGACCTAATTCAGATTTAAAAGGTGTGAAAAATTGAAGTAGCTAGAAATTTATGGAAGTTGAATGATTTTAGTTCTAGAATGCATCTAAATGATTTGTATGGGCTCCAAACACTATCAAATCTAGAGCAAATAGTGTATTTAGGTTTGGCTAAATCTTCAATAATAAAATACATGCTAGGAAGTACATGGTTTTATTTTCTTTTCTCTATGAATTTTTGGTGATAAAATGCATAATCCCTTCTACTAATAGTCACTTGATGCATGGTTTAGCTAGTTCCACCTATATACATTTCTTAATATCAATAGTTTAGTATAGATCAATTAGAATATAATAAGTAACATCTATCATGAAAGATAAATGGTATTGTTATAACACATATTTTAACATTCTATTCACACATGCTCAAATTATTAAATGCATGTGAAATACAATGCTCAATGCAAGTGAAATACAATGATCAACATAGTTGAAATACATATTGAAAGGATCTAACTTAGTTCTTCTTGTATTTAAGTTTATGACTTTTCAAATTATAAGATATCTTTATATTTGTTTGTATATGATTTTTAGTGGTAAATATATATTAATAATGCATAATGAAAGATGAATGATCCAAATATAGACTAAAGATAACAAAATGTTTAATATATCATTGAACTTTTAAAGTAAAGAATCAATAGACATTTACGTGTCTTAAACACCATATCTTCCTTGTGGAGGCCTGTGCCTAATTGGAGTAAAGGGCTTACCCACTACAACATCCTTGAGAGGAAGCCAGAGCATGTCGGTGGAGCACGAGGGGGATCCTAGTATGGATGACCTATTGAATTTTAACAAGGATATCCAATATTAACCATAGATTGCAGTGATACCCAGTAGTACCCAACAAAACTAGGGATCCTAGTAGTACCAAGTTTTTGATACATATATAAAAAGATCCCAACATTAACTAGATATCCCGGTGGTACCTACTTCAATTACTACTTAGTCACTCATACCTTGTGGAACCTATGACGTCGAAAATTTAAGCCATAGTGATTTGACTCTCTTCCTGAGTATCTAGGTTCAGATGAGGATTTCATTTATTTAGATAAATGATATATCCATTGAATCTATACATGTCCAGTTCCATTACAGACCGGGTAGCTAGTTAGCAAACTTGGAATCATGTTTCAACTCTAAGTCTTTTACCATGAGATCACAACTTTTTGTGATGCTTCCATGGGTTGTGATACACCTCATGTGGGTTCAGGATATTAATAAAGTGATTAAAAAATATAGTAAGTTAGACTCATTGATTAATTATTATTTATATTCAAAATCTACATATCATGTTTAGAAATATATTGTTTATTTATTCTTGGTTTTTAATATGTTGATGAATTTTACATTACTACTCATTTAGTTAAATATTTAATATCTTGCTTATGTTTTCTTACTTCACAACTAGATAATAAATAATAGAAGCACGGTCTTGTCTACTTTGTGGATTTCCATTCACTAAGAAAGTAACTCACACTATACTGAACAATTTTTAGGTAACCCTGTTGATTATGGAGATAGCTACATATTCAAAAGAGACATGCCATAGAAGGATTTTGGCAGTGTTTTAAGGTAGAATGAGGTAGTCTCAGTCTCTGTCCACTCTAGGTACTTTATTGAGAAAATGAAAGAGTTGTAATTGTCAAGTATAAAGAATTGTAGCTTCCTTCCTTGTAGAATGGTGCTAAATTATATACTTCATGTATATGAATGAGTAGAACTATTAAGTGATGAATAAGAAAATTCTTGTGGTCTGGGTATGAGATAAATGTTTAGATGGAAGGATATTATCTATGTTTTGTTTCCTATAAAGATATACAAAGGATAAGAAAAGGAAAAAGTTTAGACGTGTTTTTGTTAGCTATTTAATAACCTCAAGCCCCTAACCATGTAGTCTTAGAGAAATTGTGGGCTTAGGGTCTGATGAATAAACTATGATTAGAGTTATCTAAGAAACGACACCCATATGGTTAGATCCCTTTTTTGTTACCAAGAGTTCTCAAGTCTAGGAAACAACATGAATAGAATCACTAACTTCATTTTTAAATGTGATATAAGATAGAGATTAGGGTTAAGCAAAGTATGGAGTTGTACAACCAATCATCATTATATTCGATATCGATCCCAATTTCACATACATATTCTATAGTCGCGCACATCATGTTATCAGAACATGTTTGAATTTTAACACATCATTTCATTATCAAATAGATGAGAAGTTAGAAAAAGCTACTTGAACCCTATAGGACATGGTATGTGCATGTGTATTGTAGTTAAGTCAGGGTTGGGATCACTAAAGTATTATAGTGTTTTTATTCAACAAACTTTATCATTCTAGGTGCATAGGTGGTTTAAGAAACAATAAAAAAGATACCAATGATCAAAGAATAGTTGAAAGAAGTGTAATATAGAAAAAAAATCTATGTAGGGAAAAGACACAAATCACTTGAGTTTGAGGTTGAAGATGAGGTTCACTTTTATGTGTTGCTATAGAAAGGTTTTTGATATTTAGAAAGAAACAAAAGCTAACTCATAGATGTATGGGTCCCTATACATGCATTCAGAGATTTGACTAGTACCATACAAGATTGAGTTGCCTCTAGATGTAACTAATTTACATTATGCATTCATGTATATTTGTCGCTAAAATATCATTCAAGTAGAAAGAAAACTATAGAACTAGAGACAATAAGACATTTCCTATGTTGAAGGGATGTCACATATTCTAGATTGTAAAATTAAGAAGCTAATAAAGATGGAGACACCTTTGATGAAAGCCCTTTGGTAGAATCATGGTGTAGAGCGAGCTACATAGTAATTGGAGTATGAGATGTGTAACAGGCATCCTTTCCTTTTTTGTATTTGGGGATGAAATTTTTATTATGGAGGAATATTGTGACAACTATCTTCTTTCTCTTCTGGTAATTATTGGGTTAAAGAAACACAAATTTCAATTTACATCTTCACTAATTCCTTGTATGATATAATGCTTGATTTTATATTGAATGTTTACAGGCTAAGTCAAAATCATATTTTTGTATACATTGAGATAGAATACTTCACTAAAGCAAAAATGATATAGCAAAATCCTATAAATGCATGTTGGAGAGATTTCCAGACTAAAAAATTGATAATTAATTATTTTTTTGTTAAACTTATATTGAATGTTGATCGAAGATTGAATTACGAAAAATGAAAAAATATAGGTGTAATAGGATTTTCAAATGAGATAAATATTAATTTTTAGTAACACTTGTGCATATCCATTAGGAAATCACTTTGGCCAATGGATCCACATCACCCCATGGGTAGCGCAAAGCAGCGCTACAACCAATGCATCCAACTACTAAAACAATTATAACTTGATATTTGCACAGTGAAGTTTGGAGGAATTTCTAAAGTGTAGTTTCTTGACAATGGAAGTTGCTTGTACAAACCCTAAAACTAATAAGTGAAGGTCGTAGTAACAATTTTTGGAAAAGAAAAGAGGAAAGTATATGCCAAGAATGAAAAAAATTATATTAAATTTGCCAAGTTTAATCATTTTAGTTCATTTATTCTTTGTTACTATCTCTTTATAATCCATAAAATCAATTCACCTTTGCTTCAATAGAAAACACCACAAATATGAAGTTTTATTGGTGGCTAGAGAGGCATAATTTGAGATTTTCCTCCCAAATATGAGTATATCAAGCTGAGATACTAGGTTTATAGATAGAATTTAAGTTGAGTTGATTTGAAAATCATCTTTTAACCATAATTTCCTAGAACTATGCCTAAAACATGAATGATGTGTATGCCCTACTTTTCCTACTTTGGTACTTTTTGGCTCAATGAACCATAGTTTTGATTTTACTATATATTTACATCAAATAGATAGAAATTGGTGATTTATGAATGCCATTGGCCGTATAAAACTTATATATGAATTTATCAGTGAATCAAGATGGTGAAATTTAATGGCACTAACATTTATTAGGACAATCCTAATCCTACAACTATAAAAACAAAGGCCAAAAAAATATGAATAAATTTCTTAAATGCCTCTATTTGTATATTAAAGATAAGATATTCATGGTTATTCTCTAGTGTTTTCTTAGAGTATTGTTTAATTAATTTAAGTAGTCATACATGATAGAAATGTAAAATCTTATTTATAGTATTGTGCAAAAATGTAAGTGAATGCTTGTACATATGATTTTAAGGTAAGAGTTTATAGTAGATGGATGACTAATGAGACTGAAGATTAAATTAGATTCTAGATGCCCTAAACACCTTATAATCCATTACAAAGGTCTACACTATGAATAAGAAAATGTGCATACAAAATGGAAGAGTCCAAAATGGGTTAGTGGGAACATACTAGAAAGGGTTTGGGGAATCAAGTCTAGCAAGGATGGTCTCACTTATATAGTTCAATAACTAGAGATACTACTGGTGCTCATTACAATGTAAATAGTGTAATAACTTCAGAATGAGTAGCCCTTTTAGAGCCACCAATGTGATGAATTAAACCTAGTGTCTGAATCTCCTCTTGAGTACTTAGGTTTAGAGTAGAAGTTAATTTATTCAGCCAAGTGATACTTTCTCTGAGGCCAAACATGGTGAGCCCCATCATAGGATGAGGAGCTAGTTTATCATACTTATAGTCTCATGTCTTCTCTAAGTCTTATATATTGAGGTGGTATCTTATTATGATTCGTTACTCATCGTGGTATACTTATTTTGGGTCTGTGTCAAAATAACTCAAACAATATATTGATAATTATCTCACTATTTACAACTTGTAGTTATTATCATTATACTTCTCATGCTTAGTGTTTTCTAGCTTTGAACTGCCATTTGGCATTTCCTTGCATGTAACATTATTTTAAATTTCCATTGCCATATATACAATATCTTACACTCTATTGAAATAATTGTTGAGGTACATTTTAAGATCCGTGGGAATAGTTAAAAGTACATTTTCAATGAAGTATTTATTTTCATGTTGACTTAAGATGCTTCTAAGTTTGCAAGAGGTTTTACTAGTTTTATGTATTAAAAAAGGAAAAAGATAATAACAATTTTCAGTTAGTGATTTAAAGAGGATGGTTAGTCTCATCTCACCTTCATGGGTTTAAACCTTGGTTTGTGGTCTCAGGTTGTGTTGTATCCCTCTATTTAGTGATAAGATACCAAAGAGTGATTGTGTTCCTCTTATTGATATAATTACAAATATATAAGATGATGTGAAGGTCAAGAAACTTTCTTTTCTTTTGGTGGGGCTCAAACACATTCAATCCACCTTATATGCTATTCACTTGCAACTAACATATGCTTCACCCTTACAATCTCAATGAGTGAGGAGATTGAGAGGCATGGTAGAAACTTTCTTTGGGACAATTTGAACAAAGGAGTAATTTTCATCTTGTTAAATGGGAAAAGTAACAAAACCTAAAGAGTAGGGTGGTTTAGGGATAAAATTAGTCGTATATGTATATAAAAATATATTTGTTTATCATTATAAGGTTGTAAAATGTAAGGATAGTCTTTGGGTCAAGTGGATCCATAAAATTATTTAAGAAAGACTCCTATATGGTGCATTGGAAAATTTAGTTGTTATTATTGGTATTTCAATCAAATGTCAAGGAATATTGATGAGTCTAAATAGATGTTTCTTTTCTTATTAGTATTGGGTTACTACTCTCCTATGGCTAGATCATTGGGTCCTTCAATCTTGTCTCCTTACGAGTTGTACCAACATGCAAAATTTAATATTGAATTATTTCTTATGAGTAAGTTTCATTTTGTTATTTTAGGAAATGACTGGAAGTCTGTTACTTCATAATTACATGATTAGATTTTTCATTTTCTAAGTGGCATCCTTGATGATAGAGAAAAAAATGATCATATGCAGGCATGTGTTGAGTATGACATCACTATGAGAACAAATTGGATGGAAATCATAGTCAAACCCACATGGTACTAAGTTCTTTAAGTGGTTATGGAAAGTTAGAACATCTAGAATATTTCTAACTAGTGGTTGCAAAATTGGGCATTATAGACCACCCAACACTCAATGTGAAAAAAGAAGAATGTTTCTACTCCTTCCCTTTGTTTCTAATTCATAAATCAATTTCAAGATGTACATCACATTATGTTTGACTGTCCATACTCAAGGTTAGTTTGGGCTGAAGCCAAAAGGTGTTTGAACCCTTTTGTTATCACTCACTATAAAGAAGACCTTTGTGATTTGACCAGAAAGCATGGTCATCAAACTAAGCCTTCTATTCTTCATTATGTTTGAAGGAAAATAAATTATTGAATTTTCATGATTACAAATAAATAGAAGTTGATCTCTTTAGAAATTTATCAAAATTGATTTTTTTAATCTTGTTATAGCCTAGCTTCTCTCTCGATTTGAGCTTGGTCTCAAGAGTGATGCGTGAGAGTAGCAATTTCAGTTTCTTTGATCCAAATTTGACTAATTATCAATGTTGAGTATCCTATATGTTATGGGATACCGTTTCCAAATGAAGATTTTATTTCTTTTTATTCAATGACTAATTGGGTTTTATTCAATGTTAATTCAACTGTTGAAAACCTTCTTGTTGGTTGAGTCAAGAGTAATACTTTTCTAGATTTTGAAGAAGTTTCAATCATTATTCAACCATTGTTCTATTGTGGGATTTTGATGATGACACTCCTTGAGCTATTGATTGGATCCTAAATACTCTACCATAAGCACATATACCTTTATTCAGAGTCAAACTCTAAGATTTTTACTTCTAGCATTAGTTAGTATGTTGATGGATGAATTTGAATAAACAATTGATGCTGTTTAGATATTTTAGCTTTGTTGCGTTTTCACTATGTTATAGTTTTTTTACTACCAAGCTAAGATCCTTGTGAATTGGTGGTGTTTCTTAGATTGAAAATAGAGATCCCTTATATGAATTTAGTCAATCTGTTACTTCTATGATTAGGCTACTTTATAGTTTTAGATATGTGCACATGCCTCCTTTATTTCATTTGGTGTTCATCCATTTGTCAAATTATTTGTGCAACTGTTGAGAGTACAAGATATTCTCTAAATTTATAGATTGGCTACATCCTTGAAGCCAAGTTGATGCTTGGTTATCCTTTCCTTTTTTATTGCTTGAGGCCCTTCTAGGTTTGTTTTCTACATGTGTCCAATTCAGTACTACTGTGTTCTTTCTTACTTATTTGGCAAGACTTTCACCTTGCCAAATTGTATAGATACAACAAGTGTACATTTTTACGTAAAATAAATGAAAAGAGAAAGGAGTTTGAGTTACCAAAAACAATATGTTGTAGTTGAGCAGATATGAATCTTAGTTGGATGTCTGAACTGATTATTACAATTTATTAAAATAAAAAATATACAGATTAGTTGTACTATATATGTGTAAGAGTAATAATCTTCTACCATATTGTTCTACAAATGACAGACTACATTTTTATGTGGCAGTAACATTAGTTTAATTTGGTTTCAAAGTGAGCTAAACTGAATTAGTCTACAATATTTTAAAATCCGGTCAATATTGATATATGGAGCCTTCCAGCGATCAATAAGGTATGGAAATTTTTAGACACCAAAGACGGCTTTGTCTTCTATGAGTTTAGCCTAGACATGCTCTACCTTTGTTGCACCTACAAGTAGGCATAGTTTGTGGGACCACGACTTGATGAAGAGACTTTGTTAAAGGTTTCTGGGAGAAGTCAACTATGGTAATGCTTAGCACCAAGTATTATCGTCTAACCCCACAAGGGGTATGACAAATTGATTCAGATAAAAAATAGAGTTGTACGTAAATTTGCTCTATAGCTTATGAAGTTAATTAATTATTATATAAAAAGTCAATGCATAGAACCAAATGTGCAGTCGACGTGTGGCTATTCAACCCATCGTGGCTTCTCATGGCTCAACTATGAGGAAAAGTAAGAAAATTTTGATTTTGAAGATAAAAATGGATAAATGTGAAAAACCTTTATATGCAAAAATGACAAAAACTCCCTCTTTCTGTTAACATTCTCTTTACCCTCTGATTAATTAAACTAAACCGACACTGGTCTTAAAACCAAGATATATACACCCAGACCTCACGAGTGTTTGTTTGGAGCAGATTTTAAAGACAACAACAACTACTAGTTTTGTTTTTATCATTACCATTATTAATATTTGATTGAAAACATGTTTATTATTTTATAATTTTGAAACTAGTAAAATAAAAGTACTTAGGGAAACTTTCTTCATTTTATTAGCTTTAGTTTATGTGATACGTGAAGTCAACACGTGTATGTCGAAACTTAATTTTCAAAATTCCTCATAAAATAATAGATCATGACTCAAACATCCTCAGGTCACTCACATCCTGCATAGGGGGTGATCATTCTGTCAATGATTAGAGGGTAGTTCCATTTAGATAATTAGTTAATTTTTGGTTTCTTATTTTCACTATTATTTTAAATTAAATACTTTGGTTAATTCAATTATGGATATATATTAAGCGAGTTAAATGGCATTAGATATAATTATCTAGTATTTTTTCAGTGTCTTGGGCAAATTCTGTATCATATTATTAGGGTATATATACAAAAAATTATAAACTTTTGCAAAAAATTTGCTAGGGTATAATGGGGAGGTTTATTTATAATCAAAATACAACTATATGGTATTTTCTTGTCTGGGTTAATTTATATCACTAAGAGGTTAATTTGATTATTCAAATTAAAACATTTTAATTGACCTAAAAATGCTTATTGATTAAACAAAACAAATCAATTTAATTTATCTAAAAAAAACTAATGAGGATGGAATTAACTATTCAGTTATTCATTAAGGCTAAATTATACTCAACACTATATGCAACACACACAATGAATGACAACCCCACACCAGTCAGTTAATATTTTTTACATTTGGCTAGAATTTGAAACAAATCCAAAAATAAACTCGATTAATTGTTATATAACTTTCATTAGATGTTTAATTTTTAGCTAAAGCTTGCTATGGCTTGTATAAATATGCACAAGAAAAAATACATGTTATAGCCAGAGAACTTAATATTAGAAATATTGTAGTGGCATATACTATATGTACTAGCATGTTGTGAACTTATTCAGTAGCTCAACAGCTAAAACCTACTAGAAGTGGTACTACATGTTGTAGAATCGCATCCCAGATCCTAGTGAATCACTATAAGTTCCTTAAACAACTTCTTTGTACTCTCGTTATGGGTCCTTCAATGCTCTTGAAAAAAAACTAAAAAAAGTAATGTGATATATTCTTACTACTCTTTGGTATATATATATATATATATATATATATATATATATATATATATATATATATATATATATATATATATATATATATATGACAAAAGCAACTAGGCATCATGTGGGAGTGGCTTGAACCCCTGACTAGATTGGATAGAGATAGGCTGCCCCAGTGAGCTACCTATTACATTATGGCTTATTCTCTTATGACATATTATATATTACAATAAAAACTATATGTATATTAAACTAGAAACTATATATATATATTAATTTCCAAAATATTTGGGGGAGAGGTTGTGGCCCCTACTCACCCTCCTATGTCTCTATAATAGGAGGGTGAGCAGGGGCCACGACCCCTCCTCAAATATTTTGGTATTTAATAGATATATACTTTTTATTTTAATGTAAATATAGATTTTATTGTAATATATAATATGTCGCACACAAATATGACTTAAAGTGATAGGTAACTCAGTGGTGCAGGTTATCTCCACCTAATTTTGGTTGGTGGGTTCAAGACACACCCACATGGAAATGAAAGCATTCATGATCATCTAAAAGCTCCTACCAAAGTAGGGTCCAGTAGAGCATCATCCAACTATTTGAAGAGTTCTAGGTTTCTTGTTAGGGCCTTTGAAAGTGTAGTCATAGCTACTTCAGTTCTCCAACAATGCTCAAAATAGACTTTCTTGGGAACCAAACAAATATCCAGCTCTAAGGTAGCCTTTTCGACTAGGGATTGTATTGGTTAATTGTCTGCTCCTTGGATCATCCCTTGTGTTGACAACATTCTTGATAAAATTGTTAAGATTGGGTTCCAAACAAGTTTATGGATTTAAGGTGGCCTTTATGAGCAATGATTATATGCAATTAATCATATTTTCCCAAAGTGTTTCCTATTTTCTAAAAGTGCTCGAGAAGGATAAGATGAGGCACAAGACAATTTTCTAGATTTTAGGTGACCCTTACGACTAGTGACTATATCATACAATTGTCTACCCCTTTGAATATCTCTTAAATACAAGATGGTTCAGCATAATAAGGGTAGGATTTGTCTACTATACATAGGGCCTTGATTGAAGTGCCTATCTATCGGTAAGGACTTTCTCAAGAAGATCCTACTCTTTGGGTGTGCCTACTAGAATTTAGGATTTAATTTCAAGGAGATGCCTACCTATGATAGGGCTTGAATGTGGATGCACATTAAATAAAAGACATGGTTCATGAAGGACACCTATTTGTAATAGGACCCATCAGATCGTTAGAGTTGTTTAATGTATGCCTTTTCGGAATAGGGCTTTATAGTAGGTGAATCATAGTCAAGTTTGATCATGTGATTTTGAATTTGATTAGTATGGACCGAATTTTGGGATTCAATAACTAAATGATAGTTAGGCCCCAAGGTTGACCAAAAGATTAATATGAGACTGCCTAGATGGTAAAGTGCACATGTCATTGAAAAAATTTGTACCTATTCTGGATAAGACTTTGACATGTGATGTGCCTATTGATAGTAGGGCTAATGTTTTGGTGCCTACCTGGTTGTAGGGCTTCATTTTTAGAAGTAAAGGCACCTATATATGATAGGTCTTGTGCTCTATTTTTAGGACTTTACCCATGATCCAAAGAGATTGGAAGATAGAGCTCACGATTGGTTCAATTTTAGGTCATGATCAATAAGATCTGTTAAATGAACTTGGAGTAGTTTAGGATCATAGTTGATGACCCAAAATGAATTTGTTATTTCACGTGGTCTATTTTAGGGTCATAGAAACCCAAAAAAGGATTGGAAAATGAACTTGTATTTAGTCTATGATCATACTTTAGGACCCAAAAGGATTTGAAAATGAAGCACATGATTGGTCTAATTTTAAGTCATGGTCTTGGAGCCAAAATATTGGAAGATAAATTGCAAGATCAGTTGAGTTTTAGGGAGATCAGAAGTGACCATTTACAGAAATGTTCATTATTGAGTATGCGTAGCTACGCGTAGAACTTTTAAATTGAGGTAACATCTCAAGTGAGAGTACTTCTACCATCATATGGTTTATGACTCTAGGTTATGCTTTATCAGTGAAGTCTGACGTCAGGCTGATTGACTTTTGGATTCCTTACATTGCACTATTATGAAGGTAAGGAACTTTATTGTGGAAGAGTTGATGATGGTAACAATTTGGAATTAAGGTCCAACATATAATTCTATATTCTTTGATGATGTGGCGCAGATGTCACATTTTTTAAAGGTCTTTGATGGGCCTGTAAAAACTGATCAATGTGTCTTTCTTGGGAGGTAGATGCTTGAAGTTTCTCCATGAATGTAATTAGTAGACAACCCATGTTCATGGGTTGTAGATCTATCTTGTAATGATGTATGATTTGTCAATATCTCAGGGGATGATGTGCCTTGTTGGACTCTTTCTCCAAAGATGTATGTGAATTTTTCTTGGGCTAGATTTGAGTTAGACTTTATCTCTATACTAGACAATTCATCTTATCTTTGTTGTTCTACAATCTTTTGTCGAAGGATCCCTCACATATTCTGCTAGAGAAGAATGATTGTTGAAGGAGACCTTCATGATGTTGAAATGATCTTTGATGCCATTACAGAGTGAGCCAGTCTTATCCGGGATTTTTCTTCTTCATTCGTCTTTGCTAAGGTAAGGACTATGATTTGAATTATAGTGGTAACATTTTTCCTCATTGTTTTCTTTCAAAGGTTTTGAATTCTTATTTTGACATTAATCTGATCATGTTAGTCAAAAATAAGTTGTTTTAGGTTTATTTAAAATTTCATTTTTGTATTGACATACCATGATTTTTGAATTATGGTGGTAACATTTTTCCTCATTGTTTTCTTTCAAAGGTTTTGAATTCTTATTTTGACATTAATGTAATCATGATTTTTGAATTATGGTGGTAACATTTTTCCTCATTGTTTTCTTTCAAAGGTTTTGAATTCTTATTTTGACATTAATGTGATCATGTTAGTAAAAAATAAGTTGTTTTAGGTTTATTTAAAATTCGATTTTTGTATTGACATACCATGACTTTTGACTCCATATGTTACTATTTATCATGGAAGATGTTAGGATTTGACCCTTAGAGTGGGGTTTCTTTTGTGCTTAGGTTGTTGGTCAACATTTAGGTTATCTGGACTGACACTCCTTTTCTAGAGTTGGTGGTAACCCATTTTATTCAGAGGCATGTGATTAGATGTGAGGGATGGTCATTTAACCAACTTTTTTTAGTTGATGGAGAATGGAACCTACTCTTCTCACCCTATTTTCCACTTTACAGTTTTAGAGATTAAGGTGATTTGAAACCCCAAGCATGTTTAAGCTTTCCCAAAGTCTTCTATGATTTGGTTGGTTCCTCCCTTGGGATGATCATAGCCACATGTACCACTAGGAGACATTTTGATAAGGGTGGATTTGATGCTAAACTAGCTCTGGATTTCCTTTGTGTATGACTCAATTTGTGTCATGTAGCAAGTGTTTGAGAAAAAATTACCTATCTAGTTGGTTTAAGGTGACAGACATCAAAGAAACCCTTGTAGGCTCTATTCTCAACAATTTTTGGTGTATTCAATTTATCAAAAGCATGTACTGACATTGTTGGGCGTCCTTTGGAGTTAATAGTTCATCATTTAGATCATTTTGCATTTAAGTCATTGAGCATAGATTCTTAGAACCTTAATATGGGAGTTTTTAGGATCCACTAGTCCCAGATGTCATGCTTATTAACAATTCACCACAAACATATGTCCAATTTTAGGTGCCCTTTGGGATTCACAATTAATGTATATTAGTTAATTCTCTGATGTTGTGGACATTGATGCTTAAAGCCTTGGTATTAGAAACTAGAATTGCAAATAAATGAGAGCTTCTTATAATAGGTTCCCATTTGTGGTCCTAAGGCTAGATTATCATGTAAGATGTTGAGATGTGAGCAATACTACAATGGGTTCCAATCTCTTTATCATCCATTCCACCTATCTTTGTTGTTCCCCGTGAGTAGGGTTGTTGTCAAGTTTAAAAATTAAATTTCATGTAGGAAGTGATCCCTAATTTTTGTTTTCATGATGAACTATCTGGGTGTGTCTGTTCCAACTCGCCTCTTGGGTTTGTCATTTAAGAAGATATAGAAGAAGACACTTGTTAATTTTGAGAAGTGATTTAGTCCTACATTTTAGATGTTGATAAATTTATTGATTGAGTTTTTTTTACGTGTGAGATTAGTTTGTAAACTATTTGGGGGTCTTAGGATGATGGCTATGCTCCTTCCAGCCTAGGTTCTATGGTTTCATTTGACCCTTCCCCTTTAGGTAGCACCAAGGGACGTGTCTGGGCACTTAAGTAGATTAAATGCATCTTATATTTTGATGTTTTCATTTTTTTTAATTGTTGTTTTGATTCTTTATTTTCTTTTTGAGTTTTGTCTTCTTTTTTATTTTAAATTTTCTTTTATTTTTCATTTGTTTGTCTCTCTTTGATTTTGTAAGTAAAAATGGTCTGATAGATCGTTCAAGATTCCTTGATGCTTTGGGGCTCGTGACAATTGTGTATCTTGGTGCTCTTTGGTAGAGCTATGGCTCCAACGAAGACTAGATCAAGTCTATGACTGCATCTGTAGGTGTGACCCTACTGTGCTTTGGCTTGAATAGGGATTCAATCAATTTTTTAATGGACTTGGATCTTCAGTGACAAGCTTTGGAGTTACTTTTTTAAGGGTGTCCACTTGGACCAAACATGTGTCAGTTAGGTCTTGGATGTAGTGCTTGAGGGTTAGCCATGTGTCTATATTGTGTCCTGATATATGGTGATAATCACATTGAATGTTTGGATCATATTTCTTGAGAAAAGGATTGGCATGCTCTATTATGGCCGGAAGTATCACAAGGTTCTTGACTAAGGGAGGAACCTCATTGAGAAAACCCATAAGGGTGTGAACCTTCTATTTGGTTTTTGTGTAGGTAGCTCCTCTTTGACGATGGTGAGAGAAATAGTCACTTCTGAAAATGTATCTCCTTTGTCATCCTTTGGTAATCAAGATTTGTGATGTTATGGTGGTGACCTCTGAAGGTGTTGATTTATGCTATCTTGTCCTCTAGATCTCCTAGTTTATGTAAAATTTCTCTCATAGTGTTATCAACAACATGTCATATCTCTGAGTGAACTACGCCTATCGATGTTGTGAATACACATAGATGAGGTAGGTATATGTATGGTCTTGAAACTAGAGGATAACTCCAAGATGATGGTGGAGGGTACATCATGGGTGTGACCGCATAAGACCTCTTCTCTTACACTAGAATTGTAAGCTTATGACCTTTTGTATCTTTTGACCATCAATCTTGATAAACAATGACTTCTGATTGTTTACTGGATTTCTAAGTCTGATTATCTGCATGGCTATTTTGTGGAGTGATTGTGTATGTCTTAGATGTCTCCTACTATATATGCTCAAATGTAACATTCTTGCATTGGTATACCCTTGGTGGGAGTCATACAAGATGGTGTAGTTTTTCACCCTATAGGTTGTATGATGATGATATTTGTGCATGAACTACAAAGGGCAATACCTGCATCTTTGGCTTTTATTGAACCCTATTAGATTTAACCATCTACTTGCTACCAAACTCAAGTTCTTATTTGAATGTAGTTCATCAACCGGTCATGGCTATTGGATAGATCTTGTGACTTGATCCTTCAACTTATCATGAAAGTCTTCAAATAGTGTCTTGATCACCTGACCATTATTGGATTGTTCATTGGTGATCTTCATCTCAAGAATCTATTTCCAAAATGTCAATAGGTGTTCTTCTTCCTGAGACTTTTGTGATGTCCTCTTTTGTGTTGAAGGTAGAATGATTGGTTATTCAGATCGGGAGACCAATAGGAAATCTTCCCCTTATGTAGAAAGGAGCTGGAAAGAGAAGAAATATGGTTGTGATCAAATTGTCATTTGTGTTAGGAAAAAGGCTTCAACATATGACATTCATGTTTATCCCCCCACATTCCTAGTAGGGTTCAATGGAAACTTCCCCTTGTGTGAAAGAGGGTGTTGAAAATCATGATATAAAAAGGTAATATGCCCCTAACATGGAGAATGGGATGAAAATCATATGAAATATAAAAGTCCAACATTTATGCGGATATGAGTTGTTCATGTATCAGTTCATATTGTTAGATCTAATGATATGAACAAAGGGACATTCCTCTAGATTAAGTGATATGGAATGATTTTTCAAGTCTTGCGTTAAGATTTTTCTAGTAGAACCATGATGAAGCATGAAAATTATGGTTTTAAGTTGTAGAGGTGAAGTTAGGATGGTGTCTAGGGACCAAGTTACCCACTCATTGCCAAAGACTATGGTTGGAGACTGATATGTGAGATTCCACTCTCCTTAGGGGGGATATTGTACAAGTGAAATTCTCATAAAGAAAAGGATATCTAGGGACAAAGGTAACCCTCTTGGGGCTCTCACTGAATTAAATGCTTATCCTCTATTTTCAATGTTTTTGCATTAAACACGGTGGCAACCCAAACCTTACCTTTTTATATGTTTTTATTATTACAGTGACCATCCAGTCTATACCTTTGAATGATTTTCTCGTGGGTAAAACAATGTTACTGGTAGGTTTGCCAACACATATCATGCACTTAATTACTTATGTCATTAACATATCATATTTATCTAAATTAAAGTATCACATTTTACATATAAAAGTTTCATACAAATCTTAGGGTTAGGATTTATGATATATGTCAAAATTAGGTACTTTTGGTTACCTCAATGTGGGTATGTATGAAGTGTCTCTTCTCAGGGAAAACTTATAAGAGAAATACTCATAAGGAAAAAGAGAGTATATAGGGACAATGTGACCCATTCTGAGCTAGATACTGTGGTCAGATAAGGGTGTGTTTTATTCCTCTCTCCTCAAGGGAGATTTAATGAATAAATACTAATAAGGAAAAGTAATATCCAAGTACAAGGTGACCCCTTCCTTGACCAGAGACAATGGTTAAATATGTGTGTGTGAGATTCCTTCATCCTCATGGGATATCTATTAAGAAAACACTCACAAGGAGAAGGGGTATGTCAGGACAAAATGACCTACTCGGGGGTAAATATTGTGACTGGATAAGGCTATTTGAAACTCATATCTCCTCATGGGAGATTTTATGAGAGAAATGTTCATGAGGAATAGGGATATCCAGGGACATAGTGACCTTTTCTAGGGCCAGAGATTGTGGATGGATATATGTGATATTCATCTCTCCTTAGCGGACATTTTATGAGATAAATACTCACAATCTAAAGGGGTATCCATGCACAAGGTGACCTACTCTGGCTAGAAACTATGGAGGGATACATGTGTGATATTCTTCTCAGATGAGGGGATATTTTATGAGAAATATTCACAAGGAAAAATGGGGTGTTGGTCCAATTTTAGGTCATGGTCAAAAACTGTATGAGAATGAGTATAAATAGGGTCATGGTTAAATTTTAGGTCTTGGTCCATGACCATTTAGATGTAAAAGTGAAAGAAGAATAATAACCCAATTTTAGGTTGTGGTATGGGACCATGTGAATACAAAATTGAAGGTGCAATGCATGATGGCCCAATTTTAGGTCATGGTCCAAGATGTGGTGTAGGGTAAGCAAAGATGGGTGGACCACATGCTACTAATTGATGTCTCATTCAAGGTGGGAAATCCTTTGGATCAAATGTATTTGGTATGTTTGGGACATGAATTGATATTTTAGTCAAGATTTGGAAGTTATATCCAAAATTTGAGGATTGAGTAGCCTTGCCATGTAATGGTGAAGATTTGTCTTGAAAGGATCAAATAAAGTTCAAGGCCCTTAGTATAAGTGTTCTCAGATTTTTGGTTTGGGATCATCATAACTGTGCTCATGGCACATTTCTCTCTCTTTCTCATTCTTCTTATTTCTCGCATCATGAGCTAGTAGTTCCCTTTTGCTGGGGTGCGGGGACTAGCCCTGCTGCCCATGCAATCATGTCCTTTTGTTAAACTTTCCATGGCAATATATATAACTTTTCATCTCATTGTTAATTGTTATGTTAGTAGTTAGATTAATTGCTTGCTTTCATCTTTGTTCTTCCTATGTTGTGAGATCTTCTATATGTAGGATTGAATGTTGTTTAGTAGGTTGACTCCCAAACTAGAAATAGAATGGGATTCCTTGAGGTCGTAAGTGTATGATCCGCAAGGGGACGAGCCATCTAGCCTTCGGTGACGCTTCTGTGCACCTAACGCCTGTATAGGGGGTTCACAACCTTAGTTGTATTTTATATCTTCTTGTTAATCGTCGATGTTTGCCGTATATTAATCACTTGCTTGCTTATCGATTAATGCGGTTGACTCCCAAACTAGAAATAGAATGGGATTTCTTCGAGGTCGTAAGTATATGATCTGTGAGGGGACGAGCCATCTAGCCTTCAGTGACGCTTCTGTGTGCCTAACGCCTATATAGGGGGCCCACAACCTTCATTGGATTTCTGCATCTTTGGAGCCGTAAGTAAGTGATCCAGATGGTGATGAGACATCTGAGGCCTAAGGTGATGCTTACGCAAACCTAACGCATGTATGGGGGGTTTTGCAGCAGATCTATTTGGATCATTATATCTTGCCTGGATTTATTTCGTTTGAATGTGTTTGCATGTGTAGTGGTGGTGAAACCTGATACCATCCCAGTGATTCCATATCATTGATCTAAATCCAAATTTAATTCAGCTTTTACTTTCTTGCATTTAGTTTAATTAACCTCAACCAAATCAATTGTTTTAAATATTAGTCTTACTTGAGCTAGATTTGATTAACAAAGATTCTTAAAAACATTGTCTCTTGGGATTCAATACTCAACTATACTACAATAAGACCCGTCCGCTTACGGGTGGTATTATTACACAAGGTTTTGGTAAAATCTCAGGGATTTCAACCCCGAGTGAATTTGTTAGTGCAATATTTGCCACGTCAAATTCTGGCACCATTGCCGGGGACAACGGAATCAGTTAGTCAAATCTAATTCTTTTAAGGGTAATCTAGGATTTTACTTTTTCTTTTTAAAATCATTGATCATCTATTGAATCAATCTCACTTTTGAAATCTTTCTATTTCAAGTATTTCAAAAGGACTAGTGCATGCACTGATTGAACAGTCCCGGACTCACCACCATCTTTGATCCAGAGATTGACATAACCTTTCACTGACAAAATAGAGAGAACCAAGAAAGAATGGCTCAAGAAGAGGAGATAGCTCGAAGGGTGGCTCAAGCCCTTAATGCACAGAGAGAAAGATTCATGCAAGAAGCTAGAGCCATGGTTCAAGAAGAAATTCAAGCAGCACAAGTAGTGGCACAAGCAGCTGAAATACAAAAGGATCTTAGAGAGTTCTCAATCCCCAAAGCTGCTAATGTTCATCATCCAATACAACCTCTCCCATCAATGGTTGAAGCTACTCCCAAGTACAAGTCTATCGTTGAAACCCTAAAACTCTTAGTTGCTAAGCAAGACCATATTGAATCATCTCTTGCTGCTATTGGAAGAGGAAGTTCGCCCACTTGACAACAAGAATAGATCAGTCAGCTTCATTGTTCTGTGAAGGATGTAAAAGTACTGATCATTCCACATTAGCATGTAATGTTCTTTACGATGTTGTTCTAAGAAACGTATGTGGACAAGGAGATAATGGTCAAATGTAAAATCTTAATGTTGTTAATACCATCCCTGGTCAAAGTTACTACAATCCAAATCAGAATAGGAATCATCCAGGATTTCAATATGGAAACCCCTCTGGAGCAGTAAACTCACATCAATTTGGTTCGAACAATCAGCGACGAGGCCCACTAGGATTCCAGTATAATCAACAACAAAATTTTGGAAATCAAGGAAATTTCAAAGGAAATTTTCAGAATGGAAACTTCAATAATCATCAAAACAATTCCCAGTACCAGAGTCTTAACAAAGTTCCTTATCAACAACAAGGACAACAAGAAGGTCATGTCTCTCCTGATGACAAGCTATCAGCCATTGAAAAGATGTTGCAAACTCAGAAAACCATGATAGCTAACCAACAAGCTCAGCAGAAGGCTATTGAATCTCAACTAACTCAACTTACAGCTAGCATAAAGCCGCCTGTTGGAGCCTTTACTGGCCAACCTGAGAATAATCCTAAGCATCCTGAACAATTGAAGGCAGTCACCATCAGGTCGGGAAAAGACTATTCTGATCCTCCTATCAAGATACATTTGGTTGTTACAGAGGAGGATGAACATGTGATTGTCTAAGACTCAACAACATTGGAGTCTCAACCAAAAGAACCAGTAACTGCTGATAAGACAGAGAAGGAAAGTCTTGAGAAATCTACTGATGAAGAAACTAAAATACCAGAACCTAATATTCCTATATACAAGCCTCTTATATCGTTCCCTGCTCGTTTAAGGCAAACCAAGATTGATACTCGGTTCAATAAGTTTAAATAAGCAATGAAGAAACTTCATGTTGATATACCCTTCTTGGATGCGCTGGCTGAGATACCACCCTGGACAAAGTACCTAAAGTCACTCCTAACCAGGAAATATATAACTGAAGAATATGAGACAGTCAAGTTAGCTAAAACCACTTCGGATATCATTCAGAGTAAGATGTCAAGGAAGCAGAAAGATCCAGGATCTTTCGGGATTTCCTGTCATATTGGCGACTCTTCATGCAAGAAAGGACTGGCAGATCTTGGTGCTAGCATCTCTATCATGCCACTCAGCCTTTGCAAAAGGCTAGCGTTTCCTAAACTTCTTCCAACTGGCATGACCATATAACTCGCACAATTCGATAAAACGCCCGTTAGGAATTATTGAGGATGTACCTGTCAAGGTAGGAAAAGATTCCTATGTGTCGTGTGACTTTGTCATCAGGGACATAAAAGTGGACACCAGATATCCTCTCATATTTGGATGTCCATTCCTCGCCACTGCAAGAGTTCTAATTGATGTTGAAGCAGGAACCTTGCTTCTCAGACTTGGTAAAGAAACTCTCAAATTCAAGGTTTTTGACAGCATGAGTAGACCAAGTATGCAAAAAGAAGTTTGTCTGATTGAGTGCATTGAACAAATATCACTCCTCACACAAGAGGGATATGAACAAGACGATCCTTTAGAAGTGACTCTAACAAACCCCTCTACGGATAATTCCATCAGTGAATAAGTTAAAGAATGTGTTATTGACCTTGACACTGCCGAAGAAGATCGTGAAGCTACGTTTGAAGGACTCAAGGCTGTGGAAGCTACTGAGGAAACATGCGAAAAACTAGAGGCCCCCGAAATGAAGCCCCTGCCTGAGGGACTGAAGTATGTGTTTTTGGATGACCTCAAGGTTTGTCCAGTAATAATAAATTCTGATCTTACGACCGAACAAGAAGAAAAACTCCTCAAAGAAGTCAAGGAGAGGAAGAAAGCGATTGGCTACAAAATGAATGACCTCACTGGGGTTAGTCAAGAACTGTGTACGCACAAGATCCCTATGATGGAAGATCACAAGCCAACTATTGAAAATCAATGAAAACTGAATCCAAATATGGAGGTAGTTCGTAAAGTGGTCATTAAACTGCTCACTGTTGGAATTATCTATCCGATATCAGACTCACCATGGGTGAGCCCAGTGCATGTAGTCCTGAAGAAAGGTGGAACAACTGTAATACAAAATGAAAATGATGAACTAATCCCCACCCAAACAGTCACAGGGTGGAGGATGTGCATTGATTATAGGAAGTTGAATAAGGCAACTCGAAAGGATCACTTTCCGATGTCTTTTCTTGATCAAGTATTAGAGTGGCTGGCTCATCAAGAATACTTCTGTTATCTCGATGGTTACCCTAGATTCTACCAAATACCTATACATCTAGATGACCAGGAGAAAATCACTTTCACATGTCCATTCAGAACATACACATTTAGAAGAATATCATTCAGCCTCTGCAATGCACCTGCAACTTTCCAGCATTGCATGGCTGCCATATTTGCCGATCTAACCGAAACCATTATGGACGTTTTCATGGATGATTTTTCTGTATACACAGATTCTTTCAACTCATGTCTAACACACCTCTCCCTCATCCTCAAATGATGTGAAGAAGCACATCTTGTGCTGAATTGAGAGAAATGTCATTTCATGGTAAAGGAAGGCATTGTCCTGGGCCATAGGGTCAGTAATTGAGGTATTGAAGTAGATAAGGCCAAGATTGAAGTGATTTCAAAGCTCTCTGTCCCTATTAATGTAAAGGAAGTTCGAGAATTCCTAGGTCATGTAGGATTCTATAGACGATTTATAAAAGACTTCTCAAAAATAACCAAGCCAATGACAAATTTGTTACTAAAGGATGTTGAATTCAATTTTGATGAAGAATGTGTTAAAAGCTTCAACACACTAAAGCATGCCCTTACAACCACACCCATCATTAGAGCTCCCGATTGGGACCACCCTTTTGAAATCATGTGTGATGCAAGCGATTATGTTGTAGGTGTTGTCTTGGGCCAATATATAGAAAAGAAACATTATGTGATCTATTATGCATCAAAGACCCTCGATGAAGCTAAGAGGAATTATGCTACTACTGAGAAAGAACTTCTGGAAGTCATGTATGCCTTCGACAAGTTTTGATCATACCTAATTGGTTCAAAGGTCATTGTCTACACAGTTCACACTGCCATTCGTTATCTTCTGGCAAAGAAATATGCAAAACCTAGGATAATTCGATGGATTCTCCTATTGCAAGAATTTGATTTGGAGATAAGAGATAAAAAGGGTACAGAAAATGTGGTAGCAGATCACCTCAGTCGCATCCACACTCTGGATACCGAGAAGATTTCAATTAATGATTCCCTTTCGGATGATCAACTAATGAAGGTCTCAACAGCTATACCGTGGTACTCAGATTTTGTGAACTACCTTGTTGTTGGGGTTATTCATCCTCAATGCACCGGAAATGAACTGAAGAAATTTATGCATGATGTGAAACAATACTACTGGGATGAGTCGTACCTTTTCAAATTATGTGCTGATGGTCTATATAGATGGTGTATCGCCGAAGAAGAAGCTCAACTTATTTTGGAACAATGTCACTCAGGACCAGTGGGAGGACATATGAGCTCTAAAAAGACTACCTTGAAGGTTTTGCAATGTGGATTCTTCTGGCCAACCATATCCAAAGATTCCTATGACTTTGTCCTATCATGTGACAAATGTCAAAGATCTGGAAGTATAACAAAGAGAGATGAGATTCCACTGAATCTATGGCAAGAAGTGGAGATATTCGACGTTTGGGGGGTGGACTACATGGGTGCATTCCCATCTTCTAATGGATTTTCATACATCCTAGTCGTTGTTGATTATGTCTCAAAATGGGTTGAAGTCATACCAATCGTTACTAGTGATTCCATACCCATCATCAAGATGTTCAAAGATATTATTTTCCCCCGATTCGGTGTCCTACGCACTGTGATATCCGACGGAGGTTCCCATTTTCTTGAAAGAAGCTTCAAAGCATTGCTAAGAAAGTATGGTGTTACTCACAAGGTAGCCTCACCTTACCATCCACAGACAAGTGGATAGGTAGAGGTCTCTAACCATCAACTCAAGGGTATCTTGGAAAAGATAGTTGGCCGCAATCAAAAAGATTGGTCAGTGAAAATCAATGACGCATTATGGGCCTAACGAACTGCTTATAAAACTCCCCTCGGGACTACACATTTTCGATTAATAAATTGAAAGGCAGGCCACCTGCCAGTCGAACTAGAACACAAGGCATGGTGGGCAATAAAACATCTAAATTTTGATATGAAAGAAGCAGGACAAGCCAGGATTCTACAACTCCAAGAGCTGGACGAACTTAGGATGACAACTTATGAGAATGCATGAATCTACAAAGAACACACCAAACTTTGGCATGATGGTCATTTGAAAAGAAAAGACATACAAGTGGGAGACCAAGTTCTGCTATGCAACTCAAGGTTGACATTATTCCCAGGGAAACTCTGCTCTCGCTGGTTTGGACCGTACATTGTCAAAAGCATCTCCCCACATGGTGCTTTCTCTTTATGGAGCGAAAAGTCGGGTGAATTCGTGGCAAATAGTCAACATTTGAAAACATATTTTACCACAGCCGACATAACCACCGAAGAAATAATACATCTCTCCAGTCTAAAGGAACCACAGTGAAGTTTAAGATATCACGTCAAGCCATCGACGTAAAACAAAGGTGTTTTTCGGGAGGCAACCCGATAAATAAAATTCATTTGAACTTTGAATTAGAAATTTTTCTCAATTTTGTTTTTAATTTTTAGATAATTTTTCACCAAATAAGAATCGCATCGCGAGATGCTATTTTGAGTTCTGATTAATCTTCATTTTTTAGATTTTTAGATAGAGGATGCACGTTGATTGGAATTCAACCACGTCCAGTGGTCCAAATGGCATGAACTTCCCCCTCCATATCGGATTTAGAATTGCTCGAGATGAGCAAATTTCTAAGTTCGGGGTGGAGGGTGGGTGGTACGTATCTTACTTTCCACCTTCACTCATCTAAATCAAACTTAAGAATTCATCGTCAGATTTTTGACCTAAATTTTCAAAATTTCAAATAACATTTTTCACAATTTTAAGTTTTCAATAGAAATGTGAACAGATACTGGATGAATTTTTGACCTTTTTATTTCTCTTTGCATTTTGAATCATTATACCCTCCTTATCCGAAGTAGATCCTCAAAATGATCTTATTCTGAAAACTAGCCTTTTGATTGAAATCATCTTGTGAAGCTTATGAATCCTAACAACATGATACTTATGCAAAAATGACAAGTGTCTGTCAAACTGATAGGGATCAGACACATCGTGCTTCCTAACTGACTAGTGGAACAATAACATGGGATCCCCACTGGATCCTCATCAAGTCATTATCTGAGCAGAGTACGATAAAGAGAATGACCTGATGCACGGAATTGTAAATCAAGTTGCATTCTGATCTGAACTCTCTTCTACACTTCTTTTATCATCTTTGTACCCCTCCATCCATCAAAAATAAACAAAAATAGCCAAAATAGTGCCAAACCCTAAGTTCGAGGTGGCACGCCACTTCCCTCTATATCCGCTTCTTCCATACCCCTCGCAAATTAATAGGGGTGTATCACAAAAAAATGCAATCTCGAGTCATATAGAGGAGATATTTACAAACAAAAAGATGCCAAAGCGCACACAAAAAAATGCAATCTCGAGTCGAATAGAGGAGAGATTCACACAAAAAAATGCAATAAATGAAATTGCTTAGCAAATAAAAAGAAAAACTCGAGTCAAATAGAGGAGAGATTTACTTCTTCCTTCCATACCACCATTCACTCCATTTTCTACCTAATGGCATAATGCATGCCCCCACTATCCTGAAAAATGCCAGTGTCAGATCAGATGCACACTTGTTGTTCTGCGGGTGTCTCTGGACTCTTACAAAACTCCTTGACATACTTGTTGTTGAAAAAAAAAGTGAGGAGGAAATGATATTGGAAAGCGAACTCGGGTATGAAGATATGGTAAGATGTGTTCAATGATCTCAGGAAGTTGAGATATTGAGTCATACTGAGCAGAAAGAAAACAATCGTGATGTGAAGATGAGGCAATCACACAAATTGAAAGTATTCATTTGGTGACTGTTTCAGATTTGTGTTACTCGAGGATGAGCAACGTTTAAGTTTGTGGTATTTTGATGAATGCATATTCATCATGGAATTCAACTACCATCTTGGGTCAAAATCGACTCAATGCTTTTAAATTTCATTACTAAATAACAAAATTTGCTAAATTACTTAATTGGTCCAATTATCATGATTTTAATCGAATTTATGTTGATTTGATGCAGGTCTTGATGAAGTTGAACAATCAGCTGGGGCCCACCTTCACTCACCCTTGGCTCTGATAAAATGGTCTGACAAATTAGTTTCATCCATTCGGTCTGACCATTTGGTTTCAACCAATCGATCTCACCAAACGGTCTCACCATTCGGTCTGACCATTCGGTTTCAACCAAACGGTCTCACCATTCGGTCTAACCATTTGGTTTCAACCAATCGGTCTCACCAAAAGGTCTCATCATTCGGTCTGACCATTCGGTTTCGACCAATCGGTCTTACCAAATGGTCTCATCCTTTTGGTCTCAAGACCGAATGGACAGTTCCATTTCAAGACCGTTTAGCCGCGAGGGATCGAGCAGCACATTCAAGACCATTTGTTTGGACGTCCGCATTAATTCAAGACCATGCAACACTGTCCTTACCACGACCATTTTGAACCACCACGGTCGTGTTCCACTGCCCTAGCCACGACCGTGTGGTGACACGACCATGGTGAACCATCCCTAGCACCTATCCTTTCTCACTCGCCACACCCGTGCGTGGCGGCACGACCGTAGGGCAACAGCCCGGCCACGACCTTGTTGTCCTGCCACGGCCGTGGCACACCCACCATCAAAGCCTGAGTCTTCACCCACCACGCCCGTGTGAGGAAGCACGGCCGTGAGGAAGCAACCTCACCACCACTGTGTTGTCTCACCAAGTCCAGGGCACGTCATCTCCTACCTCCCGCAAACCCTGGTCCCTGCTACTCTAGGAACTCTGCCAACTCGCTCTGCCGCATCCAGCAGCAGCTCCGACTTCACCTCACCTGCTGCTGTAGCACCACCACACCTACTACCTTCAGCCACACCGCCCTCGCCTTCCGCCTTGACCCAGCATCACTTCCCTCGACTGCCAGAGTTGTAACCTGTACCTCCGCCTCCCTTCTCCTATACCTCACCAACGGCGTGACCCATAGCCCCTATCACGACACTCAACAGCAGACCGGTTGTATGTCGGGGTCACACAAACCGTTTGGAGTATTGTCCAGTGCGAGATCATTTGCTCCAGCAGTCGTGAAGACCGAATGAGCACCTACCGTGATGACCATTTGGATTAGATGAAGTGAAGACCATTTGAGTATGTAGGGAGAAAACCGAATGAGCCAAACTGAGTAGCATATCGTATGGTTGCATCTGCCAAGACCGTTTGGTCTCTTGGTTTACATGCAAACCGAATGAAGCAGAGACTGTTTGCTATCAAATTTCCCAGACCGTATAGAAAAGCCAAAGTGCATTGTGAAGACCGTTTAAGCATGCAGACCATTTGAAGATGTACTGATCAAGATCGTTTACTGCTCAGCTATCCAAGACCATTTGGTCGATTTCCACCAAACCGTATGACCACCAAACCGTTTGATAAAGTATAGCGTACCAGACCGTTTGCTCAAATGAAAAACCATTTGGTCTATACATTCCAAGACTGTTTTGTCATGTTTTAGTAAACTATTTGGGCACATTACTTAGCAAACCGAATGAAGTTAAATACCCCAAGACCGTTTGGAGGCCAATATCTCAGGACCGTTTGGTCAGATTTTAACCAAACCGTTTGGACTCACACCAAAAGCACGGGGACCAGATCTGTGCCTATAAATAGGACCAACAGGGTCCCCATTTGGGGGGGATCAGTTCTGGGACACCGACAGGCTGCCTGTACACAAGTCTGATCCAGATCCAGTACCGTCCATGCCAGTTTCACTCCAGCTACTTCCCGTGTTGCAATCAAGGAGACCGAGAAGAGAAGGAAGATAGATCAAGAGAGATTGTCTGGTCTGTCTTGGCATCTCCTGTTTCATGTCCAGATCTGCTCTGACACGACGTAGAAGACCGCATCATCTTCACCAAGCTGTGACTAACTTCTACACCATGCTCATGGCAGATTTCTCTCTCTTTCTCATTCTTCTTGTTTCTCACATCATGAGCGAGTAGTTTCCTTTCGCTGGGGTGTGGGGACTAGCCCCGCTGCCCATGTAATCATGTCCTTTTGTTAAATTTTCCATGTCAATGTATATAACTTTTCATCTCATTATTAATCGTTATGTTAGTAGTTAGATTAATTGCTTGCTTTTATCTTTGTTCTTCCTATGTTGTGAGATCTTCTATATGTAGGATTGAATGTCATTTAGCAGGTTGACTCCCAAACTAGAAATAGAATGGGATTCCTTGAGGTCATATGTGTATGATCCGTGAGGGGATGAGCCATCTAGCCTTCGGTGATGCTTATGTGCACCTAACACCTGTATAAGGGGTTCACTGCCTTAGTTGGATTTTGTATCTTCTTGTTAATCGTCGATGTTTGCTCGTATATTAATCGCCTACTTGCTTAGCAATTAATGTGGTTGACTCCCAAACTAGAAATAGAATGGGATTTCTTCGAGGTCGTAAGTGTATGATCCGTGAGGGGACGAGCCATCTAGCCTTCAGTGATGCTTTTATGTGCCTAACTCCGATATAGGGGCCCACAACCTTTGTTGGATTTATGTATCTTCAGAGTCTTAAGTAAGTGATCCGGATGGTGACGAGACATCTAAGGCCTAAGGTGATGCTTACGCAAACCTAACGCCCGTATGGGGGGTTTTGCAGTAGCTCTATTTGGATCATTATATCTTACCTAGATTGTTTGCGTTTGAATGTGTTTGCATGTGTAGCGGTGGTGAAACCCGATACCATCCCAGTGATTCCATATCATTGATCTAAATCCAACTTTAATTCAGCTTTTACTTTCCTGCATTTAGTTTAATTAACCTCAACCAAATCAATCATTTTAAATATTAGTCGTACTTGAGCTAGATTCGATTAACAAAGATTCTTAAAAACATTGTCTCTTAGGATTCGATCCTCAACTATACTGCGATAAGACCCGTCCTCTTGCGGGTGGTATTATTACACAATATTTTGGTAAAAGCTCACTGATTTCAACCCTGAGTGAATTTGTTAGTGCAATATTTTCCACGTCACTTGGCATGCTATCCATCTCTCACAACCCTCAATGCCAAGGAAAACCTCCTTTTTATCTAATCTTTCATTTTCTCATTATATTCTCCAATAAGAACACCACTCAGTTTTTTTTCCTTTTTGGCCAGATTTGCTTCATATCAATATCATTTTCTAGTCAAAGTCTTTTTTTACTTCACTCATGTCATCATTACAAACCAATATTTCCTATTCTCATTTTTATATTTTGACATCATCCATTATTGTTTTCACTTTTTTTTTAAAAACCTCCTACCAACAATCTTGAATTATTGTTGCTTTGACCAAGCTCATTGCCAATATCCTTCTTTCTGGTTATTTTCCCACCTCCAATTAAAGATTGGTTGACCTAGTTAAATGGATTGGCGAGACAAAAAAAGGAAATAGCACAGAAAGTTGAAATGGAAGTTGATGAATTAGAATGAAATAAAATGATAAGATAAAAAAGAAACGTATTGTATTACATAGAAAAAGGAAACAACAAGAATAAAAGACAAAACAATAGACCTTGTATTAGTTTATATAGAAAAAAAGGGGCATTGTGGTTAATGTTTTCCTTCTTCTTCTCTGTTGGAAGATCCCTCTCCTACCACCCTTCATGTGTGCATCAATTTCCAAATATAGGGGCTATTATTTCCTTACCACACCAACTACTCAATCACTACATAATTAGTGTGGGGGGCATAGAGGAGAGAGTGAAAATGAGAAGAAAGAGTGTGAGAGAGACAATATATACTAGTCCATGCCATCCTGATCTTCGTGGAGCTTCTTGTTTTTTAGCACATCTATCATTTGGATGTCTTTGTGGCTCTTCATTTCCATTGACCATCATTCTTCTAGTGCATAATTGGTGTATCGTTCCCAATGACACTATGCTTCTTCATACTTCCAGTTCATCATTAGTATCTTTTTCAAAGACATTGTGTCTTTTTTATTTGTGTTGTGATATGAAATTGGGTTATTTATTTGTGCTTATTCCAGTTGGTACCACTTCATGCAACGTTGAAGGATCTCAATTACGTAATAACCCATTCTTTTTGCATTCATATTGCATTATGTATACCATGAAAAAAGCTTGTTTCATTCGATCCATCCTCTAGTTCCCTCTGGTGTTAATGATTGTTAATCATTCTCGCTAAATAATCATGAGATGTATGGTTGCTTCTTCACATCAAACTTCTTAGAATCTCATCAATTTCTACCCTGCAAATTCTTTATCTGCAAGGTTTATTTTTCATCTAGATTTTATCTTCACCAAGCTACTTTACTTATGTCTTCTCTGAGTTGCATCTATTGACTTGACACATCTGCTGATCTACTTGGGTTTACCCTGATCTTCATGGAACTTCTTGTTCTTTAGCACATCTATCATTCAGATGTCTTTGTGGCTCTTCATTTTCACTGACCATCATTCTTCTAGTGCATAATTGGTGTATCGTTCCCAGTGACACTATGCTTCTTCATACTTCCAGTGCATCATTGGTATCTTTTCCAAGACATTGTGTTTTTTTTATTCATTTTGTGATATGAAATTGGGTTGTCTATCTATGCTTATTCCAGTTGTGACCACTTCATGCAACGTTGACGGATCTCAGTTACGCAATGACCCATGCTTTTTGCATTAATATTGCATTATGTATGCCACGACAAAGCTTGTTTCACTCGATTTGGTCTCTAGTTCCCTCTGGTGTTAATGATTGTTAATCATTCTCGCTACATACTCATGAGATGTATGGTTACTTCTTCACATCAGACTTCTTAGAAGCTCATCAATTTCTACCCTACACATTATTTATCTACAAGGTTTATTTTTATCCAGATTTTATCTTCACCAAGTTACTTTACTTATGTTGTTATAACCCCAATTTTTGGGTTCAATTGGTGAGAAATGCAATTTCTCATATTAAGGATAATTGAACAAAGAATGGTATAATCCATTTTGAATACATGGATTTTGTTTACAATAGCCTTGATGTTTGTGTTGTGGGCTTTATTGGCTATTGGGCCCAATAACAAGGAAATAACAAGAAAATTCAATTAGTAATTCAATAATTGAATATTTGAGAAAAGAATGAAATAGAAACCTCAAGAAGGCACATCCAAAGAATATTTCGTGCCTCTTAGGATCCTTGGGTTCCAAGGAGTCCAAATTTTCATAGAGAAGGCAATAAGAAAAGAAAGGTTTAATTAAGTGTTTCTTTATCGAGAAATAAATTGAAAATAATGGTAATATGTGGAAAATAAGTAAAAGAGGTATAATTGAGTTAACCTTGGTGGAATTTCGTATCCCAAGGATTCCTAATGGTAAAAGGAATACCAATGAGGAAAATAAAAGAGAAATAAAGAGGAATCCTCAAAAAGAATTATTTTAATAAGAAATAAACAAGATAATGTGAAATAATGCACTTAGATGCATCTAGAAGGATAATGTGTATCCAATAAAAAGAATTTCGAATTATTTGAGTTTCTTGGGATCCAAGGAGTCCCAATCAAGAAAGAGGAAAGAGAAAATACCTATAAAAGAAAATAAGAATATAATGTAATACATTATTAATGGTTTTGTGATATTGATAAAAGGGAAATACTTTCCTACTAAAAGAAAGTAATATTTCGTTCTTATGAAGTTAAAGTAAAGCATAAGAGAGAATAAAAGGTTTTTCATATTCCTAATTGCCCAAGAAATAGGAAACATCAAGGAAGTACATAGGAGAGAGAAGGTTTCTTCTCCTTGAAGGAGTATGATTCCTTTTGTTAAGAGATTTCATTTCTTGGTGGGCAAGCAACCATATGACTTCGTTTCTCTCCCCTATAAAAGGGGTAGGATCTGGGATCGAGTTCTGGAAAGAATCCCACGCAGCTCTCCTTGCTTCTTGCACGTCAAAACCCTAACCATGAAGGAAAGCGCGATCCTAGTACGATGGGAAGTCGTTGAACGATCTTGATGGTGAGAGTGTGATCTCACGGAGACCGAAGGGAGATCGATCATCACCCCCTTGCCCGCACCTTCACGCAGCACCAGCGGGGGGGACTGCAGTGCGGCTGCAGGTCGAGGACAAACCAACCGCAGCCCCGGCCACCCTGGTCGTGGGTTAGGGCATGGAGGGCTGCGACGGAGGCCGTACAAGGGTGCAGAGTGGTTCTGGGTCACAACCGAGGTCTGGGGGCGGAGGAAGAACCCGCGCAAGGCTGCTGGTCGGCGGTCGTGCAGGGTCTTCCTGGGAGGAAGACGACCTAAGGTCGATTGGACCAATATGCCCTCCGCGCTGTGCTGGGCCGGTTGGATAAGCCAAGGTCAATTGTGTCTTTTCGTCATATTTCCAAAGGACCCGAGCAACGCTGCATGGAGATGAGTGAGGTGGCGCGCTCTAATTGGCCGAAGTAAGTGGATTTTGTAAAATTCGTATTTAATTATTCGTAACTCGGATGATTATGCATAAAATATGAAAATTTCTCAGAAAAACGAGGGAAATATAATAAAAATATAATTGAAGCCTGATTCCTTATGTAATTCGAAAAGTAATGGAAGATATCAACTTTAAGGTATTAATGTTTAAAGAACCCTATTTTGGTGTGATTAAAGTGATTAGTAGGGTTTAATAGATGATTAAAGGTGATAATAGCCTGTTAATAATTAAAAGGAACATTAGGAAGAAAAAGGATGGACTTTTCATATAATTAGTCTAATTTGGTGTTTATATGCTTGAAATTCGAAAAGTGTATAAAGTTATCATATTTACTGGTTTAATTAGTGAAAACCCCTTGGAATTGATGATAGTTGAAGATAGTGATGTTCTCTGAATGTTTAGAGTGAATATTAACCTATTGATAATAAAAGGATGATAATTGTACATAATTGGCCTAAATTAGGGTTTCATATACCTAAGTTTGCATTAATGGGCTTAGAAATCCTAATTTAGGAGGATATGTCTTTTAATGATATTAATTGTGCAAATCCATGAATAAGACAATGTTATGTCGTTATAAATCCAATTTGAGTATAAAAGATCATTAATGTGGATATTTTGGGGTTCCTAGTGTAGAAAGTGGAATTAATGATACATTAGGGTTTACTGACATAAATGATGAGAATTGTAGTAATTAGGGTTCCTGAAGAATCGAACTATAATTCATTGTTGAGTTGTCAATTCAAAGAAACCTGAACATGATAATTGGTCCTAATGATCTTGACATGACCTAAGATGATAAAGATAGTAGTTTTAGTGTAAAAGAGATATATTGGATTTATTTGACTTTTAATGGTGTCTATGATGTTGAAATTAGGGTTTTTGGACTAAACAAACATTAACCGTAATAAATGCATAATGAAAGCTAAAACCGTAAAGGATGACCTAGAAATCTTAAAGTGGAATCCAAGTGGATCTTGAGGAGGTTTGGAATAAAACAATGACACTTGGATGTTATGTATTAATTTCAGGATATTGATGATTGCTTGATTGATTGTTCCTGAATATTAAATATTTGGACTTCAAGTTGCTCTGAACAGGTATGTGGTTCCTTATGAATAACCGCTTAGTTTTCCGATGGTTTCTCAGACGTTTAATCGCATTGGATGCAACTAAACTGTTTGGATGTTCATATTGCAAACTATAATGTGGCTATGACTATCACAAAGGATATATGCCTACAAACTCAGATCCTGGTTCTCTCTGTGGCATAATAGCTAACCTAGTACATGGTTGCCTATGGGTAGGTCCATCAGGTTAGAGAAAGGCCTAGTACATGGCTACCTATTGGGTAGGTCCATCAGGTCTATGGATGACCTAGTACATGGCTACCTATTGGGTAGGACCATCAGGTCTATGGTTGACTTAGTACATGGCTACCATGGAGGTAGGACCATCAAGTCATAATGAGTTAGATATTGGGCTATCTTCGGATAGTGCCATGCGACTCTATTACCTAAAAGAGAGGTGATATCCATGTCCACTGCAGGGACAGCCCAGAGTTTGAGAATATGCATGGATTGAGTTGTATGGTTTAAAATGTAATCATGAATGTTAAATGATTATATTGTTAACATAGCTGAACATTATCTGTTTCCTCCACATACTAGCTTCAGCTGACTGACGTTTTGTTTGTCGGCATTTTAGGTACAATGAAAAGAACAAACAGAAAAGCTACACCTTGTGAATTCAAGAATTAAAGAACAAGGAGGAATTAATTAAAATAGTTCAGTTGAGGTTAGAAGTTTAGTTTGTTCCAAACTTTTAAAAGGTATGCTAAGAAAAATTTTATTACCTTTTTCACTATAGTCTGTTAGAATTTAATAATTTTTTATGGTTATATGTCGAACCTTTGATCCGGGATTAATGGGTGCGGCTTCAACCTCTTGGTCTCCCTTAATTGGGGGTTATCAGGAGATGGGGTCGTAACATATGTCTTCTCCAAGTTGCATATATTGACTTGAAACCTCTGTTGATCTACTTGGGTTTATCCTTCATGTCATGTTATGCATGTGAAATGTGTTGACTATGCCTATATACCATTCCCACTACCTCTTCAATGCAGATGACAAAGTCATCATGTTTTTTATCGCCTGCTCCACATCAATGGTTGTGAGTTTTTTCTATGGTGTTTGGATTCCATTTATTAGATATTCTTTATTCTAGATGCACTTCAAACCTTCTCCAAAGCTCAGGTGCTTCTGATCTGCAGAACACAATTTAGTTTTGGAGAGTCATGTTTAAGGGGTAGTGAAAATCTTGTACGAGGAGTGATTTAATTTGTCGCATCATCTAATTGAGTCTTGTTATTCCAGGTTGGATATGTGTTTCACCCATATTCCATCTTTAGGGTGTGTGTTAGTAATATTGTTACTTAGTCTATTATGTTAGATGGGCCTAATTATCTTGGCTCATCAGGGATAAGTTTACTTCCCATGTAGTTTCCTCCTTTCATATATATAGGAGAGGAGTGTTCCTTATATCAATAACAAAGTATCCTATTATTATCCCATTTCATTTTTCACATTTCAAAACATATTTCATTGCTAATCCAATAAGCCTAAATTTAATGTATTTACTCCTCCCTATTACCCAATTGTGATGCTATAATACATTTTAACTTGATTTATTTTATCTTATATTCTAGGTATATTCTAAAGTGTAAATTTAGACCCATGCCCTTATTTGGTATATTTGTACCTCAAATCTTAATTTTGCATTTATCTAGGTTATTTCATCTCAAATAAGTGTATTTACATATTCATGATGCTAATGGACTCCATGGATTCATAATGTACTTTTTATTAGGGGAAAATTATACTATATGTCAAGATAATTAAATAGGGGTTCAGAAGAAGGGAGGTTTCACATATAAGCTTGGTTTTAAGTATGTTACAATACTCCACCCCTTCAAGGGATTTTGCCCCAAAATTCATCTATCATTATCCACATATACCAAGTCATACTTCTAAGACAACCTAAAGGGTTTTCAATTTCCCCCCTATAGTAGATGGTACTCTACATCTCACATAACTCTTATAATCCCTTCTTGAACTGGAATTATAATTCTCCATGACTACACCCAAGATTTTCTTGAGTGTGCAATATCATTATGATTACGTAAAATTTAATGAAGACTTCACCATTCTAGTATATCGTTAGAATTAATTCCCTTTTTATATAAAATTATAAGTGTAGGGTCACAAGGGCCTGGTACAACCTATCATTTTCCTTTATAAATCTTGAATAATCAATCTTCATAAATAGGTCTCTAGGTTGACATTTAGTTGACAACCACTAAATTTATGGACTAATCTTATTTAGAAACAACAATTCTCAACAAGTATCATCATGGTTCCTATTATAGTTAACATTATATGTATCATTATTTTATCAAATATTAAGTGTATATACATAGTAGGGTGTAACATGAATATAATTTATCCTTTCATTTCATGATTAGGGTTATCACTAACTATAATAAATTATGGAATTTACCTAAGGGAATTAATTATCTGTTGTCTATTATCCAAACCATCTCATATTGTATCTTGGGAAGATTTGGGTAAAAATTACAATTTGTTTTGCAAATATTTTATCATTCGTATTTGATCAGTATAGTGTATTTAATTTATGAAACTTTTCAATTTGTCATTCATGATTTAAGCATGCAAATTATATTACACCTGCTTAGGTTAAGGTCTAACTAATTCATATTCACTTTAGTTTTTTTTATGATCATATAGGAAACATGTATGATCAGAAAGTATAATATACTAACAATGTTTAATCTAATTTACAGTGTAGAATTATATTATCATTTAATAACCGGTAATTTTGGGGTATATGGCATTAATTTGAGTTGTCAGGTGTACTTTCTTTTTTATCTAATTGAACACCTTATCCGACTTAACTTCATCCTTTAAAAATTGGTGAAGATAAATTTAAAATTTTATATAAATTACTAAAGTGTAATTATTATGATATAATTAGAAAGGATTACTTACTAATCTTTGTCATGCGGTATCTACATTTGTTTGACATGATTACTGTGAGTCATTAAAGATTTACTTATTGAAGATATTAGTAGGCTTAGTCATTAAGCTATACATCTAAGAAATGAATCACATCATATTCCATCCCTTAAAGAGGGTTTATCTATAACTTAGCAAATCATTTTGAGGGGAAACAAGGGTGGATCAACTAGGTCCTATTTATCCAAACTTCTTCTTCATACTTGTCACATCAGACTTAGGCCTAGGGTTTTAGGGCTGATCATGCCAGATGAGGGGTTGTTCACTAAAGGGTTTCGTACAACTCACAAACTTTTGTGGTGGTGACTTGGTTCCAAAAACCATCGACGAAATCTATTTTTTACATATTATTTTAATAATGAAAATAAGTATGTCAATGAAAACATTGAGATGGAAATTCAAGAACGATGCCAAGACTAATTCAAAAACAAATTTCACTACATGATACATATATTATTCCATCATCACTTCATTCTACCATTACATTCTGATTTTGCATACATCAAAAGGGCATGCCAAAACATGTTTCTAATTGATATTATAGGAGAGGAAAAGGTTTCTCATAAGACTTGGTCAACTACTATCAAACCCTAATAAGGCACGACATCACCATTCCTTATTTCACTCTAATCATCATTCACACTACCTCATATCAAGAAAAAGGGATTCAAATAATCATTCAACATCACGAGAAGATTTTTAGGGTTTCCTTGTTACTTGTTGGTTTACAACCATAGGGTATCCACAAGGTAAGGTAACTATATGTCCAAATCACTAGGTAGAGCTATTACAATATGGGGATGGGAGGGGAAAACTCCTAAGGATAGTTGTTGAAGGTGATTCTCCCAATTAACCCTCATACATGTGGCTTATCAAAGTCAACGAGGATAATTACCAAACCTTATGATGTAGGGCATAACTATTTCAAGATACTCCACTTTGAAGGAAAGGCAAGCCTAACCATAGATGAGCTAGTTCAGATTATCACTTAATGTCAAGGGAATCATCTCAATTTTAAACTTACTCAACATTTTGCATATGTCATTCAGGCATGCTCGATACCCATAGTGGACGTATGTGAGGCATGCTATAAAAACCACACATGAAAGGATTTAAGGTGAGAATTAAGTTTAAACCTATATGTGAGTGTTCAAGTCAAAATATACCTCATAGTGCTTAAGATAGCTTCCTAGAAAATAGAATATTGATATTCAAACACTACATGATCCAATTTTCTATGCGGTGACATTTCTCCCTCCATAAAGAAGCTAAGGACAATTTTGGTTACTCAAGATTGAGTTTCAAACACATAAGTAGTGTGGGGAGTTGAAATGACAAAATTTACTTAGGGATTGGACCCTAGTTGGTTATCCATGACTCATAAAAAGGCATATCAACAAGCTATATAGGGTTAGATAACTACCTAATTAAGGAACAACATCGGATAACTTAAATAGTTACTATTTAGCCTCTGATACCATATTGTAAATAGTGGGACCTGAGAGATGATCCACTCTTCAGTGAAAGGGGAAATAAAACCATCCTATTTCATAATATGGAGGAAGAGAGACATTTATTATTTCCCAAATGGTATATATTATAGAGCAAGATAATGAATGAGCAGCAAAAACAAACTATTACAAAGTTACATGTTGTTAATACATCTACAATTATTCCACACCATATAATGGGGAAATCACAAAATAAAAATTGTATACACTTAATGAAATCAAGGCCAGTCACATAGGGTAACTTGACCATTCCAAGATATCATCATTTTCAAATTCCAAAATGTGCTCTTCTTGTGTCCTCCTTTAATGTACCTACACCAAGGTGGAGGGAATATCACTCAGAAAATAAGAAATCATGACATGCATGAGTATGCACGGAGTATGTGCATATACACAACATTTATGAATTATGTTTGTACAAAGAATGTTCTCATGAAAAGGGGCCATATAAAAGTAGGTAAGTTCAAGAAGGGTAGAATAAAGAGATTGAGACATAATATTTATGAAGGGAAATATTTTAAATAAAAGAATTATCTTGCCAAAAAAATTCAAAATTTACAAAAAAATAATTTATTTACATGTATAAAAATTGTAAACTAAAAATACATAAAATATTACATAACACCATAGAATCATGACCTATAATGTAAGGGTAGAAATGCACACACCCGACATAATATGTGTGCCTTGTATAAATGCATGGTTTTACATAAGCACTACTATTTTAGGTATTCTAGTCTAACATGTAGCATGCATAAATAGAGTGGTAACACCAGCATTTGAGTTACAATCCACATCATGTATTAAAATCATAGCAATATGGGTCAAAGTACCCATATAAATAGAATAATTTAATGTCCAAAAAAATCATAAGATTTCAAATCACTAAATATAGATGTTCAAGTTTGAATTTCCAGAAAGGGATAGTAATCATGTAAATGTCTCGATATAGGAATTTAGACCATTATCATGATAATGGATAAAATAAAGTAGGTTTACACATACCTCATTTTCCATACCTAAATATCCAGAAGTACTCCTACAGTTAGCATTCATCCCTTCCATCACCTAATTTTAATATTAAGGCATTGTGTATATAATGTTGTACATAATTATTGAGAACATGTAAATTTTTTGGAAACCATCATGTTAGACTCTCAAAACCACACCAAAACGTTTGCTAATTTTATTGATTACAAAAACCTACATTTTATGTATATATTTTTGATCCACTGAAAATTAGTTATAATCTTTCTAGTTAATAACATTTATCTAATTTAATAAATCAAGAAATAGGAGAAAGGACATGGTTAGACCCAACTACACACTAGAGGTTAGAATGAATGGTGTATCCTTGTACATGACATAAATAAAACTAAATCAAGTAACTCATCCAAAAAAAATTCACTGGTTATACTAGTTCATTGAAACATGAAGACAAGTGGATGAGATGCTAAACTGGGAATATTTATCTTGAGAATCCTTTTCTTCAATTCTTCAGGAGGGATTGCCTTTAGGCCCTCCTCACCATTGCTATCTTGTCGAGCCCCATATTGGGGGACAAATATGATGAGGATGTTCAAAATATCCTTCAGTCACACAAGGCCAAGCAAAGAAGTACTAAACTCTTAAAAATTCAAAAAACAAAACCAAAATAAGTTCAAAACCAAATCGTATGATGACCATTGTAAGGACTTCGACCCATGTTTTGGGATAACCATGCTTTTTTTGCTTAAGTATGTTGCTTATCTCCTTGCGCTAATCATCTGAGATGTAATTAGGGCATGATGGAGGTTTGAGTTCCTTGTTTGAGCTTGATGCTTGTGTTTTGTGGAGAGGTTTGGTGCAAATTGCAATTTACCCAGGGTAGGTGTTGATGTGCAAGTTTGCCACCTCTAGTGTGTTCCTTCTCTCTCTTGGCATCATCTAGAGGGAGGACAAATATATGGGAACCTTGTTTGGACCTTGGTTGAGTGGTGTCACCCTTGGTGGTGTGTTGGACACATGTTTGAGGTGTGCCTTGCTCTTAGAAGTGGTGTCTGAGCTTAAGAGCCTTTGGGACTCTGTATTGGTTTTTGGATGTTTTAAGGAACATCCTATCGATTTCGTGGTGTCTCTTGATGAACCATATCAGTTTGTGGTACCTAGGGTTTACCCCTATCGGTTTGTGAAGAAAGGTAGAGATGTGTATCATCCTCGACCATCTCAGGTGACCTAGTGGGTGAGACCTAGATCTTATAACCTTGTTGCATGGTGTTTGCAATGGCTCTTTCTTCATGGACAAGTGTCACCTAGGGTTTTGAGGTGGTGACACCTTCCCCTTTCTCTCTCTTTCATCTCTCTTGTATATATACCTCTTTCTCTTCATGCAAGAGAATCCTTTTGGCTAACCTTTCATTCTCTCTTTGGTGGATGACCTTGAGCTAGAGTTGCTTCTCCCTTGGAGATTAGAGGATGAGTCCCATGCTTGTGGTGCTCTCTTCATCCTCTACCTTGGTAAGCCATGATCCTTAGATTCTCTTTCTTTCCTTCTTTCTTCTTCTCGGCCATGGATCTTGGTTACCTTCTTTCTTTCTTCTTTGAACCCTCTTAACCATGGTTCCATTTTCTTCCTTGAAGATGTTGTGGTGGTCAAGCTTGGAACTTATTTTTATACTTTGAGCTCTTGAAGCTTGGATCTTGGTGGTGATCCTTGAGGTGGGTTATAACTCTAAACCCTCTTTGTTATTATCACCTCTTTACTTACTCTCTTATTCTTTAACTTTGGCTTGTTATTCCTTGCTTGTTAGTAGTTCTTCTTGGTAGTTTTGCATTCTATTTTGGGAAGAAGAACCTGGCTTAGTTGCTTCTTTTGGGTTGCCCTTTTGTATTGCTTCAAATGCCATTTTGAGGTTGAAGATGAGTGAATTGATCTGCATGGTTAGGTTGTTATGTATGCTGACTGATAGGCATGTAGGCCGATATGCCTTGAGTGGATGTCACAACCTGTGATGCCACTGACTGTCACCCTTTGTGATAGGTCATCACAAATCTTGGTTAGGTATAGGTTGACATGTTCTAATGATGCTTAGATAATCATGCTTTGTGTATGAGTAGGCCGATGTTAGATGAGGGTGTTAGTTTGTTGGGGGTGTTTCTGCCCGACACACCTGATCGTCATCACAGTTTGGGGTATGGATAGGGACGTGTTGCTTGAGAAACAAGTGTTTCCTGATATCCCCTGACGCCCGTCATGCCACATGATGGCATTGCTGATAAGGTAGGTTGTCCCATACCCTCTCCTTGAGGTGTTGTGCCTGATACACCCATGATGCCTAATCAATACACCACCCTAGTTGGTAGGCCAAAACCCTAGTTGTCTACTTGATATACCGTAAACTGATAACCCTCTTAGAGTGGTTGCCTGACACACCTTGGGTTAGCCTGATACCCTATGTGGAAACCATAATCGATATCTTGTGATGGTGTCTAAGATACACCATGTTGATGCTAGGGCCACATGGTATGATGTGATACCCTATGGAGTAGTTGTATGTATGATGTTGAGAGATATGTTCCTATACCTCATAACATGTTTATAATGATAATGAGAATCATGTTTCTATGTCTCATAACACATCTCATAACGATGATGAAAGTGATAACCTAAGGGTGGTTGTTGATCCAACCTTGTAAACCCTCATCAGGTAAAGAGAAACCTTCATTTTAATGATGTGAAATGTATGGCTTGAGTCCTATGAGAAGATGATGTTGATGATGCATTGATTTCCTATTTTTAGTTTCTAACCATGCAGGAAACACCAGTTGATGTACATAGCCAGGTATGAGCTATGGTTGTTATGATCTGTTTGAATGTGCCTTGTGAGGCATAAAGTGTTTTTGACATTCTTGAAAGGTAAAGGTAAGTGGTCTTATGACCTAATGATGGCTTATTGTCATGTATGAGATGGTTTACTCAAATAATGAGGTGTGGGACTGTTACCCCAAGATATGTAGTCCTTGTGATGGACACATGTTGAAAAACAAACATGAAATGATGAGATCATACCTTATATGTTTTAATATATGTCTGGTGTTGTATCATGCCTTTATTTATGTAGATTCTGTCTAGATATTGTATGTTGTTACTTGATTGATGTTGAAAGATGCTTAAATTGGCCTAATTAATCAAGTGGAATCTAATAGTGTAGTTTGCCTTGTGCCATAGATCCATTTAGTGTCAGCATTTGCTGAATGGTGAAATGAGTTTAACTCGGAACACATATTGTTGAATATGTGGGGTGCAAACTGAGGTATCTCCTTGTGTCCTAAATGTATATATATCATAGGATTGGCTATGTGCCATACCTAGAAGAGTGCAACTTTGGACTTTAGCTTCACCATACATATCACAGGATTGGCTATGAGCCATACCTGAAAGAGTGCAATTTTAGACTGCAGCTCCATATACATATATATCACGAGATTGGTTGCAAGCCATGACCTGGAAGAGTGCGGTTACGGTCGTAACTCACTAGCACCGTGACTTGTATCAAGGTGGACTAAATCTACACAGTAGATCATACGTCATTGGAAGCAGTTGACCCATGATGTCACTACATATTTACTCGTACTGATCGAGGAAGGTGAGGTCGTGGATTCCGGCTCTTCCATTAGACCTTGTATGGCACCGATTTCAACTCATCAAGTGATTGGTTGGATTTGGGTGGTATGACTCAAATCCTCGAGGCATAATAAAATACTTAATCAAACGTGTAGTATAATTGTATAGGATCAAAATACAAAAACATTGGTTGAGGCTTTGTTTGATCTTTATATAATGTTGTTGATATGAAATATACATGTTCTTCATATTCCTTTTAAATTATTAAGATGTTCCACATATCAGACAATGAATGCTCTTCATGTTAATAATCATTACATGTTTCACATAGTTGTAATTATATTGTTGCTTTATTTATCTTATATGTGATAATAATAGAGTTAGTGGTGAGTTATATCTCCCGATGAGATTTGGAATCTCACCCTATAGGTTTACCACACCCTTTTTAGGTGGACAAGCACAAGGATGTAGAGATCATGCAGCGGAGGCTGAGGAGTAGTAGGAGGACCAATAATTTATGAGGTTGGTAGTGTTGATGGATGTCTTATGTTGATTGAGTCCTAGAGTAGTCCCTGTACACTCGGGTCATTGGGAACATTTTGTAGATGTTTTGCGAATGCATTTTCTTTATGTGCCCTTTTTTGTATCAGAAGTGGTGGAATCCTGTATATATGTTGTGGAACAGCTCTTGGTTACTAGTTGATAGCATGCCTTGTATATGCTTTGAGGCATGAAAGGACTAATATGTGAAGGTTCTTGTTGTTTGGTAGTTTTATGAAATGGATTTAATTTTTAGTGTTTTCCAGTAATCTATTTGTTAATCTCTCTTTTGTGGTTATGTTTTTGAGTAACCTCACTTTGTGTGGCGCGGGGAGTCACATTTGGTTGGTATTCGAGCTTTAGGTTCGCCGAGTCTATAGGAACCTAGGACTAGGGTTTGTGTCTGTTCTAGTGTCCTCCAGTCTGTGTTATAGTCACTTCTACTTATGTTGAAGAAGAAGAGAAAGCCCAAACATGTCTGGAGAACATGAAGAACGTGTTGCTGAGAGCAGTGTTGCTACACCAGGTGGTGGTGCAAGGAACCAAGCACAAGAAGATCAGGTGCCTGAAGTCCCCCAGTTTGACCCAGCCATGGTAGAAAACCCTACCTTTCATTCTCTTTTTGGGCAGTTTATGGCAACAATGACTCATATGGCGGACAGGATGCCTACACCTCATCCTAGGGCACTCGTTCCCCATACTGAATCTTCAGGTACTAGAAAGACTTTTGATCAGCTTCTCCATGTTGGAGAGGTTGAGTATGCGGAGATAGATGACCTGGAGGATGCGGATCTATGGATGACTGAGCTTGAGAAGGCCTTTAAGATCCAGAGTATCCCTGAAAAGGATAAGGTGAAGCATGTGGTGTTCCTTCTGAAAGGGATGTTGGCCATTGGTGGTCCATAGAGGAGGAGAAGAGACCCGGTGTTGTGGTAGGCTGGGAGGAGTTCCGACGTGAGTTTGTTAGTTGGTACTTTCCTCGGACATATCTTAATGAGAAGATTAGTTAGTTCAAGAGGATTCGACAAGGATCCATGACGATCAATGAGTATGAAGCAAGGTTTATGGAGTTATTGAGGTTCTGTAACACCCCCTTTTGCATATATGTGTCAATGGGAGAAACACCCATGCTTTCCATAACATGAGGTACTTTAGCTCAAAGGGATGCCACAACAATAATAAACATTGCAAATTTAGTCAACAATAACCATGTGTTAATATTGAACTTGATACATACACTATTTACACTTAAATTCTTAAATTGAAAACTAACTAAGATATACATGATTAGACATTGTTGAAGACATACTTGAAATTATTTAAACTCATTAGGGTCTTCTATTGTAGATGGCACCCCACCATATATGTCTTTAGGAAATGTTGATCTATTTCTTAAGCCGACCTTCATATAACTCTTTCTTGGAAGTTGATTTGTACCTACGGGCATCGCGCCCCCAGCCATTCATGCAATAAAAACCACGTTAGAGTAAGCGACATTGAGTATTGTTATAACAACATAATAACTTGGCAATAATAAAAAACATGAAAATAATTGAACATTAGATGTAGATTCACACATAACTTAATATTAGTGGTTGATTTAAGTATCCTCGATACTTATGCACCAATGGTTCCCATAAGGCCCGTAGGATCAACATTAACATGATGAGGATAAAATAATCCAACCCATTACATGATTGACCATTGCTTGATAGTTCTTTACTTTAAATGAATTACATAGAATCATGATAGGAATCTTGCAATACAACTTGAAAGTATGAGAATCATATAATGACAATGATGCAAAAATTATTCAAATTGAATTAGATGGCTCTGCATATAGTTTAACATGATCATCATAATAAATTATAAGGCAACTAAAACAATACTTAATACTCAAACTGCATGGACCCGCTTACCTCTCTCTTAGAGAAGACCTTATTTGCACTTATTAGGTTGATTGAATACTAATTGATTCCTAGGTTGGTTAGATCTAATTCACCTACTGAATAAATTAACATCCATTAATAAATAATTCTTAACTTGATGTCTAGGGTTTCATGTTTCTTTAAACCCTAATTATACTAAGTGTGACGCTTCATGAAAATCAAAACAAAAAATGCACTTAAACCTAGTCCATCTTCTAGATCTAAAAAAATTGAGTAAAATTCATATAAAGAATGACCCCATACTATCTACCAATTAAAAGATATGGATTTTTATGCATTGGCCAATCAGAAATGAGGAAAAATTCACATGGGCGATATCCAAAATTGTGGACCAGCCCTGAGCTAACCCAGGAGCCGGCCACATGGCCTGGCTCATGCTAGAAGGTTGTACAGTAGGTCAACAAAATGGATGGCTGAAAGGACTCAACTGCCCCTGAGGGTGTGACACATTATATAATCCACATGGGGGAAGATTAGACAATATATCCCCAGGGTTCTTCTTTCTCGAGATGAAGAATACATAGAACACCGAGGCTCGAATTTGAGGAGCCAAAATCAAACAGGTGATGGATTTTTTTAGAAATAACTCCAAACATAGATTCCTGGGATCAACACAGTCTCAACGACCTTTCCAAAACACTTTGGTGGTCACGGAGATGACCAGAGACGTGGTATCGTCGGAAAGCACCATGGAAGCTCAAATCGCAAAATCATGAAATACATACCCTTGAGTCGAATTGAAGGCATAGTAAGCCGCCCAGGGGATATTCATATGGCTTTGGATCCTTTTTGTGGCTTGTGGACCACCTGACTATCTCTTTGACTTCCCGCTCTACAACTTGACGGCTGCCTTGTTGACCTAGAAGGTCTCTGCTCATGGTTTCCTTCTAGGCTTGTGGAATGGTTGGCAAGTGCCTAAGGATGGTTCCTTTGTAATAATTTCTTAGAGGTTGCAAGGATAGGGAGAGCCATCCCAGGAACCCCAAGTTTGAAGACGGAGAAGGTTGGGATAACTCAGGGCTGAATAGACAAAATTGTGGTGAGAAGAGTGTTTCAAACTTTCCTATAGATCTTTCCCATTGCTAGCAAGGTGAGTGGGGAGGATCAGAGGCTTTCTGCAACTGATGGACCGAAGGAGGTTGATAGCAAGGTTGGGCGTTTCCATTAGAGGGCAAGTTAGGGTTAGGTATTAGGTACTTATAGGTTTGCAATCTCCTGATCTGATTAGGACGCTTAGTTTTTTAGGAGGAGCACCAAGATTCGTGGATATCATGAGAGTTATCATGTGGTTACAGGACTTGTAGAGTCCAGAGCACCGCGGGAGGTAGAAGATGAGTCACTACCCTTCGATTGCTATCTAACGGTCCCAAGTGATCATGTGCACATGAAAAACTGAAAGCAACACGTGACAGATTAAAAATCAAAGATATAGTTGAAAATAAGTGTAGTTTGATTTACATTAGGATTATTATTAGATTTTTTTTCTCCAATTAAAAAGAGCCATCTAGGTTTATCCAAATACCCTCAAAATTGGTGCCCAAGCTAAATTGCGCCCAAGGAACACGTTTTTGGAGTCAGATTTATCTTTTAGTATTATCTTATATAAGTTTCGCTACCATTAGTTCTTACCTCAAATATATTTCTATTAATCATTATATATCACCTTAATTGGTAGTATCTAGGATTCTTAAGTCTTGTTATTACCATCTTACTTCTATCAAGATTACATGACATTATTTTACACAAATTGTGTTAATTCAATAATGAACTTATATCTAACACATTTATTTATCTTCACTTACATTAAACATCAATAATTATTAAACCATGTCCATTAATCACATTATTGTTCATTCATTCATCTTCTTAGACACCCGATGACTAATTGCACATATTTAAGCCATTGTGTGTGTATTGGTGATCTAGGTGGCATATAATACCTCTTTTATGAACTCATCACATATTAAACGATATTTAGGTTTATTTGGTCTCTTAGTTAGGTTGTATTAAGAAAGTCCACATTAGAGTTTTAAATTAGCTGTGAATTTTTTTTTGGGATGTTACAGCTTCTGTCGTCACATGGTGACGAAGGAGGACGAGCAGATTCATCGCTTCGAGAAGGGTTTGAACGTTGAGTTATCTACCCCTATTACTACTCTAGAGAATCAAGAGAGGTTTGTCGTGTTTGTGGGGTTTGTTCAAAGGATAGAGCGGTCTATGAAGGAAAAGAGAGAGGTAGGTGCCAAGAAGAGGTATACACAGTCTCAGGGGCATTCATTAGAAGGCTTTAAGAAGCTGAGATTTTCTGCACCGCTAGTATTACAAAGGTTTAGTGCTTTGACACAGTGGTCACCAAGTAAGGGACGAGGTCATAGTTTTCCACCCATAGGAGCCCAGAGTGTTGCATCAACATCGGTGACAGGGTCATCTAGGTCACAGTATGGGAACTGGACTTGCCACAAGTGTGGACAGATTGGACATTTGAAGCAAGAATCTCCAAAGAGGGGTGAAGAAGTGACCCAACAACCGAGGAAGAATCATCAGGACTTGCACAGATAGCACAATAGTGGCATAGGAGGATGAGGACATGACCAAGCATCACAAATTGGATCTTCTGCTCAGGGAAGCAGAGGATGAGGGTGACATCAGGAAATAGCTAGATTCTATGCTATGAGTTAGCAGAAGGCGGTGGTCAACCCACGAGTGTTGATAGGTCAGATGGAATTATTTCATTCTATTTTTCTTCTTCTTGCTTTATATCTATTTTACTTGATCTGGGTGCTACACACTCTTTTATCGTGCATGAAGTGCTTAATAGTTATTCTTTTCCTATTAGTCGTAAGAATAATAGTTTGTTACTAGAAACCCCATTAGTCGGTTCTACAGTGTTGTAGAATATGTGTCCTTCCTGTGTTCTTTCCTTTTCGAGACACATCATTCAAGTGGATCTCATACCACTTGACATGCATGGATTTGATGTGATCCTTGGAATGGATACCTTGGAGAAGTATAGAGTGGTCTTGGATTGTAGTTCCAAGCAAGTGACATTTGTGGATGGTAATGAGACGTGGATCTTCCAAGGAGATAGCAAGATTCTTTGGACGTGTCTTGTATCGGCGATGGTAGCAAGGAAGCTTCTGAGACAGGGTTGCGAGGCATTTTTGGCACATGTGATGGATACTGAGGCAAGGAGTCCTTGTATTCATGAGGTTCCAATTGTTAGAGAATTTGAGGATGTGTTTCCTGAGGAGTTTCCAAGTGTACCTCCACCATGAGAGATTGATTTTAAGATCAATTTGTTCCCTGGTATGCAACCTATAGCTCAGACACCATACAGGATGGCCCCGATAGGGATGTCATAGTTGAAGAGACAGTTGCCAGAACTACTTGACAAAGGTTTTATCAGGATGAGTACGTCACCTTGGGGTGCTCCAGTGTTGTTCGTGAAGAAGAAAGATGGATCTATGATGTTCTGCATAGATTATAGATAGTTGAACAAGGTCACGATAAAGAATAAGTACCCATTGTCGAGGATAGATGATCTGTATGACTAGTTGTGTGTTGTGATGATGTTCTCAAAGATAGATCTAAGATCAAGATATCATCAGTTGAGGATCAAGGAGAATGACATACTAAAGTTAGCTTTTAGGATGTGGTATGGTCACTATGGGTTCACAGTTATGCCATTTGGGCTGACCAATGCACCAGCAATGTTTATGGATTTGATGAATAGAGTGTTCCGACCGTTCCTGAATCATTTCATGGTGGTCTTTATAGATGACATCTTGATATATGGTCATGATAGTCAACAATATGAACAACATCTTTGTCAGGCATTGACCGTGCTTTGACAACACCAACTTTATGCTAAGTTTAGCAAGTGCGAGTTTTGGTTGAAGGAGGTCACTTTCTTGGGACATGTTATATCTGTAGAAGGAGTATGCATGGGTCCTAAGAAGGTAGAGTCTGTGACACAGAGTGGAAACATCCGAAGACATAGACAACAGTGTGCAGTTTTCTAGGTCTGGCAAGCTATTATCGGAGGTTCATTAAGACTTCAGCACTATCACCCTACCCCTAACTATATTAATGAGGAAGGATGTATCGGTCATTTGGGACAATAGATGTCAACGTTTTTTTCATGCATTGAAGGAGAAGTTGACAAGTGCACTGGTTTTGGTTTTGCCTGAGCAAGGAAAAGGATATATTGTCTTTTGTGATGCATCCAGGAATGGGTTGGGTTGTGTGTTGATGCAAGACAAGCAAGTGGTTTTTTTTACTTCTTGATAGCTTAAGAAACATAAGGAGAATTACCCGACCCATGGTCTATAGTTAGAAGTGGTAGTCCATGCTTTAAATATTTGGAGGCACTACCTGTATGGAGAGAAATGTCAGATCTTCACGGATCACAAGAACTTGAAGTAATTTTTTTTACAATAGGAGTTGAATATGAGGCAACTTTGTTGGATGGATTTGATCAAAGACTACAACTGCATGATTGATTATCATCTGGGAAAAGAAAATGTCATGGTAGATGCATTGAGTAGGAAGTCTTCATCTTCATCCATGGATAAAGGCCAGTTGAGTTCTTTGATGTGCCATAAGAAAGACATGTTGGTCTCCTTGCATCATATGAATCTTAAGTTGGAAGTCTCCTTGTTAGCTAGTTTGTTGAAACAGTTGCAGGTGAATCCTACGCTAAGACAACATATCAGAGAGGCACAACAGATAGATACTATGATACAACATATTAGATCAGATTCAGTAGAGAGAAGCGTGATGGCTTCCACGAGTCAAATGATGGGATAGTTTATTACCATAACAGGATAGTGGTTCCTAATGCTAATGACCTACGGAAGATGGTGTTGGATGAGTCTCATTCATCCATGTATGCTATGCATCCACGTAGTACCAAGATGTACCATAACTTGAAGGATATGTATTGGTGGCCAGGCTTGAAGAAAGATGTAGCTGAGTTTGTTTCAAGATGTACACTATGTCAACAAGTCAAAGATGAGCATCATAAGCTTGCATGAATGTTGCATCTATCGCCTACACCTCAGTGGAAATGGGAACATGTGACTATGGACTTTTTGGTTGGTCTGCCTAGGACAGCTAAAGGTTATGATTCCATTTGGGTGATCGTTGACAGTTTGACCAAGTTAGTGCATTTCCTTCCCATGAAGACAACATTCACAATAGAGAAGTTTGCCCAGATCTATGTGGATGAGATAGTGTGTTTGCATGGTGTTCCATCTACTATCATGTCTGATAGAGGTCCTCAGTTCACAAGTTGCTTTTGGGAGCGACTGCACACAGCTTTGGGTAAGCCGTTGAAGTTCAGTACTGCTTTCCACCATCATACATATGGTCAATCTAAAAGGACCATTCAAACCTTGGAGGATTTGTTGAGGGAATGTGTTCTTCAGTTTTCAGGAAGTTGGGATGTACATCTCAATTTGATAGAGCTCACCTATAATAACAACTATCAGAGTAGTATTGACATGGCACCATATGAGGAATTGTATGGGAGACGTTGCAAATCTCAGTTGTATTGGTATGAGATATGTGAGTATCAACTTATTGGTCCTGAGCTTATGCAGCAAACAACAGAGAAAATCAAGGTGATAAAACAACAGTTGAAAGCAGCACATGACATATAGAAGTCGTATACAAACAATCATCATAGAACCTTGAATTTCCAAGTGGGAGACAAGGTATATCTAAAGGTCTCTCCTTGGAAGGGTGTTCTGAGGTTTGGGAAGAAGGGTAAGTTGTCTCCTAGGTATATGGGACCTTACCTAGTTGTGGAACGTGTTGGGAAGGTGACTTATCGATTGGAGTTGCCACCTGAGTTGCACAGGTTGCATCTAGTGTTCCATGCCAGTATATTGAGGAAGTTTCATCCATATACAAAGTTAGTGTTACATCCTATGGAGGTGGAGCTTGATGTGGATATGACCTATGTAGAAGGTCCAATGTTGATCCTATATCGAAGGGTGAAGAAGTTGAAGAGGAAGGACCTTGTTCTTGTGAAGGTTCTTTGGCATCACTGTGGTGTTGAGGAAGCGACATGGGAGCTCGAGGAAGATATGAGGAGGAAGTACCCCTCCCTTTTCTCTTAGGATTTCGATGGTGAAATCCCTATTAGGGGTTTATGGCTTGTAAGGACCCTAACCCACGTTTTGAGATAACCCTATTTATTTTGCTGAAGTATGTTGCTTAGCACTTTGCTCTAATCATCTGAGATGTAATTAGGGCATGATGGAGGTCTGAGTTCCTTGTTTGAGCTTGATGCTTGTGTTTTGTGGAGAGGTTTGGTGCAAATTGCAATTTACCCAGGGTAGGAGTCGATGTGCAAGTTTTCCACCTCTACTGTGTTCTTCTCTCTCTTGACATCATCTAGAGGAAAGAGAAAGAGATGGGCACCTGGTATGGACCTTGGTTGTGTGGTGACACCCTAGGTGGTGCTTTGGACACATGTTTGAGGTGTGCTTTGCTCTTAGAAGTGTTGTCTCGACCTTGGGAGCCTTAGGGAGGCCCTGTATCAGTTTGTGGATGTTTTAAGGAACATCCCATCGGTTTATGGTGTCTCTAGATGCACCATATCAGTTTGTGGTACCTAGGGTTTACCCCTATCAGTTTGTGAAAAAAGGTAGAGATGTGTGTCAGCCTTGACCATCTCAAGTGACCTAGTAGGCAAGACCTAGATCTTATTACTTTGTGGTATGGTTTTGCATGTGGTTCTTTCTTCATGGACAAGTTTCACTTGGGGTTCTAAGGTGGTGACACCTTCCCCTTGCTCTCTCTTTCATCTCTCTTGTATATATACCTCTTTCTCTTCATGCAAGAGAACCCTTTTGGCTATCCTTGCATTCTCTCTTTGATGGACGACCTTGAGCTAGAGGAGCTTCTCCCTTGGAGCTTGGAGGATGAGTCCCAAGCTTGTGGTGCTCTCTTCATCCTCTACTTTGTAAGAAATGATTCTTAGCTTCTCTTTCTTTCCTTCTTTCTTCTTCTCGGCCATGGATCTTGGTTACCTTCTTTCTTTCTTCTTCTAACCCTCATAACCATGGTTCCATCTTCTTCCTTGGAGGTGTTGTGGTGATCAAGCTTGGAAGGTCTTTTTCAACCTTGAGCACGTGAAGCTTGGAGCTTGGTGGTGATCCTTGAGGCAGGTTATATAACTATAAACCCTCTTTGTTATTATCACCTCTTTACTTGCTCTCTTGTTCTTTGACTTTGGCTTGTTATTCCTTGCTTGTTGGTAGTTCTTATTTGTAGTTTTGTGTTCCATTTTGGGAAGTAGAACCTTGCTTAGTTTTTGCTTTTGGGTTGCCCTTTTTCCTCGCTTGTAATGTCATTTTGAGGTTGAAGATGAGTGAACTGATATGCATATGGTTAGGTCATAATGTATGCTGATCGATAGGCATGTAGGCCGATATGCCTTGAGTGGCTGTCACGACCTGTGACGCCACTGACCGTCACCCTTTGTGATAGGTCATCATGACCTTGGTTAGGTCTAGGTCGACATATTCTGATGCTTCTTAGATTGTCATGATTTGGGTATGAGTAGGCCGATGTTAGATGAGGGTGTTAATTTGTTGGGGGCATTGCTTCCTGACACACCTGATGATTATCACAGTTTGGGTTATGGCCAGGGACGTGCTGCTTGAGAAATGAATGTTGCCTGATATCCCTTGATGCCCGTCACACCACATGATGGCATTACCAATAAGGTAGGTTGGCAGATACCCTCTCCTTTTGGTGTTGTACCCCATACACCCACGATGCCTAACCGATACACCACCCTAGTTGGTAGGCTGACACCCTGGGTGTTCACTTGCTATACCCAAAACCAATAACCCTCTTGGAGTGGTTTCCCAACACACCTAGGGTTAGCCCAATACCCTATGTGAAAACCCTAATCAATATCTTGTGATGGTGTCTAAGATACACCATGTTGATGCTAGGGCAACATAGTATGATGTGATACCCTATGGAGTAGTTGTACGTATGATGTTGAGATCTATGTTTTATACCTCATAATGTGTTTTATAATGATAATGAGAATCATGTTTCTATGTCTCATAACACATCTCATAACGATGATGAAAGTGATAACCTAAGGGTGTTTGTTGATCCAACCTTGTAAACCCTAATTTGGTAAAGAGAAACCCTAATTTCAATGATGTGAAATGTATGGCTTGAGTCCTATGAGATGATGGTGTTGATGATGTATTGCTTTCCTGGTATCAGTTTCTAACAATTTAGGAAACACCAGTTGATGTACATAGCCAGGTATGAGCTATAGTAGTTATGATCTGCTTGAATGGGCCTTGTGAGGCATAAAGTGTTGTTGACATTCTTGAAAGGTAAAGGTAAGTGGTCTTATGACCTGATGATGGCTTATTGTCATGCATGAGATGGTTTACTCAAATAATGAGGAGAGGGACTGTTACCCCAAGATATGTAGTCCTTGTGATAGACACATGTTGAAAAACAAACATGAAATGATGTGATCATACCTTATATGTTTCAGTATATGTCTGGTGATGTATCATGCCCTTGTTTATGTAGATTTTCTCTAGAGATTGTACGTTATAACTTGATTGATGCTGAAAGATACTTAAATTGGTCTAATAAATCAAGTGGAATCTAATACTGTAATTTGCCATGTGCCATAGATCCATTCAGTGACAGCATTTGTTGAATGGTGAAATAAGTTTAACTCAGAACGCATATTGTTAAATATGTGGGGTGCCAGATGAGGTATCTCCTTGTGTCCTGAATGTATATATATCATAGGCTGGCTATAAGCCATACCTGGAAGAGTGCAGCTTTGGACTGTAGATCCACCATACATATCACATGATTGGCTATGAGCCATACTTGGAAGAGTGTAGCTTCGAACTGCGGCTCCATATACATATATATCACGGGATTGGTTGTAAGCCATACACTAGATGAGTGTGGCTACGGTTGTAACTAGCTAGCATTGTGACCTGTACCAAGGTGGGCTAAATCTGCACAGTTAGACCATACGTCACTGGAAGCAGTTGACCCATGATGTCACTACATATTCACTTGTACTGGCTGAGGAAGGTGAGGTCATGGATTCTAACTCTTCCATTAGACCTTGTATGGCACTTATTTCAACTAATCAAGTGATCGATTGGATTTGGGTGGTACGACTCAAATCCTCAGGGCATAATAAAATACTTAATCAGTCGTGTAGTATAATTGCATAGGATCAAAATTTGAAAACATTGGTTGAGGCCTTGCTTGATATTTGTACAATGTTGTAGATAAGAAATATACATGTTCTTCATATTCCTATTAAATTATTAAGATGTTCCACATATCAGATAGTGAATTCTCTTCCTATTAATAATGATTACCTGCTTCACATTGTTGTAATTATATTGCTACTTTTTTTATCTTATATGTGATAATAGTTGAGTTGGTGGTGACTTATATCTCCCGCCGAGATTTGGAATCTCACCATGTGGGTTTCCCACACCCTTTTTTAGGTGGACAAGCACAAGGAGGTAGAGATCGTGTAGCGGAGGTTGAGGACCAGTAGGAGGACCAATATCTGATGAGGTTTGTTGTCTTGCTGGATGTCTTTTGTTGATAGAGTCCTAGAGTCGTCCCTGTACACTCGGGTCTTCAGGAACATTTTGTAGATCTTTCGCAAACACATATTCTTTATGTGCCCTTTTGTATATCAGAAGTGGTGGAATCATGTATATATGTTCTAGAATAGTTCTTGGTTACTTGTTTATAGCATGCCTTGTATATGCTTTGAGGCATGAAAGGACTTATATGTGAAGGTTCTTGCTATTTGGTAGTTTTATGAATTTTAATTTTTAGTGTTTTCCAGTAATTTGTTCGTTAATCTTTCTTTCACAGTTATGTTTTTGAGTAACCTCACTTTGTGTGGTGTTGGGCATCACAACCATGAAAATGATCGTTGGTGTAGATATGGAAACCAGGTCCACATCATAAAAACTGCATACTCTAATTTAAATTGAAAGCTTATCATAACAAAATAGGAACCAGATATACCTATCCTCCAAACAACTAGCAATGGAAGAACCTTCACAAGGCAGACTAGAGGCTTCATGTAGCTTCCTCCACCATGAAGGACACCCAAAAATGGCTTAGAATTCACTATGGAACATAGACAGAGTCAAGGAGGTAGTCCATGTGTAGGAAAGAGAGGTGAAATCTGCCATATTTGTAGTAGCCACGAGATCCCTCGACCACTGTGGAAGGAACATCGACTTCCCTTGTGGAAATAGCTATAGGGTGAAAGTGGGGAGACTAAATGGTCATCGAGGATACAAGAATGGGTTAGGTGGCATAAAAAACACTTGCTAGTCCCATTACAGTGTCTATGCCGAATAGAAAAGGTGAGGTTGAGGATGATATTAGAAAGTCCAACTGAATCAATGTCTTGGAGAGGCATAAGGGTATTGGGTTGTGAGGTGAGTTCAATGTTGATATGGATGACATATGGTGATGTTGGAGAGATCAAGAGCAGCCTGAATGCATTGATTGGTGATTCACAAATTGTAGGTTGTGGGGTGACTAGCACTATGTTGGTTGAAGAGAGAAAAGAAGAAGTAAGGATAGGATAGGGAGAGAAAGGAAAGAGAGTCACTAGGTTGGGAGGAGGTCAGAATGCAAGACTTTTTAATGGGTGGTGAAGAAGGTGGAAGGAAGAATGGTAAAAACATCAAATAGGGAAAGAGATATGGACCAGGGATCACAACCTCCAGTTTGCGTCATGGGAGGAGAGTTTTGAGGGGAGGAAGAGAATTCCCTAACCATTCAATCCACTAGGTCCATTACAGAGAAAAAAATCCAAGCATGAGCTCTATGGCATAGGCCAGAGAAGAGAAATGAACTGCTGATAGGGACAACTAAGATCAAATGCACAAAACTTTGGTGGTTAACTAATAAAGTTGCATTTTTCTTCCTTATTTAAATTGAATGGGTATTTCATATCCAATTTAGTGGAAACTTGTTGTTAGCTAATTAAAGGGTGGAGAATCTAAATTTGGGATCAGTTTTACCTTCTGAATATGTCTCATAATATATTTCATTTCTAGTGTATTCAGTCTATATTTAATGTATTTACTCCTACCAATTACCTAATTGTGGTATTTCAATACATATTAACTTGATTTATTTTCTTATAATTCTAGGTGTATTATAAAGTGTAATTTTTTACCCAGTCCCTCTTTTGATATATTTGCACCTCAAATCTTATTGTTGCTTGTATCTAGTTATTTCATCTCAAAAATCAATTATTAAGGGTATTTACATATCCATTATACTAATTGACCCCAAGGATTCCTAACATACATTGTATTAGGGGAAAATACACTATATGTCAACATAATTGAATAGGGGTCTAGAAGAAGGGATGCTCCATAGATATGCCTATTTTGGAGTATGTTATACACACCTCTTGATCAACACATGATACCACAAGACTAGGAAGCCGTGACAAATAAATATGAAAAAAAAGATTAAATCTATCATAACTAACATCATACAACCTAGCATCCATAAATAAGATCATGTAAAGAACATAGACAAGCATATATAAAGTCTCGTCATATTCATATATCAATAGGTAACAATACATTGTTCATTATACATGACCCAAGTCAAAGCATGTTTACACAAAAGATTACATGTCTATTACTTACAACAGTGCATCATATGCAAGACTTACACCAATTGAATAATGAACACAAGATCATTTATAATTCTATTCTAGATCTGAGTGTATAGTGTTGGAGAAAAGGTATCACCCAAAAATCTCCTCATTTTCATCTTTCCACCCCCTCAATGAAGAACACTCGTTGGGACCAAACCCATGGGAAAGTTGTTGAGAACCTAAAAACGTGATGTACCATGAGAGTGAGACCATATCACCCATGAGAGATAAACCATTTGTAAAAGCATAAAATTATGAAAAATCTACTATATTCATTTAAATAGTAAATTCTATATGAGAGAGTAACACTTGCAGTACATGGAAAATCAATAAAGATAATATACCAAGAAAAAAGTATCTTTACCAAAAATGTAGGCCTAGTAGCCTACATGTATTAATTACCAATTTTAATATGAAGACATGGGAATGTACCATCCAAATTAGTGGCTAGTGGATACAAAATCTTGTATACAAGAATAGATAATCTTAGGATCAACCAGTCACATTATGATTCCATTGCAAGTGTAAAACAAAGGGACTCAAATCATGTGACTTATATAAAACTAAAAAGATAGTATATAGAGGGGTGAACAAAATACCTATGTCAATTTCACAAAACTCAACACTCATGATGTTGATTGAATGGTTAAATTAAAATTTTGTAAAAAAGGAGGTATAAGAATGATACAAGTGCACAATGATTCAATATGGTTCATAAATTGTAAATGCATCATAATACACTCCTAATTGGATTTTAACCACTGGAATTGGAATCTTTATTGAGTTTATAGGAAATATAATACATAGTTATAACTTTAAAAAATATATGTCTAACCATGTACTTTCATCTTTAGATCTTGGCTGCAATAGAACACCAATGTTTCCTTTGTCATGTGATCAAGAAACCACCCATTTTCATTAAATGAGGCTAAATGAAGATCCATATGACACCTCCAACTTTGCAATTAATGCATAAGCACACCCTAAGTTCTATAAGGCCACTAATGATAAACCAAAAAGCCAAAAAAAAATAGAATTGATATTACTTAACATCTTAAACCAAGCACACCCCAAGGTCGATAAGGCCACTAGTGATAAATCCAAAAACCATAAACATCAGAATTGATCTTACTTGACATCTTAAACCAAGAATAAAATAATTTTTTCCAATAATGATTTATATATAAGATAATAAATAAGGCACATCAAAATTGAATACATTAAAGACAAGTCATATGTACGATGAACCTTAGAGGAATACAACATGGAAACGGTAAGACAAGTACACAAGTTAAGGCTACATGGCCACATTACTATTCCTACTATCAAGCCATGGACAATTACGGTGTGTCACACAAACTGATTCTTAATGATTGTGACGACCCTTGTCCCACCATATAGAATATTAGAATTATTGTGTCTCCATAAAATCTTGCCACTACTCTACTAGTGCAAGTATTAAAGGTAAAGGCTCATCACCATGTGATCTACATAAAACATCAACATGTCATGGATACTTAGATCATGACATTTATGATAAAACGTGGTACTACTACCTTTTAATCAACATATCTCATATTTCTCAATCACATTTGTAGGGATACACATAAAGAAAACTTGAACGAACTCATTTCAATGGTGATTTTAGGGCACTAATGGGACAATACCTTATATGAATGCTTGCTAGTCTGTGTTACACAATATATGACTACGAGTACCTTATCAAAATCTTGAGATTGCTAGAAGGGTACATGTTCTCACTTTCGTGACTTCCTGATACTAGTAAGTTATATGGACACATGGAAAATAGATGAATTAGGGGTTTTGTTGATGAATTCATCCATTTACATAATGAATTTGCTCCATAATATCTGGATAAATATGATTTACTAAGATGATTACATATTTTTCTTGATTAATCCTTGTTTAAACCTATTTAATGAATGATAGTTAAATTAATATGTGTTGAATTTATTGGTATATGCTAAATATGTTTTGGTTGGAGGTTGGTAAGATTTGGTAAGCAAAAAACATAGTAGGTTGAGATTCGAGATTTGGGGTATATAAATAGCTAGTTAGCATATTTTTGAACGGATATAAAACACTAAAGACAATCTAATTTGATTACAATAGTATGATGTTTTAGTGTTACAAAAGTTGTAGAAGTTACGCTGAACAATATGTAAAAGTTTGGTTTTCTTACATATGTTATAGTATATATTCTTTGATCAAAATGAGCTAAATTGTAATTTTAAATAAATGCTTGGTTGGTTGAGATTGATAGAGGGAAACTATCTCAGTTGGGAAATATTCCTGACCAACTAGACAGTCTTAATAAAACAGGAACAAGGTGAAAAAGGTTTAAAATTATTAACCTAAGCACCTAAATTTGGTCATATAAAATCTACTTAAACCAAGCACCTCTTATTCATTTTTGCATTATTGTTAGTTACTTGAAGTTAGGAAAGAAAATTTAGGGTTCCTAACGTGGTATTTGAATGAACTAACAAACTCACTCGAGGTTGAAATCTTCGAGCTTTTACCAAAACCAAAGTGCAATAATACCACCCCCAAGCAGATGAGTCTTATCACAGTATAGTTGAGGATCAAACCCAAAGGACAACATTTTTAAGAATCTTTGTCGATCTAGTTTAGTTCAAGTTAAGACTAATATTTAAAATGATTGGTTGATTTGAGGTTAATTAAACTAATTGCAAGAAAGTAAAAGCTGAATTAAAGAAGGGTTTAGATCAATGATATGGAATTGTTGGGATGGTATTGGGTTTCACCACCACTTCTCATGCAAGCACATCCAAACATCAAACATCCAGGAAACATATAACTATCTAAGTAGAGCTGCTGCGAAACCCCCCATACGGGCGTTAGGTCTGCATAAGCATCACCTTTGGCATCAGATTTCTCGCCACCATCCGGATCACATATTTACGGCTCCGAAGATATAACATCCAACTAAGGTTGTGGGCCCCCTATACAGGCGTTAGGCACACAGAAGCATCACCGAAGGCTAGATGGCTCGTCCCCTCACGGATCATACACTTACGACCTCAAGGAACTGCATTCTATTTCTAGTTTGGGAGTCAACCGCGCTAATCGATAAGCAAGCAACCGATTTATATATGAGAAAACATCGACGATTAACAAGAAGATACAAAATACAACTAAGGCTGTGAACCCCCTATACAGGCGTTAGGTACACAAAAGTATCACCGAAGTCTAGATGGCTCGTCCCCTCGCGGATCATACACTTACGACCTCAAGGAATCCCATTCTATTTCTAGTTTGGGAGTCAACCTGTTAAACAACATTTAATCCTACCTAAAGATATTATCACAACATAGGAAGAACAAGGATGAAAGCAAGAAATTAATCAAACTACGAACATAACGATTAACAACGAAATGAAAAGTTATATACATTGCTATGGACGGTTAATAATATGACATGTTTGCATGGGAAGCGAGGCTAGTCCCCGCACCCCAGTGAAAAGGTACTACTCACTCATGATGTGAGAAACAAGAAGAATGAGAAAGAGAGAGAAATCCACCATGGACCCGGTGTAGAAGATAGTCGCAACTCGGTGCAGTAGATATGGCCTCCTACGTCGTGTCAGGGCAGATCTAGATGCGAACAGGAGTTTCCAAGATAGACCGGGTAGTCTCCCTTGCTTCGTCTTTCTTCTCTCCTCAGCCTCCATGGTTGCAACATGGGCAGTAGATGATATGAAACTGGCACGGACTGGACTGGTTTCAGATTGGATCTGTATACAGGCAGCCTGTCGGCGTCCCGGAACCGATGTCCAAGAGAAGACCATTGGGGTCCTATTTATAGGCACAAGACTAACCCCAAACGGTCTGGAGATATTTTAGCCCAAACGGTTTCATTTAATTTAGTCCAAACGATCTGTAGAAACTGACCAAACGGTCTTGCAAAACCTGGGCAAACGGTCCGTAAACCGCACGAGACCAAACGTTCTTAAGCAAACGGTCCTGTGCAAACGGTCTGTAAACCGTATAAGACCAAACGATCTTGAGCAAACAGTTTGGAAACCACAAGAGACCAAACGATCTTGAGCAAACGGTTTGGAAACCGCACGAGACCAAACGGTCTCACAGACCATTTTCTCTCCTCCAAATGGTCTTGAAAAAGGGGCAAACGGTCTTCAGCAGTAGCAAAAGGTCTCTATTTCTTGCTAATCTAAACGGTTTCTAAGTTGCGGCCAAATGATATGAGATCAAAATCGACCAAACGGTCTTGCATCGGTCAATGCTCCGCAAACGAGCAGCAGACAATCTACTTGGTAAATCGATCTGGTAGCCCTCTGATCTATCAATCGATCTTCAGCCTACTTCCGTAGATGTGGCGGCCTCGGGGCGACCCCATTTGGTCTGCGAACCACCTCCAATCGACCTTGCTCGGGAGCTGCAAAAGTGTGCTGGTCAGAGGTTGAAGATGACGCACCACGGCTGTGGTTAGGCACCATGGTCATGGTAAAGCTACTGTCCCACGGCCGTGCCGCCTTGCACGGGCGTGGTGGGTGAGAAATTTGGCCCTGACGGTGTTGGACCACCGCCGTGGCGTGACACCACGGTCGTGGTGAGGTAGTTGCCACACGGCTGTGCTGCCTCGCATGGGCATGGAGAGTGAGAGAGGGTTGATGCAAGTAGGGTGACACGGTCGTGGCTCGTCGACAACGGTCGTGGTGAGTGAAAGCTCAGGACTACCATGGTCGTGGTCGTATCACACGGTCGTGGTGATGGCAGAAGACCACGGCCGTTTTGGACCACCACGGCCGTGGTTAGGATTCTGCTTCGTGAATTTGAGTTCATGCATTGCTCGATTCCTTACGGCTGAGTGATGCCTCCAATCGGTCTTTGCTGCTTAAAATGGTCTTGAGACCGCATGGGTGGAATTTCTTGGTTAGATTTCTTGATCGGAGCTAGTGATGAAGGTGGACTTTAACTACTTGTTCAGCTTTGTCAAAACCTGCGTTAAATGAACAATATTTAGTTAAAACCTTGATAATCGAATCAACTAAGTAGTTTTGCACATTATGATTCATATTGAGTGAAATAGTATGTATAGAGTTGAATTTGTCCCGAAGTGATAATTGAATTTCATGATGAATATACATTCATCAAAATACCCTGAACTTAAACGTTGCTCGTCCTCGAGTAACACAAAATCTAAAATAGTCACCAAATGAATACTTTCAATTTGTGTGATTGCTTCATCTTCACATCAAGAATGTTTTCTCAACGTGACTCAGTATCTCAACCTCCTGAGACCACAAAACACATCTTACCATATCTTCGTTCCTGAGTTCATTTGCCAAAATCACTTCCTCCTCACCTTTTCCATCAACAAGCATGTCAAAGAGTTTTATAAGAGTTCAGAGACACCCGCAGAACAACAAGTGTGCATTTGATATGACACTGGTGTTTTCTAGGATAGGGTAGGCAATCATTGTGCCATTAGGTAGAAAAGGGAGTGAAAGGTGGTATGGAAGGAAGAAGTAAATCTCTCCTCTATTCGACTCGAGATTTTTATTTAATTTGCAATTTCATTTATTGCATTTTTTGTGCGAATCTCTCCTCTATTCGACTCGAGATTGCATTTCTTTTTGTGTGCACTTTAGCATCTTTTTGTTTGAAAATCTCTCCTCTATTCGACTTGAGATTGCATTTTTGGTGGTACGCCCCTATTTATTTGCGAGGGGTATGGAAGAAGCAGATAAAGAGGGAAGTGGCGTGCCACCCCGAACTTAGGGTTTGGCACTTTTTGGCTATTTTTTTTCTTTTTTATTAATGGAGGAGGGGTACGAAGATGATAGAAGAGGTGTAGAAGAGAGTTCAGATCAGAATGCAACTTGATTTACAATTCAATGCATCGTGTTGTTCTCTTTATCAAACTATTCTCAAATAATGACTTGATGAGGATCTGGTTTGGATTCCATGCTATTGTTCCACAAATCAGTTAGGAAGCACGACGTGTTTGATCCCTATCAGTGTGACAGACACCTATCATCTTTGCAAAAGTATCACGATGTTAGGAATCATAGGCTTCACAAGATGATTTCAATCAAAGGGCTTGTTTCAAAAAAGTGGTCCTTTTGATGATTTACTTCGAATAAGGGCGATATAATGATTCAGAATGCATAGAAGGTTAGTTAGTGACTTTTAATGAAACCAGAAAGTGTCAAAAAGTGTCAAAAATTCATCAAGTATCTGTTCAATTTCTTTGAAAATCATTAAAGAATTGTGAAATTTTTGAAAATTTTTATCAAGAATGTGATAGTGAAAACTCAAGTATGAAAAGGATGGGTGTAGGTGGAAAGTGAGGTACGTACCACCCACCATCCACCCCGAACTTAGAGATTTTATCGTCCCGAGCAAACCCTAAATCCAAGATGGAGGGGAAAAATCATGCCAGAATGACCACCAAGTGTGGTTGCATTCTGATCAGCGCACATCCTCTTATCTGAAAATCTCAAAGGTAAAGAGCAATTAGATCTTAAAATGGCATCTTGCGATGCGAATTTTATTTAATGAAAAATTAACTAGAATGTAAAAAACAAAATTGAAGAAATATTCTAATATGAAAAGAAAGGTAAAACAAATTTATTGATCGGGTTGCCTTCCGACAAGCATCGTTGTTTTATGTCGATGGCTCGACTGAATTTTTCAGCTTCATGGTGGATCCTTAGGATTGGTGAGTTCCAGCATTTCTTTAGTGCCTATGTCAGTTGAGGTGAAATATCTCTTTAAGCGGTGACCATTTGTTACAAATTCACCTAAATTTTCACTCCATAATGAGAAGGCACCATGTGGTGAGATGCTTTTGACAATATATGGTCCAGACCAGCGTGAGCAGAGTTTTCCTGGGAATAACTTCAACGTTGAGTTGAATAGCAGAACTTAGTCTCCCACTTGTATGTCTTTTCTTTTCAGATGTCCATCGTGCCAAAGTTTGTGCGTTCTTTGTAGATTTGTGCATTCTCATAAGCCGTCATCCTGAGTTCATCCAGCTCTTGGAGTTGCAGAATCCTAGCTTGGACAACTTCTTTCATATCAAAGTTCAGTTGTTTAATTTCCCACCATGCCTTGTGTTCCAGTTCGACTGGCAGGTGACAAGCCTTTCCATATATTAATCGAAAAGGTGTAGTCCAATTGGGAGTTTTATAAGCAATTCGATAGGCCCATAAGGCATCGTTGATTTTCGTTGACCAATCTTTTCGATTGCGTCCTATAGTTTTTTCCAGAATAGCCTTTAGTTGATGGTTAGAGACCTCTACATGTCCACTTGTTTGTGGATGGTAAGGCGAGGCTACCTTATGTGTTAGACCATGTTTTCTTAGTAAATCTTCAAAGCTTCTTTCAAGGAAGTGGGACCCTCCATCAGATATCACGGTTTGTGGCACTCCAAAATGGGGGAAGATAATGTCTTTGAATAATTTGATGACGGGTTTGGAATCACTAGTGACGGTTGGTATAGCTTCAACCCATTTTGAAACATAGTCTACAGCCACTAGGATGTATGAAAATCCATGAGAAGATGGGAATGGACCCATGTAGTCCACCCCCCATACATCGAATATCTCTACTTCTTGCCATAGATTCAGCGGCATCTCATCTCTCTTTGTTATATTACCTGATCTTTGACATTTGTCACATGATAGGATAAAGTCATAGGAATCTTTGGATATTGTTGGGCAGAAGAATCGGCATTGCAAAACCTTTAAAGAAGTCTTTTTAGAGCTCATATGTCCTCCCACTGGTCCTAAGTGACATTGTTCCAAAATAAGTTGAACCTCTTCTTCATCGATACATCGTCTATACAGACCATCGACACCTAGTTTAAAAAGATATGGCTCATCCCAGTGATATTGCTTCACATCATGCATGAACTTCTTTAGGGCATTCCCAGTGCATTGAGGGTGGATAACCCCAGCAGCAAGGTAGTTCACAAAATCCGAGTACCATGGTATAGATTCTAAGGCCTTCATTAGTTGGTCATCTGGCAGGGAATCATTAATCAGAATCTTCTCAGTATCTAGAGTGTGGATGCGACTGAGGTGGTCTGCTACAACATTCTTTGTACCCTTTTTATCTCTTATCTCTAAATCAAATTCTTGTAATAGGAGGATCCATCTAATCAACCTGGGTTTTGCATCTTTCTTTTCCAGAAGGTACCTGATAGCTGCATGGTCTGTGTAGACAATAACTTTTTAACCGATTAGGTAGGATCTAAATTTGTCAAAGGCATATACAACTGCAAGAAGTTCTTTCTCTGTAGTTGCATAATTCCTCTGGGCTTCATCGAGTGTTTTTTATGCTTAATAGATCGCATAGTGTTTCTTCTCTATATATTGCCCTAAAACAGCACCCACAGCATAATCACTGGCATCGCACATAATTTCAAAAGGATGGTCCCAGTCGAGAGCTCTAATGATGGGAGTGGTTGTAAGGTCTTGCTTCAATGTGTTGAAGCTTTTGACACATTCTTCATTGAAATTGAAATCAATATCTTTTAGTAATAGGTTCGTCATTGGCTTCGTTATCTTTGAAAAATCCTTTATGAATCTTCTATAAAATCTTGCATGACCTAGAAAAGCATGAACTTCTTTTACATTTGTTGGGGTAGCCAGTTTAGAAATCACTTCAATCTTGGCTTTATCTACTTCAATTCCTCTATTGCTGACCCTATGACTGAGGACAATGCCTTCTCTTACCATAAAATGGCACTTTTCCCAATTTAGCACAAGATGTGCTTCTTCACAATGTTTGAGGACTAGGGAGAGGTGCTTTAGACATGAATCGAATGAATCTCCGTAAATAGAAAAATCATCCATGAAAACCTCCATAATTGTTTCAGTAAGACCAGCAAATATGGCGGCCATGCAACGTTGGAAAGTTGCGGGCGCATTACAGAGACCAAACGACATTCTTTTAAACACATATGTTCCGAATGGGCAGGTAAAGGTTGTTTTCTCTTGGTCATCTAGATGTATGGGTATTTGATAGAATCCAGAGTAACCATCAAGATAACAGAAATATTCTTGATGAGCCAACCATTCTAGGACTTGATCAAGGAAGGGCATTGGAAAATGATCTTTTCGAGTTGCCTTGTTCAATTTTCTATAATCTATGCACATCCTCCACCCTGTGACTGTTCGAGTGGGGATGAGTTCATTGTTTTCATTTCGTATAACAGTTGTTCCACCTTTATTCGGGACAACGTGCACTGGGCTCACTCATGGCGAATCGGATATCAGATAGATTATCCTAGTTGTGAGCAATTTAATGACCTCACTACAGACCACTTCCTTCATATTTGGGTTCAATTTCCGTTGATGCTCAATAGTATGTTTGTGATCTTCCATCATAGGGATCTTGTGCATACATAGTGCTTGACTGACCCCAGTGAGGTCACTCATTTTATAATCGATGGCTTTCTTTCTTTCCCTCAATTCCTTCAGAAGTTTCTCTTCTTGTTCAGCTGTTAGATCAGAATTTATAATAACTGGACAAACCTTGAGATCGTCTAAAAACACGCACTTCAGTCCTTCGGGCAGAGGCTTCATTTCGAGAGCCTCTGGTTTTTCGCTTGTTTCTTCTGTAGTTTCCATAGCCTTGAGTTCTTCACTATTGGCTCCAACATCTTCTTTAGCAGAGTCGAGGGATTCGATGCAATCCTTTACTCGTTCGTCGATTGGTTCATCCACTGATGAGTTTGTTAGAGCAATTTCCAAGGGATTGATTGATTCATGATACTCTTGAGTCAGAAGTGACATTTGCTCAATGCAGTCAATCAAATATACTTCTTCTTGCATACTTGGTCTTCTCATACTTTCAAAAACCTTGAATTCGAGAGTTTCTTTGCCTAATCTGAGCAATAAGGTACTAGCTTCAACATCAATTAGGGTTCTCATAGTGGCAAGGAACGGATGACCAAAGATGAGAGGATATCTGGTATCTTCTTTAATGTCCATAACGGCAAAGTCGCATGGAACATATGTGTCCTTGCCTACCTTGACCGGGACATCCTCAAGGATTCGTAACGGACGTTTTATCGAATTGTCTGCAAGATGTATAGTCATTCCAGTAGGAAGCAATTCTGCAAACCCTAGTCTCTTGCACAGGCTAAGTGGCATAATAGAGATGCTTGCACCTATATCTGCCAATCCTTTCTTGCATGATGAATCGCCAAATGACATGAGATTCTAAAGGATCTCGGGTCCTTTTGTTTCTTGGGCATCTTGCTCAATATGATATCTGATGTAGTTGTTGCCAGTTTTACTATCTCATGTTCCTCAGTTATATACTTCCTGGTTAGGAGTGACTTTAGGTACTTAGTCCATGCTGGTATCTCAGCCAGAGCATCTAAGAAGGGTATATCAACATGAAGTTTCTTCATAGCCTCTTTAAACTTATTGAATCTAGTATCGAGCTTGGTTTGCCTTAGACGGGCTGGGAAGGGTATACGAGGCTTATATACAGGAATATCAGGTTTTGGTGTTTTAGTTTCTTCATCAGTATATTTCTTAGGACTTCCCTTATCTGTCTTTTCATCTTTTGATTTAGACTCTAGTGTTGTTGAGTTTTGGACCATCACAGGTTCATATTCGTCTGTAATAACCATAGGTGTCTTTACTGGGGGATCTGAATAGTCTTTTCCTGACCTGTTGGTGACTGCCTTCAACTGTTCAGGATGTTTGGGATTGTTCTCGGGTTGGCCAGCAAAGACTCCAACATGTGGCTTTATGCTAGCTGCAAGTTGAGCTAGTTGAGATTCAATAGCTTTCTGCTGAGCTTGTTGGTTGGCTATCATAGTTTGCTGAGTTTGCAACATTTTTTCAATGGTTGATAGCTTGTCATCAGAAGAGATGGGTCTTGCTTGCTGTCCTTGCTGTTGATTAAGATTCTGATACAGAGAGTTGTTTTGATAATTATTGTAGTTCCTATTCTGAAAGTTCCCCTTGAAATTTCCTTGATTCCCAAAATTCTATTGTTGATTATACTGGAATCCTAGTGGGCCTCTTGGTTGATTGTTTGAACCAAATTGATGTGAGTTTACTACTCTAGAGGGGTTTCCATATTGAAAACCTGGGTGATTCCTATTCTGATTCAGATTGTAATAACTTTGCCTTGGAATATTGTTGATAGCATTAAGATTTTCCATCTGACCATTATCTCCTTGTCCACATACATTGCTTAGTACAACGTCATAGAGAACATTGCATGACAAAGTGGAATGATCGGTGCTCTTTCATGCTTCACAGAACAGGGAAGTGGACTTGACCTATTCCGGTTGTCGAGTGGGTGAACGTCCTCTTCCAATAGCAGCTAGAGATGATTCAATATGGTCTTGCTTGGCGACTAAGACCTTCAAGGTTTCAGCGATAGACTTGTACTCGGGAGTAGCTTCGGCCATAGCTACTTTCAAGACTCTTTTACCTACAGATCTACCCCAATTGGCTTGATTTTTTTCTCCCAGGGTGATGACTCTCCATGCACTATCGTAACTTTGACGCATGAAGTTTCCTCCAGACGAGAAATCTAGAAACCTCTTAATATCATCATCCACACCCCTATAGAAAATGTCGATGAGTTGATTCTTAGGAATTCTGTGGTGTGGACATTTGCATAGAAGCTCTTTGTACCTATCCCATGCTTCAGCGAGAGTTTCTCCAGGGACTTGAGTGAAATTAGTTATCCGGCCCCTAATTTCATATGTGAGAGATGGAGGATAGAATTTTTCCAGAAACACATTTTGGAGTTGTTCCCAGGTGGTAATGGGTATTTCACTTTACAATGAATCGTACCAACTTATGGCTCTATCAGCAAGGGAATACTTGAAGAGACAGATTCGAATGGCATCATCAGTGACTCCATTTTGCTTTGTCATAGCACATAGATCGATGAACCTTAGAAGATGTTCTTGGCTATCCTCTGCTTGTTTGCCATAGAAAGGGTTGTTTTGAAGCAATGTGATCCAATGTGCCCTAATCTCAAAATTGGCGGCATTGATGGGGGGAGGCTATACTGGATGATGAACATTCATAGCTTTCGGGATTGAGAACTCTCTGAGATCCTTTTGTAATTCAGCTGCTTGTGCTGCTAGAATTTCCTGCTAAACCGCAGCCCTGGCTTCTTGCATGAGCCTCTCTCTTTGTACATTAATGGCTTGAGCCACCCTTTTGGCTACCTCTTCTTATTGAGCCATCCTTGCTTGATTCTCTCTGATCTGATGATGGAAAGTTCTGTCTATCTCGGGATCAAAGCTCGCTGTGAGTCCGGGGCTGTCTGAATGGTGCATACACTATGCCTTGGGTTGTACCTGAAAATAGAAAGATTTTGAAAATGAGATCCGCAAAGTAGAGTCAAATTCAAGTAGATGATCGATTGTTTCAAAAGAAAAAGCAAAATCCTAGATTAGTCTTAAAAGAACTAGATTTTACTAACTGATTCCGTTGTCCCCGGCAACGGCGCTAGAATTTGACGTGGTATTTGAACGCACTAACAAACTCACTCGAGGTTGAAATCCTCGAGCTTTTACCAAAACCAAAGTGCAATAATACCACCCGCAAGCGGACGAGTCTTATCGCAGTATAGTTGAGGATTGAACCCAAAGGACAATGTTTTTAAGAATCTTTGTTAGTCTAGTTTAGTTCGAGTTAAGACTAATATTTAAAACGATTGGTTGATTTGAGGTTAATTAAACTAATTGCAAGAAAGTCAAAGCCAAATTAAAGAAGGGTTTAGATCAATGATATGGAATCACTGGGATGGTATCGGGTTTCACCACCACTGCTCATGCAAGCACATCCAAACATCAAACATCCAGGCAAGATATAACTATCCAAGTAGAGTTGCTACGAAACCCCCCATACGGGCGTTAGGTCCGCGTAAGCATCACCTTTGGCATCATATTTCTCATCACCATCCGAATCACATACTTACGGCTCCAAAGATACAACATCCAACTAAGGTTGTGGGCCCCCTATACAGGCGTTAGGTACACAGAAGCGTCACCGAAGGCTAGATGGCTTGTCCCCTCGCGGATCATACACTTACGACCTCAAGGAATCCCATTCTATTTCTAGTTTGGGAGTCAACCGCGCAAATCGATAAGCAAGAAGCCAATTTATATACGAGAAAACATCGACGATTAACAAGAAGATACAAAATCCAACTAAGGTTGTGAACCCCCTATACAGGCGTTAGGTACACAGAAGCATCACCGAAGGCTAGATGGCTCGTCCCCTCGCGGATCATACACTTATGACCTCAAGGAATCCCATTCTATTTCTAGTTTGGGAGTCAACATGTTAAACGACATTCAATCCTACCTAAGGATATTCTCACAACATAGGAAGAAAAAGGATGAAAGCAAGCAATTAATCAAACTACGAACATAATGATTAATAATGAAATGAAAAGTTATATACATTGCCATGGACGGTTAATAATATGACATGTTTTCATGGGCAGCGGGGCTAGTCCCCGCACCCCAGTGAAGAGGTACTACTCACTCATGATGTGAGAAACAAGAAGAATGAGAAAGAGAGAGAAATCCTCCATGGACTCGGTGCAGAAGGTAGTCGCAGTTCGGTGAAGTAGATACGGCCTCCTACGTCGTGTCAGGGCAGATCTGGACGCGAACGGGAGTTGCCAAGACAGACCGGGCAGTCTCCCTTGCTCCGTCTTTCTTCTCTCCTCAGCCTCCTTGGTTGCAACACGGGCAATAGATGAAATGAAATTGGCGCGGACTGGACTAGTTTCAGATCGGATCTGTATACAGGAAGCCTGTCGGCGTCCCAGAACTGATGTCCAAGTGAGGACCCTTGGGTCCTATTTATAGGCATAGGACTGACCCCAAACAGTCTGGAGATATTTTAGCCCAAATGGTTTCATTTAATTTAGCCCAAACGGTCTTGCAAAACCTGGGCAAATGGTCTTGCAAAACCTGGGCAAACGGTCTGTAAACCGCACGAGACCAAACGGTCTTGAGCAAACGGTCATGTGCAAACGGTCTTTAAACCATATAAGACCAAACGATCTTGAACAAACGGTTTGGAAATAGCAAGAGACCAAACGATCTTGAGCAAATGGTTTGGAAACCGCACGAGACCAAACGGTCTCACAGTCTGTTTGCTCTCCTCCAAACGGTCTTGAAAAAGGGGCAAACGGTCTTTAGCAGCAGCAAATGGTCTCGATTTCTTGCTAATGTAAATGGTTTCCAACCTGCGGCCAAATGATCTAAGATCGAAATCGACCAAACGGTCTTGCTTCGGTCAATGCTCCGCAAACGAGCAGCAGACAGTCCGCTTGGTAAATTGATCTGGTAGCCTTCTGATCTATCAATCGATCTTCAGCCTACTTCCGTAGATGTGGTGACCTCGGGGCGACCTCATTTGGTCTACGAACCACCTCCAATCGACCTTGCTCGGGAGTTGCAAAAGTGTGATGGTCGGAGGTTGAAGACGACGTACCACGACCGTGGTTAGGCACCACGATCGTAGTAAAGCTACTATCCCACGGCCGTGCCGCCTTGTACGGGCATGGTGGGTGATAAATTTGGCCCTGACGGTGTTGGACCATGGCCGTGGCATGACACCATGGTTGTGGTGAGGTAGCTGCCACACGGATGTGCTGCCTTGCACGGGCGTGGTGAGTGAGAGAGGGTTGATGCAGGTAGGGTGCCACGGTCATGGCTCGTCAACCACAGTCGTGGTGAGTGAAATCTCAGGTCTACCATGGTCGTGGCCGTATCACACAGTCATGGTGATGGCAGAAGACCACGGTCGTTTTGGACCACCACGGTCGTGGTTAGGATTCTGCTTCGCGACTTTGAGTTCATGCACTGCTCGATTCCTTGCGGCTGAGTGATGCCTCCAATCGGTCTTTACTGCTTAAAACGGTCTTGAGACTGCATGGGTTCAAACGGTCTTGAAACCGCATGGGCTCAAACGGTCTTGAGATCGCATGGGTGGAATTTCTTGGTTAGATTTCTTGATCGGAGCTAGAGATGAAGGTGGACTTTAACTACTTGTTCATCTTTGTCAAAACCTGCGTTAAATGAACAATATTTAGTTAAAACCTCGATAATCGAATCAACTAAGTAGTTTTGCACATTATGATTCATATTGAGTGAAATAGTATGTATAGAGTTGAATTGGTCCCGAAGTGATAATTGAATTTCATGATGAATATACATTCATCAGTTCCTACTTCCTATGGATGATGGATTCATGTAAGGTCATAAATCCTTGATAGGTTTCCATGGATTTTCTTCTCTCCTGTCTTTAAAGTCCATCCATCCCACTGATTCGGATTATAGAAAACTCAAATCCATTTCATTTATCATTCTTTATTTTCATTTTTCCTTTTCTAGGGTTCTTGGGCTGGATGGAGGAGGAAGAGGAAGGATTCCTGAAATTTTGTTTGACTTCAAGGATTTTAGTTCTTGAACTAGGTACTGAAGTTCTAGATACATGGATACTCAGGTCATGACACCTCCATGTATAACATGTATCACATGTATCATATATAATCACTTCTTTTCAATCACATTGGTAAGACTTCTGTATAAGAAACAACAACTAAGACCTTGACTATACTCGAAACAACATGTGAACTCCAGGAACTAAGGGGGGGATATCTCATATAGATTCTTAGTACCCCATGTACACTCAGTAGTATATGACCCTGAGTACCTTCATATGATCCATGGATCACTACAAATATAAATGTCTTTCTTACCCGACAACAGAACATTAAGGAAGTTATATAGTGTACAAGAAAATTTACATTATTAGATTTTTTACGTATTAGTTACTTTGTTACTCATCTTTCAAAAAGAAAGGAATAAAATTATAATTTCAAACCAAAATTTATACAATTAATGTAATAGAGATAATAGAACCCTAGTTTATGCCAATATACACATTCATAGTTAAAATTTTAGTATTTCATTGGTACAAAGACCAATACAATTTATCTCATAAGAAAAAATAAAGAGTCAAATAATTATATCAAATAAAATATGAATATATATATGTAATTTTTTGTTAAAATATTACTTAGAAACATTGATTATTTATTATTATTGTCATTATTTATATATTTGAAGTTAAAAGTAATGTGTATAAAGAAACAACACTATTTCCAAATAATATTGTTGGTAACTTTATGACTATAAACTTTTCATATGAGCATTTAAGTGTTTCTTGTTGCTTCCCAACTCTCTATAGGACCATTGTTGAAATTCATCCATATTTCTTATCCAAGTGGTAAAAAGATAATGTATAAAGCCAGACTCTTCTATTTGTGTTTCTCACATTGTAATACTATGTCAGTTTAAGTGTTGTCTATCCATCTATTATCAAGGTTTAATATGTTCTTCCCATAATGAGTTGGCAACATATAGAGCAAAGACACTTGCAATATACTCTTAGATGTGAAGTATTTTTGTTTCACATATGTGATGCTTTTCTAAAGAGACATTGGTACTTATAAACTACACATTCATTGTAATGAAAAGATCATGATATTATAAATGTTGTCAATCTTGCCAACATCATTAGTGGAAATTTACATTCTTTGGGGACGAGTGATGTCAGTATATAAGGGATAAGTATTTGGTACAAAATTTGAAGTTTAACAGAATAGCATGGATGATAATTATGTTGAACTAGAAAGATTAAGACATACTCATCATCTAAATATTACTTTTGGGTTTGAAGAAAAACTTTTTTCTTATTTATATTTGTGTCCATATCTAATATACATTTAGAAATTATGTATCACCATTTAACAATGGAGAAAAGTTCTAAGATACTAGTAACTTGTATGTATACCCCACCCACTTTGAAATTCGGGCTCTGACACCGGGTACCATCCATTATCTGGTAGTGTGGCATTGCCATTACACCCTGCTACTTGTTTTCTTATCCCTAGACGTCAATAGTGATTTTTGGAATATATCATGTGAAATTATCATTTATAGTGATTGTCGCATGTTTCCTAATGTTTATAGCAGTTCTTTTTCAAACAAGAGTTAGTTAAAAACTATTAAGAAGTATTGAAGAATTTCCCATGTTTGGTCATATATGTCTAAATTTGCCTAGTATTGGCTAAACCCTCCTAATATCTCTAGTCAAATGAGAAACAATTTCATGTTTGTCACCCCATTGACATGAGAAACCACTGGGCCACTATCTCATCAATGATTTATGTACGTTGATCTTTGTTATAACTAGTAATCATGCAAAAGGCTATTGTGGCATTGCCCCTATATCAGATCCATTGGTAGATTAAAGGGGGAACATAGTGATTTCTCTTTATTTTATTCAACATATATGATTCACTTATATAGCAATTTTGTGAACTACTAGATACAAACTAATATTGTTTTTAGAATTTTTACTTCAATAAGCTAGGAGTTTCTAATTTTTCTTCTAGTACACCTTAAATTATAAGATGCATATATCCTTGTCTTCTTGTTCTTGGTGAAACTTGAATGATAATTAATGTCTTGTAATTATTGTTTGCGTATTTATTTTATAAAATATTTAAAATGTATAATTAAACCCTCTAACGTACATATATATTTTTGTAGTTGCTTATTCTACCATTGACTTATTTCACAATCCAAAAATAATCTATAATCAAAATAATAAAACTCATGTGTTGACTTCTTCTATGAATAAAAAAAGATTTTAATTGAAAATTGATTAGTTTTGATCTAAGGTTGATGCCAAATGTATACTATTGTGATGATAATGTTTATAATGCCTCCCATAGACATGTTTGCAATAGGGTCTATGTCATCCCATGGTTATTCAATCTACTAAAAAATCTCATCATTTTAACTCATCATGGTTTGATGATTGTTTGAGTAGGATAGAATATAGCATTGCATAGAATGTTGAATTTGTCCTCTATTGTTATCCTTTTCCAAAAAATCAGTTATGATCTTCAATTTATTAGTGGTGGATACACAAATTGGAAGGATAAAGAAGGGCATTACAAAAATGTTATAACAATGCACAGACAATGTCTCATGGCATAATGAATCAATATCAAAATATTGATTTTGCATGTACTAAACAAGATGAAGAAGTAAGAAATGAGTATCAAACTAGATTTAGATGCAAACTTTATTGTGTTCAATATTTTTTAAATCAAGAGTTTGCTTTTTCATAGCCACGATGAAGGTGTAGATTCACCTAAACCTTCTGGAGTTGTTGTAGTTTCTTTCTTCAAAAAATAATCATATTAATAAATTATTTTCAAATCATGCTCTTAGATATATGAAATTAACTTTGTTAGACATTGAAAACACCCTTGACAATGTAATTGATATTGAACTTTGGGATGATATTGTAAGAAAATTGGCAATGTTGAATACACAATATTGGTTGACGAAGTAAGAGACTCATCTATGAATGAAGAAATGAAATAATATTGAGATATATGAACTTTGTAGGGGAGATTATATATCATTTTTGTTTTGGATTTTGCATGTAACTGATGTATCCTCTATTTCTCTAAAGTCTGAAATTGATTTTTTTCATGTGTAGCAAAACTTGATATTTCACAATTGTGAGGAAAAGGTTATGACATGATAAGCAATATGAAAGGATGATTTCATGGTATGAAAAGTCTAATTTTGAGAGAAAATTCATCAACTTTCTATGGGCATTGGTTTCCAAACCAACTTCAGTTATCGCTTATTGATGTAGCAAAAACACCCGCACTTATAACATTTCTATTTGAGTAAAATTTAAATATTATGAATATCATGGGTAGATCCAAGTGTCTTGGTTCTCTTCTAGTAAAAGAAATGGAGAGATTGAATGATGAATTGGGGTTGTGACGAACTCGAAATATGTACAAAATTGAATCAAGATCTTGGTATTAACAGATAAATTACACATGTTGGATTTCTCATTTTGCATTGTTAATCCATTGTGTCAATTTATTTACATCAATAATTTTTGTCTTAGATATCATTACAAGTTGTGGCAAAGATGCTAAACAAAGAGGACTTGCAGGTATGTTCTAAAGTCAAGTTCAAAGATTTGAGTTTGTCTCCCTTTTGTATTTGATGAAACTAATTTTAGAAAAGACATATGAACCATCACATGCATGTTATAGAAAAGATCAAAATATTGTGAATGTACTGACAATATTGGTGAAATTATCCAAAGAACAACTACACACCCTAAGAATTGAAGATAATTTGTGGGAGGTATTTGTTCAGGGAGTGGTTTAAACTTGCGTGAAATATGAGATAGATGTTCGTAATGCATGTGGAGATTCTTTATCTTCTAGAAGATCAAGAAGAAATTTATAAAAGATCACAAATCAACATGATTTTCAATTTGATATTTCTGACACAATAATTTATTTGATATGACTTATTTATATGATATGACTTATTTATATGATCATTTTAATGTGACCAATACATTTATACTTCTATGTGTTGCACATCTTGATCCAACTGATGAGTTTTCTCTGTCCATAAAATAAAATTGCTAAAACTAGTAGTTGTAGCCTTATATATTCTCTAAAGTAAATTTTAAAGACTTGTATGCAGCTTGATACCTATTTTCAGAATGTTCGGAGTTATGCTACTTTCTTACAACTGAGTATTGATAATCTTCCAAAAAAATTAGTTTAATCTCAAATAAAGATTTTTCACTAGCTTTGAAACTTTTAAAATTAATACTACTTTTACTAGTTGCTACAACTTCAATAAAGAAAATATTTCAGGTATGAAGGTCATTATGAGTCGATTATGAAAAAAAAAAGATATATAATGGTCGAATTATTCTCTCATTCCTTATATTGAAAAGACATTTTCGTTATATTGCCTATGACAGTGGACTAGTGTAACACGAATTTGGGAAACTTCCACTCTTCATGGACAACTGTAGTATATTTGTTACCGCTTTTTAATATTTTTTAGTCTCTTAAAACATCTCAAAAATTATACCACTTTATATATCTTCTCGTGACATTTTTCACATTACTATATATGGTTTTGCCACTGGGATCGGCGGTGTATGTTGAGTGCCTTATAGCAATGCTCTTCTAAGTTCTAACCAAAGGTGGTCCAATTTTCCTGCGTTTTGGTTTGCATCGTGTCATCGTGATGTCATAATTGTCATTTGATCCACATGTTCAACGCACCTAGTCTAACCCGACTCATATGATTCTGAGTCAGCCATTGTCCGACAGCTGGCTCGTCCTAGTCTAACACAGCACTACATCGAAGACTCAATTCCACTATTGCATTTTTTTGGCACCATCCTTTGTTTGTAACCTCGTAACCCGTTGAAATGGAATGAATAGCGCCGTGTCCATCCTAGGAAAGCAACATCTAGTTTTCACAGATGGAGTCCACGTGCTCAATGTAGAAAGAATTCAAGAACTATCACGCCATATACTGACATCAGACAATTGGTCCAGAGGTTTCAGGACTCTGGTAAGCAAAGGAGATACAGGTTCTAAATCGTCGTTTCCGGATAGACTTTGAAGGAGTCAGCTTCCTCTTCCAGCGTAGCAGCTGTTTGCTAGCAGACTTTAGCAGTAGTCATGGAGCCTGCAAGATGTGGTGGGGAAAGAAACGTCTGCAAGACGTGGGCTTCGGACATGGGAAGAGGTCAGGAAGGTACCGTCATTTTTATCCCGCTAGCATCCAGCTGGGGACGCTGCGCCGCCGCTGCGAGGGACGTCGCCATCCACACGCGTATCCGCGGATTCGAAACCGTCCCTGGGTCCCCCGAAATTAACTGTCAACCCAAATTGGAGGAAGATGGGTACCACGGCCACAGAATAAACAAGTTCTCTAGTCCTTCCGTTCCGTTTCCTGAAAAATTCCACTAGGTGGTGACTACCTCCTTTTCTTCAACTCGTTGTGTCCTCGTCTGGAAACATGAATTCGGACTAACTTTATTGGGTGTAGTCAGCTTACAAAGCACAAATTCGCAATGTAAATATAAGCAGTAAATTTACTCTTCATCATTCACATTCACCTTCAAACAGGCCTTTACTGTTTCCATCAAAAACGAAATTATTTATGATGCGAAGTAACTATTATGTTTCCTGTGTCCAATTGTTGGTTGTGACGGATACTTCCATTGATTTGACCGTCTCAACAAAAGTTATGTTGCACGTGATAAACTGTCCATCTGATTAGGCTCCTATATTAAATGATGTTGTTGAGATATACTTAAAAACACGCTAATCTCTCAACAATTGGGCTTAGGTCCACTTTTGTACGACAGTAATTATAACTACATTGCCTTGCTCATATAGTGATGTGAGTCTCCAATGGACACGATCCCAATTTATTCATCACCATTAATTATCTTAGTGTTGTACATACGGACTTGTACCCCTCAAAAAGAATAATTATTCGGCCCGTACTGTTATATTGAGTAGTGTTGTAGATTTGGACTTGTTCGCCAATCTTTGTTTGAGTAGTGTTGTTTGATACGGAATCGTTGGACTTATAAACTGTGGTCCTATCCCAGACATGTCTAAATCCATTGACAATACAAGACATAATACAAAAGCCTAGGATTTAATGCAATTAAGAACGCCATAGAAATATATTGGGGTGGCTGCATTTAACAATGCTATTGACGCATTGAGCTTGAAAATATAACCACGGATAGCACCCATAAATAAATACCTAACTCCCAATTATTACATGTATATGTTTACATGAGCCTTAACAAAATTGAGCCAAGCAGTCATTCAAGGGGTTTGGCTTCTGTACAGGAGCAATAAATGTTTTTTATTATATCCATTTTCAACTGAGTCTAGTTTTTTTTTTGTTTTGCGCCTAGATGATCTTCAAGAAGAAACTCAGATGGCACATGTACTTAGGGATGGGACCAGTTGAAGGGAGAGGAAGATCTCTTTTACATATTGAGGTTGGCCACTTGCCTTATTATATAATTCTAGTTCTAGAAAATGAGACACGTGTGTTTTTTAGAGTAGAAGTTGGCCAGTTTATCTGATTCTTTAACTAACTTTGCATTACATCTATACAATTTTCAATTGAAAATGGCAGGGGTTCTCTAAACTATAATTGTTATTTCAAAACATATTGTTTATCTAACTGCCTTTAAAATGTAAGACTATTATAGACCACATAGTAGTCGGATTTGAACCCATGATATTTTGTACACCCACAAGAAGGGCAACCAACTCGGAAGGCCAAATATGGCCATCTTAGTATTTGGTGTTTCACTCAACTACAATTGTTTTAAGCTTATTTTCATGATGTATTACCATGTAACTTTTTAAACAAAATATATAACAATTAACCATTGAAATCATTAGTCCAATCATAGAAATACATGATTGAATTATTTTTAGAACATATTCTAGAGATTCCTCATTTCTCATCTTTAATCACATGCCAAAATATAGTACATTTGAGGTTATGATATTAGCATTGTAGTTGTTGTATAGCGAGAAGCGATTAAAGGAATACAAGGAATATATGCCCCAAACATACTTCAGTCACATTTTTGGAGGCTATGTATGCCCTTGATTCCACCTTTGGTCTTCAAGAAAAGTGCGACATACTCAAATTTGACCTAAAGGTTCAAGTAAGTTATTTTATCTATTTTCAAACTTGTTACAATTTAACACTCACATTTTAACTTTGTTTGTTAAACCTCACTTATTACTTTAATACATTAACATAATTTTAGAAATGTACAACAAAATTTAGTCCCAATATTTTTCTCAAAACTCAAAATTACCAATAATCTAATTTTGGGAAATGTTGGCTTTTGATTCAATCCAAAAGTGACATTTTTGTTTCTAGTTAATAATAAGGTTACATTTACTTTTTGGATATATATAGGTTCAGGGGGGGGGATTAGCTAAACTTCTTAAAAAATTTCATTAGACCTTAAAAATATTTCCCAAGATAAATATACAAGTACAGAAAGCAAGGGGTAGAGATATTGACACAAGTGAAAGAATTATCCATAGTAGTTCCATTTCAATGGATGTAGCTCCATTACCTAGAGGGGTCCATCTCTAGAGTTTTCAAGCTTGAGTGACTCCTTATATTCCATTATAGGAGTTATATCAATAGATCGTCTTTTTGAAGCTCCAAGGTTAATCTAGCTTTCCTTTAAAGCCAAGGGAGCCAACAAACTTACCTATTCTTACCAGGGAACTTAGGCCCTCCAAAGGGTGTACTAAATCCATTGACAAATATCCCTCGGTCTTCACCAAGGATTTACCACTCTTGACAAGGATATTTTGACTTTGATTTCACCTTCACCAATGAGAATCTTTGTCCATTAAAGGATGTCCTCCCTTGATCCAAGGCCATCACCATCGAAATCCTCGTCTTCAAGAGATAATTGATCTATCTTGGGTTTCCTTCATTTACCTTATTCCTCTCTTAGCTAAGGGAAAGAAATACAATTCTAGTGAGATAGGAAATTTTTGAGGTAGAGAATTAAAAGACTCACAAGATATACATGGTAGGGCTAGATTTCTTGCAAATCTCCTTGACACTATAATGGATGTAGTAAGGAATTAGCTCATGAAAGTGGATAAGGGTTTTTTTAGGCACAAACTCTCAGCTATGGCATAGGGAGCCTAATGGGGGCATCTAGAAACCTTTAGAAGCTCCCACATTGGTCATATTTATAGTTTGGGTTGCCTTTTGTTTGTCGGTATTGATAAGGATGAACTCAAGACATTTTAGAGGGAGTTGGTGGATACCAATGGTCATACTTCATTTTGTGGCCTCTATTTATCTCTCTAACTGCTAGTTTTGCACTTTGCATAACTAACCAGAACCTTAGTAAAAAAATGTAATTAGGCAGATGACCAAATAATCTCAACCGACGACACTGTCCAATGATAGTTTCAAACTCATTAATTGAGTTTTTGGTTGGTAAAATCAGTCAACAAAAAGGTTTGTTTGAGTCCCTTTCGAGTGATCCAAAACATCCTAAAGTGCACCATAATCCATTCCCAATCATTATAATAATCATTACCAGTTTAATTACATGTCACACAAACATTATAAGTCATTACATCAAAGATCATAAGAGACATATATCTAGTCACAACAACTTGATCTTTCTACTTGTATGACTTGATCTCTACAATTATAGGATTTGCATGTGGGGACATTTAGGATGTTACAAAGTGCTTTTTGGCACAGTCATGATCAAATTACTCTTTTACACTCAATTGAATTTATATTCTCACCCCTAATGTTCTACGTGATTCAGTAACTCTATGATGACCCCTGAGATGAAAATTCACATTTTGGATCAAGTTGATAGACCTATATTCAGAAAACACTAGTTCGAAAATACTTTCTAATCTTTTGACAAACTTATTTATCATTCTTGTTCTTGTCAACTTAAAAAATTTCAAAAATTTCTACTCTTTAATCTAGAACTTTGGTATAAATTTGAGAGCAATCAGAGTTTTGTATGCTTTTATATGAATTTTCTTAGATAGTACTCTTGTTATTCCCAAAAATAGTTTTCAGATAACTGGGCTCGGCCCATTAGCCTAGCCATCCACATCTATGCCTCTAGTGCCAAAGGAGCAGCTTGGGGTTGACCCACCAGTCATAGGATCTTGGTCCAAGGGTGTTGCATTCGTCCCCTAGCTCCCACTGCACGACCCTAAACTCGATTTTGAGACCTCTCCACTGTCCCTCTTCCTCGATTTGCACCCCATTCACTCAAAAATTCATTTCTGATCCATTTCTATCCAAGATATACCCCTAATTGTCATGATTTGAGAATATTCTAATCTTCCACCACCATGGCTAAAAATATAATCGTGCGAACCCTAAATCTAACATCTTACATACATATATATACCCCTCTATTTGACTATGCTTTACCCCACAAGGGTGGACAACACCCTCTCATTTTCTCTTTTACTCAATTTCCTTTTTCCCTCTTTCTTCTAGTGACCCCTCCACCATGTTCCACCCCATACAAGGGGCTTCATCTTGATGGTAGGAAAGACTAGGACCCACGATCCACAATGTTGGCTACGCACACATCCTCTCTCACTTTCTCTTCACGCACATGCCCAAGGGGTAGCGTTTCTTCAATGAATCGATCCCTACAGAGGCCAATCATTGACTCGTGGATCAAAAACCAACCATTTATCTCCTCTTCCCCTTTTTGGTAAATTCCTCCCCTCTACCCTATTATCTAATTCATTGTTGAAACTTGGAAAAATCATAACTTTTTATTCCCTTAACCAAAATATATGATCTACTATTCCATTTTGATCATAAAATTCGAATTGATCTTTTAAAAATGATTTAAAATATTGGTTCTACATCATTTTACTCTAATACCCATAATATTTAATCTTTGAACATCTAAAATTATCTAATGACACAATTATGGTGTTTAATCTCTAAAAATCTTAATCTTTGACTCTGATGGTAATCTTTGACACTCTAAACCATTTTGACATTATTTTACTCATGATGGAATTCAATCATAACTTTGTTGATCTTCTAACTCTTAATCTCATAAATATGAATTATGTTCTAGATATGATGTGGATCTAGATGGTGGGTTTTACCCTAATATTGTGATATTTTGTATATGAGGGTATCCAATGTTATGATCTCCCCTCTTAGATTTGAGAATCATGCCACTTGACTCTTAGAATTGTACTATTAAAAAATTAACTCCTTTAATGATGGATTAGGGATTAAGTACCCATTATTGATTAGGTGTGGATATCCTTCAACTTTGATAAGAATAGTGTTGGAACACGATGATGTCTTCAAAACATGATAATATTATTGATTGAGTACCACACCTAAGACCAACAATGATACTTATCGAACCTTGATATGGTCCTTGTTACCCTACCTATTTATGACTAGAATACTAATGCATGTATACCCATTATTTTGGCAGGATTTGGTTTTTGAGCTACTTTTGACTCCCAAAGTTCTTTTCACATGAGAATTGTTGAAGGTACACATATTATTGTCCTTGACTTACATATAGTAATGTTTTGTTATATGTTATGATTTAATCCCTTTTCCTTAGCATATAGTAGTATTTTGTGTGAATTACATGACTTCCTAGGATACAATGTTTTGATTTTCTATTGTGTCTATATTTAGAAAACCTTGGACATAAAAGAAATCAAATTTCATTTTACATTAATATAAAACCTTGACATGCAAGCAAACCCTCACCACTGGGTGTAGCCAAGATTTAATGCATAGGTGCAAACAAGCCCTCACCTTTGGGTATTGAAAGAGCATAATGTAAATCAACACAAATAGATCCACACCTCAGGTGCAGTAAATGGATTTAATGTGGAAGTAAAACAAACTATCACCTTTTGGTGTTGATAGAGTTTAATACCTATATCCTCAACCTAGGTGGTAGAGGACAATAATGGCCATATAAACTGTATAATGGACAATATTTTATAAAATGCATGGCTTTTTCCTGAAAGATTTACTTCGATTAAATTTTACTCTCCATTTATTTCATAGTAGCTAAGATCCTATTTTCTTATGAAATTGTATTTTGTTTCACCAACAATGCTTCTCTGTGTTTGCACCGACCGTGTGTCATGAATTTGACCGATCATGCAAGCATGTTCAAAAAGATGACTAAGATCTACTTGCACTCTCAACTACACTAATGACAAGTACAAGTTCAATGTATCGTGTATCCAGTTGCTTAGTTCTTATAAACATTTCCTAACAAGATATTATTTCTTATTGTATATACCAATGTGTTATTTCCTTCAAGGCATCCAGGGAAGGATGCCTCAATCCCTCAACTACTACCTAGGAAGTGGAATTAGGATTGGGTTAAGAATATTTTAGTGACATGGCAGTGTTTATCTAGTGAGGAATCATTCAAGTAGAATCATTAGACAAAAATAAGTAGAATGGTTTAGTTCTTTTTAAAACATGAGGTTTAGGCAATGTAGCCTCTTGAGTCAACATTATCACCCTTTTCAAAGATGAAAAATCATTCCATAAATGTATGATAGGCTTTCAAGTAAATTTATACCTTTGAACAAGCTAAGGGTTTCAAAAAAATTGAGTTCATGTTCTCACCCTCTATTTATGCTAATTGAGTTAATATTCTATCCCTAAAATTTATATTGTTCTCCTACAGAATTAGCTTTCACAATAACACAAGCTAAGTAGTTATGATTTTATACATTTATGCTATTCTTCTCCCCCTTTTCATAACAAAACGTTGAAGTATTAGAAGAGTAAATTAAAAAGGGCTTATCTAACCAATGTAGATAAAGCAAATCAAGACATGTAATTAAACAATCCCAAATTCAATTCTATCCAGTATAATTAAATCTATGCAATTGAATGTAACTTGAATTTATATATATGTTAATCAAAAAATGAGTTTGAGTAAGTTGCAAGATACAAGAACAATACTAAGAACACCACTTACTAGAAATAAATTACTAATTCCACTTGTAAAAAAACTTATTGTAACCCTATTGAATCACAATACACCCAAGATTTGAATCCAGGAGAACATGCTACCACATCATAATGTAGTCCCTATATGCTCAGATATGAATCTTGGTAGTACATCATTCAAATATTAGTTCATTCCCAATCAAGTAATTGTATACATGATACCAAGTGTTCACTGCTTACTGCAATCTTAGTGAAACTACATCTCAATTTTGAAGTATATGCATTCAACTTGTGGTTTACCCACTATTGGGTCGTAGTCCACATATATATGGATCATATTTGTATGCGGACACATATAATGCATAATCATATTAGAATCACATTATTTATCCTATTGTACATACTATTGGATTTTGAAATGCACATATATGGAATCCTAGCATATAGAATGATTAGTTACCACTGTGTTGAAAAATATAGTTGCAAGCAATTTTAATCCGACAAACCTTGATTTTGAATCCAATTAAAATGTTATCCCTCAATTGGTGTATTTATATATGCTAAAATTGTATTGATAAGATTGGAGTAAATATTATACTATGTTGAGTGGATGGACAGGACAAGACATATGTCTTGGTTATGTATGCCCAGAGAACCAATCATGTAATGATTGTAATGGCATGTCATGAAAAAATGATTTGATTGTTAATAAAAGGCAAGCTTCCCATTTATTTTGTTTAATTCAGTATTGAGATGATGATGTAACATTATAAATGTCTAAAGAATTATATTACTCAATGACGTATGCCTTCAAGTATTAGCCTTGTTGAAATGAGATTATACGAATGTTAAGAGTGTGTGTGTGTAAATATATATATATATATATATATATATATATATATATATGGGGGGGATTAAGAGAGGCATTCTCTCCCCCTCTCCCATGCCTGTGGCGGAGGCCGAACGCCCGGGAGGGTGATAAATCAAGGCGGCAACTGGGTGAGTGAGACGGGTGTATTGCTTGTGTGAGATAGACCGGTTGGGATGATGAAAAGTTTTGGAGTTTTCCCGAACTCATTTCAATTGCACATACTTGGGGTGCAAGTAAATCAATGTATGACATTAATTAAGAAACGATTTGCCAATTCATATCTGATTGGGAAAGTGCAAAATGACCGTCTCACTTAGCGAGACGAATTTTCACTTAGCAAAATGACCGTCTCGCATGTAGGACGATCATCTCACTTGACGAGATGACCGTTTCATCACACGTAGGTTGTGAAACTTCCAAAAAGTTGTAAAAATTCAAGATCTACTTATCATTTCCACTCTTGCTTTAGTCATACATTGGTTGGAGACTGGGAACCCTGACCCTAACCCCTCCTATCTACAGAGGGGTACTGGGGGCTTCCTAGAGGACAACTACAACACAGACAACTGAGAATTAGTTCCTCTGACAATTATTGTCCTCTCTGGTTATGGTAACAACGAGATCCCCAGAAAGTCCTACCCGACAAGGAAGGGATAGCTATGGGAGAGAATAACTAAGAGTTGTCATTGTGGGAGAGCAATTCAGTGACTAGTACAGCGACAGAGAGAGACAACTCCTTCATGTCCAGTCCAGTAGGACGATAGGAGTTCTAGGCGGTCTGTGTGGACTACCATAGAGCTAGGAAGTTGTTGTTTGTAGCTTGGAGGACAAAATCAACCAAAAGTCCTTGACAAGAGGAGCTACTGAAGAAGACGATGTTTGTGAATACAATCTGTGCTGTAGGCCAGGAGATGCAGTAGTCAGATGAGTCCCAGTGCAACTAGGATTCAGAGTTGTTCATCAACAATGACGAGGATTATCAGTGGACTTGCTCCAGGACCAGGTATATCCTATAAACATCCTTCCTGAATTATAGTTATTGATGCGGTCTACTTTTTATGGGAAATATGGTAATAATATTTTAAATTTCACTACCTGCTTTGTACCATATTTCCCAACAGTGGTATCAGAGTCAACGTCAATTTACTATATTACGGGATAATCGATATGAGCGGATTTTGGTTTTTTCATTCTATTATTGCATGTAATGCGAATAATATCTTGTCAAATCCAAACACCACGATAATCCCAAACTAATATATATGTATATATGATATATATGCAATTTACACGTGTCACCCTAAAATGGTTTTGATTTTGTATGTGTAGCATGGTTTTAGCCAATAATCCCTATATGTGTATGGTTTGGTTTATCCATTTATCTCGATCTGCTTACTGAGCCTCTATCTCATCTTCCCAATGTAGTCAATTATCTTCTACCTTTACTCCTATTGAATGTAACTCGAGATTTCCCTATAATCATGTAAAAGTAGGATAGTTTACTTTCCTATTATGATGAAGATTAAGGCATACCAAAGACGAGTCGACCAACTAAAGGACCTTGGAGGACATGGTGGACAAGATGGACTAATTGCCTGGTGGGTCCGACTGATCAGCTGGAAGAGTCAATCGATGGTGGATAGAAGGACCAGATGACTTGTGAGATGACCTAATATCCAGATAGGAGGTGAGCCAATCGGTTAAAAGGTTGAACCGATCAACTCAGATTGACAAGCATAGATATTCATCAACAACATGTTTCTACATGTGATGTAGACCTAGATGATTTAATCTCTTATGTCTCTAAGGGATTACATTAGGACTGGACATAAACATCACTTTCATTTATTGCATGTTTTTGTTGTGGGATATAGCATGTATATGATATGTACTATATATGTGGTGATTGGATGAAGTATATGTATATACTTATAAAACTCCCTCAATTAAAATAGCAAGTCTTGGATGCTTTCCAAAAGTGACACACATGAAAAACTTGATTGACTAAGCGTAGGTTCCGCCTCTGCGAGGTGCGTTGTCTATCTCATGGAAGTGTGATGGTAATGATGTAGGTTCTGCCTCTGTGGGGTGCATTATTATTGTGTCGGCTTTTAGGTCAGGCTTGACTGGTGATTCTCAATGCATCTGAGACCAAATGCATATAGATGATTATGGAAAGGGGTTGTGTATATCATCTATCCAGAAGTGCATATGATGCAATTGGCATGATTTTTCTATGTTGATGGTTTACTGTGTTTGTGGTATTGATCGGGCCACAACTGAATCATCTTGGATCTGGCCCACTAGAATATCGTATGTTGCAATATTCTGAATTGATATTGAGGGCTACCCATTTGAACAAAATAGTGGGAGTGACAATAATTAAAGGCCTAATTATATCGTCAAAAATTTTCAAATCAAACTCAAATCAAAAGGGTTTTTGACAAATGCAAAGTTTATCTCTTGTAGAATCATATGGTAGACAAATCATCACGTTCGGACAACTTAAACAAGATTTATTTCCATAACTGGTTCAGGACCTTGAGAAGTGTTCTGTATGATCCTAAAATACCAGAGCCAGTATCCACTCCAAATTCACCTAAGGCTGACATGGATGCTTATTTGAAGCATGCCAATGATGTTGTGAACATCAAGAACCTTATGTTGGGATGTATGAACTATGAGTTGCATAAACAACATGATAAGCATGAAAGGGTACTATTTGAGTGCAAATTGACAGAGAGAGATCCAGTAGAGACCCATGTTCTTAATATGATTAGCATATAGAGCATCTTGAGAAACTGGGATTTCTTTTGGGTCAAGAGTTGGCCATGGATATGATTTTGCAATCATTGCCTAAATCATACAATTGGTTCATTGAGTGTTATCACTTGAGCAACATGGCTAGACCACTATTAGAATTGCTTGACATCCTGATAAATGTTGAAGCACAAATGAAGATGGAAAATTTTGTGATTCTGATCATCGGAGTTGATTCCAAGGAAAAAAGGAAAAGCCAAAAAGCATTTTGTGGCTAAGCTAAAGTGCAAATTTTCTGCACTCAAAGTAATGAGAAGGATACGCGAACCTAGTAAGATGAAGCAAGGGATAGAAATCTCTACTTCTAGGGTATAAGTTATTGAGATTAACTTCACTACTTCTTCATCATGGGTACTTGATACCGGATGTGGATCACACATTTGCTCAAATGTGAAGAATCTGAAAAGAAGTAGACCTTTAGAGAAAGGTGAGGTTGAATTGTGTGTTGCTGATGGCGCAAGTGTTGTGGCCAGCATAGTTGGAACCTATGAGTTAACTCTACCAAGTGGGCTTGTAATAGAGTTAGAGAACTATTATTACATACCTGCCATTAATAGGAACATCATATATGTATCTTGTTTGGACAAGAAAGGATTTGAATTTCTTATAAAGAATGGAAGATGTTTTATTAGTAAAGATGGGATCTTTTATGGAAGTGCCCCAATGTCTTATGGTCTATACTTTATATATCTAGGGACAAGTGTATATAACATGAATACCAAAAGGAAAAAACTCAATGAATCAAATAAAATATACCTTTGGCATTGTCATCTAGGGCATATAAATGATAATCGCATATCTAGACTCCATAAAGATAGTTATCTGGAATATTTTGATTTCAAATCATTAGAGACATGTGAATCTTGTTTGTTGGGAAAGATGGCTAAGACCTCTTTCACTAGTAACAATGACAGGGCTAGTGATCTATTAGGACTCATATATACTGATGTATGTGGACCTTTTAGAATAGATGCTAGAGGTGGGTTCAAGTACTTCGTTACCTTCATTGATGACTTCCATAGGTATGGCTATGTTTATTTAATGAAACATAAGTCAAAAGCTCTTGAAAAGTTCAAGGAATTTATGAATGAAGTACAGAACCAACTTGATAAAATTATTAAGGCACTTCGTTCTGACTGAGGTGGAGAATACTTAAACTAGGAGTTTGAGGACCTTCTTAGAGCCTATGGGATTATATCCTAATGGACTCCACCTAGAACACCTCAACATAATGGTGTATCAGAATGAAGGAATCACACATTACTAGATATGGTGTGATAGATGATGAGTTTACCCAAGCTTCCAACTACCTTCTGGGGGTATGCACTTCATACTGTCGTTTTAACATTAAACCGAGTACCATCTAAATTGGTTCAAAATACACCATATGAGATATGGAATGGGAATTGTCCCAATATGTCTTTTATGAGGATTTGGGGTTGTGAAGCTTATGTCAAGAAAATGTTTCCTGAAAAGCTTGGTCCAAGATCCGATAAATGTTATTTTGTTGGATATCCTAAAGAAACAAGAAGATACTATTTTTATTCCCAATATGACTACAAAGTGTTTGTTGCTAGGGATGCTACATTCCTTGAGATGGACTTCATTTCCAAAGGAATCAGTGGGAGAAAAGTGAAACTCAAAGAGGTTCGAGACCACGAAGGAAACATTGAACCAATAGATGAAGTGGAGGAACAAAGAAGTTCACAAGATGTTTTAAAATCTAAAATTCCTCAAGTAACACATGAACCTCGAAGATCTAATAGGACACGCCTTGAACCTGAGAGATATGGATATCTTGTGACTCAGGAAGGTAGTGAATTGGTCATAGATGATGAGCCAATTACCTATAAAGATGCTATTTAGGGACCAGAGTCTAAGAAATGTATTGAGGCCATGAGATCTGAGATAGAATCCATGTATACCAACAAAGTGCAAACTTTGGTGGATCCACCTAAATGGGTAAAACCCATAGGGTACAAGGGGGTCATCAATAAGAAGACTGACATGGATGGAAAGGTCCAAACCTATAAGGGCAGATTGGTTGCAAAGGGTTTCAAACAAGTTCAAAGTGTTGACTATAATGAAACCTTTTCTCTGGTGGCCATGGTTAAATCCATCAGGATCATGCTTGCTATTGCAGCTTATCATGACTATGAGATTTGGCAAATGGATGTTAAAACTACATTCCTTAATGGGAATCTTATAGAAGATGTGTATATGACACAACCTGAAGAGTTTATAGATCCAAAGTTTGCCAATAGAGTATGTAAGCTACAAGGGTCAATCTATGGTTGAAGCAAGCATCTCAGAGCTGGAATCTTCATTTTAATGAGATGGTCAAAGGGTTTTGCTTTGCTAAAAATGAAGATGAACCTTGTGTGTACAACAAGGTTAGTGGGAGCATAGTGACATTCCTCATATTGTATGCAGATGACATACTATTAATGGGTAATGACATCCCTATGTTACAAAAGGTAAAGGCATGGCTAGAAAATAAATTCTCTATGAAAAACTTGGGAGAAGCATCCTACATCTTGGGGATAAAGATCCATATAGATAGATCCAGAAAACTTCTCAGACTAAGTCAGAGCACATACATTGACAAAGTGTTGAAGCAGTTCAGCATGGAGAACTCAAAGAGAGGAAACTTGCCTGTGTGCCATGGTGTCCCCATCTCTAGAGCTCAATGTCCCAGTTCTTGTGAAGAAAGGGAATGCATGAGTGAGATTCCATATGCCTCCACAATTGGATCAATCATGTATGAAATGTTGTGCGCCCGTCCATACATCTTGTATGCCTTGAGCATGATGAGAAGATATCAGACATATCCAGGTGATGCTCACTGGATAGTCATGAAGAATATCCTCAAGTACTTGAGAAGGACTAAGGATCAGTTCTTGGTCTACGGTGGAGAGGAAGAGTTGGTTGTACAAGGTTACACTGATACAAGCTTCCATATTGATCAAGATGATTGCAAATCACAATCGAGATTCATGGTTCACCTCAACAATGGAGCTGTGAGCTGGAAGAGTTCCAAGCAAGAAACTGTTGTCAATTCTACAATAGAGATTGAGTATATTGTTGCATCAAGTGTAGCAAAGGAGGTTATATGGATCAAGAAGTTCATCTTAGAACTTGGGGTTGTTCTAAGCATCAATGGTGAAATTCAGCTATATTGTGACAACAATGGAGCTATTGTGCAAGCTAAGGAACCCAGATCGCATCAATGCTCAAAGCATATACAAAGGTGGTATCATCTCATATGAGAAATTGTACAGTGAGGAGATGTTAAGATTTGCAAAGTTCCAACTGAGAGCAATGTTGTTGATCCCTTGACAAAGGCACTTTCACAGCAGAAGCATGATGGTCATGTAAGGTCACTCGGAATAAGATTTGTGAGTGATTGACTCTAAGTGCAAGTGGGAGCCTGTTGGTTATATATGCCCAGAGAGCCAATCATGTGATGATTGTAATGGCATATCATGTAAAACTGATTTGATAATTAATAAAGGCAAGCTTCCAAATTATTTCATTTAATTCAGTTATGAGATAATGATGTAACATTATAAATGTCTAGAGAAATATATTACCCAATGACGTATGTCTTCAAGTATTAGCCTTGTCAAAATGAGATCTTACGGATGTTAAGAGTACATATATATTATCATTATGTCCCGGATCGGTTATTATTGTGGAAGGTTGATGGACAAAAACAATACATAAGATCATAGTGTGGGTTGGTTGATGACGCAATCTTGTGCGTCGTGATATGACTATATCAAACCAAGCACACAAATACATGTTAAAGAACAGTGTATTAGACAGACCCACCATGAGACTGACACATGGAAGCCATCATCATGGAAGTCATAGTCAGCTCTCATAGTGATGGTGGTGGTTGTGGTTCTTAGACCTAAAATCACTGCACTCAACACATGTCTTTGGGTACACTTTGACATCATCAAATGCAGTCTTGAACCATGGGTTGTTATAATAGTGATGATTGGGTGGCTTTGATACATGGGGATTGACTATGAGGGATAGATATGGAATTTGTCCCTCCTACTGGAGTGTGATGTCCTAGGCATGTTGATCAGTGAGACTGAGAAAAGCATGGCCATGCACATGTGAGTCAATATGTGACATATTGAGCTTATCTCAGGCATGGCCATGGCAAGATGATTGTTTCATTGCACGCATTGTGAAACTTCCAGAATAGTTGTGAAAATTCAAGATCTACTTATCCTTTCCACTCCCGCTTTAGTCCCACATTGGTTGGGGACTGGGAACCCTGACCCTAATCCCTCCTATATATAAGCGTATTGGGGGCTTCCCATAGGACAACTACAACACAGACAACTGAGAATTAGTTCCTCTGACAATTGTTGTACTCTCTTGTTGTGGTAACCATGAGAGCCCCGACAAGGGAGGGATAGCCACAGAAGAGAACAACTGAGAGTTGTCATTGTGGGAGAGCAATTAAGTGACTAGTACATTGACAGAGAGGGACAACACTTTCTTGTTATGTCCAGTAGGATGAAAGGAGTTCTAGGCATTCTGTGTGGACTACCATAGAGGCGGGAAGCCGTTGTTTTCTGCTTGGAGGAAAAATTCAACCAGTAGTCTGTGATAAGAGGAGTTGTTGAAGAAGACAATGTTTGTGACTGCAGTCTGTGGTGTAGACCAAGAGGTATAGCAGTCAGATGAGTCTCAATACAACTAGGATTTAGAGTTGTGCATCTACAACGATGAGGATTGTCACTGAACTTATTCCAAACCAGGTATATCCCATAAACCATCCTTCCTATATTATAGTTATTGATGTGATCTACTATTGATGGGGAATATGGTAATAAAATTTTAAATTCTACTGCCTACTCTGTATCATATTTCTTAATAGTGGTATCAGAGCCAACGTCAATTTACTATATTATGGGATAATTGATATGATCGGATTTTGCTTTTATCGTTCTATCATTGCATGCGATGTGAATAATATCTTGTCAAATCCAAACAACTTAATAATTCCAAACTAATATATATATATATATATATATATATATATATATATATATATATATATATACAATTTACACGTGTCACCCTAAAATGGTTTTGATGGTTGATGTGTAGCATGGTTTTGTCCAATAACCCCTATCTGTGCATGGTTGGTTTATCTGTTTATCTCAGTCAACATACTGAGCCTCTATCTCATCTTTCCAATGTAAAGTCAATTCTCTTCTACCTTTGCTCCCCTCAAATATAACTCAAGGTTTCCCAATAATCATGTAAAAGTAGGATAGTTTACTTTCATGTTATCATGAAGATGAAGGCATCCCAAAGACGAATCGATCGACTAAAGGACATGGTGGACAAGCTAGACCAATCACCTAGAGGGCCCAAACGATCAGTTAGAAGAGCCAGATGATGGTGGACAGAAGGACCAAATGATCAGTGAGACAACCTAACAATTGGCTAGGAGGCGAGCCGATCGATTAAAAAGTTGAATCAATCAACCCAGATTGGCAAGCATAAATCTTCATCTACAACAGGTTTCTACATGTGATGGAGACCTAGATGATGTAATCCCTTGTGCTCTAAAGGATTACATTAGGACTGGCCATAACCATCGCTTTTGTTTATTGCATATTTTTGTTGTAGGATATAACATGTATATGATACGTACTATATATGTCGTGATTGGATAAAGTATATATATATATATATATACTTATAAAACTCCTTCATTTAAAATATCAAGTCTTGGATGCTTTGCAAAAGTGGCACACATGAAAAGTTTGATCGACTAAGCGTAGGTTCCGCCTTCACGGGTACACCGTCTATCTCGTGGAAGTGTGATGGTAATGATGTAGGTTCCTCCTGCACGGAATGCATTATTATCGTGTCGGGTTTTGAGTTAGGCTTGACTGGTGATTCTCAGAGCTTTAGAGACCAGAGGCACGCAGATGATTATGGCAAGGGGTTGCACATATTTCTATCCAGAATTGCATATGTTGCAATTGGCATGAGTTGTCTATCTTGATGGTTGACTGTGTTTGTGGTGTTGATCGGGCCACAGTTGAACAATCTTGGATCTGGCCCACTAGAATATTGTACGATGTAGACAAAAGTTGACAAAGTTTCAGAGAAAAAATCTCTAGATACCACCGATACACATGTCGGTGTGCACTGATTTTCAAAACTCAAAGACGGAGAGAATATGGCATATCTTTATGCCAAAAAGACACAAATTAGTGGCACAATAAGAGGGATTTGTGCTTTCACAACGTGATCCAAAGAGCCACCAATCATCCACCTCCACCACCCTTCAGAGCCACTGGTACCCCGATCCACTTCCTATGTTTGGATTTTTACTATGAGGTCATATTCAAGTTCAAGCTTAGGGGGGGTGTTTTGGAAAGAATTTATCTTTCATTTTTACTTATTTTAAGCTATTATTTCGGTAATTTGTAGGATCCACAATCTATCTAGTGTAACATCGAGCTTAAATTTTGTTTGTTCCTGGAAATTATCATGAGTGCTTTAAAGTTTGCTATGGAAAGTGGAAACCTTTATGTGGGCTTAGTTTTGAGTACTTGAGTAATCTCACTTAGAGGATGTGTTTGGGTTAGTCAGCTTAAGGACATTTGATATGAATGGACATCTTAATTATTCATGAAATGTGGATGAAGAATCGATCAAATAGTTAATGAGACCTTAAATTGAAGTTTAAGAAAGAAATCCTAAGGCTACCATGTACATAGGTCATTAGATAGGGACATATCATAAATTCATGAAAGGCTTTATCTCTTAATTATCTGATTCCACCCATCCTCCACTCATTATTGAATCACCACCTTAAGATGAACAAGTACTCTGAATAATTTTATCTTGTTTGCATTGCATATCATATTAGATGACATGATAGTTAGTTTTCTTTTATTACATTCATTACAAAAATAATATATATACAAAGTTGTGTACTTCAACAATTTATGTACACGTCATTCTAGTTGAATAAACAATTACATGTAGATTGCATGCAATTTTTTATTATTCATTTCTATATCATGCGGGTATCCTTTTTCTTCAAAGTTTGAGTGCATATACATCCATTCTCCTTGAAAAAAAAATTAAGGATATGTAGTAAATCCCAAGCATAACATTCCATCATGCTAGAATAATGGGCCAATGAAAAAAAAAGAGAAGAAAAAAAGTTTGTTAATATTTTAAAGTTAAGAGGGAGAAAGTATGCCCTTAACTCTTCTTATAGAGATGAAGAAATTAATATGATGCATTCTTTTGTTTTCTTCCTTCATTCTCATTGAGTTGATGAGATTGTTTTGATTCATGCATCATTTTGTTCAGAAAAAGTGGGCATTCGGACTCATGCATTTCTCATTCTTTTCACCATATAGGTTCATCATGTTTTATTTTTGCATAAATAATTCAGATGTTACTTGTGATTCTTCATTTGCCATCCATTTCATGCCATTCATTGCTCTTATCAGTAGGCCACTTAAATTATTATTCTCCTCATTCATTTTTATATGGAAAACTACTTCCAATTAGTTGGTAGTTAGGAAAAGAGCAATGTAGAATAGGGAATCACATAATGCACCAATTGAATGCTTGATTGATTATGATGTTAACTGCTCTCTTGATAGTGTTCATTGACCTTAAGGTTGAGAACTTTTATGGAAATTTTAGTCTTTATAGAGTAGTTGATTGTTTAGTGATAAGTGAAGGCCAGTTTGGGACCGTCAAGTAGGAGTAGTTGAGAAATGAAGTTTGTGTTCCTTGTCCTTTAGATGACTTGCCTCAAACAAATATGAGAGTGTGTTTCTCGAGGACGAGAAACATTTAAGCTTAGAGGAGTTTGATGCACTGGATATTTGTCATTTTCACAGGCTATTTTTATATTGATTTTTGTGCACTTACTATTCATTTTCATATTAATTTGGCATGATTTATTAATATTAGCCCATTTTACTCAATTGCATCAAATAAATATAATTTTAATATTTCTAAATGACTTATTATATTTCAAAGTACTTATGTACATTTTTGTGCATTTCAAGTACCATAAGAGTCTCACAGAATCGGTACTACCGACTTCACAAGTCAGTACTACCGAATTCACATCAGTAGAAGACTCAAGGAAGTGCACAAACTCGATACTATCAAGTTCAAAGTCGATAATACTGAGATTGAATCAGATACATAGCCGGTTCGAATCCCATACTCAATACTATCAACTTTCCAAGTGATACTAGCGAGTCTGCCCGATCAGGCAAATTTGAAAATCAAGTTAATTTGACGGTTGATGATTTATTTTGCCCTATGTCACTTCTATAACTTAAGGGGTGTTCGATCAAACCTAATCTATCATGTTCTATTTCTTTACATGACAGCTACAATACGGGAGTAGAGAACGAGAAGGAGAACCACACATTCTGGAGGTTTCGGGCACATTCAGTGGGCAGAATTCACAGTATGCAGATCTATTCGTCAGCGTGGAGCATCCTAGTCATGTTTCTCGAGGGGGTTCATCAATTTTTCTATGTTCTCGACATTTTTTCTTCTTCTTAGCAAGTTTTTGTCTATGGAAACTATGAGGGGAAAATCCCTGCGTTCACTAGGACCCGGGAGTAGTCTGATTGCACACTATATATGGATCTTTTGCATTAGTATATTATTTTCTCCTTATTCTTGGGCATGTTGCTAAATCGTATTGAATTATCTATGTTGTGCATCATAGGTGATTAATTAGATCCTTGATAACTTTGGGGGGAGGATTAAGGATTGGAAATCCATAGTAACACACATTTTATATCGCCCTTTGGGAAATGTGTCTTACAAATGTGAAGAGATACTCAGAGGATTCGTTAAAGCACCTAACTAATTAACTAATTACTATAAAAATAGGATTGACATTATAATAGGTAGTGAACTACACTACGGGAGAGTGGTTAGTTCTTACAATAGGTTCTTTTTCCAGGAGTGGGAGGAATATATATTAATCTTAGGTAAAAATCTACAGTGTCAATCGTGATGAAACCACTGTCCTAGAGAATTTCTTGTCATTGTGATCACAAATCATTAAATTAGTTTTCTTTCTTGCAATTAGTTTAATAACTCTCAAATCAAAGTTTTCTTTGTCTTAGCTGATCGAAAGTAGTTAGTAGTATTTTCTTGAATTACGTTTTCCTGTGTTCGATATCTAAGCCTCATTGGCATGTATTACTTCAAAATGTATACTTGTGTTTTACATGTAGAGTTTAGTCATGTCAAGTTTTTGGCACCATTGTCGGGGAAACGACATATTCAAGCACTACGAATGTTGTGATCGGTCACTCTAGGCCACTCTCTTTATTTTTCTTTTTATTCATTCCAAAGTTAAATTGGAAATATTTTTTATTCAATCACTAGTATCTCATTCTCACATTGAATTCACAAATTTTAGGTACTAGGGCATGGTTCAAACACAAACCACTGATTACGGTCCCACAACAAATCCTCAATCAAAAGGTATGGGTGACGTAGAAGAAGAACAAACCATCTGGGCGAAGATCAAGGCTTCATCCTCAACATCTCATCTTGGGCCAATCAAGCAACAAGCGATGAATGTGGGAAGCTACAAGATCGATCTTGGGCTGGTGGTGTTAGTCAAGCAACATGCTTTCTATGGCCACAGTAATGAAGACCCAATGACTCACATCAGTAATTTCATTGAAAGTTGTGACATGGTGAAGATAGATAAGGTTCCTACCACCGTGATATACATGAAGTTGTTTCCATCATCCTTGGCAGACCATGCTAAGTCTTGGTTTTGTAACCTCAAGTTGGAATTCATAGAGACATGGGACCAAATGATAGACGCATTCTTGAAGTGTTATTTCCCACCACAAAAGGTGAACGAATTGACATGGAAGATCTACAACTTCAAGCAATAGGCTGAAGAGTCATACTCAGAGGCTTGGGAGCACTTTTAGAACATGTTGCGGAAGGTGCCTCACCATGGTATAGATTTATATGGCCAAGCAAAAACTTTCTATTACGGCCTACATCAGGGTGAGAGGATCACCCTAGATAGTGCATGATATGGATTTTTCTTGAATAATAAGCCTTCTAGATGCCATGAGATCCTGAAGAACATGGCTAAGAACCAGTCATGGGGTGAAGAAAGAGAACACCCAACGACCACTAAAAGCATTGAAGAATCCAAAGTCATCTCGACATTGAATGACAAGCTTGACCTCATTGCCACAAAATTGTGCTAGAAGGAGGTAAAATCATCTTTAGATGAAGAAGAGGATTGCATGTACATACACCATTAGTACTAGTAGGATAGTGCCCCCATCAAGTTGACAAAATTGAGAACATGTTAGGAAAGTTGGTGAGCCAAAATGAAGCAATTATAGGTCAGACATAGGGGGAGTTGCAAAACCAAGGTGCCCAAATCTGCATCATTGAATATCAAATTTCTCAATTAGTAGCAGAAGTAGCTTCTTTGAATAAGTTCATTCAGAAAGGAGCACCTGGGAATGCAGCTGTAGCCCATCAACATCACCAAGAAAAATTCATCTTGGTTGTTAAAGAGTGAGAACATCATACTGAGGAGGCACCCAAGCAACACACTCAGGAGTATGATTGGGTGTATGTGCCTAAAGTCCCATTTCCTCATAGTCTATTGGGATTACCAGGAGGATCCAAAATGCCAGTGGACAATGAACTTAAAGGTCCCATTCCTATAAAATCACCAACTACAGTTCTTGAAAGGGTACCTATTCAACAGGACAAGGTGAAGGTTTTACTACGCAGTGGAATAGTCACAATCAATAAAGGGGCACCCACAAGTCAGAAGGAACAACTATTACTACCAACAAACTATTTACTCTATATGATTTTGCATGCCAAAATGTCCAGTCTATATCAATTTTGAACGAGACCTAAATGGGGCTGGAATTATAGAAAATAAAGGACCAAGGATCACATCAAAATTAAACTCATTCTAGAACCAAATAGGCATGGTCTTTACCTATGGATTGGTATATGCACAACCCAAAATATGCCATTCTGATCCGAACCAACCCACTCATCTGGAGCTATAAATGTACATTTGTAGGTATGAATCCCAATATGCTTCACCTTCAATTCAATATTCAAATCAAGTAACACTCAAATTTGGATATGTAATCTATCAAACTTGTTTCTTCAAACTTTACATTAGATATAAGAGCAATTTACTTACGTTGACTTTGTATCATTTTGTTAATATTATAATCTATTATTTCTATCTATTTTCCTTGATTCCAACACATGGTGTATGCCATGTTTTTAAGGGTTTGACCCTAGTTTTTCCAATAACAACACAATTTTGTAATGTGTGTGCCCGATATGACTAACATAATATTTGTTTCCATCAATTAGCATATTGTTATGCCTAAATGACATACAATTTTTAAAGGAATGCAAAACTTATTTTATTAACTTGAGAGTAGTTAATGTAAATAAATGAGAAGTTTAGCTTTATTCTTGGTTTACACCTTATGTTAAAAAAAGATTTTTGCCAACCGTCTTAGAACCCAATATGCCTTGAAGTCATTCAATAGGACTTGACCGTATTACTAAGATTCTTAATTTTTATAAATACAAAAGAATCATGTATTGGTTTGATTAGTCACTAAATGTTTCTATGATGTAGTAAACAACGGGAAAATGTGACTACAGTAATTTATTTGGGCTGCAGCCTTGCACTATTTTAGATAAACTTCATGTTTTTTATACACATAACTTCATTTATAAGTATGTCACCATAGTTATATTTTTAATTTCTAAACACTAATTTTAAGACAACTTTCACAATACAACTTTATTCATTTATATATTAATGTATGTTGAGTTTATGTTATAATTTGAAAAAAATTACTTATAGACTTGAGTAATTATATTTTAATAAGTGATACATAAGTTGTGTTTTTAAAACTGGCCATTTGCAATCCGCACCCAATGATCTTTCATATATATTAACAGCAACAAATAAGTTATTGTATTTGAGATTTACATGCTAAAAATATTTTTATTATACAGACTAACTTATCTATATCGATCTTAGACCAAACTCAGGTAAAGACCAAAATTGCAGAAAATAAAAGATCAAGGACCGATCGAAATTGAAGACGTTCCAGAACTAGATGGATCTGGTCCACCGCTATGGACTGGTATATGCATAGCCCATGTATGCCCCGTTAAGTCTAAACCAGTCCATTGCTCTCAAGAAATATATGTACTTACCTTCTATTCAATAAATTAAGCTCAAGTAACTATCGGATCTAGAGACATCCTCTACCCAACTTGACTCCTTTAAAGTTTAGATTGGCTATAAAAGCAATTTACATATTTTGACTCTATACCATTTTCCTTAATATTAGAATATGTATATTTTCATCTTTTTCACTTATTTCGATGTGACTTCAAACAAAAATAAGGGGGTGACGCTTGTTGCCCCACGACGACACGAATATTTGATGTGGGGAAAATATGGTTAGCATAATACATACGTCCATCAGTTAGCATAACGTGTAAGTACATAGCATATAACTATTTTTGAGGGAGTAGATAAAATCAATCAACATATTTTGTTACCTTGGAAGCAATTTGAACTAACAAAAAAGAATTGCAATTTTATTTGTGATGTATATCTGATGTTACAGGAAATTTTTTTATCTATCATTTTGAAAATTTATACACATTGACTTCTTTTTTAATGATGAAGAACACCTCTTAGAATGATCCACTAATGGACTACTCCTAGTAGCTTCTGGAATCAGATGTATTGTGGCCATTTACCCCTACGCCAAATCCGATAGTGTGATATGTCATGCAACGTTGTCTGGTCGGAACACCTGTCGGCTAATTTTTTATCTTGCCTGGAACTCACTCCTAGTGAAATTCGAACCTGGATGGGCTGACCGGAAGGCGTTACTTTTGACTGGTTGTATCAACACTGAGTGACAATATATTGAAATTAGTTTAATCTGAATTCAATCTTATTATGGTTGACAACCTAGTTCGGTTATGGTCCGTTTGCCATTCTTGCACATACGATAAATTAGCATATAAGTCAAGAGTTAAATTGGACAGAGCTTTCAAAATCCTATCTGGACGTGGACTAAGTTAATTTAGTTTTTGGGGTTATGGAACCAAAAGGGGCACCCTCGGTCTCGGTGCATCCAAAAAAGCATTGGACTGTGCCAAATCGAGCTAGCGGGAAGGAGCACCTTTTTTACCGTATCGGAACCTAGTAAGTCTTAAAGTAATTCGTACAAAAAATGACGGGCGTAGACGGGAGAGCGGGGAGCGGCGGCGGCAAGGGTGATCTTCGAGTAACCCTAGAAGACGAGGGGGGAGGGGGGATCGACGAGCAAGAGGCAGAATGAACCAAGGCGACCGCAAAAGGGCCGATCAGAAAGTGCATCCATGCTCCAGAGAGTCGGGCTGAACCTGAACTACAAACGCATGCGAGGAGAAAGCAATCCTGGAGAAGCTGAAACCACGACAGAGATGGAAACTGACAAGGAGGGACCAATCAATGGAACAGACAGCATGGACGGAGAGATCCCGTCTGTACCAGCCGGAGCACCACCCCTCCCAACACGATCGTTCAAACAGGTGATCACCGGCGCGGCGGGCGGGGAAGCAGCCGATCCTTATTTCATTGAAGATGAACCCGAAGAATTAATAAATCATGATGATATAGAACTCACGCATGAGAAGGGATATCTGGAGATCTACGTGGGATTAGAAGCAGAAGAGATCATGAGCAGGCCGTTTAAATACGCGGTGATAGTGAAACTCATCGACAGGCACGTTGGCTTCCTCACCATGGCCGAGAGGCTAAAACTACTGTGGAAACCAGGCGGACGTTTTGAACTGTATGAACTGGCGGAGCAGTATTATGTAGCAAAATTCTATAGCAGATTGGATCAAGAACATGTACTGATGAAAGGACCGTGGTCCCTCTTCAGTAGTTGCCTCATGGTATGGTCCTGGGACGGGTACTTTGAACCATCAAAGGGCTTGCCACAACGCATCGTGACATGGATTAGAGTCATTGGTCTTCCTATACACTACTATAACAAAGAAATGTTTCACACAATTGGGTAGGCTGTGGGAAACCTCATACGTGTGGACGACCACTCCATGAATCGCACGAGAAGCAGATTTGCTCGCATTGCTGTTGAGATGGACACTACAAAGCACATTCACCCAACGATCATCATTAATGGCAGGGAGTATAAAATCGAATATGAGTCATTACCCAACATGTGTCTAAGCTGTGGAAAGCTGGGACACGATGCAGCTGACTGCAAAGGACCTAACGAAGAACCAACGAAACAGACGGAGGCAGAACCGAGCGAAGAGGTTGGTGTCAGATGGATCGAAGAAGAAGAAAAATGGCAGGTCTACTACAGAAAGAAGATGTTCACCAAGAGACAACAAAAGCCAAAAGATTTTTCAAAGAAGAATAACCAAACGAACAACAACAAGTTCCAAACGCTACAAGAGGAAGCTGATGAAGAACCGGAAAATCAAACTGAAGAAGGAGAGGCTAATAAAGTGGCGAATACAAACGAAGACAGCAGAGGTGCAAAAATCTGGAGGAAAAAACAAAGAAGGAATGAGGATCGAGACGTTTCCAAAACTACCCACACAACAAACCAAGTCGAACAACAGCAACAAGGGGAACAAGTACAACCAACTGAAAAGAATGATAGGAGGGAAGAACCACATACAGTGGTCGCACCTATGGGTGATGAGATCATATTGGGCAGGCCAAGCAAGGAAACTGAAGACCAAAGAATGGAGGATACGGTAATCATAACTACACCAGCGGACACCACACAGAAGAACAAAGAACAACGTCAAAATGATGCCTCAAATGGGAGGAAAGCAAAGGAGAAGAAGGCTCCACCTGTAGGTAGTCCGCATAAAAGGCATGGGTCCAATACGAGGAGTAGGTCTAAGAGGCTAGTTGACGAACAAGAGGGGGTGGCGGTGCCCCACACCATTTAATTCTTATCTGTTGTTATGGTTAATACAGTCATCTGGAATATAAGAGGGGCTGGCAAGAAGAACGCCAGAAATTACCTCAAACACATCATCCGCAATCTTAAAGTCCAGATAGTCTCCATTGTTGAACCACGCATCTCAGGTGATACAGCACTGGCAGTGATAAAAGACATTGGTTTCACGAGTTCGCATAGGATCGAAGCCAGAGGGTACTCGGGAGGTATATGGGTACTCTGGAACGAAGCTGTGTGTGATGTACAAATTTTACAAAGCCACAAATAATTTGTTCATTGTTGTGTTAACAGCAGCATGTACTACACCTTTGTGTACGCTTCGCCTAGGCCTGGGGAAAGGCCATGCCTCTGGGAACATCTAAACCTGCTCAGCGGAACGATTGATAAGCCATGGATAACCATGGGCGACTTCCAACTGCATGATGGACCCAGTCGAGAAGATCGGAAGCAAGAATTTCAATATAAATGAAGCCACTAGATTTAAAAATGCTATGATACAAGCAGGCCTAACGGACATTGGAAGCACAGGCTACAAATACACGTATAAGAAAGGGATCCTCCATGAACGCCTGGATCGCATCCTAGCTAATGCGTTATGGATACAATGCTACCCGAGCTTCATATGCGAAAACCTTGCCAGAATTGGGTCGGACCACAATCCTATAGCTCTCCTGAATAACCACGATGCAAAGCGGAAGGGAAGGTTCAAATCTAAAGCAAGTTGGCAGACTGATCACACCTTCATCGATGTACTGACCAATCGCTGGGATAAGGATGTGGATTTCCATGAAGCTCTCAAGAACGTCACCCAACCAATCATGGAGTGGGAATGTAAGAAGAAAAAGAAGGCTAATGCACAAAAGAACAGGCTTATGCACGAACTGCAGCGTCTGCAAAAAGAACTAGAACTGAAGTATGATAGCTGGAAGGACAGAAGAAGCATATCGATGGAGGCACAGCTGGAGAGAACACAACTCGAAGAGGAGGAAGACTGGAAGCAAAGAAGTCACATAAATTGGCTTACACAAGGAGACAACAACACAGCTTTTTACCATGCATATGTCAATAATAGAAGACGCACCAATACTATTTGCAGTCTCCAGGATAGGGATGGTAATTGGATATCCGAACAAGCACAGTTAAAGGAACTCGTAAACAAGCACTTTAAAGAGCTGTTCAATACAAACTCAAAACCATCTGGTACGGCCATGGAAGCAATCCCTGGAAGGTTCAAGCAACTTACTGAAAAGCAACAAAGACTCCTGGGTGCGACACCGACTGAGTATGAACTCTGGAATATTGTCAAGAACTCTGACCCCTACAAAGAGGGAGGGCCCGACGGTACCGACATGCTGTTTATTAAGAAGAACTGGAAAATTGTTCGCACTTCTGTCCTAAAATCTGTCCGCAGCCTGCTCAATGGGGACCCGTTTCCTGATGGCATGGGAGATTCCTGTGTTGTGCTCATTCCAAAGATGAGAAATCTGGTGAACTACAATCAACTACGACCTATATCCTTGAACAACACCTGCATGAAGCTAGCATCTAAGGTGATAGTGCAAAGAATTCAAAAGTACATCTCGATTTGGGTGTCCCCGACACAAACCAGTTTCATCCCGGGGAGGAACATATCCGATAACATCATCTTAGTTCAAGAAATTATTCACAACATGCGAAGTAAAGCCAGTGCACCCCAAATGGCCATCAAGGTTGATCTGTCAAAGGCTTATGACCGTATGGCGTGGGATTTCGTCGATAACACTATTAGCAAGCTATCCTTTCCACCGAACATCAAGCAATACATCATGAATTCGCTGTCTGCGGGGCAGACAAACATATTATTTAATGGTGAAGTTCTCCCGGGCTTCAAAATGTCACGAGGTCTGCGACAGGGTGATCCACTGTCTCCGTACCTATTCGTGCTTTGCATGGAGAGATTCACACAGCTTGTAAACAAAGTTATTACTGATGGCCAATGGAAGCCGGTTAAATTAGCCCAACAGGGACCGACCTTTCCCACATTGCGTTTGCGGATGACATTGTTATCTTTGCGAGAGCTTCTCTGCAGCAGATTAACATGATCAACAAATGTTTTCAGATGTTTGAGGCAGCGTCGGGACAATAGGTATCTATCGACAAGTCAAGAATCTTCTTCTCAGCTTCTGTCAACTGGAACATCAGGGTAAGCATCACTTCAGCCTCCGCCATCCCTAAGACGGATGACCTTGGTATGTATCTGGGTGTACCGCTTCTGCATAGCAAGGTGAACAAAACTACATACTCTTTTCTAATCAATGCCATGGAGGCGAGAATCAACGGTTGGGCTGCCAGAACCCTATCCTTAGCGGGACGACTATGCCTTGTGAAGGCAGTCCTTTCCGCTCTACCTTCTTATGTCATGCAAATGGCTAGAATTCCGGAGAGCATTTGTATGAAGATGGATATGATCATCCGTTGTTTCCTATGGGGAGGTGGTCACAATGGCAAACCTTTGTCACTAGTTTCTTGGAATCTGGTCTGCACCAGTACGGAGGCAGGGGGTTTAGGCGTGAAGTCCATGTCTGACTGGAACAAGGCGCTCCTTTGGAAGAATTCTTGGAGACTACTGAATAACAAACATTCAATATGGAGCGTTGGATTGCAAAACAAATATAAGAACTACTCCCCCCAAAGCAAAGGGAGGACCACACCTCTCTGGAGAGCTGTTCACTCGGGCATCGAGTTTGTCAAAGAAAATAGCACTAAAGCTATCAACAATGGCGAAAGCACTATGGTGTGGGAGGATAGATGGGTGCCTGGGTTTGAGAAACTGGGCGACATATGCTTAACACGCATAGATAACAGTATTGCCGATCTCAAAGTTTCCAGTCTCGCTAATCTCACAGGTGAATGGGACATTGACTTCTTGAAAACTTACCTACCTAATGAATGTGTGGAGAGGGTTTTGCATCTACCCCCACCAGTAGCGGGATCGGGGAACGATACCTGGAGTTGGATTGATGACAGTACATGTAGATATTTAGTTGGATCAGCTTACAACAAGATCCGGGGGACTGCACAAGAACCGGATACTACTTTCTGGAGAAACATATGGTCACTAGCCGTACCAAGTAAAATCCGAATGTTCATCTGGTTGGTGGCACATGATGCAATCATGACCAATGCTAGAAGATCACAACGAAGGCTCACTGAAGATGATATCTGCCCCAGATGCGAGGCAATGGTGGAAACAACAATACATGCTCTATGGCAATGCCCTTTTGCAAAGGATGTCTGGAATGAACTAAAGGTTGGAGAGGACCCACCAGATACTACAGGAAATGCATGTCTAGAATGGCTGAAGAACAACATTATGACCAAGGAGACACACCCTGTCACCTTCACGACCACCTATTGGACGATTTGGAAGGCAAGGAACAAGGCGGTTTTTGAAAAAGTTATTCTTCCTACTACTCGGCAGATTGCTCAAATTAGATCTCTGCAGATGCTTCTCTCTACTCAAACATCAGGTCCTCTGATTTGTACACCTAGTATTCGGGAAGAGGAGGAGAAGTGGACGGATCTACCACATGAGGAACACCTTGCTATTGTAGATGCTGCGGTACACAAGGACAGAGCTGCCATTGCCGTCGTTGTTCTGGACTGGAATGGGAGATGGCTAGGGGGACGTGCTCACACTATTAAGACTTCTTCGGTGGTGGAGGCTGAGCTTAGGGCAATACTTCTCGCTCTCCAAACATGCGACAGTAGACAAGGAAGGAAGATCACTATCCACTCGGATAGTAGCATAGCTGTCACCGCAACCATGCAGATGGGGGAGCTCAATCCAGGTCTCACCCCTTGGATATCCAGGATTGACCATGCCAGAACGAAGTACTCTGAAGTGCAGATCATGAAGGTCCCAAGAGGTAGGACTCACATTAGTGACTCCCTTGCCAAGCACCATATCCAAAACAACTGGGAGGAATGTGTTTACACACATCCCCCACTCGACCCTGTGGGTCATCCCCTCCCTTTCCCTCTATGTAATGGTAGTAGTACTACCAGATTTAAATTCTCAGTAGGAACTGTTGTAATGAATTCTTCTTTACCTGCACGATGAGGGCGGGATGAATAAGAACACCTCCTGACTTTCCCCAAAAAAAAAAGTAATTCAATTAATTGGAAGGGGGCATATTGTTCTGTTTAGATTTCACCAATACAAAGACTGGTTTTTTATTTTAAAAAATGAAGAAGAAAACGTCATCCAAAACGGTTCACAGAATTTCTTATAGAGTGCGGGCAGATCTGTTTCCCATGAATACGACCAAACTCAAAGGCCCAGTTTGGATTGGGATTTAAATTGGACTACATTGTGGCTATTTTTATGTGCCACGTAGGACTAAATTCTGATAATGAAACATAGATTAAATCCCATGTTGTTTGATAGACCTTGAATTGACAAGGTCTGTTTGAGGTTCTATAATCATTTTCCAAACTAACCCAGTCCAAGTTCGAGCAGGATCATGAAATTTCAGTCTGAATTAACATCTGCTTGTATGTTATTTTGACGTATATACAACATTGACACTCAGATAAAATCCTAAACTGAGTTGTCAAACAAAATCAAACTAATACAAAATTAGACTAATTTGTTTATCCTGTTCAGTCCAATTTTAGTCCCAATCAGGTGTAAAATACATCTCAATAACAACAATACTTATCTTTTGTGCAATTGGGTTATGCCAATTTTCCAACTTGACATCTCGTACCCCCATTTAGACTCTTATTGATTTCCAAATTGAGTTTAATCTTGTTTCCGCCTGTAGGGAACCCCGGCTAGATTATCCGGATTTCGTGCCCAAACATGCCTATAGGTAAATAAAACCCCTTCAATGCCACATTTAAGTTGTAATGGGATGGGGTGGGGTGGGTGACGATGACAAATACAGTTTCGTCGACACCCACTTGGAGTCAAGATGCTCGATCTAGAATGAACTCATCTAGGACTATCACGCCGTACACTAACGGGTAAACCGGATTTGGCCAGTGGCGTCGATGATGACCGGCCGAGTGGTTAATTTCCAGGGGTTCTGTGCGGAAAGCAGATACGGGAATCAAAATTGTCACCAGGACAAAATCGTCTCCTGGAAGGTGTCAGGTTCCTCCACCAAAGCAGCTCTTTGCTACTGCCTGGAGAGTTTTGAGGTCAGACTCGTGGGGGAACGTCAGTACGACGTGGGGAGTTGGGAGGACAGTCTAGGTACTTATTCCGCACGCATCCAGCTGTGGACACTGCACCGCCGCTGCTACTGCGAGGAACGTCGCCATCCGCACGCGTATCCGCGGATTCCAACCGCCGGTTGGTTGGATGGGACCCGCGGGGATTAAAACTGTTGACCCAGATGGGGGAAGGGTGGGTGCCACGTAGAGAAAAGATAGGTTCTCTAGTTTCTCTTGTTCCGCTTCCAGAAACAGGGTATCGACCGACGGAGGATCCACTTGTCTTGGAGGTCTTGGGTTGAGATTCTGTGTTTCAACTTTAAGCACTATTCCAACAAATTTGAACCATGTATTTAACCCAAAAACCCACCACTAAAAAGATTAATGAGGGGTGTTAACAGCACGGATTAGTTGTAACAGGGTTCGAACAATGCATTTGGAACAGTGAATGCAGACTCGTCTTAGAGTACTTGTTTAGTTCGCAATCAGTATGACTAGTGTTCTGTGGTACTACTCTAGGCTAACCATCAACAATAAACTCAAAGATTTTTTAAAAACAAAGTGGGGTCACTCTTATTCATCATGCACCCCTCAAAAGGCAAAAAGAGAAAACATCAATACAAAATGGTCCACAACCCTCAAATGTTGTAGCACTCTACTTGAGCACCTACCAATCCAAAAGAGAAACAACCAACTCTATATCTCAAAGCCCAAAACTGTAACTTAATAAAAACGTCAAAAAATCAAATTAACGATTGTAATTATATCCATCAAGAAAAAGTAAAAAGAGAACCTCCACCCCAAACGGTGTAGACACACCCTCAACATCAACACCATCAGATCCTCAGAAAAGAAAAAATTCCAAAGTCAGAGCAAACCTCAAGGTATCCTCTTCCCAAGAACATCAGCAAAATCAAGCAAATCCAACCACATTGTAGTCGATCCAATCAACATACATGTCCAAGATATCCTCATCTAACCATCTTTCTAAAAAAAAAAACCACCAACTCATCAACACCACTTGCATCCCATATACTCTGACTAACATAATCTACAAGGGGATATCCACCTATTTTAAAAAGTGTAATTCTTCTCCTTAGAGGCTCTAGAACAACCCCTGACGCAGTCATAGTAAACCCCAAAATCAAATTTATTGATGTAGTACCTGTTGTGATGTTTGTAGTTCGAGGACCGTCCATCCTCCCTCGATCTGACTCGACTCCTAGATTGTCCTCTTGTCCTACCATCCTTCCAAGATCCACGCCAAGAGGATTTACTAGGGAATCTCAGGGGTGGGCGAGAAGGACCGCTCCTAGTCACCATAAAGTCCTCCAGGCATCAGTGATGGAGGATACATCTACGACCCTCTAGGTCGATGACGGTACGCCCATGTGGGGGATCAGTTATCGGACATGTCGGGCCGCCAATGGGGCCTTGATCCAGCACATTTCATGTGGCGACACATCCCGCTATAACACAGACAACGAGGTGTCACGCAAAAACATGTGGAAAACACCATAAACCACTAATTACCAAAAAAGTGGGTTAATTAAAACCGATTTCGGGAAGCGGATAAACCAAGAAACTATTACATTCAGATCCTCATCCTGCAAGGAAACATGTTATATAAACATTTACAAGTCTTGATATGTGTCCACAGCTTAGGAGATCAGCTGTCTGGTCATCACATGAGTTCATCACCTGTTTATACATACATAACGGCCCACATCCGGTCCGCAGCAGGACATACAAAGCATCAACAACTATACATCGTGAAACAACATCAAAATGCCTCCAAGGACCTGAGAGTACAGGGATGACTCTAAGACTTTACTACAAAACAACCAAAATAGCAGCGTGTCCATCTCTTGCCTTCTATTGCTCGTCTTGCTGCTCGGCCGCAACTCTGCGACCACCACCACGTCTAGCATGAACACCTGAAAAGGTTGTAAACCAACGGGGTGAGACACACAGTCCTAGTGAGAAACATAACTCCCCGCCGAAATCATAAAACCAAAGAAGGATTAAAGCAACAACAGCGGATAACTGATAAAGCGTAGAACAAGAGCAGTCTATAAGGTAAAGCTATTCATACCATCATGCTTACCAAGTTGTACGGAAGGCAGATAGTCAAGTATTTCTTTATGGAACATGATTAACAAGATAAGATTTATAAGATCTTACCACATGATATAAGGAACGTATAAGTAACTGCAAGTATAACAAGATTAACTACACAAGCAAGGCCTCAATCAATGTTCCGTGTTTTATCTTAAGCAATAAATACTATTCGGCTGGATTACGTGTTATTATGCCCTAAGGAAGTGAGCCGTACCGCTCAAATCCAACCTTCGGTTGTGAAACCCAAGTCGGTGCCATACAAGGTCAATGGAAGAGTCGGACTCCACGACCTCCCACCTCATGGTCAGTGCACGAGTACAACACAAGTAGGACCGCAGTCTCATGCTTAAGTGGCCTCAGCCACAGGGTCAGACTACCCTCTGCCTAGCCCGCCTTGGTACAGGTATCGACGCTAGTCAAACTGAGCCACAGGCTTGTTCACCGTGCTCTGAGCCATGAACGCATTCATGCTCCCATATCACACATCCTGAGCCATGGGCCTGTTCACCATGCTCTTATCATATCTGAGCTACGGGTCTGAAATCACACTCTGGAGTCTACAACCGAAGTTGCACTCTTACCTCCTCACTTTAGGCTAGGAGAAACCTCGCATATTCAACAATATGCACTCCGGGTTAACCCGCAGGAGAACCCGTTTCACCATCACTAGCTCCTGATGATGATGGATCTATGGCCAGGGAAAACTACATGATATGTTCCACTGTGATTAGTTAGTACATTTTAAGTATATTGTTGAGGCAACCAAGTTGTAACACATGCATAACATAAAACTACACTATTGTTACCACCATCACAATATCATGGGATCTCAATACCTCATCACAAGAACCACTGCCTCATAAGGCATACTTATCACTTGGGATAACAATGCCAGATCATCATCAAAGGATAACACCTCAACTTATGCACTTTAGCCAAACTCAGGTCCTCAGACCAAAACACATCATGCATGTTATCTCATCATCCAGAGTAACCATCAGAGCAGTGCTACTCAAACACATATACCTCATAGCCCTTTTTCTGGCTATGCATCTGTATGAAACACCTGCATGGTTAGTATACATAATCATCATGGATTAACAGAAAGATCACAATATCAAGCATAGGGCAACATTGATGATTAGATGCTTTATCATTCATGCCTCAACCTATGACCATAGACATAGGTCATATCATCATGCGAAGCAACTCATATACTTCCAAGCATATCATTTACTCCTCATAATATAAGCATACAGGATTCAGATATGTCATGTTTACATGTGTACGTTCTACTACAATAACCGCCTTACCATTACCAAACGTGTCAAGGGTGTATAACCATAAACAAAACGTGATTGCATGAAAAGGGTCCAGCATATATATTTTACATAAGGAACATGACCCTCACTAGAAGTTCCCGCTAACCTCAAAAGAAGTGTGACGGGCTGGGCACCTCTACTAGAGATGGTATCGGGCAGCTTCCCTCAAACGTTCCAGCCACAAAATGACCAAGCTAAGGCAAAGGTGTCGACTACCACCTCAGGGTGTATCGCGCAACCCTAGGTGTCACGCAACCATGTGTCGTCCTCTGTGTCATGCACCCAACGATATCGTGCAACCAGGGTATAACGACCATAGAGTCTGACGTGCAGCTCAGTCTATGGGACATGTCGTGCAATGGTGCGTTGTGCACCTATGTGTATATCGTGCACAAGGTGTGTCGGGCACAAGGTGTTAGGAGTTGCAACGGGCGACAACCACTCTATCTGGGGTGACTCTATAACGCCCAACACAACACAAGTATCGTCCAACATCCAGGGCAGCTCCTTGAGCTCTCAAACGTCCAAGGTGTAACGAGCATCAAGCCAACCCTAGATAGGTGTATCGGGCAGGGCACTCAACATGGTCTGACGCCCGACACATAAATCCAAGAAACAAGGTGTGACACTCAACTCAACCACAACAAGTCAACCAACTCCAAACCCAAGAAGGATATCAGGCAGCACCATCCCCAAGCCATATCGTGCAACGTGCTAACCAACATAGTCATCTTCAACCTTAAGCACAAAGGCACCAAACCCTAAATTGATCAAGAAGATCGGCTCACCTCTCAACAACCAAGAGAGAGGGGTTTTGCACAACCTCTATCACAATTCGGGTAGCCACAAGGATCAACCCTAACAAAGGTCTACATCTACCACAAAGCTCACCTCTCGAATCCATGGTGAGAGAAGGGTGTTGCTTAACCAACTAGTACACAAGCTCACCTCTCAACTTAGACGAGAGAGGGGTATTGCCCATATTACTAGAGTTCAAGCTCACTCCTCTAGACCAAGGAGGGAGAGGGGTGTTTCTCAACAAGAAAATCCTAGAAACATAGTTCGGCCAACTAGGTGCAACCAAGCTAGAAACTTAACTAGCAACATACATAGCCGATTATGATCATAAGAAACGTACAAGAACATACAAGGTAGTATAGTTAGGGTTAGGAGTTATGTAACCCACCTTAAGCAAGCTCTGAGCTCCAAGCACCAAGCTCCCAAGCACCACCACAAGAAGAAGAGCAAGGCACTCTAGGGTTCGGCCACCACTAGAGGAAGAAGGAGACTCCAAGATAAGGATCAGCCACCAAGCTTGCAAAGGAAGAGGTGTCGTGCACCAAGGGAGAGGGGAAACTAAAGACCTAAAGGGATCCTCAGCAAGAGAAAGGAAACACATATATAGGAGAGGATGGAGGAGAAACCAAGGTAAGACAAGGCAAGGTGTCGCCCACCTAGGGACACTTGTCCATGAGCAATGCCACCACTCTAACATGCCTTAAACACATGTCCAAGGCCATTGCCACATGCAAGCATCAAGCACCAAGTGTCCACTAGTGGTGACACAAATGAGGTCAAAGGGGTCAAAGGGGTCCATGGGCGACACACCTCCACACCATGCCCGACATCACACCCTGGGCGACACACCTGGGCCGACACAGCCATGGTCGACATACCTAGGCCGACACAAGGCACTCCTGCCCGACACAAGGTCCAACAAGGCAAAGGCAAAGGCAAAGCACAACAAGGCCCACCAAGGCTCGTCCAAGCCCAAAGGAACTCAAGTAACGAGCCCAACTCTTCCTCTCAACACTAGAGGAAGCAAGGAGAGGGAGGAACACCTCACAAGGTGACAAACTTGCCCAAAAACCCTAGACTTGGGTAGATTGCAAGTAGCACCTCCAGCTCTCAACAAAGCACCAAAAAACCCTAATCACCACTAAAGGTGATTAGCAAGCAACTAAGCAGCAGGGTTAAGCAAAGCAAACAGGATAAGCCCTAAATGGAGGTCAGGGTACTTACAAGCTATAACCCCCTACAAAGGGATTTCATCCTCGAAATCCGAAGAGAAAAGCGAGGGATACTTCCTCCTCATCTCTTCCTCAAGCTCCCACATGGCTTCCTCAATGCCACGATGATGCCAAAGAACCTTCACAAGAACTAGGTCCTTCCTCTTCAGCTTCTTAACTCTTCTGTCAAGGATCATCATAGGACCTTCCTCGTAGGTCACATCTTCATCAAGCTCAACTTTGACTAGCTGTATCACTGTCCCTGTATCCGGATGACTTTTCTTCAGCATACTGATATGGAACACTGGATGTAACCTGTGTAACTCTGGCGGCAGTTCTAACTCGTAAGCTACCTTGCCAACACGTGCTATGACTGGGTATGGCCCCATATATCTGGGTGCTAGCTTACCCTTCCGGCCAAACCTTAGCACACCTTTCCATGGCGAGACTTTAAGATACACTTTGTCTCCTATCTGGAACTCCAAAGGTCGGCGGCGATTGTCTGCATAAGACTTCTTCCTGTCCTGTGCCGCTTTCAACTGTTGTTGTATCACCTTGCTCTTTTCTTTCATCTTCTATACTAACTCAGGGCCCAAAAGGTTATATTCACCAGACTCATACCAACATAACAGAGATCTGCACTTCCTGCCATATAAGGCCTCATAAGGAGCCATGTCAATGCTCCGCTGATTACTATTGTTGTAGGCGAACTCTATCAAACTGAGATGCACGTCCCAACTGCCTAGAAACTGCAAAACACAAGCCTGAAGGAGATCCTCCAAAGTGTATATAGTCCTCTCAGACTGTCCATCTGTCTGTGGGTGGAAAGCGATGCTGAACCTCAACTGTGTTCCCAACGCTTTGTGCAACTGTTCCCAGAAACGACTCGTGAACGGAGGACCTCTGTCGGAAACTATCGTTGTTGGCACACCGTGAAAACGTACTATCTCATCTACATATACCCGAGCAAGCTTCTCAGCTGTATACGTAGTCTTTACAAGTATGAAATGGGCAGACTTTGTCAATCTGTCCACTATTACCCAAATGGAATCATGATTCCTAGTTGTCCTGGGCAGGCCAACTACGAAATCCATGGTTATATGATCCCATTTCCACTGCGGTATCAGTAGGGGTTGCAACATACCTACTGGCTTCTGATGTTTAGCCTTGACTTGCTGGCATACCGCACACTTAGCCACAAACTCAGCTACATCTTTCTTCAAGCCAGACCACCAATATAGGTCCTTCAGATTATGATACATCTTAGTGACTCCTGGATGCATATCATACATCGATGTGTGTGCTTCTTCGAGCACTAGCTTCCTTAGATCATCAGCATCGAGGACCACCATCCTATCTTGATAGCAAACTAGTCCATCCTTAGACTCATGGAACCCATCACGCCTTTCGCTGTCGAGCTCTGACTTGATCAACTGCACTGCATCATCTGTTTGCTGTGCATCTTTGATTCGCTATCTCAGCATAGCCTTGACTTGCATATGTGCTAAAAGTCCTGCTAACAAGGAAACTCCCATATGTACATTCATCTGCCACAAGGAAACAAGCATATCCTATCTATGGCATACCAAGGTACTCAACTGTGCCTTCTTTGTAGAGAGAGAAGAAGACTTTTGGCTAAGCGCATCATCTACCACATTCGCCTTACCAGGGTGATACTCAATGGTGCAGTCATAATCATTGATTAGCTCCATCCATCGGTGCTATCGCGTGTTTATCTCATTCTGTGAAAAGATGTATTTCAGGTTCTTATGATCTGTAAATATCTGACACACTTCCCCGTAAAGGTAGTGTCTCCAAATCTTTAACGCATGAACCACTACTGCCAACTCCAAGTCATGAGTCAGATAGTTCTCCTCGTGTTTCTTAAGCTGTCGCAAAGCAAAGGAAATCACATGATCTTCCTGCATCAGCACACTGCCTAAACCTTTCTTGGAAGCATCACAGAAAACAACATAGCGCTTTCTAGGTTCGGGTAGGACTAACACTGGAGCACTAATCAGCTTCTCCTTCAAACTTTGGAAAGCTTGTTGGCAACGATCATTCCAGACAAAAGGTACATCCTTTCTAGTCAACTTTGTCATCGAAAACACAATCACACTGAAGTCCTTGATAAACCTTTGGTAGTATCCTGCTAATCCCAGGAAACTACGAACTTCTGTCGGCGTCTTCAGCTGTTCCCATTCTGCAACGAAATCCACCTTCTTTGGGTCCACTTCGACTCCTTCGGAAGATATCACATGACCCAAGAAAGTTACTTCTTCCAACCATAACTCACACTTACTGAACTTGGCATACAACTGATGTTGGCGAAGAAGAGTCAACGCTAGTCGAAGATGTCACTCGTGCTCTTGCATGTCCCGACTATAGATCAAGATGTCATCTATAAAGACTACCACAAACTGATCTAGGAATGGACAGAACACTCGATTCATCAAATCCATGAAAGTAGAAGGTGCATTGGTTAGCCCAAACGGCATAACCACAAACTCAAAGTGACCATACCTCGTCCTAAAAGCTGACTTTGGTATGTCATCCACCTTAATCCTCAACTGATGATATCCGGACCGTAGGTCGATCTTTGAAAACATTATAGCACCACGCAACTGGTCGAACATATCATCTATCCTCGACAATGGGTACTTGTTCTTGATCGTGACCTTGTTCAATTGTCGGTAATCTATACATAACCCCATCGACCCATCCTTTTTCTTAACAAACAATACTGGAGCATCCCAAGGTGATGTACTTGGTCAGATGAAACCTTTTTCCAATAATTCTTGTAACTGCTTCTTAAGCTCTGCCATCTCTACTGGAGCCATCCTATACGGTGTCTGTGCAACTGGTTGTGTTCCTGGAACCAGATTGATATCAAAATCAATCTCTCGGAGTGGAGGAACATCGGGGAACTCATCAGGAAACACATCTGCAAACTCTCGGACAACCGTCACCTCCTCAAGGCGAGGACCTTTCACCTTGGTATCCACAACGTGAGCTAAGAACACCTTACATCCTTGTCGTAGCAACTTTTCTGCCACCATAGCAAACACTAGACATGTCGGAAGAATCTTCCTATCTCCTTGGAAGACCCACTTCATACCGCCATCAGCAAAAACTGCCTGCTTGGAACCACAGTCCAAAACAACCTTATACTTCTCCAAGGTATCCATCCCAAGGATCACATCGAAACCACGCATATCAAGTGGCATAAGATCCACTTGTATACTGTGTCCCAAAAAAGATAAGACACAAGATGGACACTCCTCTCGAAGCATCGAGGAACCATCAAGAGGGGTTTCTAACAACAAGCTGTCTTTCTTACAACTAACAGGTAAATGACAATTTTCAAGCATACTATAGGCGATAAAAGAGTGTGTAGCACCCGGGTCAACTAGCACAGATATAAGGAAAGAAGAAGACATATCAGAATGAAATAACTCCATTTGACCTGCCACCACTCGCGGGTTGACTATTTCCTCCGACTGACTCAAAGCATAGAATCGAGTTGTTGCTTGCTGTCCACGTCCTCAACTTCCTTGAGCAGACGATCTCGCTTGCGACGCTTGACCGCGTCCTCACCCTATGCTACTACTAGGTTGCCATCTATCTGACCCTTGTTGATTCTGCCTTAGCTGCTGTGTCACTTCAACATCTCTACTTGGGAAATTTGACCTCCAATGCCCGATCTGTCCACAAAGATGGCATGACTTATCTTCAAACTGTGGCCTAGATGGCCCTATCACTACCACTGAAGCTGTACTATGTGCCTTTAATGGTGAAGAAACATAACCTCTTCCCCTACTCGGAGACCACTGCAACGGTACACTGGAAACTCTCATCAATGAAGGTGCTGAAAACCTTGGCTTCTTGAAGCCACCAAACCTATGTCCTTGGAACTGAGTAGGCCTCTTCTTAGACATTGATTCTCTTTTCTCCCTAACTGACCATTCGATCCTCCGGACAGATTCCACAAACATGGAAAACTGCTCACGGTTCTGCAACGCAGAAGCAGGTGTTGTCAGCTCAGCACTCAGGCCTTTCTCAAAATGTTTGATCCGTTCGTCATCTGTCGCTGCCATGTGAGGACAAAACCTCAACAGGTCCATGAACTTGGATTCGTACTCGATGATGTTCATCGTTCCTTGGCGTAGGCGCTCAAACTGGCTGATCTTCTCATCCAAATACGTCTTCAGAAAGTATCTGCTGATGAACTCGCACCGGAAAACTTCCCAACCGATCACCTCACCGGGTCACTTCTCCTCCTCGATGGTCCACCAGTGACCAGCACTACCCTTCAGAAGGTAGACAGCGTGCTTGACCTTGTCTGCTTTGGGGATGTCGAGGATCCAGAAAGCCTTCTCAAGACTTGTCAGCCACAGATCTGCATCCGCTGGATCAACCATCCCAGCATAGTCCGAAGCTCCGACTCGGCGAAGCCGCTCAAAGGTCTTCCCAATACCCGATGTTTCACCATGGGGAGCCTGTGCTCTCGGCGTAGGCACTGACAATCTTTCTACCATGAGATTCATCGTAGCCATCATCTGCCCCATAAGCTATTGGCAGACATGGTTTTCGAGAATGGCTGGGTCAGGTTGGGGGACCTCAGGCACCCAATCTTCATGTGCCTGCCCTATAGCTCCATCAACTGATGCAGCATCGGTGTTCTCAGCAGCATGTTCTTCATGGTTTCCAGACATCTTGGCTTTTTCTTCCACTGAGGGCAGAAGATGATTGTAAGAAAATCTAGAAAACTCACAAGAACAGACACAACCTAGTCCTAAATCCCTATAGACTCAGTGAACTTAGAGATCTGATACCAAAACTTGTGGCGACAGATCCCGCTATCACACAGACAATGAGGTGTCATGCGAAAACGTGCAGAAAACACCATAAACCACTAATTACCAAAAATGCGAGTTAATTAAAACCGATTTCGGGAAGCGGATAAACCAAGAAACTATTACATTCAGATCCTCATACTGTAAGGAAATAGGTTATTTAAACATTTACAAGTCTTGATATGTGTCCACAGCTTAGGAGATCAGCTGTCTGGTCATCACATGATTTTATCACCTGTTTATACATACATAACGGCCCACATCTCGCCAGCAGCAGGACATACAAAGCATCAACAACTATACATCATGAAACAACGTCAAAACGCCTCCAAGGACCTGAGAGTACAGGGATGACTCTAGGACTTTACTACAAAACAACCAAAACAGCAGCGTGTCCATCTCTTGCCTTCTACTGCTCGTCTTGCTGCTCGGGCGCAACTCCGCGACCACCACCACGTCTAGCACGAACACCTAAAAAGGTTGTAAACCAACGGGGTGAGACACACAGTCCCAGCGAGAAACATAACTCCCTGCCGAAACCATAAAACCAAAGAAGGATTAAAGCAACAACAGTGGATATCTGATAAAGCGTAGAACAAGAGCAGTCTATAAGGTAAAGCTATTCATACCATCAAGCTTACCAAGCTGTACGGAAGGCAGATAGTCAAGTATTTCTTTATGGAACATGATTAACAATATAAGATTTATAAGATCTTACCACATGATATAAGGAACGTATAAGTAACTGCAAGTATAACAAGATTAACCACACAAGAAAGGCCTCAATCAATGTTCTGCGTTTTATCTTAAGCAATAAATACTATTCGGCTGGATTACATGTTATTTTGCCCTCAGGAAGTGAGTCGTACCACTCAAATCCAACCTTCGGTTGTGAAACCCAAGCTGGTGCCATACAAGGTCAATGGAAGAGCCGCACTCCATGACCTCCCACCTCGTGGTCAGTGCACGAGTACAACACAAGCAGGACCATAGTCTCATGCTTAAGTGGCCTCAGCCACAGGGTCAGACTACCCTCTGCCTAGCCCGCCTTGGTACAGGTATCGATGCTAGTGAAACTGAGCCACGGGCCTGTTCACCGTGCTCTGAGCCATGAACGCATTCTTGCTCCCATATGACACATCCTAAGCCATGGGCCTGTTCACCATGCTCTTATCATATCTGAGCTACGGGCCTGAAACCGCACTCTGGAGTCTACAACCAAAGTTGCACTCTTACCTCCTCACTTTAGGCTAGGAGAAACCTCGCATATTCAACAATATGCGCTCCGGGTTAACCCACTGGAGAACCCATTTCACCATCACCAGCTCCTGAAGATGATGGATCTATGGCCAGGGCAAACTACATGATATGTTCCACTGTGATTAGTTAGTACATTTTAAGTGTATTGTTGAGGCAACCAAGTTGTAACACATGCATAACATAAAGCTACACTATTGTTACCACCATCGCAATATCCTGGGATCTCAATCCCTCATTACAAGAACCACTGCCTCATAAGGCATACTTATCACTTGGGATAACAATCCCAGATCATCATCAGAGGATAACACCTCAACTTATGCACTTTAGCCAAACTCAGGTCCTCAGACCAAAACACATCATGAATGTTATCTCATCATCCAGAGTAACCATCAGAGCAGTGCTACTCAAACAGATATACCTCATATCCCTTTTTCTAGCTATGCATCTATATGAAACACCTGCATGGTTAGTATACATAATCATCATGGATTAACAGAAAGATCACATTATCAAGCATAGGGAAACATTGATGATTAGATGCTTTATCATTCATGCCTCAACCTGTGACCATAGACATAGGTCATATCATCATGTAAAGCAACTCATATACTTCCAAGCATATCATTTACTCCTCATAATATAAGCATACATGATTCAGATATGTCATGTTTACATGTGTACGTTCTACTACAATAACCACCTTACCATTACCAAATGTGTCAAGGGTTTATAACCATAAACAAAATGTGATTGCATGAAAAGGGTCCAGCATATAGGTTTTATAGAAGGAACATAACCCTCACTAGAAGTGCCCGCTACCCTCACAAGAAGTGTGACAGGAAGGGCGCCTCTACTAGATATGGTATCAGGTAGCTTCCCTCAAATGTTCCAGCCACAAAACGGCCAAGCTAAGGCAAAGGTGTCGACTACCACCTCAGGGTGTATCGCGCAACCCTAGGAGTCGCACAACCATGTGTCATGCACCTCTATGTCGTGCACCCAACAATATCGTGCAACCAGGGTATAACGACCACAGAGTCTAATGTGCAGCTCAGTCTATGGGACATGCCATGCAACGGTGCGCTGTGCACCTATGTGTATATCGTACACAAGGTGTGTCAGGCACAAAGTGTTAGGAGTTGCAACGGGTGACAACCAATCTGTCCGGGGTGACTCTATAACACCCAACACAACACATGTATTGTCCAACGTCCAGGGCAGCTCCTTGAGCTCTCAAACGTCCAAGGTGTAACGGACATCAAGCCAACCCTATATAGGTGTATCGGGTAGGACACTCAACATGGTCTGACGCCCGACACACAAAGCCAAGAAACAAGGTGTGACACTCAACTCAACCACAACAAGTCAACCAACTCTAAACCCAAGAAGGATATCGGGCAGCACCATCCCCAAGCCATATCGTGTAAGGTGCTAACCAACACGGTCATCTTCAACCTTAAGCACAAAGGCACCAAACCCTAAATTGATCAAGAAGATCGGCTCACCTCTCAACATCCAAGAGAGAGGGATTTTGCACAACCTCTATCACAATTCGGATAGCCACAAGGATCAAACCTAACAAAGGTCTACATCTACCATAAAGCTCACCTCTTGAACCCATGGTGAGAGAAGGGTGTTTCTTAACCAACTAGAACACAAGCTCACCTCTCAACTAAGACGAGAGAGGGGTATTGCCCATATTACTAGAGTTCAAGCTCACTCCTCTAGACCATGGAGGGAGAGGGGTGTTTCTCAACAAGAAAACCCTAGAAACATATTTCGGCCAACTAGGTGCAACCAAGCAAGAAACTTAACTAGCAATATACATAGCCGATTATGATCATAAGAAACATACAAGAGCATAGAAGGTAGTATAGTTAGGGGTTAGGAGTTATGTAACCCGCCTTAAGCAAGCTCCGAGCTCCAAGCACCAAGCTCCCAAGAACCACCACAAGAAGAAGAGCAAGGCACTCTAGGGTTCGGCCACCACTAGAGGAAGAAGGAGAATCCAAGATACAGATCAGCCACCAAGCTTGCAAAGGAAGAGGTGTCGTGCACCAAGGGAGAGGGGAAACTAAGGAACTAAAAGGATCCTTAGTAAGAGAAAGGAAACACATATTGTAACATCCCTGACCTGGGTTATAACCTAACCCTGGAAGTTTTGCCTAAATATGTAATTATATACTTGTGAATACTCCCTGGCATGTAATTAAGTTCCTCAGGAACATTTACTTTCATTTTTGCTCCTTTATATGTAAAGTTGTAGCATTGTTTTGTAGTGCAGGGACCTATGTGCAAATTACCCAGTTAAAGGGGTTAACTTGCAATGTTCACAGGTTGATATGTTCTTATGATAATAAGACATCATATGAGTGAATATGATGAGGTAATATGGATTTCCCAAGCTTGGTCATCAAGATGCAGCATGTGGAATGATCCTTGTGCTTAAAAACCCTAATTTGGAGTAAAGTGCAATTTACCCAAATTGAGGGGTGCAATTTGTAAAATTCTTCATCTAGAACATCTTTTATAACTCTTGTCATCATTTAGAGTAGAAATGATTAAAGGTACACATCAATGAACAATCAGATAAGAAAAATGATCTTTGTGATAAAAATCACCTTATATGGGTATGGAGACCTTTCATGTATATACCCTAGTTGAAAGTTGGCTTTCTTTACCCTTAGATCTTGAGATTTCATGAGCTTTGCATAAGTTTAGATGAGTTTGGACGTGCCCTTGAGCAAGGAGGGACTTAGATGTAAATTCCATGCTTTAGAGGTCCTTATGGTGTAAAAAGGCCTAAAGTATATAAGCCTTCTCCCTTGCAACAAGTGAACGGATCTTTCATTTCCTTCACTTCTTCTCTTCTTTCTCAACCGACTAAGGCTAGCTCTGGAGCAGAGAAGGACGACCAAGGGTCCTAGGTAAGTTTGGATCACCCCTTTTGCTTGTATTCATGGAGGAAACTCGTTTTCAAGGTTGGATTCATGGCTAGCTCACCTAGCTCTATCTTTCTAGCCTTTCCTTCCCAACGTTTCCTTGGAGAATTCACCTTGACCGACCTGTGGAGCTCTAAGATGCCATTAAAGCTTGGATCTTGAAAGCTTGGAGCTCAAGGAACGACCTTTAGGCGGGTTTTATAACTCTAAACTCTTTGCTTTATATGCATATTTTTGTTCTTGCAATTTAGCAATTAGTTCTTCTTCTACCTCCCTTCTTTCTTGCACTTTTGCAAGCAAAACGGTGGAATAACCGACCTTGATAGAGGTTGAAGATGATGGGCATGAATTCCTAGGTTACTTTATCAAACGACCTTGGACCCTCTTGGTCCAAACGGTTGCAAACCGTTTAAGGTCAAACGGTTTCAAACCGTTTGCCCTCAAACGACCTTGCAAGACCGTTTGGATTGAAACGGTCTCAAGACCGTTTGATAGGGTTGAACAAGGGACGACCGTTTGAGGGTCTGTTGTTAATATATTGAATTTCATTCCTGCAAAGAATCAAAGTTTAATTCTTAACCAATTGAGAGTTGAAGGCACTTCAACATCCTAACCCTAATCGGGTTGAAATTGCTGTTTTAAAACATAGATCTTGTTGAGTTTTGGGTTGAAGGACCCAAACGGTCTCAAGACCATTTGGGGGTTCTTCCAAACGGTCTCAAGTCCGTTTGGGCACAACCCAAGACCGTTTGTAGGTCTAGGTTTGAGATAATCTAATGGTTTGAAGGTCCAATTGCATTAAGTTGATGAATTGATAAAATTACTGATTTTAGACCTAATTGGAGTTCAACCCTAATCCAACCGACTTGGTTTTTGGTCAAACTTTGGGAAAACGGTCTCAAGACTGTTTGGATGATGTCCAAACAATCTCAAGACCGTTTGGGCCAAGTTTGGGCCCAATTGGAGGTCAATTGATAGGTTCAACCTTGAATTGATTCACATTGTTGAATATTGATAACCATTCGATTTGAAACCCTAATTGAGGTGGACTTAACCCTAATTGGCTTTCAATTGAGGGTTAATTTGGTGTCCAAGTGATTGAGGTTCATGATAATTGACTCAATTTATAAGTGGTTAAAATGGCTTTGGCCAACTGAGGGCTTCAACATACTTAATTATAAACAATTGTAACTTTTGAACCTAGTTGGAGGTCCAAATGGTTTGAGCCCATTTGGACCAAACGGTCTCAAGACCGTTTGGATCCAAATGGTCTCAAGACCGTTTGAGGCCAAACGGTCTCAAAACCGTTTGGGGCCAAACGGTCTCAAGATCGTTTGGGCTCAAACGATCTCAAGGTCGTTTGGACCAATCGATCTCAAGATACTTTGATCAAACGGTTTCAAACCGCATGAGCTTCAAACAGTTTGAAAGTCAAAACGGTCAACACACCCAAACGGTCTCAAGACCGTTTGAGGTCAAACGGTCTCAAGACCGTTTTAGGGCAAACGGTCTCAAGACCGTTTGACACCAAACGATTTCAAGACCGTTTGGTGGTTGAAGGTTGAAACCGTTTGAAGGTGTTCAAGGTGGTTTGTGCTTAATCAATTGATGGTGTAATTGGTTCAATGGTGTTTTAATCTAAACCCTAATGGTAACTTAGGTCATTAAGGGACTAAGAGGTTAATGAATTGACCCATGATGGTGATCATGAGGTAAATTACCAAAATACCCTTGAGGGGTTTAATTGAGTAATACCTTGTTCTAATCAAACCCTAATCACATGATAGTGATGTTTTGGCTTATGCTAGTCAATGAGGACTTAACCCAACCTGATCTAGAGTGGTGTTGTCACCATCTACTAGTATGAGGAGAGAGAAAGTATCCTAAGAGAGAGAAAGTACCCTTTTATGGTGGAAACTCAAGTAAGATACCTTCAATACACATGAATGTACATGTTTAGGGTATGATCCACCTATGTGAGATCATGGAAACCCTAATTATGATGTTTAGTGAATCTTAATCTATTCTAAGAGCTTTCATGATGATGTTTCTCATACATTATGATGTTATGAGTTCTATTCGCCATGAGGTGAATGGTAAACCCTAATTCTAGGGTGAGGACATGTATTGTGAATAGTAAACCCTGATTGATGAATATTGGGGAACTTGACTCTTCTAAGAGTTTGAAAGTGTAACTTCTAGAATGAATTGTTTAATGTTATCAGTTGAATTAACCATGCAGGTTGTCATGAGATGATGATCATATCCAGGTATGGATTATGAAACTGTATTCATTGAAAGCATGCTTAAGCTTTATGAATAGTGATGTATCCTGATGCATTGTAAATGGAAACATATGGATTAAAATGGGCTGTGAGAGCCATAATTACCATCAAGGTCATGCTTTAGAGATGACTTGTGATGAATGTATTGAGATATGATGATTGATGAGAGTTAGGCTTGTTACATTTAGTATTCTCCTTTCATAGCTGTTATGCTAATGTTATTGTTTGAAGAACAATGTATGATGTTAAAAGAATACTGAATGTACCTAACTAATCAAGTGTAATGTAGAGCCCTGATCATAGATCCATCATTGTCAGAGATCAAATGATGGTGAAACAGGTTTTCCTAAGGGAACTCCTGGATCACATACTTTTGAGCATGTGGGGTATATGGATGTGTAGAACCTTACATCCTAGTGTAGGTGTTTTATGTAGATGTGTAATCCATCAATCCTTCACTATAATCCCATACCGTATCAGTGGATGGTAAACATGAAACCTCCTGATGATGAAGAAAGCACAGATATCCGTATCAGTGGAAGATAAACATGAAATCTCCTGATGACGAAGAGAGTACAGAACGCCACTGTAACTCTAAAATAGCGAAGGACCAGATTACCCTGGTAAGCTATTATAGTAGAGGCACGAGATGCCCTACAAGTAATCCTCTTACTGACTGAGGAAGGTGAAGGTCATGAGAATCCGGCTCTTTCGATGACCTAGTATGATACCGAGGCACTTAGCAGTGATTGGTTCGAGTATGAGTGGTAAACCTCATCTCCACAGGGCATAAAAGTAATGTTTGAAAAACATAATCCACAACGTAGCATACCTGTTAGAGATAACTACGAGTTGATTGATTGATGTTACACTGTATAGTGCAAATGTCTTCATGTTTTATAACTATTGAACTCATGCTTACTATTATATCCGATGTTGGATACTTTAAAGCTTTTACTGCTTAAGTTATTCTTTGAGATGTTATAATAAAGCTTCTGGTGGAGAGTTATAACTCTCGCTGGGACAATTATGTAAAATTGTCTCACCCCGTAGACTTCAACTTTTTAGGTGGACGTCGAGGACGGAGGAACATGTCTACAGGTGACCAGTCCCAGTAGCAGCAGCACCAGGGGCAGCAGTAAAATCTCAGGTGGAGATCTAGCCTGCCATGTGGTGTAGTTAGAGTCAGTCTTATGTGTCCTATGTACTCTCAGGTCTTGGAGTCTTTTGGTCTGAGATTTTGGTTATGAGTTCTTGAGATTTTGTATCATGTTGTATATAATTACTCAAGAAGTAATTATCTGAGATGTAACAGTTTATCTCCTTTTATGAAGGAAGTTTTATGGTTTTAATGCTTTATCTCAAAAAGTTTTTAATTTCCGCTGATTTTTGGTATTCTGCTGCTAATCGAATCGCTTCCGCTAAGTTTAAATCGTGTTTATATCATGGTTTGGAGATCAAAGCCCACAATTAGTGGTATCAGAGCTCTAGGTTCGCCGATTCTACAGAGGCATAGGACTTAGGAAGTCGAGTCTATCTTTAGTATTCCTTCCTTATCTAATAGAATCTTCTGCTCCTCAGGAGAAGAAGATACATAAGAATGTCAGAGCCACATGATGAGTATGTGGCAGAGAGTAGTGCTAGTGCACCTCGAGGCGGTGCAAGGGATCCAGAAATAGAACAGCCTGCACCTGAACCACCCCAATTTGACCCAGCTGATATGGGTAACCCACCTATTCAAACTATGTTCGGACAGTTTATGACTGCCATGACACACATCACCGACAGGATGCCCATGCCTGCACCTAGGGCACCTGCCCAGCCTGAAGGACAAGGTATCAGTAAGACGTTCGAGCGACTTCGTCGTGTCGGAGCTACCGAGTACTTTGGGACTGCCGACCCCGCAGATGCTGATCTGTGGTTAACAGAGTTGGAGAAGGCTTTCAGGATTCTTAATATCCCTGAAGTTGAGAAGGTCAGACATGCAGTCTATCTTCTCAAAGGAAGCGCTGGTCATTGGTGGACAATGGAAGAGCAGAAGAGACCTGGAATGGAGATCTCGTGGGAAGACTTTCGGCGGGAATTTGTTCATAGATATTTCCCAAAGACCTTCCTAGACGAGAAGATCTCTCAGTTTGAGAGACTGAGGAAGGGCATGATGAACATTAGCAAATATGAAGCTAAGTTCATGGAGTTGTTGCGGTTTTGTCCGCACATGGCTGCCACAGAAGAAGAAAGAATTAGGAGATTTGAGAGGGGTTTGAATGCTGATATGACTACCCCTGTGTCTGCCTTGGAAAACCGAGAGAGATTCTCTACCTTCGTTGAGTCAGTCCGAAGGATAGAGAGATCTGTGGTTGAGAAGAGGCAAACTCAGAAAAGATATCCACAGTTCCAGGGTTCTTCATCTAGGGACTTTAAGAAGCCTAGATCCTCTGCACCTAACCCTCCACCACCTAGATCTAGTTCTCAGACTCAGTGGTCTCCAAGTAGAGGTAGAGGACGAGGACATCCACCTCGGGAGACTCAGAGTTCTGCATCAATGTCAGTTACTGGACCACCAAGACCACAAGAGAGAAGCTGCTACAACTGTGGTAAGGTGGGACATTTGATGAAGGACTGCCGATCTAAGCCTGTCAGTGTGACACAGCCTCCGAGACAAGGTCAACGGGGATCATAGGGAAGGCAATCTCAAGGAGCAGCTCGAGGATGCGGGCAAGCGTCTCAAGCTGGATCATCAGCACCACCTCAACAACAGGCTACAACAAGGTTCTATGCTATGAACCCACCAGAGGCAGTGGTCGATCCACAAGTGGTGACAAGTCAGATGGAACTTTTATATTCTAATATGTCTACATCCTGTGTTGTATCTGTTCTGATTGACCCGGGTGCTACGCACTCTTTTATCACTCGGAGAGTGATTCGTAACTGCAATATGACGGTTAGTCATAGGGCAGATAGTTTGTTGTTGGAGACTCCGTTGAGTGGGTCTGCCGTTTTGCAGGAGGTATGTTCTCCCCGCATCCTCTTCTTTTCTGATCATCGCATTCAAGTGGACCTTATACCACTTGATATGCAAGGATTTGATATAATCCTTGGGATGGATACCTTAGAAAGGTATAGGGTTGTCTTGGATTGTGAATCCAAGTTGGCTGTGTTTGCTGATGAAGGAAACACATGGATCTTTCAAGGTGAAAGAAAGATTCTGCCCACCTACCTTGTATCAGCTATGGTTGCTAATAAGCTGTTGAGGCAAGGATGTTATGCATTCTTGGCCCATGTGGTAGATGTTACCAAGGAAAGTTCCAATCCTACTGAAGTTCCCATAGTCAGAGAATTCGAGGATGTGTTTCCTGAAGAACTTCCTGGTATACCACCACCTCGGGAAATTGATTTTGAAATCAATTTGATCCCAGATACGAAACCCATAGCCCAGACACCGTATAGGATGGCGCCTGCCGAGATGGCAGAACTCAAGAAACAGCTTCAAGAGTTACTTGAGAAGGGTTTTATCTGACCGAGTACCTCACCTTGGGGTGCTCCGGTTTTGTTTGTTAAAAAGAAATATGGATCAATGCTGTTGTGCATTGACTATAGACAACTCAATAAAGTAACAATAAAGAACAAGTGCCCTTTGCTGAGGATTGATGATCTTTTTGACCAGTTGCGTGGTGCAACAGTCTTCTCAAAGATAGATTTGAGGTCCGGATATCATCAACTCCGCATTAAGGACAGTGACATATCCAAGTCTGCTTTTAGGACAAGATATGGTCACTATGAGTTCACGGTTATGTCGTTTGGACTAACCAATGCACCAGATGCATTCATGGAACTCATGAATAGAGTTTTTCGACCCTTCCTTGATCAGTGTGTTGTCGTCTTCATAGATGACATTCTGATCTATAGTAAGGATGCTCAGCAGCATGAGCAGCATCTTCGCCAAGCTTTAACCTTGCTAAGAGAACATAAGCTATATGCAAAGTTTAGCAAGTGTGAGTTCTGGCTGTCGGAGGTATCTTTTCTTAGACATGTGATATCTGCCTCGGGAATTCGTGTTGACCCTGCAAAGGTAGAATCTGTTCTATAGTGGGAACAACTGAAAACACCGACGGAGATTAGAAGTTTCTTGGGATTAGCTGGTTACTATCGAAGGTTTATTAAGAATTTCAGTTCTATAGCCTTACCTTTGACCAAGTTAACCCGGAAAGATGTTCCTTTTGCCTGGAATGATAAGTGTCAACAATATTTTCAGCTGTTGAAGGAGAGGTTGACAAGTGCACCTGTGCTTGTGCTACCTGAGCAAGGAAAATGATATGTAGTCTTCTGTGATGCCTCCAAGAATGGACTTGGATGTGTGTTGATGCAGGATAAACAAGTGATTTCTTTTGCTTCCCGACAACTTAAGAAACACAAGGAAAATTATCCGACACACGATCTGGAGTTAGCTGCTGTAGTTCATGCCCTGAAGATCTGGAGACATTATCTTTATGGAGAGACGTTCCAGATTTTCATAGACCATAAGAACCTTAAGTATATCTTCTCTCAGCATGAGCTTAACATGAGGCAACATCGCTGGATGGAGTTAATCAAGGACTACGATTGTACTATTGATTACCATCCGGGCAAGGCCAATGTGGTTGCAGATGCCTTGAGTAGGAAATCAACAACATCAACCATGGATAGAGCACAACTAAGTTCCTTAGTATGCTCTAGGAGAGATATGCTTATCTCTTTAGGCAAGACAGTGTGCAGTTGAAGGTGTCATTGTTAGCTAGTTTTTTAGCTGAAATGCAGATTAAACCTACTCTAAGAGAGCAGATTAAGGAGGCACAACAAGTAGATGCTGCAGTTCAACAGATTAGATCTGAGTATGGTAGTGAGAAGCATGATGGTTTTCATGAGTTAGATGACCAGGTGGCATGCTATCATGGGAGGATGATAGTACCAGATGTAGATAATCTGAGGAAGTTAGTTCTGGAGGAAGCTCATTCTTTGATGTATGCTATGCATCCAGGGAGCACCAAGATGTATCGAAACTTGAAAGATATGTATTGGTGGCCTGGGATGAAGAAGGATGTAGCTGAGTTTGTTCTAAGGTGTCCTGTGTGTCAGCCGGTCAAGGCTGAGCACCAGAAACCTGTAGGAACAATGCAACCCTTACCCATACCACAGTGGAAGTGGGACCATGTGACCATGGACTTTGTTGTTGGCCTACCCAGGACAAGCAAAGGACATGATTCCATTTGGGTAGTTGTTGATAGGTTGACGAAGACAGCGCATTTCTTACCTGTCAAAACAACCTATTCTGCTGAAAGGTTATCCCAGTTATATGTTCAAGAGATAGTGCGTTTGCACGGAGTTCCTGTCACTATAGTTTCTGACAGAGGTCCCCAGTTTACAAGTCGTTTTTGGGAGCAGTTACACAGAGCTTTAGGCACCTAGTTAAGGTTTAGTACAGCCTTTCATCCACAGACTGATGGACAGTCTGAAAGGACTATACAGACCTTGGAAGATCTGTTGAGAGCATGTGTTCTCCAGTTTACCAGGAGTTGGGATCTACATCTGAGCTTGATAGAGTTTGCCTATAACAATAGCTATCATCATAGCATTGATATGGCACCATATGAAGCCTTATACGGTAGACGTTGTAGATCACCCTTGTGCTGGTATGAGACTGGTGAGCACCAGTTGTTAGGTCCTGATCTTGTGCAGCAAACTACAGAGAAGATTAAAGTTATACAACAACATCTTAAGACTGCACAGGATAGGCAGAAGTCGTATGCTGATAAACGTCGTAGACCCCTAGAGTTCCAGGTTGGAGACAGAGTGTATCTCAAGGTCTCACCTTGGAAAGGAGTCCTTCGTTTTGGAAGGAAAGGGGAGTTAGCTCCTAGATTTATGAGACCTTATCCAATTGTTCAAAGAGTTGGAAAGGTGGCCTATCGACTAGAGTTACCTCAGGAGTTGCAGAAGTTACACCCTGTGTTTCACATTTCCATGCTGAGGAAATGTCACCCCGACACCGAGTCAGTTCTACAACCTATGGAAGTAGAATTGAATGAAGATATAACATATGAGGAGGGACCAGTGTCAATCCTAGATAACAGAATTAAAAAGTTAAATAAGAAAGATATAAGCCTTGTAAAAGTCCTTTGGAACCATCATGGTGTTGAAGAAGCCACTTGGGAACTAGAGGATGAGATGAGAAGGAAATACCCTGCTCTTTTCTCTTAATACGTTTTATCGATTTCGGGGACGAAATCTTTGTGAAGGGGTGGATAATTTGTAACATCCCTGACCTGGGTTATAACCTAACCTTGGAAGTTTTGCCTAAATATGTAATTATATACTTGTGAATACTCCCTGGCATGTAATTAAGTTCCTCAAGAACATTTACTTTCAATTTTGCTCCTTTATATGTAAAGTTGTAGCATTGTTTTGTAGTGCAGGGACCTATGTGCAAATTACCCAGTTAAAGGGGTTAACTTGCAATGTTCACAGGTTGAGATGTTCTTATGATAATAATACATCATATGAGTGAATATGATGAGGTAAGATGGATTTCCCAATCTTGGGCATCAAGATGCAGCATGTGGAATGATCCTTGTGCTTAAAAACCCTAATTTGGAGTAAAGTGCAATTTACCCAAATTGAGGGGTGCAATTTGTAAAATTCTTCATCTAGAACATCTTTTATAACTCTTGTCATCATTTAGAGTAGAAATGATGAAAGGGACACATCAATGAACAATCAGATAAGAAAAATGATCTTTGTGATAAAAATCACCTAAGATGAGTATGGAGACCTTTCATGTATATAACCTAGTTGAAAGTTGGCTTTCTTTACCCTTAGATCTTGAGATTTCATGAGCTTTGCATAAGTTTAGATGAGTTTGGACGTGCCCTTGAGCAAGGAGGGACTTATATGTAAATTCCATGCTTTAGAGGTCCTTATGGTGTAAAAAGGCCTAAAGTATATAAGCCTTCTCCCTTGCAACAAGTGAACGGATCTTTCATTTCCTTCACTTCTTCTCTTCTTTCTCAACCGACTAAGGCTAGCTCTGGAGCAGAGAAGGACGACCAAGGGTCCTAGGTAAGTTTGGATCACCCCTTTTGCTTGAATTCATGGAGGAAACTCGTTTTCAAGGTTGGATTCATGGCTAGCTCACCTAGCTCTATCTTTCTAGCCTTTCCTTCCCAACGTTTCCTTGGAGAATTCACCTTGGCCAACCTGTGGAGCTCTAAGATTCCATTAAAGCTTGGAGCTCAAGGAACAACCTTTAGGTGGGTTTTATAACTCTAAACTCTTTTCTTTATATGCATATTTTTGTTCTTGCAATTTAGCAATTAGTTCTTCTTTTACCTCCCTTCTTTCTTGCACTTTTGCAAGCAAAACGGTGGAATAACCGACCTTGACAGAGGTTGAAGATGATGGGCGTGAATTTCTAGGTTACTTTATCAAACGACCTTGGACCCTCTTGGTCCAAACGGTTGCAAACCGTTTAAGGTCAAACGGTTTCAAACCGTTTGCCCTCAAACGACCTTGCAAGACCGTTTGGATTGAAACAGTCTCAAGACCATTTAATAGGGTTGACCAAGGGACGACCGTTTGAGGGTCTGTTGGTAATATATTGAATTTCATTCCTGCAAATAATCAAAGTTTAATTCTTAACCAATTGAGAGTTGAAGGCACTTCAACATCCTAACCCTAATCGGGTTGAAATTGCTGTTTTAAAACATAGATCTTGTTGAGTTTTGGGTTGAAGGACCCAAACGGTCTCAAGACCATTTGGGGGTTCTTCCAAAAGGTTTCAAGACCGTTTGGGAACAACCCAAGACCGTTTGGAGGTCTAGGGCTGAGATAATCTAATGGTTTGAAGGTCCAATTGCATTAAGTTGATGAATTGATAAAATTACTAATTTTAGACCTAATTGGAGTTCAACCCTAATCCAACCGACTTGGTTTTTGGTCAAACTTTGGGAAAACGGTCTCAAGACCGTTTGGATGATGTCCAAACAATCTCAAGACCGTTTGGGCCATGTTTGGGCCCAATTGGAGGTCAATTGATAGGTTCCACCTTGAATTGATTCACATTGTTGAATATTGGTAACCATTCGATTTGAAACCCTAATTGAGGTGGACTTAACCCTAATTGGCTTTCAATTGAGGGTTAATTTGGTGTCCAAGTGATTGAGGTTTATCCTAATTGACTCAATTTATAATTGGTTAACATGGCTTTGGCCAACTGAGGGCTTCAACATACTTAATTATAAACAATTGTAACTTTTGAACCTAGTTGGAGGTCCAAACGGTTTGAGCCCATTTGGACCAAACGGTCTCAAGACTGTTTGGATCCAAACGGTCTCAAGACCGTTTGAGGCCAAACGGTCTCAAGACCATTTGGGCTCAAATGATCTCAAGGTCATTTGGACCAATCGATCTCAAGATACTTTGATGAAACGGTTTCAAACCGCATGAGCTTCAAACAGTTTGAAAGTCAAAACGGTCAACACACCCAAACGGTCTCAAGACCGTTTGAGGTCAAACGGTCTCAAGACCATTTTAGGGCAAACGGTCTCAAGACCTTTTGACACCAAATGGTTTCAAGACCGTTTGGTGGTTGAAGGTTGAAACCATTTGAAGGTGTTCAAGGTGGTTTATGCTTAATCAATTGATGGTGTAATTGGTTCAATGGTGTTTTAATCTAAACCCTAATGGTAACTTAGGTCATTAAGGGACTAAGAGGTTAATTAATTGACCCATGATGGTGATCATGAGGTAAATTACCAAAATACCCTTGAGGGGTTTAATTGAGTAATACCTTGTTCTAATCAAACCCTAATCACATGATAGTGATGTTTTGGCTTATGCTAGTCAATGAGGACTTAACCCAACCTGATCTAGAGTGGTGTTGTCACCATCTACTAGTATGAGGAGAGAGAAAGTATCCTAAGAGAGAGAAAGTACCCTTTTATGGTGGAAACTCAAGTAAGATACCTTCAATACACATGAATGTGCATGTTTAGGGTATGATCCACCTATGTGAGATCATGGAAACCCTAATTATGATGTTTAGTCAATCTTAATATATTCTAGGAGCTTTCATGATGATGTTTCTCATACATTATGATGTTATGAGTTCTATTCGCCATGAGGTGAATGGTAAACCCTAATTCTAGGGTGAGGACATGTATTGTGAATAGTAAACCCTGATTGATGAATATTGGGGAACTTGACTCTTCTAAGAGTTTGAAAGTGTAACTTCTAGAATGAATTGTTTACTGTTATCAGTTGAATTAACCATGCAGGTTGTCATGAGATGATGATCATATCCAGGTATATATTATGAAACTATATTCATTGAAATCATGCTTAAGCTTTATGAATAGTGATGTATCCTGATGCATTGTCAATGGCAACTTATGGATTAAAATGGGCTGTGACAGCCATAATTACCATCAAGGTCATGCTTTAGAGATGACTTGTGATGAATGTATTGAGATATGATGATTGATGAGAGTTAGGCTTGTTACATTTAGTATTCTCCTTTCATAGCTGTTATGCTAATGTTATTGTTTGAAGAACAATGTATGATGTTAAAAGAATATTGAATGTACCTAACTAATCAAGTGTAATGTAGAGCCCTGATCATAGATCCATCATTGTCAGAGATCAAATGATGGTGAAACAGGTTTTCCTAAGGGAACTCCTGGATCACATACTTTTGAGTATGTGGGGTATATGGATGTGTAGAACCTTACATCCTAGTGTAGGTGTTTGATGTAGATGTGTAATCCATCAATCCTTCACTATAATCCCATACCGTATCAGTGGATGGTAAACATGAAACCTCCTGATGACGAAGAAAGCACAGATATCCGTATCAGTGGAAGATAAACATGAAATCTCCTGATGATGAAGAGAGTACAGAACGCCACTGTAACTCTAAAATAGAGAAGGACCAGATTACCCTAGTAAGCTATTATAGTAGAGGCACGAGGTGCCCTACAAGTAATCCTCTTACTGACTGAGGAAGGTGAAGGTCATGAGAATTCGGCTCTTTTGATGACCTAGTATGATACCGAGGCACTTAGCAGTGATTGGTTGGAGTATGAGTGGTAAACCTCATCTCCACAGGGCATAAAAGTAATGTTTGAAAAACATAATCCACAACGTAGCATACCTGTTAGAGATAACTACGAGTTGATTGATTGATGTTACACTGTATAGTGCAAATGTCTTCATGTTTTATAACTATTGAACTCATGCTTACTATTATATCCGATGTTGGATACTTTGAAGCTTTTACTGCTTAAGTTATTCTTTGAGATGTTATAATAAAGCTTCTGGTGGAGAGTTATAACTCTCGCTGGGACAATTATGTAAAATTGTCTCACCCCGTAGACTTCAAATTTTTAGGTGGACGTCGAGGACGGAGGAACAGGTCTACAGGTGACCAGTCCCAGTAGCAGCAGCACCAGGGGCAGCAGTAAAATCTCAGGTGGAGATCTAGCCTGCCATGTGGTGTAGTTAGAGTCAGTCTTATGTGTCCTCTGTACTCTCAGGTCTTGGAGTCTTTTGGTCTGAGATTTTGGTTATGAGTTCTTGAGATTTTGTATCATGTTGTATATAATTACTCAAGAAGTAATTATCTGAGATGTAACAGTTTATCTCCTTTTATGAAGGAAGTTTTATGGTTTTAATGCTTTATCTCAAAAAGTTTTTAATTTTTGCTGATTTTTGGTATTCCGCTGCTAATCGAATAGCTTCCGCTAAGTTTCAATCGTGTTTATATCGTGGTTTGGAGATCAGAGTCCACACATATATAGGAGAGGATGGAGGAGAAACCAAGGTAAGACAAGGCAAGGTGTCGCCCACCTAGGGACACTTGTCCATGAGCAATGCCACCACTCTAACATGCCTTAAACACATGTCCAATGCCATTTACACATGCAAGCATCAAGCACTAAGTGTCCACTAGTGGTGACATAAACGAGGTCAAAGGGGTCCATGGGCGACACACCTCCACACCATGCCCAACATCACACCCTGGGCGACACACCTGGGCCGACACAACCATGGCCGACATACCTAGGCTGACACAAGGCACTCCTTCCCGACACAAGGTCCAACAAGGCAAAGGCAAAGCACAACAAAGCCCACCAAGGCTCATCCAAGCTTAAAGGAACTCAAGAAACGAGCCCAACCCTTCCTCTCAACACTAGAGGAAGCAAGGAGAGGGAGGAACACCTCACAAGGTGACAAACTTGCCCACAAACCCTAGACTTGGGTAGATTGCAAGTAGCATCTCCAACTCTCAACAAAGCACCAACAAACCCTAATCACCACTAAAGGAGATTAGCAAGCAACTAAGCAGCAAGGTTAAGCAAAGTAAACAGAATAAGCCCTAAACGGAGGTCAGGGTCCTTACATTTACAGTAGGTTCTTCAGCTATCTATGGATGACAAGTTGGAGAAAAAGGAGGAAGTAAAGGTGGTATTATCAACGCTAAAGGAACCTACAAAGTCTGTTGAAAACTCGTGAGGATTAGATTTACCATGGCCTTGTTAACATCTGCCACATTGGAGATTGAGATCGAACTTCAGAAATTGTGAAACGTGACATCAATCATCATCAAAATATATCATCCTCAAAGGCCTCAATTAGAACCAAGTGACCTGACTCACCAACTTGGGAGTCGCCCAAGTAGTGGATGATCTGAGTATTCTAAAAGGTTGCACCATCTACAAAATTGAAGACTCGTCTTGAAAAAAAAATGGGTTGTTTGCAACCAATACCAAGCCTCTTTTCTCTGGAATCCTAGATCAGGAATGTGAGCTCTATTGACTGAAATTTCTGATCCCCTAATGCGTGAAGGCATTTCTTCAAGCACGACGTTGACATTTTTCTCCAAAGGGAAGAAAAATAATGCTTTCTTATCCGTAAAATGCTCTATATCTTGAGAAGTCATCTTGATATTTGATAAGATACTAGAGGACTCTACCCATGGGCCATCAGTTGTCCAGTAAGCAATCACAACTCTTCACAAATTGGCAGTGGCTAATAGCCTGTCAGCAACGCTGTTGTTAAGCCAGACTATAGACCTTTTATGAGGTGGCACCAACTAGTAGGTATCTCACCTAATCATCTAAAGATTTGGCAGCTTCGAGCCAAGTGACCAGGACGTAGCAATAGTAGCAGGTCTTCAGAGCTTGGCATTGTGCTTGGATATGCCCTCTTCTTAAACATTGATAGCAGGTGTCCTTTGGAACTGAAAAGAAGGAAGAGAGGCCATGTCCCCAGAACTTGTTGGTTGATTGGAGAAGAATCATGGTGAATGCTTGTCGGATCCACTACCTCCATCTTAATAGGGAATGACAACACCTGATGTTGGCGTAAAGTGGGTAGGAACCACTTTGGATTGGCTTTCAGTTGTTGGAAGCTTGGCCCATCAGGTCATCTTCTTTCAATCCAGGAGGAGGTGTGGGTTTATCGCAAGACTGGGCATGGTCTTCCTCCTAGGAGAACACTTGGGTGACACTCAGTAGGGAGTTATCCGATTCTGTCTTAGTTGCAGACTGGGCTTCACACTGCTGCACCAAGATCCTTAGAGTCATGAGGAAAGGGGCCCTTCCTCCATTCTGGGTAGCAAGGGACACTGGAAGTTTACTCCGTAGACCCTTGAGGAGAAAGAGGATGCCACAACACTGCCAGTAGAGTCAGGACGTAAAGGAAGTGAAAGTGTTGTCATTGCCGCCAAAGGGAGAAGGAAGGGATGGGGTGAGGGAGGACTAGAGGAGAATGGGAAACATAGGGGAGGAGGGTGCTAGCATGATGACACTACTGGGGTGGGATGTCAGGGTGGGGGCAAACCCTAATCGCCCACTGCCACCATTAGTGTTATCCCATCCGCAGGCAGTAGCCACCCAACAAATACAAGATTCAACCTTAACTTGATTAATAGCTCTACACAAAAAGGTTTTTGCAATAGATGCAGAGTACTAATTTTAAAATATATTTTTACCGTTTTGACAAAAGGCATAGAAAAATTGTACTGAAGCACCAAAATATTTCTCTAAGGTTCATTAGATTTCAAAGCAAAACGGCCAACTTTAGCCCATGTTGAATTATTGGTTGAAATTCTTTCAGTTTGTATCAATAAAATAACCTTTAATAGACACATCATTTCCATCCAAGTAGTAGCAGTATTCAAGTTTTGTGAGAATGGGCGGTTTTTTATGGATTTCAAACATTTTTACACTAATAGATATTTAGACATATCATCAGTCACCTAAGGCATATAACATCACATAAGACGCATTGGGTAGCGCTCATACGTATTTGACGCGGACCATAGGGTAGTTTTCCATTCAACTGGGGTGATTAATTTGCTCTTTTTTGCCAAGAATGAAAAAACAATACACAACAAAAAGGACAATAGGAAAGAAAAATGTATTTCGGTTATAACTTTTGATCCATAGAGAATTTTTTGAAAAAATAAAAAATGTTACATTCTTAACGCAAAATACAATGCAAGGAGATTAATGTCGATATACTTTGAGAAAATAATATTGAATATAAAATGATTATATATAAATAAGAAAAATGAAGATAGAGAATTTTTTATTATAACTTTTAAACTATGATGTATTTTTTGACAAAACAAAAACCCTTAGTTTCTTTAAGTAAATCAATCTAATAAGACCAATGTCGACATATTTGAGAGAAATGATAGGTACACAAAATTAATGTGTGCGTTATGACGGTGATGATGATTTTGATGACATCAACGATGATGCATTTACAATAAATTAGTGCAATAACATCTATTTTACGTGCTTTAGCACAAAAAATGTGCATGTCTAAAAATTATGGATGTTTCCCACAGTATTTTTGGGCACTTCAACACCACTTTTAGGCACTTCTACACTATTTGTGCACATTGGCCCATAAATAAGGCACATAACAATAAATTGGGCTCAAGTACAACAATACATGTGTGTCCATTAATATAAACAATAGGCAATGTAACACCACTATTGGTTGTTGTAACACCACTTTTGAGCATTTTGCACTACAAAAGAATGGTCTTTAACTACAAAAAAACTGTAGCACAAGACCCAAATTTTGTAGCTAAAAGCTTTAGCTACATTTATCCTTACATTTAGAATATGAAGCGAATACACGTGTAGCTAATTATGTTTGCTACATTTTTTTAAAACTAATGTTAGATATTCATCTAGCTAATAATGCATATGTAACCCCAATTGTAGGTAAAAGTTCTCCTTACACATTAAAATGTAGATACAATTGTAGTTAAATGTACAACTACAATTGTATTTGTAGCTATTATATGTAGGGAAAAATGACATTTGTTACAATTGTATATGTAGTTCATCTGTAGAAAAAATGAGCATTTGCTACTCTTGTAATTGTAGTTAATCTGTAGTGAGAGACATAATGTATTACACATGAATGCATATGTAGTTAGATAATGTATTCAACCATTAAATTATCAATACAAAGTATTTTTTAGAAAGAAGATAAAATAAATATTTATTCATATCAAATTGTGGTTGTTATGTCAATAACCATACTTTTATTTACATTGAAACATGAGTACACATGGGGAGGACATAAACCTAGCCCCATTTTTGTGACATGGAAAGAAGATATATGTATACAATAACCCCCATGAGAATACAAGTTTACATCACTCTTGAAGTTTCACCCCATGTTGCACCCTATCTCTAAAAACATTTTCAAGTAGCTTGAAATCAAAATCATCATGCAGTTGTCATTTGGATCGGGACCCATAGGATCATGTTTAAATTTCATATCATCAGACTATATTACCACTGAAGCAATAAGCAAATCTGAAACATGATTAACCCAAAGAAAAAATATCTTAGACCATCTAAAGGTAGATAACATTAAGCACATGTATCCATCAATCATTACAATCAAAAGATAGGAAGCTGAAAAGTTTCTTCGATGACCCAAGACATCAAAGAAAATATAGTAAGTCCACCTGCAAGATTCAACGAATTCAACATTAGGCAAAATGAGTATACAATTTGTACAATACAAAGAATAGATGAATATAAAAAGAATATACGATGTATTCTACATACAAACCTCATCAATCTTACACCAACTTGTTCACCTCTACACAAACGTGTATCGTTATTCACCTGTACCCAAACATATTCTTCACTGAGCACCTCCAGCTCCATGAAAATGTCCTATGAAAGGGACTTGACACTGAGATCCATGTCGTAGTAGCTCATGAAAGGTACAAGTCCATAAATCATGAATTAAAATTTCCCTGCTTAAGATAAAGAAGGGAATAAAACTGGAACCTGACTGCAAGTTGAATAGAATAAAATGCTAATGGACCTGAGCGATTGGATTCAACATTTTTATCTTTTTAGGGAACTGTGCATTAGTGACAAGGAAAGTAGAAATTTGGCACCTGTGCAACTCATTAACAAGTGTATTTATCTCTGGACGCATGATAGGTTCACCAACAAGAGATAAGGCACAATGTCTTGAAGAGGCATGGAAAATGAAGGGAGAGGCAACACAGTTGACTCTCTAAGGTTTATTGTTGATGACTGATCCTTCTTCGGGTTGTTGTCTTGGATAGAATCTCCACATTTAAGCTTCAAAACTGATGTCAAATGTTTGCTAATATAAGATATGTACTGAACAGAGAGGTCATGACATCCATTCATCTACTTGTCACATCGTAGTGTGTCATGATATAATCACAGTTCGAGAGTCTCCAATAAAAGAGTCTCTCAATACCTCAATAAGTTTACTCCCAAAAAAAGGAATATGAACTTAGTCATTGTCAAGAGCACATCTAATACCTGGTTTGATATTAATCATGCTAATTTAGGTGAGGTCTAAGTTTCTATTAGACATAATTAAACTAGTGGACTTGATTGATGCCAAAAAGTTTATTTATTTAACTTGCTTATCCCACTATGTATCTACACATTAATTCACTAATACTATAATTGCAAAGCATAGTGACAAATTAGGAAGGATGTAGCTAGGAGTTCAGTAGTTCATGCTAGTATCCAAGATGCTAGACTTCTCCACACATTGGTGAAGTGATGAATCCAATCTCAGAATCACAGAATACCAACAGCTTCATGACATTCTTGAGAAGCACTGTGGTGGCTATTTGAGCTCATTACATGGAAGAATTGCCCACCCAAGTCGATGGAAAGAACTTTTTACATATTACCCCATAAAAAGATTGATGGAGGGATGACATACCAAGACATTTGGAAAGAATAGATTTTGAACCTACTTGAACCTATCAAAGATTTCCAAAAGATAATATATTGTGCAAGAAACATTAGTACATCTAGACCAACAATAATGTGTTAAAAATTAAAGCAACCTTGATGCAAAATAGAGCATGCACTATTCTTATTATATACAGGGGTAGTCTTGGCACATCTAATGGTGTCAACTTCACAGGAATATGGACCCCCACATGATCTAGCACATGTGTCAATGCATGTGGCTGCCCAACTATCACAACATGTTGAAAGGAGAAGCCCTTACAGCCTGTTGATGGCCTAGCACACCTTGAAACTAGCTCAAGTGGCCTCTTAAAGGCAGTTTGAATAAACAATTACAATGACACCTACAAAGAAAGCCTAACCTTTGATGTCCAAAACTCTCATCTTTTCATATATGCTACCTATGTAAGATTTACAATAAGGCATCCATAAAGTCTTCTAATAGAGAAATAAACCTGAAAAAATGAAAATAAAAGCAATCATCAATCGACAACTGAATTGATTTATAGGTAAGAAAACCCAAAAGATAAGAACAACACATTTGAGTAGCCAAACCTAGCAAGTCTAGTCAAATACAACAAATAAGAAATCATTTTAGCAGACAGAAACCTGCATAACAAATAGGATATCTTACCCAGAGTAGGCCTAGTGCCATGTCATGTTTCAATTTCACTACATCTCCTGTAAAGTAAAGAACTAGGAAGTAACACATACCTTGGATAGAATGGTCTCTCATAGTACAGCCAACCATGTCCGTAATAATATATAAAATATCAAGAATGTGTTAGCAAAAGGATGAATTGATTCAACCACCATTTGCCTGTTATGATCTTCTAAACAAGAAGGATCGTACATATTTTTCTACAAAAATTAAAGGGATCATCAAACTTCTTACTCTGTCCCAATGGCATAGACTTAAAATATAAGAAACCTGATCAATACAAGGACTCACTATTTATGATTAACTAAGTTTGTCTTTTGTAACAAAATGCAAAAAACTCATTCAATATCTTCTCCTTCCTCTAAATAAACAAGGTCTAGTAGACTTATACTAGAGAGGAGAAGAACTAGATAGGTGGGATTGAGGAGTGAGCTGGAAGATCTAGGGAACCATGAAATAAGTGTTGGCTTGTGAAGGAGCATGTGAATGGAATGAATGGTCCCTTGGTGTAGTGCATTTCAAGTATGTGATATGTATGATAGGCGGTTGTCCTAGACTTCTTTTCTTAGTGGTGACTTCAGATTGTGGGTTTCATGCTTAGTTTTGATATGTTGTTTGTCCTTCTCCCTTTTCATATTTATAACATTTGCAATTACATTTTCTGTATTTTAACACTTATTACCATTGCAATGGAACAACACATGATTGTATATTATCAAAGTGAACATACATGGAGAAATGTGGACTTGAAAATGCAATTCAAGTCAAGAAGAGCTCCAATGTACCCTGAGTAGAATAAGTCATGATATTAGCCAACAAAACATACAAGGAAAGAGTCACAACTATCAATCTTGCAAATAACAAGTTCTAGAGAAATATCCCTAAGGTAAATTTAAAAGTTGTTATCAATGTGTGTGATCTTGTTTCTCAGTCAAGTATTTGGAAAATGATAAACCTCATGTTGTATAATTGTTCCAAGAGCATCAAGATGAAAAATAAATAGAGTACTACCTTTTTTCCTACTCATAGACTCAAATGCTTGGCCATATGTCTTGTTGGATCAAGCCCATATGAGTATGGTAAATGACCAACAAATGAATTTGCCTGCAATTTTCAAACAAAACAAGATATGTCATGTTCTTGTACTGGTAGTAATAAAAATCAATTAGAATTTGAAAAGAACAAGTCAAAAAAATTGAGTGAAAGGGGGATTTCTACTGAAGATGAATGGAGAATGCATTCCTTGCTTGTATAGTGCTTAATGAATGACATACATTGGTTTTTTTTTTCTAGATATCGCCATGGAGTCTATTGTTGCTTCATACTATTTTTCTCACTAAGAATGTCCTATCAAATTTGTAAATGAACTTGGAAAAGTTCCAAGTGTGTATTAGAAATTTAGATTCATAAACCTAGTGCATCCACAGAAGATATTCTATTATCTTGAGGCGTTTCATCCACCCATTCATAAATCAATATTTTTCTAAGATGATGGCGAACTATATCTATCATAATTGAAATGAAGTAAGTAAATTTAACATGGTTATAATAGGATGTGACAAATGACATCCAAGATACTAAAAAATAGGATAGAAAGTGACACCCAAGATAATGAGTTGTAGCCATAATCTCCACATAACTACCATTACATATAACAAAATTTACATTCAGACTATGAGACTATATACAACTTCCATATAGAGGTTGGTATATCATACACATCATTGTACAATACAAAAAATTAGATAAATATAAAAAACTTATCTAAATGGACTTTTATAATCTCATATTCATGTATTCAGTATACTAACATTATGAAATCAAATTAGATCATGGTGATTCATTTTGACATTAGGAAATATGTTATCATTTTCTACTAAAAATCAACTATAACTACTCCTTTTTACTGCAAAATTCATTCAATGCTTTGACTGGACATAAAGTCATTGTTCCAACTAGCTGCGTTATTATAGAACTACAAGATCATCTAATAGGAAAATATACCATTAGATGAGAATGTGCCTTCATTTCTATGGCATTTTCGCTAATAAGAAAATAATCCTCTGATCATAATTGTCATTCTAAGCCTACGTGACATGGAAAATTGATAGATTGATTAGAGGCATCTAATAAGAATACACTTTTGAATTTTGTCTTAATGTGTTCATGTCTATAAAATGTGTATAAAAGGAAATATGCGATTCATACAGATGGAAATTAGCATATTAGAATTTTAAAAAGATTTTAAACCACATACCAAACACCTGAAGAGGATGGTGACAACACCCTTTACTAGTGAAGGACTAAGAGGGGAGCAGGGGCCTAGGAGGAGAATAAGAAAAATGGTGGACATACTTGTGGATCTAGCTAACAATGGAGCGACTCTGCCATGCAACAGAGGGGGATCGACTTTTTGGGGACAATGTTTTGGTGGAGCACCCTTCCCGGAGACAAAGGTGAGCATGTGATAGGTGATCGAAAGCCACGTCCTTCCCGGAGACGGAGGCAGATAGGTGATCGACAGCCCTATAAGAGAGGAGGGGCATTGGGCAAGAAAATGGACCGTGAGGTGAACAATCTTGAGGTGTGCAAAATTAGAGGGTTGTCTTTCTTGGAGACAGAGAAGGCATGCATTTAGATGGACTTTGGAGATAGAGGCGGTTACGAAGAGGAGGGGCGTTAGGCGAGAGCGTCGAGCATCGAGCATTGGGAGTCAGGTGTTGGGTGTCGGGCATCAAAGGGCATCAGGCATCGGGATTTGGCTGGGCATCGGGCGTCAGGCATTGAGCGGCGGCTGGGCATCAGGCGTTGATGAGTGTCACGCATCGTTCGGTCAGTTGGGCATCGATTGTCGGGTGTTCAACTAGAGAGTCAAGGGTGAGAAGAGTTTGGAGAAGGATACGATGGCGGAGAGGAGGGGCGTAAGGGGTGGGGGAGTGGGTGGGGTTAAGGTGTCGGGGGAACAACCTACGCTTGAGGGAAAGATGATGGTTCACAAAACTGTTCCAGGAACCAGAGGGATAAGCACCGAGATAATGAGGAGAAACTCTGGGAATTTTTTGCTCCAAGTCATCCTGATTACATTTATTCTGATTACCACTAAAAAGAGAGAAAATTTGTAGCTACATATTATTTATTGAGCTAACTACATTTATTTAGGTTACATAAATATATTTTGTAAGTAACAATAGCTCTCACTACACATAAATTAAATGTAACTTAAATAATTTAGGTTGAATCAACTATATTTTGCACGTAACACTAAACATATTTGTATATAATGTGTTTTACATTAATTTAGGTGCATTACAATAATTTAGGCAGCATAACACATGTTTGGGCACTTTACCCAATAAAGTAGGCACATACAATGGTTGTTTTAGCACAAAATAAAAAAGATGTGCATCTCCAAAATTATGGATTTTTAGTACGGCACTTTTGGGTGCTTGAACACTACTTTTAGCGGCTTTAACCCCATTTTTTAATGCATTGGCCTATAAATTATACGCTTAAGAATAAATTGGTCTCAACTACGAGACCAATTTTATAACCCCAATTTTTGGGTTCTTTTGGTTGGAAATGTAGTTTCAACAGTAAATGTATGATTATGGGAATTGTATGAATTGAATGGATTTCCTTTGCAATATTTCCTTTGTGCATGTGATTTCTTGGATCATGATATGTTAATGAGTCCAATATGATTAAAAGAAAAAGAAGAAATCAAATAATGCATTATTAAGAAGGAAATTGAGATAATAATGAAAATATGAGAAATATGGTTAATGGAATAATCTTGGATGAGATTTTGAGTCCACATGGTTTCTAATGGTAAAAGGAACCCAAATAAAGAGAATAAAATAATAGGAGAAAGAAAATATGCATACAATATATCTTAATAAGTAATAACTTGCATATGAATAAAAGTTTCTCATACTTTCGTATCTGAGTCCCAAACTTGGCACATAAGTATATTAAGTCATTATGGACTTTCCTCTAAAATTTGGGATTAAAAGGATAAACGATTTGGGAGATATGAATTTTGTAAGTTTCCTAAAGTGAATAGGATATCATTTAAATGTCATGAATATCTAATTTAATCAGGAATTATTGTTCTTGGCGCATGGCTGATAGCCGTTAGATTAGGGTCCAACGGAGGCTGTTCTTCACACTCTTCTATTAGAAAATGAACAAAGAAGTGAATTTTCGGGATCAATTTTCTCGATGGCCTTTGCACGAGAGTTCTTGGAAAGTGTCCCATTGGGATCGGGAGAGGATTTTGGACTCAGGGATCCCAAGTTTGCTAGGATTTTAGGACACATAGTAGTCTCACCCAATCTGTTTGCCATGAGCAAACCAGCCAAGTAAAGAGGTATATATATGGGGGCTTGGGGACCCTCTGATGGATCATGTATATGTTCTAGATGTTCCTCCGGGTAGATAGCATCAAAACTGGATCCCAATTTCACATTGCGGCCCCTGTTCTTCTCTCTTCCTCTTCTTCTGTTCTCCCGATGAGCTACCAGGTTGCCCCTCTTATATAAACTGATACCGGAGGAATTGATAGGTCCTACGAATTTGGGTGGAGCCGGCAGAGGTGATGGAGAGATCACGTGGAATTTTTGGGCGCTATAAATGAGAATCAACTCGGTAGTTGACCGGCCAAGCTGCCGCTCGCGTAGGCTACTGCGGGCGGGAGGTAGGAGATGAGGACCTGGAAAATTACTATTATGCCCACGAGTGCAAGTCTTAGAGCTTGGGGCCAGGGCAAAATGGACCTTGCATGTCCTCTCTGAGCCGCGTTCGGCGTGGACAAGGGAAAAGCAGGCCACGGTGCTGACATGTCAACACTCCATTGGCCCAAAAGGTAATTATCTTACAAAATTCATATCTAAAGATTGGTAACTTGGATTGAGAAGTGTTATATATGAAAATTGATCAAAAAATGTGTAGAATCCAATAAAAACAAAATCAGCACCTGAATACTTTCTAATTTCAAAAGTGCTTTAAGTTGACCATGATATGCATTAAACCATGATTAAAACCCTAATTGTGTTTGAAAATTGGATTTAAGGTCTTAAATAGGTTATTTTGATATATAGTAATTTGTTGATAAAAAGAATATGAATTGTATCTGATTAAGATGATAATATGCTTGCTATAGGGTTTGTACACATGAATATGTTATAATGCACATAGAATCCCTAATTTAAGGGTGAATAGGGTTTAATGTGGTTAATTTGAAATTCCTTAGAAGAAAGTAGTATTGAGTTGATCCTAAGCCTGTTAGGAAGATTTTAACATGTTAATTAGGGTTTGCAACCAAATTTTCTATTTTAGGGTTTATAGTGATAATGATAAAGATGAACCCTAATGAAACCCTAAAAAGAAGTAGGAAACCCTAGGAAGCGAGTTCAAGTTGAATAAGATGGAATCTGATAAAGTTGGTAGTAAATAGAGTACATGTACTTTTCAGGATTCTTTCTTGTGTGGATTGAACTGCTTGCTTGGACTATTTCTTGCTTGGATTTGGTATTAGCTTGTTGAATCTACTAAATAGGTATGTGGTTAAATTATGAATAATCGCTTTATGATTCACAATGTTTTCATGAAGTTTCTCGATTGCTATGAACCTAAACTATTTGGTTCAATTCTGCAATCTCATAAAGTGACTGTGTGTATAATAATTAAGTATAAGTGTGCTTCTCGAACCTACATACCACCCTGATGTATGATGCAAGATCAAGCCCCAGAGGGATGGTCTGAGTTGGTCAAGCCCCAGAGGGAAGACCATTGGGCACCCGAGAGGTGACCCCAGGCACCAAGCTCAGGATGGATAAGGTGGCCTTATGTCCCTTGCAAGGACAAAACCCTAAGCCCCTATTTGGCAATGGATTACGATTGGATTTCATTTTGTCTTATTATGCCACGTCTGCGCCATATCAACAGATCCAGTCACGATTCTGTAGCATTGTGCACATGCGTGTTTGGCTGGAAACCCCCATTTTGGGATTCCGTAATCCCAAAAGCTAGATTATCTTAGTCATGCTAGTAGCAGGATTAGGAATCCCAGTCTGGATTTTTCTCTGTCTTTTGTGTATTTTGTTTTATATAGCAGAATGAAAAACATAAGTTATGAGGCCATTTAGATTGGTTTACCAAACAGGGTCAAATAGTAAACCCCAATCCGAATGATCCGGATGACTGGACTAATCCATTCTAATCTAGTCTAGATTTCATAATCCCAGTTTGTTGCCAAATAGGGGCTAAGAGAGGGTAATCCAGGGTTTAGGGTAAAAGCAGTTGAGAAGTTACATTGAAAATGTAATTTGGATTGTTAATCAATTATTGCTATATTTAGGTTGTTAGAGCCTATCTGTGATATTGTGTTTGTCCCCACATACTAGTATAGCAATATGCTGGTTTCTCATTTAGTCTCTAATAATTATTAAATTTCACAAACTCTTTAGAACCCAAGGGAGTTATTAGAGGATTTTCCAATGACGGAGGTGTCTAGAAAAGGATCACGATCCGGGGGATGACAATATTTTCCTCTGGCCTACTAGTCAGTCTACGAGGACTCTCGGATACTATGTGACTGCATGGCCAAAATCAGAGGATTTGACTCGAAATAAGATACCTCTAGGATTCTCTCATCTTTCTACTTCCCTTCTCAACCCTAATTCATATAGGATTCTAAGTGCTTAGGGTTTCTCTCTTGCCACACCCCTCTTGTGTTTGGGATAAGATTAATAAGGATTAAGGAATCATCCACCAAATAATGAAAAGCATGTAAACAAGATGTCATGGACATAAGTTTTAATAATGTAAGCATAAACTAAAGATTAGTTGCATGCTTAGGTTGCATGGTGTGTGTTGTCTTGCCCTCAGGAGAGTTATGAGGTTAGACCTTCTTGTAGGAGAGAGTTGGCCTAGCTTGGAGGAAGAAGCCTCCAGGAATAAGAAGAGATTTGACACATCCTCGGAGGATGATGCTAATCCTAACCCTAAGTGATAGTTAGAAAAAGAGATGACAAGACGAGTTGGATACCTAAGTTCTCAGTGCATGCAAGTACATGGGTTGGACATGCATGTACTATGTAAAGGTTTTGAGTATCCATGAGAAGCGTGAACCATGTGTGGTTTCTTGACCCTGGTGCCTTTTGGTGACCCGACCTTGGGTGGGTCATGCATGTTTAAGGTGAGGGATAGCTCCCTCATTGAGAAGGTTAGTGGTGACCATATAGGAACACTAACGAGTAGATATGAATAGAAAAGAGGCATGCACCTACATAACAATTGAGTAATAATAAGGATGATAGCAAGTTTTAGATCTAAGTCAAATAGGTTATGATAGATGTTTATGAGAGGAGCATGCAGAGCCTAGGATGATCTTATCCGGACTTAGGTCTTGATAGAATGTTGCACCCAGGTAGGATTGACATGCATCCTTAAGAGCTCGACCCATCTTCTAAGAGAGAACCTCATGTGGTGAGACCAGTTGTAGGGTTATCCATAGAGAGAGGGAAAGAGTTCAAGATTAAGGTTGGAGACCTTGACTTTGAGACGTGAGGAATCATGAGAGGTTGGATATGATATGGCCAAGAATGGATGACCTAAGTGGATATATGTGGTTGCCTCATGCACAATCTTTAGAGGCATGTCATACCTTGATTGCCTTTAGGGGAACCAAACCCTAAAAAGAGAAAGAGGCTTCTTGAACAGATGTACAGATGTTATAAGTACCTACCTTTTAGGTATAGGAAGGATAGTTCCTTAGACTGTGAAGAGGTATAGTAACCAGCTGTGGGGTCTCATATGTAGTTGGTGGTCCTTGTGTAGGACTCTCATGGTTGTTCACGTGGAACAGTGGTAGGAAGTGGAAACTTTAAATATAAGATTACATGATTATAAATAAGAATGATCCTACCTACTCTTCAATAGGGGATAATTCCTCCATGTCTCTTCTAGTCCTTCTCTATATCATGTCCATGAGTTTCTAGCGGGAACAAAACCATACATGGACTTGGAGAAGTGAAATATGGGTCAGCAAGTCTCATATTAGACTCAATTTTTGATCTATTTAAAAGATATTTATGTCATTAAATCTAGGTAAGTTTTACTTGGTGGACTGTGACAATAACAAAAAGATAGTCTAGCTACCATGCTATCTTCAAAAGAATACAATAATGCAAAAGGAAACTAGAACAATAAAGAGATTCTCAAAACAAATATCAATATTTCAAAATGAAATACCTTTTCTCAGAACTAATATCAAATTAAAAAATGAAATGACTTATCCATTAGCACAATCAATCTAATATTTTGAATTTTCCAGTGGCTATAAGCCTAGCATTCTCCCCTCTACGAGAGAACAACACTTTTTCTTGTGGGGGTAACCAATATTGGGAGACCTCTAATTGTCCATTATCCACTATGCAGAGTTGGGGCATATGACCCACCAAATCTAGTGAGCCAAAGCTCTTAGCCAATATTTTGGGTTTCTATGCCAATATTAAAATCAACCAATATTTCAATTTCTCAACATGTTCAACATTCAATTTTTTCATGGTGACCTTTAACAAGAGGTTGTTTTACCACTTCTGCAAAATTATATAAATTAAATTGAAGAGGGAGATAAATAGTTCAATAACTAAATGGAGAATTCAATATCTGATCCAATTGAGAAATTTCCAAATCAAGATGCCCACAAGGATGTCGATTTCTCATGAATCTAGCAAGAGAGAACTATTAGGGTTATTTGATGTTTTCTTGGTTTAGAAATCACTTTCTGGGTTCTTATGAGGTGAAAGCACCTCTTTGCCCCATAGTGAATAGAATATTCAATAACTACTTTTATTATTATACTTTATCATTCTGAAGTTGTTAATGTCATTCTATTAGTGTAGTGGTATCTTTGTACACATATGATATAATAATCAATATTCATGTTCATAATATGTATAGTTTATAAATGCATATATGGCATAATACTAATAATGTATTATAATAGTATAGACCATATGCATATATCTAATGTATGGGAAAGTATTTTCTAGGGGTGGATTTTCATGATTTTTTGGTTGCAAAAATATTGACATAGTTAGAACTAGAATATTAATCCACTGAATTTGATTTCTCCCTATATGTCCCTTATTATGCTTATTTTTATTCATTATCTTCTTTATTAGATTATTTCCCCCCATATTACGAATCACTAAATCATTAAAAGACCAAAGGTTAATGATAATAGTCTAAGGCAATGGATTATACAAAGTGTGGTTTCTCTCACAAGTTTCTAGCCTGACATTATAATTCCTAAGTTTCTTAGTTTATATTGTGCATACTTTGCATTAGAATCATGATAATATAGCTCTAGATCATTATATACACATATATAATCTATGATTATGATTTCCAATATTGATTTTTCTTTTGTTTCACTTAACTTTGGGTCATGTGTATATCCATGTATACTAAATAAAAAGAAGTCAACTTGTGTGTATATGTCACAGCTGGATGTATTTGATTTATTAACGAGGTACATGTTATTATGTAGTTTGGTTATCCTATTTTTACAGAGTCGTTGAGGAACAAAGGGAATAACGTCATAGTACCTCTTAAGGGGGGAGTTGTTCTACTAGCCCATCATCATTCCTAGGTTCCAGACTTGTGGTTTTTGTCATTATAGGGTCATAGAGAGGGTGCACTCCATTGCGGTGAGTCATGAGGTTGATTGTACGAGTAATGTTTGGGTTTAGAGGAGGTAGTTTGTCCACTCCCATTGATGGAGTTGTAGAAATAGTCAGTACCAGCTTGAGGGATTAGAATATCCAAACAAGGCAGTGAGGGGACCTGGAGAGTGAACTAGAGTGTGAAGAAGGCGGTTCCAGTGGAAGCGTACCCTGGTGGAGCCTGAAGCTCATCTACGGCCTTGAGATATGCTGGAGAAGAGGGTGGGGGTAGTTTTGAGGTCAGAGGAAGATTGTAGGTTTCTATCGAGATCTAGTGCCTAGGACATCATGGTCTGAGGATAGGATGGTGTAGGTATGTATCTCGATTCATAGTCCTCCTGGGATCTTTGTGAGGGAGATGAGATTTTTTGTGGTGGGGGGGCAATATTGTTGTTATAGGTCAATTTCTTTATGACGAGGGATCATGGCTTCATTTTCATTTCAACAGATGGATAAGATTGTCATGGTGGAGCATGGTCAGTGGCGGGGTGAAGAATGAGTTTGTCAGTGTGAGACTTCCATTCAATTAGAGATGGAGAGGTCAGAGTTTCCATGGAAGGAGGGATGATGATGGTGTTAGATATATGGCTGCTATATCCATGTATATAGCATGGGTTAAGCCCAATGTAGTGCAGCTAGTACAAGTGAGAAAGGTAGTTTTGTGCTAGTACATGTGAGAAGCCGCTTTCTGCAATTTTAGTTCATTGTGATATCACTATAACTATTGCTAAGATAAAGAGTCACAAGTACAATAAAAAATAGTGTAGACACATCCAAGTTAGACTCAAGTCTGTAAAGGAGTTAGTGTCTAATGGGGTCATGGTTGTGGACTATGTCGGTACCAAAGAATATACAGTTGATCCTTTCACTAAAGGTCTTACTCTAGCCTTAGTGACAAAATCCAGGTTGGGGATGGGACTGAAACCCCCTTATTATTTGTAGGTAGTAGAAACCCAACCCAACAGAGTGGAGATCCCACAAATTGGGTTCAATGTAGTAATAACATGTTGTTGGTTGAATTGGATGACACTATGTAATTACTTTGATGCTTCATGCATTTGTTTGTCTATCCCCTGGGAAACATGTTAGTGTCATAACTACAAGTTAGTAATAGATTAGTCTCTGAACGGTGTCAGGTCTTAGGACAGGATGTTAGCATTCATCCTTAGAGACTCCATCTAAATGATTGATATTGTGTAGGCCGCAACAAGAGAATTGGGTTATTCTCTGATATCAATCATGACATCATTTTTTGTATGCATGGCCTTTATGCATTGTTTTCTTTTCTACCATGTATTTATTGTGTTGTTACCAACCTACACTCCTGTACCCAAGGTTCAGGTTCAAGACTTTTGCTCACCTAGTTCCTACGGGGGTCACACTTTAATAACTCAGGTTGATTCAAACCGAATGGTATCTGCTGAAAGCACAATATGGAGGACGAAATGGTAGAGAACACTACACATTCACCTTTGTGGGGGATTGTTATATATATGGATACTACAACCATGTATATAACATGGGTTAATCCCAATATAGTGTATCTAGTACATGTGAGAAAGGTAGTTTTGTATCTAGTGCAAATGGGAAAGAAGTTTTATACCACATTGCTCTTTCCTAGAACTTTTGTGGTCCTTATATGTAGGATCGCATGTGACACTAGTGTCCAAAGGCCCTAGGAGAGGGTATGATCACCTCCTTGGTGGGTATGGTGGCCACCACACACATGCACGCATGCACGCACACCAAGTCACGCCACGCCTTGCTTGGCTGGGTCGAGCCAGGCCGGGCTCAGGCTCGTGATGGGGATTGTGGATTGTGGATTGTAGAGAATGTATTTCGTCTTCTTTTTGCACAAGGATACAACTATGTAATTAATTTATTAATTTAACTAATTGTTTCTTTCCTAGCCGGATTTATTAATCATAACTAGAAAGTGTCTCTTCACGGATTTTTCCACAATGCATACAAGAGTGACTGAGTGGTCATGTCTTTACGGGAATAGGATTATGGGGCGTGTAAGGCTATAAATATGCCTCCGATCATTAGGGTTAAACACATCTTTTAAACAAATAGTCGTCAAGGTTCAAGTTCATGTTTGGCAAACCCTACATCCAGAGTCTTCTGACGTCGTCACTTCTGTGGTTCTATGCGAAGATCTTCTCCTGGACGTAGCATGTTTGTTCATCCTCTCCCTTCCGAGATGCAAACTGTCAAGCGGTGGTTCCTATAGTCACAAGTCATCTTTGTCTGCATCGTTTGTCATCAAAATGAATGAGAAGATCTCTTCTCCAGGTTCTTGTCAGGGTCGACTAGGAGAACGGTGCCTATCCAGAAGGGTTGCAATGAACTAATTTCTTTAAGTATATCATGTTCATTTTTCAACAAATGACCTGGTTTGATTCCTGACCATATTTGTTTTTGTTCTCCTGCATTGGTTTATTGTACACTTTCTTATCTAGATAGGCCTAAACTGTTAACCTAATTGCACCTGTTGCTGGTGTATGTAACGATGTAATTAAAAATTAACAACAATCTTAAAGAAATCATACTTGTCGTTAGTTAACTATTGTTTCTCACGGTTCTGGAATGAAAATTGATACATTTAGTATGTCTAAAAGTTTACTGGAACTAATTTTGCTCGTTGGCTAAGTAGGATGTATATCTAGCTTAAAATGGTTGGGTATGATCAGTATTTAGAAGAAGATGAACTGAAAACTGATGAAATTGTTCCCGGTAATGCTAATTAAATTGCAACCTGGAGGAAGGGTGATAAGATGTGCCGAGGGTTGATTCTATTTGTGATTAACAACAAACTATATGAATCATACTCAAAGTCATGTGTTACTACATCTAAGGTTTTGTGGGAGACATTAGAAAAAAAATAGAATATCAAAACTCAAGGAACAGAAAAATATTGTGTCTCTATAATTCTAAAGTTTCATATGTCTGGGGGAAAGTTGGTTTCTGATCAAACATATGATTTTCATCTCTTGGTGTAAGAGCTCGCTGATGCAGTCATGGTACTTCCTGAAAAGTTTGTTACAATCTCAATCATTGAGAAATTCCTAAAATCTTGGGAGTTATTTGGCATGACTCTTAAGCATCACAAAGGAGACATGTTAGTGAACGATCTCATGTTGGACATCCATATTTAGGAAGAGCATTTGAAAGAGAAGACTATTGAGGTCCACACTAATGTTAATCTGAGTGTCAATTTAACTACTATTCAACACAAGGATAAGAAATCTAAGAATTCACTTAAACCTAAGGCCAAGATCCAGAAGAAGCCGAAGAACAAACCTTGTTGGACTTGTGGATAGGTTGGCCACTGGAACAAAGATTGTCCTTTAAAGAAGGCCAAGAAAGCAGCCACATGTGCAACTGAGGAGGCTGTGGTCAACATGATGACTGCATATTGGAACCTCAATGATGGGTACATATCTATAAAACTTGAATTTCTTTCAATTTTTGAACCACTATATTGGATTATAGACATTGGGGCTAATGTGCATGTGTGTACTGGCAAGTCCCTATTTGTGTCTTACAAGGCCTCTAAAAGTCGATCAGTGATTTTGGGTGATTCCATCATTGTAGAAGTCAAAGGTGAAGGATGGGTGGACTTGAAGTTTCCTTTAGGAAAGGTTCTAATGCTTCATAGAGCCAGACATGTTCCATCAATACAACGCAACATTATTAGTGGCGCAATTTTTGTTAGAGATGGTTTTAGAATAGATTGCAAGTGTAATAAGGCTATTTTTACTCTCCATCATGATTCTTTATTTTTTAGCAAAGGGTATCTATGTGATATGGAAAAATTGTTTAAGATTCTTGTAGAACCTATTTCAAACTCCATTTAAAATTTAAATTATAATAGTTCTTTGTGCATGGATCTTGTATCGTTTGATGTTTGTCATGCACGTTTGGGACATGTTAATGTTAGCTCAATGAAACGTATGATGAATCTGCATTTAATCCCTAAATCTGATATTAGCAATAATAAATGTGAAATGTTGTACAAGCTAAGTGACCTAGGAAACCTTTTCATTCTCTGAATAGGAATTCAAAAATATTGGATTTAGTATTTACATATATCTATAAATTTAATGGAATTTCTATAAGGGATCAAAAGTGTTATTTTATAACTTTTATTGATGATGCTAGTAAATACTATTATGACTTTTTGCTTAGAAGTAAAAATGAGGCATTGGATAAATATAAAATTTATAAGAAAGAAGCTGAAACTCAAACCGGCAAAGTACTTAAGCGATTAAGGTCTGATAGGGGAGGGGAATATACCTCAAATTTATTTTTGGAATTTTGTTGCATGGTATGGTTCATGAGGTTACTACTCTGTATTCACCACAATCTAATGGGATAGTTAAACATAGAAACTGAAACCTTATAGATATGGTAAATTCTTTACTCCAAATGTAACGACCGACATCAAACCAACAACCAAATCATTACTAATTATGTGGAATTACCATAAACAATGGATTAACAAAAAAATCACTAAAATTAAAAACCATTTTGCAAGGCGATCCTCTTCAAGAAAATTCTTACTAAAAGATCCAAAACTCATACATATCATGATTTACATTGTACACATTGTTTCATCTCATCTCGAGGACAACATATAACAGTTACTCTTTCAACACATGTACTGAAGCAGCATAAAACCTCGAGGTATACAAGCCAAAATCTCAGATCGTTCATGAGACCATTACGAACTGAATCCAAGGACCTGAGAGTACAAAGATGACACATAGGACTTCTATCTACAAGACACAACAGACAGTACACTCAACCTGAGCTATTACTACTGCCTCAACGGTTGCTCCTCCAATGCAGAAAAGTCTCCACTATTTCGAGCTCGTCCACCTAAAAACTGTGGATCCCAGTGGATTTGACAATTGTCCCAGTGAGAGATATAACTCTCCGCCGACCATGTTATTATTGCATAATAACATTATAAAACTATGCAAGGGTTCTTTTATATTAACATGCAGGATTATTCATTATATGAATAGGATAAAGTAATCTCTTTACTTAAGAAAATGATGCATCTACCCATGGTAGAATAATAAACCATATATCTACTTTATAAGGAATGTAAAGGAACATAGACAACATCTATTAAGCTAAGATTTATAACTGAATTACACATAAAACAATGTTTTTCGTATTCGATCCTTAAGCAAATATGCTACATGGGTGAACATATTTTACAATCACACTTATGCCCTGTGGAGATGAAGTATACCCCGTCCGTCTCCAACTGACCACAAACTTCTCACAAGTCAGTACCATACAATGTCAATGGGAGAGCTGGTTGCCATGACCTCAGCTGTCTCGGTCAGTACGAGACCACTGGCAGTGACATCTCGTGTCAATCTGCAAAAGAGCATGCCAGGGTATACATGCATCTATGCTTAGAGCTGCATCATCAATTGCACTCTCTTAGGGGAAACATCTACTAACAACCGTCCCCAGTTATGAAATTACTAATTCATGGCATATAGCCATACTCTGAGCCATGGGCCAGTTCACCATTCTCAACATAGAGTCTACGACCGTAGTCGCACTTGATCCAGGATAAGGCATATAGACAAATCCCCATTTATTTCAAGTTTTTATGGGGATCGGCTCACACATGGTCGTCCGTTTATACTTACGCCCCCACATATTAAAAAATATGCACTCCGGGTTATGCCACGGGGAACCCGTTTCACCATTCAGCAAATCCTGACGCTGATGGATCTATGGTCAGGGCAACATTTTATGGTTTCTAGTGATATATTAAGTGCATTACAATTTTATTTTAGCATCAAACAAGTTATAAGAATCGATCATAAACAAATGCTACAAAGAAAGTTGTAATACATCTATCAAGTACTTTTCTAATTTTTAGAACACATTTAGATATAAAACACTTGGGATCTCAGTCCCTTATCACATTACTGGGAATACACATCCCTTCACATCATCATTATCATGATTACTGGATCTGGGTATTCAAACCCTTAGATTACCACATAGCATTATTACCTCTGTAACAGGTAACCATTACCTCTAGGTCCTCAGACCAAGGTATTCATTTCACTTGTTGTACAAGTATTTCACATGGTTTGATTAAGCATCTTGTCACCTCTCACTTAGGCAACACTTATTCACATGGCTCACAAGGCCCATTAAACATCTTGTCACCTCTCACTAGTTAACAACTACTCATATGGCTCACAAGGCCATTAAACATCTTATCACCTCTCACTAGGTGACAACTATTCTTATGGCTCACAAGGACATTAAACATCTTGTCACCTCTCATTAGGTAACAACTATTCTTATGGCTCACGTGGCCATTAAACATCTTGTCACCTCTCACTGGGTAACAACTATTCTTATGGCTCACAAGGCCATTAAACATCTTGTCACCTCTCACTAGGTAACAACTATCTTTTAGGTCATCAGACCACATAATAATTATACTTGTTATACAAGTATTTAACATGTTTCACAAGGCTTATTCAATAACAGAAATACAACATTTCCATTATTAGGGTTAGGGTTTCTCTTTATATCTGAATAGGGTTTCAAGTTCATATTATCAATTCAAACCCTAATATATTGCTCCACACATCTAGGATCATATATTGATATTATAAGTATGCAATCATACTTATATGTTCTCATCATTTAAAGTATGAGTTTCTCTCTCATCCTTACTAGGATATTGATTACATCATACTTTTGGTTCAATCCTCCTCTTTGAGGTATATTAGTTCATCATTAATGATTCAAATCATCTTTTATATTGCAATTAACACAACATGCAACATATGTAACTCAATCAATCACATATGATTGAAGTGTCTCTACCCTATTAGGTATCAAGATGTGTGTACATTATCATATCATGCTTTAAGCTACATTCTTTACTTCATGTTTTGTATCCAAATCGAGCATGTGAGATAGTCACACCACCATGTCATGTTTCAGGGTGTATCCCCTAATCATAATATCATGTATCCATATCAACTTGACTATCACTTAGTTCTTAATATTTCAAGATAACTTCATATCAGGTATGAGCTAGGTGCTTGACCCCATATCGGGTATAAGCTATGTGCTTGATACCATATCATGCACAAGGTGTGTACCATATCAGGCATGGAGTGTATGCCTCATCATGTATCGTTTAAGTGGTATATATACAAGATACCATATCATTTATCCAAAATTATCATATCGGGTCTCCCTGTTGGGTAACATATCGGCTTACCATGTTAGGTAGACCCTTAGACTCATAACCCCTTCATTCCTTCAAGGATCAACCTTATCATATAGTTACTTCACAAGTTAGGTGTCTTATTAAATTCTCATACCAAAATCCATTACACAAAGGGTAGGGTATATCGAGTTTCAATCCATCATCTAGAGTTTTATACCAAATTGGGTAGATTATGCCATATCGTGCATGAAGTATGAATTGAAACTCATATCATTCACAAGGTAGGAGCAGGTGCTATTCTTATCATTCAAGGGATATCATTCATATCGTCCATGTGGTATCACTCACCACTTGTAACGGCTTACCCATCACCTAGGGTTATCCAACTCTATATTGTTTAGAGTGTTCACTATCTCTCTATTTTGAAAGAGGTGTAGTCTTAGACTTGTATCGTGTATAAGGGGTAAGTGGGTATCTCCAATATCATGTATGAGCTATCTTCTATCACCATATCGGGTTAACCCCCATCTCAGGTTTCATATCGGGTTAAGGTATTTCAACCATATCGGGTTATACCATGTATTTGATTCTATGTCTTATATTATGCATAAGTGTATACTTCATCAACCATATCATGAACCAGATGTGTGCTTCATGATATTGTGTACAAGAGGTGTATTACATGATCATATCATGCAAGGAGCACTTGCTATTCTCATTCATATCGGGTTACCCAAACTAGGGTTTCATATCGAGTTACAAGTATGCCCTTGTTCCTATATCATGCATGGAGTCTTTATCATGCAATAGGTATTATGGTTAACACCATATCGTGTTCCAAGGTATGAACTTCATCTCCATATTGTACAAGGAGATATAATCTCCCAAGCATATTGTGCAAGTGATGGTTGCACATACCCATATTGGGTTAGAGGTACTAATGTGTATGCTTGAACCCGATATCACTTTATAAAGTGATACCATCTTCTTCAAGCTCTAGAAATTCATTATAACTGTTATAGTTCATGGAAACAGGTCTAAAAAACTACTAGAACTCATAATTTCATCAACTATTCAAGAAGATCTTAGAATTAAAAGTAGATCATTACGTATAGCAAGTTAGGTGACAAATAATAATATGATTGAGTTCAAGTTATATAACCCGCCTTGTGAACAACTTCAAAGCTCCAAGCTCCAAATATTTACATCCTAAGGTTGAAGATGAACTTCTCCAAGGTCCAAGGCTCATTCACAACTCCTCCATAGACAATAAATCACCATAGTTCAGCACTTGGTGAAGAAGGAAAGAAAGGAATATTCATAACCCGATATCCTACTTCAACCAAGGTTGAAGGTGACCAAAGCCTTACCTAAGCTTGGTGCTCGAGCTCGCCTTGATCCTGGAGCTACTTTGCATGATACCTAAGGGGATTTGCACAATATATCCAAAGGATATGGTTTTGAGGATCGTAAACTTTCATAAGTTGGTGAAAGGTGAAGTATATATACTTAGGTTCATGAGATAAAGTGTATAAGAGGTGTCTTCACCTCATGCTACTAGATGACATGTGGCCATGCATGGTTGACACGTGGCCATGCATGCACACATATATATCTTGCTATGAAAGAGCCTTGAGGATAAGCTAGAGACAATATCTCGGCCATCCTTTATCTTGTTGGATAAGTTTCCTCATCTTTATCTCATCAACAAGGCAACCCAATACTCTTTATGCAAGGGGATTTGCGACCTGACATGGATCACCTCCTTGAGGTTCTCTTCCTGTCATGGCCTTTTCCAAGGATCAACAAACTGATAGGAGGCCTCTATCATGGCTCCTTGGTAGATAGGACTCCTATGTCAAGCCTACAACCCGATACATCACATATAAGGCTTCTCCTTCAACTCTTTCCTTGGTCTTTCCATCACCAAGAGTATCATCACTCAAAGGTGATTCAAACATAGTGTATCCTTCTTTCTATTTTTCCTCTAAACGATACATAGAGGGAGTAGGGACACTCTAGAGGTGGTAATTTGCATTTCAACCGCATTAAATCGGTAAATTACAAATTGTACCAAAATTGGTGCACAAAGTACTAGCATTGTTCAAACAAGTTATAACTTTGGGATTTAGGCTTTCCACAAGCCATCACTTAGCATCACTCTCTTTCTTATGATACTAAAACACTTAGAAAACATTCCACATGTGACACATTGCAATGTAACCCCTTATCCTGGGTAAATTGCACATTTCACTCAAAATATCAAATAATGCACAAATAGTTTGCAAATAAGCTCAAACTTGACAATACACTTCACAAGAAGCCTTAATTACTTTTCAAAAGATTAGAATCAGTTTTTAAGTAAATTACTTGAGAAAACTCCTAGGTTTAAGCCATAACCCAGGTCAGGGGTGTTACACCAAACCTCAGGTCTACCCAACTTCATGTGGTGGGAAGCTTTGAATACGACTTTCCATATTCTGAATAGAGTTCCCCATAAACATGTAGGGAGTAGTCTATTTGAGTTATGGAGAGGAAGAAAACTGAGTCTCAAATATCTTCAAGTTTGGGGATGCCTTGCTAAGGTACTTCTCCCTAAACACAAAAGGAATAAATTGGGACCAAAAATGGTTGATGTCATATTCTTAGGGTATGTAGAGACAAGTTATGCCTGCAAATTATTGATTGTAAAATATGATATCTCTAGAATTGAGGTCAATACAATTGTGAAAATATGTGATGTTACATTCTTTGAGGATGTGCTTCCTATGAAATATGGTGTGCCCAATGAATTATCACCAGATGATTCATTCACCACAGGTTCCATTCTTGAGCACGTGGAAATGATGACAAATGTGGGGGTGACTCAGTACAAGCTATTTCTGAATCTGAGGATTCTAATGAAATAGTTGAACCAAGGAGAAGTAAATGGCCTAGGACATCCAAGGACTTTGGAAGTGAGTTTCTCACTTACAATGTTCAGGATGATCCTGTAACTTTCAAACAAGCTATGGAATCTCCAGAAGCTATGTTTTGGAAAGAAGTTGTTAATGATGAAATCTAATCAATTCTCTCGAATGGAACTTGGGAATTTGTGGATTTTCCTCCTGGTTGTCCTGTAGTTGGATGTAAATAGATCTTTAAGAAGAAACTTAATGCAAAGGGATGATCAATAAGTATAAGACAAGGTTAGTTGCTAAGGGTTACACACAAAGGGAGGGAATAGATTATTTTGATACCTATTCCCCTATTTCCCGTATGACTAAATTTTGAGTGCTTATAGCATTGACTTCCATTTATAATCTTTGTATCCATCAGATGGATGTGAAGACTGCATTCTTACATGGTGATCTTTAGGAAGAGATATATATGGAACAATCCAAAGGATTTGTGGGTTGAGGGAATGAGTCCAAAGTGTGTAAACTTGTTAAGTCATTATATGGCTTGAAAGAATCCCCTAAGTAATGACATGAGAAGTTTGATTCTCTGATATTGTCTTTTAGCTTTATTTCTGATGAAATTTCTAAGTGTTTCTACTGCAAATCGTCAATAATGGATTCATTTTGTTATACTTATATGTCGATGATATCATGCTTTTTTGTTCTGATATGAAAGTAGTGAATGAAACAAAGACATTCTTGTGTATCAAGTTTGAGATGAAGGATATGGGAGTCACTAATTTGATTTTAGGGCTTAAAATAAAAAGGTCTACTAATGGTATAACTCTCTCTCTCTCTCAGTCTCACTATGTTGAGAAGATACTGGAGAGGTTTGAGTACACATCACGTAAACCTATTAAGACTCCATATAATTCATCCAAGGCCTTATTCAAGAATGAGACTGGGGTTCCAGTGTCTCAAATATGATACTCTCATATTATCAGAAGTTTGATGTATCATATGATCTGCATACATGCAAATATTGCATTTTCTGTGAGAAAGTTAAGTAGATACACCAGTTGTCTCGACAAGACCCATTGGGAAGCTCCTGATAGAGTTTTGAGGTATATCAAGGGAACTTGTTCCCTTGGGATGCATTATGGAAAATATCCTTGTGTAGTTGAAGTATATAGTGATGCAAGCTAGATTACCATCAACTTTGGGAGTAATGGTGTCTCAGGATATATATTCCTATTGAGAGGAGGAGATGTTTCCTAGAGGTCTAAGAAATAGACCATATTGTCTCGGACTACTTTTGAGGTAGAGTTGTGTGCCTTAGACAAAACTGGATTGGAAGTTGAATGGCTACATGGAAATATGTCCAATTTACCTATGGTAAAGAAGCCACTTTCTACAATTTTAGTTCACCATGATACCACTACAACTATTACTAAGATAAAGAGTTACAAGTACAATCAAATTTAGTGTAGACACATCCAAGTTAGACTCAAGTCTGTAAAGGAGTTAGTGTCAAATGGGGTCGTGGTTGTGGACTATGTCGGTACCAAAGAAAATACAGCTGATACTTTCACTAAAGGTCCTACTCTAGCCTTAGTGGAAAAATCCAGGTTGGAGATGGGACTCAAGCTCCTTATTATTCAGTCTTAGGACAGGATGTTAGCAGTACCTCCTTAGAGACTCTAACTAAATGATTGATGTTGTGTAGGCCACAACAGGAGAATTGAGTTATTCTCTAATATCAATCCTGACATAAATTTGTGTATGCATGGACTTAATGCATTGTTTACTTTTCTACCATATGTTTATTGTGTTGTTACCAACCTATACTATTGCACCCAAGTTTTAGGTTCAAGACTTTTGTTCACCTAGTTCCTGTGGGGGTCACAGTTGAATAACTCAAGTTGATTCAAACCAAAAGGTATCTGCCGAAAGCATGATATGGAGGACTGAATGGTAGAGAACACTACACATTGGACTTTGTGGGGGGTTGTTAGATATATGGCTGCTACAACCATGTATATAGCATGGGTTAAGCCCAATGTGGTACATCTAGTACATGTGAGAAAGGTAGTTTTGTGTCTAATACAAATGGGAAAGAAGTTTTATCCCACATTACTCACTCCTAAAACTTTTGTGGTCCTTATATGTAGGATCACATGTGATACTAGTGTCCAAAGGTCCTAGGAGAGGGTATGATCACCTCCTTGATGGATGTGTGACCATAACACATGCTCACGCACACACATGCATGTTCCATGCCACACCTCGCCTCACCGGGATGGGCCGGGCACAGGAACAAGTTCAGGCTTGTGGATTGTGGATTGTAGAGAATGTTTTCCGTCTTCTGTCTTCTTTTTGCACTAGGATACAACTACATAATTAATTATTAATTTAATTAATTGTTTCTTTACTAACGAATTTATTAATCCTCACCAGAAAGTGTCTCTTTAGGGATTTTTCGACAATATGTACAAGAGCGACTGAGTGGTCATGTCTTTACAGGAATAGGATTATTGGGCATGTAAGGCTATAAATATGCATCTGATCATTAGGGTTAAACACATCTTTCGAACAAATAACTGTCAGCGTTCACGTTTGTGTTTGGCAAACCCTACAACCAGAGTCTGCTGTTGCCATCGCTTCCACGGTGCTACGTGGAGATCTTATCCTTGACGTAGTGAGTTTGTTCATCCTCTCCCTTCTGAGATGCAACCTGTCTGGCGGAGGTTCCTACGGTCACTGGGGTGCACTGGTGGTGCAAGTCGTCTTCATCTGCATCGTTCATCATTAAAATGAACGAGACAATCTCTTCTTCAGGTCTGTGACTGGGTTGACTAGGAGAATGGCACTTATCCAAAAGGGTTGCAAGGCGCTGCTGTTTTTAAGTATATCATGTTCTTTTTCAATGAATGACCTAGTTTGATTCTTGACCTTATTTTTTGTTCTCTTACATTTTTTATTCTATGCTTTCTTATCTAGATTGGCCTAAACTATTGACCTAATTGCACCTGTCGTTGTTGCATGTAACGATGTAATTACAATTTAACAACAGATGATTGACACTTTAGTTTTGTTGATTGCAGATCATCATTGAATTTTAGGTCAAGGTCTTCTAGTTTCCTTCTTCATGGTTACCGAGGAGATAGCGTTATATAGTGTGTGGGAGATATGCTAAGGTTTTTGTGGGTTGCTGGTGATGAAGAGGATTGGGTTGGCATTTATTTGTCTACTAGATTGATGAGAGGTGGTGGTCAACAAGGTGACCACCATGGCATTTTTGTAAGGTGGGGAAGTGATTGTGAGGGAGGTGAGAGAAGGGATTATAGCCTCTTGGACCTTTTTGGTTGTTTAAAGGGTTGGGAGACAAAATCAAGAAAGATCGGATCAAAGTAAATGACTAAGGGGAGGGTAGGTTCGCCGTCACCCTTCTGTAATGCAACCATGGAGTCGTGAGAGTAGGGCATGTGAGGTTTAGGGATGGTCAGCCCTGCTTTGACCATTCAATATGTTGCATGTTGTTCATTTAATACCTTAATTTCATGACTTTAAGCATTTATATCTTATAAATCACTGATTCCTTTACCCTATAATTTTCACCCTGCTTTAAATTTGTCACATGTTAAATTCTAAAAATATTAATTTCCACATTGATGATGTTTGATGTGGCAAATAAATTAACTCCCTTAATTAATTCAAATGTAATTATTTGATAACCAAAATCATATTTTAGTATAATTCCAAAGTCAAGAATCCACATATGGGATGAATAGAGAAATATGAAGCAAATTTGCATTTTGGTGCTCAAATTTTAGGATAAGTCAGTGAAGTGTAAATATGAATGCAAATTTGGCAAAAGAGATTTTCAAACTGAGACAAATATGTATCATAGCTCAGAATTTATTTTGGTGCCAAAATTTGGTATGTTACAAGGAACTTGTGTTCACCAATTCTAGACAAAATGAAATCCTGACTTGAAGGTTGGATGTCTAGGTAATTATATTATATTGGGAAGGTTGAAATGACTAAATCCATGTTGGCATCTTTTAGTGTTTATTGGGTCTTCACTTTCTCATTCATATATCTATTTATAATGATATTGATAGACTCTACAAAGATTTTCTATGGGGTGGATCCAATCCTAGGAAAGGGTATCTCTTCCCAAGAACAAAGGTGGTATTTGTATAAGAAGAACTATTGATATGGTAAAGGCATGTATTGTTAAAAACATTTGGAATATTGCGTTGAAGAAATACTATCTATGGGGTGATGCATACGTGGGAGGTACATCAAGGGTGACTTTTTTTGGTGGGTTAAGAAACTTTTTGATTCTACATGGATGTGGAAGGAAATTCTTACATAGAGGGACATTATTCTATCTAAACTCTTGGTCAATTGAGGAGATGGCGGTTCGATTTTTTTTGGAGAGATCCATGGTAGGAAAAGGTTTATTCCTCAATGATGTCCTTGATAAAAGGGATATCATTAAGCTTGGAAAAGGTAACCTTGTCGAGATCAATTGCCTCATTGATGAAAGTCAATGGATTATTAGCAAACCAAGGCATATCAATAGAGTGGTTGAATATGTCAAATGTTGTTTTAGACTAGATTTCAATGGCTCTCCCAAACATTTAATGGATGGGCTTGAAGTGAGGAAAACTATAGACACTTGAAATGTTACGGGAACTAGGAAGCCAATTGTCTTGTAGGCTAATTGGTTTTGTAAATCTAATGTTCCCAATAGGTGCAAATTCCCGAACTGGTGGATTATCTTTGGGAAGATTTTGAATCATGATCACCTTTTAGTTTCCCCTCTCATTGTGACCTTTGTAAATATGTTGTAGAAAATATGGCTCATCTTATTCGTGAATGCCTCATTTCTATTTTGTATGGGATCTTGTTATCAGGTGCATTCCTCGTAGGTATACTAGAAAAGAAAACCATTTAATTATGGAGGAAAAATATTCTAATATTTTTTCTCTATTGGTCCTTTATTGGATCTGGTCTGAAAGATATGAAAGGATTAAGGAAGTAAAAGTGAACTAGGTTTGATTTAGAGATTGATTAAAGTTGATATATGTATTATGACATAATATTTGTTAAATTTTATGTTCTTTTTCTTTATAGTTCATGCATTGTAAAGAATAAGTAGTAAGGATATAATTTTATCTCTTTCATATAGGAGAAATAAAAGTGAACGATAAATAGGACACCGTATGCAATCTGCAATCTACATGCAATCTGTACAATTTTTTTATGCAAGTATAGAATGCTCTAGTGAAATGAAATGTAAATACAAATTTCTTCTATATCAATGGAAAATAAATAAAATGAGCATATTCTTCTTATCATGCCATGTAATGCAACAACAAGAATATAACAACAGACTAAACATGTTCATCATGTGGTGGTAAATTAAAATGATTGGAGGTAGATGAGATCACATGACTAAGAGATAATGTCTTTCCATCCATGATATGCCACTCTCCCATTATATTATGCAATAGGGTAACCTTAGATTCTATTTTCAAAATTTACATGAAAGCTCATGTTATTATTTGGTTGGTTTGGGCTCAATCATCATCATGAAACAAGACTTAGGGTTATGTTAGGTATCTCATTCGTTAAGTATGTCTTCAAGATAACTAGTCCAAATAATTACTCCTGTTAATGCACTCTTAAATATAGCAAAATTGGCTTAGAGATTACAATAATTTTTAATTTGATACCATTTCAAAATAAAGACTACTGCTAACATTTTCAAAAAATTATATCCACATCTACACTAGATAGACGTCGTGTAAAAACATAGCAAAAAACTAAAATTGAGATCTGAAACATGTGAAAAGTAACATAACTAAAGATGCAAGATAGAAAGCCATCACTTACCTCCCTAAAATTGAATTCGACAATGTCCTCAATGTAAAAAATCAAACTCAAAGGTGGAATGGGTGTACCAGAGCACATGTGTAAGGTGGAAAAAATGGTGGTTGGTGACAGGTCTGGATCTGATGGATAGGATGTGTCAGTGACATTTGGTGGTCAAGTGGGTAGGGTGGTGCTTAAGAATACCTTCCAAAGTTCCCTTGGTTGTAAAAAGGAACAAAGAGAGTATGACATAATCATCCACTCTCTTCAAGAAGGTGTAGATGTGCCTTTTATTGCAGAGAAGAAGGAACTGGTCGTTGATCACTTATTGACGAGTGAAGATATGCTCTTGGTTGCGGAATATTTGCTCTTGATAGATAGAGAATGGATCCATAGATTCCTACTGATGTTGTTCTCCTTCCTATATGGAATTGAGCATGGTGTACATGCTCTAAAAGTAATGGGGACTCTCTTGTGATGAGGGCACATATGTCAAAGAAGACATGCCATAATGACGATGAATGTGATGAGTTTCCTTCTCAAACCCACTGGTTAGCTTCTTACTCCATGGATTCCTCCTCCTCAATAAGCTCATCTTCATCTTCCCTCTCATCACCAAAAGGACAATGAAGGTGGTTTCCATCACAGAAGTCAAAGAGTGGATCATGAAGTGTCCTCTCACCCATAATTTATGAGGCATAGATCCTCGCTCTGTGTTTGGTGAAGAGTTTTGCAATTTTGAAATCATGAAGTCCAAATCCCATTTTTCTCAAGGGTTTGTAGATGAGAAAGGTCCACGCAAAGATAGTATGCAAGTGTGATGAGCTAGATCTTGAAGGAAGATTCCAATTTTCACTCTTTTCTACTCAGTGGGAATGGTCCAGAAAGAATGCGCCTAAGTTGACATTTTCTCTCCCTTGTGTGAGGAAGGCCCAGTGCATAGAAAGATAAGTTGATTGAACATTGACCTGTCCTTGCATAGATCTGGGGAACAATGTGCTTGTCAAGAGGTGACAAAGAAAATAGGAAAAGGGGTGGTCAATGTTGATGAAGGAGGAGAGATGCCAATTTATCTTTCCATTGTAAGGCTAGGATGTCATCTTGCCCCATGCAGAAGCATTGTTTTAAAGTTGTTCAGTTCGCACCGGTGGCCTTGATTGTCCCATCCATAGATGGCATTTAAGTCAGCTAGCATGTTGTGGTAAGAGATGTTATGGAGAGGAACTTGACCCATCCATCTTCTCACTCACCCTTGTAGGTGTGGTGCTCGATGAAGCACACCTTGAGGGAGGAAATCAAATTGAAGGTGATTTTTGCATATGTTTGCCAACCACTAATGAAGGGGTGGTCGATCATCACTATTTTCCATGCACACACCTAGCGAGGTGAGTTGTCTTGGGGGCAAGTTGATGAGGGACAATGGTGAAGAAGGATGCTTCTTAGTTGGGGTGCTTTCTTGCCATGAGATGAGATATATAGAGAAGGATCTCAGTGTAGATTGCCTCTCGATCATTAAAGATGCTTACTTGGAGTTTCTAGAAAGATACTTCTTAGAGAATTGGTTGCTTTGGTGTTGGAGATGATCTATGATTCGCCCCTACTTATATAGAGGATCATCAACCCACCAGTAAAAAATTGGTGCCACCGTCTTGGTACTTGGTGGTGACAACACCAACACCCATTTGTGTACCCTCAATATCTACTATTGGTATAAAACTATTAATGGCACTGACCCAAAAATAACCAAAGTTGGTGTACTGAAATAAGTAGTACTGAGATTAGTTGAAATCCTTTGATAGTTATTTGAATCTATTTGATGCATGTGTTTGTGGCCATTGGATGCTAGGTTACATGTTCCTCCTTCTTCCGGCTTGGTGCTACTGACCTCACGATCAATGCTATTCATATTTCTCTATGTAGATCTATTATAGTTAGATAAAAGGTACTCTGGGTAGTGTTGACTGGTGTCTCAATGCCAACAAGATTTTACTATGAAATTCTTGACAAAACTTGAAATGTCTCAGTGACACTTACAATGTTGTTGATGCCAATAAAATTACCCTATAAAATCCCTACACACTGAATACACCAGTCATGGAACCTTTCTTACTTGCATCAATACATATTAACCATCTACAAGATAACATGGACTTAGAAACTATGAGAACACAAAAACAAGATCTAATATAAAATCAAACAAATCTAAATCAATATACCAAAATAGTGGGTTTCCTCCAACCAGATTCCTTATTTTATGTCCTTGGCTTGATGCGATATTTACCTCTATAATAGGTTGTCTCAGGTGGTTGATGAAGAATGAGTTAGAAATCTTCATTCTACCTTTTCATCATCAATACCAAGCATCAAGTATCCTTATCCAACTGCTATGATGAAATCATCCATAGCTTGGAATGAACTTCCAAACAATAATTCAGATTCTCCTATTTGTTAAGTGTCCATAACCATGAAGTCAACTGGATAACATAATTTATTGACTGTTACTAGGGTATGTTAAAATATACCAATAGGCCTAACTATAGAATCATCAACCAACAGAATTTTCATGCATTTCTTAGTCAGATCAATCCATCATAGTTGCTTGAATGTTTTAAGTGGCATTAGATTTATGCTTGCCCCAGAATGACATACTACTTCTTTGAACTTATTGTTTCCTATAGAATAATGGATGTTGAAACAAACTAGATCTTTTTTCTTTTGTACTAGTCTTCCTTGAATCATTGCAATTGTGACCTCATTGACTTTCATAATGTTAAAAATTTGATCTTGCACTTCATGAAAATGTTTAGAAATTTCTAGAATTTGCCATCTTATTTCCCGACTTCATACTATTTAGGGAAGAAAGTGGTGTGAGTTTCACCATGTGTAAAGGTATAAATAGTTACTTTCTGAGTCTCCTCCCCTAATCTTGAACTCAAATTTCCACATGGTATATAAGGATCTAGTGTGACCGTCACATTCTACACTGGGCTCTCTTCTTTAGTTGATGTAGTTTGCATGGCTAGACCATCATGTGGCTGCTCCTTCTCGCTATAGATAAAAATGGACTTTTCTTGATGATGATTGTGTGGATGACATGTATTTCTTAGGAAACTAATATTGGTCGATTTTATAGATCTAAGTGCTAGTATATAGCTGATATATCAATGTCTCTAGGTTCCTTATTTGATTTCCTTGATTTTGCTACTTCTTCTGTGTTTGAACATAATTCACCTCAACTATAGTCATGAACTCCCAAATAAATCTTCCAATATAACTAGATGGGTTGACCCTCTTTTCTACTAGTTTTTTTGAGAACTATATTATTGTTTTTGCTATTGTGGAGGTGCCTTCTCCTATGATGGATGTTGTTGGAAATTTGTGGGATCCTTCGAAGAAAATTTTGGATTGATGTGCCATGTGTATTGATCATGCCTTCTCTTGGTAGGTTGGAGCATATACATACACTTCTTCTCATTATACTCATATTAGTTAGATTTCCTTGCTCCCAATTATTTAAAACTAGATCATCTATGATTTGAGCTTGTTTACTTGTCGGGCCTCCTTCACATTCTTTGTTGAGCTTGTGGTTTCATGCTCCTCACTTGAAGACTATTTTCTAGCCATATTCATTATATTTCCTGTCATTTCTTGGCCATGTCATTGAAGAAAAATCTTTCCCTCAACTTATTAAGTGTGGTTCTCTCCCATTTGTAGGCCATACTAAAATCTTTTACCTTGGTCAAAGAGATCAATTCTATGGTGCGGAGCCTTTTTGAGCATGCTTGGTAATGTTCCCATGCCTCAAAATATGAATCATCAGACTATTTCTTGATGTTTGGAATCTTTCCTACAAGTTGTGTAGTCTTTTTTGGAGGGCAGTAGCTCTAAAATGTCTATCTTATAATTTCATGTCTCAATATATTCTAGATCTAAATGTATGAATCATGTTATCATCCTGTTCATAAGAGATAATGGATAAAACTTCAAATAAATGACAGTTGGAGACTCCCTATTGATCTTTAGAGTATTAGAGACTATCACAAAGATATTCATGTGTAGATGGTGTGTCCATGGAATGCCTAAGACTTCATAAAACCCACCATGCTTTGTTCTATATTGTAGATACCAACATTCACATCATGTCACATAATCACCCCCCATTTTTCAATGGTGGAGTAAGATTTAATTCTTTCCCAGACTGTTTGCTCCTCATCTACCCCTACATGGTCATCGTCAGCCCTGTAATTAAAAATTTAAGGCTATTCAGGTTCAACCTCTAGTTCTTTTATGTCTACCTGAGGTTCCTCTTAATTCTCAAGTTGTACTCCTTGTGTTGGTGCTGGTGGTGGCAATGACGAGTTTGAACTTACGTACTTAGTGGTATGAGTGTGGACCATAAACTACTACCCAACACAAAGGAAACATGTGAGAATCACAAGGTACTATAATTTGAGAACAAAGAAATTGCAATAGTCAGTGACCAAAAAGAAAGAAAAAAATTAAAAAGTAGCCTAGAGTGACTGGTCTTAGATCTCACAGTGTTAGTGCTGCCAATTTCCTGATGACAACAACAAAAACTTAATGCATGCTTAACGTGCATGTAAAACACAAGTGAATGTGTCAAACGAATATCTAAATTTGAGTTCCATGTGTCAAACTTAAGCAAATGGGAGACTATAAACTACTACTAATCAAGACTAAATCATCTATCCTAATGAAGAAGATTGACTTGATTGGTTGTAAATTAAAAACTAAAATTTACAATAGAATAAGAAAGTTGTTTTCAATCTGACAGATGGATTCTCTAGTATAATTAGTGTCACCACGCTGCAATTCATACTCAATTGTATTCTAACCTAAAAAAATCATATTTTCTTGAAAAGAAATAAGTATATGTAATTTGCATTACCCATTTCTGCAATGTAAAACACTATTTACTCCAGTCAAAATCCCTGCTTTTTCAATGTTCAAGTAAAAGACTACATGATGAATGATCTCTCTCTAGATACTTAATTTCACAATTATTAGCCCACTTTTAGAGTTTATTACTTATTGTGCTATAGATAATTTTCCTAACACTTGATCTCTCTTCCGAAGTGCTAATGCATCTGAAGAATGCAAAAGGTGATCAACCATGAACATAAAAAATAAAGCACATTATCAATAAGATTCTAAGAAATGAGTTTTATTTCTTGATAGAAACCATAATGTGCAAAATTAATATTGGTCTATTTTGGGTCCTAGAGAAGAGGGTATTATCTCTACATATTGAACATAGTATCATAGAAAACTCTGAAGAAGAAGAAGACAATTACAAAAATAACTAGATGAACTGAGGAACTATGAATAGTGATAATCCCCTATGAAAATGGGTGTGAATGGACGATGTTTCAATTGCCAAATCATTCTGAGAGGGTGACCATATTATCATTTCTCCACATTTCTATCTTTTCTCCTATACTCCTTCTATTCTATGGTTGGCTATGTAATGCTTCGTTTGTTGTTGATGATGGTTGCCATGAATTGGGTTTTATAGAACCCTAAGTCACCAATAAAAGATTCACAATGTCACTTTTAGGAAACATCATCGTCTTTCGTAATTTTACATCGGTGGTACCAACATAGTTGTTGTCATCGACTTCTCTATACCCTTATCTGATCAGAAGAGAATCCATACCATTGGAAGGAGTGTCGGTGGCACGGATTTCTTACTATGATTCTTGGGGCGCCTTCTCGATGACACTGAGATGGATCTCAATGTTATCTACTTTCTTCTATAATTTCCTATTGCTGATGCATCTCGATGGTACCTAGATGGTTCTCGATGGCACTGTCTTTTGTTGACTGTATGCAATGAACCTGAAATGTAAAACACATTAATTGGGTTGAGATATAAAATGAGAATTTCATACAAATATATAATATTGATGCATAAGAGTCTGACAGGCTAGTTTTGAGTAATATGAGTAGGAAAACATATCTTTGAGAATGAATATCATGGGAAATCCATAATATAGCCTATTAAGTAATGTCTAATTTGTGTCCATCAACAATCCATTGTATATGGCATGACTTTGAAATTCTTCAATAGTTTTGACTTTCAAATTCTTACCACAATTCCTATAGGGGAAATCAAATTTATCTTCAGGCCGTCTATTATGTTTCTCAGTAATTTCATAAACTATTTAAGACATGTTGTAAACTCTAAACTACAATGATTTTAAATGGACATCCAACTTCAATCCATTCTCTAATCATAGGGAAAATTAAGGCAACTAAGCATTATATCTAGGTGGGTAAATTTAGATTAAAATCTATGTTTGAATTGAGATAAAAAAATATTCATTTTATATGAATGTGTACCATTTATTTCATTCTTCAACACTTAATCTCACTAATAAGTTTAGAATATTGACAACATCTCCCCTTAGTTATCCAAGTACACTGATGTAAATGGGTAAATACCCACCTATATATGTACTAAGAGAACAAATGGGAAAATCACAGTTGAAATTTTCTTACAAAACAAACACACATTATACAATTACATCCTAGCTGAGATTAAATGTTAGAGAATAGTCCTAAATTTGGGAAATAAAATAAATTAATGATTATCAAATGCTTATATAATTTAGGTTGAACACATATGATTTAAGTCTAAATTAAGTTAATTTGGGTTAGTTTATGTCAAATGTACTGAGTACATGGTTTTTATCATTTATCCATTTACAAACAAATACACATCAAGAGATAAAAAAATTTGAACGAACCCTATCTAAATTTCATTTTGACAATATATATATATATACATATAAATACATGTATAAATGTGTGAATATTTTCTAGTTAGATAGACAAGGAATATATTATTCAATAACAAACCAAACAAGTAGGAATTTTAGGTTTCTACATCAAAATCATAAAAAATGCAAATATATCATCATTGATCAAGTCTTATATATGCATTTTCTATAGACTACAAAACACCAATACAAGATAGTACCGAGCTAAACTAGTCAAAATAGGAAAAAGAGAAGAAGTACCTAAGTTGAAAATGTCTGATGAGAGAAAGGTGAATAGAAATGGTGGTGGTTAATGAGAGAAAAGAGAATAGTAATATAAACAGTCGAAGAGAGAAGAAGAAGAAAAACAATAGAGCAGGGTTCCATGGAGGCCATGTAGTTGGTTCCACGAAAACAAAGAAAGTAGAGGCCATACAAAAAATAGAACATTGTCCAGAAGGAAAGATAGAGGTGGAAGTAGCGATAGTGATAGTAGAATAGGGAATGTCAGCTGGCTTAGGAAATAGGAGGGAGAGCAGCAGTGAGCACAGGAACAAGAACAACAAAAATGTATGTATGTGGGTCTGGAAGAGGAATGGAAGGATGTCTTTTTACTACGATGATTAAGTTAGAAAATAGTGTTGATTATAATATAGAAGTTAATTCTACAGTAAATAATATCCATGTCTTCATTGTGGAGTTAGTTATAAATAAAAAACTTATGTTGTAATTTATACCTATGGCCTTGATTATGAGTGATAAAATGTTGTTACAAAAAGTGAAACTTGGGTATTTCTCTATCCACTATAGCATCACTTTTAGTGAGAAAGCAATGCAAAAAATACATTTAGAATTAGAGGGAAATATATTTTTTTGTAGTTTATTATATTCCTATAGTGTCAGTCTCATTTGAAATTGATGTTGTTCATGATGCAAAAGTTGGTGGAGAATTAAATTTCACTTACTATTTTTAGCATTAGTTTTTGTAAAGGTTACTAACACTACATGATAAGAGATACCCAAGTTTAGTCTGTAGCAACAAGTATCAATCTCCATTTGTGCTTTTAAACATCAAGCCAACATTTTCACTTATAAGGTCGATGTTTTCATCTATAACTATGTTGTCCTAAGAAGTGGTATGGGCCAAAAATGTACTTGGCATAAATCTTCACTACCTTATGCAATTCCCAAAGTAATTGTTTAGATTTTATGAAGGAGAAAAAGGTTAAGACAATGTGAGAAAAGTACCATTTATATGTATATGTATATATGCATATTAGTTAATCTTGAGAAAATTGGATAGAAGGAAGAGCCATTCATCATTGAATCACAGATGAAGAAATTATTCCATATCGATTACCCAATTAGTGAAAACATGCATGTCATGTATGAATCTCAAGGAGTAAAACGTAGTGGAGTAGAAATATTTCATAGCATCCTTTAAGTAGGATCCATCTAATGCAACAAAACCTACTTGTTTACAAGTTTATACCTTATCATGTAAGAGGTTATGATAGATCAACTTGTAATTCTTGGTGTCAGTATAGACCCTCCAATGTAATCCTCACTTAAATTTCACTAGCTCAGCAATTAGAACTCCTTTCTAGGGTTTCTACAACTCTAGGAGTTGCCTCCAAAGAAAGCTATTCTTTGTAGGCTAATCACATCGATCTTTCAGTGAATTTAGGTAGGGGCTCATCGGAATATATTGGAGATTAGCACATATCACAAGATGACAATGTCATCTCTATTGACCTAGAATTTACCATGAATTCAACTTTGGTGGATCGCATTAATCCACCATACATGTGTGTTGTGCATCACACTAATCTTTTGCCTTGGGATGCAATCCCTAGGCGGTAGATTGTGTCATTCCATCAAGCTGGCCTTCTCCTTAGTTTTCGTGCTTGGATAATCATGTTGTTTATTCATCCACACCTATGGTGGATGGAGTAATTCCTCTATCACCTCGATTTGCATGCCGTCAGTGAATATATTCATCTGAAATGAATCTATTGTGGAAACTCATCTCTACAATATCCAAGAAAGTGCTTGAAGATGGCTAGAGTTGCGAGTTTCTTCCTATCCCTTTTTATCTCTCAAAGTTTCTCTTAGGGTTTCACAAACCTTGGAGGAAACAATGAGATAATATGAGTGTGTGAACCGAAGGCCTCCTCTCATATCGTATTTGTAGAGGAGTGGAGAGTCATGGTTTCTTAAACCCTATTTGGATAGGTTGTGGACTCCCTAACTTATCAAAACTTATTTCTTAAGTCTGGGTTCATATTTCCTTTTGGTCCTTGAAACTTACTTTCAGGTCCCTGACAAAGTTTACTTCAACCTCTATGCATGATCCCTTATAGGAACCATACTACATTGGAAATGGATTCACTAATCAATTTTTATGATCCATAAGAAAAGAGTAGTGTCTAGCTATAGGTTAATACTACCTAAGTATTAGGATTAGTCGAGCAAGATTAAACCAACAATGACTAGTGCTACCATGTTGTATAATACTTCTTTTGTATACATTCAAATTGAACTAGAGGCATGGGCACATCATCATCATTCCTTTTAATCTAAGCTGCTGATATCCAAATAGACTAGCATGATATGTATGAGCCCAATATCATATACTAGCTCACATGAGTGTGACCTTGCATCTATCTAGTCTCACTTACCAAGAGCTTGGATATCACACCTGTTATATAGGATAGAAAAATTCCTTGTACCTCACTCACAATGCGCAAAATCATTCTCATCACACACAACCACTACCTTTATGGAAACCTTCTTCAAGATCATAGTGGGTAGTGTCAAAGCATGATGATTGTCATATCACCATAGTAGTGACTTCGGGTTGAAGGACCACAACACCACTGTCACATTTGAGAGGATATAATAGTTCATGAATCACTCTCTAGGTGTTTCTGACTAGTACACTTGTTCTCTAACATGTACCTATGTGTCTAACTTGGTTCTACTACCTATGACCTACAAAACATGGTAACTAGTCACCACACATACTAGTCTCACATGTATTGTTCTTGTTGAATCCACAATAAGTACTTGAATAGGGACATATTAAGAATGTTGTTCTTACCATCCATTAGGATCACTTGTTCATGTCACATACTTGGAATTCCATGGCTTTGAACCAATCATTCTAAGGACATTTATTATGTACAATAATATTACAATAATTTAATGTGAAATAATAATTTGGAATTGCCTTCATTAATCAAATCAAAAGTACAAATTTCCCTATATCCATCATCTAATAAATGGATTCTAGGGCATACACACCAACATTGTTCGCACTTAAACTAAAGCTAATCACTCATGTATCTTTTACCAAGTGATATAGCATGACCATAATGCTTATCCTGTGATAGTGCCTTATTCTAGGAATCAACAAACTTGATATCTGATGCTATCTTGTAGATCTTCTCATCTTGACAGGATTTTACCGTGCGTATAATGCAAGTGCACGTGTCAATGTAATATAGGCCTTGTGAGGCCTGAGTCAAACTCAGAGAAATAGAATTCTCGGTAGACTACTACTAACTACTCACGATCAGCTAAACTGGTTTTAAAAGTTTGAGAATCGTTTTGAAAAAGAAAAATAAAACAAAAGAAAATAGAATGATCGATTAAATGGTTGGTTTAATCAATTTCAATGGAATCTTTAGGATTGCGGTTTCACCGCGGGTTCTCGTTGCACTACGTTTTACACAATTATCATGAAATGTCTCCTAATTTGGGTAGTGGCCTGGAATTAGAATTTCTCGCTTCCATGATATAATTCACTACATTAACCTAAGTTGGTTCGACATCAGTAGTAACCTATGCTTTAGATAAGGTGCATGAAATTTAGGTCTAAAGGTTCCCACCATTAATCGTACATCACCTTTTCCAAGGAATTTATTAACTAATGTGATTAGCGTTTCTTTTCAACAGTTAATTCTTCATCAAAAGCAATTAAAGGTATTGGATTATCATAATAGTGATCAAGCACAATGATATAATAGAGAAAGCGATAGCATACCATGAATTTTAGAGACAAATTATGATAAACTATGTTGAAATTGTCATACAACGATCACGCGGGCTACTTCCGGTCCTAAAGACAAAGGGGATTAGCCCCGCATGTTCATCTCAGTAGAAAACAAGGTGAAGGAAAGAGGAAACATGGAGAAAACGTGGATAGATGTGAAGTAACCCCTGAACAGAGAAGATCCGGGCATTCCTCGGTGTGGGATGAACATTCTACAACCTTCCAGTGATGGAAAACTCCTTCTACAGCCTCTAAAACAATCAGTGCATAGCTCTGGCTCCGTTCTTCCTCTTCTCTTCTCCTCGAGACTTGTGCAGTGGCTAATGACATGATAGATGGCTTAGAGCCACTATTTTCAGGTGTAAGCACCACTTTAGGCCGCCAAAACATCACCACCATATGATTAGACTCGAGTTGTAGATTAACCTGATCTGACGACGTCGATTCCATCGATGCGGGTCGATGGTATCGACCCACCCGGATACCGGCGGTCCTCTACTTTTCTGGGTTTGCTCTGACATGATCTCAATACCATCGACTTCTAGGTCGATGGTATCGACACCTTAGGTGTCACTTTTATGTGGAAACCGACGCTTAATCTAATTCTACTGAGACGGAGTCGATAGTATCGACTATTTGGTCGATTGTATCAACTTGTTGAAATCTGACTCGCTGAAGCTATCTCGCTACCATCGATTTCTAGGTCGATTGTATCGACTCATTCTGCTCTTTTGCGACTACCTCTCTGTGGCCCTATCGATACTATCAATAGTCGTCGATGGTATCGACAACTGTATATATCTGTTTTGCCTAAAAATCAAAGATAAACTCGAATCAACTTTGATAACTTTGGTAAATATGATCATTCATACCAAATGAGATAAAACAAGGTAAATTTGATGCATAATGAGATTATAGGCTGAAGGAACTAAATCATGCAATATTAACCATGAAAATGACCAATAATCACATAAAACACATATGAAACTAGCCTATAAAAGTGACTCAAAATCCTCACATCAAACTCCCCTAAGCTAGATATTTGCTCGTCCTCGAGCACAAAACTGTAGAATAGAATTGCGAGGGTCAACTAAAGAACATACTAGCATAAACGACATCACTGTATGATTCCCACTTGACATGCACATGCCGACCCTCACTGATCACAGAACGGTAACTACCCTAAAGGTGACAATGATCGTCCAGAAGAGATATCCACCCCAAGATCAATGAACACCATCAAATAAGGCAGTTAATATAATAAAATCCTCCGCTTCAGGCTTGGTGCATATCATGATCTCCTATCTACATTGCTCATATCCTAACTACCATCTACATGGAAGCAGATCTCCTGATATACAAGAATGAGGAGATAATCATGGGTGTCCTACTATTTTGAGCAACGGGTGAATGGAATGAGTGGTTGTAGAAGAAAAAGAAGCACATAACAATCAATCATGCAATACAAAAATTAATGACCTATCATGATACAAAATGCAAATGAAATGTCCTAATGCTACATTTTTGGTGGAATGATGCATGTACTATCATTCCGTCTCAAGGTGAGATGGAATATCTAAGAAAACTACACCATGTACTTATTCTTCTTAATTCTCAGGTGAGAACATGTTCCTTTCTCCCTCTTCTTCTTTATTATTTCTCAAATCTTTTTTTCTTCTTTTTCTTCTTTTTTTCCAATTTTTTTAAAGCCCTCATTTTCATAAATGACAATGAGTTATTTGTTGGGCATTCTTCCTTTTACATAACTTGTACATTTGATGCATTCTTTTTGGATGGTATGGAACAAGTTCAACACCTTTAATATTTTTAGAAAAACATAAGACACATGATGTACTGTATGCTCAAAAGATACAAATGCAACTACATAATGTCAATTATGCAACTACTATGACATGCACATAAAGATAATGTGTATGTATAACTATTCTCTACTTTTCATTTTTTTTAAAGGAATTTGCAAAAATGACTGTAATGCAAGACCTACCCACATGGAATGCAGCCAAAGAGTGAATTATAGTAATGTGCTCCCAGTTCTTATGGTGGAGTGTGAATGACATTGTGGTGGATAGATCACAAGACTAATTGACAGAACCATCGAAAGATATTATATGCCCCTCCTTACCGACTTGTGTACCACTAAATCAAGGGGTTTCTCTCTCTCACTTATGATTAAGGTCTCGTTACCATTTGGCCAGTTTAGGCTCAACATCCAAAACCGTCCACATTTCTTGAATCATCTGGATGTACAATTATGATCATATGTTTTAAAGTTGACCTACCCAATTGTTTTCATAAGTTAAGTGTTCAATTTCAAACAAAGCAAGCTTACAATTACTTGAATTTTTTTTCAAATTAATGCTCAAATTTAAACTTTCACCATATGAAAACAAGAGATGACACACATTTAAAATTAGACATCCACGGATTACACTAGATAGATGTGGATCCTTGAAAGATGTAAACAATAAAAACTAGAAAATACTAAAACAAAAGAAGATAAAAATAAAGACTAAGATAGAAACTGTTCCATATCCCCCCAAGCTTGAATTCAACTATGGCCTCATAGCAAAAAACAACCTTAGAAGGTGGAACAGTGATACCCTTCTATTGTTGTGGTGGTGGAAATGGCGGGTACTGCTGGGTATGGGGGTCCCACTCAGGATATTTCCCCTGAAAGCTTGGATCATAAGTCGACATGGGCGGTGGTTGTAGATACCCTCTAAAGTAGTCACGGCTCCAATAATGATCGTAGAACGGCTGTTGTTGTTGCTCGATCCTCCCCAACCGGTCGTAGACCTACTTTTGGTTGGCGAACAACTGACGTTCATTCTCAAAAATCACCTGCTTATTCACATACAACTTGTTGGCCGTGTCCTGTATATCTGCAAAGGATGCGGTATGTAGTTTTTGTGTCTCCTGAATGCCTTACAGCATGGCATACATTCCCTGCATCAAAAAGGCATCCTCTCCTCCCTGAGAGGTCTGTGGTGGCGGAGGCTGCGAGGATGATGATGCACCCAGATAGAAGCATGGTTTCTTTCTCAGTACCACTCATGTCCAAAGATGAGTATCAGTCTCCTCTTCCTCCTCATGCTCGTCATCGACATCATTGTCATTATCCTCCTCGTCTTCTACTCTTTCAGAGTCATTGATGGCAATAATGGGCCACCTGAAATGCTGGGCCCCCTGAATGTTGAAGACAGGATCAGGGAGCGCATACTCCTGATATTCTTTGTTGACATGGCAGTGCGCATAGACCACACCATCACGAACTGTCAACAAATTAGATTGATATAGATGATGGAGAATGACGAAGCTCTTACTTACCAGGGGAGGCATTGAAGAAAGATCTAGTCCGAGATAGAGGGCTAGAGGAGTGATGAGTCCCCCAAAATGAATTGGGGCTCGCCTGGTGCTCCTCTTCACAACCATCACACGCGTTAAGAAAAACACGCCCCAATTAAGCTTGCCCCTTGTCAGTAGATTGTACAGGAAAAAGAGATCGGTCTCTCGAAATTTTCTCAGCGACAGATCGCCTCGAGCAAAGAAAGTGATACAAAGCATGCGGTGGAGGACCCATACAAAAGGATGCTCGAAATCAACAACCATGACATCACTACTACAGAAATAGCATTCAGTGTCGCTTTTCTGGGCGTCGGTTATTAAGGAACACGGACGCCTTATATTAAAGGCGTCGGTTATTTAGAAGAACCGACGTCTATATTCAAAGACCAGCCAAACACAGGTACCGCTTTGTATATAGCGTCGGTTGTTTATACAAAACCGACGCATAATGTCATCCAATTTTCGAGCGAAAAAAATAATGTCACTTTCGGCGTCGAGTCTGTAGTTAAAACACCGACGCTTATGTGCGATGGAAATTTGCGCGAAAAGTGTCCTTTTCCGCGTCGGTCGTCCTTTAATCACCGACGCTGAAGGTGGTTCCCGCCAAACATTTTCACGAAAATATCGTCCAAATGGACGTCGGATGTTGCGAACGACCGACGGTAAAGCTGTTTAGGCGTCGGTTTTTGTAAACAACCGACGCTTTTTGGGAACTTCATAACCTTCGATCGCCCGACTCTTCCCCTTTCTTATGTTTCATTGCTACCCTATTTCCCTATTGCGGCGATTTCTCCGGCGATTTCTCTGCTGCTGGTACTAGTTTTTCTCCGGCGCTTCTCTCCGGCGCTTCTCTCCGGTGCCCCATCTCCGGCGTCCCCTCTCCAGCGCCCCTCTCCGACGCGTTTCTTCTCTGGCACCCCTGCTGCCCGCCCTGCTGCTCCAACCGCCTGCGCCGCCGCCACGCCTGACAACCGGCGCCGCCGCAACGCCTGGTGCCCACCTGCCTGCCACGCCTGAGAACTGGCGCCGCCGTACCCCCTTCTCCTTCTCCTCCGCCTGGCCGCTGCCTGCCTGCCACCGCCTGGCCGCCTGCCTGCCTGCTGCGGCTGACGCTCCTGCTCGTCGGAGTCACTGCCGCTGGTTCTGGAGCTCGTCGGCCGCCACCCACGTACTCAACCAGCTCGACCTCACCCTACTCTTCTTGCCCAGGTACCTGCAGACCTACCCAGGCGCGAAATTGGTTCTTTATGTGCTGACCTAATCTGCTTGCCTAATCTACTTGCACGAAATTGGCTCCCTACTCTGCTTGCTTAATGTGCCTAATCTGCTTTAAGTGGTCCTAATATCATAACATGATAGTTTTATTATATGATTTGTGGCACTTTAGGGTGTATATACATGCAAATTATATAAGTGATAGATGTTGGATGTTTGTCAAGGTTTCTTGAAGATTGAATAAGTGATAGATGCTGGATGTTTATTTATTTCATCTATCCATGTTGCCTATAGTTTATAACATTGCATTGTGAATTATTGCATGTTTGAAACTATGAAATTCTTGATTTATTAGATGATATTCAAGAAAACCCTAGTTTGATGAGCATGTTGTTAATCATGTTAATTATGATTCTTCTATATATTCTGATGTCATTATATAATTATGTGATCCCAACATATTAAATTGAATTAGAATGATTTCATGAATTATAGGGTTTATATAAGAATGACAACACATGTATTTGTTGGCCTAGAAACCCGTCCAAGATTTACTCAGTAGGAGTAAATCTTGGATAGTCCCCAGTTTGGGACTGTTCTTGAACACCTAATCTCACTTAGGATGTAAGTGTATAATGTGTATTGGGTTGTCGAGAAAATTTCGGTAGCATTTCCCCGTTTGTTCTCTAAGTACATATGTACTTAGAGAACAACGGGGAAATGCTGCCGAAATTTTCTTGAAAACCAAATACACATTATACACTTACATCCTAAGTGAGATTAGGTGTTCAAGGATGGTATAGGTGGTACACATTTATTATATATAAGATTGACATCAAATGTGTTTGTTGGCCTAGAAACCCGTCCAAGATTGACTAATATATACTTGTTTCCTAATATATACTTGTTTAAAAGGTTAACTGATGTTATACAACGTTATATGTACTTGTTTAAAAGGTTAACTGATGTTAACATCGTTATATGTACTTACACTTTGTTAATACTAATATTGTGCAGTCTCTGTCTTCCCATAACAATGACTATGAATTGGGCCTCTATGTCAATGTTAACGTTCCCTATTGAAGAACAATTGGACATCATCCTAGATGATCGTTCCTTAAACCAATTGGTCATACCCAAACATTGGCGTTTTCTAAAAGGAAGACACTACATGCCTGGTAAAGTGACCCTAACTTTTGGAAATTATTCACATGTAATCGAGGTTGAGTATGATTTGGCGGGAAATCTTGTATCAAAATCCAGTTGGCGTGATTGGATTGGAGAGCTGTATCTGGTCCGTTGGAATAGGCTTTTTATCCGTCCAGTTGGCGATAATTCCATCAAAGTTTGGATAACCAACAACAACTGTGAGACCCCCGATCATCTTCTGCGGTATGAGCGCACGGCGTCGGATATCATCTATGAGGAATCGGAATCTGAATCTGAGGCGTGATTGGATTGGAGAGCTTCGTGACACAGCTTCATCATCAAAAAGGAGTTATTGATGCATGCGGGACCATGTTGGTGTAGTATTTAGTTGTCTATCTATCTAGACTTGTCTGTATTAATAGTTTTTTTAATTATGCGCATGTTTAGGGGTACACCAACCCCTTTGTTTAGTTATTGTTATAACTAAAGTGTGTGTTCCCATGAATGGAACTGTAAGTTGCTACATGAATGCTTATAACTGAAGTGTGTGTTCCCATGAATGTTCCCATTTACATGATTACACTACTATTTTCTCATATTGTCTTGCATCAAAAAAAAATTCTTTTATTGTTTAGTCTATTTTAATACGACATACTTGCTTATATCTTTCTTAATGATGAACTGTAATACGACATACTTGCTTATATACTTGTTTCCTAATATATACTTGCTTTCCTAATATATACTTGCTTTCTCTGATCATAGAATGGATAGATCATGGATGTCCATTCGTAATCGTTGCACCCCAGAGTTTATATCTGGTCTTGATCAGTTTATTAGATTTGCCGAGGAACATAGGAAAAAACCTACAGATAGGTTCTACTGTCCATGTAGGCATTGCGGTAACAACTTGAAACTCAACACTGGTGAGGAAATCAAAAGTCATGTCATGTGCAACGGGATTGTACAAGGCTATACAGAATGGCACTGGCATGGAGAGATTTCAAAATCGAATCCAGTAGATGTCAATAGCAGTGCTTGGGTGGAAGAAGAAATTGCCTCCGATGATGTAAATGTGAACGAACCAGTTCCAGCAGACATTGTTGATGCGATGCTGGATAGTTGTAGGGTAGAGCACACCGATCCACCTCCTATCTTTACAAACATTGTGCATGATGCTGAGATACCGTTATACACAGGCTGTGCTAAGTTTATGAAGCTTAGCGCTGTGCTGAGATTGTATAAGTTGAAAGCTAACAATAGATGGAGCGACAAAAGCTTCACTGAATTGTTGACTTTGTTGAAAGAAATTCTTCCTGAAGGAAACGAGCTGCCAATCTCAACATACCAGGTAAAGAAAATGTTGTGCCCAATGGGAATGGAGGCCAAAAAGATACACGCATGCCTGAATGATTGTGTATTATTTCAAAAGGACTATGTAGATTTGAAAGATTGTCCAAAATGTGGTGCGTCACGATATAAATTGACGACTTCGGGGGAGTCCAAAACTGGTTCTCCTGCCAAGGTGTTGTGGTATCTACCTATAACATCACAGTTTCAACGCTTGTTTGCAAATCCGAAAGATGCGAAGAATTTGAGGTGGCATGCATATGTTAAGAAAAATAAAGATGGGATCCTACGACATGCGTCTGATTCCCCACAGTGGAAGAAGATTGATGTATTGTTCCCTGAATTTGGTGAAGAAGTCAGGAATCTAAGACTTGGGCTTTGTACAGACGGGATGAATCTGTACGGGACATTGAGAAGCCAACATAGCACTTGGCCAGTCATGCTTGTTATATACAATCTTCCTCCCTGGCTGTGTATGAAAAATAAGTACGTTATGTTGTCATTGTTGATATCGGGCCCTAAACAACCCGAAAATGATATCGATGTTTATCTTGAACCTTTGATTGATGACTTAAAGAAACTTTGGGCTGAAGGTGTGATGACCTATGATGCTTCAGCAAGAGAGACATTTCGTTTGCATGCTATGTTGTTTTGCACTATTAATGACTTTCCGGCATATGGGAATTTGTCTGGATATAGTGTCAAAGGAGCTAAAGCGTGTCCTATATGTGAAGAAAACACTGATTCAATAAGACTAAAATATGGCGGCAAGACTGTATATCTTGGTCATCGAAGGTTTCTTTCAAAATTCCATCCGTATCGTAGGAAGCGCAAAGCATTCAATGGATGGAATGATGAACGGAGTGCACCTAAACCTATACCAGGGGATGTTGTTTATGAAAGAGTAAAAGACATTGTCAATGAATTTGGTAAGAAATCACAATGTAGTATGGCCACACGGAGTGACAATTCTTCATTAAAAAAGAAGTCAATATTTTGGGATCTTCCTTATTGGAGTTCTTTGTCAGTCAGGCATTGTATCGATGTAATGCACGTTGAGAAAAATGTCCGTGATAGCATCATTGGTACTCTATTAAATATACCAGGTAAGACTAAAGATGGGATAAAATCCAGACTGGACCTACGTGAAATGGGAATAAGGTCAGAATTAACAGAATTACGTGAAATGGGTAATAAAAGAACATACTTACCTCCCGCTTGTTACACGTTGTCTAGAAAGGAGAAGAAAACTTTTTGTGAATGCTTGGTAAATGTTAAGGTGCCACATGGTTACTCATCCAACATCCGTAGATTGGTATCAATGAAAGATCTGAAGTTGATAGGTCTTAAATCTCATGATTGTCACACTCTAATGCAACAAATATTGCCCGTGGCAATTCGATCTATATTGCCGAAGCATGTAAGGTTTGCAATTACCAGACTTTGTTTCTTTTTCAACAGTCTATGCAGCAAAGTTATTGACCCTGATACTCTCGATAATTTGCAAAGAGAAGTGGTTGTTACCCTATGTCAGCTTGAGATGTATTTCCCTCCTTCGTTCTTTGATATCAGGGTACATCTTGTTGTCCACTTGACTAGGGAAGTGAAAATCTTGGGACCGATTTTATTGCATTGGATGTATCCCTTTGAACGATACATGAGCGTTTTTAAAGGTGATGTTCGAAACCGTTATCGTCCTGAAGGGAGTATTATTGAAGGTTATGTGGCGAGAGAGGTTATGGATTTCTGCAATGACTTTCTCAGTGGTAATGACACTCCTGATAATGACAAGAATATTGAGGAGGGCAAAGGAATTTTGGGATCACGGGTGAAAGTAATCAGCCGTGAGCAGTTGGAACAAGCTCACTTGTATATTTTACATAATATGGACGAAGTGAGTGTTTATATCGAGGAACATACCAATTTCATAAAGAGACAACATCCTCAAGCAAGTTCAATGGGGCTTGCTAGAGAGCATAATAAGACTTTTACTAAGTGGTTTGAAGATAAAGTCTTACATCAACTATCTCAAACACCAAATGATATTACAGAAACTATGAAATGTCTCGCCTTTAAACCAAAACCGAATGTTATGTCTTATGAAGGGTTTGACATTAATAGATTCACATATTACACAAAGTGCCAAGATGATAAGAGTGTCGTCCAAAATAGTGGGGTCACTCTTCAAGCGTCAACTATGTACTTTGCAAGTGCAAAGGATAAGAGTCCACGTGAAGCTAAAATGTCATATTACGGTGTCATTGAAGACATTTGGGAGTTTGACTACATAGATTTCAATATTCCGCTCTTTAAATGTAATTGGGTTGATAACACCAAAGGAGTTATAGTGGATGAATTGGGTTTCACTTTGGTGAACTTTGAAATGATTGGCGAGAAGGCTGAACCATTCATATTGGCATCACAGGCAAACCAAATATTCTATATCGATGATCCTGCAAATGATAAATGGTCGGTTGTTCTTCATGGTAAAAGACAGTTCATTGAAGATCCTATAGATGAAGAAGAGTACTATGATAAGTATGATGACTCCAGTCCATTCTCAGTTGGGTTGCCAACTCCACAAAATATTGAAGCTAATGATGACTTATATGTGCGCGGAGATCACAATGAAGGATTGTTAATTGATAAAAGATCACAATTTTAGAGACATGTATGTTTATACAAATGGTAAATGTTTTCCTTTTTCTAATTTATACAAATGCTAAATGTTTTCCTTTTTCTAGTTGATACAAATGCTAAATGTTTGCCTTTTTTATGACATTTTCAGATGGCTGACCATGATGAGAATGATGTTCATGATGAGCATGAAGTCCATGATGAGCATGTTGTCCATGACGAGCATGACGAGGATACCAATGTAAGTTCTAAAAACATATCCTGTATTTCTATAAAATTCATTATCTTCTAGTTATGTCATATATCCTATATTTCTATATTGTCATATATCCTAATTCAGTGTGTTTATTTTTGTCAAATTTTAGGTTGATGATGCACATGTACCCACAGAAGCACTGGAGCAACTTGATGCGCGGAGAGGACATTCCAACTCGAGATATTGTCTACCGTTTCCTCCTCCTCCGCAGTAATATCCTCATCTCTAAACGTTTCTCGTAGGATTCTGAACCCCTCCCTTCCCTCTACTACATCGAAGCCATGCCGCAGTTGAACCCTTTCGCCGAGCCCTACCCGGCCAAGCAGGCGTCGCCTGAAGCACCACCGTCGTCGTCGTCTCCACCTCCATCGCAACTTGCTGTGCTAGTCCTGACAGTTTATCACCCCACATGCCTTCCTCCTCAGTTCCTTCCGCTAGACGACCACACAATGGATCCAAGAGGATTGCAGGCGTTCGCCAAAGACTATAGGCTGAGTTAACTCAATAGTTAACTCAGCCTATTGTCTTTGGCAAACGCCTGCATATCCTCTTGGATCCATTGTGTGGTTGTCTAGCGGCAGGAACTGGGGAGGAAGGCATGTGGGGTCATAAACTGTAAGATATAATTGGGATGTTGATAGTGATGATGAATGATACTTTGTAAATGAATGTTTCTGAATGTTAAAACATGTATTTGAATGATTCTATATGTGTGAACGTGACAATTGAATTGATGTCTGAATGTATCTACTTGTGTGAATCTTTTTATGTTAATTTTGTAGGTTTGTGGCCTGTTTGTAGGCTGATATCAATGGATGTCGTAAACCTGCAGTTCAGAAAACCGAACTGCAGGTTCTCATCCTGCTGACCAGCCACAGCAGGCCTGCAAACAGATTTATATAAAAAAAAATAGATATAGGCGTCGGTTATTTACCGATAACCGTCAGCACAGACTTACAACGTCGGTTTTTTGTTGAATACCGACGCCAAAAGTGTTCGCGCTACAGGAAATGGGAGTCATCTAGGACACTGTTCTACGTCAGTTTTTTAGTATATAACCGACGCAGAAAGCGTCCTAGATGACGCCGTTTTCTGTGGCGCGAACCCTTTTGGCGTCGGTGTTTTATAATAAACCGACGCCTTGATGTTAAATAGGCGTCGGTTTTTTAACCGACGCTGAAGTGTCCAACCTTTTAGCGGCGCCCACATAGGCGTCGTTCAGAAACCGACGCCAAAGGGGGTTAAACAACCGACACTAAAAGGCACTTCTGTAGTAGTGCATTGTGATAGCTGATTGTCTTGCCTTGAGGGGCTATCACCAGCCGTGTAAACATGGCATCATAATCAACACAGTTGTCTGGCCTTCGGTGCTGCTCGGGAGAGTGCCACCACTTGTAAATTGAATTGAACTACTGCAACGTCAGATTGTAGTTTCTGTTGAAAAGCCGGAAAGACACTCGACCTTTAATCCATTCCCTATCGGCGGCATTGAGGTCGTTTGGCATGATGCAAATATCTTGTGACGCCATAAACTCCACCACTAGTTCTTTGTAGGTCGACCATTCGCCAAAAAGGACTGGCCCTCCACATGATGGGTGACCATGTCATCAATCCTACCCGTCCTCCCCTCTTGGCCATGGAGAACATACATCAAGTTATCCTCAAAGATGAGATCTCAGATCATGTTCCGGTCACAATATCGAGTCGGCTCAATAGTCCTCTTCATAAGCTCCTCGTAAACTTTTTTCACATCCACAGACAGATGTGTAAGTCGGGGACGAGGGACGAAGCCTGGCGGTGGTGGAACGAAAGTCACAATCTCCATCAGCGCAGCGCTCAAAGATGATGAAGTGGCATTCCTCACCATGATGATTAGAAAGGGGTAGCGAGGAAGAGAGCTCGGTGAAGATATGGAGAAGAATCTCTCCACTGTCGAAGAAGAACTCAAGGGTGATCGTCTGCTTGCTCGGTGCAGGCCCTTGATTGCTCACAAGTGCTCTAGCTCAATCAGGAAGAGAGAAGATCTGAAGGTGTGAAGAAGAAATGAACTCAACCCCTCCTTATATAGCTGAGATCGACGCCCCTGTTGACTCGTCGATACCATCGATGGGGTGTCGATGGTATCGACACTGGCAACACGATCTGTCTTACGTTGGTTTCGACGGTCATCGATTGATGGATGTGGGGGCCCAGATCGATGATGTGTCGATACCATCGACAAGTGTCGATAGTATTGACTCGTCCCATGGATCGCCCTCCAAATTTGGCACGCTTCATTGATGGCATCTCGCGGACCGCTGACGTGTCCTGTCGATACCATCGATGGGTTGTCGATGGCATCGACTTCTGTATGCATCCCTTATCCTCGCGAGGCCTTGGCTCTGGTTTTTCCTGAAGTAAAGTCGATACCATCGACTATGGTGTCGATGGCATCGACATTACTGAGAATATTTCTTCTGAAAATCTCCAGATATCTCACGAGCATCGACCATGGGGTCGATGCTATCGAGTTTCTCTAGAAAATTTTGTTGATCAGCATGATGGGTGGTCGATACTATCGACAAGGCCGTCGATAGTATCAATAGAGAAAATTTTCTACAACTGCCACTCTGCACCCTGGTCGCTACCATTGACACCCAAATAGTCCTGCACACTTAACACACATATCAGGGCATCATTTTTATACTAAAAATGAAATTAATGAAAACTACTTAAAAATGCAAAAAATCAACTAAATAAAAATGCAATTACCAATGGTTGGGTTGCCTCCCAACAAGAACCCTACTTTAACGTCTTAGGCTAGATGCAATAAAGCTCATCATTCTTCCTTAAGTGCCATGAGTTTAACCTCATGCACTGTTCTTGTATAATCCTCCCCATAATAGTGCTTCAACCTTTGGCCGTTCACTAAGAACGTTCTGTCACCATCCTTAACCATGATAGCACCATGGGGTCGCACCTCCTCTACTATAAATGGTCCACTCTAGTGTGATCGCAATTTTCCAGGGTGCAACTTTGACCTTGAATTGAACAAAAGTACCATCTCACCCTTCTTGAACATCCGCAGCTGGATATGGCGATCGTGGATTTTCTTTGTGCGCTCTTTATAAATTCTTGAGTTCTCATAGGCATTCATTCTTAGCTCATCTATCTCATTGAGCTTTAACATTCTCTTTCTCCCAGCCTCGCCCATGCTCAAATTCAACTTCCTTAGCACCCAATGCGCTTTGTGCTCCAATTCTATCGACAAATAGCATGCCGGGCTGTACACCAACCTAAAAGGTGAAGTGCCTATAGGTGTTTTGAATGCAATCATGTATGCCCATAATGCATCCGGTAACAACACACTCCAATTCTTTCTTCATGAGGCCATGTTGTGCTCCAGGATCTTCTTAATTTCTCTATTTGACACTTCCACCTGGCCTTGTGTTTGCGGGTGACACGGGGTGCCTACATTGTGCTTGACCCCGTATTTACTCAGTAATGCAGCAAATTTTCGATTTGTGAAGTGGGTGCCACCATCACTGATGATCATCCATGGCACACCAAACCTGCAGAAAATATGATCTTTTACAAACCTGCACACTACCACAAAATCATTATTCATTGTGGGTATTGCCTCTACCCACTTCGATACATAATCAAAAGCAAGTAAGATATACAAATTAGAGTTGGAGGACACAAATGGTCCCATGAAATCAATACCCCACAGATCGAACACCTCAACTTCTTGGAATACCGTGAGGGGCATCTCTTTCCATTTTGATATATTACCTACCCTTTGATAGGAATCACATCGTCTCACATAGTCATAGGCGTCCCTGAAAAGTGTAGGCCAGTAAAGGCCACTCTCTAGCACCTTAGTCTCCGTCCTTGCACTTGCATGATGACCACCGGTAGGTAGTGTATGACAATGACTAAGCACACTCTCATATTCATACTCCGCTACACACCTGTGCAAGATTCCATACCTACATTGTCTCAACAAAATCGGGTCATCCCAAAAATAATATCTCAAAGAGTGGAAAAACCTTTTTTCTCTTGATAGGTCCAATCATCTGGGATTTCTTTACAGGCAAGGTAATTGACAATATGCGAAAACCAAGGATCCGCCGATTGAATTAAAAGAATTTGCTCATCCAGAAACGTCTCGGTAATGGGTGTGGGTATCCTTTTCATCAACCCACGCTAATCGAGATAAGTGATCCGCAACCACATTCTCAATACCTACCTTATCTTTAATTTCAATGTCAAATTCTTGCAACAATAAAATCCACCTAATCAATCTACGTTTTGCATCTTTTTTCTCCATTAGGTATTTTACGACTGCATGATCAGTCCGCACCACAACCTTAGAATTCACTAGATATTGCCTAAATTTTTTGAAAGTGAAAACCACGACAAGTAGTTCTTTCTCAGTAGTGGTGTAATTGAGTTGTGCATCATTTAAAGTTTTAGACGCATAAAAAATTACTATAGGTTTGTTCTCAAGACGTTGCCCAAAAATAGCCCCGACGGAAAAATCTGACGCGTCACACATAAGCTCGAATGGCTTAGTCCAATCCGGTGCTTGAACAATCAGTGCATAAATTAGTTTGTCCTTAAGCACCTCAAAAGCATGTATGCATTTATCGTTGAAATAAAAAATGACATCTTTCTCAAGCAAATTTGAAAGTGGCTTAGCTATTTTCGAAAAGTCCTTGATGAACCGGCAATAAAATCCTACGTGACCAAGGAAACTCCGCACCCCATTCGCCGTATTTGGTGGTGGTAGTTTGGAAATAACCTCAATCTTTATTGGGTCCACCTCCAGTCCTTTGTTGGACACCTTGTGTCCTAGCACTATGCCTTCATTTACCATCATGTGCCGCTTTTCCCAATTGAGGACTAAACGTGTGTCCTCACATCTCTGTAACACCTTATGAAGATTCTGCAAACATTCTTCAAATGATGCATAATAGACGAAAAAGTCATCCATAAAAACCTCCAAGCAGCGCACCACCATATCTAAGAAAATAGCAAGCATGCAGTGCTGAAAAGTGGCCGGTGCGTTGCACAAACCAAACGACATTCGACGATAAGCAAAAGTTCCGTAAGGACAAGTTAAGGTGGACTTCTCTTGATCCTTAGGATCAATGGAAATCTGATTGCAACTGGAATAGCCATCCAAAAAACAAAAATGAGAGCGGCCAGCCAGTCGCTCTAAAATCAGATCAATAAATGGAAGAGGAAAGTGATCTTTTAGGGTAGTGAAATTCAAGCGGTGGTAATCGATGCGAACACACCACCTGGTTACCAATCAGGTGGTGACAGATTCATTCAACAAATTTTGAGTAACAGTGATACCCCCTTTTTAGGGACTACTTGTGTGGGGCTTACCCATGTCGAGTCTGAAATGGCATAGATGATGCCCGTCGAAAGGAGCTTGATCACCTCCTTCTTGACGACCTCCATCATGCTAGGATTTAGTAGACATTGTGGCTAAATCACTGGCTTGGATCCTTCCACAAGCCAAATTTTGTGCTGGTAAAGTGTAGGGGAGATCCCCTTGATGTCAGAAATGGACCACCCAAATGCACCATGGTGGTTCTTCAACACAATCATCAACTGTGCTTCCTCATCGACACTCAGATATGCCGATATGACCACCAAAAGCTTCTCATTATCCACCAAGAAAACATATTTTAGGTGGCAGGGCAGCGATTTAAGTTCCAACTCAGGTGGGCTGACCAAGGAGGATTGAAATGATGGTGGCAGCGGTCCCAGATCTTCATAGTGCTTGGCGTAGTAGCAAGGAAACACTTGAAGCATCTTTACACATTCTTGTAATGAGGAACTTCTCATCCAATCTTCAGTTAAGTTGAACAGACATGCCTCAAGGGGAAGTTGCGAGTATGAATCAAACATAGAGACCGTTATAGCCTCATCCTCTATAGACGGCGAAACTTCCTCTTCTTCATCATCAGGATAACCCACTACTTTCACAAGAGAAATTACCTTTGTTTACTCCATGATGTCCACAACAATTGTGCCTTTATCTACTTTCATCATGACGTGGGCCATATAAAAAAATGTCTTCCCTAGACAAAGAGAGATCTTGTGCTCAAAGTGCTTTATTTTATGACATTGTTCATTTACTTGTGATTGCTTTGGGTTTGACGACATGAGTATTTCAAATCTGTCATCGTCTATACCCATTGTTAACCAACCTCTACCCATCTCCAGTATCATGTCGGAAGTGGCTTAAAAGGGTCTTCCCAACAGTAGCTCATTCCATCGTTCATCTTGCATCTCCATAATGACAAAATCAGTCGAGAACACAAACCTATGAACCTTCACTAGGACATCCTCGCAAATACCATACAACCTCACCACAGAATTGTCTGCCAATTGAATTGTCATATTGCTCTGTCGAGATTCTTTTAGCCCAAGCTTTTTGAATGTGGAGAGGGGCATCAAGTTAATACTTGCCCCGAAATCACATAATGCCTCACCAAATTTGACTTTGCCAATATAGCAGGAGATGTTGAAACAACCCAGATCTTGTCGCTTTGGTGGCAATTTTTCCAGAATGAAAGCGCTGACCTGCTCCTTAAGCACTACCACCTCAGTATCAGGTATCTTCCTCTTTTTGGTAATTATATCTTTCAAAAATTTACCATATGAGGGTATCTACTCAATCGCCTCCAATAAAGGAATATTAACAGAAAGTTTTCTAAAACTGTCCAGAAATTTCTTGAACTGTGCATCCACTTTCTTGGCTTTGAGACTGTTGGGGTAAGGGACGGGGATGATCTGTGCGCTCTGATGTGGTGGCACATATGGCGTCATATTATCTTTCTCCTTCTCTACAATTGGCTCATCTGTGGCCTTGTCTCCTTCATCTTCAACTATCTCTACCACTTCAGTACCCTCTGCGGTCTCACCTTGATTTTTTGGTTGTTGGGTGCTCGGTTCATCGAACCTAGGGTTTAAAAGTTCCTTTCCACTCCTTAGTAGAATGGCTTTGGCCTGGTGGTTTCCTCTTGGAACATTTGTGTTTCCTAGAAAACCTTGCACTGTGGGCTTCTTCAGACTTGTTATTTCAGCTGCCATCTATGCTATGGAAGTCTCAAGAATCCTCATCTGGGCTCCATGACTTGGTAGAGTTTGCCCAAACTGGTTCATAAATTCTCCTTGTTTCTTGATTTGTTGGCCAAATGTGCTCATTATCTTTTGATTCTGCTTTATCACCTGATTGAGCAACTCATTCCTCTTTTCCTCTGTCGTGGGCTGTGGCTTAGCATCAGGACCCTGCAAGAAATTATTTGGATCCTTCCATGAAAACTTTTTGTCCTTCCTCCAAGAATAGTCATTATTTTTGTACCCCTGCAGCTGGCGCTTGAACTTCACTTGTGCCTCATCATCAGATCTGTCATCTTCTTTTGCTAGCAATTTCTTGGCTAATAGTTCAATTTTCTTGTTAAGCTCCTTAATGGCTTTTGAATCTCTAGCAACTCGGACATGTTCTAGTGCATCTCTGACACCCCATGACTATTTTTTAGCCATGTTTTTCAAAATTTCCCAACACCTTGTGTCTATGTTGTTCAAGAAAAAACCTGAGTCTGCTGAATCTAAATTGCTTCTGTCATGCTCATTGAGAGCGAAGTAGAATTTTTTTACTTGTTTGTCCTTATCCAGCCCATGATGTGGGCACCTTCACAACAAGATCTAGAAGCGCTCCCATGTCTCAGAATAGGTTTCATCAGCCCTTTGACTGAAATTATTGATCTACATCACGAGATCATTGGTATTCTCTGGTGGAAAAAATCTTTTGAAGAACACCTCTATCATTTGATCCCAAGTCTCCACGATCTCATCATCAAGGTTATGCAGCCATTCTCGTGCATTTCCTGCCAGGGAGCTAGGAAATAGCTTCAAGTAAAGTACCTCCTATGGAAACTGGTCAATTTTTATCATATCACAGTTCTCTCTGAAAGTGCTTATGTGGGCCACTGGATCTTCATTCTTCAGCCCATGAAACACTTGAGATTTGACCAAATTAATCAGTGCCAGATCAATCTTATATGTAGGAATGTTTATTGCCTGCCTTTTAATAGGCCCTTTTAACGCAGAAGAGGAAGAAGCCTTGATCTTCTCCCATATTGTTTTTTCTTCAGCCATTGCTTCTGGTTCAGAATCTGAATCCACGTCCTCAAGCTGATTTTGGATGTTGTTTTCCTCATCATCTAATCCCAAAGACAGGACCTGTGATGATGACCGTGCGTAGTCTGTGCTACGCGTGCTCACCATGCACCAGTACCTACAAAAAGATGGATTTAATTAAGCACAGTGCTAGATGAAAGCAAAATGTGAAAGATAGATGATTAATTTCAATAGTTAAAATTGCGAATGAAAACAAAAAGTAGCCTAGAGTGGCCGCTTGTAGCACTTGTAGTGCTGACAATTGTCGTTTCCCCGACAATGGTGCCCAAAACTTGGCATGATTTTACCGTGCGTATAACGCAAGTGCACGCGTCAATGTAATATAGGCCTTGTGAGGCCCGAGTCAAACTCAGGGAAATGGAATTCTCAGTAGACTACTACTAACTACTCACGATCAGTTAAACTGGTTTTAAAAGTTTGAGAATGTTTTAAAAAAGAAAAACAAAACAAAACAAAATAGAACGATCAATTAAATAGTTGGTTTAATCAATTTAAATGGAATCTTTAGGATTGTGGTTTCACCGCGGGTTCTCGTTGCACTAAGTTTTACATAATTACCATGAAATGTCTCCTAATTTGGGTAGTGGCCTGGAATTAGAATTGCACGCTTCCGCGATACAATTCACTACCTTAACCTAAGTTGGTTCCACGTCAGTAGTAACCTATGCCTTGGATAGGTGCATGAAATTTAGGTCTAAAGGTTCCCACCATTAATCGTACATCGCCTTTTCCAAGGAATTTATTGATTAATGTGATTATTGTTTCTTTTCAATCGTTAATTCTTCGTCAAAAGCAATTAAAGGTATTGGATTATCACTATGGTGATCAAGCACAATGATATAATAGAGAAAACGATAGAATACCATGAATTTTAGAGACAAATTATGATAAACTATGTTGAAATTATCATACAACGATCACCCAGGATACTCCCGGTCCTAAAGACAAAAAGGATTAGCCCCGCATGTTCATCTCAGTAGATAACATGGTGAAGGAAAGAGGTAACATGGAGAAAACGTGGATAGATGTGAAGTAACCCCTGAACGGAGAAGATTTGGGCATTCCTTGGCGTGGGATGAGCGTTCTACAACCTTCCGGTGATGGAAAACTCCTTCTACGGCCTTCGGAACAATCGGTGCGTAGCTCTGGCTCCGTTCTTCCTCCTATCTTCTCCTCGAGACTTGTGTAGTGACTAATGACGTGATAGATGGCTTAGAGCCGTCGTTTTTAGGTATAAGCACCACTTTAGGCCACCAAAGCATCACCACCGTACAATTAGACTCAAGTTGTAGATTAACCTGATCTGACGGTGTCGATACCATCGACGTGGGTCGATGGTATCGACCCACCCGGATACCGATGGTCTTCTACTTTTCTAGGTTTTCTCTGACATGATCTCGATACCATCGACTTCTGGGTTTCTTAGGCGTCACTTTTCTGTAGAATCTGACGCTTAAGCTGATTTTGTTGAGACGGGGTCGATAGTATCGACTATTTGGTCGATTGTATCGACTTGTAGAAATCTGACTCACTGAAGCTATCTCGCTACCGTCAACTTCTAGGTCGATGGTATCGACTCATTCTGCTCTTTTGCGACTACCTCTCTATGGCCCTGTCGATACTATCGACAGACGTCGATGGTATCGACAGCTGTATATATCTGTTTTTCCTGAAAATCAAAGATAAACTTGAATCAACTTTGATAACTTTGATAAATATGATCATTCATACCAAATGAGATAAAACTAGGTAAATTTAATGCATAACGAGATTATAGGCTGAAGGAAATGAATCATGCAATATTAACCATGAAAATGACCAATAATCAAATAAAACACATATGAAACTAGCCTATAAAAGTGACTCAAAATCCTCGCATCACATCTCCTCCTTGAACAATTTCTCGTATGAGATGGAAGCATCAAAGAGTATGTTTGGAACATGTCTGTCATTTTGGTTCATTGTCTAGCGTGATAGCCCCATTGTTGTCATAGTATATTGTATTGTGTCTTGAATGCCAAAAACAACTCTAAGTTTAATAAATGAATTTCATGATCCATACAAATTCCTTTGTAGAATCTAAATGCAAATCATATTTAGTTTCTCTATTGAATCAATCATTGTCTCTAACTTGGAACTCTTCCAATCGACATTGCTGCCATTTAAGAAAAATCATAGAACCATATTACGATTAGTAATTGTCCTTGTGGGTTTAGGATATTGAACTTTTATAAATCATTCTCATCTATTCATCCTAAGTTCTTCATAAGTATTCAAGTTGTTATATGTTGTAATTCAGTGACCTTTACTTGAATTTTCTTGACATCATCATGACATATGAGACATCTAGATGTGTACATAACCTTGAATGCATGATAGATCCAATGTGGAGGCATATGGAATCTTACTCATGTGGTTATTTTTCCAAATATTTGGGAAAACTGGCATTAGAAATACTTACCCCACAAGATATGAGTAATTTCCCATTCTTAGACTCTTGCATGATGAACCATTTCAACGCTTTGTCTATGTATGTACTTTGATTCAAGTCAGTAAGCCTTCTAGATCTATCTTCATAGATCTTGATACCTAGGGTTTAGGTGGCTTCTCCTAAGTATTTCATTATGAAACTATTTTGCAACTAAATTGTGATGTAGGACATCACACATATATCTTCACCTTTTGTAGAGATGGAATATTGTTTCCAATGAGTACTATATCAACCACAAACAATATGAGGAATACTACATTGCTTCAACTAACCTTCTTGTAAATTGAAGGTTCATCTTCATTTTTGATGAAACCAAGATCTTTGACTGATTCATTAAAACAAAGATTCCAACCTCTAGATGCTTTCTTCAATCTATAGATTGACCTTTGAAGCTTACATACCTTTACATCATCCTTTAGAGATTCAAAACCGTCGGGTTGTTTCACATACACATTCTCAAAAAAAAAATCCTATTCATGACTACAATTTTGACATCCATCTACCAAATTTCATAGTTATGGTATGCTACAATGGTAAGAATGATCATAATGGACTTAACCATAGTGATCGGAGAAATACTTCATCATAGTCGACACCTTGAACTTGTTTGAAACATTTAGCCACTAGTCTCCCTTTGTAGGTCTGGACATTTCCATCCATGTTTGTCTTATTCTTCAAGATCCACTTCGCCCAACAAGTTGTACCCCTTCATGTGATTATGCGAAGATCCATACCTTGTTGGTATACATGGATTCCATTTTGGATCTCATGGCCTCAAGACTTTTACTAGATATTGGTCCCTCCAGAACTTCCTTGAAGGTGGTTGGCTCATTTTGATCCGTGACTGACACCTCACCTACTTGAGTCATGAGAAATCCAAATCCCTCTTACTCATGGTGAGTCCTAGTGGATCTATGAGGTACTAGTGCTTGGTAAGGGGTCGGTTGTGAGACAACAACTTCTGGTGCCACCTCATGTTCATTGTCATTTTTTATATCTTGAACTTTTTTGAATTCTATTTCACTCCCACTGGTATTTCTAGATATGAACTCCTTTAAGAAAGTACCAACTCTAGAAACAAACACTTTGTTTTGTGAAGCAATATAGAAGTGGTATCCTTTGGTTTTCCTAGGATACCCCACAAAATAACACTTGTCATGTTTGACTCCCAATTTCTCAAGAAATTAACACTTCATATAAGCTTCACAACCCTAAACCTACAAGATAGACATGTTGGAACACTTCCCAGTCCATATCTCATATGGTGTCTTTTGAATCAATCTAGAGGGAAGGTGGTTAAATGTAAATGCAACAATTACTAGATAATGTCCCCAAAAGGAATCTAGATGTTTGGATTGGCTCATCATGGACTAGATCACATCTAACAATGTGTGATTCCATCTTTTTGAAATACCATTATGTTGTGGAATTCTTGGTGGAGTCAATTGTGATACAATACCACACTCCCCGAGGAGGTTCTCAAACACTTGTCATATATATATTTACCACATCGATCTAATCGAGAAATCTTGATATTCTTGCCAGCTTATTTCTAAGCTTCATTCTTGAATTCCTTGAACATTAATGAAGTTCTAATTCATATCTCATACAAGTTCATGTCTGCCAAATTCAATAGTAAATCTAGATAAAGTATTTGTACCATTCTTAGGTTGTTGAACTTAAAGGAATCCATACATAAATTAGTATGAGTTCTAGAAGTTAGATGCCCTCTTACTACTTATAGTAAAAGTCACATTTTCTATTTTTCCAACAAACATGATTTGCATTTTTGGAGAGGTCAAAATCAAATGCATCTAAGAATCCATCCATATGGACTTTAGAAATGTGTATCATGCATGTCCGGCCAAGTAGAAATGCTAAAGGTAAGTCATGTTTGAGTTATGTCATTTAAGACATTTCATATTTACATTATATGCATGTGTGTTAAGATCTAATATGATAAGACATCAGAAAATGCCATATAGGAAGTCATCCAAGTAGATTGAACAACAATTGTTGGTTAGAATGATCAAAGAGCCCTTTCTTATCCAAACAATAACATAATGGCATACAACTAATAACAAGTCTTAATTTTTTTACAGCCCCCAATTTGCATAGATATCTGGACATGCCATACAGAAATTCATTCCAGTAAAGTGAACAATAATTTTCTTTACAATGAATGAAGAACTCTTTCTTGTCCAAACAAGAACTTAATATCATACAAGTAATAGAAGTTCTCTAATTCTCTAACATTCCCAATTTGTTGAGATAAAATGAGTGTCCCAATAGTAGCAGTAACAAATCATACCATACTTGCCACTTTGGGTCACACATATTCCTTCTTTAATGATATACTTCTCTGAGGTGGAGATCTCTATTTCCTTGTACCTCTCAATTCCTCTAGGTAAGATGAGAATCATCTAATGTCTGACATTGCTGAAGTTTCCTTGTGTGCCCATAATTTCCTTTACCTTTGTTTCAAAAGAATTTGATTTGAATTTGACTTAGATCCCATCCTACTCTTAACCTTTCCTATTATACCCCAAATTCTCATTTTGACCTTAAAAATAGAATATAGGTATTAGCTATAAGTATTGGTCTCAGTTGTTCGTAACATCACGAGACATTTCAAAAACTATCTAACCACATCTATCATAATTATTGGCTACAGGATATTTGCTACATTAGCATATTCAAGTTTGTGGTTAACTTTTGACCAAAGGAATTGAGAAAGACACTAGGCCCTCTATTTACTCAGCTTGTTTGAGTATTTAAGGATCTAATGGGAGTGATCTCACGAGAGAAACATGTTCCAATACATTGATATCATGCTCTATCTTGAGAACGCTTCTCCATTTCATGTACTTCTCCATAAAATGTGTCTCGTCAAGCATGTATTCTCAAGAATTGATCGCAATGACAAGTGTTTCATGTTTTTCTGAATTGTCCATTCATTCATCCAGTAGCCTAGGGATTTGATAAATGTATATTTATCCCTTTTATTTATATATTTTTGATATTTGTTTAAGATTATTTTGTTATTTATTCTCTTAGTTTCATAATTAATTGTGTTATTTTAGTTTTTTCTCTTTAATTGGAGTGTTAATTCTATTTTTTTGGGTTTTGTAGGAAAATTACACAATTTGCAGCAGTCCTGAAATTCATATATACCCTCCACCAAAAGTGACATAACTCTTACATTCGAACTCCAAATTGAGTGTACAAGTATTCATTGGAAAAGGAATTTAATTCCCTAAAATAAAATCCTATTATTTGGACCTCTTTTATACTTTTTACTGGAGATAAATATGTTCGAAATCACTGCTGCGAGAATCTGCATTAAAGGGAGTTACATGGTCAAAATAATTAAAGACAATCAACTTTCGATTTGACCAGATCCAGAAAATTCAAAAATTGGTCTCCCTATATTCCCCCCCCCTCTTTTGAGGGAAGCCTATCCCTCCCCCTCCTATAAAAGTATGGACTCTTCACTTGTAAAAGCATTCCATTCTTCATTCCATTTCATCTAATTTTTAGTTGTAGACCACATCTTGTATAATGTTAGATCTCATTTTAGTTTATATTTCTTCTAGTCTTGTTATGTCTGAGTAAATCTCTCTGGAACATGAGACTAGCCCCTTAGCTCGGTTCTATTCAATATAATCAATTATATTCCTCCATCGAACAAATGTCTTCTCTCTATTTATGTGTGGTTATTTGGATGATCTGATATATTCTTATGGAGTGATATGACTGTGGATCTCTGTAAGAACGAAACAATAGTCCCTTAATTGCGATTATCATCTTTTCATCTATTTAATCTTATTCTTGTTATAATCCTTGGTGACGCGATCACCTGAGCCTTGGGTTTGAACGCCGGTTTGAATTCACATGCTTTTTGATATTACCGTGGATAATGACATGTTAGACGGTTGGGCAATGATCTGTGAATGCGGGGACCAATGGGTTCACGGGAAGTTTGACCCTTGTGAGTTTGTCCGTAAGGACATGTAAACACAAGGTCCTGATTTGATCCTTGGAGTCTAGAATTTGATTAGTTGAATAGGAACGTGGTTTTGGTGGTGATCTTCCGGACCCCAGATCTTTATTTCTTGATTATTTAAATTTTATTTCAGCACTTTTATTTTTGTTCTTAGTATTAACAAATCTCTCAAATCGGGATTTAATTCTTGTACTTATGATCAGATTTGGATTTCAACTTTTCTTTTCCGCCGTCCCTTGAATCGATACCTATCTATACTAAGTTGACTTGTTGTTCACAATAAGTTGACAAGCGGGTTGGAAGGTTAAACTCTAGGACTTTTCCTAGTGATTGTAGTGCGTACAACGACGCACATCAATTTGGCGCCGTTGCCGGGGATGGAACAATTATTTTTCAGATCTGGTTGTCTGTATATCTTGTAAAATCCTTATTCATATTCTCTAACTTTCATAACTTGAGTCTTTTTTATAATTTCTTATAGATTTTTATAATTTCTTTTTGCCTTCCGAGCACAATTCTGGAAGTGTATATCCTCTTTCTGCTGAGTTTCCATTCCAGCAGTACTGCTTTCTAGTTACTTTTTTTTGTAATTTTAGTTATTTCATAATTTCTTAGATTTATAATTTTTAGTTCTGTTTGTAATTTTGACTAACCTATTATCTCGCAATCTTTCTTCTCTCGTTCATTGATTGACTTATCTTTCAGAAACTTTTCTTTTCAAATGGAGTGGGCATCCCAATATCCCCCACAATATTATTATTGTAGTTTTTACCACCATGCATCTCTTGCCTGTTCGACTCTACCCCATGCTTATAATAACACCCCTTTTAATTGCGAGCCCTTTCATCCTGGTGGGTACAATGTGAATCCACATTTTTCTGAGAACCATTATGGGGAACCTTGCTATCCATATTCTAATGGGGGATATGATCAACAAAATTTTTTGGGGTGTAACCAACAAAACCTTGGGGGTTATGAGCATGTTTATGAAACCCAATGTAATCTTCAACAAGAAGAGAGACTTAGGGCCCTAGAGAAGATAGCAGTAGAAGGAGAAACAAAACTAAAAGCCAACCAAGCCTTCTTAACCGCCCTGCTAGAAGCCCAAACCCAAAATATATATTGTTCAAATATGTTTCCTCATGATTTAGTGACACCTTATAATATTGAATCTTCCTACCAAGATAGACACAATGGAAATTACAATCCACCATCTTCTCGAGATTATTATGAGGAGCAATGCCACCCAAAACAATATGAGGAAACTATGACCAAGGACACTATGGGGAGTGTGGTGAGGATGGCCAAAATTTTGGGGTGTATAAATCCTATGGTGAAATGCAAATGAATCTTGAACTGGAAGAGAGACTTAAGGCCCTAGAAAAGATGGTAGCAGAAGGACAAGCAAAACTTGAATCCAGTCAAGCCATGTTAGCTACCTTACTAGAGGATCAATCACAAACTCTCCCTATAGAGCTTGAGCAACCCAAGATGGTTCTTCCTGACGACGATGATGATGATCCTTATTTTGTGTCATAATGTCAGATCCTGAAGAAATACCTCAAACCATGGAGCCATATTTTGTGTGTGATGAGGACATTGGTATCCATATCTTTCCTTTAGAGACTCTGTTACTTGAATATGAAATGTCAAAGAAGGAGAATCATTCTGAAGATCCAACAACTCCTCCCATCCTCAACATAAATATGAATGATACCATAGACCCATACCCTTATTTTGAGTCTATTTTTGATAATGAGCATCTAATCCCCTTTATGATTCTTCCCAAGCCGTCACAACTAATTTCCATCCCACACATGGCTGATCTAGAAGGGGAGATACCACCATTGGAAGAAGCCCACACACCCCCTTCTATTGTTTGCAAGGAAGACATCATCATCCCTCCTAAATAGTTGGGGAACCCTTGTATAAAAAAATTAGAGACATATATTACATCGACAATTAAACTTACCAAACCCAATGTTGATGGCATTAATTTTAAGGAGAAACAAAATACTTTTGTAAATGATTTTAAATTTTTGTATTAGCATCAATTCTCCCGTATGCAGGTCATCATGATGGTGGAAAATCTGAACCAGATCCTCCACCTGACTCAGTTCATCATATTGTACTGGCATTACTGGTCGGGTACCCGCCAACCTCCCCCAATCCACATCCATCTTCAACACTTCCCTTACTATCGAAGGAAGATCTATGGATATTATTGGAGGGAATGCGAGGTGAAAGAAAATATGAGCACCCCATTGAGCTTCTACAATTACCCTATCATAGGGTACATTATGAAGTTCCTCAGATAAAGGTCTCAGCCCTCATACACATCCCCTTTAGCTGGACATTTTTTTAGCTACCTGGGCTACCTGGAAATCCTCGCTCTTCTCTTCCCTCCATCTCAGGTTTTGATTTTACTTGGGACGAGCAAAAATCTAAGTCCAGGGTGGAGGTGGGTGGTATGTTTCTATTCCACCCCCTTATCTTTTTTATTCTTGCATTATTTTTACCTTTTTTTGCATATAATTTCTTTGTTCATGGCCATTATCTAGTAGGCCATGTTTTTATTTCTTTTGTTGCAAAATGACCTTTATCTAGTTGGCCATTATGAATAGACGTTTATCATTGTACCCCTTTGAGTTTAGTAAATCCTTTGCAAAAAATTGTTACAAATTACCATGTCTGAAACCACCATGTCACCTAGGATCCCAAAATAGCATCACTCCTTGGAAAAGTTGGCAAGCCGTATGGAATCAATCAAAACCAAACACAAATTTTCTCTATTTTTAAATGTTGATTAACTTGATATAAATCTTGTATAATGTGAGTGACATGAATGTTCTTTCTGATGTAATGACACTTTAAAAAAAAAGGAGAAAATAAATATGTGAAGTTATAGGCACAAGGACACCTTTTGTTTTCCCCTTATTTTCTCTCTAAAAAAAGAGAAGCAAAGAATCACCACCAGAAAAAAATCAAGTATGGGGTGGCATGATTCCCATTAAAAAAAATTTCCATACCCCACAAAGGGTGTACCATCAAAAGATGCCAAAAGTGCACATGAAAAAAATCGTGACCAATGTAGCCACAACTCCACAAATCTAAATCCCAAGTCGAATAGAGGAGGGATAAAAAAAATCATCACTTCCTTCTTTGTTTTCACACCCCCTAATTTCATCTTGTTCTTGTGCAACAACTCACAAAAAAATACATTTATAAAAATGAGAGTGTCAAAGCAAAAGTAAGATGAAGCATGTTTTTCTACAAAATTTTGATTTAGAACCAAGATATGATATTTGTTTTTAATAGGGAATATAGAATTTTATATTTTGTAGTTTTAGGAGATTGGGTTGCTTGGCCAAATTTGGAGGTAAGGTATAAAGTGATGTTACAAGGGTGAGGATAAACATGTTGTTAGTATAAATTGGAATAATTTGTGATTTTATTTGTTTGAGGACAAATAAAGATTCAAGTCCGGGGTATTTTGATAAATGTATATTTATCCCTTTCATCTATATATTTTTGATATTTGCTTACATTTATTTTGTTATTTATTCTCTTAGTTTCATAATTAATTGTGTTATTTTAGATTTTTCTCTTTAATTGGAGTTTTAATTCTATTTTCTTGGGTTTTGTAGGAAAATTACACAATTTATAGCAGTCCTGAAATTCATATATACCCTCCACCAAAAGTGACATAACTGTTGTATTCGAACTCCAAATTGAGTGTACAAGTATTCATTGGAAAAGGAATTTAATTTCCTAAAATAAAATCCTATTATTTGGACCGCTTTTGTACTTTTTATGGGAGATAAATATGTTCGAAATCGCTATTGCGAGAATCTACATTAAAGGGAGTTATATGGTTAAGATAATTAAAGACAACCAACTTTCGATTTGACCAGATCCAGAAAATTCAAAAATTAGTCTCCCTCTCTTTTTCCCCTTCTTTTGAGGGAAGCCTACCCCCTCCCCCTCCTATAAAAGGAGGGACTCTTCACTTGTAAAAACATTCTATTCTTCATTCCATTTCATGTAATTTTTAGTTGTAGACCACATCTTGTATAATATTGGATCTCATTTTAGTTTGCATTTCTTCTGGTCTTGTTATGTCTGAGTAAATCTCTCTGGGGCATGAGAGTATCCCCTTAGCCCGGTTCTATTCAATATAATCAATTATATTCCTCCATCGAATAAATGTCTTCTCTCTGTTTATGCGTGGTTATTTGGATGATCTGATATATTGTTATGGAGTGATATGACAGTGGATCTCTGTAAGAACGAAACAATAGTCCTTTAATTGCGATTATCATCTTTTTGTCTATTTAATCTTATTCTTGTTATAATCCTTGGTGACGTGACCACCTGAGCCTTGGGTTTGAACGCCAGTTTGAATTCACATGCTTTTTTATATGACCGTGGATAATGGCATGTTGGACGGTTGGGCAATGATTTGTGAACGCCAGGACGAACGGGTTCACGGGAAGTCCGACTCTTGTGAGTTGGTCCGTAAAGACATGTAAACACAAGGTTTTGATTTGATCCTTGGAGTTTAGAATTTGATTAGTTGAATAGGAATGTGGTTTTAGTGGTGATCTTCTAGACCCCAGATCTTTATTTCTTGATTAGTTAAATTTTATTTCAGCATTTTTATTTTTGTTCTTAGTATTAACAACTCTCTCAAATCAGGATTTAATTCTTGTACTTGTGATCGGATTTGGATTTCAACTTTTCTTTTCTGTCGTCCCTTGGATCGATACCTATCTATACTAAGTTGACTTGTTGTTCACAATAAGTTGACAAGCGGGTTAGAAGGTTAAACTCTAGGACTTTTCCTAGTGATTGTTGCGTGTACAACGACGCACATCAGGATTTCAAACCTACAACCTCTCAGCCGTACATTAATACTTTTACCAACTGGGTGCCAAATCTTTGGCAAGTGTTTCATGTTATTATTCTACAATATTGTAAGAATTTAAAATTTAATTTGAAAACTTTATTATTTAATTAGGCATTTAACTAAATATTTACTCTCATATTATATTTGAATTAATATCCCACACTAGTACTCTAGAAAATTACAGTGAATAACTTTATAGTGGGCCACAACTTTGGCTAACCGCTCAGAACTCAATTATTTAGGTAGCAACTTTTTTCCAATTGCATCGTATGCAATCCTTGTATGGTGGGAAAAAATCATTGTTAACTTCCATCATATGAAACACCCATACACATTTGGGCACTTAATCCTATTAAGGTCACTTAATCAAGATGATCCCTAGTGCCGATACTGATAAGATCATGTACCTTTCTTTGGTAGACCCACACCTTACTAAGATGTGGCAATGCACCTCACTTTGGCAAGCCCACATTAATCAAGTGAGGCCTTGATGTGTGTTGCATGTTGGAAGTCATGTTATGATAAATATTTAATGAGTAATTTTATATAATATGTCTACATGTCCAATCACTGCATATGTATATATTATATATCATATATAAACAAGCACCACAAGTAATAAAATTAAAATGAGATGATTATGACCACTTAGCACAATATTTTCAATCTAATGGAAGATTGAGGTCGTATAAGGTTTCCTACATCACATACATAAATAAGAGATAGTAAACCCTCTTGGATTCTTCAATCACGAGCGACCACCATGTATGAGTCATCATTGTTGATGGTTATTTCACATTCATCCTTCTTCATGTCCACCATGTTGGATATCCTATATCACAGACTATCCTAAATCTATTAGATTATATGTAAGAGAAACATCAAGTTACATTTGAGATGAATTAGATGGGAAGCCATACACATAGAGTCACTAGAGAAGGTATGATATGCAATCCATATTAAGAATTACAAACAATAAATCACATGTAATAAAAGCAAAAAAAACTAGCGTTTGTCCATAATCATGCATCACACACCATACAAAACCATTTTACGGTGTCACTTTGGATTTGTATGTATATATATATATATATATATATATATATATATATATATATATATATATATATATATATATATAATCATATCATAATCTGATCATCATGATATTAATAATCTAGACATTCCTATGAACGAATTTGCACATTAATCGATTTCACTATATGAAATATATGCACTATCGTCGTCAAATGACAAAAAAACAATTTATAAGCAAAACAAATATGGTAAAGAGCATTCGAGATAGCTCAAATATTGTGTAGGAATCTCTGGAGAGAAAAATGTAGTGGATTTCTTAGAATCCTTTGAGTAGGATCCATCTATGAAAAAAAACCAAATTAGGGTTAACTAGTTCCTTTGAGTAGGATCCTTTAAGCAGGTTGCATCTATGCTCGATGTAGATATGGACCTTCCAATCTATGCCTCACTTGAATGTTTCCAAATCAAAAGTTAGAACTCCTCTTTGAGGTTTTTAGAACTCCAAGAGACACCTCAAGATGCCTGCATAAAGTGGATTTTCACTTTCTAATCACGAAAATCCCCCGATGACTGTAGAAGGCTATGTTGACCCCACAACTGTCCCCAAAGTTAACTCTAACAAGTCACACCAATCCACAAGACACATGTGTGTCAGATCAGGCTGATCTATCACCTCAAGATGTGTGTATTGGGCAGTTGATTGTGTCATTCCACCTGAGAGACCTTCTCCTCAATTTGTGTGTCTCATGGATTGTGTTGTTCCCCATCACCTCAATGTGTGTGCAGTAAGCGAAGATCTTCTCTAGAAGGATCTTCATCTAGGATGAATTTTTTGTGTGAACTCATCTCCATAGTAACCAAGTGAGTGCTTGAAGATGGTCGGAGTTGCTACTCTTCACCTATCCCACTTTCTCTCTAAGTTTCTCTTTTGGATTCTCAAACCTTGGAGGCAACAATGAGATAATTCGAATGCATCCCTAGAGGACCTCCTCTCATATCATATATATAGGAGTGGAGAGTTAGTGTTTCCTATTTGGCCAAGATTTGGACACCCTGAATTATAATATGATTTCTTAAGTACAGTTCCATATTCTTTTAGATCCTCAAAACTTACTTTTAGGTCCCAAGATTTATTATAGCAATTAAAATAAAGTCCAATTTAGCCTCTCTTCAAGCTATCTCTATGTGTGTAGACCTACATGCACCATACAATGGTAGCTATGGATTCATTAATCAATATTATGATCCATATGAATGAGTGGTGTCTAGCTAGTAGGATTAGTCAGACAAAACTAAACCAACAATGACCATTATTATCTTGTTGTATAATCCTTGTGTCATAGATTGTCAAATTGAACTAGATGCATGGACAAATCATCTAGATTACATTCTATCTAAGTTACTTGATCTCCAAGAAGACTAGTAAGATACATATGAGCCTAGTATCATATATTGACTCCCATGAGCATGGCCATGCATTACTCTAGTATCACTTATCAAGAGGCCTTAAATATCACTCCCGTTATATGGTAGGGACAAATTCCTTCCACATCACTCATATTATGTAACAAGATTCTCATCACACTCAATAACTACCTATATGGAAACCTTCTTCAAGATCACGTTTGGCAATGTCAAAGCATGAAAATTATCATATTACCATTGTAGTGACTTCAGGTCAAAGGACCACAACACAACTATTGCATTTGAGAGTTGGTCGTGACTATCATATAATAGTCCTTGAATCACTCTCCAGACAGGTTTGTCCAATACACTTATTCTCTAACAAGTACCTATGTGTTTGATTTGCTATCGAATACCTATGACCCATGAGGAATGGTCATCAGTCACCACACATACTCTCTCACATGTATTATTATTGTCCAATCCATAATAATACTTAAATACAACTTTTTAGGAATATTGTTCTTAGCATTCATTAGGTGCTCATGTTCGAGTCACATACTTGAAGTCCCATGGCTTTGGACAGATCATTCTAAGGACATTTATTATCTACAATAATATCACAGTCATTAAATTTGCATCAATAAATTCAAATTAGCTTTATGAATAAAATTAAAAGTTTATCCTTATATCCATCAACTAATGATTTGGCCTCTAGGGCAAATACACCAACATATCATACTTCATGAAAAAAGGTAGTTTATTTCATATCACATTTTTGAAAAAAGAGTACTATGACATGTATGATGACTCTAGTCCATTCTATGTTGGTTTTACCAAATGTAAATCTTTAAGTTAGAACCAATGACTACTATAAGTGTCAATATCATGTTGAAGATATATTGCTTGACTAGAAATAAAAACTAGAGGCATGTTTTTATTTTCAATGAGACGCATTTTTATACATCTAAATATTGTTATCAATCAGACATGCAATTTTATAAAAGTGCATTTTATTATCAGTCAAGATGCATTCCCGCTGTCCTTAAAGATCTCTTGTGGAATGAGATATATGTGAGTTATAAATTTTTTTACTAACTTTTCCAATTATGAAATTTGGTTTTGTTTGGCAGTTTTTATAAAAATATAACTATTTTTGTATAACTTCTTTCACCTAGATAAAAAAGATCATAAAAAAAGTTCTACAATGATATGGCATATAGTGGAGAGGTTTTTAGACCAATCTCGCTAGAAACTACAAACAAAATACTAAGCAAAGAAGGATGACATTGAGCCATACACTTTGTTTGACCCTTTGATGTGGAAGGTGTTTGTTGCATCTAGGCAATTAGATGAGTTCAAGGTATTTAGTATTGCACACATTGTATGAGTTTTTCTTATTACTATATTGTATGACTTGTGATATACCTCATGACTTCTTCCAAGTAAACGTAGCATAACATCTATTTTCAACTAATCATACAATCAATCAGATTCAAAAAGAAAGGTAGGCAAAGAATGTGTATGACCATCAGTAGGGGTCTGATGGTTATGCCTTCACTACTACAGAAATAGCATTCAGTGTCACTTTTCTAGGCGTCGGTTATTAAGGAAAACCGACGCCTAACATATAAGGCGTCGGTTGTTTAAGCAAACCGACGTCTATATTCGAAGACCAGCCAGACACGGGTACCGCTTTGTATTCAGCGTCAGTTGTTTATAACAAACCGACGCTTAAAGTCGCCCGCGAAATCCAACTTTTGATCAAAAAAAATAGTGTCATTTTCAGCGTCGGTTATGTAGGTATAAACTGACGCCTATGTGCGATGAAAATTTGCGTGAAAAGTGTCACTTTCAGCGTCGGTTATCCTTGTATAACCGACGCTGAAAGTGGTTCCCGCCAAATAATTTCATGAAAATATCGTCCAATTGGACGTCGGTTTTTTCAAACAACCGACGCTAAAGATGTTTAGGCGTCGGTTGTTGTAAACAACCGACGCTATTTGAGAACTTATAACCCGCGATCGCCCGACTCTTCCCCTTTCTTCTGTTTCATTGCTACCCTATTTCCCTGTTGCGGCGATTTCTCCGGCGATTTTGTGCTGCTGCTGCTAGTTTTCTCCGGCGCTTCTCTCCGGCGCTCCATCTCCGGCGTCCCTTCTCCGGCGCCCCTCTTCTCCGGCACGTTTCTTCTCCGCCGCCGCCGCCTGCTGCTCTAACCGCCTGCGCCGCCGCCCTGCTGCTCCAGCCACCTGCTGCCCGCCCTGCTGCTCCATCCGCTGCGCCGCCGCCACGCCTGAGAACCGGCGCTGCCGCCACGCCTGGTGCCCTCCTGCTTGCCCACCTGCCTGCCCTAGCTCCTTCCTTTCTTCCTGCTGACGCCCGGCGTCCTGTTTCTACAGAACTGGTTAGTTTTACTGATTTCCTTGCTGCTTTCAGTGATTAATGATTGATACTACTGGTTAGTATTTCTTTAGTGATTAATTTAATTCAACAATTCATAGTTTGTTATTTACAATAACTGATCTGCTTGCCGATTTTAATGATTAGAGATACTGATTAATAGTAAGTATTGATGAATACTTAGTTAATTACTGATTTGTTGATTAGATATGTATAGAAGTTCCTTATAAATATATTTTTTATATACACATACATGTAATTTTGTATAAAATTCATGATGTAGTGTGATCTTAAATCCTAGAGTGTACCCCTTTTGTTCTATGATGGTACCTATGACCCTAAATACATCCATAAGGGTCTATTGTATCCTAAAGAAGATTTATTTCTTCCTTCTGCCCTAATTAGAATGAACAATCACTAAATTATGTACTGTTTGTATGGAGTCCGGCTTCATTGTAGATATCTATTATTGTGTTTGTTGGCCTAGAAACCCGTCCAAGATTGACTCATTAGGAGTAAATCTTGGATAGTCCCCGGTTTGGGACTGTTCTTGAACACCTAATCTCACTTAGGATGTAAGTGTATAATGTGTATTGAGTTTTCGAGAAAATTTTGGTAGCATTTCCCTGTTTGTTCTCTAAGTAGCCATTGCCAAGGATCCCATTCGTTCAGAACTCAGTTGACTGCTTCGTACCGATAAGGAGGAGCGCCCTCGGTTCATCCTCCCCGCACATGGGGCTTCGGCTCCCCTACAGATGTAAGTGTATAATGTGTATTGGGTTTTCGAGAAAATTTTGGTAGCATTTCCCCGTTTGTTCTCTAAGTACATATGTACTTAGAGAACAGCGGGGAAATGCTGCCGAAATTTTCTTGAAAACCCAATACACATTATACACTTACTAGTGAGATTAGGTGTTCAAGGATGGGATAGGTGGTACACATTTATTATATATAAGAATGACATCAAATGTGTTTGTAGGCCTAGAATGTGAACAATCATTGTTTTTTATATTACTTATACATTGGTATAAATTAGAATGAACAATCACTAAATTATATACTATTTGTATGGAGTCCGGCTTCATTGTAGATATCTATTATTGTGTTTGTTGGCCTAGAAACCCGTCCAAGATTGACTCATTAGGAGTAAATCTTGGATAGTCCCCGGTTTGGGACTGTTCTTGAACACCTAATCTCACTTAGGATGTAAGTGTATAATGTGTATTGAGTTTTCGAGAAAATTTTGGTAGCATTTCCCCGTTTGTTCTCTAAGTACATATGTACTTAGAGAACAGTGGGGAAATGCTGCCGAGATTTTCTTGAAAACCCAATACACATTATACACTTACTAGTGAGATTAGGTGTTCAAGGATGGGATAGGTGGTACACATTTATTATATATAAGAATGACATCAAATGTGTTTGTTGGCCTAGAATGTGATCAATCATTGTTTTTTATATTACTTGTACATTGGTATAAATTAGAATGAACAATCACTTGTTTTCCTAATATATACTTGTTTTCTCTGATCATAGAATGGATAGATCATGGATGTCCATTCGTAATCGTTGCACCCCAGAGTTTATATCTGGTCTTGATCAGTTTATTAGATTTGCTGAGGAACATAGGAAAAAACCTACATATAGGTTCTACTGTCCATGTAGGCATTGCGGTAACAACTTGAAAGTCAACACTGGTGAGGAAATCAAAAGTCATGTCATGTGCAACGGGATTGTACAAGGCTATACAGAATGGTACTGGCATGGAGAGATTTCAAAATCGAAACCAGTAGATGTCGATAGCAGTGCTTGGGTGGAAGAAGAAATTGCCTCCGATGACGTAAATGTGAACGAACCAGTTCCAGCAGACATCGTTGATGCGATGCTGGATAGTTGTAGGGTAGAGCACACTGATCCACCTCCTATCTTTACAAACATTGTGCATGATGCTGAGATACTGTTATACACAGGCTGTGCTAAGTTTACGAAGCTTAGCGCTGTGTTGAGATTGTATAAGTTGAAAGCTAACAATAGATGGAGCGACAAAAGCTTCACTTCATTGTTGACTTTGTTGAAAGAAATTCTTCCTGAAGGAAACGAGCTTCCAATCTCAACATACCAGGTAAAGAAAATGTTGTGCCCAATGGGAATGGAGGCCAAGAAGATACACGCATGCCCGAATGATTGTGTATTATTTCAAAAGGACTATGTAGATTTGAAAGATTGTCCAAAATGTGGTGCGTCATGGTATAAATTGACGACTTCGGGGGAGTCCAAAACTGGTTCTCCTGCCAAGGTGTTGTGGTATCTACCTATAATATCATGGTTTCAACGCTTGTTTGCAAATCCGAAAGATGCGAAGAATTTGAGGTGGCATGCAGATGTTAAGAAAAATAATGATGGGATCCTACGACATGCGTCTGATTCCCCACAGTGGAAGAAGATTGATCTATTGTACCCTAAATTTGGTGAAGAAGATAGGAATCTAAGACTTGGGCTTTGTACAGATGGGATGAATCCGTACGGGACATTGAGCAGCCAACATAGCACTTAGCCAGTCATGCTTGTTATATACAATCTTCCTCCCTGGATGTGTATGAAAAATAAGTACGTTATGTTGTCATTGTTGATATCGGGCCCTAAACAACCTGGAAATGATATCGATGTTTATCTTGAACCTTTGATTGATGACTTAAAGAAACTTTGGGCTGAAGGTGTGATGACCTATGATGCTTCAGCAAGAGAGACATTTTGTTTGCACGCTATGTTGTTTTGCACTATTAATGACTTTCCAGCATATGGGAATTTGTTTGGATATAGTGTCAAAGGAGCTAAAGCGTGTCCTATATGTGAAGAAAACACTGATTCAATAAGACTAAAACATGGCGGCAAGACTGTATATCTTGGTCATCGAAGGTTTCTTTCAAAATTCCATCCGTATCGTAGGAAGCGCAAAGCATTCAATGGATGGAATGATGAACGGAGTGAACCTAAACCTATACCAGGGGATGTTGTTTATGAAAGAGTAAAAGACATTGTCAATGAATTTGGTAAGAAATCACAATGTAGTATGGCCACACGGAGTGACAATTCTTCATTCAAGAAGAAGTCAATATTTTGGGATCTTCCTTATTGGAGTTCTTTGACAGTCAGGCATTGTATCGATGTAATGCACGTTGAGAAAAATGTCTGTGATAGCATCATTGGTACTCTATTAAATATACCAGGTAAGACTAAAGATGGGATAAAATCCAGACTGGACCTACGTGAAATGGGAATAAGGTCAGAATTAACAGAATTACGTGAAATGGGTAATAAAAGAACATACTTACCTCCCGCTTGTTACACGTTGTCTAAAAAGGAGAAGAAAACTTTTTGTGAATGCTTGGTAAATGTTAAGGTGCCACATGGTTACTCATCCAACATCCGTAGATTGGTATCAATGAAAGATCTGAAGTTGATAGGTCTTAAATCTCATGATTGTCACACTCTAATGCAACAAATATTGCCTGTGGCAATTCGATCTATATTGCCGAAGCATGTAAGGTTTGCAATTACCAGACTTTGTTTCTTTTTCAACAGTCTATGCAGCAAAGTTATTGACCCTGATACTCTCGATAATTTGCAAAGAGAAGTGGTTGTTACCCTATGTCAGCTTGAGATGTATTTCCCTCCTTCGTTCTTTGATATCATGGTACATCTTGTTGTCCACTTGACTAGGGAAGTGAAAATGTTGGGACCAGTTTTCTTGCATTGGATGTATCCCTTTGAACGATACATGAGCATTTTTAAAGGTGATGTTCGAAACCGTTATCGGCCTGAAGGGAGCATTATTGAAGGTTATGTGGCGAGAGAGGTTATGGATTTTTGCAATGACTTTTTCAGTGGTAATGACACTCCTGATAATGACAAGAATATTGAGGAGGGCAAAGGAATTTTGGGATCACGGGTGAAAGTAATCAGCCGTGAGCAGTTGGAACAAGCTCACTTGTATATTTTACACAATATGGACGAAGTGAGTGTTTATATCGAGGAACATACCAATTTCATAAAGAGACAACATCCTCGAGCAAGTTCAATGTGGCTTGCTAGAGAGCATAATAAGACTTTTACTAAGTGGTTTGAAGATAAAGTCTTACATCAACTATCTCAAACACCAAATGATATTAAAGAAACTATCAAATGCCTCGCCTTTAAACCAAAACCGAATGTTATGTCTTATGAAGGGTTTGACATTAATGGATTCACATATTACACAAAGCGCCAAGATGATAAGAGTGTCGTCCAAAATAGTGGGGTCACTCTTCAAGCGTCGACTATGTACTTTGCAAGTGCAAAGGATAAGAGTCCACGTGAAGCTAAAATGTCATATTACGGTGTCATTGAGGACATTTGGGAGTTTGACTACATAGATTTCAAAATTCCGCTCTTTAAATGTAATTGGGTTGATAACACCAAAGGAGTTATAGTGGATGAATTGGGTTTCACTTTGGTGAACTTTGAAAAGATTGGCGAGAAGGGTGAACCATTCATATTGGCATCACAGGCGAAACAAATATTCTATATCGATGATCCTGCAAATGATAAATGGTCGGTTGTTCTTCATGGTAAAAGACAGTTCATTGAAGATCCTATAGATGAAGAAGAGTACTATGATAAGTATGATGACTCCAGTCCATTCTCAGTTGGGTTGCCAACTCCACAAAATATTGAAGCTAATGATGACTTATATGTGCGCGGAGATCACAATGAAGGATTGTTAATTGATAAAAGATCACATGTATGTTTATACAAATGCTAAATGTTTGCCTTTTTCTAGTTAATACAAATGCTAAATGTTTGCCTTTTTCTAGTTAATACAAATGCTAAATGTTTGCCTTTTTCTAGTTAATAGAAATGCTAAATGTTTGCCTTTTTCTAGTTAATAGAAATGCTAAATGTTTGCCTTTTTCTAGTTTGTCGACCGAGAATGACTCTGTTTCAATGTTTTAAACTAAGTACTAAGTGTGTGTATGAGTGTGCAGTTGTGACACTATTATAGGGGATGACCTATCTAAGTATTTTGATTGGCTAGGGAAGATCTAATGCTTGATTTACATGAAGTCTAAGTACTTGTACATTATATACTTGTACAAGTTTTTACATTTGATTACAATCATGAATTAAAGCAATTTGAGCATATAGATCTTCCAAGTTGTTTGTCATCCACCTAATTCCTGCAACACTCAAGTAGCACGTTAGATCCACAAGAATGAAATGTTTGTCATCATCGAAACAAAGGGATTATAATAATGTCCAATTCAGCCAACAATCTCCCCCTTTTTGAAGATGACAAACATTTCCTAAATATAAAATAAGGAAATATAAATCATATGAGTTTCATACCTGAAGTTTACCTTTTGTAGTCATTCTCTTATTTGCAAGTGTGCTGGCCCGAGATTTATGAAACTCATTTTACTTTATGTTTTTGGTTTTATATTATTTCTCCCCCTTTGTCATTTTGTATGACTTTTATTTCTCCCCCTTAATTTTATTCTATGCTCCCCTTAACTAAGATATTCGGTTTTAAAAATAGGGATTAATATAATTGTAAATCATTTATTGTCGAATTTACCCACAATTAGTTTCTCAATCATTTGCAAAGGATGTTAAGCCTTGAAATGATATGAGATTCTTTTAAGATTGTAGTAGAATGTATCTCTAATCAAATACACGGGATGTTAAGCCCTAATTTGTTTAGAGAATTCCATTAAGAACAATATATATGTCATATTCATGAATATTGTAGATTTCTTTGTTTTTATAACCAAAATTACTTTTAAGGATGCTAAGGTCATAACAAGCTTCAAATGATGTTTACAAAGTTTTGTAAGCTTCTTAATCTTATAATCAAGATAGTTTGTGTGAGATCCCCCTTAATCTTATAGTCAAGATAATTTAAGGATTCTAAGGTCACAATCAATATTAGATCATAATAAGTTGACCTTTTATGAGAGTTATGCACTAAAATTATGTTTTCAATATGATAAACACATTTTGAATCAAGATACTAAGATTAAGTGCAGTAAAATGATGTACAAATAAGCATTTTTTCATGCTTATTTTAGGTCGACCTTGACTTCGACCATAGCGCCCCTTGGTCAAACTTGATTTCAACCAAGAGGCAATTTTTGCAGATTTTCAAATTAAAATGCATTTGTTCTATGAAATTTTACTATTTATGCAAAATGGAATCTTCATATGAGATGAATCACAATGATCAATAATAATATCCATTCATGGTTTGTATATATGGATCAAAGATTATTTTAGACAAACCAATGAAACACAATGATCATGGCACAATAATTATGATAGAACAGTAGAAGCATATCCACAATGCAATGATCAAGATAAAAGCATATAAATACAATGATTATGATTATTTTAAATTAGAATTCAATATACATGGTTCCTATATAGATAGACCAAGGAATACTTAGGAAAAACCATGTGGATTATGATAAAACAGTAATTTCCTTGATTAAACTAATCATGGTTCATATTTTCAGTTTTAAGCCAAACCATGTAGAGAATAAACCAAAATAATCTCATTCAGGTTCATAAGTTTTCAATTTTAAGACAAACCATGTAAATGAACATGCTTAATAAACTTTTTCAATCAATGAATAAGGTTTGTTCAAAATCAGTCTTCATATAACACTTTTGCAATATGTCTAAGGATTTCATATTCATAATGTTATACCTTAATTCATGATGCAAAAAAGATCAATATGTCTTGTTTCAAAGATGGTCTCCAATATTTATTCTTGATTTGCATATTAAATCAATCATTAATAACAAATTGATAGCAAACTAGATTAATTGAAAAAAGGTTCAGCAGAACTTGATTCGGTCAAACTATTTGTCGACCGAATTTATCTCGGTCGATGTTTTTATCGACCGAAAATGCTTCTGTTTGTATAGGTTTTATCATATTTGTTGAAAACTTGAAAACAGTAACCTGCTCGGTCGACTATTTCTCGATCGACAATGTTCTCGGTCAAACAGTTTCTCGACCGAGAATGTTTCTGTATTGTTTCAGAACTATTTTCAGTAATTGTTTCCAAGTAAAACAAGAATATGAAAGTTAAAGCTCGATTGTGTTGAGATATGACATTTGTATATCAAGAACCAGTTTAGGTCAAATCTCAACTAGTCAAATTTAAACCTCTAAGTTATAGGAACCCAAGCTAGATCATCATTCCTTTTCTTGTATGGGCATCAAAAAAGAGTAGTGTCCAAGACGCAAGCAATAATGACAACTAATAAAGTCAATCTCATTTCTCTTTATAGGAGTTGAGTTGTTCTTGGGTACATACATGGATTGATTCTCTAGCACTTGCATCCTTCTCCAACAAGGTTTTTGATAAGATTTTTCCTTAGTCTTATAACCTAGTCCTCTCCTTCCAATTTGATGATAAGAATCATTTAAGATAGTATCAAGAATATTATTGTTACTCAAGCTACTCACTTTTTGTTGTAACTTCATAATGTCATCCATTTTCTTCTTTACATCTAATTTTGCTTGATCTAGATTAGATAATAAAGAATCTCTATCTTTCACAACAATATCATAATCTAGATGTGTGCACAAAACAAGTTGTTTTTTAAGATCATTTACTTGAGTTTGCAAGTTTATCTTTTCTAGGGAAAGAAGATTGTAATTTGCTTCTATAGATTTCAGCTTAATATCATGATCTTCAATAGCCTTTTTGAGATCTTCATTTTTAGATGTGAGAGAAAGCAGTTTAGCATGTAGCTCATCATTTACTTTATTTGATTTCTTAAATTTCTTCTTGCACTCAATATATTTCTCATGTGTATCTTGAAGACTAGCAATTAGATCTTCTTTTGGAAGATCAAAAAGACTTACCTCTTCTTCTTCTTCTTCATTTGTTGTAGCAATAAGACATTCTACTTCTTCTTTTCCATCATCACCATCATCACTTGAATCATCCCATGCAACTTTATATGCTCTTTCTTTCTTTTTGTGAGATGATTTCTTCCCTTTCTTGAGTTTTGGACAATCACCTTTCATGTATCCCTTTTTGCCACATTCAAAGCACCTGGAAGAAGAAACACTAGAAGTTTTGTTAGTTTTAAAACTTTTATACTGCTTACCGTTTACAATGAGAGTTTCTTCTTCACTATCATCTTCACTTGTGTCATGAAAAATCTTGGTTGATGCTTTGAATGCAATGTCCTTCTTTCTCCCTTGTTGAAGTTCACATTCTTGTCTTTCTTCCTCTTCTAAAGTTGCCTCATGTGCTTCTAAGTTGCCAATGAGATGTTCCATTCTTAGCCGGGTGAAATCATTTACTTCTTCAATAGCACTCACCTTGGGTTTGTATTTGGGAGGAAGAGACCTAAGGATTTTTTATACTTGATCTTCTTCGCTGATTACTTTACCTAAAGCATTTAAACCATTCACAATAGAAGAAAATTTTGCATACATTTCACTAATAGACTCATTTTGATCCATACGAAACTGTTCAAAGTTTTTCTTGAGAATTCCGATTTTAGAATTCTTAACTTGAATAGTTCTTTCATATGTTATAGAGAGTCTACGCCATATGTCATATGCCATTTCACAATTTGATATTCTATTGAATTCACTAATGGAAATTGAATAATAGAGTATACTTACAACTTTTGCATTCATTTGGGTTGATCTTACCGTATTAGCATCCCAAGTTGCATACTTTGTTTGAGGGAATTCATATGGATTTGATACCATTCTCCATAGATCCCATCTAATTCCTTGGAAGTAGAATTGCATCCTCCTTTTCCAGTAGGTGTAGTTAGTGCCATCAAAAGGTGGAGGTCTTGCCACGAGTGTCCCTTCTAGGTTGAGGTTGTTGAGTACCCCGTCACCCATTCTTCAAGACTTTGTTAGAGTTCCTTGAAGCCATGCTATGATACCAATTGAAAAACCACTAGAGGGGGGTGAATAGGGTTTTATGATATTTTAATAATAATTTAACCAAAGCAAGAAACCACAAAAATATTGGACAAGGGGACGAGGATTTAGAGTGGTTCCAACCTTGGCAAATACTAAGGCAGTCAATCCACTACCCGATTGCTTACCCAACTGGGATTTTGAAAGTACTTAAATTTTATTACCTCACAAGGATGTTACATAAAATTACAAATACTTTCACAAAACCCTTCGGACAACCTTCACCTAGAAGTAGTCTCACCAACCTCGAAGCAGCCTTCCTTGAAGTAACCTCAAGCTCCCCCTTGAAGTAGCCTTCCTCTTAAAGTAGTTTCCCGTTGAGACAACCTTCTTGAAGTAGTCCAAATTCCACCTTCTCCACCTAAGAAGTCAAACCCTCTCCAATCCGCAACCTCCAACCCTAGGAGTAGCAAGGAGAGTACAAACAATATAAAGGAACAAGAAGGAAAATTAGAAATTACAATACCGTTGTAGCACAAGGCTTGATTTCCTATATCAAGCATTTTGATCTGCTAACCAATGTATATGGAAGTGTAAGTGTAGTGGGTAGGAGATTCTAGCCTATAGGACACGAATTTGGAGCAATGGAAATGTATAGCCAATGTTGGAATTGCTCAATTTCTCACTAGGATGAATAGCCAATTGCAAGTATTATGCTCAAGTGTTGCACAAGTGTACTTTGGGTGTCCTATGGCTTGTCCTATTTATAGGAATGGCCTATGGATGCTTAAAGACGTTCTAGACACTTTCTAGGGGTTCTTAGTGCTTAACTAGCCGTTAGGTAACCATTAGTTGCTTTAACAATGGCTAGTTAATTAATTCTAAAAAGTGCAGACAGAGACATTCTCGGTCGAGGAATTGTCGATCGAGATCCCATTCGGTTGAGGTCTTTGTTGACCGAGGGACTGTATCGAGCAAGTGTATATAACGTTCTGATCCAACTCCCAACTACCTTGTCTACTGTGTCTAACAGATACCTCGGTCATTCTCAGTCGAAGAGTTTATCGACCGAGAGTGTCTCGGTCGATAAGTTTGTCGACCGAGAATGACTCTATTTCAATGTTTTAAACTAAGTACTAAGTGTGTGTATGAGTATCCAGTTGTGACACTATTATAGGGGATGACCTATCTAAGTATTGTGATTGACTAGGGAAGATCTAATGCTTGATTTACATGATGTCTAAATACTTGTACATTATATACTTGTACACATTTTTACATTTGATTACAATCATAAATTAAAGCAATTTGAGCATATAGATCTTCCAAGTTGTTTGTCATCCACCTAATTCCTGCAACACTCAAGTAGCACGTTAGATCCACAAGAATGAAATGTTTGTCATCATCGAAACAAAGGGATTATAATAAGGTCCAATTTAGCCAACAAACTCAACTACACATCCGCCCTAGCACTTACTTTGAATTGATTCCAGAACAAAATTTGTAGGAGAAATTCCCAACCGTGTACCAAGAAGTGCCATAGAAAATGGTATACTTCAACCTTCAAAATGATGTCTTTGTTTTCTTCCTAAATTATATTGATTAGATGTATTGATTGTCACTAGAAGGAACTCTATCAGAAAAGAAAGGAAGGGAATTTCATCTAGACTGGCCAAAGAGATTAACTAATAGTTGCCCTTGGTACTAAAGAGCAACCTAATTGTGTTAAGGCTGATAAAGGTCCATTTACATGTCAGGGTCATAAAAGGAGATCACAAAAAATGAAAATCTTATTTTGTCTCTTCCCTATAACAATCAAGATCTAGTTAAAGAGCTAGCTTGACATAGGAGGAAATACAAGATATGGTACAATAGGCTATATGACAAGCAAGGATGTCATTATAGTGTTCTCAAGCTCCTCAAAATGTACTCATAGTACACTACTATGGCAATAAGGTATACTATCCAAATTATACTCCAGTCATTGAAGTTCACAAGAGTACTCCCAATGACCCACCAGAAGGGGTCAGTGTAATTTTTTAAGTAATATAATACAACCTCTATGTATGTGTGTAATCATGTTAATGGTATAATAATATAAATTGCATATGGTAATAAGTTGCAAATTTATAGTTATAGTACCTTAATACAATATTGTAACAATAAGCAACATCTATCACCTTGGTGGTACATTAAACTACATACCAATGCCCTCTTTACACAGTCAATGTGTTTATCACACTTGTGTATGAGGGAATGAGAAACACACCATATGTAATACCTCATAATGAATACAATACAATAGAAGAAACAAAGGGCAATGTTATGGTAGGGTGTCCCAAAGACTTGATAATCTATGTCACAGTCCATCAAATTCATGTTACACTTTATATGTGTCTATATATAAATTCATTTGATATGTGAATATATCATATTCAAAAACCTAAAATCTAGAAGCTACCTATAGGTCTTCCTTTAATGCCTAAACCATCTATTATTCTAGAACACATATTCAACAAGTCAAGGATTACATGTAAAGGCTTATGTCGATACATAGCCATCTAAACATCAGCATCAAATATGATGATCAATCTGATTGAGGATGTCTTTGGGGGGAATTTTAGATTTTTATATTCATTTAAGATATCCTAGAGTTTTTCTATAATCAAATAAATATATCCATAATAAAGGTATGGTATGGTAAAAGTTTTCTAATGTAATAAATTCATCTAAACGTATATGTTCAATTTATACCTATATATTACATGATTACAATTGTTTATACAATCACTTATATGAATTATGGAAAGAGGATCTCATTTTGTAGTACAATACTTCTTATCTTCATTTAAGTTTTTTGCTAGTGTGGAAAAGAACATTATTCTAGCTCCTTCCAAAGTTGATTAAGTTTCCATTACTTAATTATGTTCGTTAGCTTGTAACTTTGACTTATGAATTTTCCTTCAATGTTGAACTTTATTTTATTTTTATTTGGCTTGTTCTTTCTCAGATCCAAGCAATGGGAGTGACACAAAACAATTTTTTTTATTGTTGATTAAGCATAAATATCCATCCATCAACACATTAGTTTATATGAATACGTCATCATATCTCTACTTAGTCATTCATCTTATTCATTTAATTTACATGGGTATAAAAGCATTATGTGAAGGTGAATGATAGATGGATTCAAATTTGAAGTCAATGACTTTGAAAGATTTTCAAGGTAGTTTGTTAGCTTAAAATTGTATGCCAACTGTGGTTACTATAATTTACTATTGTTTTATATGATTCATTATTTGAATGTCCTATACAAGACAGTAATTGGGTATGTAGATACTATGTTATGAAGTATATGGATATCATTATCTATACAACATCATTACATTCTAAAATATACAATGGGTATTAAATACTAGAATCTTAACTTTATAACTTAATTTGAATTAGCTTCATGGATATAAATATTATTGTATAATTATATACATTTATTTCGCATGTCTTTGACATTTTAAATTTCACACGGAATATAGATGACATCTGACACGAGTGGGAATATGCTTTTCCAAAAGAAGTGACATTTTAATTGGATGACGAATTATATATAGTTCAAAACTCTTATTTATCTTATATTTTGTATTTGAACAATATGTGAATACAATATTTTATGTCAAATCAATACAATCTTGTATATGTTTAGAATTTCCTTGAGTGGCATGGATGTGTGAAAACATATGGATGTGTGAATGCATATGATATGTTAATGAAGCACAATTTGTGAACTATTGTATGACTCAAAAAGTGGATTTGGTTGATTAATTAGAATGGGAGTAAATACATATTTGATTTTGTGATTAATCGATCATGTATTGCATGTGTGAATGTCATTGTAGATGTGAAAGACATTATAGGATCATGATTTGGTGATTATTGTTTGTGAATGATATTAGTTTGTATTGTAGGTTCTTCTATTCCATGTTCTTCATTGCAGATGGTTTGCATTAATGTAGGTTTGATTTTTTTTTTTCAATTAAAAAAAATAAAACTTAGATTTGGTTAGTTGTTAGACAACTAAAGTTGTAACATTATGGATTTTGTTTTGGTCAAATAAACTGACATTGGAATCATGAACATAAATCTACTAATAAAAATAGTATGTGGTGTTGATTTTGCTCAAATAAGTAAAGCTACAACACCAAAGTGTCATTTTTGTTTCAAGAAACCAACACAAGATTCATATAAAACTAGAGGTAAGATATAGTCTTTGGGTCAACATAGAAAATACAAACCGAAACTATACACCTCAATAGAATTGAAAGTGTCGACTATTTGTAGCTTGTTGCATCAATTTTGTTCAAGAAATTAAGGCTATACACCTAATCATAAGTAAAAAAGTGTCGCCTATATGTAGTTTGTCACGTCAGTTTTCTAAAAAAAACTAATGCGGCGTGTTTTTGTAGCTTTAAATTTTTTTTTTCTATTAGCATAATTGATTTTTAGTGATTGGGCGCATTGTAATTTGCCTTCTCTCTTAGCCCTTTTATTGCCTAACTCATGTATATAGGAGACTCAGTGATCTATTTATTATCATTAAAATATAATCTTTCTACATGGTATTAGTAGCATGGATCTAGTCCTACCCCTTCCCCACTTCTTTTTCCCCTTCATTTCCCACTTGACTCTCCCTCTACCCAACCTGATAGTCGGCGCCCACCACCACCACAATAGCCCCCACCACCACCACACCTCCACCTACTGCCAGCCTCTCCCCCACCTCCACTCCACCGTTGCCCACACCTCCTTCCCCCCTCCTATCTCCCCTTCCGCCTCCATAGCACACCCACTGCCGCAGGCAACCATGGCTGCTAGGTTGTCGTAGGCACAACCAGCAATGGCCAGCTGTAGGTTCAACCAATGCTAGTCTCGCTCACCCCTAGCCATGATTTTTGTTTTTCAGGCACTCTAGAAGGCATACATCTCTCCTTATATCTCATTATTTATGTGCTAGTTATAGTGGTTTCTACACACATATAAAAGAGAGGTATTAAAAGACCATGTGTTGATCTATAAAGCATAAGTGACACTTATTGAGTGCTTTTACTTAATTAGGATTCTTTATGTTTCTCTCATACTATGTGTTGTTAAGTGACACTTGTTGATGTATCCTACCGTGCTTTAAATTCAACAATACTTTCTTTTAATTAAATTGATTATTTCTTACCATGTTGGAATTCTAATATTGTCTTCATCTTATTTTTGCATTGTTCTTATTATCTCGATATTGTTATTATATTATTATGGGTGACTCCACTAAGCCACTACATACCACTATCTATAATGATACACCCTATATAACTGTTGCCAAACTCAATGATGACAACATCCTGCTATGTATGAATGTTGTTTAGACTTTCCCAGAATCATGGGGTAAACTCACGTTTATCATGTTTGATGCACCTATCATTCCTGATAGTGTATGGACTACAAGAAACATCTAGGTTCACTCATGGATCTAGATGTATATGGAACTTGAAGTTGTAGTTAAATACATGTGGCATAGGAATGCAAAGACCGTGAGGGACGAATGAAGTAGTTCTTACTCAAGATGACAACTAGCTGCACATATGCAACACCATGGGCAAGGTCTTCTCATAGGAATAAGGTGATCATCCCTCGTCAAATTAATATGATGCAATGAAGGATGTTTCCAATCAACTGAACTTATTCTCTCCAACAACCTCTATCGAGGTTACTGATGTGATGATTTTGAGTCACATTTATAGACATATTTTACTTGTGTTTTATGCATTTATTGGTCATTTTGGTGATTAATATTGCATGATTCATTTACTTTGGTCTATGATCCTTCTCAGTGTCAAATCTCCCTTTTTTGGTATTTTGAGCATAAATGATTACGATAATATGTTTTATTTCGGCTTATGTGGTTTTGTGTTGCAATTTCAGGAAAAATGAATATCTACTACTGTCGATACCATCGACAATGGTCGATACCATCGACGAGACCACAGGTTGCAAACTGCAAGGAGCATCGTAGAGTCGATACTATCGACAGGAGAGTCGATGGTATCGATATACCATCAGGTTGCTGGCGAGAATATAGTCAATACTATCGACCCAGAAGTCGATACTATCGACAAGTGGAGCTACAGCGAAAGAAAAGGACAAAAACTGATGCCTTAGGATGTTGATACCATCGACCCTCGTCGATGGTATCGAGTTAGCATCAGTCGCGACAAAGAAAAGAAAAGAAGACCAGCCGATACCATGCAAGGTCTATACCATCGACTCGCGTCGATGGTATCGACACCGTCAAATACAAGTTTGCTTCAGATCAAGCTAAATCCGACGGCTACGATATTTTTGCAACCTAACTCGGTGATTATACCTAATGATGGTGGCCAAGAGCAATCTATCACATCATTAGCCGCTGCACACGTCCTAAGAAGGTGTGGAGAGAAGGACGGAGCCCAGAAGCATGCCCCAGCTGTTTCGGATGCCGAAGAAGATGTTTTCCACCACAGAAAGGCCGGAGATCGTGCATTCTACGCCAAGGAACGCTTGGATCCTCTCCGTTCAGGGGTTTCACTACTTAATCACGTTTTTCTCCATATTTCCCCTTTTCTCTAACATGTTTTGCTCTAAGATGAACATGCGGGGCTAATCCCCTTTATCTTTAGGACTGGGAGTAGCTCGGGGAAGCATTGTATGACATTTTTATCATAGTAATTCGTCATTAATCTCTTAAATCTGTGGTATGAATTCATTTTCTCAATTATATTGTTATGCTTGATCACCATAATAATAATATAATGCCCTTAATTACTTTGAAAGAAGAATTAATGGTTGCAAATGAGATGAATATCACGTTAATTAACAAATCCCTTGAACAAGGTGATGTAAGATTAATGGTGGAAACCCAGAGGTCGATTTTAATGCACCTAGTTTAGGGTATAGGTTACTACGACGGTGGAACCGACCTAGACATAGGTAGTGAATTTTACCACGACATTGGGCAATTCTGACTACAGGCCACTACTCGGATTGAGAGATGAACCCGAATTATTATATAAAAATTCATACAATGATAACCCGCGGTGAAACAGCAATCCTAAAGATCACCACTTGAATTGATTAAACTAAACTTTTAATCGATTGTTTTGTTTTGTTTTATTTCATTTTCTTTCCATTTTACAACAACTTCCAACTTTTTAACTGGTCTAGCTGATTGCGAGTAGTTAGTAGTAGTCTCTGATAATTCAGTGTCCCTGAGTTCGACTTGGGCCTCACAAAGGCCTATATTACATTGACGCGTACACTTGCGTTCTAGGCACGGTAAAAGCGTGTCAAGTTTTTGGCGCCGTTGCCGGGGACACAGCAATGGTCGGCACTACGAGTGCTGCAAGCGGCCACTCTAGGCCACCTTTTATTTTTATTAAGTTTTAAATCATTTCAAAAAAAAATCATAATCTATCTTTCCAATTTTTGTAATCGTCTAGCACGGTACTGAACTCAAATTTTCATTTTGTAGGTACTGTGCATGGTGCAGACGCGTAGCACTGACTACACGTAACAGGCACCATAGGTTCCACTACTGGGACCTGAAGACGAGGAGTACTACGATCAAGACCAACAAGAAGAAATAGATTCCAAATCTGAACAAGAAGAAATGGCCGAGGAACAGACGATATGGGAGAAGATCAAGGCTTCTTCTTCATCTGCTTCAAAGGGGCCAATCAAGAAGCCAACGATCAACATTCCGACTTACAAGATTGATCATGCATTAATCAATTTGGTCAAGTCAAATGCATTCCATGGGCTAAAGAACGAAGACCCAGTGATGCATATAAGCCAATTTGTGGAGAATTGTGACATGATTAAAATTGACAGATTTCCACAGGAGACACTCTACCTGAAGTTGTTCCCGAGTTAGCTGGCAGGAAATGCACGAGAATGGTTGCACAATCTTGATGATGAATATGTGGAATCATAGAACCACATGGTGGAGGTATTCTTTGAAAGGTTCTTCCCGCCCGAGAAGACTAATGACATGATCAAGAAAATCCACAATTTCACCCAGAAGGCAGGAGAGACCTACTCTGAGACCTAGGAAAGATTTCAGATCATGCTTAGGAGGTGCCCGCATCATGGGATTGACAAGGAGACACAGGTCAAAATCTTCTATTTTGCTCTCTCCGATCATGATAGAAGTAACCTAGATTCCGCAGGCTCAGGATTCTTTTTGAACAAAACAGACACGAGGTGTTGGGAAATTCTGAAAAACATGGCCAAGAAGCAATCCTGGGGTGATAGAGACGCCGTAGAGCACGTTCGAGTTGTGGGCGAGTCAAAGGCCATCAAAGAGCTGAATGAGAAGATGGACCTTCTAGCAAAGAAATTGCTTGCAAAAGAAGATACCGAGTCCGAGGATGAAGCTCAAGTCAAATTCATGCGCCAACAGCAAGGGTATAGAAATAACAATTACTCATGGAGGAAGGACAAGAAATTCTCATGGAAGGATCCGAATAACTTCTTGTAGGACCCCGATGCAAAACCCCAGCCGGCGGCGGAAGATAAGAGCACGGAGTTGCTCAACCAAGTGATAAAGCAGAACCAAGAATTGATGAACACTTTTGGCCAGCAGATCAAGCAACAGGGGGAATTTATGAATCAGTTTGGGCAGACATTGCAGAGCCATGGGGCTCAGATGAGGACAATAGAGATGTCGATGGTGCAAATGGCAGCTGAAATAGCCAATCTGAAGATGCCAGTGCATCAATGTTTTCCGGGTAACACAAACGTTCCAGGAGGAAACCAACAGGTAAAGGAAATCTTGCTAAGGAGTGGCAAGAAGCTTTTAAACCCCAGGGCCGATGAACCAAGCAAACCCCAATCAGAAACTGAAGGTGAGGCCACTGAGGAAGTGCCAAACTCAGTCACAGAGCCGGTTGAAGAAATAGTAGGGGATGTCACTGCGGACCCCATTGTTGTTGAGGAGGAGACATAGAAAAGGACACCATATGTGCCGCCGCATCAAAGGGCACAGGCTATCCCGGTCCCATATCCAAATAGTGTGAAAGCAAAGAAGGTGGACGCCCAGTTCAAGAAGTTTTTGGACAGTTTCAGAAAGCTCTCAGTCAACATCCCATTATTAGAGGCAATAGAGAAAATTCCCCTCTTACGACAAGTTTTTGAAAGACATCATTACTAAGAAGAGGAAGATCCCTGACACGGAGGTTGTAGTTCTCAAGGAGCAGGTGAGTGCCTTCATAATGGGCACATTGCCACCTAAGAGGCAGGATCTGGGCTGCTTCAATATTTCATGTTACATTGGTAAGGTGAAATTTGGTGAAGCACTGTGTGATTCCGGGGCAGCATAAACTTGATGCCTCTCTCTACATTCAAGAAATTCGGATTAAAAGAATCAAGGCCGAGCAATATGAAAATACAGCTGGCAGATAATTCCATGGTGAAGACTTATGGTATTTGTGAAGATGTGTTGGTGAAAGTAGATCGGTTTGTATTTCCAGCAGACTTTGTTGTAATGGAGATGCAAGATGAACAGGGCAATGAGTTACTACTTGGAAGACCCTTCCAAGCTATAGCTGACATGATACTTGAGATGGGGAGAGGTCGTTTGACCTTGGGTATCATCGATGATCGGTTCAAGATGGTCATGCCTTTCAGCACCACATCATCTAAAGCTAAGGAGCAATGCCGCATGGTGAAGCATTTTGATTACAATATCTCACTTTGTCTAGGGAAGCCATTTTTAGATATGGCTCATGTAATGACTAAGGTGGAGAAAGGGACATTGGTTGTTGACATCATGGAGCAGACCAAGGTTGTGTCCCTTAGCAAAGCTGTGGGTTTTCCTAATGATTAAGAGGAGGACATTCCTCCCTCTACTGAAGATGATGCCATAGAGAGTTCGGTTTTCAATGCATATCCAGAATTACCACTTGAAGCCTGCTTGGTAAATGTAAGACATGATTGGATGAGAAGAAAGTCACTACAGGAGTGTGCCAAGATGCTTTAGGTGCTTCCATGCTTTTATGCTAGGTACTATGAAGACCTTGGCGCACTCCCACCACCGCTTCAGTCATCCTTAATCAGCCTGCCAGATTTGGAATTGAAGCTATTGCCACCGCACTTGAAGTATGCATTTCTAGCTGAGGAAGAGAAGTTTCCTGTGATTATTTCGGCATATCTGAGTGTCGAGGAGGAAGACCAGCTGCTGATTGTGTTGAAGAACCACCGAGGTGCATTCGGGTGGTCGGTCGCAGACATCAAGGGGAACTCCCCTACATTGTGCCAGTACAAGATTCAACTCGAGGAGGGAGCCAAGCCGGTGATTTAGCCACAACGTCGACTAAATCCTAGCATGATGGAGGTCGTCAAGAAGGAGGTGATCAAGATCCTTTCTGTAGGTATCATCTATGCTATATCCGACTCGATGTGGGTGAGTCCTACACAGGTAGTCCCTAAAAAGGGGGGAATTACTGTCACACATAATCTGTTAAATGAACCTGTCACGACCCGCTTGGTAACCGAGTGGCGTGTATGTATAGACTATCGTCGATTGAATGCTGCTACGCTTAAGGATCATTTCCCTCTTCCATTCATTGATCAGATTTTAGAGAGTTTAGCCGACCGATCGCATTTTTGTTTTCTTTATGGTTATTCGGGGTATAATCAGATTTCCATTGATCCTAAGGACCAAGAGAAATCCACCTTCACTTGTCCTTACGGAACATTTGCATACCTCCGTATGCCATTTGGGTTGTGCAACGCACTGGCAACCTTTTAGCATTGCATGCTTGCCATCTTTTCCGATATGGTTGAACGCTGTTTGGAAGTTTTTATGGACGATTTCTCCGTCTATGGTGCATCCTTTGACGAGTGTTTATACAATTTGGACAAGGTTTTGCAACGTTGTGAGGACACACATTTGGTCCTCAATCGAGAGAAATGCCACATGATGGTAAGCGAAGGGATCGTGCTTGGACATAAAGTGTCTAGCAAAGGGTTGGAGGTAGACTCGGTTAAGATCGAAGTTATTTCCAAATTCCCCCCACCGAATTCGGTTAAAGGGGTTCGGAGTTTTCTAGGTCACGCTGATTTTTATCACCGCTTTATAAAAGATTTCTCTAAAATTGCCAAACCATTATCTGAGTTGTTGGAAAAGGATGTTGTGTTTGATTTTAATGACAAGTGTTTACATGCGTTCAATGTGCTTAAAGAAAAACTGATTTCCGCACCGGTTGTGCAACCACCGGACTGGACTAAGTCGTTTGAATTAATGTGTGATGCGTCCTATTTTGTAGTTGGGCGGTTTTGGGATAACTTTTGGACAATAAACCCGCTGTGATTTTCTATGCATCCAAAACCTTAAATGACGCACAACTGAATTACACGGCAACTGAAAAAGAACTTCTCGCCGTTGTTTTCACTTTTGAAAAATTTCGGCAATATCTTGTTGGATCAAAAGTCATGGTATGGACGGACCACGCCGCCATTAAGTACTTGATGGAGAAAAAGGATGCCAAACCTAGATTGATTATGTGGATCTTACTCTTACAAGAATTTGATATTGAAATCAAAGATAAGGCGGGCATTGAAAATGTGGTCGCGGACCATTTGTCTAGGTTGGGATGGGTGGATGAGAAGGATTTACATATACCCATTACCGAGACATTTCCTGATGAACAACTTTTATCTACGAAATCGAAAGATCCTTGTTTTTCTTACATTGTCAATTATCTCGCTTGCAAAATTATCCCGGATGATTGGACATACCAAGAGAAGAAGAAATTTTTCCATTCTTTACGTTATTATTTCTGGGATGACCCTATTCTATTGAAGCAGTGCAGGGATGGTGTCTTACGCAGGTGTGTACTGGAGGTGGAATACGAAAGTGTTCTTTGTCATTGCCATACACTACCGACGGGTGGCCACCATGCAAGTTCTCGGACTGCCACCAAAGTACTTGAAAGTGGCCTGTACTGGCGTACTTTGTTCAGGGATGCTTATGATTTTGTGCGGCAATGTGATTCTTGCCAAAGGGCAGGTAACATTTCAAAAAGATAAGAGATGCCTCTCAATATATTTCAAGAGGTTGAGGTGTTCGACTTGTGGGGTATTGATTTTATGGGACCCTTTTTGTCCTCAAATTCTAACTTGTACATTCTTTTAGCTGTTGATTATGTGTCGAAGTGGGTAGAGGCAATACCCACAAGGACTAATGATGCTAATGTAGTGTGTAGGTTTGTCAAAGAATACATTTTTTGTAGGTTTGGTGTACCAAGAATGATCATTAGTGATGGTGGTACGCATTTCCGGAATCAGAAGTTTGCGGAACTGTTGAGAAAGTACGGGGTAAAGCACAACATTGGTACCTCGTACCACCCGCAAACTCAAGGGCAAGTGGAGGTCTCCAATCGGGAGATTAAGAAGATCTTGGAGCGCACTATGTCTTCCACGAGAAAGAATTGGAGCACCCTGCTATCGGATGCTTTGTGGGCGTATAGAACGGCGTTTAAGACACCTATAGGCACTACACCTTTTAGGTTGGCTTATGGTCAGGTCTGCCATTTGTCGGTGGAATTGGAGCATAAAGCGCATTGGGCGCTGAGGAAGTTAAATTTGAGCTATGATGAAGCGGGAAAGAAAAGGTTGCTTGAGCTCAATGAACTTGACGAGCTGTGGATGAATGCATATGAAAGCTCGCGGATCTACAAGGAGCGAACAAAGTTGATTCATGATCACCATATTCAGATGTGTGTCTTCAAGAAAGGAGATCGTGTACTTTTGTTCAACTCCAGGTTGAAGCTACATCCCGGGAAATTGAAATCCTGATGGAGTGGACCGTTCACCGTAGAGGAGGTCAGGCCACGTGGCGCAATCATGGTGCGTGATGGCGAGACAACATTCCTGGTCAATGGACAATGATTGAAATTGTACTTCGGTGAATATTACACAAGGAAAGTGAATGAGATCAAACTCATTGCACTTCCAGATGCATCAGGAGCTTAATGTTGTCTAGCCTAAGATATTAAATATGGGCGCTTGTTGGGAGGCAACCCAACCATCGGTAGCTTAGTTAGTTTCTTTCACATTTGTACTTTGATTTGATTTGATTTCAATTTTAGTGTAAAAAACATACCGTGATGATTTTCTTTATGTGCAGGACTGAGGTAGAGTCGATACCATCGACCCTTGTGTCGATGGTATCGAGATGGGTACAGGTTGGCGGCTGCAAAAATCGCTCTGCGTCGATACTATCGACGGCCTCGTCGATGGTATCGACACATCAACAGGTTGATCACAAAGTTGAGGTCGATAGTATCGACAAACATGTCGATACTATCGAGATCTCTGGAGATATTCAGACGCAAATTGTCTCAGTGAAGTCGATACCATCGACAGGCCTGTCGATGGTATCAACCAAGTTATAGGTAGAAAGCGGCGGCCGGGCCTCGCGAGGGTGTTGCCCTAACCAGAAGTTGATACTATCGACTTGCGTCGATAGTATCGACATGCCACGTCACCGATCCGCAAGAGGAAATCAACGGCGATAGCTGCATCGAGAGAGTCGATCTATGGGATGGGTTGATACCATCGACACCTGTCGATAGTATCGACACGTCATCGATCCGGGCCCCCACATCAAGCCATCGACGATCGTCGATACCAGCGACAGACGGATTGTGCTACAGGAGTCGATACCATCAACTCGCGTCGATGGTATCGACGGGCATACAGCAGCGCCGGCCACGGTTATATAAGGGATGGATTGTCATCATATGACGTCACAACTTCAGAGCAATCCTTCTCCTCTTGTGCCATGCATCTTTGTGAGCAATCGGAGCCCGGGTACGAGCATCCATGGCGTGCATTCTTCACCGAGCCTTCATCGAGCGAAGATTGTCTTCTTCGACCTTCTCCGAGCTCCATCTTCTAATCCTTCTTCTTGCTCGACAATGGTGCATGTTGCCGGCACGTCCTCTTCCCAGGAAAATCTAATGGAGATCCCAGAGTTCGTTCCTCCACCAACTGCTTCTATTCCGTGTCTGTGGATCGTTCATCCTTCCGCTACGTCGACCGGGAGATGATCTGCAATCTGGGGTTCGAGGCTAATCTGGCCTATGTGCTCAAGGGGCAGGCAAGGCATACGGGCAGGAGGCCCGATGAGATGGAATTCCATGCTGACGGCCAGCCATTCTTCGGTGAATGGCCCACGTACAAGGAGCTGGTGGCGGAATTCATGGCGTCGCTGGACATATGTGTTTTGCCAAACAACACCATCGCCACGGATCGCGAATGGATCAAGGGCCGTGTTTCTTTCCGGCTGTACAACAATGACTACACTCTCACTCTCAGGCAGTTCAATGAAATCTATAACTGGAATCATGGGTGAGATCAGTACCGGAGGCCAGACAACCGGACTGATTATAATGCTATCTTCGCCGAGCTAGTGACTGTGCCTCTGGGCAAATCTCTGAGCTACCACAACGCGGCGGTGGTGGACTTCGAGCATCCGTTCGTGCAGATTCTTCATGACATGCTTTGTACCACTTTGTTCGCCCGTGGTGATCTGTCTCTCAGCAAGTTTCAAGAGACATACCTATTTTTCCTGCACAAGTTACTGAAGTGGGAAGAGTGTAACTGGGGAGCATTTTTCTTGCAGCGCGTGTTGGCTGTAAAGAGGAGTATGTGGAAGGCTCCAATTCACTTTGGAGGGCTCATCACACCGCTGGCCCACTATCTTGGATTGAATTTCTCCCAGCTGACTCCTCTCTCCAACAGAAGCAAGGTCAATTTGCAGCATCTGAACCGCTCCAACCTAATCCTGCTTCGTGATGGACTGGCGTATGCACACTACCATGTTAATGAAGCATATCAGGAATGTTCGCTCCACGACCCTATTTTCCACATCGAGGGTGCTCAACATTTTCGATGGCCTGTCATTGCCATCGAGAGTTCGGATGAAGACGGCAGCAATGACGACAACAACGGCGACGAGGCTGAAGAGGAAGAGGAGGCTTTCACTCCTCTTCGCGCACGAGTGGCACCTAGGAAGCGTACCCGCATGAATCTGGGTGCATCTTCTTCTTACCAGCCTCCGCCACCGCAACCCTCACAGCAAAGAGAGGATGTCTACTCCATGCAAGGAATGTATGCAATGTTGTAGGATATTCATCAGACGCAGCAGCAACACACAGCCTCATACGCCGGTATTCAGGATACGACGAACCGATTGCTAGACAATCAGAGGGCTATCTTTGAAAATGAGCGCCTCCTCCTCGACAACCAACAACACATTCACGACAGGTTGCATAGGATGGAGATGCAGCAACAGCCCTTCTATGATCATTACTGGAGCCAGAACTACTCTGGGGGGTATCCACAACCTCCGCCCATGCCCCAGTATGATCCGAGCTTTCAGGGGCAGTACCCATCTTGGGACCCCGTGGCCCCGCAGTATCCACCTCCACTAGAAGAATGATCGGTATCACTGTTCCACCTTTTAAGGTTGTTTTTGACTATGAGGCCATAGTCGAATTCAAGCTTAGGGGGGGAGTTGGAACAGCTCTATCCTTTAGTTTTCTCAGTTTTTTGTTTTATTATTTTTTCTTTTGTCATTTGTTTTTCTTAGTTCTTAGTTTGTTTGTAGGATCCACATTCTATCTAGTATAATTGTGGATGTCTTAAGTCTTGTGTCATTTTGTTTGCTTGTACATGGGAATTAAGGGAAAACTTAAAAAATTTTAGTGTTTGCAAGCTTGTGTTGTTCAACTTTGAGCACATAACTTAAGAAAATGATTGGGTTTGTCAACTTTAAAATAGAAAATCACAACTGTACATGCCTAGGATTCATGAAAAGTGGACGGAATTGGTTGTTTGAGCCTAAAATGACCAAATGATAATGAGACCTTAATTTGAAGTAAGAGAGAGAAACCTCTTAATTGCTACACAGGTCAATAAGGAGGGACACATAATAATTTGCAAAGGTTCAGTCAATTAGTCTTGTGATCTATCCACCCTCATTGTTTTCATACTCCACCTTAAGAACGGGAAGTACATTACGATTTTAACCTCGTTGATTGCATTTCATGTAGATAGGACTTGCATTGCAACTATTTTCACATGTTTTGCATGAAAAAAAAAGTTTTTTTTATTAGTTATACATGCACATTCTTTGTAGGTGCATGTCATTTAGATGCATGACTATCATTTTGTAGATGTATTTACATTTTTATGCATATAAATCACATCATGCATCTTATTTCTTCTGAAACATTAAAGGTGATAAACTTGTTCCATACCTTCTGAATGCTTCAAGTATACAGTTATGCAATAAGAAGTGAGCCCGACAAATAATTCATTGTCATTATTGGATATAAGGGCCTTAAAAAATATGAAAATGAAAAAAAACAAAAGAATTGAGAAGTAAATAGGAATGAGAGGGAGAAAGGAACATGCTTTTCACTACATATTAAGAAGAATAAGAACATGATGTTGTTCTTTTAGATATTCCATCTCACCTTGAGACGGAATGATAGTGCATGCATCATTCCACCCAAATGTAGGCATTAGGGCATTTACACATGCATATGCATCATTTAGGTCATTTTTTCTTTGTGCATGTTGAAACTGTATAATGCTTCCATTTCTTCTATGAGCCACCCATTTCATCCACCTGTTGCTCGAATTGGTAGGCCACCGTGATTTTCTCCTCACTCTTGAATATCAGGAGAGTTGCTTCCATGTAGATGGTAGTTAGGGCGAGCAACGTAGAATAGGAGATCACAAGATGCACCGAGTCTAAACCGGTGGATTTTATTATGTTAACTGCCTTATATGATAGTGTTCATCAATTTTGAGGTAGATTTCTTTTATGGATGATTACTTTCTCCTTTAGGGTAATTATCATTCCGTGGTTAGTGAGGGTCGGTATGTGAATGTCCGGTGGGGATCATATGGTGATGTTTGTTGTGATGATCTGTTCTTTAGTTGACCCTCGCAATTCTATTCTAAAGTTTAGTTGCTCGAGGGCGAGCAATGTTCAAGCTGAGGGGAGTTTGATGCGATGATTTTGAGTCGCATTTATAGACATATTTTACTTGTGTTTTATGCATTTATTGGTCATTTTGGTGATTAATATTGCATGATTCATTTACTTTGGTCTATGATCCTTCTCAGTGTCAAATCTCCCTTATTTTGGTATTTTGAGCATAAATGATTATGATAATATGTTTTATTTCGGCTTATGTGGTTTTGTGTTGCAATTTCAGGAAAAATGAATATTTACTGCTGTCGATACCATCGACAGTGGTCGATACCATCGACGAGAGACAGTGGTCGATACCATCGACGAGACCACAAGTTGCCAGCTGCAAGGAGCATCGTAGAGTCGATACTGTCGACAGGAGAGTCGATGGTATCGATATACCATCAGGTTGTTGGCAAGAAGATAATCGATACTATCGACCCAGAAGTCAATACTATCGATAAGTGGAGCTACAGCGACAGAAAAGGATAAAAACTGATGCCTTAGGATGTCGATACCATTGACCCTCGTCGATGGATTTGAGTTAGCATCAGTCGCGACAAAGAAAAGAAAAGAAGACCAGTCGATACCATCGACGAGTCGATGGTATCGACACCATCAGATACAAGTTTGCTTCAGATCGAGCTAAATCTGATGGCTACGATATTTTTGCAACCTAACTTGGTGATTATACCTAATGACGGTGGCCAAGAGCAATCTATCATGTCATTAGCCGCTGCACATGTCCCAAGAAGGTGTGGAGAGAAGAACGGAGCCCAGAAGCATGCCCCAGCCATTCCGGACGCCGAAGAAGACGTTTTCCACCACTGAAAGGCCGGAGATCGTGCATTCTATGCCAAGGAACGCTTGGATCCTCTCCGTTCAGGGGTTTTACTACTTAATCACGTTTTTCTCCATGTTTCTCCTTTTCTTTACCATGTTTTGCTCTGAGATGAACATGCGGGGCTAATCCCCTTTATCTTTAGGACCGGGAGTAGCCCGAGGAAGCATTGTATGACATTTTTATCATAGTAATGCGTCATTAATCTCTTAAATCCTGGTATGAATTCATTTTCTCAATTATATTGTTATGCTTGATCACCATAATAATAATCTAATTCCCTTAATTACTTTGAAAGAAGAATTAACGGTTGAAAAGAGACGAATATCACGTTAATTAACAAATCCCTTGAACAAGGTGATGTAAGATTAATGGTGGAAACCCAGAGGTCGATTTTAATGCACCTAGTTTAGGGTATAGGTTACTATGACGGTGGAACCGACCTAGACATAGGTAGTGAATTGTACCACGACAGTGGGCAATTCTGACTACAGGACACTATCCGGATTGAGAGATGAACCTGAATTATTATATAAAAATTCATACAATGATAACCCGCGGTGAAACCACAATCCTAAAGATCTCCATTTGAATTGATTAAACTAAACCTTTAATCGATTGTTTTGTTTTGTTTTATTTCATTTTCTTTTAATTTTACAACAACTTCCGACTTTTTAACCGGTCTAGCTGATTGTGAGTAGTTAGTAGTAGTCTCCGATAATTCAGTGTCCCTGAGTTCGACTCGGGCCTCACAAAGGCATATATTACATTGACGCGTACACTTGCGTTCTATGCACGGTAAAAGCGTGTCAGTTACCAAAGAGAGGGAAACTCTTCTAACCAGACACTTCCTCAACGGACAACACCATCATTTTTTCGTAGTCTGACAACTCATCCTTGTTTGTAAAACCCTTCCGTCTATAGACCAGACATATGCACACCTAGCCCAGTCTGAGATGCTCTCTACTCATGTTCCCGCACTACTACATTTGATTTTTCACCAGCATTGGTTGCAATGGCCAGAGGGCATGGTCGTGGATGAGGCCAATGACCAAAATGCACTTATTGTGGAAAAATGAGTTGCACTCAAGAGGGTTTTCATTCCAAACATGGCTACGCATCCCACTACGGGAGAGGACATGGAAGATGCTATACCCACATTACCCAAGAAACTGCCCACATTATTCATACACATGCCCCACCAACTAGTCTTTCCCTCTCAATCTTCTCATGTCTTGTTGTTGAACAAGGAGTACGATTGGCTTCTCCAAGATGCACAACATTATGCTAAATATCATCTCTACAATAATATGACAATCTCTGCCTCCTCTGAGAGGCACATTGGTGACCCGCCTAATGCATCTGATAACCTCCCATTTTGCGATGTTACCTTATTAGTTTTCCTCAGTTTTCCATACTCTTACTTAGTTAAATTAGATAGAATCTTTAACTTTCTACCTTTTTGTAAATATACCATTAGATTAACTTCTCCTTTTCACTTCTTATAGAAAAGAACAAAAAAATTACAAAACGACCAAATGGTCGCAAGACCGAATAAAGGTCAAATGGTCCTGAGACCGTGTGAAGCCAAATGGTCCCGAGACCGTATGAAGCCAAACGGTCCCACGACTGAATGGAGATAAACCAGTCCTGAGACCATGTGAAGCCAAACGGCCCCGAGACCGTGTGAAGCCAAACGGCACCGAGACGGTATGAAGCCAAACGGTCCCAAGACCGAATGGAGATCAACCAGTCCCGAGACCGTATGAAGCCACACGACCCCAAGATCGAATGAAAGCAAACGGTTTCAGACCGAGAAGACTCAAACGGTCTCCAGACTGAGAGAGTCCAAATGGTCTCCAAACTGTGTGAAATTCGAAACGGTTTCCAAGACCGTTTGGACCCACATATCCCAAACCGTTTAAGGCTCACTCAAAATTCTATAAATAGAACCCAAAGGGGGACTCACAAAGGATCAAGTTTCAGACATCCAAAGGCTGCCTCTATTCTTCCAGAGCCATTTCATCCTTCACCCACTGCCCCGAGGCTGTCAGTTTGAGATCCATACTCCATCTCCAAGCTACTTTCTCTCTCATCGACAAAGAAGGTGGAGGGAACCACATTATGAGAAATATCATCTCTACAATAATATGACAATCTCTGCCTCCTCTGAGAGGCGCATTGGTGACCCGTCTAATGCATATCCTTCAGCTAACCTAGACACTGCTCCTTAAGGTAATTTTGGGGCTCTATGCTTGCTACAAATGCTAACTAGATTGTGGACTCAGGGGTGACACAACATATGATGGGTTTGCCCCACGTTCTTACTACATATAACTCTTTTAATCTGCATGCCTTGGTCACTATGGAAGATGGGTCGGTAAAATGAGTCACTCAATGTGGCACTATACCATTTTACCCTAAACTTCAATTATCTATTGTTCACTTTGTTCCTAGCTTCCCACGGAATCTCATGTTTATTACTAAAATTATTGACTCTCTTTGATGCCTTGTAACCTTTGGTCCTTTTGGTAATGTCTTACAAGGTTGGATGAATTTGATAATGACTGGTCAGGGAGTGTGATTTTGTGATCTCTATTAATTCTTAGCCCCACCACCAAGTTCAATGCATGTCCTCATTATTTCCACTCCACTACAAATCACCTATACATTGGACATCTACCCTTGTATAGGCTTAAAATTTTAGATAATTATGTTTCTTCTTGGTTTTCTATCTTATGTAATACATGTCAGATAGGAAAACACCATCGTGTGTCTTTATTGGCTCATACTACTAGACAATTATCCTAAATGTTTGACTTAATACATAGTGATGTTTTTGTTCCATTTTGGATGACTAGTTATAATGGGTTCAAACACTTTCTTGTTTTTGTGGATGATTTCTCCATAATGACTTGGATTTATCTCCTTCAAATTCGTGATTAAGTTTTTTCACATATTTGTGTGTTCCACACCATGATTTATGTGTAGTTCTCCACATCCATTAAAATATGTCGTGTTGACAATGCCGTTGAGTATACACAAAAGGTTGTGTCCTTATTTTGCAAAGACGTTGGGATGATCCATCATCAACACTCTTACACTCATTCTCCACAAAAAATGGAATTATTGAGCGTAAAAACATCACCCTCTTAACATACACGCTCTCTTCTCATTCATGCTAATGCCCCATAACATTTTTGTTCGGATTTGGTTCTCACTGCATATTTTCTCATAAATCATCAACCTTCCTCAGTTCTAAAACAATGCACTCTCTTTTCCATTGTCTTTCCACAATTGAAACTATTTACTTTACCTCTACAAGTTTTCAATTGTGTTGCCTTCATACATTATTTTGATTCCAAGATCAAAAAACTATCACCACAAGCTATTCACATGGTGTTTCCCAGATACCCATTCTCTCAAAAAGGGTACAAGTGTCTTGACCCTACCTTGTACCAAATTTATATCTCTATGGATGTCACTTTATGTGAATATGAGTCATTCTTTCCATCATCCTCATGATCCTTTGCTCATTTTGACATAATGGTCTCGCGACCTGATCCCTTCATCCACTCTAATCCACACACAACAAAACCTTTACACTGATGCATGGAAGATGAATCTTAGGCAGCTCCTCCACCATCATCATTAGTTCTAAACCAATCCTATTTACCAATGGCACTGAGAAAAGGTATACCCTCCTGTACTATGATGCATCCTATTTCTAACACATATTGTCTAGCCCTCTCTCTTCTACTACCTCCAAGTCTGCCAAATCGTTCGACATGACATATATCCCCAAATGTCTAGTTGATGCCCTATGACATCTTAGTTGGAAATCAGACAAATCAGGCATGGAATCTTATCACACCACCACCATTATTGGTTGTCGATGGATTTCTATATCAAACACCACTCTAATGGTTCTAATGAGGGGCTCAAGTGAAGGCTAGTTGCCAAAGGACTCACCCAAATTTTTGTTGTGGATTACTTTGAGACAATTTGTTTAGTAACAAGAATTGCCTCTATTTGCATTCTAATCTTTTTGTGGCACATTTTGATTGGAAACTTTTTTAGCTTGATATAAGGAATTCCTTTATTATGGTGGACTTCTAGAGGAAGCCTACATGAAGAAACCCCTTGACTTTATTGCTAAGGCAGAATATTCTCAAAAAGTTTGTCTCCTTCAATAATCACTTCATGGTCTGAAGTAGTCTTTGTGGGCCTAGTTCAATAAATTATGCACCATTCTTGAGAGACTTGGGATCCAAAGAGAGGCTATTGATCATTCTCTATTCTTTTCTAAATTAACCAAAGGACACATTTTTATTGCTATTTATGTTGATGATATAGTGATCATTGGTAATGAAAAAGTGGGCATTTATCAACTAAAATAGTCTTTACATGCACATTTCCACACAAATGACTTGCACACTCTATGATACTATCTCAAAATAGAAGTCCTTCTTTCATCTACAAGAATCATCATGTCTCAAAGAAGTTATGTCCTGGACTTAGTTCAAGAGGCCAAAATGATAGAATCTGAACATGTCCACTCAAATGGACTATCACACCAAGCTCCCACGTGAGAGTGAACCCTTTGATGTCCAGAGAAGTATCTTTGTCTTGTCGGGAAGCTTGTCTACTTGAGTATAACCCAGTATGGAATTACCTATGTTTTTTGGATAGTTAGTCAACATATGAGTGCACCGCTCTAGGCTCACTGGTATAGAGTTTAATGCATCCTTCAGTATCTCAATGGTGCTCCTGGGAGAGGATTGTTCTACAAACATCATAGACCAAGACCATCTCTATTTTGGGTACATTAATGTATATTGGGTAGGAGACTCATAGGATCTTTGATCCACCCTTTGTTTTTGCATCATGTTAGGAAATCACTCGACTATTAGGAGTAAAAAACAAGATATTATGACTCGTTCCATCACTGAGGCAGAATATCAAGATGTGGTCCATGCATGTTGTGACCTATAGTAGGTTTGGTCCATCTTAATTGAGTTTGGAATCACTTTTTAGACTCCAACTACTGTATATTGTGACAACCTGGTAGTTATACACATAGCTAACAATCTATTCTTTCATGAATGCACAAAACATGTCAAAGTAGACTGTTAGTTTATGTGAGACCTGGTTAAAGATAAGAAGATTGTTACTCCTTGTATATGGACAGGAGATCAAGTTGTAAATATAATTACCCAACCACTTACTCCTACTTTATTCAAGCATATGGTTGTCAAGTTGGGACTTCACAATATTTACTCTCCAGCCTGAGAGGGTGTATTAGTATAATTGATTAGTTGGACTTAGCCCCCATTTCACTCCTTTCTCTCTGATCCCTTGTATTCCCTGGCTCCTATATATAGGAAACCCAATTATCTATTAATTATTACTAAAATATAATCCTTTTGTAGTTTCTCTTTTACATCCAACGTTTTAGTCATTGTATCAATTTCTTGGAACAATGAAAACCGATGTCGTACACATGTTACTTAGTGTCTTCTGCATCTATGTCACTTTTTAGTCGACACTACAGTCTATTTGTGTGCTACTGGTATTTTGAGAGACATCCTTTCATAATTACTCTCTAAATGATATCATTCTAAAATTATTGATTTATGTTACAGATCACCAAGAACAAGCATTTGTATTTTTAGTTAGATGTTTATTTTGAGAGTGGATTACAAAAAGGCCAAAACATATAAGTTTTTTTGAAAAAACCATGTTCATAAATGTTCTCAAGTATGGGCATCACATATATTTCTGTTAGATATTTCATAAATTAGTGAAAGACATTTATATAATAAATAAATTCACACTTTTACAAAAACATTGTATTAGTTATAAAATATAATCATAAATAGTGCCACACCTACTTTATAACATATAGAGAGATTATTTTAAATAAATAAAACTGGAAAGTGCATCATTCCCTCTCTATGGCTCATTTTTATGATGTAGATATAGGGTTTCTTTATGTGTTTTGTACCATAGTCTCCACATTTATTTATTTTATATCTCATAGTTAGTGTTGTATAACATATCATGCATGTGTGTGTGTCAATTAGGGCTATCAAAGCTTTGATTTGGGTCTGGTTTAGGTTGAAATTGGGTTACAGTCTGGGTCAAAATAAACATATAAACTATACAGACCTTTACACTTTCATCAATATCTTATAATTTTGTGTTTGGATCTTGAGTTGTGCCATCAAGAAATGAAAGATAGTACAATCTATTTCTTGAGCTTGTGTGAAGGTTTTTTTAGATTTCTTTTTTGTGATATAAACATGGTTGTAATGAGGAAAAATACATATTTGAATAAAAGAAATAGTTCTCTTTTAAATGGGATAATTGGTCAAATATGTGATGGCTTTGAAAGGAGCAGTAATATACACACATGCTTTCATTAGCTAATCAAAACATATAATCCATTATCTTTAGTAAATAGGGGTGAGGTTCCATGTGGAAGGAAAGATAAAAAGAATAGAGAAGGAAAGAGAAAAAATCCAAAATAGATATGAAAATAGGATGGAGAAACTTATTATGTTCATAAATTTTAGTCTGTAGTGAATTTTAAAGGAAACAAAACCATTACACATGTTACAAAAAATTAATTCTACAAAGATTAATGTAAATATATTTTTGAAAATGTTATTAAGAATATAAAAATGGGTATCGCATATACTTCATATAGTACTCATTTTTTTCAAAACACACTAACTCAAAAATGAGTATTGCATGTTTTTCTTTTAGTATAGTATTGGTTTTTTATTTTTGTATTTAAAAATAAGTATTAAAATGAGTATTTCACTATATTTTTTGTTTTTATGCTCTTTTTTAAGTAAAACATAGTGAAAAATGAGTATAACATATTCTACTTGAGTATTATACTAATTTTCTAAGTAAATAAGGAATATTATTATTATACCAAAATATCGACATGTAATACTAATTTTTGAGTAAGTGTGCTACTTAGAAAATAAATATTATTCCCAAAAAAATAATGCAATACACATTTTAATATTTACTTTATAATACAATGACCTAAAAAATGAACATTAAACTAAAATAATGCAAACAATACTCATTTTTTATTTAGTTTGTTACTCAAAATGCACATTATATATATTAGTTATTTTCATTTTTTATTTTTTGACATTTTTTTCAAATATATGTCGACATTAGCCTTGTTGGAATGTAATTTTGGTAAGAATCTAATACTTTATATCGTCGACAAATTTATTGCGGTATGAAATTTATAAGAAAAACCATTTTCTCACTCTTCTTTTTTTCTTTCGTGTACTTAATTTCCACTTCCTCTGTCACTTCTTTCTATTGCTTATTACAATCACTAGTATAAAAACTACCTCTAACGTAGGTTAAAAGACCCTATCACATCGATGTTTTACTAGCACCTAAGTGAGCAGCACTGCAGTCACAGATATAAGATGACGGTTATTTAGGGATGCGCATATCGATGACGGAGATCCATCCTGGGTTGCTATGATAAAAGAAACTGACACAGGTAGGAGTTTGATTCATCAGTTTTGGAACCAAAACTGAGGTCGTAAATCCTATCTAGGTTACATTTATAATTGGTAAAGAGTTCCTAAGTTGTCAGTTTACAAACCAAACCGACATCAATTAACATCTAAGTTCTTAGTTACATCACATACAAATGAAGATTAAGACATGCAATGTCATCTTCTTCAAAAAAAACGATGAGACTGTGTTGTCCAACGCATATGTGCTACCCAACATAACCATTTTAGTTTAGTCTTATAATGTCAGTTTTAGGTATAAAACCGATGACTTAAACCTATAATGTCATTTTTTTGTAACAAACGATGACTAATTTTTATTTTTTTAATAGCATGTCTATAGACCTACTATATGGGTTTTCAGCATGACGCAAAACCTACAGTTCAGAACTACAGCTTTGAACTGCAGGTTCCATCATGTGTTTAACTTAATAATAGGCCAGCAAACCTACAAAACATGCAATAGAAAACACAATCCATCAACATATAAGATCCATTCTCCAATTCCATTCGCATCACATGTACAAAGATAATTTTGTTCATTCATATTTGCATTCAGTTAGACACATGATACTTCATTCACATGCACCAATTCCATTCTCATCACATGCCCCAATTTCATTCTCATGACATGTAGAAAGACAATTCTCATTGTATTTATTAATCTTCACATTCACACATGTATATATTTATTATTCACATATGCACCAATAATTTACTCGCATCAAATTTAAAATTGTAAGAAGTCATAAGCACCACATATATAGAAACAATGACATCAAAGTTTATAAAACTCAATCTTTATCCCAATCAAATTCAAAGTCCATGTCCTTAACGAAAGCATGTATCCATTGTTCTTGTATCTCATCTAGCTATTCCTTCATATAAGAACTTTTTATTTTAAGCAACTACAAGTAGAATGACATATATAATTAAAAAGTTTGATATTTTTATATTATCAAATGAGATTATTTACTTACGATGATCAAGACTATATATATTTTGTATTATGTATGCAGTTGATGTCTAGTGCCCCATATCTAACAATCATGTCCATATACCACATCATGTAGTATTTGTATGCCCAAAATTGTACAGGGTACTATAAATTTCAACAGACAAAATGTCAATAAATAAAAGCATGCATAGTTGGAATAAATACAAATTAGAGTAAAAAAACTACATCAACATTCTGCCAAATCATTACTTTCTTTTTCTTGTCCACCTTTCCTCCAACCTTTTTGAAATCTTTTATAGCCCTAAATGTAAAGGTAACATATTATATTGCAATAGTAAATGGTCATGTAATAATATACCTTTCCTCCAACCTTTTTCATTTCATTCCCCCACTGTCTACTTTGTCACCCTTAGGATCTAGAGAATACACAGTTAGTATCACAGGGACAATAACCAACAACAACCAATGGTTTTTCCTAAGGCTCTGATTGGTTCTTCGTAACTGGACTGGAAAACTTATAAATTGGAGTTCCTTAAGCAGTTTTTCATGATTGGTTTAAAGTAAATGTTAGAACTTGAGTTCCATGACTTCTTATGAGTTATAGACTTATATACAAAATACAGTTCCTGAGTTCCCTCTTAAAAAGTGCAGAAAACGAGTTTCAGAACAACTAACAATATTTCTTATATAATTATATTATCAATTTGTCATAAGTGACACGTGTAAAATACTTATGACTAGAAATATGACAAAATATTAGTGGTATGGATATAGTTCATTGCTAAAACCATAACATAATATGACAAAATATCATACATTATAACCGCACTATGTAAAATATTATACACTAAAACCACAATTATCAATTTGATTTACAAAATAAAAAATGCAAACATCATGAAAAATAAACAGATCGCACAATGTGAAAACAATGTGATTTAACTAACATGTTATTATTCTTCATGTTTAAACAGTATTATGTGAAAAATTATAATTAACTATAACCATGCATAGATAATATAGTAAAATTATCTACAAAAAAATGTAAAATGTAATACCCTACATTGTGTTACACAATTATGAACCAAAACTTATATTTACAAGCACATGGAATGCAAACATTATTGCAATACTGAAAATACCCTACATTGTGTATACACAATGTGAACTGAAAATATTATGATGTGATTTTAATCATAATATTTTTATTAAGATTATAATTGTACCATAGTAAAAAAATTGAAGTAACAACATATGCACCATAACCATTTGTTGAAGTTAGTATGATTTAAGAATATTATGATTTTTTATGTATATGATTCTTTTTTATGTCTTTGCCATCCTTACTTATTTTATATGAAACAATAAAAATTAATAATTTTTTAATGATTTATGTATTTACACTTAGAACATCAATTACATGGAAGTGAATGTAACTTAAGTTCCAAAAACAGAAGTAAAGTTCCCAAAAAATGAATTTTACAGAACTCATGACTTACACCAAACCAATAGGAGCCTAAGCGAAAAGAAGTTAAAAAAAGTAAAACTCAAAATCTAAAATGAAATATAATTCTTAAGTGAAAAATATAAGAAAAGTAACTAAACTTACTCAACATTGAATGAAGCTATAATCACGCTCTTTTTCACTTTACCAAAATATTAAAATAAGGTAGAGAAGTATTGTGGTACTAGATGTAGGGTACAATGATGGAACTAAAAATGCCACATCGGGCAGTGTGAAATATGTACACATTCTATATTTGTAGATACAAAATGTATATCATGTATGCATTAATGTATAAGAAAATAGATCAACATATATAAAACAAGGTATTTAGCTAAATAGGATCTCAGCATATCCAAAGTTCTATCACAAGCATATTCAACCAAGCATAAGTAAAAACTCCGTAACATCTTGTAAAAATATACTAGTAACATGAGGTTGACCTACAATGTCCTCCTTAATATGGACTATCATAGGCGACTCTTATTCAAAGTTGCCTATCTATACAGTCAACCCTCTACAATTAGGAACTAGCGAGTCGAATAGGTCCTTTGCAAGAAAACCAGGTCAGTGGCGGATCTAGAAAATCATAGTTGGGGGGGGGGGGCTAGGATTCAGATGAGGGAAGAGAAAATATAAACATGTCTTATATGAAATTGTTTACATGTGATATTGGTTTATTAGTTGACTAATCATGATTATACCCTCTTAGTTCCATTACAACAAAAAAATTATACAGATTGATATCATATAAATATCAAATCAATCTAAAATATGAATTGTATCATGTTATAATTTATAGAGAAATAAGTATTAGTTTTTTTTCTGAAAACTACAATGTGCTTATCTTTAATGGGAGTGTTAGACCTTAATTAATAAAGATGTACTTTGTGGGACTGGTGAATTATGGTGATAACATAGAAGCAGAATTCTAAAAATGAAGATCAAAGAACAAACAGTTGTACTGCAATGACGGCGAAGCAATTCTCTATGTTTTGTCCAACGGTGTGTATATTTTGCTCACTGGTTTCTTTGAATCATTGTAGAGAAATTATTTGGTAAGGAAGACAACTTTATTAATCTGCTTCTCCAGTGTCTTCCTCCTTGGCTGTGTTTTCTCTTCGGAGCTTGCAGAACTGAACAAGACATGATAACATAGACTGTTAATTAATCATCACACGTCGCACGAAACAGAGACTGATTTACTCCCCACTCTTTATCATTTCAGCCTCATACATTTACTCATATTCTATTTAATATCTGGTGGTGCGTAGTTCCGTCATCTACTCAATGACAGGATAGCAATTATTGTGGAAGTATAACAGTCTATATTGCATTAATTTATTTAACAACACCATGCATATTTACTAACAGGCGGCGGGACTTTGAGTTGTTGGGGGGGGCTTCAGCCCCGGTAGCCCCCCCAGCTATGCCCTGAACCAGGTAATTGAGGAGGAGGTGGAGGTAGAGGACAAGTGGATGTGGTTTCTTAGGTGATGTATATATATATATATATATATATATATAATCTAGTGATCTTCTTAAACATCTTGTGAATAGTCCATATATAGAATTTGAGCCCATTTGGACATTCATAGGTCATGTTACGAAGTCCACAAAAATAATATATCTAGAATTAGTTTTGTGCGTCGATTTTGTTGGTCTCAGATGAGTGTCTTACACTCCTCCAAATGGGCTCCAAATTTGTATGTCATCTAGTTATCGTATGGAAATGAAGATCAATAGTTTACATTTTGTAAAAAAATAGTCTTGATATGCAAACACCACTTGAGTGTACCATGTGATTTGTACACTTGAGTGTATTCTAAACTCACTCTCTCTCTCTCTCTCTCTCTCTCTCTCTCTCTCTCTCTCTATATATATATATATATATATATATATATATATATATATATATATATATATATACAAACACAATATAAATTTAGCATACATCATTATAAACAACACCCACTTTGGGCCACACAACCATGCCACCTTCTACATCGCCTAAAGACTAGAACTTTGAAATCTATGTAGTCAAACTCCCATATGTCTTCAATGACATGGTAATAGGGACATTTTACCTTCATGTAGGCTCTTATCTTTCACACTAGAAAAATACAATGAAGATGCTTGAAGGGTGACACACTATTTTGGAAGACACTCTTATTATCTTGATGCTTTGTGTAATATAAAATCCATTTATGTCAAACCCTTCATAATACATAAGATTTATTTTTGTTTTAAAGGAAAGGCATTTGATATTTTTAGCAACATTATTTGGCGTTTGAGATAGTTGACATGTGAATTTATCTTTAAACTACCTTATACATGTCTTGTTATGCTCTCTAGCAAGCCACTTTGAATTGTCAGAGGATGTTTTGTCTTGATGAAATTGGTATGTTCGGTGATATAAATACTCACTTCGTCGATGTTGTGTAAAATATAAAGTGTGCTTGTTTCCACAACTCACAACTAATTACTTTCACTTGTGGTCCTAAAGTCCCTTTCTCGAAATAGTCCCCAATATTCTTATCATTTACAGGAGCTTCATTACAACTCAGAAAGTCATTGCAAAAGTCCATAACCTCTCTGGCCACATAACCCTCGATAATACTTCCTTCAGGCTAGTAGCAGTTTCTAACATCACCTTTAAAAACACTCATGTACCATTTAAAAGTATACATCCAATGCAAGAAAGTTGGTCCCAACATTTTCACTTCCTAGTCAAATGCACAACGAGATGTATCATGATATCAAAGAATGAAGGAGGAAAATATATCTCAATATGGTACATAGTAACAACCACTTCTATTTGCAACTTATCGAGATTCTCAAGATAAATAACTTGAATATTTATTGCATTAGAGTGTGGCAATCATCAGATTTAAGACCTATCAGTTTCAGATCCTTGATACCAATCTACGGATATTGGAAGAGTATCCCTATAGTACCTTAACATTAATCAAGAACTTGCAAAGCTTTTTCTTCTCCTTTATAGACAATGTGTAACAATTTGGAGGTAAATATATTTTTTGATCAATACTAACTGCTTTTGCTAATTCTTTTTGTATGCCCATTTCACGTAGGTCCATTATGGATTTGATGCCATCTTTAGTGTTACTTGGTATATTCAATAGAGTACCAATGACCCTATCACAGACATTTTTCTCAACATGCATGACATCAATACAATGTCTAACTGCCAAAGAACTTCAATAAGGAAGATATTAGAATGTTAACTTCTTCTTGTATAAAGATTTATCACTCTGTGTGAGAATGGTACATTGTGATCTCTTACTGAATATATTGACAAAGTCTTTACTCTTTCATAAACAATCTCCCCTGATATGGGTTTAGGGGAACTCTGTTCCTCATTCAATCCATATGATACATATAACTTGGTGGATGTGCTAAACATATCTAGTGGGTTCGCATGCTTGCTTGTACCTAGTCTTGTACATGTTGAGATATGATATATGATATATGGTTTGAGACCAACACGGGCCTCAATCTCTTTACAAGGGAGGACCTCTAGCATGGGACATATGGATAGGGTTACCTTTTGATATGAGTTGACCCACCTCTGGAGAAGGTTAGAAAACCTAAACTCCAAAATATTTGAAATGTTGAATAATATGAATGATGAAACACTTGATGATGAGTCCTTGGCTAGACTACCCCTAAATATATGAGTTGAGTGACCTAGTGTGTGGTTTCCTTGAAAATGTTGAACCCTAGATGTCCTATGAAAATATCTAACCCTAGAGAAAGAGGCAAATGAAAATTTTGATGTTTGCTATATAGGTGAGGTAGATGTCCCAAGACCCTAAGATGATATACATGATGTGTGATATCCATGATGAGTCTCATACTCGGGTTAGTGGTTTGATGTAAAGGAATCTAGTGGTTGATCTCATTTGAAATGTTGGGTAAGTGCTTGATATGGGTAGATGTCGGGGGTTAGCATGTCTTGCCTTGACATATATATGTCCTAGGTTGAGTGGCTTGAGCTTGTGGAGCTGTTTCTAGATACAAGCAAGAAAATTACAAAACCTTGATGTTGATGATAATGTTGTCCCTTGAATGATGCTTGATACATGAAAGAATCTCACTTAAGTTAAAATCTTGATATATGTGCAATACCCACTCTCATAAGCTAGAACTAGTATGAAATCATACTATACATAAAAGATGTAGCCTTGAAATCATGAAATTAATATGATGATGTCATGAAATCTTAGCGAGTAACATGCCCAATCTCATTCCCAATTGAAAAAAAATGATTAACTTGATATGCTGATGATCTTGGGGTTTTGAATTGAATAAAAATGATGATTAAATTGTCTAATTTTAGATTCAAAATGAAAAAAATAACATAATTGATTAGACTTTGTAGAAATCTAAAGTAAAGATGAGATACACACTCGATGATAGTCTCGTTTGAAAGTCATGACCATGAGCATGTATGTTTGAGAATTGATGACTTGGTTTTGATAATACACCTTGGTCTCATATGAAGATGTGGACAAAAACCCTAATGTATGGATACTAAGGGATGAGAAAACCACAATGCCATGTTGATGTCATAGTATGATGGAATAATAAGTAAATGTATATCATCGATGTGAGTACGCCGTTGATGATGATAGCCTAAGTGTGCACCCCATTGTGGGAATTTCCTTGCCAACCATGGTTGAATACCTAAATCCGATGGATATTGGTGTAACTCTTAACTTTGATCTTAGACCAATTTTGAGGATGAAATTCATTTTAAGGAGGGAAAGATGTGACAACCTGACCTTCCTCTCTTCTATCTTGTACCCTTTCTCTCGCACCAAATAGGGTCATACTAAATTCAATCTCCAAACCATAGTTTGATTGGTAGTGGGACTCCTTTTCAGCCACATCAAGGTTCACTTTTGAACTATGATGAATCCTTATTATGTATTCATCTTACATATGACATTGAACCTTATTAGTATGATCACCTTGCTCTATCATGTATTTCAAGAGATATAGTGTTCAATTATCTTTCCAACGCCATAAAAATCACCCTAATCGGTCTTTTGTAGCCTATGTTATGATATTTTGAAGACACCTTGATTTGCTTTGATTTAATATCTATTTTTTACCCTTTGGTGTAGCTTTGGGCCAGTCCACCAGGGCCCTTGGGAGGGCGCGTGGCCCAGCCGCCGTCTCTCCCACTTGCAAACCCTAGCGCACCCCTATTCTTGACCGTCAGATCACTCCCACTAGATCTGGACCCAATCTGACGGCAACCGGCCTGCCACATTCATCCGAACCTTGAGTTGATGCAATGGGGGCAGCCACATCTTTTGGCATCACCAATCAGCCTCGTTCCTCCATCGTTTGATGATTTAAGACCCCAAAACCTCTTCGCTTCTCTACCCTGGTCTTTTCCCCTCTCTTTGTGCTCCTATCTGTGTCTAGCACCTCCCTATGTGGTTCTTCCCCTTCCTTCAATCGGGGCGGCGCTACCACAAAGATGCTTGAGGGATTCTCATCCCATGCTCCCTCAGAGCTAATAGGCATGAGAATCTACTCCGCAAGACCTCAAGGGTCGTGGGCGGCACATAAGCTAGGGCCGAGGAACCCTCTGGCTCGAGAACAAATTCATGCTGGTGAGCTCGCGCACGAGCACTGCCACAACGCAGGGCTGGAGTGTGAACTCAGGCCCTTCTCCCACTACTGGATCGTGGACGAGCACATCTACTGTTGGATCGACATCCAACCGCTGGAAGCGAGCACCTCTTCCCCCACAGCCTAGCCTCCCAGTTGACCAGAGTCAAAGCCGACGTGGGCCCCATGGCTGGGAGTAGCGGCGTGGCACCAAGGCAGGTGCTCCTCCCTGACCGTTCGATCGCAAACCAGGGGGGCGGATCCCCCTCATCATCAAGGGTAATTTTCTATGATCTCGGATGATGCTTCTATATAGTTTCTAATTAACATTTCAAAAAATGATAACTCCTAGAATTGAAGTCCAAAATACATGATCCAATATATCAAATTGATCCTTTCAAAAAGATCTACACAATGGACTAGGTTTAAGGTCTAATTATATCAATTGTTCCCTGTTTTCCCCAAAATATGCATACTTTAATTATTTGGAGTATAGTTGGTATATGATTCTGATGGAAACTTGGACCTTGGTTACTCAATCTACCTCTTGATCCTCAAATCAGTACATATTATGTATATTAGAAATAAATGAAGATCCTACTCTCTCTATTGCTCATAATTGAGTCTTTTTTGTACATATGGGACCATATTCGACTATAATGATGTACATTGATCTTCTGATGCTAACCTTGCTTCCTAATGACTCCAAATGCCTAACCAGACATGTGATCGGTAATCTTATGATGTTGAAACCCCTGGTAAATCTTATAACCTTCCTTGTACTCTTGATGACATAAGTATGATATTATGATAATTGCATGTATGAGTGAATGTAGGTACCCCATGTTGGTGGTTTGATGCCTAGACCCTAGTGGACATCACCCTAATTTAATTGTATCTCCTATGTTCTTTTCTTTCTGATCTAAAACCATCCCTTATCCTTGGCTTTTATTCCTTGATGATACTTGATCTTGGTTGCCCTATTTTGAATCTTTTGACATAGTCATGTATTTAGGGGTCCTAAACCTTGAAAAGATCTTATGTAATGAATGGAATGTCAACTTGAACCACACCATCATGATGACCTCTAGATCAATACAAGATCATATAATGAACCAAAAAGAAACTTGAAACCTATCTTGGCCAAAACCCTAAAAAGAATGTAATTAGGATTAATGATGATAATCTAATGCATATATGTAATCTTGTTGTTAATCAGGTTGGCTTATGATCTAGACGGTAATGGACATGTTAAGTTAAGAATCTATGAATTAGGTATGGGCCTTATCTAGTTATATGAATATCCCTTTCTTGCTTGAAAAGACATGTATTGTATGCTTGTTTGTTTACTTGCTCAAATATTGCCATGTAGTATTGCTATGTCTTACTCGATGTTTGCCTCATTGGTTTTATAACTTGAACACACACATATATAGAACTCCATTATAATATTGTTGATAAAGGGTTAGCTCTTGGCTATGGCCTTGAGGTCCCTCTCGTATAAAAGGGTTAGCTAATCTTGAGCACCCTTACAGACCCTTCTGACAGGAAGATGGTCAAAGGCCTTAAACATGCTTAATATTGTTAGTATAATGGAGTAAAATGACATAAAATATGGTTTCACATTTTGTTAAACAGTTAACATGTTTATTCTTGTTCGTTTCATCTTGAAATATTTTCAAATTATGCAAAGCATATATATATGCATCTTTCTACCCCATACTCAACACCTCGTGTGTTGACCCATTTCTCATATTTTGTTTTTAGGTTCAAAAATGGCTAGAAGGTTGATGGGATCGGTGAGCTATGCTAGGTGTACTTGTTGTAATATCCAGGTATAGTATCCATGAGTAGACTTGTACAAAGTGACTCTTGAAATATGTAATTTAAATCGTGTAATACAATAATGTTGCTTAATATATCTTGTGGATTGTTGAGATTATGTTGATGTTTGTATCTTGTTATTTGTTTATGTGTGCTAAGTTTTACGCTTCTGCATGTTGCCTTTGGTATACGTTTGGTTCATGGGATTGAGATGCTGGTCCCGTGACAGCAACCTTCTGTAAGGATGAAATTTTAAAATAAATCTTTGATGACCAAGATATACAATCTTGACGCCATATTTTAGTCGTATTGAATTGGTGTTCTCTTCACGTATAGGGTGTGCTGGAAAAATATTAATATGTTGATTCAAGACAAATTCCCATACGTGGGAAAGTCATTAATAGTGCAAAATAACATAGCATGTAAAAAATGTCTCTCTACATGAATCAACATAGGTTATTACACCTTCTCCCTAGAGTTTCTTTAAGTCATCAATCAAAGGTTCAAGATAAACATCAATATCATTGCCAGATTGTTAGGGCCCGATATCAACAACGAAAGCATGACGTACTTATTTTTCATACACAACCAAGGAGGAAGATTGTATATAACAATCATAACAGGCCAAGTGCTATGTTGGCTGTCCAATGTTCCATATGGATTCATCTCATTGGTACAAAACTAAAGTCTTAGATTCGTGACTTCTTCAACAAATTTCGGATACAATAAATCAATCTTCTTCCACTATAGGGAACTAGATGTGTATCGTATGATCCCATCATTATTATTTTTACATCTGCATGCCACCTTAAATTCTTCACATCCATGATATTGGCAAACACGCATTGAAACTGTGGTATTGTAGGTAGATACCACATCACCTTGGTAGGAGAGCCAGTTTTGGACTTCCCTAAAGTCATCATTTTATACCTTGATGCCCCCACATTTTGGACAATCTTTCAAATCAACATAGTCCTTTTGAAATACGACACAGTCATTCTAGCATGCTTGTATCTTCTTAGCTTTCATTCCCATTGGGCACAATACCGATGTGGATGGGAAAATATCCACTTACATATGTACTTACGGCGTGTTTGGTTTGCAGTATTATAGATGGGATAGGACTTCAATACCGTTAATAATCCCAATCCCATGTTTGTTTGCGGAAATAGTACACAAGGATAATAATCCCTTCAGAACAAAAGTCCCACCAATATAGAACTTTCTAGTTCCGCACCCCCCTAGGTATTGGGCGGTATAAGTATTCTAAAAAAACCCCGACCCTCGACCCCCGACCCCAACTTGCCAGTTTCGTTTTGCGACGGCTCTTCCAGTTCTCTCCCGACGGCTGACGGACGGACGACGCTGTTCTGTTTCCCGGCGGCGGATGGACGGCGGCTTTCTCTCCGGCGGCTCTTCTCTTTCCCTGGACGCTGCAGATCTTCACACCGTCGGTGGGCGGCTCTTCACACCAACAGCGGACTGCGCTCTTCTGTTTCCTGGACGCTGCTCTGCACACCAGACGGCGGGCGGCTCTCGAGAGCGCACATCTAGTGGTAAATTTGGTTGTTTTCGTCAACGACTGGATAGGAATCAGAAGACTGGATCTTTCAGACATCCACTCCAAGAAGATATATATATGTAGGAGTTACGAAAGCACTCACCTAGGTCCCGATCAGTTGGAGGCTTGCTCAGCTTCCTGCGGCTGTCAATGAGCGTGACGACGCCATAGGCCTCAGATTTGTTGCTGCGGAGGCCCTTGGAAGATGTCGTGGCAATAAGCGCCCCCGCCGTCAGAGCAGCGCACAGCTTGATCTCCCTCTTCTTACAGCCCTGCAGTAAACCAATTGACATTAAGCTGAATGCCAGTTAACTTTTTATAAAGTTAATTTTTTGACAATTGACATTAAACTGAATGACAGTTAAAATAGGAATATAGGAACAATTCATGTGTCTAGATAAGTAATGACAAGTCTTATCCTCCGTTGCATCCAAACGTAGGATAGGATTTCAAAACTCCCATCCTCTACCTATACCTTTCAATCCCATCCTTGGTCATATCCCGTCCTAATCCTTTCCTGCCAACCAAACATGCCCTTAGAGAATAAATGGGGAAGTACTAATGAAACATCTTGAAAATTGAATACACATTATACAACTTACATCCTAAGTGAGATTAAGTGTTCAAAGACAGTCCCAAACTAAGGACTATCTAAGATTTACTCCTAGTGAGTAAATCTCGGATGGGTTTCTAGGCCATCATGATACATGTATGTTGTCATTCCTATACTTATGATCCTAATTTCATCATTTATATCCTAGGTTTTATGTAACATCATTAAATTTAATTCATTCTTCCATTTGAGTTAGTTCATTCATGCATATATTTGGGTTGTAGTATAGTAAGAAGTGGCAAGCATGGGACCGAATCCACAGGGAAAGGGAGAAACATTCGGCTAGAGATTGATTCTTTAGGTTTCTAGAGCAAGTAGTTAGGGTTATTAGGGTTTGGTTGGTATGGTTTGATTACACTAAGGCTCCAAGAAAAACACAGAAGGAAAATAACATAAAACTAAAACTAACCCTACTTATCAATGTTAATCAAATGTATCATCTTGAAGAGCAATTATTGAACTAAGTTAATCATTCACTAATAAGAAAGAAAGCAAGCAATATTAATTAATTAAGATAAGCTAGTAATTAAACTAAAGAATCAAGTAAGAAATAAAGTAAGCAAATAACTAGACAAACTTAACTTAAGCAACTAAGAAAGAACTACTTACTATAATAATAACTAATTATTAGGAACAAGGCAAGCTAGCTAAGTAAACAAAGACAAGTACAAGAAAGATAACGAAATATAATGAAATTAGAATGTAGATAGCTTGTGTGTTCCCCCTAATTTGGCATTCAACCTACTCCTTCGTAGCAAAACAATACAATGTCCCCCATCTCATATTTCTGGCCACACCACTGGAAGGGGGTAAAGGCTCACCTTCCAAGCAGTGATGACGACGGTAGCGGTGTAAAACAACTGAGGTGACGACGACAGCTCCAAGCTAAGGCATCTAAGCGGAAGCTCCCCAAGCAGAGAGCTACGGTGGCAGCATCAGCCAAGCAGAGATCTGCTCCGACGAAGAGAGGCACATGCAAAGAGAGGTGGCTCCAAGCGGCGGTGTCTAAGCGGCAACTCCAGTGACGTCCAAGCAGAGAGCTTTGGCAGCGGCCAGAATCGCCAGATAGAGTTAGGAAAATGTCGGGAGAACAATGAAATAGAGATTAGGAAAAATTTATTTCATGTGGGTACTATTAAATTTTACATAGTCGACGGTTGCTTGTAAGAAATGACACCTAAGCAAATATCCGTTAGTTGGTTAACATAAACCAACACCTAACCGAGTGACTTGACGTCGGTTTGTTGTAAAAAAATGATGTAAGAGGCCATTATCCAAATAAAAAATCGTCATGTGTAGGGCCTTAGTCGTCGATTGTGTTCTTTAAACCAACATCTAACCTAAGGACAGACGTTGGTTGCTTGTAAAAAAATTGATACAAGAAGCCATTATCTAATTGAAAAAAGTCAGTCTGAGTAGGGCTTTAGTCGTCAATTTTGTCTGAGATAGCCGACACTGTAGAGCAATTTGGGGTTACACTTTTTTTTAGGGGACGTAGCGTGAATCCTCTCACGTCAATTTTGCGATACAAAAACTAACACTTTTGTACAATTTTTTGCAATTTTTTTTAGAAACAATGTCAGTTTTTAGTGTAGACAACCAACGCCGAAAGTATTTTGGAGGTAAATTTTATTTCATGTGAAGGTGTTTGTCATCGATTCTGTGTAAACAACACTCATCTTAAAATTTTTGGAAGTAAATATTTTTTCCTGAAAAAGTATATTTCCCGGGTTACTTTAGACATTGATTTTTTAGATATCTAACCAACGTTATAGAAAAATGGTACTCGTGTCTTTTGTAAATCGGCATGACTTGATCAATGGTGACGTTTATACTAATAAACCGACGTTGTTTCGCTCAATAGTGTCATTTTTTCTTTAGAACCGACGTCACAAAAAGTGACATTAGAGATTAGAAATGTACTAGTGAATCCAGGAAAAGGGCTACCTCTTTATTGGGTCCAACTATTTTGGAACGTGAGCAACATATGGAATGAGGTACAAGTGGAGGATGTGCATCATTTTTGGTTTTGAACGGCATGATGTTCTCTCACGTCGCTGTCTGGTGTGCATTTAAGATTTGGTGTGATGGAATACGTGTGCAATTACTGCTTCATAACTTCTTTTCTTAACTCGGGCTGAACGACCAATGCACCGTGGGACCGTCGGTGTCACGTGTTGAGTTATATTACGGACGATGGCAATTGTATATATTACTGAGTCGGGTGTTTGTCCCCAACATGCTCTTCCTGGTTTGTGAGTGACTCCCAATTTCAGCAAGCACGCTCACGGTTGGGTTTCGTACCAAAAAGCGGCATACGAAGTTGGTGCCTGGTGGGGTGGTTGGTTTCGCGAGCTGCGAGCTATTCGGACGGACGTGTACGGCGAGGTTTGACGACGAGCTTCGAGGCTGCTGCTTCCAGCTGGATACGTCTCCCTCCGTACGCGTATCCGCGGATTCCAACTGACGGTCTGGGGATAGGGCACAGCAATATGTGATACAGTTATATAGAGTCTAATCTATATAAAGTCTAATCTACAATTCCAAAGTTAGATAGCTATATAGGATCAATTTCCAGAATGTGATACAGTTATCCTTATTCCTCAATATGTGCCTTTCTTGGGTAATTGATCCAGTCATGTGTAAGAAACTCTTATTGCCATATGTTGTTTAAGATTTCTAAAATTGGATAGTATGTGTGAAGTTGAGCTAATATGATCCATTTTTGTGTTGTAACCCTAAAATAGAATCGTGTTGTGAGTACAAGGACTAAACTTTACTTTTGCCTCTTTATTTATGTGCATAAGATTATGATAAGTACAATAGTGTAAGCAATTTTGCAATATTTTATGTGGCGATACATTTAGTATTTATATTCTTTATATTGGAATTGTTTATTATTGCTTTTTCTTCCATATGGGGGTGATGATGTAAGTTACTCATAAATGTTTTTTTTGTGTGGGAATTAGGTGGTTTTGCCTATTCTCAAGGAACTCATAAATATTTTTTAAGAGAGTTAGGTGGTGATACATGCTCCTGAGTGATTTGGTGGTGTTTCCAATTCCTCTATTAGTTTTTAGTTGATGTAAAGATGCATCTTCTCTTCCTTTCTAGAAGTGATGCTCGTTGCTCTTATACCTATTGATTTGAAGTGGTGATGTGTCATCAATTTCTTTTAGGCGATGATTCATTTTAATCCCTTAATTTTGAATTGAGGTGGTGATGCCTCTTCTCATTTTCTTGGGTGGTTATGTGCATTAGCTTAATGTAGTAGTGCCTCTTGTATTTTGGTTGTGGTGGTGATGCCATAAACCATGATGGTTACTTTATTAGTTTTTATATTAATCTACATGCTCTGTCATAATTGTCACCTAAGTTGTGACTGAAGGCAAGGTGTGGCTGTTTCACTTTACATATTGAATGTCACTTTGTTTGAAATTTCTTTTGAGTGAATAATTACCTTTATCTCTCTTTTATGGGAGTATTGTTTTCTTTATATTATTTATGTTCCATCATATTTCCTAATTTGTTTATTTATATGTACATACCAACTTTTTTATATTTCCTTTTTTACTCTTAGTTTGTGGGGTTTTGTTCCCAGACATTTTGTGAAAAAAGTTTGAAAGTTTTGACTATGTTTCCTCTGGACCTGGACACGAGTACATACTATCTGATGACCAACTGCTCGTATCATCCTCATTGAAGGCGGACCAAGGAGACAAGTATCGACACTCTACTTCTCTAGGATCTACTTGTCATAAATAACCAATAATATTCAATAATTCCAAATCATAACTATTTGATGACAACTGGAAATAGATACCCCCCTAAGGAGTTACATAATTTCAAAAGGGAAAAAACTACATGAAAGGAATTGTATAAAGTGGGATCGAATAAGGGATCTACTCAAAGGGCATGATACAAAGAGCCATGTAAAGATAAATAAGTGGAAAACTGACTATTATAAAGCTACTTGATAATTCATCTATAATTTTTCTCTCACTAAAAGGTGGTATAATATTATAAAAATATATACATATATATCTAATAACATGCAAGACCCTTTTAGAGGACAACCCCACCATTCCCATCTATCCTTAATCCCACATCTTGTATGTGGGTCTATTGAGTCAATGCTCTCTAAAGATCCTACGCGGGTGGTTTTGGAAACAACACTCAGCAAATGACAAAAAATTATGAGTCAAAGAATTGCATGTTTCCTTAGGTTCAATAACCAAGGGAGTCTAGGTCAATATGTATTGTAGATATGCATTTACTATATATACATCCTAGGTGACTATTGCTAATGATAATTCTTGAGTTATCAACGTGACGCCCCACACCACAAACCACGAGATAACTCCAAACTAAACGTTGAAACATAACTAAACAAGTGCATTACCGAAAAACACTGGAAATTAAAACCATTTTCATTAAGCTCCCAAACAGCAAAAGCCTTCATGTATAAGTCCTTACAAAGTACTTACATCAACATATACTTACCATGTATGCCATCAACCTGACACAAGAGAACCCGTTCCAAACATATATACATATCCACTATATCTTTACATCAAAAAGGAGCACACGAGCCAAAGCCATGCATCGAATTCACGTCTACAAAACACTCCCCAAAAACCATCCTAAAGACCTAAGTGTACAAGGATGACTCTAGGACTCTAACAACAAAGGACCACAAGCAGCACTTAGAACCTTATCAGCTTCTATTCTTCTTGCTACTGCTCAACCTCTGCTGCACGATCTCTACCTCCTTGTGCATGTCCACCTAAAAACATGAGGGAAACCCATGCAGTGAGGTTCTAAATCTCAGCGGGAGATATAACTCTCCACCAACACTATTATTAACATGGATAAGGTGATTAAAGAACAATAGTAAAGCTACAACTATGATAATTAGGTAATCATTATGAGAAGTATACACAATTGCAATTGGATTATGAAACATATTATCATCATAAAAGGAATATGAAGAACATGTATATTTACTACCAGCTATACTGTACAAAAGCAAGCAAGGCCTCATCCAATATTTTTGTATTTGAACCTAAGCAAGATACTAAATGAATGATTAAGTATTTTATTATACCCTAAGGATCGGAACCACCCAAATCCAACCGACCACTGCTAAGACAAAATCGGTGCCATAAAAGTCTATGGAAGAGACAGAATCCACAACCTCACCAAAACTCATGGTCAGAACACGAGTGCACATCAGAGACATATCAGTCAACTACAACCTGTGACATATAGTCAATAGTGAAAGTCCTAGACCCCCTTGGTACATGCCACGACGCTAGTGAAACTGAGCTACGACCCACATCCACACTCTTACCAGGGTATGGCTCACAACCAATCCTATGAAACCTTGTAAGTAACATATCACTGAGCTATGACCCACAACCGCACTCCTATAAGGGTATGGCCCGCAACCAATCTTGTGAATGCATATACTCAATAGTATATGACTCCAAGCTTCCTCTAAGGGAAAGCCCGTTTCACCATCCAGTAAGTACTGACACTGATATGGATCTATGGCACAGGGAAAAACTATATGCTTAGGTTCCACCCGTAGTTAGTTCAATTAAGTGTCTTTTAGCATCAATCAAGTTACAACATATAAGGTCATAACAAACTCTACAAAGTTAAGGGAATAGCACACTTCCAGAGGACATAAACATATAGGGTGTGAACTTATCACACTATCACCACAAGATGCATGTATTACTATCATTTAACACATTATCAACAAAGAAAAATACCATGGTATATCAATCCCTCAGCTCATCTCATATTAGGCCACAAGTCACTACCAGGTCATATGACCATTCACATCATTTCTGTAGCACAAGTTCCTCAACATGCCTCTCAAGGCTCATTTAACATGTATGATATCATAGCTACCATAGCATGCCCTAGCTATGATTATCAATCTCATAATACCTGCATGGTTAGAAATTGATAAGAAAGGGAGAGATAACCACATAACATCATAACCATTCCATGATAGAGAAACAAGCAAGATCATTATTCATTATTAGGGTTAGGGTTTCCTCTTAGCCGATTAGAGATTACAACACTAGGTTTGACTGTCAACCCTAGAACCATCACCCTCCATTATCTAGGAGTGTATAAGGATTAGGAAACATCACTAGAGTTGATTAGGTAACATTCTAAACAACATTATATGTGGCTTATGTATCATTTATATACGATTATTATTAAGTGTTCACATGTGCTTCTCATCCACCTACCATCACCGTACGTTAACCACATGACCACATAGGTTTCCACCACCCATCATGGTCCATGTCACGACCACAACCCTCATGTGTCTTTCCATCCTCTAACATGTAGTGTCCTCCACCCTCTAGGTCATGTCGCACCCGCGACACTTAGGTTTAGGGTTTCACAAAGCATCACGACCAAAGGTATCAAGGTCTCAAGGGTGTCTCGACCTCCACCCATGTCATGACCCAAGACCATCATGGTCACGATCCTACACTCTAGGGTTAGTCTCAACCTAAGTAAGGCATAAACAAGACACCAACACCAAAGGTGACTAGCCCTATTAACACCAAATGCCTTGACCAAGCACCACTAGGTCAAACTCAACTACAAGGAAGCATCTCGACGAAACTCTATAAAGGTCGCGACCACCAAGAGGGAAGTGTCATGACCACACCAAGATTCACCATCTAGATTTAGAAAAAAAAACTAAATCCAAGGACAGAACTGTGGCCACCATGAAGGAAAACTCCAGCAACTAATCGCCAAACCATAAGGCATAGGTCAAGGAACAACCAAGAAAGAACCTCTTCCAAAGCAAGGAAAACCATGCTCTAGACAACCAAGACCGAACCTAGTATCTATACAACTTATAAGCATATGAACACTATGCATGGGAGCAATATTAGGGACAAAGCTTAGAGAAGAACCTCTATAACTCATCATCTACTAAATTAGGTCCACATAAATTAGGGTTTCAGGTCTCTTCCAAACCAAGCAAGGTATCTCCACCAAACAAGCTCTAGAGGTTACCATTAAGCACAAGCATGATGAGGAAGAAATTTAGAGAGAGAAGACAGTAATAAAAGGCATAAAGAAGTGCAATAATAGTGTAGGTTTAGTGTTATATAACATGCCTTAATATGATCACCACCAAGATATCCAAACTCTAAGATTAAGATCTCCAAGCACACGATCCAAGGGTTGAAGAAGCTTCACTAAAGATCCACACTCGGCCACAAGAGCACCTCAAGAAAGAGAAGACACCAAGGTCAAATCTAGCCCAAGGAAAGAAGCAAAGAAGCTTTTACCCAAACCAAAAGAGAAAACGAAGAAAGAGAGGAGAAATCCTCTTTGCACTTGGGTCTACCTTTTCAAGACATGGTATAGACCCTTGTGGTGAGGAGTTTCTGTCCCAAATGACCACCATGGAAGAACCGTGGTCTAGGGTAGAGATAAGAGAAGGATATGAAGGTAGGAGATCAAAAGAAACATCAACTTAGAAGACAAACACTTACCAAGGATCGAAGATGAGCTTGGATCACTACCACCACCACATGCAAGAAGAGATTTATCCCCCAAGCTGCAAGGATGAGCCTCCTTGCTCTACCAAGCTCCAAGAACAAGAAAATAAGGAGGAAGAAGGTAGATGGACAAAAAGGGTTGCAAGAAAGAAAATATAAGGGGTTATATGGATTAAAGAAGATAGAGAGAGAGAGAGAAAAGGGTTGAGGTGTCAACATACTAAGGGACCCAAGGGACACTTGTCCTCACAAAAGACCAGCATGCACCCACATGCAACCACTTAAACATGACATGAAATACATGGTGATAAACTCTAGGTAGTGTCTTTATCACCATAGACTCTCACATGGTCATGATCGTGACCTTACTAGGTTTCACCATAAATATCGTGACTGTAAGGCCCCTAAACTTTCTTAATGAGTTGAAGGAGCTTAATTACCATACTTGAATGCTTATAACTCTAATATAACCTTTTGATATGTTTTGAAATCATAACGCAAGCTTAAGTTTCAAATTTGGTCCAATTTGGACACTGTTTGAGAAAGTTATGCAATTTTCCATATATTTCAGACTTTTCTGCAATTTACCCAATTGAGGGGTTTTCTTTGCAATTTGTCACATACATTATATTCCTTAGTTGTTATATTATCATTCTTGAGATTTTTGAGCCATGGGGACCCTATTTGAGTCATGCTTTGAAGGTGTTTTTATCAAGGGCAATTTAGGGTTTCCCCCCTTCATGGATGAGCTACCTTTAGTAGCTATCAACTAAGGAATTATGTGATTGGCTGAGAATTTCGTCAAAGGCAAGCCAAGCAGGTCTAGAGGGACGGTGGGAGAGCTGTGTGTGTGTGTGTGTGTGCTTATGTATTTTAATAATATAAAGCCATGGATACTTGGATATATATTAGAATTTCAATTTTTTTCTTTTTCTTAATATTAAAGTGTTATATGCTTATCCAAAAGCCCACAAACGAGCCATTTGTTCTCCATTCTCTCTCTCCTTCTCCCAGCCTCGTCCTCCCTCTGTTCAGCTGCGATTTTTGCTGCCCAAGGAAGAAGAAGGTGGGGATCCTCTTGGAAACAAATTCTAGGGTTGAAATTGATTCTCTTTTTGGGTGTATAAAGCTTCCCCCTAGTGATACTAACCTAAACGTGTAAGTTTTTCCTTATTTCCTCCGTCCAATTCTTTGTTCCTCTTCCTCCTACATCTCTCCAGGTCGGAACCATGGTTTTCTATGGTGAAAGTTCCCCTATAACTCAAAACTCCTTCCTTTTTGTCTCTTTTCTAGGGTTTTGCTTGTTTGTGGAGAGAATTGCATAGTTGGCCAAGTTCAGATCTGAATCCAAGGTTTCCTTGCCCTATTTGCTCGATATTTTTTCTGTTGGATATCTGAACTACTCTATAGAGGCGAGTTATATAACATTCTTCACTTATATTGCTTATTAGAAGCTTGTTAGTTCATGATTATGCTTGAATGTGATGATCTAAGCATAGTGGAATTATGCTTGTTTAGAATTACGAATTTTGTGGTGTTTCCTATTTTATTCCAGTTCTATATGAACCTGTAAACTTGTGTAAAGCCTTTATAAGGTGTAACATGATTTGGGACAGGTTGATAGCAACAACCTATGGCATTATGTACAAAACAAATGATGGTGCAAATTAGGGTTTTTAAACTATTTCCTTCCCTATCACATAATTGATTGTTATACCATTCAATAACCAATAGTGTTGCTATCTTAGCAACTTAGGTTCGTGATCAAGGGTGTAAAATTTATAGTTACAACCTATGGTTACCACCTTAGGACAGGTTTTGACTCAATTATACATTTAATTATCATCCACTAAGTATTTTAATGATGTTATCAATCGATGATGATATTGGCCTATTATTTGATGATGTTAATTGAATGTATTACTGATCTAACAACCAATGGTGACTTAATGATCACAATTAATGGTGGATTAGGTCATCACCATATATGATGAATTAGGAATGAAATTGTAGATTTGACTATACCTTGAACCAATGGTTCCTAGGTTCAATTGATCTAATGGTTAGACCTATACTTCAATTGATAACCTTGAACAATGAACCTGATCCAATGAATAATATTGGATGCTTTAACATCCAATGGATTTGAATAAATCACATGTTATTATATGTGGTTCCTAGTGAATATAATTCAATGGTTCATTACCATTAATTGGCAGCATTACCTTTGCCATTGTATAGTTATATTTGATAAATCACTATAATAAGTGGATGTGTAACTCCCGTGTGATCTAGCTTGTTATACCTAACCTTGATGTAATTATTTGATGTTGATTGGTTATAATCCGACCTCTTGAATGATTAATGTGATAATGAATTACATTCTTCTTGTGTTGAAACCACATTGTAGTACAATTTCAATATCATAGTGCATTGCCATGTTAATATCTATGGATACATATGTGCTAATGATCTTTTGAGCCTTGTTTAAGGCATGGAATGATGATGATAACCTTACTATACATAATGTGATGGTCTTAATGACCTTTGGGCAAGCTTGAAGCCATGATTGAGGTGAAATCCTCTTTATGTTCCAATAAGGGTTAAAACCCTGGAACTTGTGATAAGATATTGGTATCTTGGAAATAGTATCATGATAAGTGTGGTCCATTAATTTGAAATGAATGATAGGATGTGGTAATATGATTAAGATTTTTACATCAAATGTTTTATATCCTTTGAATTCATTATACATATATTCTTGTTAGAAAATAATTAGGGTTTGAATGTCCACTTGTATGATAAAGCCTTAACGCATTCAATTGGCAGTAATTAATCAAGTGTAACCCTAATCATGTAGAGCCCTGTGCCGTAGAGCCATCTTCAGTGTCAGAATTTACTGGATGGTGAAACGAGTATTCCCAAGGGAAACTCGGAGCGCATACTGTTGAGTATGTGGGGGTGGCAAGTTGAGGATATATTCTTGTCATCCACAATTGCAGGTTATGGAGGATGGCTATGGTCATGCCTCAGACATTTGATGTGATTGAGGACAACTGCGGTTGTACCTCGGATTAGAGGGTTTTGTATACCCTGTGTTCTAGTGTCGTAACTTGTACCAAGTACGAACTAGTTGTTATCAGTTGACTATATGTCACTGTTGGCAGTTTGACTGGTATGTCACTGCGGTTTACTCGTACTGACCGAGGGGAAGAGATCTTAGGATACCGGCACTCCTAGATCTTATACGGAACTGAATAGCACTTCGCAGTGGTCAGTTGGACTTTGAGTGGTACGACTCAAACTCCCCAGGGCATAATAATAAAAGATATAATACCAGCCGTGTAGTATAATTGCTAGGGTTTAAATACGTATCACATTGGTTGATTAACCATTGTATTGTCTTTACACTACATATTTCTTACATGATGTAGACTTATGAAAACTGTGTAATTCTACTTGATGCTTCAACTTATTTGCTTAACTGCTTAGTATGCTTAAATTGTTCAATCTGTTCATATTGCTTATTCAATACCCTAACTGCTCTATGTAATTACTGTTAATTAATAAGTTATAATCAATATATGTTGGAGAGAGTTATATCTCTCGCTGGGACTGGGTCTCACCCGTGGGTAACCACATTTTTTTAGGTGGTCGCGGGCAGCGTGGTCGAGGTCGTGCTGTGGAAGAGAACCAACCTGGTGATCAATAGATTCAGAAGGTTGGTTAGTTGTAGATGTTAGTTATAGATGTTAGTAGTACAGTCCTAGGGTCGTCCCTGTACTCTCAGGTCCTGGTATAGGATGTGTTTTCTAGAAGATATACTTGTATCGACATGAGATTTTGGTCGTATGCCAATGTTTGTAAATATATGGCATGTACATGTGAAATATCTTTTGTATGCAGGATGTGACTGAGGTCTTTGGACCCTTATGCAAATGCTTGATACAATATATGAGAATGGAATGATGGACATTTTATCAATGTTCTAAAGTTTGTTTACACCTTTGGAATCGATTTTAATTATTCTGCATTTTTGACAATGTGATTAATTAGTAGTTGATCGTGTTTTGAGTTTTGAGTAATCTCATTTAACGTGATGAGGTGTCACAGTTAAGTTGGTATCAGAGCTCTAGGTTTACCGAGTCTACAGGGACATAGGACGTAGGTTTGAGTCTGTTCTTATGTATCCAACATATCTGATCATAGTTTATGCTTATGCAGATATGTCTGGAGGACATGAAGAACATGTTGAGAGTAGCTATGTTGCACCAGGAGGAGGTGCAGGGAGGCAGGCACGCAATGAGAGAGTGCTAGAAGCAGGGCCAGAGCAGCCCACAATGCCTCATCTAGACCCGACAATGATTGCCAATCCTGAGTTTCAGCATATGTTTAGACAAATGATGGCCACAATCACACATATTGCTGACAGAGCACCAGCACCTCCAGCTAGGGCAGCCGCCTCTAATGTGGAGTCCCTAGGTATCGGGAAGACATTTGAACGTCTTAGACGTGTTGGGGCAATTGAATATGCAGGTACTTCTGATCCAGCAGACGCTGACATGTGGTTGACTGAGCTGGAAAAAGCTTTCAAAATCCTAAACATCACTGAAGAAGACAAAGTTAAGCATGCAGTATACTTGCTGAAGGGCAGTGCTGGCCACTGGTGGGCCATAGAAGAGGAGAAAAGGCCAGGAGTTGTGATAGGATGGGAGGAGTTTCAGAGGGAATTTGTTAGTCGATATTTTCCAGAGACCTACCTAGATGAGAAAATCTCTCAGTTCGAGAAGATTCGTCAAGGAGCTATGAATATCAATGAGTATGAATCAAAGTTTATGGAACTTCTGAGGTTTTGCCCACACATGGCAGCAACAGACAAGGAAAGGATCCGGAGATTTGAGAAGGGTCTGAGTACAGAGTTGACTACTACAGCATCAGCCTTGGAGAACAGGGAAAGGTTTTCCACCTTTGTGGAATCTGTCAGGAGGATTGAGAGGTCTGCCATAGAGAAGCGTGATGCTAATGCTAAGAAGCGACCTATACAGTTTCAAGGGCAATCATCTGGAGGCTTTAAGAAACCAAGGTTTTTCCCATCATCGTCACAACCAAGGTCAACCTTCACTGAACCAAGATCACATGCACCATCACAGTGGACCCCGAGCCAGGGTAGAGGTCACAATTTTCCACCGACGGGAGCCCGCAGTACCTCATCAGTTTCAGTGACAGGGCCATTTAGGCCATATCAGGACACCAGAACATGTTACAAGTGTGGGAAAGTGGGGCATACAAGACCTTATTGCCCTATGAAAGATGAGGAGGTGACTCAGCAGGCAAGGCAAAGTCAACAAGGTCCACAACAACGACAGTTTCATAGTGGTAGTGGCAGAGGACGTGGTCAGGTGTCCCATGCAGGATCCTCAGGACAGGTGAGTAGAGGACGTGGACGGCAGCAGGCGACAGCTAGGTTCTATGCCATGACCCAGCCTGAAGCAGTGGTCAATCCACGAGTCGTGACAGGTCAGATGGAGTTATTTCATTCTGATATGTCTGCTTCCTGTTTCATATCTGTGTTAGTAGACCCGGGTGCGACACACTCTTTTATTACCAGAGAGGTGATAGATAGTTGTTATCTACCTGTTAGCCTTAGATCTGATAGCCTGCGGCTAGAGACTCCTTTGGTTGATTCTGCCGAGTTGCTAGAAGTGTGCTCTTCTTGTGTTATTTCTTTCTCTGGACATAACATTCAAGTGGATCTTCTGCCACTTGACATGCATGGTTTTGATGTAATCCTAGGAATGGATACCTTGGAGAAATACAAGGTAGTCTTGGACTGTAGTACTAAGGTGGCGACATTCCATGACGGAGATGTACAGTGGATTTTTCAGGGTGATAGGAAGATTCTTCCTACATGTTTGATGTCAGCCATGACAGCTGAGCGGTTGATGAGACAAGGATGTGAGGCTTTCTTAGCTCATGTTGTGGATACCAAGGCGGTAGGTCCTAGTATCCAGGAGTTACCAGTGGTGCGAGAATTTGAGGATGTCTTTCCTGAGGAATTTCCTAGCATTCCCCCTCCTAGAGAGATTGAGTTTGAGATCAATCTTGTTCGTGGAACACAACCCATAGCACAGTCAGCATACAGAATGGCACCAGCAGAGATGCAGGAGTTAAAGAAACAGTTACAAGAACTATTAGAGAAGGGTTTTATTAGGCCGAGCACTTCCCCTTGGGGTGCCCCAGTTTTGTTTGTTAAAAAGAAGGATGGTTCAATGAGGCTGTGTATAGACTACAGACAATTGAACAAGGTGACAATAAAGAATAAGTATCCTTTGCTGAGGATTGATGATCTTTTTGATTAGTTGAGAGGTGCCACTGTGTTTTCAAAGATAGACCTGAGGTCAGGTTACCATCAGTTGAGAATTAAGGCTGATGACATACCTAAGTCAGCCTTTAGGACTAGGTATGGTCATTATGAGTTTGTGGTTATGCCATTTGGGCTAACCAATGCACCTGCAACTTTTATGGACCTAATGAATAGGGTGTTTAGACCTTATCTTGATCAGTGTGTTGTCGTGTTCATAGATGATATTCTGATATACTCCAAGGATAGTCATCAACATGAGCAACACCTTCGCCAGGCATTGACTTTGTTGAGGCAGCACCAACTTTATGCTAAGTTCAGCAAGTGTGAATTCTGGTTAGCTGAAGTGTCTTTTCTGGGCCATGTTATATCTGCAGAAGGCATTTGTGTTGATCCCAAGAAAGTAGAATCTGTACTAGAATGGGAGCAACCAAAAACACCGACAGAGATCCGTAGTTTCCTTGGTCTGGCAGGTTACTATAGGAGGTTCATCAAAGACTTCAGTTCTATAGCGTTACCCCTAACTAGGTTAACCAGGAAGGATGTTCCTTTTTCTTGGAATGACAAGTGTCAACGTTCTTTCCAGATTTTGAAGGAAAAGTTGACTAGTGCACCGGTGTTAGTACTGCCAGAGCAAGGGAAAGGTTATATTGTCTTTTGTGATGCTTCAAAGAATGGGTTGGGATGCGTGTTGATGCAGGATAAAAATGTGATTTCTTTTGCTTCACGACAGCTTAAGAAACATGAGGAGAATTACCCAACACATGATTTGGAGCTTGCTGCAGTGGTCCATGCCTTAAAGATATGGAGACACTATCTTTATGGTGAAAAGTGTCAGATCTTCACTGACCACAAGAATCTACAGTATATCTTCTCAAAACAGGAGTTGAATATGAGGCAGAGGAGATGGATGGAGCTGATTAAGGATTATGATTGCACAATAGACTACCATCCAGGGAAAGCTAATGTGGTAGCTGATGCATTGAGTAGAAAGTCATCTTCATCATTAAGGGTAGATAATGCACAATTAAATTCCTTGATGTGCCATAAGAGAGATATGCTAGTATCTCTTCGCCAGATGAATGTACAACTAGAAGTTTCCTTGCTGGCAGGATTGTTGGCACAGTTACAAGTGAAACCTACCTTGAGACAACAGATTCATGATGTACAACAAAATGATACTGTGATACAGAATATCCGATCAGGGATTGGTAGTGAAAAGTATGATGGCTTTCACGAGGCAGATGATGGTACAGTTTGTTACCATAATAGGATAGTAATTCCTGCTGTTGATGGGTTGAGGAAGATGGTACTTGAGGAGGCTCACTCCTCCATGTATGCAATGCATCCTGGAAGTACCAAGATGTATCAAAACTTGAAAGACATGTATTGGTGGCCAGGTCTAAAGCGTGATGTGGCAGAGTTCATTGCTAAATGTCCAGTTTGTCAGCAGGTGAAGGCTGAGCACCAAAAACCTGCAGGGACATTACAATCCTTGCCAATACCACAATGGAAATGGGATCATATTACTATGGACTTTGTGGTTGGTCTTCCTAGGACAACCAAGGGTCATGATTCCATATGGGTGATAGTAGACAGATTGACTAAGTCAGCTCATTTTCTGCCAGTTAAAATGACATTTACAACAGAGAAATTGGCACAAATATATGTTGATGAGATAGTCCGTCTGCATGGCATTCCAGTGACTATAGTTTCTGATAGAGGTCCACAGTTTACAAGTCATTTTTGGGAGCGTCTGCATTCAGCAATGGGAACACAGCTGAGATTCAGCACAGCTTTTCATCCGCAGACTGATGGCCAGTCAGAAAGGACTATTCAAACTTTAGAGGATCTCTTAAGGGCATGTGTGCTACAATTTCTTGGTAGTTGGGATGTACATCTAACTCTGATAGAGTTTGCGTACAACAATAGCTATCAAAGAAGCATAAATATGGCTCCTTATGAGGCTCTGTATGGGAGACGATGTCGGTCTCCTCTTTGCTGGTATGAGACCGGTGAATATCAACTTTTGGGTCCTGAGCTAGTACAACAGACTACAGAAAAGGTTAAAGTGATACAACAACAGTTGAAAGCAGCCCAGGACAGGCAGAAATCTTATGCAGATAATCGACGCAGACCACTTGAGTTCCAAGTGGGAGATAGAGTATATCTTAAGGTTTCTCCTTGGAAAGGTGTGTTGAGGTTTGGAAAGAAGGGTAAGTTGGCTCCTAGATTTATGGGACCATACCCTATCCTAGCTCGTGTTGGAAAGGTAGCATATAAGTTGGAGCTACCACCAGAGCTACATAGATTGCATAATGTCTTCCACATCTCTATGTAGAGGAAATGCCATCCAGATACTGAACACACAATTCAACCAGTAGAGGTTGAGTTAGATGAGGATATTTCCTATGTTGAGGGTCCTGTGTTGATCCTGGATAGAAGGGTGAAAAAGCTGAAGAGAAAGGATATAATACTAGTGAAAGTTTTGTGGAATCACCGTGGAATTGAGGAAGCCACATGGGAACTAGAGAATGAGATGCGTAGAAAATACCCATCTCTTTTTGCTTAGGATTTCGGGGCGAAATCCTTGTTAGGGGTTTATAGTTGTAAGGCCCCTAAACTTTCTTAATGAGTTGAAGGAGCTTAATTACCATACTTGAATGCTTATAACTCTAATATAACCTTTTGATATGTTTTGAAATCATAACGCAAGCTTAAGTTTCAAATTTGGTCCAATTTGGACACTGTTTGAGAAAGTTATGCAATTTTCCATATATTTCAGACTTTTCTGCAATTTACCCAATTGAGGGGTTTTCTTTGCAATTTGTCACATACATTATATTCCTTAGTTGTTATATTATCATTCTTGAGATTTTTGAGCCATGGGGACCCTATTTGAGTCATGCTTTGAAGGTGTTTTTATCAAGGGCAATTTAGGGTTTTCCCCCTTCATGGATGAGCTACCTTTAGTAGCTATCAACTAAGGAATTATGTGATTGGCTGAGAATTTCGTCAAAGGCAAGCCAAGCAGGTCTAGAGGGACGGTGGGAGAGCTGTGTGTGTGTGTGTGTGTGCTTATGTATTTTAATAATATAAAGCCATGGATACTTGGATATATATTAGAATTTCAATTTTTTTCTTTTTCTTAATATTAAAGTGTTATATGCTTATCCAAAAGCCCACAAACGAGCCATTTGTTCTCCATTCTCTCTCTCCTTCTCCCAGCCTCGTCCTCCCTCTGTTCAGCTGCGATTTTTGCTGCCCAAGGAAGAAGAAGGTGGGGATCCTCTTGGAAACAAATTCTAGGGTTGAAATTGATTCTCTTTTTGGGTGTATAAAGCTTCCCCCTAGTGATACTAACCTAAACGTGTAAGTTTTTCCTTATTTCCTCCGTCCAATTCTTTGTTCCTCTTCCTCCTACATCTCTCCATGTCGGAACCATGGTTTTCTATGGTGAAAGTTCCCCTATAACTCAAAACTCCTTCCTTTTTGTCTCTTTTCTAGGGTTTTGCTTGTTTGTGGAGAGAATTGCATAGTTGGCCAAGTTCAGATCTGAATCCAAGGTTTCCTTGCCCTATTTGCTCGATATTTTTTCTGTTGGATATCTGAACTACTCTATAGAGGCGAGTTATATAACATTCTTCACTTATATTGCTTATTAGAAGCTTGTTAGTTCATGATTATGCTTGAATGTGATGATCTAAGCATAGTGGAATTATGCTTGTTTAGAATTACGAATTTTGTGGTGTTTCCTATTTTATTCCAGTTCTATATGAACCTGTAAACTTGTGTAAAGCCTTTATAAGGTGTAACATGATTTGGGACAGGTTGATAGCAACAACCTATGGCATTATGTACAAAACAAATGATGGTGCAAATTAGGGTTTTTAAACTATTTCCTTCCCTATCACATAATTGATTGTTATACCATTCAATAACCAATAGTGTTGCTATCTTAGCAACTTAGGTTCGTGATCAAGGGTGTAAAATTTATAGTTACAACCTATGGTTACCACCTTAGGACAGGTTTTGACTCAATTATACATTTAATTATCATCCACTAAGTATTTTAATGATGTTATCAATCGATGATGATATTGGCCTATTATTTGATGATGTTAATTGAATGTATTACTGATCTAACAACCAATGGTGACTTAATGATCACAATTAATGGTGGATTAGGTCATCACCATATATGATGAATTAGGAATGAAATTGTAGATTTGACTATACCTTGAACCAATGGTTCCTAGGTTCAATTGATCTAATGGTTAGACCTATACTTCAATTGATAACCTTGAACAATGAACCTGATCCAATGAATAATATTGGATGCTTTAACATCCAATGGATTTGAATAAATCACATGTTATTATATGTGGTTCCTAGTGAATATAATTCAATGGTTCATTACCATTAATTGGCAGCATTACCTTTGCCATTGTATAGTTATATTTGATAAATCACTATAATAAGTGGATGTGTAACTCCCGTGTGATCTAGCTTGTTATACCTAACCTTGATGTAATTATTTGATGTTGATTGGTTATAATCCGACCTCTTGAATGATTAATGTGATAATGAATTACATTCTTCTTGTGTTGAAACCACATTGTAGTACAATTTCAATATCATAGTGCATTGCCATGTTAATATCTATGGATACATATGTGCTAATGATCTTTTGAGCCTTGTTTAAGGCATGGAATGATGATGATAACCTTACTATACATAATGTGATGGTCTTAATGACCTTTGGGCAAGCTTGAAGCCATGATTGAGGTGAAATCCTCTTTATGTTCCAATAAGGGTTAAAACCCTGGAACTTGTGATAAGATATTGGTATCTTGGAAATAGTATCATGATAAGTGTGGTCCATTAATTTGAAATGAATGATAGGATGTGGTAATATGATTAAGATTTTTACATCAAATGTTTTATATCCTTTGAATTCATTATACATATATTCTTGTTAGAAAATAATTAGGGTTTGAATGTCCACTTGTATGATAAAGCCTTAACGCATTCAATTGGCAGTAATTAATCAAGTGTAACCCTAATCATGTAGAGCCCTGTGCCGTAGAGCCATCTTCAGTGTCAGAATTTACTGGATGGTGAAACGAGTATTCCCAAGGGAAACTCGGAGCGCATACTGTTGAGTATGTGGGGGTGGCAAGTTGAGGATATATTCTTGTCATCCACAATTGCAGGTTATGGAGGATGGCTATGGTCATGCCTCAGACATTTGATGTGATTGAGGACAACTGCGGTTGTACCTCGGATTAGAGGGTTTTGTATACCATGTGTTCTAGTGTCGTAACTTGTACCAAGTACGAACTAGTTGTTATCAGTTGACTATATGTCACTGTTGGCAGTTTGACTGGTATGTCACTGCGGTTTACTCGTACTGACCGAGGGGAAGAGATCTTAGGATACCGGCACTCCTAGATCTTATACGGAACTGAATAGCACTTCGCAGTGGTCAGTTGGACTTTGAGTGGTACGACTCAAACTCCCCAGGGCATAATAATAAAAGATATAATACCAGCCGTGTAGTATAATTGCTAGGGTTTAAATACGTATCACATTGGTTGATTAACCATTGTATTGTCTTTACACTACATATTTCTTACATGATGTAGACTTATGAAAACTGTGTAATTCTACTTGATGCTTCAACTTATTTGCTTAACTGCTTAGTATGCTTAAATTGTTCAATCTGTTCATATTGCTTATTCAATACCCTAACTGCTCTATGTAATTACTGTTAATTAATAAGTTATAATCAATATATGTTGGAGAGAGTTATATCTCTCGCTGGGACTGGGTCTCACCCGTGGGTAACCACATTTTTTTAGGTGGTCGCGGGCAGCGTGGTCGAGGTCGTGCTGTGGAAGAGAACCAACCTGGTGATCAATAGATTCAGAAGGTTGGTTAGTTGTAGATGTTAGTTATAGATGTTAGTAGTACAGTCCTAGGGTCGTCCCTGTACTCTCAGGTCCTGGTATAGGATGTGTTTTCTAGAAGATATACTTGTATCGACATGAGATTTTGGTCGTATGCCAATGTTTGTAAATATATGGCATGTACATGTGAAATATCTTTTGTATGCAGGATGTGACTGAGGTCTTTGGACCCTTATGCAAATGCTTGATACAATATATGAGAATGGAATGATGGACATTTTATCAATGTTCTAAAGTTTGTTTACACCTTTGGAATCGATTTTAATTATTCTGCATTTTTGACAATGTGATTAATTAGTAGTTGATCGTGTTTTGAGTTTTGAGTAATCTCATTTAACGTGATGAGGTGTCACAGTGACACCACCTATCACCATCTCCTTTAGGTCGAGACAAAGCACCTCCACAAAACCTGGGTTGAGACAACCCAAGCTAGGTCAACCATCTCAACCCAAGACCACCCTATACTACCTAGGTCATGACTCAAATGCTTGGAGAGGTGTCTCGACCATGACACCATCCAAAACCAACATTGGTCGTGACCCAAGGTTGAGACAACACAACCAACTCACACATGTTCAAGACACTCAACACCCACATCAACCCCAATCACCATCTAGGGTGATAATCTTCAACCAAGGGTCAAACAAGGCACACTCCTCCTTCTCTGTACTTTAGATGATTTCAAGAAAGAGAAGGAACACTCTAGAGGTGACAAATAGCACATCAACCCCCTACATTGGGTAAATTGCAATTTGCACCAAAACTAGCACAAAAAGAACAAACAACATCCAAACACGCTCAAATTGGAGACTTAAGATCACCACAAGCCCTAATTACATTTAAAAATGTTAGAGAAAGGTTCTAAGAACATGATAAAGCCAAAGAAAATAGGGTTACCCCAAAACTCAGGTTAGGGGTCTTACAAGCCATAAACCCCTAAGAAGGATTTTGCCCCCAAAATCATAAGAGAAAAGGGAGGGGTACTTCTTCCTCATCTCTTCCTCAAGCTCCCAGGTGGCTTCCTTAACACCATGGTGATGCCACAGAACCTTCACAAGTACTATGTCCTTCTACTTTAGCTTCTTCACTCTTATGTTAAGGATCAACACTCGACCTTTCACATAGGACATATCCTCATCAAGCTCCACCTGTACAGGTTGTAACACTAACTCTGTATCAGGATGGAACTTCCTCAACATACTCAGAGGGAACATTAGATGCAACCTATGCAAATCAGGTGGCAACTCCAACTTGTAGGACACCTTCCCAACACGTGCCACCATAAGGTAAGGTCCCATAAACATGGGAGCCAACTTACCCTTCCTCGCAAACCTCAGAACACCCTTCTAAGGAGATACCTTGAGGTACACTCTATCTCCCACTTGGAACTCCAAGGGTCTACATCAGTTATCTGCATACGACCTCTGCCTGTCTTGTGCTGCCTTCAACTGATGTTGAATCACCTTGATCTTTTCTGTCATCTACTCTATAAGCTCAGGACCAAGAAGCTAGTATTCTCCCTTCTCATACCAACACAACAGAGACCTACAATGCCTCATAAGGTTCCGTGTTGATGCTTCGTTGATAACTGTTATTGTAGGCGAACTCTATCAGACTTAGGTGTATGTCCCAACTCCTCAAAAATTGAAGAACAAAAGCTCTCAGTAGATCCTCTAAGGTATGAATGGTCCTTTCAGACTAACCATCTGTCTGTGGGTGGAAAGTAGTGTTGAACATCAACTATGTACCCAAAGTTGTGTGTAGTCGCTCCAAAAAGAGACTCATAAATTGAGGACCTCTATCAGACATGATAGTTTCTGGAATACCATGCAAACACAGTATCTCAGCAACATATATCTGGGCAAGCTTCTCAGCCATAAATGTCATCTTCATAGGAATGAAATGTGTTGACTTGTTCAACCTATCAACGATCACCCATATGTAATCATGACCTTTGGATATCCTACGTAGACGAACCACAAAGTCCATAGTCAAATGACCCCATTTCCAGAGTGGTATAGACAACGGTTGCAACGTCCTTACATGCTTCTGGTGCACGACCTTAACCTATTGACACACAACATCTCACAATGAACTCAGCTACATCCCGTTTCAGGCTAGGCCACCTATACATGACCTTCAGGTCATGATACATGTTGGTGCAACCTAGATGCATAGCATACATGGATGAGTGAGCATCTTCTAGCACCATCTTTCTTAATCCATCAACATCAAGAACCACTACTCTGCCATGGTAACAAACTATCCCATCCTCTGACTTATGGAAGCCATCACGCTTCTTGCTGCATCACAGTATCAACCTACTATGCTTGACTCATATGTTGTCTCATCGTGGACTTCACCTACAACTGTGTGAACAAACTTTCTATCAAGGAAACTTCCAGCTTAACATTCATCTGAGGTAGGGAGACAAACATATCTCGCTTGTGGCACACCAAAGAACTCAAGTACATCTTCTTTGATGAAGAGGACTTCCTACTCAACACATCTTCCATGAAATTAGCTTTCCCCATATGGTAATCAATTGTGGTGTCGTAGTCCTTGATTAACTCCATCCAACACCGTTGTCTCATGTTCAGCTCCCATTGTGAGAAGATGTACTTCAGGTTCTTGTGACCCATGAAGATCAGAAACTTCTCACCATAAAGGTAGTGCCTCCAGATCTTCAAATCATGGACCATAGCATCTAACTCCAGGTCATGGGTTGGGTAATTTTCCTCATGTTTCTTAAGCTATCATGAAGCAAAAGAAACCACTTGCTTGTCCTGCAGAGCACACAACCCAAGCGATTACTGGATGCATCACAGAAGACTATGTATCCTCTTCCCTACTCAGGAAAGACCAGAACTGACGCACTTGTCAACTTCTCCTTCAACGTCTGAAAAGCACATTGACATTTATCATCCCAGGTGAATGACACATCCTTCCTAGTCAACTTTGTTAGGGGCAAAGTGATGGCACTGAAGTTCTTGATGAATATCCTATAATAGCCTGTCAAACCTAGAAAGTTGTGCACTTCTATCTGCATCTTTGGCTGATCCCACTCTATCACTGACTTAACCTTCTTGGGGTCCACACGAACTCCCTCATCATATATGACATGCCCTAGAAAAGCTACCTCTGTTAACCAGAACTCACACTTACTGAACTTGGCATAAAGCTGATGCTGCATCAACACAGTCAATGCTTGACAAAGATGTTGCTCATGCTATTGACTGTCATGACTATAGATCAAGATGTCATATATGAAGACTATGACAAACTGATCAAGAAATGGTCAGAACACTATGTTCATCAAGTCCATGAATGCTTCTGATACATTGGTCAGCCCAAACGACATGACCACAAACTCGTAGTGGCCATACCTTGTTCTAAATCCGAATTAGGCATGTCATCCTCCTTGATCCTCAACTGGTGATATCCTGACCTTAGGTCTATCTTCGATAACACTATCACGCCATGCAACTAATCAAACATGTCATCTATCCTAGGCAAGGGATACTTGTTCTTTATCATCACCTTATTCAATTGCATGTAGTCTATACACAACCTCATGGACCTATCTTTCTTCTTCACAAACAACACTGGAGCACCCCATGGCGACGTACTCAGCCTGATGAAACCTTTGTCAAGAATCTCTTACAACTGTCTCTTCAACTCTACCATCTTAGCTGGGGTCATCCTGTATGGTGTCTGAGCTATTAGTTGCGTTCCTAGGACTAGATTGATCTCAAAATGAATCTCTCGAGGTGGGGGAACACCTGGGAACTCCTCAAGAAACACATCCTCAAACTCTCTAACAACTAGCACCTCCTGAATTCTAGGACTCCTCACCTCAGTATCCAACCCATGTGCCAAGAACGCCTCACAAATCTACCTCAATAGCTTCCCTGCTACCATCATTGACACCAGACACGTAGAAAGAATCTTCCTATCTCCTTGGAAGATCCACTTCTTATCGCCATGTACAAACATCACCTTCTTGGAACCGTAATCCAATACCACTCTATGCTTCTCCAAGGTGTCCATTCCAAGGATTACTTCGAATCCATGTATGTCAAGTGGTATGAGATCCGATTGAATGTTGTTCCCTGAGAAAGAAAGGAAACATGAAGGACACACCTCTTGCAACATTGCAAAACCAACTAGCAGGGTTTCTAACAACAAACTATCTCTCCTTTGACTAATAGGGAAAAGACAATTGTCAAGCACTTCATGAGTGATAAAAGAATGCATTGCACCCAGGTCAACCAAAACAGATACAAAGCAAGAAGAAGACAAATTAGAATGAAATAACTACATATGACTTATCACTACTTGCAGGTGGACCACTGCCTCTGACTGACTCATAGCATAGAATCTAGTTGTTGCCTATCATCACCCCCATCATTTGCTTCCCTAAGCAGACAATTCGGCCAGTGATGCTTGACCACATCCTCATCCTCCTTCAACACTATTCTGCCTCTATGATCCCAGTTGGCTCTACCTCAGTTGCTAGGTCACCTCATTGTCTCTCATTGGGCACTCCCGCCTCAGGTGTCCTACCTACCCACACTTGTAGTAAGCTCTGGTCTCAAACTATGGCCTAGACGGCCCGTCACTGACACTGACTTTGTGTTGTGAGCTCTAATAGGTGGAAGGCTACGACCTCTACCTTTACTTAGTGACGAATGTGTCTGTGCACTGAACCTCTACAGTGCTGGTAGTGTAGAAAACCTGGGCTTCTTAAAGCCTCTTGGAGATTGTCCTTGGGACTGTGCATGCATTTTCCTGGAACTTACCTCTTGCTTCTCTATCATAGATCTCTCTATCCTCCAAACAGACTCCACAAATGCGGCTAACCTTTCTTGATTCTCCAAGGCAGCCGCTAGGATAGACAACTCAGCATTCAAGCCCTTCTCAAAATGTTGAATCATCTCATCATCTGTAGCTTCCATGTGAGGACAGAACTGAAGAAGCTCCAATAACTTAGTCTCATACTCATTGATAGACATAGATCCCTTTCAGATCCATTCAAATTGACTGATCTTCTCATCCATATAAGTCTAAGGGAAGTACTGATTGATGAACTCACATCATAACTCCTCCCATCCAACAACTACTCTAGGTCTCTTCTCCTCTTCTATGACCCACCAATGGCCAACACTCCCTTTCAGAATGTACATAACATGGTTCACCTTATCCGCCTCTTGAGGATCTTGAAGGCTTTCTCAAGCTCGGTAAGCCACAGATCAAGATATGTTGGATCAATTATCCCAGCATACTCCATAGCCCCAACATGGTGAAGCCGCTCAAAGGTCTTCCCAATACCCGAAGATTACACATTGGGAATCAGAGCCCTAGGTAGAGGTGCGGGCATCCTGTCCACCATATGCATCATAGTAGCCATGAACTGCCCAAAAAGAGACTGAAAGGAAGGATTCTCAAGCATGGCTGGGTCAAACTGGGGACCCTCAGGCATCCAATATTCTCATGCCTGGTTCCTTGTGTTGGTATGTATGCCCTGACAGCCAATTATGGGATGATTGGTGGGATACATTAAGATTGATTTGATAAACATCAAAGGCAAGCTTCCAATTCTTTTTGGTTCAGTCATTTGAGATAGTGATAGAACAGATTGAATGTCTAGAGAATGACAGTACTCAATGACGTATGCTTTCAGGTTAAGGACCTGAACGATGAGATCATACGGATGCTAAGAGTTTGTACATTCTTGTTATGTCCCTAGTCGGATGTCATTGTGGAAGGTAGATAGACAGCAATGACACACAAGACTAGATTGTGGTGTTGGTTGATGACAGAATCTCATTAGTCATGATATAGAGATATCAAACCAAACACATAGGTACTTGTTAGAGAACAAGTGTACCGGACAGACCCACCGTGAGTTTGACACATGGAACCATGACATGGTAGTCACAGTCAGTACTCACAGTGATGGTGGTGAGAGTGATTCTTAGACCTGAAATCACTACACTCAACACATGTCGTTGGGCACACTTTGACATCATCAAACGCAGTCCTGAAACATGGGTTGTTATAAAGGTGATGATTGGGTGGCTTTGACACATGGGGCTTTTGAGGGGTGAGTGATAGATATGGGATTTGTCCCTCCTGAGGGAGTTTGATATCCGAGGCCACTTGATGAGTAGGATTGAGATAGGCGTGCGCATGCATGTGTGAATCAGTATGTGGTATTGATGTCATACATATCTCCTTCAATCTACTCTGAGATCAAGAAAGTGAATGAACATTGACAGGATGACTGTTCCATGCCTCGAGTTCATTCGGGATATCAGTGACAAAGGAATTATACATTCACTATAACACCATTCACGGATTGTAGGATGAAAGTTGTTCTCTAACTTTCTACTTTCACTTGGGTAGCAATGATGTGTGACTAGGCACCGCTCTTTGCTTGTGAAGTCATAAGTGTTATGGACTTTCACTGCCAACGTGAAATGGACCTGCAGGGTCACACACATAGGATTTAACCTGGAAGAGGAGTTTTGTCCACAAAGAAATGTTTAGATTGATTACTAAAGGAGTTTAGTAGTTCAATTAAACACTCGATCAGTCGATAGCTCAATATCATATGGTTCAAGGTGTTGGACGCATTGATTGGAGTATCGGATTGATTGAAATCGCATTTGACTAATTTTACCCAACCTGTGCTCCCAACCAATCGGCTCATGTGATGAACCGGTCGGCTGAGGTTGTTGAACCGGTTGGCTGGAGTGTCCAGGCCGATCGGATCATACCCAGGTTGAAATGACCGGTTCAAGAGTTGAACCGATCGGATCAACTGGTGCAACCGACCAGTTGGAAAAGTCATGTCGGCAACAATTTTCCTTTGGTTTCAAATTGCCCAATTCGATTGGGAATAACATTGGTATTCGATACCAATTGGGAACGAAACAAGGAAAGTCTTTTTGAGCCGGATTAGGACCATGAACCGATCGGTTTAGGGCACCAACCGATCGGTTGGAGTGCCCCAAACGATCGGCTCAGGTCCAACCGATCGGCTCAATGGCCGAACCGATCAGTTCAGTTGTGAACCGATCGTTTCAAGTTGCGAACCGGTTGCTTTTTGTGGAAAATTCTCGAACCCTTCTACTCCTGCTTTAGTCCCATATTGCCGGGGCATGAGAACCCTATCCCATGACCCTCCTATATATAGGGGTATTGGGGGCTTCTCATGGTACACTTCAGTGCAACCAGTTGCTCTATAAAGTTGTCCATCTCTCTAGTTTTGGTAATCGAGAGAGAGCCCGATCAAGTGCTTCCCGCAAAGGGAGGTGCAGCAAGGGAAAGACAACTGTAGTTGCAACTGGAGGCAGGAGAGTGTGTTGGCGACTAGTACGTCAACAGGAGGGTGCAACTCCTTCCACTTCCTTGTAGGATAAGGAGTGTGGAGTTCCAGGTGGTCCGTGTGGACTACTTCAGAGGCGGGAGGACTCTGCCGCTCAGGAGGACAACTGTCATCCGACAGTCTGGTAGGAGGAGGAGTTGTCAGTCCCGGTGCGACCAGGAGCTGCACAGATGCCGTCCAAGACCAGAGGTGAAGACCGCGTAAGGCGCGAGGTATTGTCGCTGTGCAAGCCTCGGGACAAGGTATGATTCCACAAACCATCCTTTCCTATTATATATACGTTGACGCGTTTCCTCGGTATGGGTTTGGGGGAGAAATTTTTGTTTCCGTTGCCTTCTCTGTCTCCCCTAAAACCCAACACCTTGCACCACACCTAGTGCGGCAACACTGCTCTTGGTAGCATGTTCTTCATGTTCTCCAGACATTCTTAAGCTTTTCTGCTTCTTTAGTAAAAGCAGAAATCACTATAAGATAGACTGGAGGACACAAGAATAGACACAAACCCTAGTCCTAGGTCCATGTAGACTCATGAACCTAAAGCTCTGATAGCAACTAAACTATGATGCCACACGCCACAAACCATGACATAACAACAAACTAAATGCGAAAACATAACTAAACAAGTGGATTATTGGAAAACACTGGAAATTAAAACCATTTTAATTAAGCTCCCAAACAACAAAAAGCCTTCACATATAAGTCCTTACAAAGTACTTATATTAGCATATACTTACCATGTATGCCATCAACCTATTCCAAACATATATACATATCCACTATATCTTTACATCAAAAAGGAGCACACGAGCCAAATCCATGCCTCGAAAGCACGTCTACAAAACACACCCCAAAAACCATCCTGAAGGCCTGAGTGTACAAGGACGACTCTAGGACTCTAACAACAAAGGACTACAAGGAGCAATTCCAACCTTATTAGCTTCTATCCTTCTTGCTTCTACTCAACCTCTACTGCACAATCTATACCTCCTCATGCACATCCACCTAAAAAGATGTGGGAAACCCACGGGATAAGATTCCAAATCTCAACAGGAGATATAACGCTCCACCAAATCTATTATTAGCATAGACAAGATGATTAAAGAACTGTGGTAAAGCTACAACTACGATAAGAAGGTAATCATTATGAGCAGTATAAGCAATTGCAATTGGATTATGAAACATCTTATCCTCATAAAAGGAATATGAAGAACATGTATGTTTACTACCAACTATATTGTATAAAAGCAAGCAAGGCCTCATCCAATATTTTTGTATTTGAACCTAAGCAAGATACTACATGGCTAATAACATATTTTATTATGCCCTGAGGATTTGAGTCATATTGCCCAATTCTAACTGACCACTACAAAGTCAGAATTGATGCCATACAAGGTATATGGAAGAGTTGGAATCCATGACCTCACCAAACCTTGTGGTCAATACATGAATACATGAGTACACAGTAGAGACACACCGGTTAACTGCAACCTATGACATATAGTCAACAGTGAAAGTCCTAGCCCACCGTGGCACATGCCATGACTCTAGTGAAATTGAGCTATGGCCCGTAGCCACACTCCTTCCAGGGTATGGCCCGTAGCCAATCCTGTGAAACCTCATAAGCAACATATCACTGAGCTATGGCCCGCAACCAGACTCCTACCAGGGTATGGCCCGCATCCAATCCTATGAATGCATATACTCAACAGTATATGACTCCAAGCTTCGTCTAAGGGAAAGCCTATTTCACCTTCCAACAAGTATTGACACTGAGATGTATATATGGCACAGGGAAAAACTACATGCTTAGGTTCCAATTGATTAGTTAGGTCAATTAAGTGTCTTTTACTATCAATCAAGTTACAACATATAAGGTCATAACAAACTATACAAAGTTAAGGGCATTGCAAACTTCCAAAAGATATAAACATATACGGTGTGAACTTGTCACACTATCACCAAATGATGCATGTATTATTGTCATTCATGACATTATCAACAAATCCACATACCATGGGATATCAATCCCTCAACTCATCTCATATTAGGCCACAAGTCACTGCCAGTTTATAGGACCATTCACATCATTTTTATAGCACATGTGCCTCAACATGCCTCTCAAGGCTCATTTAACATGTATTATATCATAGCTACAATAGCATGCCCTAGCTATGATTATCAATCTTATAATACTTGCATGGTTAGAAATTCATAAGCAAGGGTGAGATAACCACATAACATCATAACCATTTCATGATAGAGAAACAAGAAAGATCATTGTTCATTATTAGGGTTAGGGTTTCCTCTTAGCCTATTAGAGATTACAAGACTAGGTTCAACCATAAACCCTAGAACCATCACCCTCCATCATCTTAGAGTGTATAAGGATTAGTAAACATCATTGTTTTGATTAGATAACATTCTAAAAAACATTATATATGGCTTATCTATCATTCATATACGATTATCATTAAGTGTTCACATGTGCTTCTCATCCACCTACCATCACCCTACATTGAGCATATGACAACATAGGTTTCCACCACCCATCATGGTCCATGTCATGAATGTGACCCTCATGTGTCTTAAACATCCTCCAACATGTTGCGTCCTCCACTCTCTAGGTCTTGTCGCGCCTGCGACACTTAGGGTTAGGGTTTCAGAAAGCATCACCACCAAAGGTATCAAGGTCTCAAGGGTGTCTTGACCTCCACCCATGTCGTGACCCAAGATCATCATTGTAGCTACCCTACACTCTAGGGTGACTCTCAACCTAAGTAAGGTAGAAACAAGACACCAACACCAATAGTGAATAGGCCACTTAACACGAAAAGTCTTGACCTAACACCACTAGGTCAAAATCAACCTCAAGGAAGCATCTTGACCAAACACTATCAAGGTTGTGACCAGCGAGAGGGAAGTGTCATGACCACACCAAGATGCACAATCTAGATGTCAAAACAAAATTGAAACCAAGGACACAACCGTGGTTACGATGAAGGAAAACTCAAGAAACCAATCACCAAACCCTAAGGCATAGGTCAAGAAACCACAAAGAAGAAATAACATCTTCCAAAGTAAGGAAAACCATGATCAAGACAACCAAGACCAAACTTGATATCTATCCAACTTGTAAGTATATGAACACCATGCATGGGAGCAAGATCAGAGGAAATCTTAGAGAACAACCTCTATACCTCATCATCTACTAAATCGGGTAAACATAAATTAGGGTTTTGGGTTTCTTCCAAACTAAGCAAGGTATCTCCACCAATCAAGCTCTAGAGGTTACCATTAAGAACAAACATGATGAGGAAGAAATTTAGATAGAGAAGACAATAATAAAAAGCATAAAGAAGTGCAATAATAGAGTAGGTTGTGTTATATAACCCGCCTTAAGATGATCACCAATAAGAGATCCAAACTCCAAGATCAAGAGATCCAAGCACACAATCCAAGGGTTAAAGAAGCTTCACCAAAGCTCCACACTCAGCCACAAGAGCACCTCAAGAAGGAGAAGACATGACGTGGCTTATATTATCGCACTAACAAACTCACTTAGGGTTGAAATCCCTAAGTTTTTAACCAAAACAGTGTGTAATAATACCACCCGTAAGCGGACGGGTCTTATCGCAGTATAGTTGAAGATCGAATCCCAAGGGACAACGTTTTTAAGAATCTTTCTCTATTCGAATCTAGTTGAATCAAGACTAATATTTAGAACAAGGTTGGTTGAATTGAGTTTAATTAAACTAAAAGCAAGGAAAGCAAAGAGCAAAATTAAAGGTTGATTAAAGATTAATGATGGAAATCGCTGGGATGGTCCCGGGTTTCACCACCACTACACATGCAATCACATCCAAACATCAAACATCCAGGCAAGATATAACCATTCAAATAGAGCTGCTGCAGAACCCCCCATACGGGCGTCAGGTTCGCGTAAGCATCACCTTAGGTATCAGATGTCTCATCACCATCCAGATCACATACTCACGGATCCGAAGATACAGAAATCCAAATGAAGTTGTGGGCCCCCTATACAGGCATCAGGAACACAGAAGCGTCACCGTGGGCTAGATGGCTCGTCACCACACGGATCATGCACTTACGACCTTAAGAAATCCCATTCTATTTCTAGTTTGGGAGTCAACCGCGTTAATCGACATTCAAAACCTACGCATTGAAGTTCTCACAACGTAGGAAACGAACAAGATAAATGCAAGCAGGTGATCAATCCACAAGCACACATCGACAATTAACAATGAAATGAAAGATTATATACATGCCATGGAATGTTTAACAAAAAGATATGAAAGCATGGGCAGCGGGGCTAGTCCCCGCACCCCAGCGAAAGTAAACTACTCGCTCATGGTGAGAGAAGCAAGAACAACAAGAGAGAGAGAGAGGTTTCTGCCATGAGCATGGTGAAGAAGATGATCGTAGCTATGTCGAGTAATGGTCTGCTACACAACGTCAGAGCAGATCTGGAAGAAGAGAGAAGAACACCACAACAGACGGGGCGGATCTTCTCTCTCCACCTTCTTCTTCTCGTAGTCCTCGCTCACAGCAGGAGGAGCAACTTGTGGATGAGATGGCAGCGTGGAAGTGGTGTAGACACAGCAGATCTAGATCCAAATCTAGATCTAGATCTAGATCTAGACGAGGTGTCTTGTAGATCTGAGTCTTCACTCTAGATCTGGGTGAACAGGCCGCAAAACCACCACGGGGGCAGATTCTCAGCTGTGGAGATCGTCTCCTCAAGCCCAGGACAGACCTGCAGCCTAACGGTGTCTCCCGATGATCCCTTGACTGGCTGGGGTCGTCTTCTATTTATAGGCAGGATCGGCACCGACATAGATTCGCGACCTTAGTAATTCTGCAGTAGGTCGCGGCCTTTTGAATGATATCGCGGTCGTGGCTTTTTTGCATGGTCGCGGCCTTTTTTGCACGGTCGCGGGTGTTGCTATTCTGTGTGAGGCAGATCCACGACCTGGCATTGGTGAAGGAGCGAGGGCAGAACGTAGAGGTAGCTATGTGGGGTCGCTGCTGGGTACTGCACCTGGACCAGATCTGCTGCTCTGTCGAACCAGACTACAAGGCGTTACATGTGAAAGCGCGGGGTGAGTCTGAGGTGCTGACTCTGGAGGTCACGGTTGGGTTAGCAGATTGCCACGGTCGGGCAGGTGACCTGGTCGTGAGTCTGAGGAACTACAGACATGAAGAGTGGAGGTCGCGGGTTCCATTGCTTGATGGTAGAGGGCGCAGTGGTTGTAGGATGGAGAGCAAGTCGCAATCTTCTTTTGGATGAGCGAGTGGAGAAGTATTGTTGGCGTCGCTGCTGATCGCGGTGAAGCAATGGTCGCGGGTATTGCAGCGGCGTTAGTGAAGGTGCAGCAGAAGATCGCGGTCATGGGGTTTGTGGAGATCACGAACGACTGGTCGTGGGTAGGGGGACAGAAGAGGTCATGATCAAAAGGGAGGTAGGTCGTGGGTATTGTCGTGAACAGGTGTCCGCGAGTTCCGAGGAGTTCGCGGGTATTGCCACGGTCGTGGGGAAACTTGGTCGCGATGTGTGCAGCCACGGTCGCGGTTGTGGGAGTCAAAGGCAGTTGCCCGCGGTTAGGGTATAGAGATTCGCGATCGTGATTGTTGTTGGGTGGAGGGAGCCGCGGTCGAGAAAGGCAAGGAAGACCACGGACAAGTGGCAAGAAAAGATCGTGACCAAGCTCTATGAATCACGATCGTGATTAGGTTAAGTTGGGAGAAGAAGGGGACCCGCTGACTGCTACTGACCCCAAGCACGCTCGAACAGACCAAGGCCCAAAATAGGGTATTGGGCCAAGGAGACAAGGCCCAAAATACCCAAAGTGACCTGCACAAAGGTGCAAAAATTCAATAAAAATAGGGATAATTCTAGTTAAGCCAAGTGAATGAACATATTAGAAGATAAAGCCAGTAAAAGCATGAATGCAACCAAAACTGGGCTAAACGAGACGATTAAACTCAGATGAATATGCATTCATCAAAACACCCCAAACTTAAACATTGCTCGTCCTTGAGTAACATAAAATCTAAAACACTCGCCGGATGAATACTTTCAACTCGTGTGATTGCTTCATCTCCACATAACGATTGTTCCTTTTCTACTCGGTATGACTAAGTGTCTCAACATTCTGAGATCACAGAACACATTTTACCATATCTTCGTTCTTGAGTTCTCTTCCCAATATCACTTCCTCTCTACTTTTTCCAAAATCAAGCATGTCAGGGAGTTTCGTAAGAGTCCGGAGATATCCGCAGAACAAAAAGTGTGCACTTGTCTGACACTGGTGTTTTTAGGATCAGGGAGGCATTGATTGTACCTTTAGGTGGAAAAGGGAGTGAAGGGTGGTATGGAAGGAAGAAATAAATCTCTCCTCTATTTGACTCGAGATTTTTATTATATGATTTGCAATTTCATTGATTGCATTTTTTGTGCGAATCTCTCCTCTATTCGACTCGAGATTGCATTTCTTTTTGTGTGCACTGAGGCATCTTTTCTTGGTGATACGCCCCTATTTCGTAGCAAGGGGTATGGAAGAAGCGTAAAGAGAGAGAGTGTGCCACCCCAAACTTAGGGTTTGGCACTATATTGGCTATTTTTGTTTGTTTTTTATGAACAGAGGGGTAAGAAGATGATGGAAGAAGTGTAGAAAAGAGTTCAGATCAGAGTGCAACTTGATTTACAATTCAGTGCACCGGGTCATTCTCCTTATCATACTCTGCTCAAATAATGACTTGATGAAGATCCGGTGGAGATTCCATGCTATTGTTCAACTAGTCAGATAGGAAGCACAACATGTTTGATCCCTCTCAGTTCGACAGATACTTGCCATATCTATTGATCATGATGTTAGGATTCATAAGCTTCACACGGTGATTTCTAATCATTGGCTAGTTTCAGAAATTGTTCTCCTTGAGGCTTCGCTTCGAATAAGGAGGGTATAATGATTCAAAATTGCATGGAAAAATAGGATAGCCTGCTAGGTAAAGGCTTTGATTGAAACAAAAGTGTCAAAACTTCATCAAGTTCCTATACAAACTATTATGAAAATGTTTGAAAATTTTGAAAATTTTTGAAAAATTTGCTCAAAATTTCAACGATGAAATCTTAAGTCTGAAACGGATAGGAGAGGGTGGAAAGTAGAGTACGTACCACCCACCCTCCAACCCGAACTTAGAAATTTGCTCGTCTTGAGCAAACTCTAAATCCGAGATGGAGGGGAAAACTCGTGCCGGTTGGTCCACCAGATGTGGTTGCATTCATTTTGACGACACGTCCTCCATCTAAAATCTCAAAATGGGAACTATCAGAACTTAAGACTGCATCTTGCGATGCATTGTCTACTAGGTGCAAAATTTTCTAAAAACAAAACTAAAGGTAAAAGCTAAGTTAAAGATCGGGTTGCCTTCTGACGAGTGCCTTTGTTTTACGTCGATGGCTCGATGTGATTTCTTTAGTTTTCAGGTAGATATGTCGGTTTGGACAGATTCATCAATTCATCAGTGCTAGTATCAGCTGTGGTGAAATATCTCTTCAAGCATTGGCCGTTTGCCACAAAATCACATGCCTTCTCACTCCATAAAGTAAATGCACCATGTGGATAGATGCTCTTGACAATGTATGGTCTAGACCATCGAGAACGGAGTTTTCTTGGGAATAACTTCAGTCTTGAGTTGAACAACAGAACTTGGTCTCCCACTTGAATGTCCTTCCTCTTCAGATGACCATCATGCCAAAGTTTTGTGCGTTCCTTGTAGATTCGTGCATTCTCGTAAGATGTCATTCGGAGTTTATTCAACTCTTGAAGTTGTAGAATCCTGGATTAACCTGCTTTCTTCATGTCAAAGTTCAGCTGTTTGATTGCCCACCATGCTTTATGTTCTAGTTCCACGGGCAGGTGACATGATTTTCCATAGATGAGTCTGAAGGGTGTTGTTCCAAGAGGAGTTTTGAATGCGGTTCGGTAGGCCCATAAGGCGTCGTTGATTTTCACTGACCAATCCTTTCGGTTGCATCCTACTATCTTTTCTAGGATAGCCTTGAGTTGACGGTTCGAAACCTCTACCTGCCCACTTGTTTGTGGGTGGTAGGGGGAAGCTACCTTGTGTGTTACACCATATCTTCTCAACAACGCTTCAAAGCTTCTTTCCAGAAAATGAGAACCTCCGTCGGATATCACGCTTCGTGGGATTCCAAAACAGGGAAAGATAATATCTTTGAACAATTTAATGATGGGTTTTGAATCGCTAGTATCTGTTGGTATTGCCTCTACCCATTTGGAGACATAATCAACCGCGACTAGGATGTTGGAAAATCCATATGAGGATGGGAATGGACCCATGTAGTCCACTCTCCAAACATTGAAAATCTCAACTTCTTGCCATAGCTTAAGTGGCATCTCATCTCTTTTCGTAATGTTTCCCGTTCTCTGACACTTGTCACATGACAGAACAAAATTGTAAGCATCTCTAGATATGGTTGGCCAAAAGAAACCGCATTGCATAATCTTCAAAGAAGTTTTCTGAGAACTCATATGGCCTCCGACTGGGCCTGAGTGGCATTGTTCTAAAATAAGTTGGGCTTCTTACTCAGTGATACAACGTCTGTAGAGACCATTGGCACATAGCTTGAAAAGTTACGGTTCATCCCAGTGATATTGCCTCACATCATGCATGAATTTCTTTAAAGCATTGCCAGTACACTCAGGGTGGATGACACCAGCGGCAAGGTAGTTCACATAGTTTGAGTACCAAGGAGTAGCTTCTGAGACTTTCATAAGCTGGTCATCTGGAAGAGAGTCATTAATTGGTATCTTTTCAGTTTCCAGAGTGTGGATACGACTTAAGTGGTCTGCTACAACATTTTATGTGCCTCTTTTATCTCTAATCTCAAGATCAAATTCTTGTAATAGGAGAATCCATCTTATTAGCCTTGGTTTTGCATCTTTCTTTTTTAGAAGATAATGAATAGCAGTGTGATCGGTGTAGACAATCACCTTTGAACCAATAAGGTAGGATATAAACGTATCAAAGGCATATATGACTGCTAGGAGTTCCTTCTCGGTAGTTGCATAGTTCCTCTGAGCTTTGTCAAGGGTCTTCGATGCATAATAGATGACATGATGTTTCTTCTCTATACATTGGCCTAGAACGGCTCCCACCGCGTAATCACTGGAATCACACATAATTTCAAATGGGTGATCCCAATTCAGGGATCGAATGATGGGTGTTGTTGTAAGGGCATGCTTCAGATTGTTGAAACTCTTGATACATTCTTCATCAAAATAAAAGTCAGCATCCTTCAGTAACAAGTTTGTCATGGGCTTGGTTATCTTGGAGAAATCCTTCATAAACCTTTTGTAGAAGCCTACATGACCAAGGAATGTGCGGACTTCTCTTACATTGGTAGGGATCGAAAGTTTGGAGATCACTTCGATCTTGGCCTTGTCCACTGCAATTCCTCGATTATTGACTCTATGGCCAAGGACAATACCTTCTTTTACCATAAAATGACATTTCTCCCAATTAAGCACTAGATGTGTTTCTTCGCATCGTTTGAGGACAAGGGAGAGGTGCCTTAGGCATGAATCATATGAATCCCCATATACATAGAAATCATCCATAAAAACTTCCATAATGGTTTCGGTTAAACCAGCAAATATGGCTGCCATGCAGCGTTGGAAGGTTGCAGGCGCATTACAGAGTCCGAATGGCATCCTTCTAAAGGCGTATGTTCCAAAGGGGCAGGTAAAAGTGGTTTTCTCTTGGTCATCTAGATGTATAGGGATTTGATAAAATCCAGAGTAACCATCGAGATAGCAGAAATAGTCCTGATGAGCCAATCACTCTAAGACTTGATATAGGAAAGGCATCGGAAAATGATCCTTGCGTGTGGCCTTGTTCAATTTTATGTAATCAATGCACATCCTCCACCCAGTTACTGTTCGGGCGGGGATGAGTTCATTATCTTCATTTCGTATCACAGTAGTGCCACCCTTCTTTGGAACGACATGCACAGGACTCACCCACGGTGAGTCAGATATCAGATAGATGATTCTGGAAGTGAGCAACTTGATAACTTTGCGGCGGACTACTTCCTTCATATTAGGATTCAACTTCCATTGATGCTCAAAAGTCGGCTTGTGGTCTTCCACCATAGGGATTTTATGCATACAAAGCACTTGACTAACCCCGGTGAGATCGCTCATCTTGTAGTCGATAGCTTTCTTTCTTTCCTTTAATTCTTTCAGGAGTTTATCTTCTTGTTCGATCGTTAGATCAAAATTTATAATAACTGGACAAACCTTGAGATCATCCAGAAACACGTACTTAAGTCCCTTGGGCAGGGGCTTCATTTCAGGGGCTTCTGGCTTCTCACACGACTTTTCAGTTACATTCATAGCTTTGAGTTCCTCGAACTTAGCTTCAGGATCTTCTTCTACAGAGCGGAGGTGAAGGATACAATCCTTAACTTGTTCTTTGATGAAATTTTTAGCAGATGGGTTTGTTAGAGCTACTTCTAAAGGATCGTCTTGTTCATATTCCTCTTGTGTGAGGAGCGAAATTTGCTCAATGCAATCAATTAAATAGAATTCTTCATGCATGCTCGGTCTTCGCATGCTTTCAAAAGCTTTGAACTCGAGGGTTTCTTTCCCTAGTCTGAGCAGCAAGGTCCCTGCTTCAACGTCAATCAAGGCTCTTGAAGTGGCGAGGAATGGACGACCAAAGATAAGAGGGTATCTGGCGTCTTCCTTTATGTCCATGATGACAAAGTCACATGGGACATAAGAGTCTTTTCCAACCTTGACAGGGACATCTTCGATGATTCCTAAGGGAAGAGTCATAGAGTTATCTGCAAGTTGAATGGTCATTCCAGTCGGGAGAAGTTCTACAAACCCTAACCTCTTACAAAGGCTAAGTGGCATGATAGAGATGCTAGCACCGAGATCGGCCAATCCCTTCTTACATGAAGAGTCACCGATATGGAATGAAATCCCAAAGGACCCCGGGTCTTTCTGCTTCTTTGGCATCTTGCTCTGGATGATATCAGAAGTAGTTGATGCTAGCTTAATTGTCTTGTATTCTTCAGTTATGTACTTCCTTGTGAGGAGAGACTTTAAGTACTTAGTCCAGACTGGTATCTCGGCCAGCGCATCTAGAAAGGGTATATCTACATGAAGCTTCTTCATAGCTTCTTTGAACTTGTTGAATCGAGTATCGAGCTTTGTCTACTTCAAACGAGCTGGGAAGGGAGGACGAGGCTTGTATACTGGCACATCTGAATCAGGTGTATCTTCTACCTTTGTAGCCAATGGTTTCTCCAATCTTGCTTTGTCTGTCTTATCAACGGTTGGTTGTTCCTTCGGTTGAGACTCAGGTATTGTATAGTCTTGGACATTCGCAAAGTCATCATCGTTTGTCTCCGCTATTGGTATCTTAACAGGGGGTCAGAATAGTCTTTTCCATACCTGGTGGTGACATCCTTCAATTGCTCTGGGTGCTTAGGATTGTTCTCTGGTTGTCCGATAAAGGTTCCAGCAGGTGGCTTCATGCTAGCTACAAGTTGAGCTAATTAAGATTCAATAGCCTTTTGATGGGCTTGCTAGTTAGATATCATAGCCTATTGCGACTGTAGCATCTTCTCAATAGTTGACAATTTGTCATCAGGATGGATGGAACTGACTTGTTGCCCTTGTTGTTGTTGATAGGGGACTTGATTGGGATTCTGGAACTGAGAATTGTTTAGAAAATTGTTGTAGTTTCTATTCTGGAAGTTACCTCTGAAGTTCCCTTGATTCCCAAAATTCTGTTGTTGGTTATACTGGAATCCTGGCGGGCCTCGTTGTTGAGTATTTGAACCAAGTTGTCACGAGTTTTCTGCTCCAGAAGGATTTCCATATTGAAAACATGGATGGTTCCTATTCTAATTCAGATTATAGTACCCTTGACTAGGGATGGTGTTGACAACATTCAGATTTTCCATTTGACCATTATCTCCTTGGGCACAGGTATTGCTCAAAACAACATCATAGAGAATGTTACAGGTTAGAGTAGAATGATCAGTTCCTTTGCATGCTTCATAGAAGAGTGAAGCTGCCTTAACTTGTTCTTGTTGTCAAGGGGGTGAACTTCTCCTTTTACAAGCTGCGAGAGACGATTCTAGATGATCTTGCTTTGCAACTAGGAGTTTGAGAGACTCAGCGATAGACTTGTACTCAGGTGTTGCTTCAGCCATAGCTACCTTCAGCACTCCTTTGCCAACAGGTCTACCCCAGTTGGCTTGGTTTTCAGATCCAAGGGTGACAGCATTCCATGCGCTATCATAACTCTGACGCATGAAGTTTCCTCCAGACGAGGAATCCAAAAACCTCTTGATATCATCGTGCACACCTCTATAAAAGATTTCAATGAGTTGATTCTTTGGAATGCCATGATGTGGACACTTGCATAGAAGCTCTTTGTATCTTTCCCATGCTTCAACAAGAGATTCTCCAGGGACCTGAGTGAATTGCGTTATTCGACCCCTGATTTCATAGGTGAGAGAAGGGGGATAAAACTTTTCCAGAAAAACATTTTGAAGTTGTTCCCAAGTGGTGATGGGTTCGCATTGCAAGGAGTTATACCAACTCATGGCTCTATCGGCAAGAGAGTATTTGAAGAGACAGAGTCTGATGGCATCATCTGTGACTTCATTTTGCTTCGTCATGGCGCATAAGTCTATGAACCTCAAAAGATGCTCTTGACTATCTTCCCCTTGCTTACCATAGAAAGGACTGTTTTGAAGCAGTGTAACCCAATGTGCTCTTATCTCAAAATTCAGAGCGTTGATGGGAGGAGGTTGCACTAGGTGATGAACGTCAGTAGCTTTAGGGATTGAGAACTCCCTAAGGTCTTTTTGCAACTCTGCTTGTTGAGCGGCTACTTGGGCTGCTTGGATTTCTTCTTGAACTACGGCTCGGGCTTCTTGCATAAGCCTATCTCTTTGTGCATTAGGGGCTTGAGCTACCCTTCGAGCAATTTCCTCCTCTTGAGCCATTCTTGCTTGGTTCTCTCTGTACAGACGGCGAAAGGTTCTGTCTATCTCAGGGTCAAAGCTAGCAGAGAGTCCAGGAGTGTCTGAGTGACGCATACACTAGACTTTGTGGGTACCTAGGATGGAAATATCTTTTACTGGTAAGACGGACGAAATAGAACCAGATTCAAGTATATATGATCGATAGTATCAAAAGTAAAAGAAAAACCTAAATTAGTCTCAAAATAACTAGATTTAACTAGATGATTCCGTCATCCCCGACAACGGTGCCAGAATTTGACGTGGCTTATATTATCGCACTAACAAACTCACTTAGGGTTGAAATCCCTAAGTTTTTAACCAAAACAGTGTGCAATAATACCACTTGCAAGCAGACGGGTCTTATCGCAGTATAGTTGAGGATTGAATCCCAAGGGACAACATTTTTAAGAATCTTTCTCTAGTCAAATCTAGTTGAATCAAGACTAATATTTAGAACAAGGTTGGTTGAATTGAGTTTAATTAAACTAAAAGCAAGGAAAGCAAATAGCAGAATTAAAGGTTGATTAAAGATTAATGATGGAAATCGCTGGGATGGTCCCAGGTTTCACCACCACTACACATGCAATCACATCCAAACAACAAACATCCAGGAAAGATATAACCATTCAAATAGAGCTGCTGCAGAACCCCCCATACGGGTGTCAGGTTCGCGTAAGCATCACCTTAGGTATCAGATGTCTCATCACCATCCATATCACATACTCATGGCTCCGAAGATACAGAAATCAAAATGAAGTTGTGGGCCCCCTATACAGGCGTCAGGCACACAGAAGCGTCACTGTGGGCTAGATAGCTCGTCACCACACGGATCATGCACTTACAACCTCAAGGAATCCCATTCTATTTCTAGTTTGGGAGTCAACCACGTTAATCGACATTCATAACCTACGCATTGAAGTTCTCACAACGTAGGCAACAAACAAGATAAATGCAAGAAGGTGATCAATCCGCAAGCACACATCGACGATTAACAATGAAATGAAAGATTATATACATGTCATGGAATGTTTAACAAAAAGATATGAAAGCATGGGCAGCGGGGCTAGTCCCTGCACCCCAGCGAAAGTAAACTACTCGCTTATGGTGAGAGAAGTAAGAACAACAAGAGAGAGAGAGACGTTTCTGCCATGAGCATGGTGAAGAAGATGATCGCATCTCTGTCGAGTAACGGTCTTCTACACAACGTCGGAGCAGATCTGGAAGAAGAGAGAAGAACACCACGACAGACGGGGTGGATCTTCTCTCTCCACCTTCTTCTTCTCGTAGTCCTCACTCGCAGTAGGAGCCACAACTTGTGGACAAGATGGCGGCGTGGAAGTGGTGTAGACACAGCATATCTAGATCCAGATCTAGATCTAGATCTAGATGAGGTGGCTTGCAGATCTGAGTCTTCACTCTAGATCTGGGTGAACAAGCCGCAAAACCACCACGGGGGCAAATTCTCAGCTGTGGAGATCGTCTCCTCAGGCCCAGGACAAACCTACAGCCTAACGACATCTCCCGATGATCCCTTGACTAGCTGGGGTCGTCTTCTATTTATAGGCAGGCTGGGCACCGACTTAGATTTGCGACCTTAGTAATTCTACAGTAGGTCGCGGCCTTTTGAATGATGTTGCGGTCGTGGCTTTTTTGCACGGTCGCGGGTGTTGCTGTTCTGTGTGAGGCAGAGCCATGACCTGGCATTGGTGAAGGAGCGAGGGTACAACATGGAGGTAGCTGTGTGGGGTCGCTGTTGGGTGTTGCACCTCGACCAGATCTGCTGCTCTGTCGAACCGGACTGCAAGGCGTTACAGGTGAAAGTGTGGGGTGAGTCTGAGGCACTGACGCTGGAGGTCACGGTTGGGTTAGTGGATTTCCGCGGTCGGGCAGGTGACCTGGTCGCGAGTCTGAGGAACTGCAGCCATGAAGAGTGGAGGTCGCAGGTTCTGTTGCTTTATGGTAGAGGGCACAGTGGTTGTAGGATGGAGAGCAGGTCGTTATCTTCTTTTGGATGAGCGAGTGGAGAAGTAGTGTTGGCGTCTCTACTGATTGTGGTGAAGCAATGGTCGCGGGTATTGCAGCGGCGTTGGTGAAGGTGCAGCAGAAGATCGTGGTCGTGGGCTTTGTGGAGATCGCAGGCGACTGGTTGCGGGCAGGGGGACAGAAGAGGTCGCGATCAAAAGGGAGGCAGGTCGCGGGTATTGCCGTGGACTGGTGCCCGCGTGTTCCGAGGAGGTCACGGGTATTGCCGCGGTCGTGGGGAAACTTGGTCGTGATGCGTGCAGCCGCGGTCGCGGTTGTGGGAGTCGAAGGCAGTTGCCCGCGGTTAGGGTATAGAGAGTCGCGATCGCGATTGTTGTTGGGTGGAGGGATCCGTGGTCGAGAAAGGCAAGGAAGACCATGAACATGTGGCAAAAAAAGATCGTGACCAGGCTCTATGAATCGCGATCGCGATTAGGTTAAGCTAGGAGAAGAAGGGGACCCGCTGACTGCTACTGCCCCCAAGCACGCTTGAACAGACCAAGGCCCAAAATAGGGTATTGGGCCGAGGAGACAAGGCCCAAAATACCCAAAGTGACATGCACAAAGGTGCAAAAATTCAATAAAAATAGGGATAATTCTAGTTATGCCAAGTGAATGAACATATTAGAAGATAAAGCCAGTAAAAGCATGAATGCAACCAAAACTGGGCTAAATGAGACGATTAAACTCAGATGAATATGCATTCATCAAGACACTAAGGCCAAAGTTAGCCCAAGGAAAGAAGTAAAGAAGCTTTTAGCTGAACCAAAAGAGAAAAGGAAGAAAGAGAGGAGAAATCCTCTTCGCACTTGGGTCTGTGTAACGACCCCACCTTCTGATAACCCCCAATTAAGGGAGACCAAGAGGTCATAGTCGTTATCCCAATTTCTGGATCAAAGGTTCGACAAATAATCAATAATAATTATCAAATTCTACCAGACTATACTAAAAAGCTGTACTAAAATAAAATTCTACATACCTTTTTCAAAAACTTGGATATCTAACTTCTATCCACATCTGGACTCTATTCTAACTAATCTTCCTTGCACTTCATTTCTTAATTTCACAATATGCCACTTTACTGTTTGTCCTTTTCATGTTGTACCTAAAACGCCAACAAACAAAACGTCGGTCAGCATAAATGAATATAACGGTATGTGGAGGAAACAAAAATTGTGCATCTAGGGTAACAATGTAATCAAGCAATTATCATTTAACAACCAAGATTACATCTTAAGCGATACTACTCAATCCTTACCTATCCCTTAACTCTGTGTTGTCCCTACAGTGGACTTGGATACTACCTCTCTCATATGGTAGATCCTTACCCCCATGGCCCTACCTCATAGGTAGCCAATACTTAGGGTTGTGGAGTCGCATGGCCGTACCCAAAGGTAGTCCAATCCCTGACTCATGGTGATTTGATGGACCTACCCCATTGGTAGCCATGTACTAAGTCACCCAATGACCTGATGGACCTACCCCATAGGTAGCCATGTACTAGGTCAATCTATCAAGCTATAGAAGGGACTAGGATCTAAGCTAGTAGGCATGTATCTTAGGTGATAGTCATATCCACATTATGGTTTTCATGAATTAAATTCATCCAACAGTTTAATTCAAGTCACCAATGAAAACATCGGAAATCCTCAAAAAACTAATTTGGGATATTCATAAGAATAACCACATACCTTTCAGGCTGACTTGAGTGTACAAATAATCAAACTAAGCAAGAAATCCAGTAAACAAGCAAGCACACAAGATGATCCTTAAATATGCATCCAATTTTCCTATCATTGATCAGGCCATCAAGGTCTATTGAACCTAACTCGCTTCCTAGGGTTTCTAGTCCACTTTTAGGGTTTCCATTGCAATTAGAGTTTCACTTCATTTTTACTATTTTAAACCCTAATTTTATATAATTACTCACAAACCCTAATTATCTCATCTACTCCTCATGAAAGATATTAAGGTTACCTTTTAACAACATATAACCCTAATTTCAGATTATAAGAACCATCAAATGTCCATTAAGTCTATTATGCCTCTTTTACATTAAAACTACCATTTTTATCCTTTTAAGTCATGACACGATCATTAAGGCCAATTATCATCTTTGTCTTCTTTCAAATTAGCAACTTATCTTTCATATAGTCTAATTCACATATGAACTCTATTCATCACTAATTCCACATTTATCCATTAGAAAACCCTAATTACCATATTAAGGGTATTTATCCACAATTAGGAACTTTTATACTCAAAATATCTTAGAACCATCATATCTCAGGTTTATTCATGAATTTGAACAATTAAAGCCATTAAGAGTCATAATTACTAACATTAGGGTTTCAAGGCCCATTAAAGCTCATTCATGTATATGGAACTCTAAATTAATCCAGTTACGTGTAAAGTTCATCCTTTTAGATCTTGATGTGTCTATTTATAATAAATAGGTTAATATCAACTTTAATCATCCACATAACCCTTCTCAATACATTAATCATCTCAAATTAGGGTTTCTTAATCATTAATGCATTAAAGTTGATAACTTTCACTACTTTTTGAATTACAAGAGGAATTAGGTTCTAAAACTATTTTTAATGGATTCCTCGCATTTTTTTGAGCAAGATTCATATTTATACACATCCATACGAGCTACCAATAAAAAGATACGAATTTTGCAATATAAACTTACTTGGACCAATAGAAGGCTGCCACATCATCTCTTTCCCATGCAACACAACCGCTTATAAGCATAACACAATTACAAGTTTACCCTTGTGTAAGTGGTTGGCTCTTCACACCTCAGAGGGGTAAAAGCATCCAACGACTCCTAGGTCATCTTCAACCTTCGACGCCCGACCTGGTCGCCGACTGCTGCCTTCCTGTGGTCTGCCCCTCCTTCCTGGGACCTTGAGGACTGCCGCTAGTTGCAGCCCTAGCTCCGCTGCACCCTGGTGCACGCGGGGCACCTCCTGGTCGTGGCCAAGTTGGCCATTCCCAAGCGAGACTAGCCCGCGACCGCTGCCGCGATCATAGTAGGTTTGCAGACCTCCGGTAGGAGCTACGCGAAGACAAGAGTGTGGGTATGGTAGCTGATCCATCTAGGGTTGTCGTGGAAGCTTCCTGCCTCCAACAAGACCACATACAACCTCTCGTTGCTCCAAGGATAGAATTATACCCTCTTGGTTATGGTTTGCATGAAGAAAGAACGAGATCCTCTTAGGCTCGAGGCTAAGGGTCCAACCCTTATATAGGGGAGGGTATCAACACCCTAAGATGTTCATCCACAAGGAAACACGTCCATCTCCCAAAAGGAAACCTATTCCTTCATTGAGAAGAAATCTTCTCTCTCCTAATTATCTTCTTAATAAACTATAATCTTTGGATATTTAGGAATTCAAAAATCCTCCCTCTTATTCTCTTTATGCTTGACTTTTAATCCATTGGAATGAAATTATACTTTCTTTTAGTAGAAAATACCTCTTTTTAATAATACCACAAATTTTATTAATTATGTATCACATTATCCTCTTATTTTGTATTATTTTATTTTCTCTTTCTTTTTCTCCATTGGGGCTCCTTGGACACCAAGAAACTCTAATATTTCGAAATTCCTTTTTAAGGATACTTATTATCCTTCTAGATGCATCTACATTCTTCATTTTTCATTATCTTACTTATTAGGATATTCTTTTGTAAGGATTTCTCATTATCTTTCATCTCCTTTTTCCTCTTCTCATATTTCTTTTATTAGGAATCATATGTAAATGAATTTTACTCAATTGTGGCCATTAATGCCACTTTCTAGATATTTCCAAGAATTTCTCATAAATACTTTGCTTAATATCCAATATCATGTATCTATTTTTCCATTACTTGGACTTTTCTTCTTTTCTTCTCTTTTATATCCATTATTGGATTAATATAATAATAGGAACCACGAAATTCCTAATGTAAGGGAGATTTGCAAAGAAATCCCTTCTTTGAAGCAAAGCATACAACCTTTTCAATTAAGTCCAAATTCACAAAATCATTATATTTCAATTATGAAAACACATGCAAAATTGGGGTGGTAACAATCTACCTTGTCAATACATGGTCTATGACCCTTGTGATGAGGACTTTCTCTCCCAAATAACCACCACGGAAGAACCATGGTCTAGGGCCAAGAAAAGAGAAGGAGATGAAGGTAGGAGATCAAAAGAAACATCAACTTAGAAGACAAAAACTTACTAAGGATGGAATATGAGCTCAGATCACCACCCCCACCACATGCAAGAAGAGATTGATCCCCCAAGCTCCAAGGATGAGCTTCCTTGCTCCACCAAGTTCCAAGAACAAGAAAAGAAGGAGGAAGAAGGTATATGGCTGAAAAGGGTTGCAAGAAAGAAAAGATAAGGGGTTACATGGATTGAAGAAGAGAGAGAGAGAGAGAGAGAGCAAAGGGTTGAGGTGTCAACATACTAAGGGACCTAAGGGACACTTATCCTTGCATAAAACCAAAATGCACTGACATGCAACCACTTAAACATGACATGCAAGGCATGGTGATACACTCTATGTAGTGTCTTGACCACCATGGATTCTCACATGGTCACGATTGCGACGTTCCTAGGTTGCACCAGCCATGGTTGGGGCACCGCCTATCACCATCTCCTCTAGGCCGAGACAAAGCACCTCCACAAACCCTGGGTTGAGACAACCCAATCTAGGCCAACCATCTCAACCCAAGACAACCCTAGACTACCTAGGTCATGACTCAAATAGATGGAGGTGGTATCTTAACTGTAAAACCCTCCAAAACCAACCTTTATCACAACCTAAGGTTGAGACAACACAACCAACTCACACATGGTCAAGGCACTCAACACCCACATCAACCCTAATCACTACCTAGGGTGATACTCTTCAAACAAGGCTCAAACAAGGTGCCCTCCTCTTTCTCTTTCCTCTAGATGATGTCAAGAAAGAGGGGGAACACTCTAGGGGTGACAAATTGAACATCAACCCCCTACATTGGGTAAATTGCAATTTGCACCAAAACTAGCACATAAAGCACAAACAACATCCAAACAAGCTCAAAATGGAGACTTAATCTCTCCACAAGCCCTAATTACATGTCAAAAGGTTAGTGTAAGGTTCTAAGCACATGGTCAAGCCAAAACAAATATGGTTACCCCAAAACTCAGGTCATGGGTCTTACAATAAATTACAGTCTTTTGGTATTAATGTTGTAGATTTTATCCATGGATTCTTCTAACGCAAAGATCAATAGATATTTGGGCATTGCCATGCAAGATCATATCTTTTGAAGCAGAAACATTGATATCTTATTTTATTGATTCATCATTCTTGTCATACAAGATGAGTTAAGGTAAATGTTTCTATTTTCTTTGCATGATGAAAAAGTAGTTCAACTAACTCTATTACATGCCCATTGGGCTAAGATAAATTTAAATGTAGACTAAATATTTGAAAACACTTGCTCCGCCTTTATCCATATTTGTCCTCCCATGAGGGCTTTTACTTATTTTCAGATCTTGCATATCAAGTATGTCAGATCTCTGTTTGGTATCACATACCAATATGAAGAAGTAATCCAATTTATTTTATAATGTTTATACCTAAAGTGGAGGCCTCAATGCCTTCCTTCTGCTTCTTAACTTCCTCTAACCAGAGTGGGAAATTTATTTTCTAATGTCTAGGCTATTGACAATGGTGACATTTTCCTCTTTACTTCACTCCTCCATTTGCTTTGAGATCTAAAGACTTGGGCTTTTGGCTATCTTTAGAACTTGTCTTAGCTTTTCCTTTACCTTTAGACTTTCCCTTTGTATTGATGATCATCATCAAAAACTTGGGTTTGTCTTTCTTCATTTATCCCTCAGTTGTTCTCAACATTCTCAACAACTCTATTGATGTTTTGTCAAAGTCATCTATGTTGTAGTTCATGACAAACTGAGTATATGATTCTGGAAGAGACTGCAGAATCACATCCGTGGCCAACTCTTGACCCAAGGGGAATCCCATTCTAGTAAGGTTCTCCACATACCCAATAAGCTTGAGCACATGAGGACCTACTGGATCTCCTTCTACCATATTACATTTGAATAGTGCCTTGGAGACATCATATCTCTCTTGTCTTGCCTGATCTTTGAACAAGTTCTTGAGATGTGGGACCATCTCAATCACATCCATGTTCTCATGTTGAATCTAAAACTCATAGTTCATGGATCATAGCATCAGATACTTGACATCCATAACATCTTTAGTACACTTATTGTAAGCATCCATGTCAGCCTTTGGTGCAGTTGTAAGTGGTTCATCTGGTTTTGGCATCTCCAAGACATAGAGTTTGCACTCGTGTGTGAGAATGATTCTCGGTGTCCTGAAGAAGTCATGAAAGTTGTTCCCATTAAGTTTGTCCTTCTCAGGGACCAATTGTAGAGAAAAGTATTGTTGTTTGTTGCCATTTGATTCTATAAAAGAATTTGCAATTTTGTCAAAAAATCATTTTGGATTTGATTTGATTAAAATTTAGGTGATAATAATTTGGTTTTTAATTAATTATTGCTCCCATTATTTTGTAGTCTGATTCCACAGCCAACTCAATGTCGTTGTAACCAAGCCGGAACAAAGCTCCATGCTCACTTCCCCATCCCCCCCGATAGGTCTCAGTGGTGAATGAGGGTTGGTGTGGTGGAAATGGGGGTTTAGGGGGATTTGGGGGCACATGTCTCAGAAAAAAAATGAGGTCTTAGCTCATTATAGGACTTGACCAAACATCTCGTGACACGAGCTGATGACAGCCATGCAGACACCTGTATGAAAGGCACATCCCAGGGAGTACCCATTTTCTTGTTCATATGTCAAGGGTTGGTAAGGTTTTGCGTGTTGTATCAAATTAAACCACATGATCCACCGCTTGTGTAGGCCCCCATCAATTCCTTTGAGTTTCGGTCTTGCGACTGTACTCCCCAGGTGAAGTCTTTCATGCTTTAGCTGGGCACCTGATCTGCGTGGACCAAGGGCGAAGACTCATCGTTTACGACATCGATTACTAGGGTTGTCAACCCTCAAGTATACATTCAAAAAATTGCAGCGAATCAATTTTATAATAAGACAAGATCCAAGATGATTCAACTATGACCTGACCAACATCAACATACATAGTCAACCATCAAGGTAGGCCACTTTTTCCAATTGCATCATATGCAATTCTAGATAGATGATATGTGAGACTCCTTTCCATAATCATCTGCATGCTTCTGGTCTTAGATGCTCTAAGAATCACCAGTTAATCCTGTCCTTATAGCTAATATGATAATAATGCACCCCGCAAAGGCAAAACCTACATTACTACCAATACACTTCTACAAGGTAGATGAAACACCATGTGAAGGCGTAACCTATGCTTATTCGAATAAGATTTTCATATGTATTGATATTGGAAAACATCTTAGACTTAATATGTTTGATTGAGGGATTTATATATACCATATATATACATATATTATATCTTGTCACCACAAATATAGTATGTATCATATACATGCTATATCCCACAACATAAACATGCAATATAAAATAAAAGGTGATGGTTATGGCCATGTCTACTGTAATTCCATGGAGCCAGAAGGAATTACTACCACCTAGGTCAATCATCACATCACATGTATGAACTTATTGTTGGTGTAGATCTGTGCTTGCCAATCTAAATAGATCAGTTCAACCCTTGAATCGATCATCTCACCTCTTGGCCGGTCAATTGGTCCTCCTATTCAGTTGATGTCTGGACACCTTCAAGATAGTCAGTTGGGCCTTCTGGGATGGTCATCTAGCCTGCTGTCCAACCAGTGTTTGGACTCCTTCTTAATAGTCAGTTGGGTCCACCAGGCGGTCACATGGTCCCATCGTCCTATCCTCTGTGGACCTCTAGACGGTCATCTCGTCTCACAAACTAGTCTTCTGGCGATGATCATCTTCTTCGTCGTTGCAATAAAGGAAACTACCCTATTGCTACTTTATTACATTGATAATAAAAACCTCAAGCTACATTCAAAGGGAGCTAAGGTATTTAGGAATAAGGAGGCAGAGGCTCTCTACACAGACTGAGATAAATAAGAATAAAACCAAAGCATCCAACCAACATACATATTGGCTTTAGGCCATAACCATGCTACACATCCTCCATCAAAACCGATATATATATATATATATATATATATATATATATATATATATATATATATATATATATATATATATATATATATATATATATATATATATGGGCGTTCATTCGATACCCGCACGGGTAGCCTGGAATTCGCTTCCTGTCAGTCAAAAAGATAACTATTTTGGCCAGAAAATTAAGTCTATGAACAGAAAAGTAACTATGTTGATAAAAAGTAACTATATAACTAAAAATGTAAATCTGGGGAATATATATATATATATAATTGTATTTTTGAATCTGATGTTACAAATGTAACTGTTTATGCATGAAAAGTAACAATTTGCAAGGTAAAGTAACCCTCTATATGCTAAAAGTAAGAAAATCCAAAATAAGTAACCGAAATAGGGGAAGGGTAGCTACTGCGCGGGTATTAAATACATGCCATATATATATGTATATATATGTATGTATATATATATATATATATATATATATATATATATATATATATATATTAGAGTGGGATTATGTGGTCTTTCATCGGATATACATATGAGACTATTTAAATATTCACATTATATGTAATAAATAAATGATAAAACCAAAATCTAATCATTTGACTGTCCTAAAACATAGAAAATTGACATGGCTCTGATTTCACTGTTGGAAAATATGAGCACAGAGTATAGCAGTGGAATTTTTTTTTATTATCTATTTGTATTCCGCTAACACCAAGATCATGTCAATTAATATGAAATAGGAAGGATCATTTAATGAGTTATACCTGGTCATGGAGCAAGTCTAACGACAACAACTCACTTCAATGCAACTATTTTCTAGTTTCTCTTGGATGGTGATTGTGCAGCTCCTGGCCTTCACCATGAGCAAAAAATAGGACAACTTCTACATCGACTCATGTCCTCTCTCTCCATGGAATGTAAGCTGACATTACTCTCCCAGCAGTAGCCAAAGGGCTCCTACCTCTAGATTAGTCCACACGGACCAACTAGAACTCATGTTGTTCAACTAGAATAGATAGGAAGGAGTTGTCCCTCCCATTGGCGTACTAATCACCAACTTTCTCTCCCACAACAATGATACTCAATTGTTCTCTCATGTAGCTATCCCTCCCTAGTTAGGTAGGACCAGAGAGGATAACAATTGTCAGAGTAGTTGATTCTCAATTGTTTGTGTTATTGTTGTGCTCTGGGAAGCCCCCAGTACCCCTCTATTTATAGGTGGGGTTAGGGCTAGGGTTCCTAGTATGTTCAGGATCTGTGCGGGAGTGGAAGGGACCAGAAGATATTGAAATTTCACAACCTGCAACATACAAAATGATCATCTTATAGTCCATATGATCGTCTGACACTACAAGATAGTCATCTCGCTCTACCAGACGATCATCTAGTAGTTTCTTAATCACATATGACAGTGGCAATTTATTTCCCATTAATGATAAAGATTAATTCCTTGCACCACAAGAATTGTGCAATTGAATTAATTCAGGAAAGTGTCTAGAATCTTCCTCACTCACCCAGATAGTCGTTTGGTAACCTGAGCCGAATCGATCAGTTTAACATATTGAACCGGTTGGTTCACACCTCAGTTTGGGTAGAACTTAGCCAATTCGATTTGTGATCAACCTAATAACCCAAATGACTGTCTCAACACTTGAGACGATCATCTGGTACAACAAACAGCCATCTCACCCTATGATACAATCATCTGAAGTGTAGTAAGTTGATCCATTGTGTGAATTGAGTGCCTAAACACTTTAGTAATCAATTCAATCACTATTTAAGATTAAATTCATCTTCTAGATGAGTTCCTTTGTGTCTGACCCTATAGATCCCATATCACATTGGCAGTGAATGTTCATAACTATCTTATGACATCACAAGAAAAGAGTGGTGCCTCGTCGCACATCAGTGGTACCCAAGTGAATGGAAATTTGGAGAGTAACTTCAACCTACAATTTGCAAGGTGTTGTAGTAATTGTATAATTCCTTTGTCTCTAATATCTGGAGTGAACTCGAGGCAAGGACTCATCATACTCTCAACTTTCATCTCATGTTCCTTGAACCAAGAGCAGACTGTCTGAGATAATGTGACCTCAATATCATATATTGATTCACATGTGCATGCACATGTGTTTCTTAGTCTTTCTTATCAAGTGGCCAGTATATCAAACTCCAATAGGAGGGACAACTCCCATCTCTATCACTCACAGTCTATACCCATGTGCCAAAGTTACCCAATCATCACTGTTATAACAATGATGTTTCAGGATTGTGTTTGATGAGGTCAAAGTGTACCCAACGACATGTGAAGAGTGTTGTGATTTCAGGACTAAGAATCACAATCACCACCTTCTGTATGAGAGATGACTATGACCACCAGTGATGGTTTCTATGTGTCACTCTTAAGGTGGGTCTTTTGATACACTATTCCCTAACATGTATCTATATGCTTGGTTTGATATTGTCATATCATGACTAATGAGTCCCATTCATCAACCAACCCACACTCTAGTCTTATGTGTTACTGGTGTCTATCTAGTATCTACCTTCCACAATAACAACTAACTAGGGCCATAACAAGAATGTACATACCCTTTGCATTCATATGATCTCATTCTCCAAGTCACGTACTTGAGCACATATGTGATTGAGTATTGTCATTCTTTACACATTTATAATGTTTCCTTAATATCTCATAACTGATTGAAAAAGAATGAATCAGAAGCTTCCCTTTATGATTATTAATCAAATCCTTTATGGTATATGCCATATCAATCATCACATGATTAGCTCTATACGCATACCTTCCCAACAAGAATCTCATCAATCATGATATGGGATATCAAACCAAGCACATAGATACTAGTTAGAAAATGGTGTATCAGACAGACCCACCTTGAGAGTGACACATGGAAACCATACTTGGTGGTCATAGTCATCTCTCATAGTGAAAGTGGTGATTTTGGTTCTTAGACCTAAAGTCACTACACTCATCACATGTCATTTGGTGTGCTTTGACATCATCCAATGTGATCCTAAATAAGGGTTGTCATAAAGGTGATGATCAGATGTGTTGCGACACATGGGGGTTGACTGTGAGTGATGCAGATGGGATTTGTACCTCCTAGTGGAGTTTTTGATATCATGGCCACTTCATAAGAGAGACTGAGAAACGCATGCTCATGCACATGTAAATCAATATATATTATTGATGTCACATATATCTCAGTTAATCTACTCTTGATTCAAGTAATATGGACTGAATGTTGAAGAGGATGACAATTTCATGCCTCTAGTTCATTTCGGATATCAGAGACAAAGGAATTAGACAATCATTGTAACACCTTACATAGATTGTAGGTTGAATTTATTCTCCAACCTTCTATTCACTTGGGTAGCACTGATGTGTGACTAGGAACCACTTTTTGCTTGTGATGTCCTAAACTAGTTATGGACATTCACTGTCAACGTGATACGAGACCTATACGGTCACACACATAGGTATTCACCTAGAATAGGTGTTTAATCATCAATGGTAATTGAATTGATTAAAAAGGTGTTTATATTCAATTTGAGCAAAAAATCAGCTGAGTGGACTCCCAAATGATCGACTCAAGTAATGAAACAACCAGTTGGAGTGTCAGGTCGATTATAAACTGAATTTGCTAAGTTCTGTCTAAATTGGGGAGCAAACTGACCAGTTCAGTTAGTGAACCGATCATCCAAGTCACCAACCGACCGGTTGGGGTCGAGAGACGACCGACTCACAAGGACGAGACACTTAGTTTGTGGAGAAATTCAATTGCATCAAGGATTTGTGTTGGTGTCATTTTGTGTATTAATTTGATTCAAATTTCCAATTCATATGTGATTGGGAAATATGGTGAAATGACCAGTTCACAAAGCAAATCGATCGACTTGCATGTGAACCAATCGGCTCTCTTGCAAATCGATCGGTTCACCACTTACAGGTTGCGAAAAGTTAGGATCTTTTAGTCCATTCCACTCCCACATAGACTGGGAGCCATGACCCTAACCCCTCCTATAAATAGACGGGTACTGGGGGCTTCCCAGACACAACAACTCAATTACCTCTGACAATTGTTGTCCTCTATGTTGTAGTAACTGATAGACATCCCGAGCAAGTCCTACCCAATAAAGGGGAGGGATAGTAAGGGAGAGCAATTGTGGGAGAGCAAGTTGGTGACTAGTATACCAATGGGACAGATAACTCCTTCCTATCTATTCTACTAGAATGACATGAGTTCTATGTGGTACGTGTAGACTTTCATAGAGGCAAGGTGGCCTTTACCATTCGATGGGCAATGTCAGCCTGTAGTCTATGGAGGAACTTCTATAGACTTCGTCCGAGTCTACTATCCATGGTGGAGCTACAGACACTGCTATAGATGAGTCCCAATGCAACTAGGAGTGCACAAATAGTGCAATGAGTTATAGTTGTTGGACTTGCTCTAGGACCATGTATGAACTCATTAAACTATCCTTCTCATTGCATAGTTGTTGACACAATCTTTCTATTCTGGGGAATATGGATATATAAGTTTTTGTTTCTGATGCCTACTTGGTGCCCATATTTCCCTACATATATATCATATATGTATGGTTCTACAATAAATAACACTACTTAAGATATTTTGGTCAAAACAATTAGCATACATACTAGACTGATAAGATCAGCATTCCAATCATTGATTGCATCAAGTATTTCAAAGGAATTGAAGGAGGGGTGATTGCCTTAAATTGCATGTCCAAATAGGAGTGTATCTAGGTTAATTTGAATTTATATTTATATCATGATACGTAGATGCCCATAACAATAAAATCAGGGCCTTATGTTGTACATGGGATCGATCTCAGGGACAAGGGTGGTAAGTATTAAGAATCTAAAGCCTTATCCTTATTTCACCAAACCAAAAGCAAGATGAGTGTTCCTTATGAAATGGTGATATCCAACCAACACTGTAATAAATGAAGGAAAAGTAAAGTAAAGAACAATAAGTCAAACAAAGGTGGAAAAAGAATCCCTAAGTGTTTTCAAATATATAGATGGATGGAACTTGAATTGGGTGTCACCATCTAAGACATCCCACCAACATGAAAATATATACTCATTGCATACCCTTAGCAAATTTACAAGAGGTCATCATAAATGTCTAGTCCCTCCTCTATCAAGCTTAGGATAGATTTAGATTATAAGATTTTATGTCTCTCTCTCAAGATGGCAAACAAACAATCAAATTAAACCATATGATCATTGACTTTACATTCCAACATTCTTATGTACTCATACTACTCCATATCTCTAAGATAAATGTTAATACTACCATTTTAGGGATTAACAATAAAACAAAACAAGATGGTAGCAAATCATGCAAGTGAAGCATTAGAAATAGAGTATAGAGATAAACATTGGCAAGAGTATATACACTAATGGATATTAGTCTTTATAGGTCGGGAGAGCCTTAGTGGTTATACCCAACCCAAGTTAATGAACTAGCCACTCATGGTGGTGAGTGACATCTCAAATTTACAAGTATATGACAACATGATGAAAGATGGAGGATAATCAATGAATTAGGGAAGAAGGAGGAAGATATAACAAACAACAACTCTATGACTAAAAGTCAATGAACACCTCCTTCTTTGTGAGATCTGGTGGAAGCATGGTGATGGCATGATCTAGATGTTCATCCTATCTTGAGGAAGATCCTCAGGACTTGGGGATGTTCATAGGAGATCAACAAATATTGACTCTCATCTAGTTCTATCAACCACTGGCTCTGGGAATGATTTGGTAGCACTTCATAGTGGAATATGAAGTGCATGTATTGGAGGTCTTGATCTTCTATTTATATGCATTATTGCTTGTATCTAAGGCCCTTGAGTGCATGATACTTATCACTCTATCGATCTTGGTTCATATACTTTTCTAACTAACTCTATAGAGACGACATCCTTTATGTAGAGAACACGTTGGTCGATGGATCTGAACCTTCTTCAACCAGTAGGTTCGTCGACCAATCACTTTGTCGACTCGTTGTCTCATCACCTAGTTGTATGGCCACCTCATTGAACAGTCACCTCGTTGACCAACCATCTACTGGATCCCCATCGGGCAACAAGAATGGTAAGAGAGGGACCGACGGGCTGCTGACACATTAGGGTGTTCTTTATCAGGCTACTACTCCATCAATCCACTGATCTATTGGGAAATTCTCAATGATCAGTCTATTTTCTTTAAAATGAGGTCCATCGGGCTTCGACTGATGAGTAGGCTGAGTAGAGTGGTTCTCCTATACAAAAAGGTGTGGAAGGTAATTAGGGAGGTGATCATTCATGAACTATTAAAATAAAATGGAATTGTAAAGATAAAGACTGAAAATCTAAGAGAAGTAAGGGTAGATTTGGCATCAAACATCTACAAAGTTGAATGTTATCAACCCCCCAAGCTTAAGTAGATATGTCCTCAAGCTAATAATTAGAATCAAAGAATAAAAAAAATTAAAAGGGCTTTATTAATTTCGTATTATTGAGCATCAATTATGTCCTTGTGACAACTTTAGGTTAAGATGTCTATGTCATTTCTTGGTCTCCTCCTGTAATCCCCAGTTTTGTTCTCATAGATCTAGAGTTTTGTGACCATTTTTATCTATCATAACCTTCTTCAAAAATGGTTACCCTTTTGTGATACACTCAAAGTTTCATTTCATAGTTGTGCTTGTGTAAGGTTCTCACAAGAAGTAGCTTTCACACCCTACTTTTGTTCAATATATTAACTAGTTGTATGGGAGAGAGCTAAGGCTATGGTGTATTTTGTCTTTCTCAAGGCCACTCAACCATGGGTACTGTTTTAGTAATAGTGTTACTTGACTATTGTCTTGATGTAGTATCAGGTGGTTATGTCAGATTACCTTCGAAAGACATGTGGGTGATATTTTGGCTTCTAGGCTCTACTACTAGGCACATCATATTTGCATTCTTGAGTGCAGCTATACACCGACCTAGAAGAACCCTTCAACATCTTTTTGGGTACAATTCTCATGATTTTATTTATGTTTGGCTTTTATTTTTGGTTGCAAGGATTAAAGTGATGGGATTTTTAGGACATATGGGCTGCCAAGCCTCTTTTGATCCCTAGTGGGAATTTGAGAAATGGAAGGGGTGGTTGTTTTTCTTGCTAGATTTATGCATTTCCAACTTGTACTTGGGGTTAGAATTATCAATCTACAGTGCATTAACATAAAGATGGCATAAATACTAATTGTATGTTATGTTTAGATGAGTTAGATAGCATTAATCTGTCGCTCTTGAAATGATTATGCTAAGAACTAGCTTGAAGACAAGAAGGTTTAAAAGTGAGAGTGAGGAAAAAACTCGAGAAAGTTGGATTCAAAGTTTGCATGTATCAAAATTTCTTACGCTCAAACTAGCAAACTTTCCTAAACACATTTCACAACATTTTTAAGGGAGAAAATGTTTTAAGGAATTTTTTGTGTGTAAAAGAGTATGTGCAATTGCTCATGTAGTAGTACAAAAGAAGGATCAACATGAAAGATAATAGATAGAGGGATGAAGGTAGTACCTCCCTCTCCTGTTCACATCCCCCCTCAAGCTTATCATGTACTATGTCCTAGAGTGTCAAAGATTGAGGTTAAATGTAAATGGGTGAGGTTTACATGTTTTTTGTCAGTTCCTCCTTTGCACAAAAAGAGTGCAACAACATAGTAGCATATATTTTGTACATATGATGGTAACATTTGTGTTGCAAAATTTCAACCTTGACTCTACTCTGAGCTAAAGATTTCATCCAGTGGAGACAATAGAAACCACAGTCAATTGATTGATGCATTTGTTGAGGGTTTTTATGGAAGAACTATGGCTTCTTGAAATCTTCTCATGGGACACACTTGTACTGCTTGCCATGATCTTGGATTAGCTTGATTCACTCTTATGCAGAAGTCTTTTCTTTTTCTTATGTGACACTTTGCGTCTTCTTCATATTACCACATTTGTTTGGTGCATAGACAATGTCATAACTATTGTACAATATTATTCTTTTTGTTGTGACATTGACCACCAGAAATGTCCAATTATTGTCATGAAGAAGTGGTAGTAAAGTCTGGGAAGTGGATTTCTAGATGTTGTATCAATCTCTCCTTCTCTCACAAACTTCTTTTTGTTGAGAATATCCTCATGCATTAAATAATATGCCATGTGCGTATTCGGCATACCATCCCCAAGTAGGGATTGGTAGCATGTCATCACGCTCAGTGACATGTATCTGTCTACCTTCAACGTGTCACAAAGGTCATCTTTTAACAAAGAAATACCTTCTCTTTCGAAGATCATGTTGCCTAGATCATCTTCTTCCTTCATCATGTCCATGAGCATGTTTAATAATTCTAGTGAAAGACTTTTGCATGTACATCTATCAAAGTTGGAGAAACTAGCTTTGACAGACCCAGTTGCCACTCAGCCCTTTCTTCTAGAAAGTTATCTTCATGTAGTTCTGGGAGTATTTCATCTTCTATTTCTCCCTCCTATGGTTGGTCTGCATGTATAGGCTAAGCTACCTCTTTTTCTACTACTTCTGACTCTTCAGATTGAGTTGCCGGAGGGGTTTCTTGTTGTGCCTCTGATGTCAACATTTCTTTGTGTAGCATGTATGTCGCTTAGATGTTGTATTTTTAAGTTGTTTTTCATGATCTTACTATTGTTATGTTGTGGTTCATCTTTTTTTCCATGCTAGAACCTGATATTTTTATTGGGTCCAACCATAGACCCTTTCTCAGTTCTTTCCATTTTGTTTTTTCATGAAGGGGGATGCCTGTATAGAGTCTATATGGCACTGTGTCTAGGGGCATCACATGATCACTGACAAAGCCGTGATCACATATGACCTCCATGGTATAGGTGTAGCATAGTCCATGTAGATCTTTGAAAAAAAGATCTTTGAATGGAATTCCTTTATTTATTCCTAGATCAACCACAACATTGTAAAGGAACAGTTTTTGGATTCAAATTGTTCTTGGGGAACTTTTGTGCTTATCATAAAGTTTTTCCAATAGTGGTAGTGTCTATATCCTACCATCTGGATGACATGTTGTAGTCTTATAGGTACCTTTTGTGCCTCATGTGCTTCTACACTGTGGAAGATCATTGTATAGCATGATAGCTCCATGGCACAACAGTTGTAGATGACCATATGTCTTTTATATAGATCTACCACTATCATCACCCAGTGTTTAGTTGTTATGTATTTTAATGTTATGAACCTTGTTGCTTGCCATATTACCACTTTTTGAAGTTCCTTTTTTTTATCATTAAGCGTGGGATTCTCTCTATTTCTCAAAAAAGTAAAACTGTACAAAGGGTGGAGATGACAAGCATCTCAATCAAATAAGAAAGTAGAAAAAAGCATAGAGAAACCTATCTATATAGGTTTTTGAAGTCTTTCTTTATTCTATTCTAGACTACAATGGTAGTCATCTTTGTATCTTCAAAAATAGATTTGTTTCTTGCTTTCCAAATATGGTATAGGACTGTCTTCATGAACAACTTATCTTTGTTTCCCTTTGCTTTAGAATGCCATCCCTGCAGAATGGAATGGTATGGATTTCATATTTTGCTCTCTCCCAGATTTCTTGAGCAAATCTGCAGAGACAGAAGATGTGTTGAATATCCTCTTCATCTTCCAAACATAGGTAGCATCTAGATGCCTGGTGGTAGCCTCTAGTCTTCATAAAATCATCAGTAACCAGCTTGGATTGCAGCAACTTCCAGTAGTGTAAGTTAAATCTCTACGGGGCTTTGGATTTCCAAATCCACTGAGCCTAGTTCAGAACCTGACCTTTGACTCTACTCACATTCCATGCAGCTTTCAGAGTGAAAGGTTCCACATCTTTGAAGTTGACTTCATCATCCCCTCCTTCAATCCCAATGTTGGTGCAGACAGCAGCTCGCTTTTCGCCTCCCCTGACATTTGGTATCTCCCACCTTCCATTACAAATAATGGTGTTGAGGTTCTTGTCAAGGGTTAAGCCATTGAGAAGAGAGAGATTAGGATCGATACAGTCCTTTAAAAACCTCCCATCAAGCTAAGGATCAGCACAAAGTGAGATCTTCGTACCATCACCCACTTTGATTTTAATGCTTGAGATTAGAGAGTCTCTGCATTTGATAATCGACCTCCACATCCAGCTGTGGTAGAGCTGAGGACGACATGTCCATATAGTATCTTTTTTGATGTAAATCACATGCACCCATCTCAACCAGAGAGAGTTTTTGTTGTTGGCTATATTCCAAAGGATTTTCATCATCCCTGCTTTAGCCCAGTCTTCAACTCTTCGGATGCCTAAGCCTCCCTCGAGTTTAGGTTTGCATATATCTTCCCATTTCACAATATGATAGTGTTTTTTTTTGTTCAGTGTCCCCCCAAAGGAAAGTTCTGCAAATTCTCTCAATCTCCTCCATAGTTACTCTTGGCAAAGGAAATGCACCTGTCCAGAATATTTGACAAGAAGATAGAGTAGATATTATAAGTTCCACTCTCCCGTCCATGGAGAGAAGCATTGTCTTCCAATAGTCAAGCTTGTTCTTAAGTTTGTCAATCAGTGGGTTGCATAGACTTTTCGTCATTCGGCCAGTGAAAAGAGGTAAACCGAGATATTTAACTGGAAAGTTTGTTCTATTTTTGTTTAGAGCAGCAGTCACGCTGTTGGGCACAACCTTGCTTGCGAAGAACTGACTTTTAGCCGGATTTAGCTTTAAACCAGAGACGTCAGAGAATATTTGAAGACTCTTTTGGATTCCTTCAATGTCCGTAGAGGATCCCTTGGAGAAGATTAACAAATCATCAACAAAAAGGATATGAGACACCTCCATACCCCCTGTTTGAAGTGGAGTGAATTGCTTTTCCTTTACTGATTCATCTAGGATGGAGGTAAGGCCCTACATTCCAATTACAAAGAGATAGGGGGCCAGGGGGTCCCCTTGTCTAATGCCTCAGTATGCATGAAAAAGTTTTGAAGGTGCGCCATTCACTAGGACTTGGAAGGATGCAGCGTTCATACATTCTTGGACCCATACAATCCAGCAAGAAGGAAATCTCATAGCTTTCATAATGTCCAGAATATATTCTCAGTTTATAGTATCATAAGATTTGCTTAAATATGCCTTGACACAGATTTTCTCTTTCACTGAAGGCTTATTAAAGTCATGGATTAGTTCATTTGCAAGTAGAATAGCATCAATAATGGATCTCCCTTTCACAAATTTACATTGATTGTTACTAATCAGTAGGGGCATTATGTCTTTAAGCCTATTTTCCATAATCTTGGAGATTGTCTTATAGATGAAGTTACACAAAGATATTAGTCTCCATTCCCCAATCTTCTCTGGTTACATAACCTTGGGAATAAGGGTGACGAATGTCTTATTGAGCTCATGAAGCATTCTTCCCTTGATGAAGACGTCTTTAATAGCTGTGCAGACATCATTGCCCACAATCTCCCAAGTGGTCTTAAAAAAATGTGCATTAAGCCCATCTGGCCCAGGGGACTTGTCATCATTATAATTTTTAACAATGTCAAAGATCTCCTCATCCGTGACAGTCTTACAGATATTGCTAATTTGGTCATCTGATAGGGTGTTAACACCATACCATGTACTCCTGCTAGTACTAGTCTTGGTGTTTGGTTTGAAAAGGTCTTCATAGTGCTTTTTGAAAGAATCTCTGATTTCCTCTTCATTCGTGATTTGGTTCCAATTCAAATGTAGGATTTTGATTTGGTTTCTACATCTTCTCATCTTGAGTGAGGCATAGAAAAATTTCGTGTTGCTGTCCCCTTGTTTCAGCCACATAATTCTTGACTTTTGTCTAATGATGGATTCCTCTGCTGCTCTAGCTAGAATGGCATCTTTTTTTTTTCTTTTTCTTTGCAATATCCCACATAGTCAATTTTACATAAAATGACAATCATGCCGGTAGGTGTCCAAGAACCCATACAAACTGGATAGTTCATCAACCACATGAAATATAATGAATTAGTAATAGGAAATATGAAATTCCAAGTAAATAATTTTAAGTAGAAATTAAGAATCCAAGAGATGCCAAATTAAAATGAAAGTAGGTTTCAGTCAAATAATGACCAAAACAAAATGTAGAATGTATATACATGATCTTCACACCTAAGGCTTTACTCAATGTATATACTTTTTCCATGAGGTCGAGTTTTCATCCTAGGAACATACTATGTATTTTAGTCAAACAAAAACTAACATGTGTATTTATTCCTATTATATATATATATATATATATATATATATTAATATTTTTCTTATTCTAGACCCAATCAACTACTATCATATTAATGTTTTTAAATCTACCAAGTGAGCATAATATTTATTGGATATCTATTTTAGTTTTAGTATTCATCTTTGGTCTGTCAAGATCAAATATATCCCTCGTTAACAATGTAGACCATTCAATATACATTTTAGCATATTATACTCTCTTTAGTACCATGTGATTGCATATTACCCCTAACATCTTGTTTAGCATCATATTAGTGTATATGGACATCTTATTTATAAATTATCAGCTATGTTCTACATATAAGTAGGTTATATATGGATAAATGACAATGATTATCCTGCATTCTAGCAGTCTGTTCCACATAGGTGGATCTACATAAATATATTCTCCAATTCTATTTTGTATACCATTATATATAGGTTTTATATGAATATATATAGGTTTCTAATCCCTTGTAACTAATATTCACATAGTTGGTCATATAAAAGTAAACAAGGAGTGAGGATAGATATACCTCTCAATAGCCATAATGGAGTTGATTGTAGCTTGCTCCTATGATGCAAGTTGATGGTGAAGATTGCGGGGTCACACAAACATCAACCAAGGATTCGATCTGCAAATTCTCTTTTGATGACATCAATCCTTTGTCAAGTTGTATCTGTGTTGGTAAGGGTAGGTGGAGCCCTCATGGCCATTGGGATCATTAGGCTTGAGCAACTAAAGCATCATCCCTCATGTGATGTCTCAAACTTATGGAGGATTGTGGCTGATGGTGGTGAGTTAGGAGGTGATTATGGGCTAGCAGTAGATCTGGTACCATAGATGTTATGGGGTTGCATGTGGTAGTGAGATCACATACTAGCAACCCAAGAGGTCGCCATGAATAGTCATTTCTGCCTGCAGCTCCTATTTTGGGTTGATGATTCCATGGTCAATGGATGGAGTGCTCGATTGTGTCTGCAAATCTGGGTGTAGGTCGAGGTTTGAAGAGAGATACGAGGATCGAATGAGTTGGGCAAGGTCGTTATATTATTGTGAATCAAGACTGATCATAGAAAGGACGTGGCACCCACACTACCAAGGAGGATGAAAATTAAAAGGGAAGGAAGAAGAAAAAGGGAGGAAGAGAAGGTAGAGGAGAGGTCCAGGGTAAAGGAAGATGTGGAGATGTGGAAGAGAAGAATGGGAAGAGGTGATGAGATGTTGATATGTTGATGAGGGTTGCCAATTATTCTTCTTACTAGCTATGGCTAGTAGAGACATCAACTGGCATGGCAACATCGTATCACTCTCATGGTGGTCAGCGGTGCAAGGGCAGAGTTAAGGTGGCTAGTTGCAGTGGTCATATGTGGGAAAGGAAGAGACAATCTACATATTGTTGGAGTCTATCAGATACATCATGACGTTAATGGTGATGGATGTTGACGGTGATCATTGTTGGGCACAGGGCATCAATGGTGGTGGCTGGATGTTGAGGTTGCTATGCAAGAGGGTGAAGGATGAGGTTGTGATGATGTGTAGACCCTTGGGGTGGAGAAATAAGGTGAGTCTAGTGAAGGAACCATCATGGTCACTGTAACCAGCAGTGGTCATAGAGGGGCACAGGGCACTAACCTTTGGTGGCCGCTGTAGGCGTTAGTAGAGGGGGAGACAATCTTTGTGATTCTGGAAATTTGTTGAACCATCGGTGCTTCCAAAGTAGGTTGTGGTGGCTAGTTACATGGAGGAGGAGGAAGGGAGGAAGAGATGGAGAAGAGTCTAGCAGAAATGGGGGATGAGGTGAAGAAGAAGTGAGGAAGTGAAGTGTGGAGGAAGGGGAGAAGGAGAGGATGGGGCGTTAGTCCTAAACACATTGATCACATCAAAGTGTGGGGAGAGAAGAGGTGAAGGAGGGAAACATGGCATCTGTTTCTCTGGTTTCAATAGTTGTAGGAGTCAGGTCTGTAGGAGAGATATGAACAAAGGGAGGGGAGTCTGTAGGCCGCAGGGAAGCGTTACATTAAGAAAGTTAATGTGACAATTAATTAAATTGATTAGATCATATCCTACTATATTTTTCTCCTTTATTAATCAAATTGGGGGTACATTAAACATTCAATTGGTTTGAAAGTTGGTATGCTGACTACTTAGGATGTGAGAAAATCAAATTATTCATCAATTCTACCTTTTGAAAACATTTGATAGTAGATTTCATTGCTAGTGTATTAATCATACATCTAATGTATTTATTCCTCTCAATTACTCAATTGTGACATTATAACCCATATTAACTCAATTTCTTTTACATCATATTTCTAAGAATATTTTAGAGTGTCAAGTCAGAGTCAATTTTACTACTTGGTTCTTTTGCACATTAAGTCTAATTATTGAATCTATTATAATTATTATAACTCTAAACTCCCTTAGTTGTATATATCTACAAATCATGATATTATAAGGTCATAATAAAACATGATATATTATAAATCATAGAAAAAAGGACCTAATGATGTTGTGATCAAAGCAACCTAGAAAAAGGGAGGTTTAATATATGTCCTACGTTTGAGTATGTTCCAACCCCTATCCAAAAATTAATGGATGTTTTTGCGGTGATGTAAACATTATTGTGGTCACTGAATCTACTATTTAATGTGTGGCTTCGTTGTTATCTTCAGGTGAAGGTGGGGTAGCTTGTTTGGCTTCCCCTATTGTAGTATCTTTTACACCACTTGGCTTTGTCATTTTAGGTTGGCTTAGGTCTATTGTATCAACTGACATAGTTCTTGGCATTTCTTCTATCTCTTTTGCAAGTCACGCCTCAGGTTGGCTTTATTCGCTTTCATTTAAGATATTTGGGTGTATTTCATTTGATTCAAGCTTAACACCCAAGTCTGTAGTTCTTCATCACTGAATTGATTTCCAATCATTCATGTGGCTTGGACCTTGTTGGTAGGAAGGTCTCCTTCTTGGATTTCCATTGTTTCTTCACTTCGTACAGTCGGTGGTTGTCCCTACTTTTATTTGAACAACCATAGGTGTCCTTGTATCTTTAGGTCCCGGGCACTACCTTGGAAACCTTGAGAGTTAGTCTTTTCTTGGTTGTCAGTGTTGTAGCCTCTCCTACTTTCTGGTAAGGATACAAGCTTGGGAATCCTACTTAAGTTGTCAACATATGCAGACATTGATGATAAAAGGGTTGGCTCTTGGCAATGTCCTTGAGGTCCCTTAAGAATAAGCTTAGCTAATGTTCGCACCCACGTAGACTCTTCCAATGGCAAGTTAGTCAAAAAGGCATTAGGAATACATGATATTGATTAATACATGATATTGATGGTATAATTGGAGTAGAATGACATAAGACATGGGCTATCGATTTGCTAAATACTTAACTTGTTCATTCTTGTTCATCTACTTCTGCAACTCTTTTCAAATTATACAAAGCTTATATATATGTATCTTTCTTCCCTATACTCAACACCTTGTGTGTTGGCACACTTATTTCACATATTTTTAGGTTCAGAATGGCTAGGATTTGATGGGCTTGGTGAGATATGTTAGGCTAACTTATTTAAGATCCTTAGTATACATTAACATACTTGAACAATTTTGTTGATGAATATGTAATTGAAATCTTGTTATATGACATGTTGCTTAATAATACTTGTTGAATGTTGAGATTATGATTGGTGTTTTTATCTTTTTATATGTTCATGTATGCTATGGTTTATGCTCCCACATTCACACCTTGATAATTCCATGCTAGGATAGATGCCTAGGTCCTATCGACATTGACCTTGTAGTCATTTGGAGTTAAGATTTGGCTAATGAATGGTTCCATGACATATGGTAGCACTTCTATTTCTTCATTGCTATCGTGCCAGCTGATAATAAGTACTTTAGATCAATAAATCTCTTTGATTTCTCTCTTTAAATTTCTTTAGGACATGGGGGTACTGAAGATGGAAGCTGATCAAAGTAATCAAGCCTCCCATGAAGTAATCTTTTACGCCACCATCTAAGGCACAAGAAGCGGATAACTTCACTATCAGAAGTTGCTCGATATTAACAGGCTTCTTTTCTAGTAAACTATGGATTATGAATAGATCTCCCTTTGTCCTATTACCCATGTAAGATCTTGCAAAGATAGAACAACCATCAATTATCTGAATTATTTTTATTATACCACAGTGTACTTGAGAGGCTTTCAAAGAGATGTTTTTTCTTTGACTCTCCAATTACCTTATCCCACATCTTGTTATTGTTGAACTATTTGACTTCTTTGTCATACCCCACCTTAGTGGAAGCAACAATCTATTGGTTTGTCTCATAAAAGATAACATTTAATGTTTCCTCTAACAAAATGATTTTTTTAACATTCAAGCAGATAGCGTATAGGCTCCTCTGGCATATTCTTTCTCACCCTCCTCCACAGGTAACTTTTTAAATGATGAAATAAATTGTGTAGTTAGATTCATATATGATTGTTTGTTGAATATGCAAGAATGAAAGAGGTCGTCTCCCTTTATAATTTCTCTTCCCCGTTATATATCCCTAATGTCTCTAGAGTTTCCATGCAGGTGTATGTGGTTGCCTGATAGGTCTTGGGTTTGATGAATAGGTTGTACTTTATATGATGTCGCTATCTAGAGACTTAAATACATCATCTGATTTATCTTTTGTCCCATCCAGTTGGGATTGTATATCAGTGATTGTGTTAGTCATAGTCTGAGTGGTAATCTCAATAATGATTTTTGCTCTTTTGGATGGTGGTACTTATCTTTGTTGACTCTGGCCTCTGATATTGCCTTTTCCCTACCCTAGGATGCTCATTTCTCTTTCTTCTTCTTCTTGGATTTTCCTTCTTCCTAGAGCAGTAAGCGCTCATATGACATTGGAGTTGATTCCCTATCTTCACTTAATTCTTATGGGTTTGGTTCTAGTAGGGTCATTAAGTGTTCTCTTTCTAGTTGCATCTTTATGTGTTTTTCATATGTCAATCCCTTGTTCGTGTCTAAATATTTGTTTACACTAAGCATCAGTTTCTCTGGTCTCCTCCCTCGTTACATCCATCAATTCCCCTAGAGTAAACTTTCAAGACAAACATCATGTTTATAATAACCAACTGGTAAAAAACTTAGTGTTGAAGATTGGTTGATGCAACTAATCAAAAGTGGATATAGGATCTAAACTAAGGTTCAGAAAATTTGGTAACAACAAATTTTTTAATTAAGGCTCGAAGGAATGCTGACACGGGGTCGATAAAACTCTTGCCTGTATTAGGTTGACGGTCTTTCTTTTGTTCAGACAAGAAAGATATGAAAAAGAGGGGGCATCAATAATATACCACATCAATGAGCATACTATCAAGTGCAAGTCTATGGATAGTGGAAAATGTGAACTGCTAGTTTGACAAGAATGTCATCAAGGTTTGATCAACAACTGTTCATCAGTCGACTAGGAAAAAGGGTCAGAAGGCTGACAAAAAATGGTAAAAGAAGACCGATGAAGATCGGCAAGGGGTCGATGGGTTTGTTTCTGTAACAAATCAATTAAGGTATTAAAAGCGGCGATCAACACCAAAGAAAAAGGAAAAGAAAAAGAAATGGCATACGAAGATGACACCATTCATGGGATAAGATTATACAATCAAGGTCGAAGATTGACCATCTTTGTCGGGTCCTTCTCTAGATGGCTTCTGGTCGAGGGTGACGTTGCAATGTTGTTATTAGTTGTGGTCTGATGATAAGAACAATCTATGTGGTCATCTTCTATGGTAGTTGCGGTGGTGGAGAGTGGTGTGATTGATGTTAATGGATTGGAGGCATCGACAAGATTGATGGTAGATGTTTTTGGGGTGTAGCTTCGTCTTCTCATACTTTGATGTAGAGGTCCCTTCGATCGAGTGCAAGGTGGCTAGGTTTTGCTACTTCATTAGTAAATTATGTCTGGGAGTTCGTCATTCTGACTGGAATAGGATTAACTACCCTGACACCTTGGCAACCTATTGATGTGTGATACTTCATCGCTTGGGGATCGACAAGTTTTACTCCTCTACTCCCTAATGGGTATACTGGACGTAGTTGGGCCAATGAACTCATTGAATGATGCCCAAAAGGTCTCTTGTCTTGCACCCTGATCGAATTTTTCTAAACATACTGATAGGGTTTTTCTTAACTTGTATGACAAATTATCGGATCTTCGCCAGCTGACAAGTTTTCCTAGTTGTGTTTTTGATGATTTTTCTAAGAACTAAAGGTGTCTGATGGTATTTTTAACTAGGAGGTTGATGTGGTCTCTACTTAGGGGGTGGCAGACTTCCTAGAAGTTCATGTGTGTGATGGATCTTCTGATTCATCAGCCACTGGTCGATGGGGTTTTTGGATTTTTCTATAAATTACAAAAGTAAGAATTTACTTCATCTAATAAAATGGATTGTCCTTTTTAACAAGAGTGGCAACCATTATAAACTACTTTTATTCTATGTACACTAGAAATTATTAAAATAAAAGATGCTTTAAGCAAACAGGTAAAAGAAAATAGAGATTCAAAGATAACTAGATTAGAAATGGAAGGAAAGTTCTGAAGGTTAGAACTTTAAATTGTAATATAAGGCTAAAAAACTTGGTTTTCCTCCCAAGAAGCGCTAATTTATAGTCTTTATCTTGATTATATTTGTACTCTTCCTCTTCTTCATGGTGATCTTCCTTAGCATGCCCATCCTTGTTAGGGATGACTCTCCTTCGAGGAGGCATGATCCATGTAGCTAAAGTGGAAACTGGTCCAATTCACACTAACTTCCTGAAATAAATAGCACTGTCGGGATTAGAACTAGCCATGTGATACAAAGTATCCAAGATAGTAAGTTATGGGATCAAAGTGTGTAGTTAAGTCTATTACTAGACTCTAGTCACAAACATATGCCAAGTAAACTTAGGATTCTTAACAGTATGGGCTTCCCTTGTCCCCGAAAATGGCACCAAAAGTTGATTGCCTTAAATTGCATGCCCAAATAGGAGTAGATCTAGAGTAATCATACTTTATATTTATAACCTGATACATAGATGCCCACAAGGATGATAATGGGGACTTTTGTAGTAGATGGATTCGATCTCACGTACAAGGGTGATAACTATTAACACTCTAAATCCTTGGCCTAGTTACGCCAAACCAAAAACAAGATACATGTTCCTTATGGAATGGTAGAATCCAAGCAACAAGGTTACAAACTAGGGTAAAGTAAAGTAAATACAAATAGGACAAAAAAAGGTGGAACAAGAATCTTTAATAGGTGTTTTTAAATATATGGATGGATGGAACATGGATTGGAATTCACCATTTAAGACATCCCACCGACATGCAAACATAAACATGTTGTATACCCTTAGTAAATATACAAGAAATAGTCATAAGTATCTATCCCCTCCTCTTTCAAGCTTATGATAAAACTAGATTATAAGATTGTCTCTCTCTTAAGAAGGAGAACAAATAATCAAAATAAAACCATATAATCATTATCTTTAGGATTATAACATTCTCATGCATTCATACTACTACATAACTCTTAAATATAGGTCAATACTACTCTCGCGAAGAAATAATAATCAAACAACACAAGATGGTAGATAATCATGGAAGTGAAGTATTAGAAACGAAGTATGGAGATAAGCATTTCCAAGAGTATATACATCAATGGATATATGTCTTTACATGTCGGGAGAGCCTTAGTGGATACTCCCTATTGGTAAGGTATGCCCATAGAGACAATCATGTGATGATTGACATGCCATATAGCATAAAGGATTTGATTAATATATATATATAAAGACAAGCTTCCAATTCATTTTGTTTCATTCAATTATGAGATAGCGAGGAAACATTATGAATGTCTAAAGAATGACAATACTCAATGACGTATGTGTTCAAGTATGTGACTTGGAGGATGAGATCATATGAATGTTAAGAGTGTGTACATCCTTGTTATGTCCCTAGTCAGTTGTTACTATGGAAGGTAGATAGAGACCAGTAACACATAAGACTAGAGTGTGGGTTGGTTGATGATAGAATCTCATTAGGTATGATATGGAAATATCAAACAAAGCACATAGATACATGTTAGGGAATAGTGTATCAGACAGACCCACCTTGAGAGTGATACATGGAAGTCGTCATTGGTTTTCATAGCCATCTCTCATAGTGAAGGTGGGGATTGTGATTCTCAGACCTAAAATCATTACACTCATCAAAAGTCATTGGGTATGATTTGACGTCATCAAACACAGTCTTGAAACATGGTTTGTTATAACGGTGACGATTGGGTGACTTTGACACATGGGGATATATTGTGAGTGAAAGAGATGGGATTTGTCCCTCGTACTAGAGTATGATATCCTAGCCACTTGATAAGTGAGACCGAGAAACACATGTGCATTTACATGTGAATCAATATATGATATTGAGGTCACATTATCTCACACAGTCTGCTCTTGGTTCAAGGAACATGGGTTGAACGTTGAGAAGATGAAGAATCCATGCCTTGAGTTCACTCTGGATATCAGAGACAAAGGAATTGTACAATCACTACAACACCTTACAAAGATTGTAGGTTGAAGTTGTTCTCCAACTTTCCATTCACTTGGGTGGCACTAATGTGCAACTAGGCACCACTCTTTGCTTGTAATGTCATATGTTATCTATGTACATTCACTGCCAACGTGATATGGGACCTATAGGGTTACACATGAAGGAACTCATCTAGAAGAGGAGTTTAATCTTGAATGATGATTGGATTGATTACTAAAGTGTTTAGGCACTCAATTCATACAACATATTGGATGACTGCAAACCAAACGAACATCTCATAGGGTGAGACGGCCGTCTGGAATGCCAGATGAGCATCTCAAGTGTTGAGATGGTCGTTTGGTTCGTCAGACTAATCAAAAATCGAATTAGCTAAGAATTGCCCAAATTGATGTGTGAACCAATCGGTTCAACTTGTTGAACCAACTAGTTCAACTCGGCTCACTAAATGACTGTCTAGGTGAGCAAGAAGACTGTCTTGCATGTACGAGACTGCTAAGTTAGGCTGGAGGAAGGTTCTAGATACTTTCCCAAATCATTTTTAGTACACAATATTTGTTCTACAAGGAATTAATGTTTAATATTAATAGGAAACAAGATGCCAATTTTGTATGTGATTGGGAAACTTCCAAAAGGTCATATGTCAATGCGAGATGACCATCTTGTGTGACCAAATGACCATCTGGGTCACCAGATGGCCATTTTGGATGCCGCAAGTTGTGAAATTTAAGATCTTCCAATCCCTTCCACTCCCACATAGATCCTGAATAGACTGGGAACCTTGGCCCTAACCTTGCCAATAAATAGATAGGTATTGGGTGCTTCCCAGAGTACAACAACAGTATTTGAGAATCAATTTCTCTAAAAACTATTTTCCTCTCTGGTTGTGGTAACCGAGAGAGCCCAAGCAAGTCGTACCCGATTAGGGAGGGATAGTTATGGGAGAGAACAACCGAGGATCATTGTTGTACGAGAGAACATTGGTGACTAATACCCCAACGCGAGCAACAACTCCTTATTGTCTGTTCTAGTTGAATGAAAGGAGTTGTAGTTGGTTTGTTTGGACTACTCTAGATGAAGGAGTCCTTTGGCTGCTGCTAGGAGAGAAAAGTCAGCACGCAGTCTGTGGCAAGACTACATGAGTCATTGTAGAAGTTGTTCTGTTCATTGTTTGTGGTGAAGACCAGGAGTTGCACATCCACCATCCAAGAGAAACTAGTTGACATTTGCATGAAGTGAGTTGTTGTTGCTGGACTTGCTCCAGGAATAGGTATAAATCGTTAAACCATCCTTCCTATTTCAGAGTAGTTGACACAATCTTGTTGTTATGGTAATATGGATAGATAAAACTTTTGTTTTGACCGTTATACTCTGTACCTTTATTTCCCAACACTGGTATCAGAGCTAGGTCAATTTACTATGTTTTTGTATAATCGATATGATCATATTTTTGGTTTAATCATTTATTTATTGCATACGATGCAAATATTGAAACTGTCTCATATGCATATCTGATCAAAGACCACACAACCTCAAACTAATATATATATGCAATTTACACCCATCGCTGTAAAAGAACTTTTAATGGTAGATGTGTAGCATGGTTATGGCTAATACCCAATATCTATATGTGGTTGGATGGTTTGGTTCATGTTTATCTCAGTCTGTGTATTGGACCTCTACCACCCACTTCCCAATGTAAAGTTATTTTTTCCCTACCTTTTCTCCCCTCAAATGGAACTCGAGGTTTCTCTTTTCAATGTAATAAAGTAGCAATAGGATAGTTTTCTTTCTTGCAACAATGAAGAACATAATCATCATCGAGTGAGATGAGTCGACCGCCTGGAAGATCATGGAGGACAGAATGATGGAACCAGACGACCACCCGATGGACCTAACCAACCATTTGGAAGGAGTCCAAACATCAGTTGGATAGGAGGCCAAACGACCATCCTAGATGGCTCCAGTGACCATCTGGAAGGTCTCCAGACATTGGTTGGACAAGAGGACCAATCGACCAACCAAGAGGCGAGACGATAGGTTCAAGGGTTGAACCAATCTACCCAGATTGGCAAGCACAGATCAATACCAACAACAGGTTCATACATGATATGTGATGATTGATCAAGGTGGTAGTAATTCCTTTTGGCTCTAAGGAATTACAAGAAGACATGGTTTTATATTGCATGTTTACATTGTAGGGTATAAAATGTATATGTTACATACTATATATGTTGTGATTGGATACAGTATATGTATATATATGATATATATAAAATCCCTCAATCAAGCATATTAAGTCTAAGATGCTTTCCAATAGCAATACACATGAAAAATTTGTTCGACCAAGTGTAGGTTATGCCAAATCATGGTGCATCGTCTACCTTGTGGAAGTGTGATGGTATTAATGTAGGTTCCACCAAAGTGGAGTGCATTATTATTGTATTGTCTATTGGGTTAGGCTTAACTGCTGACTTGGAGAGACCATGCCCAAAAGCATGCATATGATTATGGCAAAGAGTTATGCATATCATATATCCAAGATTTGCATATGATACAATTGACATGATTGCCTACCTTAATGGTTGATTATGCACGCTGGTGTAGACCAAGTAATAATTGAATCAGTTTGGATCATGGCTCGTTAGAAAATTGTTTGTTGTAGTTTTTGGATTGATACTTGAAGGTTTTCAATTTGAACAAAATAATGAGAACAATAATGAATTAAAGACATAATTATTATCGACCAAATTTTAATCAAATCAAATCAAAATGATTTTTTTTCAAAATTTCAAATTCTTTTATAGAATCAAATGGAAACGAACAACAATCACCTTTCTCTACAATCAGTCCTTGAGAAGGAAAAATTAACTGAGAACAACTTCCATGACTGGTTCCAGATGTTGAGAACCATTCTCACATAGGAGTGCAAGCTCTATGTCCTGGAGATGCCAAAACCAGATGAACCACCTCAAAATGTACCAAAGACTGACAAGGGTGCTTACAAGAAGCATACTGAAGATGTCATGGATCTCAAGTGTGTTATGCTCCATGAACTATGAGTTGTAGAGGCAGCATGAGAACATGGATGTGATTGAGATGGTAACACATCTCAAGAACATATTCCAAGATTAGGCAAGACAAGAGAGATAGGATGTCTTCAAGGTGTGTTCAAATGTAACATGACAGAAAAAGATGTAATAGGTCCTCAAGTTCTCAAGCTTATTGGGTATGTGGAGAACCTTTCTAGACTAGATTTCCCCTTAGGTCAAGAGTTGACCACTGACGTGATTTTGTAGTCTCTGCAGGAGTCATATAGTCAGTTTGTCATGAACTACAACATGAACGACTTTGACAAGTCGTTGACAGAGTTGTTGGGCATGTTGAGAACAACTGAGACATAAATGAAGAAAGACAAGCCCAAGTATGTGATGATGATCAACAAGACAAAAGGGAAGTCCAAAGGTAATTTCAAAGCTAAGAAGGGTTCTAAAGCAGTCCTGAAGCCGAAGTCTTCATATCTTAAAGCAAAGGGAGGGGAGAGGAAAATAAGAGGTGATTGTAATCATTGTCACCAACCTAGACATTGGAAAAGAAATTGCCCACTCTGGTTGAGGAACTAAAGAAGAAGAAGAAAGGAATTGAGGCCTCCACTTCAGGTATAAATGTAATAAGATAAATTTGATAACTTCTTCATTTGGTATGCGATACCAAATAGATATCTGGCATACTGATATGCAAGATCTGACAAGAATTAAAAGCCCTCATGAAGGACAAAAGATGGGCAAGGTGAAGCAAGAGTTGTGGAAGCTTTGGTCTACATTTAAACTTATCTTAGCCCATTGTGCATGTAGTAGAGTTATTCGAATTGCTATTTCATCTTGTCAAGAAAATATAAATATTTACTTTAAAGTATCTTGTATGATAAGGATGATATATCAATAAAGTGAGATATTAATGTTTCTATTTCAAAAGATATGATCTTGCATGGAAACAACCAAACATCTAAAGATCTTTGTACAAAGACTTTGTGATGAATTCTTATAACATTAATACCAAAGGATTATAATTGATAACTCAATACAATCAATACAAAAAGTCACCTTGCATGTACATATAAGAAGTGCATGTCTAGATTACATGTTGATGTTAATCTAGATTCCCTTTGGTTATTGAACCTAAGGAAACATGCAAAGCCTTATTTATGCACAAAGTGACATGTCATCCTTCACTAGATGTAGTGGGAGGATACGGCTTTCCATCATAACTCATACATATGATGCATGAAGATCTTATTGGATGAATTTTATAGATAATTGATTATACTTCATTTCTATTACTGGTAATATGATGATATGTACTCAGTAAAATGGAAACATAAATCTATTGAAGTGTTCAAGTAGATTATAAATGAAGTATGACTTTGATAAAATTATTAAGAAACTTTCATGAGATCAAATGTTGAAATAGTTTACATCAATACCTTGAGAACCTACAAAAAATAACTGTAATAATGTATCATAAGTAAATCTGAGCATGATGATGTGACAGAATGAAGGAATTATACCATGATGATTCATGATATAATTACCAATTAATCTAAACTTCTTATATCCTCATATATAAAGTTGTCACTAAATGATGTACCATCTGAATGGTTTATAAGACATCGTATATGATATGAATTGGGAATGTCCCAATATGTCTAAAGGATTGAAACCTACATTAAGAAAGTAGTTTCTTGAATAAGGTTTATCCATAACCATAATTATAGAATGTTACTATTAATCCCAATCCAATAACAAATGTTTGTTGATACGATAACAGAGTTCCTAAAGAATCAATAGGAGTAAAAGTAAGACTTGAAATATTCGAGAACAACAAAAAGGTACAAAGAGAATTAAGAGAATCACAAGGTGTTGTGGAATCTCAAAGTTAGTCATGTAACACATAATAAAATATTTCTAGTAGAATATGTGTGAAATTTAGGATTGTGAATCCAATGACTCAGACAAATTGGTCATGGTAGGATAAGCCAACTAGTTCACTATAAGCCATTAAGTACCATAATTTGAGAAATGGCTCAAGGCCATTATGGGATCCATGTAAGATAACAAGGTAGGACCTTGATAGCACCATCTAAAAGAGTAATACATAAAGGGTGTAATAGGGTCTTGTGGCAAAAAAATTACATGGAAACATAAAAGGACAAATTGGTTGAATAGTTTTTCAAATCAGTTCAATTTGTTGAACATGATAGAAATTCCTTTACCAATTGCCAAGATTATTGTTGTAGTTAAAATAGACTATGAGATTTATCATATGAAGATGAAACAAGATTCCTTAAATGGAATACATCATAGGATGTGTATGTGACACAACCTGAAAGGTTTTATAACATCTAGACTGCAAATAAAGTCTATAAACTACAAAGTTCAATCTTAGATTGAAACAAGTAACTCAGAGTAGGAGGGATTTTTAACTTGACAAGACATTCAAACAAATTTACTTGAATCAAGATAAAAGATGAAATATGTGATTACGAAAGATTTAGTGGGAGCATATATGATTATTCTACATATGATGAGGAATAACATTTCAATATTGTGAATATTGAGATCTGGCATGGAAAAACCCCTTCAACAATGAAAGAGTGAGTGAAACATCTTAAGAGATAAGTATCAAGATCTATATAGATAGTGCTTGAATGTTTCATAATAGGAGTTTTAGAACATACAATAGCAATGTGTTGAAGTAATTCAACATGGAAAGATTCAATGAGAGAGAATTTAGATTAGTCTCTCATGAACCATAAGTTCCAATTGTTGTGAAGAATGGAAATAACATGATTTAGATGCCATAGGCTGTAGCAATGGATCTATCATGAATGCTATAAGTGTGCTTATCCCATATAATCTTTAATGTATTCAACATGAAAAGATGCTATTAAATTCTAATAAGAGTTATTGGAATGTCATTAAAGATATCCATTAGTACTTGAGAAGTACCTAAGGACAGATTGCTAGTCAATAAGGATAGAAATAAAAGGAAGAGTTGGATGTAAAGGGTTCCATCAGTGCAAGCTTCCATAATGACAAAAGTTATCTCAAAATTAAAAAAATGTGTTTGATTTAAAAGGAGGAATGTTGTTATTTGGAAGGGTTCCAAACTAATAGCCATTAATTCTATTCTACAATAGAAGCTAAATAGACATGTATTATGAACACATAGTGATACTATATGGATCTAGAAGTTCATATGATGAACTTATAGGTGTTCCAACCATTGATGACTTAGTAGTGATACTATGAAAACAATGGAGCTACTTGTTAGGCAAGGAATATCAGATACCATATTATGGTAGTTCCATCTCATATGAGAAATTGAACAACAAAGAGATAAGGAAACATGCGTCATATCAACTTTAAGAAAATTGTATCTAACCCGTTGAATTAGCACTAGCGCAGCTAAAAACATGGTGGACATGTTTGGATCACTAAGAATGAGATTCGTGGGTGGTTGGCTCTAAGTGCAAGTGGGAGTCTATTGGTAAGGTATGCCCCCCATCATGTGAAGATTGACATGGAATATACCATAAAGGATTTTATTAATACATATAAAGGCAAGCTTCCAATTCATTATGTTTCATTCAGTTATGAGATAATGAAGAAACATTATGAATGTCTAAAGAACGACAATACTCAATGGCATATGTTTTCAAGTACATGACTTGGAGAATGAGATCATATGAATGTTAAGAGTGTGTACATTCTAGTTATGTCCCTACTCGGTTGTTACTATGGAAGGTAGATAGACATTAGTAACACATAAGACTAGAGTGTAGGTTGGTTGATGACAAATTCTCATTAGTTATGATATGGTAATATCAAACCAAGCACACATATATATGTTAGGTAACAGTTTATTGGATAGACCCACCTTGAGAGTGACACATGGAAACCATCATTGGTGGTCATAGTCATCTCTCATAGTGAATGTGGTGATTGTAATTTTTAGACCTAAAATCATTACACTCGTCACATGTCGTCGGGTAGGCTTTCACATCATCAAAAGCAGTCCTGAAACATGGGTGACTTTGACACATGGGGATAGACTGTGAGTGATAGAGATGGGATTTTTCCCTCCTACTGGCGTATGATATCATGGCCACTTGATAAGAGAGATTGAGAAACGCATGTGCAAGAACATGTGAATCAATATTTGATATTGAGGACACATTATCTCAAACAGTCTGCTCTTAGTTCAAGTAAAATGGGTTACACATTGAGAGGATGACAGATCCATGCCTTGAGTTCACTTTGGATATCAAAGACAAAGGAACTATATAGTCACTGTAACACCTTACACAGATCATAGGTTGAAGTTATTATCCAACTTTTCATTTACTTGGGTAGAAGTGATGTGTGACTTTACACCACTGTTTGCTTGTGATGTCATAATCTAGTTATGAACATTCACTGCCAATGTGATATGGGACCTATAGGGTCACACACAAAGGAACTCATACAGAAGACATATTTAATCTTGAATGATGATTGGATTGATTACTAAAGTGTTTTGGTACTCAATTCACACAACATATTGGCTGACTGCACTACCAAACGACCATATCATAGGGTGAGATGGCCGTCTGGAGTGCCAGACGAGGGTCTCAAGTGTTGAGATGGCCATTTGGGCTGCCAGACTAATCAAAGATTGAATTGGCTAAGAATTGCCCAAACTGACGTGTGAACCGACCAGATCGAGCTGTTGAACCAACTGGTTCAGCTTGGCTCATGAAACAGCCATCTGGGTGAGTGAGACTTCTGTCTTGCATGTGTGAGACCACTCAGTTAGGCCAGAGGAAGGTTCTAGATATTTTCCTGAATCCATTCCATTGCACAATACTTATGGTGCAAGGAATCAGTGTTTAATATTTATAGGAAATGAGTTGCCAATTTTGTATGCATTTGGGAAACTGCCAAATAGCCATTTGGTAGTGCGAGATGATCACCTTGTGTGACCAGACAAATGTTGGGTCATAGAATGGCCATTTTGGCTGTTGCAAGTTGTGAAAACTCAAGATCTTCCAGTCCCTTCCACTCCCACAGAGATCCCAAATGGACTGGGAACCTTAGCCCTAACCCCACCTATCAATAGAGGGGTATTAGGGGCTTCTTAGAGTACAACAACATCAATTGAGAACTATTTGCTTTGAAAATTGTTGTCCACTCCGGTTGTGGTAACTGAGAGAGCCCAAGCAAGTCCTACCCGACTAGGGAGGGATAGCTGTGGGAGAGAACAACTGAGGATCATTGTTGTAGGAGAGCACTTTGGTGACTAGTACACCAACAGGAGGGACAACTCCTTCCTGTCTATTCTAGTTGAACAACAACATTTCTAGTTGGTTCGTATGGCCTACCCTATGGGTAGGAGTCCTTTGGCTACTTCTCATAGAGCAAAGTCAGTCTGCAGTCCATGGCGAGACCACAAGAGTCACTAAAGTTGTTTTGTTCGTTGTTTGTGGTGAAGACCTATAGTTGCACAACCATTGTTCAAGACAAACTAGTTGACAGTTGTATTGAAGTGATTTATTTTCGGTGGACTTGCTCCAGGATTAGGTATAACTCTTTAAACCATCCTTCCTATTTCATAGTAGTTGACGTGATCTTGCTATTATGGGAATACAAATAGATAAAAAATTTGTTTCCGCTGCTACACTCTATACCTGTATTTCCCAACACTCCCAACCCAAGTTAATGAACTAGACACTCATGGTGGTGAGTGACATCTCAAATTCGAAAGTATATGACAACATGATGAAGGATGGCGGAAAATTGACTAATCAAGGAAGGAGGATGATACAATAAACATCAACTCTATGATCGGAAGTCAATGAAGACCTCCTTCTTCATGAGATCTGATTGAAACGTGGCAATGGAAGGATCCATAGGTTCTTCTTCTCTCAAGGAAGATCCTTAGGACTTAAGGATGATCTTTGGAAATCAACGAAGCTTGACTCTCATCTAGTTCAGTCGATAGATGGCTTTAAGAATGATTAGCTTGCACTTTGTAGTGGAAGATGAAGTGCCTATAATGGAGATCTTGATCTTTTATTTGTAGGCATTATTGCTTGTAACAAGGAACCTGAGTGAAGGTTTTGTTCTATCGATCTTGGTGAACATGCCTTGGGGAATGTACTTTTTAACCAACTCTATAGAGGCGGTGTCCTTTATGCAAAGGACACACTGATCGACAGAACTGCACCTTCATCTTCCAATCACCTATTATATCCACGTCATGGGGACAAGAATGGTAAGAGAGGGGATGATCGACCTAAATCACACGTCCAAAAAGAGCAGATTAAAGTAGTCGGACTTTTAAAGAAATAACCCAACTCTCTGGCCCCCACAACGATAACTGGGTCTGATGTAGCGATCGGGGTCGAACACAGGGACAAGGTTGGTAGTGCTAAGAACGCGGAATCAACACTCTATACTCCAGTATAGAAGAGGATTAAAAGGTCACTACTACAGAAATAGCATTCAGTGACACTTTTCTGGGCGTCGGTTATTAAGAAAAACCGACTCCTTCTATGTTAGGCGTCGGTTGTTTACGAAAACCGACGTCTATATTCGAAGACCAGCCAGACACGGGTACCGCTTTGTCTTCAGTGTCGGTTGTTTATAACAAACCGACGCTTAAAGTCGCCCGCGAAAAATAGTGTCCTTTTCAGCGTCGGTTATTTAGGTAGAAACCGACGCCTATGTCTGATGAAAATTTGCGCGAAAAGTGTCACCTTCAGCGTCGGTGATTAAAGGATAACCGACGCTGAAGGTGGTTCCCGCCAAACAATTTCATGAAATTATCGCCCAGTTGGACGTCGGTTTTCTCAGACAACCGACACTAAAGACGTTTAGGCGTCGGTTGTTGTAAAAAACCGACGCTATTTGGGACTTTATAACCCGCGATGCCCGACTCTTCCTCTTCTTCTGTTTCATTGCGAGCCCTTTTTCTGCTTCTCCGTCGATTTCCCACCCTGTCGCCGTCGATTCTCTTCTCCTTCTTCTCCACGACAGCGCCGTCGTGCCGCCACTGCTACTCCGGTGCCCCCTTCTCCGCCGCCACTGCTGCTGGAGCTCGCCGCCGACGCCTGACGAGCCTGGAGCTCGCCGCCTCAGCCTGCCTGACGCCTGGAGCTGATCGCCGCCGCGGCCTGCCTGACTGGAGCTCGCCGCCGACGGCGCCGCCGACGCCTGCTTGACACCTGGAGCTCGCCGCCACGCCATCAGCTTCCACCTGACTCCCGCTGCCTCCCGCGCCAACAGGTATGCGCCAACTGGTTTTCTGGAGTCAGTGTTCTTAGACAATTATAAAAAAAGAACTATATACTAGAAATTTTGATAACTGTTCTTAGACACATCTTTATCTCTGACTAAGGTAGTTTTCATTTGATATCATATTCATCATGTTCATCATGTTGTTGTTTTTTATTGCAATTTTATGTAGATATTCTCCTTTAAATCCTAAGAAAATTATACACCCTTTAATTACAAACCCTAATTCACCTCTAGTCACTCACTTCTATCGATTATCCAAATGTAAATTGCCCCTTACTATGTCACCATTCATTCCAATGCAAAATTGGACCTTCCTACGCCACCATTTACTCAAAAGGTAGTTTTCATTTGATATCTAATTATTACATTAAGGATACTGAAAAAACTATATGAGTTACACCTTCATAGGAATGCATACAACTTCTATCTGAAAGAGATCTAAACATGATAAAAAATAATCTAAGATACAACTTTCTTCATTTAGGACTAGTCCAAGTATCTACAAAATCCTTAACTAGAAAAGGTATAAATTATTCCTTACTTCTATCCCTTAGAGACGGTAAGCATCTAAAATTCTCAGATTCCCTTCTTAGACTTCTAGAATCAACACTACATGAAGAATATGTTTCCTTCGATAATATGTTATAACATAGTATGATCTTAATCTGATCTGGATGTTCAAAATAATGTAGTATGTTAAATATGATGATTAGGGATACATATAATGTCTAGTAAAGATTCCTAGACCTTTTGTTTGAAACTATTGATTTCTTGATTTATTATTTAATAATGCTCTGTTGATTAGGATTAACCATGTTGCATGTAGTTTATAGACAATTATTATATATAAGAATGCAACACATGTATTTGTTGGCCTAGAAACCCGTCCAAGATTTACTCATTAGGAGTAAATCTTGGATAGTCCCCGGTTTGGGACTGTTCTTGAACACCTAATCTCACTTAGGATGTAAGTGTATAATGTGTATTGGGTTTTTGAGAAACTTTCAGTAGCATTTCCCTATTTGTTCTCTAAGTACATATGTACTTAGAGAACAGCGGGGAAATGCTGCCGAAATTTTCTTGAAAACCAATTACGCATTATACACTTACTAGTGAGATTAGGTGTTCAAGGATGGGATAGGTGGTACACATTTATTATATATAAGAATGACATCAAATGTGTTTGTTGGCCTAGAAACCCGTCCAAGATTGACTCATTAGGAGTAAATCTTGGATAGTCCCCGGTTTGGGACTGTTCTTGAACACCTAATCTCACTTAGGATGTAAGTGTATAATGTGTATTGGGTTTTCGAGAAAATTTTGGTAGCATTTCCCCGTTTGTTCTCTAAGTACATATGTACTTAGAGAACAGCGGGGAAATGCTGCCGAAATTTTCTCGAAAACCCAATACACATTATACACTTACTAGTGAGATTAGGTGTTCAAGGATGGGATAGGTGGTACACATTTATTATATATAAGAATGACATCACATGTGTTTGTTGGCCTAGAATGTGAACAATCATTGTTTTTTATATTACTTGTACATTGGTATAAATTAGAATGAACAATCACTAAATTATATACTGTTTGTATGGAATCCGGCTTCATTGTAGATATCTATTATTGTTGGCCTAGAAACCCATCCAAGATTGACTCATTAGGAGTAAATCTTGGATAGTCCCCGGTTTGGGACTGTTCTTGAACACCTAATCTCACTTAGGATGTAAGTGTATAATGTGTATTGGGTTTTCGAGAAAATTTTGGTAGCATTTCCCCGTTTGTTCTCTAAGTACATATGTACTTAGAGAACAGCGGGGAAATGCTGCCGAAATTTTCTCGAAAACCCAATACACATTATACACTTACTAGTGAGATTAGGTGTTCAAGGATGGGATAGGTGGTACACATTTATTATATACTAGGGAAATGTTGCCTAATCTTTTCCTAATATATACTTGTTTTCTCTGATCATAGAATGGATTTTTGCAATGACTTTCTCAGTGGTAATGACACTCCTGATAATGACAAGAATATTGAGGAGGGCAAAGGAATTTTGGGATCACGGGTGAAAGTAATCAGCCGTGAGCAGTTGGAACAAGCTCACTTGTATATTTTACACAATATGGATGAAGTGAGTGTTTATATCGAGGAACATACCAATTTCATAAAGAGACAACATCCTCGAGCAAGTTCAATGTGGCTTGCTAGAGAGCATAATAAGACTTTTACTAAGTGGTTTGAAGATAAAGTCTTACATCAACTATCTCAAACACCACATGATATTACAGAAACTATCAAATGCCTCGCCTTTAAACCAAAACCGAATGTTATGTCTTATGAAGGGTTTGACATTAATGGATTCACATATTACACAAAGCGCCAAGATGATAAGAGTGTCGTCCAAAATAGTGGGGTCACTCTTCAAGCGTCGACTATGTACTTTGCAAGTGCAAAGGATAAGAGTCCACGTGAAGCTAAAATGTCATATTACGGTGTCATTGAGGACATTTGGGAGTTTGACTACATAGATTTCAAAATTCCGCTCTTTAAATGTAATTGGGTTGATAACACCAAAGGAGTTATAGTGGATGAATTGGGTTTCACTTTGGTGAACTTTGAAAAGATTGGCGAGAAGGGTGAACCATTCATATTGGCATCACAGGCGAAACAAATATTCTATATCGATGATCCTGCAAATGAGAAATGGTTGGTTGTTCTTCATGGTAAAAGACAGTTCATTGAAGATCCTATAGATGAAGAAGAGTACTATGATAAGTATGATGACTCCAGTCCATTCTCAGTTGGGTTGCCAACTCCACAAAATATTGAAGCTAATGATGACTTATATGTGCGCGGAGATCACAATGAAGGATTGTTAATTGATAAAAGATCACAATTTTAGAGACATGTATGTTTATACAAATGCTAAATGTTTGCCTTTTTCTAGTTAATACAAATGCTAAATGTTTGCCTTTTTCTAGTTAATACAAATGCTAAATGTTTGCCTTTTTCTAGTTAATAGAAATGCTAAATGTTTGCCTTTTTAATGACATTTTCAGATGGCTGACCATGATGAGCATGATGTCCATGATGAGCATGAAGTCCATGATGAGCATGCTGTCCATGACGAGCATGGCGAGGATACTAATGTAAGTTCTAAAAACATATCTTGTATTTCTATAAAATTCATTATCTTCTAGTTATGTCATATATCCTATATTTCTATATTGGGCTAAGTTAGTGTGTTTTATTTTTGTCAAATTTTAGGTTGATGCACCTGTACCCACTGAAGCACTGGAGCAACTTGATGCGCAACACCAGACACTTAACAAGAAAAGGGGCATCACTCTGTTGAAGAAGTTATTAGCGCTAAGTGGTAGTGGATCTAAATTGGTGGTGGAGTTTGATAATGGAGGAAATCCAATTGGAGTGAACCGCAATAATTTTGTGAACTATCTTGGGTGTACCACTCGGAGCCATTGTGGTGTTAAGTATGACAATTGGCATAAAGTTCCTCAAGGGAAAAAAGACTTGATATGGAAGGATTTATGCGTGAGTTATTATTATTTGCAATTCTATTTTGTAGATTACAAATTCTATTATTTGCAATTCTATTTTGGATACTAGTTAATAACATTTCTATTTTACAGAATCTGTTTGCATTGGATGAGAAGTTGCATCGTAAAAATGTGATGCAACGCGCTGGAAAGATGCTTAGGAATTATAGGACAAATCTAAACAGAGAATACATAAAAGAGGGTGATAAGAAGAAGAAGTCAGCCCTTGAACAATGGAACTTCTTGGACAAAGAAGATTGGGACAATTTTGTTGCTTCAAGAAAATCTGAAGAATTCAAGGTATTAGGCGTCACTCCTAATTTAATTAATATACATTGTATTCACCTATTCAAGATTAGCATTTAGTGCTACTAACCAAATCATTAATGTGCATACTAACTAGGCCCTCAGTGACGCACAAAAAGCAAGGCGTGCACTGAATGTGCATGACCACACTATGGGTCCAAAAGGCTATGCAAGCGTTCGCCAAAGACTACAGGCGGAGTCTGCGGCTACTCAGGAGTCTGCTCCTACTCAGGAGTCTGCCACACCCATGCCTCGCCATGATATCTGGATAGCTGGCAGGCAAAACAAGAAGGGTGAAATAAAGAAGCCTGTAACTGCTGAGGCGGCTGCAAAAATGGTAAAATACAACTCTTAGAGAAATCGTTTGAATATTGATTATTTGTGGTGTTAACTTACCAATTTCTGTTTATGGTGATTAGCGGGAGCTGCACGAGCAGAGGAAACAAGGCACGTTCATCCCTCAGGGCACAAGGGATGAATTGACAGTTGCTCTGGGTAACCCAGAGCATCCTGGACGTGTTAGAGGTGCCGGCGCTGGTGTTGGCATCAAAGCATTCTTTGGGCCATCCCAGCGCAAACCCAGAGCGGGACTTTCTCAAGAAGTGGTAACCTATTCTTTTTTTAGAATGTTACTGCAAAAGGAAATTCATTAATAAGAAGCTAATGTTTCTTTTATCCATGTATAGGAGAATAAGAGAGTTGAGGATTTAGTTGCTAAGAAGATCAACGATGTAGTTGCTGAGAAGGTCAAGGAAGAATTGCTGCGGTGGCAGGCATCTCAGGCTTCCAATACGCCTATGGCGACCCACTCTTCTCCTGATGCACAGACTGCGAGTAATCCTGGAGACCCATCGCCTAGCACGTCTGCTGTAAGTATTGTTTATGACATTGTAGTTAGTCTTTTCAAGTTGTTATGTTTTCAAGATGATATGTATATATGTATAATATTCTTTACGTAAATTTGTAGGCATTGAAGCCATGCCGCTTAAGAATGCAAGACTACGTTGTTGCAGAGGCACAGGCTTACCCGTCCCTTCCTGGGGCAATGTTTCACGGAACTCCAATGCCACAGGGCTACGTTCGTGTGAGCCCGATACGTGTGTTACCTGATTGGAGAGAAGCTACATTGCCATATCCCCACCCGGATATTGATAGACTTGCTGATGCAGAAGGCGGGGTGATATTGTGGCCCAAAGCAGATGTCGTCTACACGACTGAAATTGTAAGATAAATTTACATTGATTTAGACTGTTAATGTGTATATATGATGTCAACTGATCTGAAATTATATGTACAGGTTAAAAAGAAGACACCAGGAGCACCTAGGCCTCCACTTCCACTTCCCGCATTACCCGATTGGGTTCCAACTGACCTAACATACCCGTTAGGTCCTGCTTGTAGGGGAATGGCATGTTGGCTACGGGCACATAATGTACATTGCCCTATAATTATTTCTTTAGATGCAGATTATGCAGGTCAATCATACGATAGCTCTTTATTTATACAAGATATTATTGAGCTGTTTATGTATGATTGGCTGAATACATCAATGATAGAGACATGGATAAGGTGAGATCTTGTTTATACATCCATATACCTTGTGTAAGATCCGGTGATCTGGTTTCTTATATATTAATGCATACGCCTATATGTTTTGCAGCTACCTAGTCGAAGATCATTGCAAACAATTTGCATTTGATCATGTGGGATTTTTGATTCCATCATTGATTAGTTTGGTAGCTAAAGACCCTGATAATGTTCAACAATACTGTATAGATGCTTTTACAATTTTTGGTCAGCAAAAGAAGACGATAATAATAGCTCCATTCAATGTCAAGTAAGTTTACTTTATTTATAATTTGGACTTAAGAAAATTCCATTTTTATTTTGCATTTTGAGTTATTAATTGTTAACTTCTTACTTCTAGCGGTAGACATTGGGAGTTACTAGTCATTGTCCCCGGGACATTCACTGTTTATTATCTAGATCCTGCGGGGAGTACATTGAACACTAAAATTGGACACGTAATGAGAATGCCATTATTCTGGTGAGAAATATTTCATTTTTATATCCGTTAACATCTTTTATTACATTACTATTTACTTATGCAATTTATTGTGTTATATTAACATGTAGGGGTTTAGATGCATTCAAAAAGGCTGGAGGAACGGTCCCAAGGAAAAAGAACCAGCCAATAAATTGGCAGAACGTACAAGTAAGTTCCCGACTCAAATATATATATTATTGATGTGAATTGTGCTTAGTTGTATTATTTTGTATGTTTCAATTTATAGTGTGCTACACAAGACAATGGATGGGCATGCGCATACTATGTGATGCGATTTATGCAGATGATTATCAAATATGCCGCATTGGACATCGATACCATACATGAGGTATTATATATATTCTCATTAGTTAGTATGCAATATATCAATCTTATATTATTTTTATATTATTACTTATATATATACATCATTCTCTTTGCAGGTGTTTAAAACTGACAACACTACAGGTAAACGTTTAAAAAATATACATGCTCCATATACGATGGAAGCATTAAATGAAGTAAGAGAAGAATGGGCAAAAGCCATACAAGCAGTGGCAACTGTAAGATATAATTGGGATGTTGATAGCGATAATGAATGATACTATGTAAATGAATATTTCTGAATGTTAATACATGTATTTGAATGTTTCTATATGTGTGTGAATGTGAGAATTGAATTGATGTCTGAATGTATGTACTTGTGTAGAATTTTGCTTGTGACTTTTGCAGGTTTGCGGCCTGTTTGTAGGCTGATATCAATGGATGTCGTAAACCTGCAGTTCAGAAAACTGAACTGCAGGTTCTCATCCTGCTGACCAGCCACAGCAGGCCTGCAAACTGATATGAAAAAAAATAATATAAATAGGCGTCGGTTATTTATAGAAAACCGTCAGGAAAGACCTACAGCGTCGGTTTTTTCAATAAACCGACGCCTGATGTGGCCAAAGCAGTCCTGGAAATGGCGTCGGATATTCATATCAAACCGACGCCTATTTAACATATAGGCGTCGGTCGTTTAGTATATAACCGACGCCAAAAGTGTTCGCGCCACAAAAAATGGCGTCATCTAGGGCACTTTATGCGTCGGTCATCTAATAAAAGACCGACGCTATATTCCATAGTGGCGTCGGTTATTTACTAAAACACCGACGCAGAAAGTGCCCTAGATGATGCCGTTTTCTGTGGCGCGAACCCTTTTGGCGTCGGTTATCTACTAAACGACCGACGCCTATATGTTAAATAGGCGTCGGTTAAAAAACCGACGCCGAAGTGTTCGACCTTTAGCGGCGCCCACATAGGCGTCGGTCGGAAACCGACGCCAAATGTGGTTAAACGACCGACGCCAAAGGCCGTTTCTGTAGTAGTGGGTGTTCCCCAAGGAACGACAACTTGAAAACAAGAACAATAAAACCAAAGAAGTAAAAGAAAACAAACTATAATGAGAATATGGGAAAACTCAGATCGGGGTTCACCTAACCAAAACGTCCCGCCAACAAGCATACTATCTCTCTCTCATGCATACTCTCTCTCAAGATGAGGGTAGGACTAGGCTTGAAAGAAGCCACTCTCTCGAGATGACAACTCAAAAACATCATAGCAAAATGTATGGTTTAAAGCATTTCGCAATCCGACACTCTCGTGCATTCATGATACTCCATGTCACAGGATAAAAGCGATATTACTCTCTCGAGATATCAAAAATCAAACATCACAAGATGATAGCTAAACATACAAGTGAAAATTTTAAAGCAAGTGCATGGGGATAATTTTTATATGAGTATCTATATTCAGACAAGAAAGGATAGATATGATGCAACAAGGAAACATCATAAAGAAAAATAAACCAAAAGACTATCTCTAACTGGAGTTACAAGAAAGATGATGGTTTTAGGGTTTTAGTAGTTTTTAGGAGTTTTGCGCAACAACTTCTGAGGAGTTAAAATTATTGTTAAGGCAAGGAACGAAGGAAGAAAACTTAGGAATAACAAGCGGCAGCGGAAAACATCCAACACCCTCTTCTCTCAAGGAGGGTACCTCCAACTAAATGCCAACACCCTCTCTCATGGGTAATGAACATAGGTTGGAGTGGGAAGGCAAACCGAAGCAACCCCGACCCTGGGTACTCTCGTACTCCCAGATCGGACCAAGCTCTAGAGTTACAACATCCTTCTCTCGAAGGAGTTGAAACGGGAAACACGATTCGATAGCTAGTCAAAACATGATCCAAACATACAAGCTAGAGCTCAGATGCTATATAAGAAACCATCCAACAAAAGGGAACCAAACACTGAACAACATGTATTATATTCCACAAATTCTATAAGCATAGATATTGTGTAAAAAGGGGTTCAGTTACAATGCATAATAAAAGAAAGTAAATGTTGAAAAGGGAAGATAGGTATCGACCTCCTTGATGTGGGAGGTCAATATACAGTAGCAGACCCCCAAGGTGTCACTAACCTGGTACCGGGAAAGACCTCTACCCGATATCCCCATGTCGGGAAGCCACCCTGTCGAGCGACATGTCGTGATGGCCAAGCATATCGGCCAGGGCTCCCCACCCAATACGGTCGTGTCGGGCAGCCACCCAGTCGGGTGACACACCCTAACGATTGGTCCATATCGGGTTCGGTATCATTTTGGGTTAGAGATGACTTAGGTTCTTGGATTCCTTGTATTGGGTGTAGGGGGTGAGCCGTCTCGGGTTGAAGCCCATCTAGGAACCCGACACACTGGGTGGCCTTCTTGGTCGTATCGGGCTACTGCGGCTACCGGGATGGGTTCTAAGTGAACCACTCCTATCCCTCTTGGGTTGGGGGTGTGCTCACCTAGTGTCGCCTGACCCGCCTTGGGACTCGATACACTAGCTTTAGATGCTTTCCAAAGTAAGCTTTCACGAGGTTTTGACCTGTCCCATCAAAGTCATGTAGCTGCTATTTATAGGCAACAACTGGTAGAGGTTGTCATTCTTGTGGGGCCATGTGTCCTTCATCTACTCCATTTACATGGCCTTGCGGATGACTGACACATGTGTGTTGCCCGATACGACAGGATGTCGCGTGCCGGGTTGTGAACGTATCGGGTTACCTTGGCAGGTAGCTGCTCCCGATGAGTGACGTGTATCACGTGACAAACCCATGTCGGGTTGATTAGTCATCGCGGGCAAAGCTATCTGTCGGGTAGGTAGGTATCGCTCGTCAGGGTCTCCTCGCGTGACATGCCGTATCGGGTTTCTGCCATATCGGGCAGTGATCACGACAGGTAAGTGGGCTGGTCGGGTGACCAGTAGAAGGGTCGATGCAGGTGCGTGTTGTCCCGGCCCTTTTGTGGACTTTAGGTGGAAAAATAGGGAAAATATGCACAAAAGATGGGGACAAAGTTATGGGCGTAGTGCAGGTTATTTTTGTGCAATAACAAGACAAAATTGAGAGGAAAAATAGTTTAGAGGGAAGTTTTGACAATGAAATGTAGGCTATAAATGGCTATAAAATGGGTGTTATCAACTCCCCCAAACTTAACATTTTGATTGTCCTCAATAAATCGTACTTATCTTAACACTTTATTTACAATACCCTTCATACCAGGCATAGTCCTTAGACAAGGGGTTTACGCGAGTTGTGAGATGTATTAAGGAAAATTGCATCTGTCCACGAGCAATGGGCTTTATTTTTCCCTACCTTATTTTAAGCAAAAAAATTCTCTTCAGCTTTGGCGAGACTTAAGTGCATGATTTCAAAGTTAGCTTTCACACTAAACAGCTTGGGAGTAAGGAATTGAGTTTTTGGGTAGGCTTAAGGCTTTTTGGGTTTTTTCTTATTTTCCATTGGTCCATCCAGGTACGGATCCATTAACGGGAAAGTGGTCCCTGCAGTCCAAGCCAGTTGGCTTTAGAGCAGTGATTTCACATCCAATGTACCACTGCCCCAGATCTACCATGCCTAAAGATGGGTACTTTTGGAGAGACAAGTGTGTTTTTCATTTTATTTCTGACACAACTCTCATGCTTTTATTCACTCTCATAAGGCTTTTCTCTCTTTTTGAGATTTTGGGAAAGGATGAGTTTGCTATTTAGGTAGATTTTTCCTTCACATGCACATCTCTTAGCTGTTATAAGATTATTTTTCAAAATTAGTGTAGAAAGGTTGTAGCCTTTGTCATTTGAAATTGCGTTTTCAAAAATAAAATAACAGAACTATGCACCGCCTTAGACACAAAGAGCATATTCTAGAAGAAGTTGTATTTGATATTTACTATAGAGTGTTTTTGTACAATTGTAGAGAGGCAAGGAGTTGTATATTCACTATTTTGTATTAAACATGTGTATATATATGTACACAAGGTATGTTTAAGGAAAAGAATAAAGGAAAAATGGGAGAATCTTTAGTACCTCCCTCACTGATATATAGTACCCCCCCAAACTTACCCCACACTCTATCCCAAAGTTGTGAGATAGATAAGGTAGGGTAGTGATAAGTCAATGAGGGTTTAGCTGGTGAGCGCGCCTCCGTAAGATATAAGCTCCCACACATATTCTTCGTGTTTGCTGTGGTAGTTGATGTGGTGGAGCTTGTCAGGCATTTGTTGTAGCGTCACCGAGCTAGCAATCCATTCCAGCACGTAGATGTTGTAGTCATTTGATTGTGGGATTTGTTGTGGACTGTTGTGGCAGAATTGAAGCTCGTGCCATTTACTCTCTGTTGTATCCAGAAACAGTTGGAACAACGTTGATACCCCAGCCTGGGGAGTGGGCCAGGGGTTCCTCTGCTTTTGCTGGGGCTGCCAAAACTTCTCTCATGGGCTGCTTCTCTACCTCAGATGGCCCTACTACATCGGGGTTCGGGCGCTTCTACCCAGCTATGGTGGCTCCAGTTGTGGCCTCAGGGTTGATTCTCAGACCATGCTCATCGACCTGGACCACCGTCTGCTTGGTGCAAGCCATGTCTGTAACGTTTAAACAAAAAGTGGGGTAAACAATAAGATTTTGATTGATTCATTTCACATCATAGCGGGTGGAAAACTGAGAAAATTATGTCGGTCGATATCAGATGGATGGGGTTTTGAAAAACTGATAATCGGTCAAAAACTAACGGAATCTCGACACAAGCAAGTCGATATCGGGAGGGGGTAAACACATCGTACCGCCCGATACGATCTGGCCGATATCGTTGGATGATATTGTAAAGTGTTAACAAACGATGTTTGCCCGATATAGATGCCCGATATGGATGCCCAATATGGGTGTTGCGGGATACTCGTGTCGCCTAGTAGAGATTAGGAAGTCGATACGATTCAAATCAGTTACATATCGCGCGGCAGACCCAGACACATATCACCCGATCCAAAACTGACTTCCTGACACGGTCGTGTCGCCGGATAAAATCAAAAGCTAAGGGAAACCCGACATTGGTGCCGCGTGATACGGTGTATCGCCCGATGTAAGTTCGACCGCACAATACAAGTTGCCGCCCAATATGGTGTGTCGCGCGATACAGAATTGACTGTGCGATACACGTTAGTCGATACTGTGCGTGACACGAGCGATAAAACTGTGTGATAGGTGTATCGTGTTATACCTGTATTGGGTGGAAGGCTGGTGCGTGACACAGGTATCGCGAAGGAACTGGCCGACATGAGAGCTGGAGTAAAGGTGAGATTGCACGATACATGAGTAGGTGAAAAGTTAAAGCAGGTGCCCGACACGGTTAAACCTCAATTATTATATATAGCTATGTCGAGCGGGGGTAAAATAGGTAAAAGTTGGGGCACGTGTCGCACGAGGAGGAAAATCATTCCCGAGACACGGAAAAATCAGTCTAATCCCATCATGTCAAGGGTTGATTTGGCTTCCTAAGAAAGCCTCATGCTGCCTGTGTCACGTGACGCGCGGTTCGTTGCCTGGTATCGGTAGTATGGGAAGATGTCCGATATGGCCAGACAAAAGGGATTTCGGGTCAAAAAGGGCGATCAACTATACATGCCTGACACACTCAAAAAGAAAGCAAATTGAGGGTATAAAAACTCAAGAAAAGCATTAATGGGTAAAACATCATCGGCCAAAAGGGAAGACTTCCAGCCTCAGACAATATTACTCATCAAAGCCTTACAAAACTAAGTCGGTGGCCCATAAAATGAGAGGGTCCGTGCACGTGACGCATACACTGACACGGGCCTTATTACAATGATAATGTTTGTAATGTTTTTCTACAAAAAGGGAAATAACATCCTATGCTAGGAAAAAGTAAAAAAAATCGGGATGCCTCCTGAAGAGCGTTGTAGTTTTCATCATCAGCTTGACAACTTCAAACTCTTTTTACTTCAATCCTTCAGCTGTTGCTTCACCGTCCTGCAGTTTTATTTCCGACCTTCTCACGAATGCTTCATTTTCATAGAATCTTTTCAACCTGTGGCCATTGACCTTGAAGATCCCAGTCTTTTCTCCTTGAATCTCCATCATTCTTGATGGATAAATCTTTACCACAGATAAGGGGCTTGACCATCTTGTTCTGAGCTTCCCAGGGAAAAGTTGAATGCTAGAATTGAAGAGGAGAACCTTGTCACCTTCCCAAATATCCTTGTTTCTTAGGTGGGCATCATGCCACACCTTATTCCTTTGCTTGTAAATCTTTGCGTTTTCGTAAGCATGCAATCTTAGCTCCTCGAGCTCTTATAGCTACAGATATCTCTTTTGTCCTGCCTTTTCTAGGTCCATATTTAGAAACATAATCGCCCATAGGGCTTTGTTCTCAAGCTCCAAGGGTAAATGATAGGACTTTCCATAGATTAACCTGTAAGGTGTCGTGCCTATGGGTGTCTTGTATGTAGTTCTATAAGCCCAGAGAGCATCATCAAGTTTCATGGAGCAGTCTTTTCATGTGCGGTTGACAGTCTTTTCCAAGATTTTCTTAATCTGTCTATTTGATACCTCCACCTGCCCAGAGGTCTGGGGGTGGTAGGGTGTAGCAACCTTGTGTTTGACCTGGTACTTCTTCAGTAGCGACTCAAACTGCTTTTCTCCAAAGTGTGATCCGCCATCACTTATTACAGTGTGGGGTAATCCAAAGCGTGGAAAAATAGTCTTCTTGAATAGCTTAATCACAGACTTATAGTCGCAAGTTTGGGTAGCAACAACCTCTACCCATTTTGACATGTAGTCCAAAGCCACTAGAATGTACTGATAACCTTTTGACGAGGGGAAGGGACCCATGTAGTCTATTCCCTAGACATCAAAGATCTCAACTTCTACCTAGTCTGACAAAGGCATTTCATTCCTATTCCCGATATTTTCGGTTGATTGGAACTCTTTGCAAACCTTCACATAAGCAGTAGCGTCCTTGAATAGAGAAGGCCAGTAAAATACGGATTGAAGTACTTTTGCGGCAGTTCTATCCCACTATGATGCCCTCCATAGGGTGAAGAGTGGCATTCTCTCAAGATTAGTGGGACCTCCTCTTCTGATATACACCTTCTGTACAGACTATCAGAGCATTTCTTGAATAGCGATGGGTCATCTCAATAGTAGTTCCTGACATCAAACAAGAGCTTCTTTTTATGGTTGTACTTGATGTCTGGAGGTAGATGGCCACAGGCCAAGTAATTACAAATGTCCACAAACCATGGTAGGGTTGGCTCGTCAGACTGAGCCATTAATAGAGCTTCATCAACATAGTTGTCATTAACAAGCAACTGGTTTTCTTTGTCACAGACTATTCTTGAGAGATGGTCTGCAACTACATTTTCTTTACCTTTCTTATCAATTATCTCATGGCTAAACTCTTGCAGGAGTAGGGCCCATCTCAGTAGTCTGGGCTTTGTGTCCTTCTTTTGCATCAGGTAGTGTATGGCTCCATGGCCAGTATAGACCTTTACTTTTGCCCCTATAAGATATGATCTGAACTTGTCAAATTTGAAAACGATCGCCAACATCTCTTTCTCTGTGGTGGTGTAGTTTAGTTGTGCCTCATCTAGGGTTCGGCTGGCGTAGCAAATTGACATGACGTTTCTTATCCTTCGTCTTCCCTAGGATAGCTCCCACAGCATAGTCGCTAGCATCGCAGATTAATTCAAAGGGGAGCTCCCAATTCGGATCTTGGAGAATAGGAGGGGTTACTAGGGCCTCTTTCAGAGTTTGGAAAGCTTTCAAATAGTCATCAGTAAAATTGAATTTTGCATCCTTTATCAGCAGGTTCGAGAGAGGTTTTGATATCTTTGAGAAATCCTTGATGAATCTTCTATAATAACCCACGTGACTGAGAAAACTTCATACTCCTATCACAGACTTTGGCGAGGGCATCCTACCAATGGCTTCGACTTTGCTTACATCAACTTCGATACCTTTCTTGGAGACTTTATGGCCAAGGACTATGTCTTCATGTACCATAAAATGACATGATTCCTAGATAAGAACTAAGTTCTTTTCCTTACAGTGCTACAAGACTAATGATAGGTTTTTCAAGCAAGCATCAAAATCCTTTCCATAAACAAAAAAATCATCCATAAAGACCTCTACAATGTCTTCCAGAAAGTCTGAGAACATTGCGATCATGCAATGCTGGAACGTCACAGGAGCGTTGCATAGTCTGAAGGGCATCCTTTGAAAAGCATATGTACCATATAAGTAGGTGAAGGTAGTCTTCTCCTGGTCGTCAGGAAAAATAGGAACTTGATAAAATCCAGAATAACTATCCAAAAAAGTAGAAATACTCATGATGTGCAAGTCTTTCTAACACTTGGTCGATAAATGGGAGAGGGTAGTGATCTTTCTTTCTTGCTTGATTCAGCTTTTGATAATCAATACACATCCTCCATCTGGTAACAGTCCAGACAGCTACCTCGTCACCTTTATCCCCCTTTACGACTATCATTCCTCCCTTCTTGGGTACCACGTGAATTGGGCTCACCCAATTGCTATCGCTAATGGGGTATATAATGTCCGCATCTCTGAGCTTGATGACTTCTTTATTTATGACTTTTTCAACATCTGGTTCAACTTCCTCAGGGGTTGAACAAGGGGCTTTGCAGATTCTTCAAGATTTATTCGGTGCATACACAGGGCAGGGTTTAGTCCATTAATATCATCCACTGAATACCCTATAGCTTGTCTGTGGAGCCTCAGCTCTTTAAGGAGTTATTCCAGTTGTTCTTCTGTCAGATAGGCATTGACTATGACATGATTTCTTTCTTCAGAATCTAGGAACTCATACTTCAGACCCTCTGGTAGCTATTTCAGCTCCGGATTAGGTTTTGGTACTTTCTCTTCTGCCATGGTCAATTCTAAAGAAGCATACTTTATCGATTCAGAAACTTCTTCTTCATCATTCAGATCTCCTTCATCTTGGTTCAGGTAGTCAAGTATCTCAGCTATCTCGGGGTCGTTGACCTCTGAGTCCTCTCCGTTCAATGCCCTCATAAGATGGTCTATCACTATTGTGTCCTCTTCTACTTCCTCGTAGTATTGGTTATACTTGTCCACAAAGTAAGCAGATTCAAGCAGCGAAGATCCTTTCATAGCGTCTTTCACCTTGAAATCTATGTGATCGTTCCCAACCCTCAGGGTTATCACGCCTTCAGCGACGTCAATAAGTGCCCTTCTGGTCACCAAGAAAGGACAACCAAAGATGATAGGGTACTTAGGGTCCTCAACAGTGTCGATGATAATAATGTCACAAGGGATGAAGAATCTCCCTACTTTGATCAGGACATCTTCCACCACTCCTACCGACCTTTTGAAGGTGTGGTCTGCCAACTCTATCCTCATATTAGTCCTGACCATATCATTCAACACTAATCATCACACGAGGCTTAAAGGCATGAGGTTGATACTAGCCCCCAAGTCGGCGAGACCTTTCTGTTCAACATTATCTCCTACCACGAAAGGTATGGTGAAGGCCCCATGGTCCTTTTTCTTGGTTGGTAATTCAGCTTTTACGAAGGCTGTTGACATGCTGGCTAAGTGTACAGTTTCGATCCTTCCTCCTCATCTTTTCTTCATGACTAGGTCCTTGAATAATTTGGCATAGGTTGACATTTCTTCCAAGGCATCTAGAAATGGTACCTCCAAGTGGAGCTTTTTCACTGATTCCATGAACTTTTCATATCTCTTCTTGAGGTGAGCATTTACAAGCTTGTATGGAAAAGGTAATCTTGGCGAGTACTGACTTCTCCTGGAAAAAAATTCCTCTTTAGGTCCTAACTCCCTAACTGGTGGGTGCTGGATTTCTCCTCTAGCTGGATTTTCTACAGCCTTCTCAGGCTCGGGTTCTTCAGTTCTAGTCTCCTCAGGGCGCTCTATTGTCTGTCCCGATCTGAGGGTTGCCATCTTGGTGGACTCCGTGCTAGAAGGAATCTTCCCCGAAGGGTTCTTTATGAGCTCAGCCAACTGAGCAAGTTGTTGGTCTATCTGACGTTGGTGCATTTGCATGTCTGCCATTTGGACTTGCATAGTATTCAAAATGCCTGAGTTAGATAATGCACTCTGTGCAAGTTGATTATTTATTGTGTCTTGTATTTTGACGAAGTCAAAAAGTTGCCCCACTAAGTCTGGTTGGCTATTACTCTTGGTATGACTTTGTCCTTGATCTTGCCCTTACCCTTGGCTTGTATTAGTAGCTTGACGGGGTTGATACATCCCCTGACCTTGATAATTGCTTTTCTTTGTCTGGAACGTGTTGGTCTTGGCGTATAGTCCCTGCCCGCTTCTCTTCTCGAAGCCAGGTGGTGGCTTGGGTGGGTTGTTCAACTGATGTGAGTTTTCTGTGGCATCCTTGTTTCCATAACTGAAGCTCGGATGGTTTGTCCCCTTGAAGTTGACATAGGATACGTTTGCAGCTTCATCCTCCTCTGAATCACTTTCACTTGACCTTTCAGGTTGAGTATACACACAGTTATCTACTCCATGGTCTCCTTCACCACAGGTGACACATTTCATTACCTTCTCTATCTGCTTCTTACCTTTTCCTCCTGACTCCTTTAACTGTCTGAAATCCGTAGCTATCTTATGTATCTGAGATGTGATCGCCTCCAGATCCTTTGACTCAATTGATGGCCCTTCATTGGTTGCTTTCTTTGCATAACCTCTGTCAGTCCTACCATACTCAGTCTCGGCTTGAAGTTCGGCCATGTTCTCAATGATCTTTTTAGATCTACTAGGCTTCTTCCCAAGAAAGTCACTTCCTACAGCTGCATTTAGCGATACTCTCTCTTTAGGAGTTAGGCCATTGTAGAATGTTGTTATCAGAAAACCCTTATTGTAATTGTAGTGAGGAAAGTCCCTCTGATATTCCTGGTATCTCTCTCAGGCCTCATGCAGATTCTCTCCTAGTTTCTGCGTGAAAGATGTGATCTTCTTCCTGCTCCTGACAGTCTTCTCAGTAGGGTAGAACGTGTTCACGAAAGCCTCTGCTAAAGCATTCTATCCATTCAGGGATATATGTGAAAGTCCAAGGTACCATGACAGTGCCTTGTCCTCCAAAGAGAAAATGAAACCCTTGTAGTAGATCACTTCTTGTGGTACCCCCCTCATTTTGATGGTGTCACATATATTTTTGAAAGCATTGTGATGTTGATAAGGGTTTTCATTCTTGCAACTCCCTCAAAAGCTCTTATTTTGGATCATAGAAATCATAGTGGGCTTCAGCTCAAAGTTTGCAACATCAAACCTTGGGATTACCACGGGGCATATGGAGTTGTTGGCTTTTGTGGCTGCCAGCTCCCGAAGAGTCTTTTCTTCCTCTTCGGAATCTTCGCTTCCACTGTCCCTGTGATTTCTCTCTTGATTGTGGTGGTTCCTTCTATTCCTGTGGCGATGACAATGCCCCTCGTGGTGGTGATCATCCTCAGGTTGTTCTTGTTCTTCATAAAGGTGATCGTCATTGTAACGGTCATTTCTATCTTCATCTCTTCTTAGAGGAGGTGGGTGTGGTCCAATTCTCGCATTCTGCTCGTCTGCAGAAAGGGGTGGTTCCACATGAGGCGGCATGATGAACGAAGTTAAATTGAACAAAATGCACCTCCCAGGTACCTGAACAGAACGTTTGAGCAAGTTAGAAAACTAGGCTTGATGAAGTGAACTATTCTGCACAGATTCAGGTTAGAAGGCTTAAAGTAGCGGTGCTGTCAAGCTTATTGCTAAGCTTGCGGCACGGGAGTATAGTACATGGACTCGAGTTCTTTAATAGTACCGTTTTGCCTCATCCCCGACAATGACGCCAAAAAGTTGACCGGCCTAAACCACACATCCAAAAAGAGTGGATTAAAGTAGTCAGACTTTTAAAGAAATAACCTGACTCTCATGCCCCCACAAGGATAACGGGGTTCGATGTAGTGATCGAGGTCAAATACAGGGACAAGGTTGGTAGTGATAAGAACATGGAATCAACACTCTGTACTCCGGTATAGAAGAGGATTAAAAGGTGTTCCCCAAGGAACGACAACTTGAAAACAAGAACAATAAAACCAAAGAAGTAAAAGAAAATGAACTATAATGAGAATATGGGAAAACTCGGATCGGGGTTCACCTAACCAAAACATCCCTCCAACAAGCATACTATCTCTCTCCTGCATACTCATATCAAAATTACAAGCAATCCATAAAGATGCCAATTCCACCTCTCTCGAGATGAGGGTAGGACTAGGCATGAAAGAAGCCTCTCTCTTGAGATGACAACTCAAAAACCTCACAACAAAATGTATGGTTTAAAGAATTTCACAATCCGACACTCTTGTGCATTCATGCTACTCCAGGTCACGGGATAAAAGCGATATTACTCTCTTGAGATATCAACAATCAAACATCACAAGATGATAGCTAAACATACAAGCAAAGCATTTAAAGCAAGTGCATGGGGATAATTTTTATATGAGTATGTATATTCAGACAAGAAAGGATAGATATGCTGCAACAAGGAAACATTGTAAAGAAAAATAAACCAAAAGACTATCTCCAACTGGAGTTACAAGAAAGATGATGGTTTTAGGGTTTTAGCAGTTTTTAGGAGTTTTGCGCAACAACTTCTGAGGAGTTAAAACTATTATTAAGGCAAGGCATGAAGGAAGAAAACTTAGGAATAACAAGCGGTAGCGGAAAACATCTAGTACCCTCTTCTCTCAAGGAGGGTACCTCCAACGAAATTCCAACACCCCCTCTCAAGGGTAATGAACATAGGTTGGAATGGGAAGGCAAACCGAAGCAACCCCGACCCTGGGTACTCTTGTACTCCCAGATCGGACCAAGCTCTAGAGTTACAACATCCTTCTCTCAAAGGAGTTGAAATAGGAAACACGATTCGATAGCTAGTCAAAACATGATCCAAACATACAAGCTAGAGATCATATGCTATATAAGAAACCATCCAACAAAAGGGAACCAAACACAGAACAACATGAATTATATTCCACAAATTCTGTAAGCACGAATATTGTGTAAAAAGGGGTTCAGTTACAATGTGTAATAAATGAAAGTAAATGTTGAAAAGGGAAGATAGGTATCGGCCTCCTTGATGTGGTAGATCGATATACAACAGCAGACCCCCAAGGCGTCACTAACCTGATACCGGGTGAGACCTCTGCCCGATATCCCCATGTCGGGCAGCCACCCTGTCGGGCGACATGTTGTGACGGTCAGGCATATCGGCCAGGGCTCCCCACCTAATTTGGTCGTTTCGGGTGACACACCCTAACGATTGGTCTGTATCGGGTTCAGTATTGTGTCGGGTTAGAGATGACTTAGGTTCTCAGGTTCCTTGTATTGGGTGTAGGGGGCGAGCCATCTCGGGTTGAAGCCCATCTAGGAACTCGACACACTGGGTGGCCTTCTTGGTCGTATCGGGCTATGGTGGCTAGCAGGATGGGTTCTAAGTGAACCACTCCTGCCCCTCTTGGGTTGGGGGTGTGCTCACCTAGTGTCACCCAGCACGCCTTAGGACTCGATGCACTAGCTTCAGATGCTTTCCAAAGTAAGCTTTCACGAGGTTCTAACCTGTCCCATCGAAGTCCTATAGCTTCTATTTATAAACAGCAACTGGTCGAGGTTGTGGTTCTTATGGGGCCACCTATCCTTCATCGACTCCATTTAGGTGGCCTCGGGGATGACTGACACCTGTGCGTCGCCTGGTACGGTAGGCTGTCGCGAGCCATGTTGTGAATGTATCAGGTTACCTTAGCGGGTAGCTGCTCCCGATGAGTGATGTGTATCGCACGACATGCCGGGTAGGTATGTAGGTAGGTACCGCTCGTCGGGTAGGTAGGTACCGCTCGTCGGGGTCTCCTCGTGTGACACATTGTATTGGGTTGCTGCCATATCGGGCAGTGATCACGACGGGTAAGTGGGCGTGTCGGGTGACCAGTAGAAGGGTCGATGTAGGTGTGTGTTGTAGATGGGTCGGGACAGCCCTTTTGCGGACTTTAGGTGGAAAAATATGGAATATCTGTATAAAAGATGGGAACAGAGTCAGCGGCGTAGTGTAGGTTATTTTTGTGCAATAACAAGACAAAATTGATCGGAAAAATAGTTTAGAGGGCAGTTTTGACAATGAAATGTAGGCTATAAATGGCCATAAAATGGGTGTTATTAGGGGCCAATGGGTTTTTGAGACGTTAGGGTGTGCTTTGTCGAACTGCTACTCCATCGAGACACTTCTAAGTCTGGAAATGCTCAAAAATCATCTTATTTGCTTTGTATATGAGGTTAGTTGGGATTCGATCAATGACTAGGTTGATTAGAGTGGATTTCCTACAAAAAAGGTATGGAATGTAATTAGCGAAGTGATGATTCATGAACTACTAAAATAATAGTGATTCATAAAGATCAAGCTTGAAGTGAAAAGCTAAGAGAAGTAAGGTTAAAATAGGACTGTAGCATCAACAAAATTGGATGTTATTGAGGAGTCCAAATGCCCATAGCAAGATAATAGCTTAATATTCATAGTATTTCAAATGATATCAACTCATGAAGGTAAAACATCAATCTATATATAAGAAGGAGCATTATTCAATAATGTGCCTCATTGTAGGAAATTAGGAATTAGTCAATTAAATCCCCCAACCATAATAGGGATTTACAAATTTCAAAAGTCCATACCATCGAGTCCACAATTAGATGTCATAGTCTATATGCACCTATTAGTCATTTGGATTCATGTAGGGTTAATATCGAAAATTGACTTCAAAACATTGTCCAATTTGTTTAAAAGACAGCACCAATGGAAAGGGGTTATTTTTTTAATTATCAAAACATATTTTATATTTGTCTAACATACCTAAATTTAGTTCTTAATTTTACAAGTTCAATGAGTTTACTTCTACTTAGGAAATAAAATATATGATGAAAGACCAATATACCATCATTTCACCAATTAAATCATATTAAGTGATAGGGGAATCATAGTCCATTTAACACATTGAAACTAGTGTGTCTAGAATAGGGAAAATGGGGTGAAATTTTTAAATAAGTCGTATTTTGAGCGACAAAATCAAATTGGAGAATGGGCATATAGGTATTTTCAATGTTTTTATCATCCCAAACTTGATATTTCCTCTTGATATCATGTATCCCCACATGGAAGCATTTAGGAGTTTTTCTACTTAACTCCAATGAGTTGGGGGAGGGGATAGGGGACTGAAAGCCATGCTTTTGGCATTGTAGGATATTGGCAATGCATTATGAAGTGAGAAAAGGAAAAATAAGTACAAGAATAGCATGTGGCTAAGAAGATGAAGACTAAATCCACACTATCTTGATAAGCATGAATGTACCCAAGAAAAACAAATCTAACATCTACCTATTGAGGATGAATAATGTGGGAAGCAAATAACACATACCAAGTGATCACTTCAAGTAGGAATGCCAACTCTCAATGAATTTGAAGAGGTCAAAATTAGAGAAATTCATAGAGTAAATCAAGTTGTTGATATATAGGTACAACATATTGGGAGAATTGGGTCTTAGACATTTTCATTGATTAAAATACTTCTGAAGTTTTGATTAGGTTCTAGGGTTTACAATGATCCTCTTGGGCTAATTTCCACAACTCAAACACCTTATAGCATTTAGGATAGACCTATAGTGAGTAGCAAGATTCTAGGTAGGGAATACCAGTTGGGTAGTGCAATGCTTGGAAGAAGGACATGATGAGGAAGAGGATGGTGTTAGGATGCCCATTGCACACAGAATTGGGCCACGATAGTGTTGATTCTCATCACAAGGTTCAGGTTTTTGGAGATAAGGATTGAGTTTGTCTAGTTAATACAAGGATCCATATGAGAAAATGAGGGCCAAGAGTGATGAAATGGGTGTAGGGTTGGGGGTCCTGGTTTGTTAATATTTGGACAAATCTAGGGTCGAAGAGGTTTCATGGTCTCACACCCACAAAGAAGGTAGAAATGAGAATGGGGTTTTTGTTTATTGGGTGATATTTAACATGAGTAATATCTTGGAGGGAATATAATATGATGGGGAGATGAACAGAGAAGGAAACATTCAAATTTGTTGTCTAGAGATCAAGAAAATGGCAGAGGAATAAAACTGGTCATGTGGAAGTTTATGAATAGATGAGCATAGGAAGGAGACAAGTAGCGTGTCACCAAATCAAATTTGAACCTCTAACCGTAGGATATTTTGATGCATTTTTGAGAGTGTTACCTTGGTTACAAGCCACAACATTGGTCAATCAAAGCATGATGACATAGAATCAACTAAATTGCAATAACAAAATATTCTTCCTCTATTCATTTAATTTGGGGTGTATTTCACCTCCAATTTATTTGAAGACCTCTACTTCTTTCCAAATATTTAGGGGTATCTCTGCCCTCTTACAAATATTACCAGACCATCAACATTGATTGCAAGACTTTACAAAGCTATGTGCATCCTTGAAGATGAAGGACTTTAGATGAAATCTTTTTGGACTCATGTGGCCCCCAATTGGGCTTGAGTGACACTATTCCAGAATCAGAGGAGCTTCTTCTTCGGATATGCATCGAAGTTGGAGGTTGTCTGAGCATAATAAGAAAAGATAGGGCTCATTCCAATAGTGATTGTGAATGTCTAACATGAACTTCTTCTTATCATTACTTATACAATCTGTATATAGGACTCTCGTGGCTAGATAGTTCACCAAATCAACGTACTATAAGGTAAATGTGGTTACCTTCAACAAATGATCATCTAGGAGGGAATCATTGATAGGGACAATGTCAATGTCCTAGATGTGCAATCTCCTAAGATGAGGAAAACAATGTTTTCATTCCCCTTCCTATCCTTGATTTCTAAATCAAACCTTTGTAGCAACAAGATCCATCAGAACAACCAGGTATTTGCGTCCTTTGACAATAGATACTTGATGGAAGCATGATCAGTGTAGACAAACACATGAAAACCTATTAGATAAGAGAATAACTTATCGAAGGCAAAGACAATGGTGATTAGCTCTTTTGTTATTGCATAGTTCTTTTGTGTGTCATCTAGTATCTTATTCGCATAGTAGATGACATGATGTTTCTTGTTGGTGGGCTACCCCAGAAATTCCCCTACGGTGTATTCACTGGCATCACACACGTTCTTGAAAGGAAGAGACCAATCTAGGGAATGAAGGATGGGAGTAGATATGATAGCTTCCTTCAGAAGTCAGAGTTAAATTTGTAGTCGATGCCCTTGTGTAGAAGAATTGTAAGATGCTTTTTATCTTAGTGAAATCCTATATAAACCTCCTATAGAACCCAACATGTCCTAAGAACGCCCAAACTTTTTAACATTGGTTGGAGGAGATAACTTTGTGATCTTTTCTTTGTCAATTTCTATGCTTTTGGAGCTGAGAAAGTGCCTTAGAACAATGCCCTTGTTCACCATGAAGTGGTATTTTTCCTAATTAAGCACTAGATGTGCTTCTTTACAATGTTCTAGGACTAGGAAAAGATGGTACATGCATGATTGAAAAGAATCTACATAGACTGATAAGTCATCTATGAAGATTTCTAGTATAGATCCTATAAGGTCGATGAAGATGGTGGACATTCAATGTTGAAATGTGGTAGGTGCATTGCATAGTCTGAAGGGCATATGGTGGAAAGTATACATGCTAAAGGGACATGTGATGATAGTCTTTTCTTGATTGCTTGGATGAATGAGAATCAGATAGATACTAAAATATCCATCCAAGTAACAAAAGAATTGCTGGTGTGCAAGCCCCCCCAATACTTGATCAAGAAATCGAAGGGGGAAGTGGTTCTTCCGGGTTAAATTATTGGGCTTACGATAGTCAATGCACATGCACTACTTGGTCACATTGCGGGTGAGATAAGCTCATTATTGTCATTCCAAACAACTATAGTGCCTCCTTTCTTTGCCACTACTTGCACATAACTCATCCATGATGAGTCAGGGATGGGATAGATGATCCCAAAAAGTAGTAGCTTAATCACCTCCTTGGGCATGATTGCCTTTAGAATGGGATTCAACTTGCAATAACTCTTAGTGGAGGGCTTGTAGTTATCAATCATGTTAATTCTATGCATGCAATGGGCTTGTCTTACTTCAGTCAGGTCAGTCATCTTATATCTAAAAGCCCTTGGCCTCTTCCTTAGCTTAGTCAACAACTTGTTTTCTTTCTCAATATTCATATCTACATTGATGATGACTGGAAAACATTTGTTCTCATATATGAAGACATATTTTATCCCCTCAAGTAGAGGCTTCATCTCCAGTGTGGTTGGTTCCTTTAGTTCAATAACATTCTCCTACACCAAAAATCAATAAAATGTTGGTATAGGCCCAAAAATGTTGGTATATCCTATACCATCAGTCAAAAAATGATGTTGATCTCAACGTAGCCCTTTACCAACATTTTTTGAGTCTATATTAACACCTATGGATGTTGGCATAAGTATTTCCCTCTATTTGTCATTTTTGAAACACTGGCATAAATTTTGGGGTTGTTGGTATATGTTTTATTGGTGCCAAAATAACCAACTTCTGACATATATACCAAGAAGGTGTTGATATATATACTATAACCATCGACGAGCAATTGATTGGAGAAATTGTAGGAAATATATATTGCCTTATCATGTTTGTTAGTTGTGAGTAGTTCATTGCAATGTAGTAAACTCTAGCGTATCATTTTTAGATTTCTAGTCTAAGTCTAGGTTATACAATCATCAACATATTATTCAATTGATTGGACAGACACATAATTTATGGGAAAATATACAATTTTTTATCGAAGTTACACAAAAATTGGGCATCCTCATTATATCTATAAATATTTGTTGCGTTCATAACAAAAAATTATAAAAGTAGAGTCATAAATCTAATTCTTGAGATGAAGAAAAAGACTATATATGATACTATTTGAAATGGTTTCCATAGTTACATCCACTAAATTGTTTTTCACATAAACACAGGTTCATTGATACAAAGCCATGAACATTCTTTTGATATCAAGCTTTGCATTTGTGCTTTAATTTTTTCCACCATTTATAGATTTTTCATGCATGATGTAAACTATGAACTATAAATATAGTTTTTAATGAATTATAAAACTCATAAGATTGGACACAAGTGAGGGAAAAATAAATGTATTCTAAAATGAGCTACAAACTTTACTTTTTTGAAAAACTCTAACATCACACTTTATATTTTATTGAGTATGCACTAGAATGACAAATTATAATTTTTTGATATGTTATAAGATTTTTAAAATTCAAAATATATTTGAAACTATATGGTTTAAAATATGTAAATTGTTGATTTACTTTAGATTGTGGTATTCAAGTACTAAAAATAAAACACCAATATGTTAGTGGCATTTCTAATTCTCTCTCATTCAAGTATGAAAAGTTTTTCAACAACAAGTTGATATTCTCTTTTTTGGAAATGTTATTTCTTTACACCTGCAAGAGACTTTTGCGATTGTGCTACAAGCTACCATGTAAAGATTCTCTACACATAAACTTCTTATAAATCTTTTGGAAGTGTGCATTTACTTGAAATTTCTTGAAATATGAAGGTCATGGTATAAGATACACAATTTTAACCTTTTCCATTAAATAACAATGAAAAGTCAATACCCAATGTGGCTTTGCTTACATGATTGATCCAAAAAAATAATACATTTAGTTTCCAAGCATGGTATGATTGTTTCTCACCTTCAAGCCATTGGGACCAATCCCACTACATATAATACCCCCTTGTTAAATCATGACCAAATCATTATCTTTTCTTGTACATTATTTCAAAAAGGTTCATCACCCATACATTGTATATTTAGATATAATGACAAGATGCACTCTTAATTTTATAAATCAATCTATATTCTTCATGGCTTGTAGATCATGATACAACTTTTTTACTCAAGTGAAAATACATTTCAGTTACATTAAATTGCTTTTTTGACAACACAAAAGGGGTGGCTGATAAAGTAGTATTAATTCATTCCTCAATGCCAATCTTATCAACAAAAATCACAATCATTTTCACCAACTATCAGAAAAAGTACAAACAAAAATGGCACGAAAAGAGATATACTTTAAAGAAAGCAAACATGGACAAAGCAGAAGGTTATGTGGAAGCATAAGGGGTATCCTGGTGTGAGGATAAAATTACATTTATGAATCTATAAGCCACTCTTTCTAGGTTTGGTAGGAGAATTATATGTATAGAATATGGGGGGTATTATCATATTCTGATAAATCTAGTAATGTCGATGACTAGATCAAGGGATGAAAAATAGATAATTATGTATATGTCATATTGCAAAATAGGAGGGTCGAATGCAGTAGTAAGACTAAAACAATATGGCGTTGATATGCTAATATAAATAACTAGTAACATATACTTGAAGGTTGTATATGTGTACTTATAATCAAATCTTTTGTTTTAGTCAATCGACTGCAAGATGAGAGATTCAAGAAGTACAAGTCCTCTTTTTTGCCTTCGTTCTGGTTATACATAATACATAAGTATTTATACATCAGCAAGTATACTGAATGCACAAAAGCTATATGATTTGTTGCATCTTCCTTGTAAACATGGGCCATATGATGGTATGAGCCGATACATATTATTGCTTGTCCATGTAATAGCTTAGGGAACCCACTAATCATATTCATCTTCCTTATTAGTCATAGATACAATATGAATTCAAAGGGCTATCTAGATGTAGATTCATGTTGAGAGGAAAGCAACAACTGCCACAAGAGAGGAAGTAAAGACAGAAACCAAGGATGAGTTCATGAGGTTCTACAAGAGGATAAAAATGTCAAAGGGAATAGCCAAAGAGTTTAGTTTAGAGTCTTGGTAGAATTTTAGCATGAGTGAGGAGGAACTTAAAATAAATTCTAGTGGGATGTGTAGTAAGAAAATATAGTTGGGGTTTATATTAATTAGAAAAGGTTTTAGGTTAGGGTCCTGTGAGACACATAGGTCAGAAGACTTCAAATAAATTATACATTTGGTACCAACACCAATTATACATGTTGGCAAATACATCAACTCATGGTGTCGGGACAAGCTGCTAGTATTCTCAAAGTTTCTTGTAGTGATTGTCTTCGTATTTGACTATAGAGATATACTTTAGATCTTCAAATTATGTTGTAGGGTCTTCATCGGTAGAGTCTTAGAGGAGAAGAAATTTATCTAGTTGTTCATCATTCAAGTCATGAGCATTAGGGATGATGAGTATGATCTCAAAATGGTCTGTACAGGTAGGATCCTCCTGCCATAGTTGTGCCATTTTTTTAATGCAATCAATAGAAAGAATTGCTCCTAGAAAGAGGGTCCCTTGAGACTCTCAAAGATCTTGAACTTGTGTTTGTTCCTAGTCTAAGCGTCAAGATTCCATCTTCAATGTCAATAAGTGCTCGGGTGGTTTCAAGGAAAGGGCACCCAAAGATGAGAGGATATCAAAGATCCTCCTTGATATCCACGATGAAAAAGTCACAGGGGCAATGTGATTTGGTACCCAACTCTGATATGGATGTTTTCTACAATCCCCATAGGGGTGTTCATAGAAAAGTCAACAAGTTGAATCATGATTCTAGTGGAAGGTCAGTGGTGAAGCCTAATCATTTGCATAGGCTATATGGCATGATAGAAATGCTTTCCCTAAGGTGAGTTAGTCCTTGTTGGCATGTGGAGTCTGCAAAAAAGCAACATATACTGAAAGATCCTAGATCTTTCAGTTTTTTGGACATCTTTCTTTGGACAATGTATGAAGTTATTTGCGTTAGCAGTTTCATCTTTCTCTATTCCGTACTTAAAAATGAGAGTGTTTTGAAGAATTTTGTCTAAGAAGGAATTGTAGAAAGGGAATAAAGGAAAGGAATATCAACATGTAGCTTCTTCATCACTTCATTGAACTTCATGAACCTTGAGTCTAGATGTGTCTGAGCTAAAGGAATCTAGTGAGGAACACATGGTTTGTATACCAGCACCATAGGGATGGGTGGAGAGGTCGGTGAAACTTCTGGTTCCTTCTCGGGTTCAGTTGGATTTCTTGTCATGGGAGAGGATGTGCAACTCTACTGAGGATTTTCAACCCTTGGTTCAATAGAAATAACCACAGGGTTACTTCATCATCTTCATCTCTAATAATGACCATATTGATGTTGATGACTAGGACAAGGGGGTTCTGGTAGAATAAACCCATAATGCATGGTTACTGCCTTCAGATCCTCCTAGTGCTTGGGATTGTTCTCGATTAGCCAATGAATGAGCTTACTCAAGGGTGAATGGTGGCAACAATTTATGCAAGTTGAGCCTCCATGTATTTGTTGCATGCATGTTGGCTCGTTGGTATTTTCTTAATGGTATCCAAGCATCTTTTATCATTATAGATGGGCATGTTCTATTGGTTGCCCTACAATGAGAGAAGTTGTTCTTGTTGATTGTAGGGTTGTTGTCTTAGATTGTAGTTATTGCTTTTCTTGAATTTGTTTTGGTATTGTCCATGATTTTAGTTGTTCTATTGAGAGTTTTAGTTTTGTTGGAAATTGGGAGGACCCAAATCGGATTTTGATTAGATCATTTATTGAGCTGATACACGTTTGCTGCTCCATCTGTATTTCCATATTGGAACTCTAGATGGTTCCTTGATATGTTGGGGTCTCATCATCCATCTCATGGAATATGGTTTATAGAGTAAAATTCTTAAATGAGGGGGTTGTTATTAAACTGGGAATAGTTCATGTTTAGTGTAGCTTGGCAGAGGTGGTTGCACTCCAGACAAATGTGCCCCTCCACACTGCATACTTGGCAGACCTCTTGGTATTCCCTGGATGGAAAAGAGGATGGGCCTCCCTACCCAAACCAATACAAAGAAGGCTCGAGGTTGTCTTTCTTATGAGCGAGGGTCTTCAAAGATTCAACAACATCCTTGAGATCAGACTTGTCCTCTAGCATAGAAATGGTAAGAACACCCTTCTTGCATGACAAACCCCAATTAGCCTAGTTCTTTGCTCCCCTAATGAAGACCTCCCATGTGTTTTCAAAGTTATACTGCATGAAGTATCCATTAGATGCAGTTTTAAGGAACTTGTTGATGTCTTCTTTGACTCCCCTAAATAATTGCTCGATAAGTTTTGAAGGTGGGATGTCGTCATGATGACATTTGCGTAGTCACTATTTGAATTATTCCATGCTTCAAAGAGAGCATCTGGTGGATGTTTCTTGACTTGGGTTATTTCCCCTCTAATTTTATGAGTGAGTGAGGGTGGAAAGTGTTGGTATGTATGCCCTAAGAGCCAATCATGGGATGATTGGTGGGATACATTATGATTGATTTGATAAACATCAAAGGCAAGCTTCCGATTCTTTCTGGTTCAATCATATGAGATAGTGATAGAACATATTGAATGTCTAGAGAATGACAGTACTCAATGACGTATGCCTTCAGGTTCATGACCTGAACGATGAGATCATACAGATGCTAAGAGTTTGTACATTCTTGTTATGTCCCTAGTCAGATGTCATTGTGGAAGGTAGATAGATAACAATGACACACAAGACTAGATTGTGGTGTTGGTTGATGACAAAATCTCATTAGTCATGATATAGAGATATCAAACCAAACACATAGGTACTTGTTAGAGAACAAGTGTACCAGACAGACCCATCGTGAGTTTCACACATGGAACCATGACATGGTAGTCACAGTCAGTACTCACAGTGATGGTGGTGAGTGTGATTCTTTGACCTGAAATCACTACACTCAACACATGTCGTTGGGCACACTTTGACATCATCAAACGCAGTCCTGAAACATGAGTTGTTATAAAGGAGATGATTGGGTGGCTTTGACACATGGGGCTTTTGAGGGGTGAGTGATAGATATGGGATTTGTCCCTCCTGAGGGAGTTTGATATCCATGGCCACTTGATGAGTAGGATTGAAATAGGCGTGTGCACGCATGTGTGAATCAGTATGTGATATTGATGTCATACATATCTCGTTCAGTCTACTCTGGGATCAAGAAAGTGAATGAATGTTGATAGGATGATTGTTCCATGCCTCGAGTTCATTCGGGATATCAGTGAGAAAGGAATTATACATTCGCTGTAACACCATTCACGGATTGTAGGATTGAAAGTTGTTCTCCAACTTTCTACTTTCACTTGGGTAGCACTGATGTGTGACTAGGCACCGCACTTTTCTTGTGAAGTCATAAGTGTTATGGACTTTCACTGCCAACGTGAAATGGACCTGCAGGGTCACACACATAGGATTTAACCTGGAAGAGGAGTTTTGTCCACAAACAATGTTTAGATTGATTACTAAAGGAGTTTAGTAGTTCAATTGAACACTCAATTAATTGATAGCTCAAAATCATAGTGTTCAAGGTGTTGGACTGATTGATTAGAGTATCGGATTAATTAAAACTGCAATTGACTGATTCAGCACAATCTGCACTCCCAACCGATCGGCTCATGTGATGAACCGATCGGCTCAGCTTGGTGAACCGGTCAGCTCAAGTTGTGAGTCGATCGGCTCAAGGACAGGGTGAACGATTGCTTCAAGTGTTGAAATGATCGGTTCAACTGTTGCAACTGGGCAAGTTGGGAAAGTAGGATTGGTGAGAATTTTCCTTTCGTTTCACTTGCCCAATTTGATTGGAACAAGGATTGGTATTTGATACCAATTAGAAACAAAAGTTGGAAAGTCAATCGGGAACTGGTCAGGACCACGAACCGACTGGTTCAGAAAGTGAACCGACTGGCTCATGGGTCCCAACCGATCGGTTGAGTGTCAATCGACCGGCTCAGATCCCGAACCGACCGTTTCAGAAATGAAACGATTGGTTCAGCTTGCAAGTTGGTTGTTTTTGTGGAAAATCTCGAACCCTTCTACTCCTGCTTTTAGTCCCGCATTGCCCAAGATGGAGAACCCTGTCCCATGACCCTCCTATATATAGGGGTATTGGGGGCTTCTCAAAGTACAACTCAGTGCAACCAGTTGCTCTGCAAAGTTGTCATTCTCTCTGGTTTTGGTAACCGAGAGAGAGCATGAACAAGTGCTACCCGCAAAGGGAGGCGCAGCAAGGGAAAGACAACTGCAGTTGCAACTGGCAGCAGGAGAGTGTGTTGGCGACTAGTACGTCAATAGGAGGGTGCGACTCCTTCCAGCTCCTTGTGGGACAAGGAGTGTGGAGTTCCAGGTGGTCCGTGTGGACTACTTCAGAGGCGGGAGGTTTCTACTGCTCAGGAGGACAACTGTCAACCTTGACAGTCCCGATGAGAGGAGTCGTCAGTCCCGGTGTGACCAGGAGTTGCACAGACACCGTCCAAGACCAGAGGTGAAGACCGCACAAGGCGCGAGGTATTGTCGCCGAGAAAGCCTCGGGACAAGGTATGATTCAACAAACCATCCTTTCCTATTATATAGACGTTGACGCGTTTCCTTGTTCCGGGTTTGGGGGAGAAAATTTTGTTTCCGCTGCCTTCTCTGTCTCCCCTAAAACCCAACAGTGGTATTAGAGCCACGTCAACTGCTCTATATTTTAGGAATATCGATATGATCGATTTTGGTTTGTCGCCTTTATTTATTTCATACGATGCGAATAAAATTGGCTTTATGCATGTCCAATCCTAAATCCACAAATCCCAATTACATATATGATATGTATTATTAATGCACTCGATACGCGTCGCCCTTAAACGTGTTTTGTGGTGGATGTATAGCGTGGTTATGGCCAATAAACCCTATCTATGTATGGTTGTATGTGGTTGCTTGCATCTCGGTCTGTGCACCGATCTTCCCTCTCCTATTCCTGATGTAACTCGAAATAATTCGAGATTCTTTCCTACCTTTGCTCCCCCCGAATGTAACTCGGGGTTTCCCTTTTAAGCAATGTAAAATCAGGATAAATTTTATTTCTTGTTATGTCAAAGAACGGAGGACATCTGACGACAGCTGAGACGATCGGTTCAAGGCGTGAACCGATCGATTGACGTTCCAGACGATCGGTTCAAGAAATGAGCCGATCGGTTGATGACCGGTTCGAGGAGCGAGACGAGTGGGTGGTGGCCAAAAGGAGATGCACGACGACCAGGCGAACTGATCGGTTGGAGGAGCCAACCGATCGGCTGGTGGCACGCAGACGACCAGGCCAGGATGAGCAGTCAATCATGTGATGAATTGATGTAATCCAAAGGCAAAGCACAGATTTCATCTTGTACATGTTGCATGTGATGTAGACCTAGATGACTGTGATTCCTCTTGGCTCGAGGAATCACATTAGGATGGCCATAATCATCACTTTTATCGTTTTGCATGTTTTCTGTGGGATATAGCATGTATATGATACGTACTATATATTGTGGTGATTGGATATGTATATGTATATAAAAACCAAATCCCTCATTAAATATTAAGTTTTAGATGCCTTCCAAATGCGACACACGTGAAAAGCTTGATCGACCAAGTGTGGGCACGCCCTAGCGTGGTGCACCGTCTATCTCGTGGAAGCGTGAAGGATGAATGTGTGGGTCTGCCCTAGCAGGGTGCATATTCATTGTGTTGGCTTTGGGTCGGACTTAACAAGGTGACCTAGATAGGATCTAGCACCTTGAGGCATGGAGATGATCATTGCAAGGAGTTGCATATGACATCTTATCAAGAGTTGCATATGATGCAATTGGAAAGAGTTGCCTACCTGAGCGATCTAAGTTGTGGGTGATAGCCCTAGCTGGTCCATGACTTAGAGGATTTTAGGATCTTGCCCACTAGAAGGTTGTACACTGCAATCTTCTGAATTGATGGTGAGGGATATCAATTTGAAGTAAAATAGTGGGAGCGATAATTAATTAAAGGACTAATTATATCGTCAAAATTCTCAAATCAAACAAATAAGTCAAAAATGAGTTTTTGGACTAAAATTGCATATTTCCTTTTGTAGTTCAAATGGAAACAAACAACAATCACTTTTCTTTGCGATCGGTCCTTGAAAAGGACAAGCTAAATGGGACAAACTTCCACGACTGGTATTGGACATTGAGAATTGTTCTCACTCAAGAGTGTAAGCTCTATGTCCTGGATACTCCAATTCCAGAGGAACCCGCTCCTAATGCACCAAAGATAGAAAGGGATGTTTACAAGAAGCATTTTGATGATGCCATTGATGCAAAGTGCTTGATGTTATGTTCTATGAACCATGAGTTGCAAAGACAACATGAGAACATGGGTGTCATTGAGATGATTCAGCATCTCAGGAACATGTATGAAGACCAGGCACAGCAAGAGAGATACCATGTCTCAAGGGCATTGTTCAAGTGCGTCATGACAGAAGGAGATCCAGTTGGTCCTCACACACTCAAGATGATTGGGTATGTGGAGAACCTACAGAGACTGGGATTTCCACTGAGCCAAGAGTTGGCTACTGACGTGATACTGCAATCGTTGCCAGAATCCTACAGTCAGTTTGTGATGAACTACAACATGAACAACTTTGATAGGCCACTGTCAGAGTTGTTGGGCATGTTGAGGACAGCCGAGATACAGATGAAGAAGGACAAGCCCAAGCCTGTGATGGTGATAACAAGCAAGAAGGGCAAGTCCAAGCGCAAGGGCAAGGGCAAAGCTAAGAAAGGTTCTGATGCTAGCCAGGAGCCCAAGTCGACTTCAGCTCTCAAGGCCAAGGGAGGCGTGACCAAGAAAGGAAATTGCCACCATTGTCAAAAGCCAGGACATTGGAAAAGGAATTGTCCTCTCTATCTGGAAGAACAAAAGAAGAATGAGACAACTGAAGTCTCCACTTGAAGGTGTCATGAAAATAAACTTGTAACACTTTTGAGGTATATGATACCAAGATGTAAAGTGTAAAGCACTCATAATTGGGGCAAGTGTTGCCGCCATAGATAGGAGTACTTTAGTTTATTTTCAGCCTATAAGGCATGTAATACAGTTATGAACTGTTATTTCATATTTTCCAATAGATAGAAACACTTTATTTTTGCATATTGTATGACAATGATGGCAATCAATAAAGTTGATGTTTCAATCTTTTAAAGATATGATCTTGTGGTATTTGATATGCATAAGATAAAATGATACCTAAAATTTATAGATAACTCAAACAATCAAATTAGCATCAATCATGAGAAATTCAATTCTAGTATCCATACGATGGATATATCTAGACTCATTTGGTTAGAGAACCAGTAAGAGACATGAATATCTTGGACATGATTAATCAATCTTCACTAATGGTAGTGGGAGAATGATTATCCTATTAGGTATGATACATATGATGTATTTACATACCTATTGGAGCAAATGCTAATACTTCAAATGGTGTTTAGAGAAATACCAATATGAATATCTTGAAGTGTTCAAGATTATCATAGATGAAGTACAAATTTGGTAAAGTGTTAATTCTTGATGAGATCAATGAATGAAATACTTGGACTAAATGTTTGAGATCCTTATGAGTGATTATGATAGTGTATGATAGTGAACTCATGATTAAGGCATGGTAATGTCTAAATCAAGAAGGAATCATAATCTAAGGAGTTAGAGAATGATTATCAAATAACTAAATTCTTCTTAATAAAAGAATACCCCACACAAATAAAGGATATTAAGAATCACAAGGAGTTGTGAGTTCTTATTTCGTTGACAGATACACCTAAATTATCTATGTGATTAGTTGTTCATGTGATGAGTCAACTATCTAGATGAATATGAGGAACCGAATTTTGAGTTATGGTTTATGACCATTACATCCTAAATGACATCCATGTGAACCATAAGGTATGACCTTGATGGTAGCACTCATTGGGATGAAATCCATAAGTGCAAATAAGTCTTAAGTGTTAAGACACATGGATAACATTTCGAAAAGGATGATGCTTGTTGATTGCAACTTAATGACTAATACATTTGGCATATGGATACTAGAACTGCATTCCTATGAGGAATAAGACAAGGATGTGTACGTGACACAACCTATTAGGTTTATGAATCCACTAATGCAAATGAAGTCTATAAGTTACAATGGACTAATCAATGTGATTGATTGAGTACAAGAAACTCAGAATTGGATCTTTACTTTGATAATATAGTCAAAGGGTTTGACTGATATGTCAAAGATAAAGAAGGGATCTGTGATTTAGTGGGAGCATGTTCACATTCCACATATTGATGTGAAATGGAAATGTTCTAGAATGGAAATCCAAAAGTGGAAATTATCTTTAAGGAAGATAGAGAAGTTTCCTATGTGATAGGAATAGAGATCTATAGATATAGTTCTCAAAAACCTCTTGACCTAAAAATGGAAAGCATACATTGGCAATCTGTACTGAAGGGTTCAGTATGCACAGATTCAGTGGGAGAAAACTTGTCCATGTTACATGGAGCTAGTATCCCAAGGTCAAGTGTCCAATTCTTGTGAAGAATGGGAACACTAAGAAGAGATATGGATCTATCATGTATGTAATCATCCCATTATCTTGCATGGCAAGAATAAAATGCATTCATCATCTTGTATGTAGGACATGACAATATGATGTGCTCATCCTCATGACTCGTATGTGGGACATGATGAGTGGATGTCTGTCTACTTCCAGTAAGGGTTACGGGAAACCGTAAAAACTTGATAAGTACTTGAGAAGTACTAGTTCTATGGAGATAAGGAAGAGTTCAATGTAAAGAGTTACATTGATGCGAACTTCCAAAAGGACATAAAATTAATCGCAAAATATATATAGGATATATAAAGTGGAAGTTTTTGATAATTGGAAACGTTCCAATATCGCCATTTAAAAGGAAATGTCGAGTATCAGTGTGCTTGAGAATAGAAGTGGATACTATATGGATCTGGAAGTTCATGAGATGAACTTATAGATATTCTGGTCATTGATGACAAATATGGAATCCTTGATCATGCAATGTGGCTAAAGGTTAGCAAAGGAATATTGGATCGCATATTACGACAACTCCATCTCATACGTGTGACGTACAGCGAAGAGATGTGAGACATGCAATTTATAGTGACTTTGGCAAGGTGTTTCCATTACTCACTATGATCGCACTAGAGCACAGTAACATGTGGGACATGTTTGAAGATCACTATGAATATGATTCAAGGGTGATTGGCTCACAGTGCAAGTGGGAGTCTGTTGGTATGTATGCCCTGAGAGCCAATCATGGGATGATTGGTGGGATACATTATGATTGATTTGATAAACATCAAAGGCAAGCTTCTGATTCTTTCTGGTTCAGTCATATGAGATAGTGATAGAACATATTGAATGTCTAGAGAATGACAGTACTCAATGACGTATGCCTTTAGGTTCATGACCTGAACGATGAGATCATACAGATGCTAAGAGTTTGTACATTCTTGTTATGTCCCTAGTCGGATGTCATTGTGGAAGGTAGATAGACAGCAATGACACACAAGACTAGATTGTGGTGTTGGTTGATGACAGAATCTCATTAGTCATGATATAGAGATATCAAACCAAACACATAGGTACTTGTTAGAGAGAAAGTGTACTGGACAGACCCACTGTGAGTTTGACACACGGAACCATGACATGGTAGTCACAGTCAGTACTCATAGTGATGGTGGTGAGTGTGATTCTTTGACCTAAAATCACTACACTCAACGCATGTCATTGGGCACACTTTGACATCATCAAACGCAGTCCTAAAACATGGGTTGTTATAAAGGTGATGATTGGGTGGCTTTGAAACATGGGGCTTTTGCAGGGTGAGTGATAGATATGGGATTTGTCCCTCCTGAGGGAGTTTGATATCCAAGGCCACTTGATGAGTAGGATTGAAATAGGCGTGCGCACGCATGTGTGAATCAGTATGTGATATTGATGTCATACATATCTCGTTCAATCTACTCTGAGATCAAGAAAGTGAATGAACGTTGATAGGATGACTGTTCCATGCCTCGTGTTCATTCGGGATATCAGTGAGAAAGGAATTATACATTCGTTCTAACACCATTTACAGATTGTAGGATTGAAAGTTGTTCTCCAACTTTCTACTTTCACTTGGGTAGCACTGATGTGTGACTAGGCACCGCTCTTTGCTTGTGAAGTCATAAGTGTTATGGACTTTCACTGCCAACGTGAAATGGACCTGCAGGGTCACACACATAGGATTTAACCTGGAAGAGGAGTTTTGTCCACAAACAATGTTTAGATTGATTACTAAAGGAGTTTAGTAGTTCAATTAAACACTCAATTAATTGATAGCTCAAAATCATAGTGTTCAAGGTGTTGGACTAATTGATTAGAGTATCGGATTAATTGAAACTGTAATTGATTGATTCTGCACAATCTGCACTCCCAACCGATCGGCTCATGTGATGAACCGATCGGCTCAGCTTGGTGAACCGGTCGGCTCAAGTTGTGAGTCGATCGGCTCAAGGATAGGGTGAACGATTGCTTCAAGTGTTGAAATGATCGGTTCAACTGTTGCAATCGGGCAAGTTGGGAAAGTAGGATTGGTGAGAATTTTCCTTTCGTTTCACTTGCCCAATTGGATTGGAACAAGGATTGGTATTTGATACCAATTAGAAACAAAAGTTGGAAAGTCAATCGGGAATTGGTCAGGACCACGAACCGACCGGTTCAGAAAGTGAACCGACCGGCTCATGGGTCCCAACCGATCGGTTGAGTGTCAACCGACCGGCTCAGATCCCCAACCGAACGTTTTAGAAATGAAATGATTGGTTCAGCTTGTGAGTTGGTTGTTTTTGTGGAAAATCTCGAACCCTTCTACTCCTGCTTTTAGTCCCGCATTGCCCGGGATGGAGAACCATGTCCCATGACCGTCCTATATATATAGGGGTATTGGGGGCTTCTCAAAGTACAACTCAGTGCAACCAGTTGCTCTGCAAAGTTTTCATTCTCTCTGGTTTTGGTAACCGAGAGAGAGCCCGAGCAAGTGCTACCCGCAAAGGGAGGTGCAGCAAGGGAAAGACAATTGCAGTTGCAACTGGCAGCAGGAGAGTGTGTTGGCGACTAGTACGTCAACAGGAGGGTGCGACTCCTTCCAACTCCTTGTGGGACAAGGAGTGTGGAGTTCCAGGTGGTCCGTGTGGACTACTTCAGAGGCGGGAGGTTTCTACTGCTCAGGAGGACAACTATCAACCCCGACAGTCCCGGTGAGAGGAGGAGTCGTCAGTCCCGGTGTGACCAGGAGCTGCATAGACACCGTCCAAGTCTGGAGGTGAAGACCGCGCAAGGCGTGAGGTATTGTCCCTGAGCAAGCCTCGGGACAAGGCATGATTCCACAAACCATCCTTTCCTATTATATAGATGTTGACACGTTTCCTTGTTCCGGGTTTGGGGGAGAAAATTTTGTTTTTGCTGCCTTCTCTGTCTCCCCTAAAACCCAACAGAAAGAACTTCTCAAGGAAGTAGTTTTGAAGTTCCTCCCATGTTCTGATGGTGCAATCATCTAGGGAATTGTACGACACCCTAGCTTTTTTGGTGAGGGAATAATATAATATTCTTAGCCTTGTGGCCTCTTCAGAGACACCATCTTGCTTTCTCAATTCACAGAGGTCTATGAATTTATCCAAGTGTTCATGTGCATTCTCACCGTCTCATCCTATAAAATTGTTGTTTTGCCTCATCATCACCCATTGTGTCTTGATTTCAAACTTTTGAGCTTCGATGGCTGATTTGGACAATGGGTTTACGTATATATGTAGATTTTAGTATACAGAACCCTATATTTGTTTTTTGTCTTCCTCAGGCATTCATAGTTTTTCCTACACAACAACTCTACCTTCTACTAAAAGCATATCTCTTTGGGTTGCAAGTGTTGCTTCAACTCTATGGTTGATCTATTTTTCATCCATTTATTCTTTGCATTCTTAAAGAAGCCTATGATATGTTCATTCAATATCAGAGTCAAATTCAATGATGAAGTCGACGCTAGAAGAGTTTCACATGCACAAAAGAGTTCACTTGAGAAGTGTAAACACCGAATTCAGATAGTTGAAGATGAGTTTGATTCAAGATTACTTTCAATAATATCAATTAGAAAAGGGAAATCATAACTAATCCAAGTTGGTAAAAATGATTAGAAATTTTTTTTGTCCCCAGAACGGGTGTTGAAATTTGACATGTATAATACTGCATAGGAAAATTCACTAGCGGTAAAATCCTTAGAGTTTATTGTAACCAACGTCCAGTAATCACCACCCACAAGCGAAAGTATTTTATGTAGTATGCTTCAGGATTGAACCTAAAGGACAATGTATTTAAGAATAGAATGGTCAATGTAATTGGGTAAGAATGAACATTTAACACAAGATTGGATTAAGAGTTGATTCTACTGAGGTTGCATATATTAAAAGGGTTGAATTATGGGTTGATTATCAGATGAAGGGAACACCAGGGAGGCATGGGTTTCAACACCACTACCTATCATTCAGCTCGCACTGCATCATACTAACCATGGGAATACATATGTTGATGCTAGAAAATTCTCCTTTCAATGTTAGGATTAAACTCGAACTGATGTCATTCTAAGTTCTTTGTCACTTAACCTAGATATCATACATCTATCACCTTTGAAAACACCTATGTGAAATTCTCATCAAGGCATTAATAGGAATCAATTGATATCCTAGATCCTAGGTTCAAAATTTTCAACACCCAACATATAATCAGCATATATACTTGATGATTAGGCAAGAGAAATCATAAAATGATTGGTTACGAACATTTACTAGTTCATACAGTAACATGTGTGGTAAAGAGAATAAAATTGGGTTGGGGATACTCCCCGCGCCCTAGCAAAGGGGACTACTCGCTTATGGTAGAAAATATAAGTTCCACATGGAAGAAGAAAAAAGAAGTCGTTGTCACTGAAGAAGAATAAATTACAACTATGGTGTGCGGAGATGGTTTTTCAAACTCTGGAATTAGGTGTCAACCAAGAAATAAGAACAACTCTTGGACGTTCATTGGAGGTGAACTGTTTGGTCATCTATCTCTCTTTCCTTTCAAACTTGATCTCCTATTATGGGGGTAAAGCGAGTGGAGAACAATGGTGGATCAATGGCGGAGGACATCCTTGGTCTAGCCTGCTTTGAAGTTTATATCTTGGAGTCACAATGGAGTTTGGGATCTCATCAGTCGGTAGATCGACAAAAGCAACGGATAAATGGTCAGAGGAGGCTGGATAAAGATGTTATGGAGTGAATTTAGTAGCCTGGGGGCATTGGAGTGGATGCGTTTAATGGTGGACGAGGCCTACTATTTATAGGTAGGGGCTAGGGTATTGAGCCCATCCCAGCCACTTTGTACATCTGCCATGGATATGAGAGGTTGGTGAATGGAGGTAGATGAAGGATTGTGACCCTTCAATACCGTCATCAATGTAGGGGTGTAGAAATCTCATTGGACTGGAACCCCGTAGGAAGGAATTTGCTGAAGGTCTGCCATCAGTGTGATGGAGGCTGCAACATTGTAATTGGTCACTGCAGCATTCTCGTTGGTCAATGAGAACAAAAAGTTTTTTAGAGGTCTGATGTAGAACCTTCACTGGCGTCTGGGCTACTCGTCGGGTAAGGGAGTCTGCTCAACTCTCAAAGGTAGAATGAAGGGTGCTTGTTGAGTAGAATTCCCGCCAGAAAGAATCCTTATCGAGGGTACACTGATGGACGGTCTTGAAGTTAGTCTTTCATCGAGCATGCCCTTTGTAGGAGGGTTTGCCATCAAAGATAGACTGACAACAATTCTAAATGTTAGGGGGTGTCAACAACAATTCAATTCAGAGACAACAACACCACCCGGGGAGCTATCAGTGTGGGTCATCAGGGTTGTGTAATTGGAACTTCTGACATATAGAGTGTGGCTTATGGTGTTACCCAATGAAGGCTCAGATCATTGAAAATCTTGTATACTTTATCAAAAGCTTGTTGTGCCCACTAGTCAGTTAGCGGGACCACTGACTCCTACACTTTTCACATGCAGTCAAGTTCTAATTATTCCATGGAAACCTATAATTTGGATCAAAACCTTATAAATTATCTTAAAATAAAGAAAACCTAAATGCAAGCTAGTTCTAAACTAAAATGAGTAAACTGGTTGCAAAACTAGTCTAAAAATGCAACTAAAACTAGGATGAATATGTTGCATTCGTCACAATGTCAACGCAAGGTAGCTAATAGTAGAATGTTTATCAATTGGACATCCTTTTTTATTGGAAGACTTCTACTTGTGGAAAATTTGATGTATGAATTTATACAAATATGACATATAATCATGAGAGATTTAGGGTCTTTGTTATCAACCCATCAAGGGCTATCAATCATATTGATCAGTGGATTATATTTTGATAAGTGATCACATATCTAGTGAAAATTATTTGGTAGGTTGGATTTGTTGAGTTACTATGTTGAATCATCTTTATGTATCCTCACATCCCTTAGGAAGTTTCTTACGAATCTAATAGGTTTGTATTGACTCCTCTCATTCTATATTGACCTTTTTGCCTCTCACTCAAATTTGGAGAATATGGTTATGCACATAGTTCATTACCAAATATTTTCCAATTTTGGGTTATTCTTTTATGTGATGACTTGATTTTTAAACACTTTTTATTCGCATTTTACATGATTTTACTCATTTGGAAATTAGACTGGATAGACTGAAAAATGGAATATCAGCATTAATAGCATTACATTGCATGCTCTTTGCTTTTAAAACTGGCATTTTTTCAATAAAAGCTAAATGGGTCAAGATTAGGTTTGTAAAGTTACATATCACATGGTGAAACTAATTTGTATCACATAAGTAAAGTTGGGTTTAAGTTCAAATACTATAGATCTAGTTTAGTTACATGTTCAAAAGTTGATGTCCAAATTGAACTATTTTATTTTCAAGATCTTGGGAACAATCACTAACAACTGCCAATGCTTATTTCTAAGTGAATAGAAGGCAAATAAAATAAAAATGAAATTCCACAACAATTGCATATTCATCAGTTAGAAATATAAACAACAAGACCAAAACTTATACAATGTTGAGGGGAGCTATGATCACGGTCTTGGAAACAACACCACAAACTTCCATCACGATAGTCACGTAATCAGTGACGCCACTTAGATATCTAGCTACAACGCTAAGCATTAATGGAATCAGAATTGCCACATTTGATAATCCAAACTTAGCAACCACGTAATACAAAAGACTGAACATATATATATATATATATATATATATATATAGAGAGAGAGAGAGAGAGAGTTAGGCTAGTGTACACTCAAGTGTACCGGAGGCATCGTACACCTCAGTCATTTTTAAAGATGCAATAACTTTTTGAAAAATCTAAACCGTTGATCTTTTTAAATATCTTAAGAACATACTATAAAATAAATTTTAGCTCATTTGGACACTTATAGATTGTGCATCTAAAGGAGGCAAAAATCATGCATTTCAAATTAGTTTTGTGCGTCGATTTTTTTGTCCTTAGATGAGTAACTTACACTCATCCAAATGAGCTTAAATTTAGCATGTGGGCTATTATTATTGTAACCATGAAGATCAATGGATTAGATTTTGAAAAAATATGGACGAGATAGGAAAACATCATTGGGGTGTACAACATGATTTGTACACTCGAGTGTATTCTATCCTGACTATATATATATATATATATATATATATAGAGAGAGAGAGAGAGAGAGAGAGAGAGTAAGAGAGAGAGAGTCAAGCTAGAATACACTCGAGTGTATTCGGAGCAGCATATACTCAAGTAGTTTTTCATGATGCAATATTGTTTTCAAAAATCTAATCCATTGATCTACTTAAACATCTTCTGAATAGCTCATACGCAAAATTTGAGAACATTTGGACATTTATAGGACATGTTATAAAGACAACAAAAATTATGCATTTCAAATTACTTTCACGCATCGATTTTGTTGTTCTTGGATGAGTGACTTACACTCATCCAAATGGGGTCAAAATTTATATGTAGCCTAGTTATAGTATAACAGTGAAGATCAATGGTTTACATTTTGCAAAAAATAGTCTTGATATGCAAACACACTTGAGTGTATTCGTGTGATCTGTACACTAGAGTATATTCTAGCCTGACTCTCTCTCTCTCTCTCTATATATATATATATATATATATATATATATATATATATATAGAGAGAGAGAGAGAGAGAGAGAGAGAGAGAGTTAGGCTAGAATACACTCGAGTATACGGATCACATGAATACACTCAAGTGTGTTTGCATATCAAGACTATTTTTTGCAAAATGTAAACCATTGATCTTCACTGTCATACTATAACTAGGCTACATACAAATTTTGAGCCCATTTGGATGATTGTAAGTCACTCATCTAAGGGCAACAAAATCGACGTGCGAAATTAATTTGAAATGCATAATTTTTGCGCTCTTCATAACATGAGCTATACATATCCAAATGTGCTCAAATTTTGCGTATGAGTTTTTCATGAGATGTTTAAGAAGATCAATAGATTAGATTTAAAAAAAAAATATTGCATCATGAAAAACTACTTGAGTGTATTCCGCTCCGGATACACTCGAGTGTATTCTAGCCTGACTCTATATATATATATATATATATATATATATATATATATATATATATATATATATATATATATATATATATATATATATGTGTGTGTGTGTGTGTGTGTTTGTGTGTGTGTGTGTGTAATAATTAGTTAATATATAGTGAACAATTATAAAACATGTATTTTTTACATATAATGAGGTATCAGACTTACTGTATCCAAAGTTCTAATACTATTGTGTCCAACCATTGATAATGAAATAGCTCAGAAACATCTATCAACACTATACCAATGTCCATGATATGTACCTATGACCTCCCCCTGAAGGTCGATCACCATGATATCTGATGGATCTATATTATCTAACTATAGTATCAACACCTTACAGCTAGGGCCTAAGGCATCGTACAACTCCTATGGAATAAAATATGGGCGTAGAGGCTTTGGAACTAAATGGGGCTTGTTAGTTTTTGCGGTCTACATGCATGTATTCTCATATTAGCTTTCCATTAATATAAATTCAATAAACATTTTTCATAACCTCAAAATAATACAACGAGCCAGGGGCCACCCAATATAGCCTCCTACATATCCGACTGTGGTGGCATTCAGGTGCTTGTATGGGAGTGGTGTTTCTTTTCATACTAGAATGACACGTATAACAGACACATGAACATGATCAGTGGGAAGGAAAACACCACGAACCATATTAGAGTGTGCAAAGACCTTGCCATCTTCCATGATGTTGTATGCTGGAACATCAATGGAAAGATGACATTTTCTAGTCACCTACAATTTTATGAAACACAAAATTTAAATTGACACACATATATATTGACTTTATGGATTACTTCATCACAAAATATAAACACAACCTATAAATTGACTGAAATTGAATCTTACCCCAACCATGTCATGCAGGTCACAATGAGTACTCACAATACCCTCCTAGGACGTGTGATGATGTACTAGATCTGTGACTATTGGAGGAGCTTGTACCACCTCAGAAGCCTTAAACTACTCTAAGGTTGCAATTATCAATCTATGCACATCCTCCTGACCCATTCCTCCTTTCTTGGTGGAATAGTACTATTTCTAGGATGAGACAAAAAAAGATTTTAGCCCAAACCTAGCTTCAGAATCCCTTACATGTCCAGGATGCTCTTCCATCCCTAGAGAGCCCGTCAATTCATCGTGTGTGCCCTAAGGGGTGAACTTTCCCTCCTTTATTTACTCACCCATCTCCAACTATTTATCATAAAAACTGACTAATATATAAAACTTAACAATCTAGGGAAAAAAGAACATGGACATGCATTGTGAGACCATAAAATTTACCATTTTTGTAGCCACCTCTTTGATTGCTTGGATGGGAATTCATCCAAATTTGTTTTTCTCACATCTATCCACTCCAAGTAGCCAGGCAACCATCTAGAAGCACTAGAAGACTCAAAAATAGAATGAGTAGAAGGAGAAGTCCATTTCTCTTACTCTTGCTCTTTCTCACTCAAGTAGCTACGATTAACATAACCACATGAACCCAAATGGTGGTTGTGTACATTATTGTCACGCCTTTTTTTAGCATCATGAATGGTCTGATTAATTGAATAATAATATTTTTAACTAATCATAAGAAATCTTAAGAATATAATTAATTAAATTGCTTGAACTCATGTGTTTGTCTCTAATCAAGAAACTGATGTCATTCTTTTTATCAAGATAGGGCCATTGCAGAGTGGGGTCATTATCCTTCTTAGATCCAAAGATGTAGTTTATTGTGAGGATTGTCCACCAATGTCTATGTCTTCTCCAATGAGCTGCATAACATTCTTGTGATACAACTTTTCTTCAAGCTCATTTATTCCCTGAAAAGGTTCAACATTCACTACTTTTAGAAATGTGAGAAGAAAGAATAGGAAAAGAGTACAAAATGTAGATGTATATATCTCACCTCTTACTCCCTCCAGATGAGGTCTTTAGTGGCCTTATCCATGTATCTCCAATCCTCAATATGGACAGGCACTTTTCTTTGACTAAGGATCCCACAATAGCTGACAAACTCTTTAGTAGTCAACGTGCCTACTTCATCAAATTCAACGACACCCTTCTTCCCCTTGTCCCTAGTTGTGGATTTTTTAATCAAAGTTATCCCTTTCCTATCTATAGATTTAGCAACACTGTCATCACCATGTTCAGGAGATCGAGTAGGATCATCATGCTTAGGATCCTCATGCTTAGGATCCTCATGCTTAGGATCATTGTGCTCCTGGTCAGATGCCATCTATAAAATCATAAGTAAACATATGCAAAAGTCAGATCACGTATGAAAAAATAAACATCTTATATAATGCAAAATATAACATATGAAGCAGATAATGGACTAGAGTCATCGTATTTAATGCATGTATGTAGTATACCTTAAACTAATATCCCTTTTATGTGATCTTCACGTGTGTAGTCATTAGTGTTAGATTCAACATTTACACTTGGTAAGCCAATGGAGAATGGACTAGAGTAATCCTACTTGTCATAATACTCTTCTTCGTTAATAGGATCTGAAATAAACTATCTTTCCCATGAAGAACAACAAACCAATTTTCTTTTGCAGGATCGTCGATGTCGAATACCTAATTTTCCTATGGTGCCATGATGAATGGTTCATCCTTCTCGCCTGTACAGTCAAAGTTCACTATTGTGAAATCGAGTTCATCAACTACAACTCCTTTGTTGTTATCAACCCATTTACACCTAAATGTTACTCTAAACCATGTGTAGTCAATTTCCCATGTTTCTTCAATGAAACCATAGTAAGGCATCTTTCCTTCACATGGATTCTTATCCTAAGCATAAGAAAAATACAATGAAGATACTTGAATGGTGGCCCCATTATTTTGGATGAAACTCTTATCATCTTGACATTTTGTATAGTATGAAAATTCATTTATGTCAAACCCTTTGTAATATGTAACACGCGTCTTTTTCTTATACGTGAATCATTTTATATTTTTTCTAAAATAATTTGGTGTTTGAGATAGTTGATTGAATACTCTCTCTTCAAAGTGCCTAATAACTATTTTATTATGCTCTCTAGTAAGCCACACTGAATTGGTTTGAGGATATTTTGTCTTTAGTTCATTGGTGTGCTCAACGATACAAATACTCACATCACCAATGTTGTGTAAAACACATAAGTGTTCTTGTTCCCATTGATCCTGGCTGATATCTATCTATCCTTCTCCCAAATTATCTTTTCTTGAAAAAAATTTAGGATTCACAAAATTAGTAGGAGTTTTATAGCAACTCAAAAAGTCATTGTAAAAGTCCATAACCTCCCTAAAACATATCCCTCAATAATACTCCCTTCTGACTAGTTGCGGTTCAAAACATCACCTTTAAAAATACTCATGTGCCTCTCAAAAGGATACATCCAATGTAAGAAAATTAGACCCAACATTTTCACTTCCCTAGTCAAATGGACAGCCAGATGTACCATGATACCAAACAATGAAAGGGGGAAATACTTATCAAGTTGGCATAGGGTAACAACCACTTGTCTTTGCAACTTATATAGATTCTCAAGATCAATGAATTTACTACATAGAGTGTTGAAGAAGAAGCAAAGCCTAGTCATTGAAAACCTTACATGTTTAGGTAGGATAGATCGAATAGCCAAAGGCAATATATGTTGCATTAGAGTGTAAATATCATGATATTTAAGACCTATCAACTTCATGTCCTTCATTGATACCAATCAATGGATATTGGATGAGTATCCATGTGGTACCTTAACATTAAGCAAGCACTCACAAAAAGTGATCTTCTCCTGTCCAGACTAGGTGTAACAAGAAGGAGGTAAATATGTGTGGTGACCTTTGCTAAATTCTATAGTTAATTCTTTCCTTATACCCATTTCAACAAGGTCTATTCTGGATTGATGCCAATTGTAGTCTTTCCTGGTATATTCAACATAGTAACAATGATGATATCACAATTAGTTTTTTCATCATGCATGACATGGGTACAATGTTGAACTATCAAAGAACTCCAATAAGAAATATCCCAGAATATGGACCTCTTTTTAAATAAAGACTTTTCACCTGTAGGAGTAGTACATGGTCTCTTACCAAAATTATTTATAATGGTGTTTACTCTTGCTAAACATCCTCCCCTGACATAGTTTTAGGGGCACTCTATTCCTCGGTTGAGCCATTAAATGCTTAAAAAAATTTCAATAAGGATGCACCTTTGGGAGACATATTTGATGACCAAGATATACAGTCTTACCACCATGTTTTAGCCTGATTATAGGACATGCTTTGGATCCTTTTACTTTGTATCTAGAAAAAATCTTATAAAATGGAAAGCCATTAATAGTATAAAACAATATAGTACGCCCCACATTTTGGACATTCTTTCATATCGATATAGTAATTTTGAAACAACACACAATCATTCGGGAATGCATGTCTCTTCTTAGCCTCCATTACCATTGGGAACAACATATTTTTGTTACATATGTTGGTATTGAAAGATCGTTGCCTTCAAGGAGAATTTTCTTCAACAAAAAGACAACAGAGAAGTGAAGCTTTTGTCTCTCGATCTACTGTTAGCCTTCAGAGTATACAATCTCAACATAGTGCTCAACTTTGTAAACTTATTACAACCTAAGTATAATGGTTTCTCAATATCATGCACAACATTTCTAAATAAGGAAAGTGGATCTGTAACATTTACCCCGCAACTATCTAGCATCACATCAACCATGTCTGTTAGAATAGGTTTGTTCACATCAACATTGTCAGCCATTTCTTCTTCAACACAACTACCACTATCAACATATACTGATCCTAGATTGAGAATCTCTCCAAGCCAGTATCATTCTTTATAGACATGTACAATCCCATGGCACATGACATGATTTTTTTATCATGTAAAATAGTGTCAACTTTCAAGTTATTACTACAATTGCTATAGGGGCAATAGAACCTGTCTCTAGGTTGTTTGCTATGTTCCTCTACATATCTTACAAATTGATCAAGACCATTAATAAACCATGGGGTGTAACTATTTGGATTAGATATCTATGATCTATGATCATATGGGAGATAAGTAGCTCATCAAGTGTTAGATAAAAAGTTAATTTCAAAATAAAATATGTTTGAATTGATCCATATATAATCATCTATTATCATTCACATTGATGAATTGTACCACCTATCCCATTATAGAGCACTTCATCTCGCTAGTAGATTTAAGGAGACTTTGTTGAGATGTCCAGGTTTCTACTACTAGATCATGTAGTTTCCTTTCTAGTTCATGTTTCATGAAATTCATGTAGTAGACTTGGTTCAAAGCTATATAATATCTTAGTCTTTTCTTTCTTCTTCTACTATTGACATTTTGTAACTAGATCATGCTTATTTAAATGGAATTATTATGCATGCATTCTTCATAATCTAAACTTCTCATAAGAGATTGATGTCACTAAATTTTAGTAAGGGCGAGATCTCACCTCTTTACAGCATGGTATCAGACCCTATTAGGTATCTATTAGGGCATAAGTTGAAAACAAGGGTGTCCAAAAAGGATCAGGGTTCAGGGGCTGACAAGATTTTCCTCTGTGCCACTAGTTTGGTTTATGAGGACTCTCAGATCCACATGATACCTTCCTGGTCTGATCTGATATTGACTATCCAAAATATCATACCTATAGGAAATAGTAGCCTTAGACATCTATGTTTGATGCTCCTGAGAACCTAATGTGATGATCATGTGACTTGTTTGAGGATGGATACCTGATATAATTATCTTATGTCCTAGAGACCACATGTTTGGGTAGATTATCCCTAGAACTTAGACTTTGAGGTTTGGTGATATAAATTAGTAAGCAATCAAGTGATAGATCTTATACATGGATTAGTTAGACTCGCCCTTTCACCTTTAGTTTTAGTTTGACTTGGCAGGTCAAACAAGTTAAGGGGTGGAGGGGCAGTAGTAGTACCTTGATAGATCATGGATATGTTGATTTCAAGGGCAAAATCCTTTTTTGGGGATGGATTCTGTAACATACGGAAATCTAGCTACTCTGATTCTATAAATCCTACCTCCATGATTGGGAGGTTACTGTGCTTGGATCCTAAGAATTGCCCAAACAAGGTCATAGTTATACCCTAACATGCTAATGAACATATAATGGTAACTTGATGAATAGTTAACATGTTTGAACCCTAATGAATTTTAATGTACATAATATGAGTAACTCACATACTATTCCTAATTGTGGATACACATGATGTTGACCATGTCATGGAGGATTAAACCCTAATGTTATGATAAGTAAGATAAATGGAACCCAACCCTAGAGTTAATGCATGATAAGAATGTATAGCTGAAGTGTAATGATCATATTAACCTAAATCCTAAATTATAATCATCTAACATTTATATATGAATCCTTAATGATATTCATCATATATTACTGACATCAGTTGTCATAATCAAATAAGATATATTGATACACATATAACCACATAATCCTGAATTATTATATATATCAATTCATTAATATGTAATATGTTTCACCTTGTTTGCTAAAATCCACCTAATGACTCAAATACGGTTAATGAGTAATTTTATTCACATAAACATACATGAATGCCTAATGCAGTGTTAGATGTACATAATCAATAACATGAAGTGAATAAACATGAGTAGATGATTTATGAGGACACTAATGTGAGTAAGAATGGCAATCTGACAATGTATAGATGTTTAATGTAGGTGGAAGTAATTAATGTGACAGTAATTAGGTTAATTGTAGACTTAATAACAAATTGGATAAAATTGCCTATTTTGTGCAAATAATATGATATAATTCAATATGGTGATAATATGAGGATAATGAAGTCTAAATCCAAATTATTAATTATAATGGTCAAATATATTATTTGACATTGAAATAATTGAGTATAACTCTAATCGTGTTGAAACTCTTAAGCAGATAAATTAGATATATATATATATATAGGATTTTGTGCATAATAATGAAATGCAACTCTTTTGGCAACAAAGTGAATATAATAGGACATAATTAAAAAGAATAATGAGGGTGATGTAATATCATAATAAATATAATGCTAATAAGCCTAAATTATTAATTGTGTTATATCTAATAAAAGGAAATCTCAAAAATGGAACCCTAGGTGATCCATGAGAACCTAACCCATGAGGAGTTACTAGTGAAAGTCTTGTGGAAGTACCTTGGTTTGGAAGAAACAACTTGGGAGCTTAGAGATGAGATGTTATGTACTCACCCTTCCCTCTTTGATTAAGATTCTGGGGACAAAATCCTTTTAAGGGGTGGAGTGAAATCTAGGTACATTCTTACTCTAGACTTTTTTCTAAGTTTTTCTTATCCTTTCTATCCTTTTTGTCCTTTGTTGAATTTTTGGATTTATTAGTGGTTTGGAGTATATTTTATCTCTATTCATGCCAATGAATGGGTTTCAACACAAAGACCTCAGTTTTTTTAGGGTAATGCCTTCTATTCTCATTAAGCAATCAGATCTACCTCCGGCAGTTCATTACAAATGAAGGGAAAGAAGAGATACTACTAAACAGTTCACTACTTGAGGCTGCCCTTCGGGCTAGCTGATGTGCTAGTCCATTGGCTTGTCTCCTACAAAATGAAAAGGTAATGCTAGGGAAAAACTTAATTGATTGTGCATTGTCGTTAAGAAAAGTGCCCAAAAGATCCCTTCGCTTGGCTGCCCCAGTGATGAGGTTTATGACTGACGCCACTATCTGGTTGTTGACGTTCATCTCTATTGACTATTTGATGGCCTCCCTAATTGCCCAAGCTTCAATGCATTTGGCCTCCATGAGAGTCGGCCTTCTCTAACCTACAATCTTCATCACCTTGCCATTGCTATCTCTCCAAACCAAGCTCACTCCATCATACCCTTAGATGTTCACAGCTGCATCACAATTCATCTTGACGGTGCCCAGCAACAGAGGCAACCATCTCATTGTAGTCAACATCCTCGCCGGTGTGACGCCTATGTCTCTAGCCTTGTGTTGTCCCCGGATCATCTCCAGCAGCGATCGTTGGGTGACTGTGTGAGGTCGCACCTTGTTGCCGAAGACCATATCATTCCTCCTTGTCCAGATTTCCCACAGGGAAGCAATCACTCCTTCAACTTCCTCTTCCCCACCTCTCCTCACCAGCTCCACTATGGCTTCGTCGGCTCGGATGTGTTCCACCTGTCGGATACGGCTTTGCAGGTCCGTTGGCCCCTCCCTTCATAGCTCCCATGCTTGTGGACACCTAAATAGCATGTGGTTCACGTCTTCCTTCTCCGTATAGTAGATGCTGCAAATTCTTGTGGCATGACAGTGTCGATCGTAGAGCCTACCGAGTGTCGCCATTGCACCTGACGCGTAGCACCATAGAAAGTGTGTGGCCTTTGGGAGCAGCCCCCTCTTCCATATTGTCCTCCACACATTGTTCCCTTGGTTAATTATGCGGTCATCGACGGTGCACGCTGGCTGGGAAGCCATCCAATATGCAGACTACACCGTGTGGTCTCCACTCGGGCTTGCCATCTAGTATATATCATCGTCTTGGTACTCCTCTCCCAACAGGATCGCAATGATCCTATGTGCCACCTCTGAAATAAAGAGGTTGGTGACACTCTCTTCATCCCACTTGCGAGTCACTAGGTCGATTAGCTGTTGGGCTTGTTGGACAGTCGGGCTTGAGATCCCAAGTGTGGACTCCAGGCTACCCTTCATATTTGGTATCCAGTGGTCAGACCATATGTTTATATTTGCCCCGTCCCCCACTCTCCAACGCATTCCTTCAAGGACCAGACTTTTTGAATTCCATATGCTGCACCATGTGAAGCTCAGATTGTGCCCTTGTCTAGCATCTAGGATCAAATTAGAGGGAAAATATCTGGCTTTTAGAACTTTATATACCAGTGTGTCACGTCTATGGAAAAGGTGTCATACTTTCTTTGCTAATAAGGCTTGATTGAAAATGTGAATGTAACGGAATCCCATGCCTCCTTGGTTTTTTGGTTTGCATAGACTCTCCCAACTGATCCATGCAATCTTACGCTCTGTCCCTTTTGCTCCCCACCAAAACCTTGAGATTGTGCTATTAATAGAATAGAGTAGGTATGATGGTAGTTGGAAGATGCTCATAATATATGAAGGAATAGCTTGTGTAACTGCCTTTATAAGAACTTCCTTCCCCGCCTTGGATAGGAGCTTTTCTTTCCACCCTTGAAGTTTCCTCCATATTCATTCTTGGACATATGCAAAGACCTATTTTTTTATCTTCCCATCATCGTAGGAAGCCCCAGATATTTCCCGTGTCTGTCAACCTCCTTGATCTGTAGCAGCCTAACTAGCTCCTCCTTCCTCTCCCTGCTGACCCCTTTGCTAAAAGCAACCTAAGTCTTTGATAGGTTAATTTTATGTCTGGATGCATGTTCATATTGGTTGATGATGTTAGCTACCTTCAGGCATTCTTCTTTGGTTGCTCTTCCAAAAAGGATGGAGTCATCTGCAAAGAAAATGTGAGAAATGTGTGGGCCTTGCCTACTCACCCGTGCTCCATGGATATAGTTATGTTGTGATGCAAAAATAAGGGAAGTAGAAAAGGCTTCAACACAAAGGATAAAAATTACCACTTAAGTGATGTATTAATAAATAAATTCATTCTAGAATTTTCTATGGCCTTTTTCAAACAAGGAAAAGATAAAGAGAATAATAATAACTCTTTGAACAAGATAATGTAATATTGACTTGTTTAATATGAGGAAATAGTGGAAATATTAGATAATGGGCCAAAATTCATAAAATGAATATTAATTGGATGAGGATTACTTTAGACTCATTTTCTTTGGGTTTGGTTTGGCTTGGAGGCCAAGTTTCACAATTATGGGATAATAATAACTATATCTATTTTTTTAGAAAAGAAAAGGTGTTTTTTTCCTTAAAATATGAAATAAGTCAATAAATAACTCCAAAAGTGGCAACTAATCTTAGATTCGTAATCTACACATTAAAATTAGCCTTTAGGAAAATTTACATGCAATTTGGATAATCTTTAATGTTCATGTGTAGATTAGGAGAGAGAAAGTAAGTAAAAGTACAAAATGTTAAATAATGTGATAAATAACTTTAATGGATAAAAGTAATGGAAAATTCGTGTACCATATGTTTTAGTTTGCTTGAGGGTGAAGTTTCACATTATTTGCATAATAACAACTATTTTTATTTTAAATGGTAAAGAAAATATGAAAAAATTTAAATATATTAAATAAATAATTAAATGACTCTAAAAGAGAAAATAAATCTCAGATTTGAAATCTACATACCAAAATTAGCCTACGGGTGAATTTTCACCTAATTTGGACATTATTATATATTTTAGTTAATATCGAGAGAGAATATAACCTAAAGAACAAAATCATTAAATAATATGGTGAAAATAAATAATTAATTGAAAAATCACCTTCCTCACATTTAGTATTACTTATAGGCCAAGTTTCATAAATTTAGAGAGTTTTAAGATGCCTCTAATTCATTATAGGAATAAAATAAGTGATAAGAATGAAAAATATTTAAGAAAATACTAATCAAAAGTAAAAACCAATGCTAAAATTCGATTCCTCACCAAAAAATTATCTAACTTACCAGATTTGTATTTATTTGGACTGTATTTGCACCTTCAAATAATTATAGAATAATTTGTACATTTAATGAATCAAAAGACCAAAGTTGGAAGGTTGTATTAGATGACTTTCATTGCAGATCCTCCGTAGAACAGTAACTGTGGACCAAAAGAGTCTAACATTTTACAAAACAAGTTGCATTAGATTGCAAATTGAATTTTGCATCCATCCATACCATATTCAAAGACTAAAATCACATATTCAAGAAACACCCAAACTTGTTCTTCAAGGCTCTAGAAGTTTCTACCTCCCAAAGAACTAAAACCAAACCCCGTCTATATATATACCCATACCCAGACCTCTGCTAGCCCTTGTGCACTATTTCCCTTGATTCAATTGAACCAATTCATCGTCCTATGGAACCGCCAAGTTGATTTTCTCTCTATCATAAACTCTCACACTGAGGGAAGTTCTCTCCACAATTGTTCAATAGATCTTAGGCTAAGATCCTTTATACCCTCTTCTTCATTTCTAAGTTGTTGATGTTGCTTTATTTTACCCAAATGGTTTTTCTCCAATTTTTCATCCGCCTAGACCTACTCTACGTCATCTGTCATGATGTGAACAGAGGTGGAAGAAGGCTCCTACACATGTTCTCTTATTTTCCCCTCATGACCTTATTTATGGTTTTTTTCCCATGAATATTTCTATCTTATTACATTCTCCATCTTTTATATTGCTGCTTGAATGATGATATGGAATATCATGAAATATCTATCATGATATATAGTTTAGAATGATAATATGGGACCAGTATGTTCTTTAGAACATCATTTACATACTAAAATCGGTAAAAGAATGTAGAACTATAGAATCCAAAAAAATTTAATGGAATCTCCAAAAATTACACAAAAATATGTTTTGGATTGTTAGAACGTTCTTGTTTTTTGGTATTAGTTTTTTCTCCTAATTTCCAAGCCTAGATTTTTAGTGTTTGGATTTTACTTATGATCTTAATAATAATTATTAGAAACATAATAATTTATAAAGTTGGGATTTTGAGTCAAGATATTAGAAATAAACTCTAAATCCAAGATCATGTCAAGATCAAGAGTCAGCTTATGGCTTTTCTGAAGGTTTGAATTTTTAGGATTTTCCACCTACATAACATACATTGAACCTTAATAAATGAACAAAACATTATATGTAGGTTTGAGTGACTTTAGACTTGGAAGGATAGAACTTGATCTATGATTTGAATACTGAAGTCAAGGTATGTGCATCTTACCCTTTAAGTTGGGCATATTTGTTATCCAAACCCTAATTTCCCAATGAGCAATGGACTAAAACCTTGATTCCTATTATTTATCTTTTTGGTGCAATTATTTCATTATTTGCTTGGGTTTTGACCCACAGGCCATATCCCTATTATTTCATTTAGCATGTGATTTGGTTGACTTGTTAGCTAATGTAGTGTGCCTCAATCAACCATCCATAGTTTGGGCATGAGTTATTTCGTGTATGGAAATTTGTATATTCTCCCCATATATATATATATATATATATATATATATATATAGTGTGTGTGTGTGTGTGTGACTGGGCATATGTTTATTCTCCCCTCACCTACTAGTTGAGGTTTGTTAGGTGCCTCAACCCTACTTAGTTGATGTAATCATACTATTAATCATGAATACCGCTTTATTATTGTATTTTATATCAAAATTCTTGTTTGACATGTGCCTCATGCTTTTGACTCTACTTATTCTTGGTCAATCTATACCCTTTATTTTCCTTGTTATACTTTTCTTTGTTCTTGTTCCTTAATTTGACACATACCTTATTTTCTCCTCTTACTGGGTGTCCTAGCCACCCTGGCCTAGGACAAGGAGTGGAACAAGATCATGGAGTACCTTCCTAGGAGTAGATTCAAGAAGACTTTACTAAAATTCCTAGGTTGCTACTGCTAGATAATGTAGTTTCCTTTCTATTTTATGTTTCACGAAACTCATGTAGTAGACTTGGTTCAAAGCCTTGTAATATCTTAGTCTTTTTTTTCTGTTGCTACTATTGACATTTTTTGTATTTGGATCATGCTTATTTAAATGGAATTATTATGCATGTATCCTTCACAATCTGAAATTCTCACAAGAGATGGATGTTGTTTATTTTCGTTTAAATTTTAATAAGGGGGTGATCTTGCCTCTTTACACATCCTAGGTGAGATGAAGTGCTCAAGAACAGTCCCAAATCGGGGACTATCCAAGGTTTACTCCTAATGAGTAAATCTTTGATGAGTTTCTAGGCCAACAATGTGGTTTAGAAATTAGGATTTAGAATCCAGGGTTTATATATTAGAGTTTATAGATTAGCATTTACATATTAGAGTTTAGAAAGTATGGTTTATATATTAGGGTTTAAATTGTCTAGTACATAACCGGCCTTTCGTGTCGGTTATTTAAGGCATTTAGTGTCGGTTTTAATGCGACGCCTATGTGGGCGCCGCTAAAAGGCCAACTGTTAGGCCTCAGTTCTCAAACAGACGCCACAACCCTTCGTGCGCCACCGAAAACGCGCCAATAGGGGGGTATAGGTGTCGGTTATTAGCTTTGAAACTGATGTCATAAACCTTCGCACCACAGAAAGGGTGCCATCTGGGGCATTATCAACGTTGGTTTATTAGTGAACACCGACGCCATATCACATGTTGCCACGGTCATGCTGGCCAGCACAACCATGTTGTCTGGCCAGCTGCCACGGCCGTGCTGGCCAGCACGGCCATGGTGTCTGGCCCGCTGCCACGACCGTGCTGGCCAGCACGGCCGTGGTGTCTGGCCTCATTAGGGAAATTGACGTCGGTTACTAGTAGGGAAACCGATGCCAGAACCATCAGTGTCAGTTTATTAGTGATAACCGAGGCAACATCACATGCATTAGGCGTCGGTATAATTATTTATCTGACGTTGTAATCATTTTTCATCGGTTTTAAACAAATAACTGACACCTATTTCATGTTTTTTTTCTTTTCAGTCTGTAAACCTACTGTGGCTGGTCGCAGGATGAGAAACCTGCAGTTCAGTTATGAACTGCAGGTTTTACGACATCCATTGAAAGCAGCCAACAACAGGCCACAAACCTACAAAATTAACAACATTAATTTTCACACATTTAGCAACCTGCAGTTCCATTCAATTTTCACACATGTAGAAACATTCATGTAGCAATTTGCAGTTCCATTCATTTTCATATTCACACTTGTAGAAACATTCATATAGCAGCCAATAGTTTCATTCACACATGTAGAAACATTCACACATGTATAAACATTCAGACACATGAAGAAACATTCAGACATGTAGAAACATTCACACATATTATAATTCATAAATTCATTTATAAAATATCATTCTTTAGTCATTATTCACTATTAACATCTCAATTATATGTTAAAAACCCCACTACTTGTATGGATGTTGCCCATTCTTCTCTTACATCATTTAATTCTTCCATCGTATAGGGAGCATGTACATCTGGTAAAGCCTTTCCTGTAGTGTGTTCAGTTTTAAACACCTGCAAAGAGAATGATGTATATATATAATTAATAATATATAAATAAGATTGATATATTTTATATTATCTAATGAGACTATATATAATACCTCAGGAATAGTATCGATGTCCACTGCGGCATATTTGATAATCATGTGCATAAATCGCATCACATAGTATGCACATACCCATCAGTTGTCTTGTGTAGCACACTATAAATTGAAACATACAAAATATTAAAAAATACAACTAATTAAGCATTGTTCACATAAATAATATATACATTGCAGTCTACAACTTACTTCCATATTTTTCCAAATTATTTGCTGGTTCTTTTTCCTAGGGACCTTTCCTCCAGCCTTTTTGAACTCATCTAAACCCCTACATGTTAATGTAACACAGTACATTGCATAATTAAATAGTAATGTAATAACATATATTAACGGATATGAAAATGAAATATTTCTCACTGGAATAATGCCATTTTCATTTTGTGTCCATATTTTGAATTCAATTTAATCCCCTTAGGATCTAGATAATAGACATTGAATGTCTCAGGGACAATAACTAGTAACTCCCAATGCATACCACTAGAGGTAAAAAAGTTAAAAATTAATAACTCAAAATCCACAATAAAAATGATTTTTTTAAGTCCAAATTATAAGCAAACTTACTCCACATTGAATGGAGCTATTATCACCGTCTTCTTATTTTGACCAAAATTTGTAAAAGCATCACAACAGTAGTGTTGAACTGAAGGAGGGTCTTTAGCTACTAGACTAATCAAAGATGGAATCAAAAATCCTACATGTTCGAATGAAAAATATGCACATATCTTGTCTAAGTAATTGCAAAACATGTATTGCGTATGCATTAATAAACAAGAAACCAGATTACCAGATCCTACACAAGGTATATGGACATATAAAGAAGATCTCACCTTATCCATAGCTCTATCACAGATGTATTCAACCAATCATATCGAAACAACTCCAAAATATCTTATATAAATAGGTTGCTTTCGTATGATTGACCTGCAGCATCTGCATCTATAGAAACAGTTATAGGGCAATTTATATCATGTTCACCTAACCATATTGCCATAACCCTACAATTAGGACCTAACAGGACAGGTAGGTCATGTGGAACCCAACTTGGTAATGTAGGAGGTGGAGGTGGAGGCCTAGATGCTCTGGGTGTCTTCTTTTTAACATGTATATATATATAATTTCAGATCAATTGACATCATATACACACGCTAACAATTTAACGTAATGTAAATTTACCATACAGTTTCAGTATAGAGGACATCCTCTTTTAGCCACAATATCACTTCACCTTCTGCCTCACCAAGCGTTTCACAATCTAGGTGGGCATATGGCAATGGAAGATCCATCCAATTGGGGAATATATGTACCGGGCTCACACGAACCCAACCAGCTGGTAATGGAGACCCATGAAACATTTCCCCTAGTAGGGATGGGTAAGTCGACGCCTCTACAACGACAAATTCTTTACTTTTTAAATGGCATGGCTTCAACCCCTACAATTGTTTTTGTAAAGAATGTTATATACATATATACATATCATCTTGAAAACATATCATCTTGAAAAGACTAGTTACTATGTCATAAAAATACTTACAGTGGATGTGCTAGGTGGTGGGTCTACATGATTACTCCCAATCTCTGCAGTAGGAGTAGAGTGGGATGCCATAGGTACTGTCTGCTGAGTGGCAGTCTGAGATGCCTGCCACTTTCTCATTGTTTCTTCGAGTTTCCTATCAACTAACTTATCTACCTATACATGGATAAAAGAAATGTTAGCTTTTGATTATTGAATTCTCTTTTACAGTAACATTATAAAGAAAGAATAGGTTACCTCTTCTTGTGAAAGTCCCACTTTTGGGACATGTTTGCGTTGGGATGGCGCAAAGAACGCTTTGATGCCCACACCAGCACCTGCATCCCTAACACGTCCAGGATGCTCTGGATTACCCAGAGCAACTGTCAATTCAGCTCTTGTTCCCTCAGGGATGAACTTGCCTTGTTTCCTCAGCTCGTGCAGCTCCCACTAATCGCCAAAACAAAAATTTGTAATTAAGTAAATACCACAAATAATCAATATTCGAACAATTGCTCTAAGAGATGTATTTTACCATTTTTGTAGTCGCCTGAGTAGTTGCGGGCTTCCTTATTTCTCCCTTCTTATTTTGCCTCCCAGATATCTAGACATCATGGCGAGGCAGAGGTATGGTACCTATAGTAGAGGACTCCTGAGTAGCAGCAGACTGAGCAGTAGACTCAACCTGTAGTCTTTGGCGAATGCCTGCATACCCCTTTGGACCCATTGTGTGGTCATGCACATTCAGTGCATGCCTTGCTTTTTGTGCCTCACTGAGGGCCTAGTTAGTATGCACATTAATGATTTGGTTAGTAACACTAAATGTTAATCTTGAATAGGTTAATACAACGTATATTAATTAAATTGGAAGTGACGCATAATACCTTGAATTCATCAGTTTGTCTTGAAGCAAAAAACGCGTCCCATTCTTCTTGGTCCAGGAAGTTCCACTGTTCAATGGTTGTCTTCTTCCTCTTGTCACCTTCTTTTATGTATTCTCAGGTGAGATTTTTCCTATAGTTCCTTGAAACTCTCCCACAGTGTTACATCATGCATTTACGATGCAACTTTTCATCCAATTCAAATATACTCTGCAAAATAGAATTGTTATTAACTAGTATCCAAAAAATTAGTAATCTACAAAATAGAATTGCAAATTAATAATAACTCACGCATAAATCCTTCCATATTACGTCTTTCTTCCCCTTAGGAACTTTATGCCAAGAATCTATCTTACAACCACAATGGCTACGAGTAACATACCCAAGATATGAAACAAATGAATTGTGATTCACTCCAATTGTATTTCCTGCATTATCAAAATCCATAACAAGTTTGGGTCCATTGCCCCTTTGCACTATTAACTTCTTCATAGTAGTGATGCCCCTTCTCTTGTCAACTTTTTGGTGCTGCTCATCGAGTGCCTCAAGTGCTTCAGAGGGTACATGTGCATCATCAACCTAAATTTGAAAAAATAAACACACTTACAGGATATAACTATAAATGGACATGTAGATATAAATATACGATATATTGTTAAAACTTACATTGTGAGGCAGTGCATTGATGTCCTCACCCTCATGGTAATCATCAGCACGGTCATTAGGAGAATACTCAGCCATCTAAAAGTTCACATTCACATTGTAAAGTTCACATTGTAAAGTAATTCACATTGTAAAGCTCACATTGTAAAGTTCACATTCACATTGTAAAGTAATTCACATTGTAAAGTTCACATTGTAAAGTAATTCACATTGTAAAGTTCACATTTACATTGTAAAGTAATTCACATTGTAAAGTTCACATTTAGAAAAATAAAACATATAAAAAAAATATAAACATGCCTCTAATATTGCGAATTTTTATCAATTAACAATCCTTCATTGTGATCTCCGCGTACATACAAGTCATCATTAGCTTCAATATTTGTTGGTGTTGGCAACCCAACTGAGAATGGACTGGAGTCATCATACTTATCATAGTACTCTTCTTCATCTATAGGATCTTCAATGAACTGTCTTTTACCATGAAGAACAACCACCCATTTATCATTTGTAGGATCATCCATATAAACTACTTGTTTCTCATGTGATGCCAATATGAATGGTTCACCCTTCTCGCCAATCTTTTCAAAGTTCACCAAAGTGAAAACCAATTCATCCACTATAACTCCTTTGGTGTTATCAACCCAATTACATTTGAAGAGTGGAATTCTGAAATCTATGTAGTCAAACTCCCATATGTCTTCAATGACACCATAATATGACATTTTAGCTTCATGATGACTCTTATCCTTTGCACTTGCAAAAAACATAGTCGACACTTGAAGGGTGACCCCACTATTTTGGATGACATTCTTATCATCTTGGCACTTTGTGTAATATGTGAATCCATTAATGTCATACCCTTCATAAGACATAACATTCAATTTTGGTTTAAAGGTGAGGCATTTGATAGTTTCAGTAATATCATCTGGTGTTTGAGATAGTTGATGTAAGACTTTATCTTCAAACCACTTACATGGAGGAAAATACATCTCAAGCTGACATAGGGTAACAACCACTTCTCTTTGCAAATTATCGAGAGTATCAGGGTCAATAACTTTGTTGCACAGACTGTTGAAAAAGAAACAAAGTCTGGTGATTGCAAACCTTACATGCTTCGGCAATATAGATTGAATTGCCACAGGCAATATTTGTTGCATTAGAGTGTGACAATCATGAGATTTAAGACCTATCAACTTCAGATCTTTCATTGATACCAATCTACGGATGTTGGATGAGTAACCCTGTGACACCTTAACATTTACCAAACATTCACAAAAATCTTTCTTCTCCTTTCTAGACAATGTGTAACAAGCGGGAGGTAAGTATGTTATCCGATTTCCCATTTTACGTAATTCTGTTAATTCTGACCTTATTCCCATTTCACTTAGGTCCAGTCTGGATTTTAGCCCATCTTTAGTCTTACCTGGTATATTCAACAAAGTACCAATGACACTATCACAGACATTTTTCTCAATGTGCATGACACTGATACAATGCCTGACTGTCAAAGAACTCCAGTAAGGAAGATACCAAAATATTGACTTCTTCTTGAATAAAGATTTGTCACTCTGTGTGGCCATAGTACATTGTGATCTCTTACCAAATTCATTGAAAAAGTCTTTTACTCTTTCATAAACAACCTCCCCTGGTATAGGTTTAGGTGCACTTCGTTCCTCATTCAATCCATTGAATGTTTTGCACTTCCTACGATACAGATGGAATTTTGTTAGAAACCTTCGATGACCAAGATATACAGTCTTACTGCCATGTTTTAGTCTTGTTGAATCAGTGTTCTCTTCACATATAGGACACGCTTTAGCTCCTTTGACACTATATCCAGACAAATTCCCATATGTTGGAATGTCATTAATAGTGCAAAACAACATAGCATGCAAACGAAATGTCTCTCTTCGTGAAGCATCATAGGTCATCACACCTTCACCCCAGAGTTTCTTTAAGTCATCAATCAGAGGTTCAAGATAAACATCGATATCATTTCCAGGTTTTTTAGGGCTCGATATCAACAACGATAGCATTACGTACTTATTTTTCATACACAGCCAGGGAGGAAGATTGTATATAACAAGTATGACTGGCCAAGTGATATGTTGACTTCTCAATGTCCCGTATAGATTCATCCCATCTGTACAAAGCCCAAGTCTTAGATTCCTGACTTCTTCACCAAATTCAGGGTACAATAGATCAATCTTTTTCCAATGTGGGGAATCAGACGCATGTCATAGGATCCCATCATTATTTTTCTTAACATCAGCATTCCACCTCAAATTCTTCACATCTATCGGATTGGCAAACAAGCGTTGAAACCATGATATTATACGTAGATACCACATCACCTTGGCAGGAGAACCAGTTTTGGACTCCCCCGAAGTCGTCAATTTATACCATGACACACCACATTTTGGACAATCTTTCAAATCCACATAGTCCTTTTGAAATAATACACAATCATTCGGGCATGCGTGTATCTTCTTGGCATGCATTCCCATTGGGCACAACAATTTCTTTACCTGGTATGTTGAGATTGGCTACTTGTTTCCTTCAGGAAGCATTTCTTTCAATAAAGACAACAATGACGTGAAGTTTTTGTCGCTCCATCTATTGTTAGCTTTCAGCTTATACAATCTCAACACAGCACTAAGCTTCGTAAACTTAGTACAACCTGTGTATAATGATATCTCAGCATCATGCACAGTGTTTCTAAAAATGGGAGGTGGATCGGTGTGCTCTACCCCACAACTATTCAGCATCACATCAACGATGTCTACTGGAACTGGTTCATTCACATCTACGTCATCAGAGGCAATTTCTTCTTCCACACAATTATTGTTATCGACATCCACTGGTTTCGGGTTTGAAATCTCTCCATGGTAGTGCCATTCTGTATAGCCTTATATAATCCCGTTGCACATGACTTTTGATTTCGTCACCAGTGCTGACTTTCAAGTTGTTAACGCAATGCCTACATGGACAGTAGAACCTATCTCCAGGTTGTTTCCTATGTTCCTCAGCAAATCTAATAAACTAGTCAAGACCAGATATAAACTCTGGGGTGCAGTGATTGCGAATGGACATCCATGATCTATCCATTCTATGATCAAAGAGAAAACAAGTATATATTACAACAAGATTAGGGTATAGGGTTAACATATTAGAATTTTTGCATGGTTAAAACTTTAGGCCAACAAATACATGTGATGTCATTCTTATATATAATAAATGTGTACCACCTATCCCATCCTTGAACACCTAATCTCACTAGTAAGTGTATCATGTGTATTGGGTTTTCAAGAAAATTTCGACAGCATTTCCCCACTGTTCTCTAAGTACATATGTACTTAGAGAACAAACGGGGAAATGCTACCGAAATTTTCTCGAAAATCCAATACACATTATACACTTACATCCTAAGTGAGATTAGGTGTTCAAGAATAGTCCCACACTGGGGACTATCTAAGATTTACTCCTAATTAGTAAATCTTAGACGGGTTTCTAGGCCAACAAATACATGTGATGTCATTCTTATATATAATAAATGTGTACCACTTATCCCATCCTTGAACACCTAATCTCACTAGTAAGTATATAATGTGTATTGGGTTTTTAAGAAAATTTCGGCAGTATTTCCCCGATGTTCTCTAAGTACATATGTACTTAGAGAACAAATGGGGAAATGCTACTGCAATTTTCTCGAAAACCCAATACACATTATACACTTACATTCTAAGTGAGATTAGGTATTCAAGAACAGTTCCAAACCGGGGACTATCTAAGATTTACTCCTAATGAGTAAATCTTGGACCGGTTTCTAGGCCAACAAATACATGTGTTGTCATTCTTATACCTACAATCCTAGTTTCATCATTCATATCCTAATTTTACATCATTTAATCATGTTTGTCAGTAAATAATAAATAATAAATATCCTAAGTTTACATCATTAAGATAATCATTACACACAAATTTATATATCCAATTGAGTAATATAGCATAAAATTATCAAGATAATCATTACACATATTGAGCAATATAGCACAAAATCAGCCACCACGGCCGTGCTACCAACACAGTCGTGCTACCTAGCACGGCCGTGCCAACCTGTGATTTCACAAGAAGATGTACCATGCATGGTGGAGAAGAGGAAGAATAAGGTACCAGGAGCAGAGAGCGGGTCAGAGGGTGGCGGCGGCGATGAGCGGGCGGGTGGGTGGCCAGAGCAAGAAAGCAAGAGAGGGCAGCGGCGGTGAACGGCGCTAGAGGTTGACTGCAGCGAGCAGTGCAGGCGGCGGCAGTGGAGGTTGATTGCGAGCAGAGCAGAGCGGCGGCAGCGGCGGCGGCGGTGAGTAGAGATGCACCAACAGTAGCGGTGGCGAGCAGCAGGTTGAATGCGGGTGGGTGGGGCGTCGTCGGGCGATTTTAGGTGAGCAGCAGGAGAGGAGAATCCTCACGATGAAACAAAAGAAAGGGGAAGACTCGGGTGATCGCGGGTCTATTAAGTTTGTAAAAGGTGTTGGTTATCTATAAAACCGACACCTAAAATCTTAAGCGTCGGTTGATAATAACAAACCGACGTCCAATTAGACATTCCTTTACCCTAATTTTTTTGGTGGGGACGGCGTGCACACCCTTATCACATCGGTTATGCTAAGACAACCAATGCCCATATTGGAACTTTTGGCACAAATTTTATCTTCATTCAGCGTCGGTTATTAGGTAAAACACCGACGTTGTATCTGATATTTTGGCGCAATTTTTTTTTGCTCAAAATTTTTGAATTTCACGGGCTACTTTAGGCGTCGGTTTCTTTTCTTCAACCGACACTGAATGAAAAGTGATACTCATGTCTGGCTGGTCTTCAAATATAGATGTCGGATGTCCTTATTAACTGACATTTAATGTTAACAGCGTCGGTTTTACTAAAAAACCGACGCCTCTAAAAGCGACATTGAACGTTGTTTCTGTAGTAGTGTGTTCTCTGCAACTCGGGAACATGTAGTTGGAATCACACATATTATTCAAACAAATCAAACATAATATTCAAGAAAACGAAATAAACAATTGTAAACAAAATAATATTCATAGTTAGAAAATTAAACAAAATAATATCCATTATAAATGCATATTCATCACAATTTGTAAGAAATATTCATTTTTTATTTTGTATATGTGTTGAAACTTGGAATTTAAAGGGGGAAGGTGGAGGAGATACATCTAGCGGAGCTAGTGCCAGCACTGGCATCACAAGGAATAGGAGGAGGAGCAGGAACAAGAGTAGCACCACACCAAGAAGGAGGAGGAGGAGCTGCAATAGAGGTTGCTGGAGGAGGCAGTGTCAACATCGGTGAAGGAAGTAGCAGTAGCACCACGCTGAGTAGGTAAGTAGTGGCTAGAGGAGGACCAACAATGGTTGTAGGAGGAGAAGTGGCGGCGGTCTGGAGGAGGAATAGAGGTGGTGGACTAGAGGAGGAGGACTAGCGGTGGCTGGAGGAGGAGGAGTTGTAGATAGAGGAGGAGCGGTGAATGCACTGAGGAGCAGTAGTGGTGGCTAACTACAGGGGCAACAGCAATGGGTATCACAAGCAGAGAGGGGAATAGAGAGTAGGCTCGTGAGGAGGGAAAGAGGAAAAGGGATTTTTGTGGGGTTATTAGTAAGAACCTATATTGTCGATAATTGTAAAAAGAAAATGAGGACGAGTCCAATTTGGAAGGGGGATTTTCCCAAGATATTTAGCGTGAACCCTATCTTTTCAGTCCCTAACTGAGACACTGACAAGAAACATTGTCTTTGTGCAGTGACTATTTCATCAATTATGTGCTCAACAATTGATGATGTAATCCAATTTAGGGGTACAAAATTTTACCGGGAGATTTGGCATGAACCATGTCTCATCATTTTCCCTAGGAATAACAAACATAATAGATGTTGAGGGTTATGCACCTTGCTCGTCGGTTACTCCTATAGAAATGACGATATAGATTTTTTGGAGGTAAATAAAATCTCTCCCAAAATTTGCATGAAATTGATTTCTCAGGAAATCTATATTGTAAATTTTCTGTATATATAATCGACGAGATAAATTGAGCGCCTCCTGTGTTTTTTGAGTTGGCCAACAGTGGTAATTTTATTGTGGCAGACGACGAGATACCCTACCTCATTGATTTCTCTAGGAAATGTAACTGGTGATATAAAACATTTTTGTACTAGCGTGCATACATGCATACATACATACTTCGGCAAGGGATATTGTAGTTGTGAATTCATGTGTTCCCCAATGGAAGGGACCTTGGTTTGAACCACGAGACAAAGATTTCTTAATTTAACGCCCCTTTAAGTGTCTGATCTCTACTACATGTTGTAGGAGAGGGGGAGAAATTGTTCTATCTTAATCCTATCACTACTACAGAAAATTCCTTTTACAACGGGAGATAGACAACAGTTCTGATGATTGTGTTCTAATTAGCATACTTATCATGACAAGCCCATTTTTGTGTTGTATATTGTATATTTTATACAACAAAAGTCATTTACAACATGCCAAACATGTTGTAGTATAGGGGGATATTACAACAACTGCTAAAGTATTGTAATAGGTTGTAGTATCACAACATATTCAAAACCGTTGTAAAAGATGTTATTTACACAACATATTTTGACCTGTTGTAATAGTCACATGTTGTAATAGACCATCATTACACAACGCAGACTCACCCATTGTAGTATGTATTAATTATACAACCGGCCTTTACATGTTATATTTGGTACATGTTGTAATAGACCACCATAATACAACATATTAAAACTCGTTGTTATATCCCAACATGAGACAACAGACTCCAACCTGTTGTTATATATTATAATTACACAACATATTGTAACATGTTGTAATATTCACACATAAAACATCATTGTAATAGACCTCCATTACACAACGTAAACTAAACCATTGTAATATACTATTATTACACAACATGATATCACCTGTTGTACTAGCTACATATTGTAAAAGACCATAGTTAAACAACATTATTCGTGTTTTATTCGTCGTTTACGCATTTTCATGTATTATCCCGAACAAAACAATTTATTTCCGAATTGTTTAAAAAAAATACTCACTTAGCATTATTTCATGTTTTAATATTTTCTAAAGACTATTTCCCCTCAATCACTACTACAAAACTCAACAAGGATGAAGGATTTTTCCTCAAGGACATAATCCCTGACAAGTGTATTAATTTTTCCAAAGGCTTATCCCTGACCCTTGTGATGCTATCCTTGACGAGTATATTATTCCCAAAGGCTTATCTCTGACCTTTGGAAATGTATCCCAGACTATTATTTAATTTATCCAAGGATTTCTCCTGACCCTCATTAAATTTTTTTCTAACCAATATTAACTATATTAAACCAACCATTATCTCTTTAACTTCCGTGAAGAGTCTATTTGATTGTGGACATTTATCCTTTTCTTTTTAGATAATCATAATTGTTTAAATAGATCAGCCGTTGATTTTAAACAACAATTGCAGTTTCCTTTTTTGTACCTTGTTGAATCCTAATTCATTTAGACGGTGTATTACTCTCCAATACATGCCTCCCTTCCGTTCTATATCTACCGCTCTGGAAACAAAACAATGGCGCCAAACCCTCGCTCTCGCTCTCGCTCTCACTCCCGCTCCAGAAATAGAACGACGCCAAAGTCCCGCCTCCAAAACCAGAACAAGCACTCCCTCTCCTTGTGCCACTACAAGTCTTCTTCTGCCTGGTCTTCTTCATCAGGATTCAATCTATTTTGCCTCTGTATTAGCCATCGGAAGTCTACGATTGTTTCTGCAAGGAGTCTTCGGCGTGGTTCGTCTACTGCGGCCAGGACTAATTGGGTAACTAGCGATGTTAGATAGGCCATTATCTACTGGATGCCTTCTCCGGGCATTAGATTGTTCCTTATCCATTCTGCTCTTACGTTGGATAGGTCATTCTATTTTTGTCTCTACTTCTGGTGAGTGCCTTCTCCGACTATTAGATTGTTCCATGTATACTAAAATTATATTTGTCTCTGCACCTGGAACCATTATCCTGGGCGAATCTACCTAGACAGTGTTAAAAGGGGCATCTTTTAAATTGCATCTCTGGGTGACCGACAACATTTAGGTCTTTCCTATTTTCTCTCCTCAAACAACAGTCTCCAAGGCACAGTTGTGTAGTAGCAAGGACAATATAAATTAACATCTTTTCATTGCGACTGAAGTCAGGTAGTTTCTCGTTTCTGAAAAAGGGTTCCCGTATATCTGATTTTTTTGTACATATATTATCAGTGTTCTTAAGAGTTTGTCTGAAAGAGAATATACAATATGTCTTTTTTTGTTTTATATAATAAAAACTTGAACTTGAGAGTCATTGACATGTTTGTCTAGATATTGTATCCATATTTTTACATGTCAACCCATCAAATGAGATGTTCTTGTTATTTTATATAAAACTTACATGTAAAATAATGATTTATTTGAACCATGATAGACATTACTCCCCCCCTCCCTCAACCCCTAGTAGAGGAAAACGCTCATAAGGGTGGTAAATTCAATGTGGCCTCTGAGAGTCAAACTCGGGTCCTTTTATTAAGGGACGTCGTGCTTGACAAATCTTGTAGACGGGATTGATTTATTTCATGACTTGAGTTTGATTTAGGTTCTCTTTTTGTTGGAATTATTGTCAATGCCATATTTAGTAATATTTTCTTATCTGAATTTTTTTTCATGTTGCTATAAATATGTGAGATCATATTTTAATTAATCATATTAGATCACTCTAAAAAATTAGGTTTATCACCATTACATACTCTTGACAATCGAATATTATCAAGTGGTATTAACAATATCTTAGTGTTAGTATTAAAAAATCATGATTGACATACATTGTTCATTCAACTATATAAGTTAATGACCTATTTTTTCATTATGTATTACTTGGATACAAAAATCTTAACTTTTTTCTATACATAGGCCAAAATAGTATATATCTTAATTTTACAATACATGATCTATCATCATTATTCTAATTAATTATATTAGGTTGCTTATATTTAAATTTGTTATGGCATCCTAGAACATGTCGTTGTCGCTTTTTTAGATCACCATAAGGCTAAAGTCCTCTTTACCTTAAAAAAACATGTTTTTTTAGCATAGCGATGAAGACATATTTTTTTAATAACTTTTCCATTCTTTTTTCTTTTCAATTATCCTCTCTTTCCCACATGTTACTAAACAACCATTTTTAATAAATTTTCCATTCCCTTTCCTTTCCCATTTGTCCTTTCTTTCCCAAATGATACCAAACAACCATTTGTAATACCTATATCAACTAAATTATTAGAAATGATTTACTTTTAGAATTAATTATATTTATCTCATGCATATCCAAATTCTTGTCATTGTTTTATAATGAAATAAAATTTTGATATACATGTTTTTATTTTATTTATTTTATTCATGGTAAAAAATTAAGATCAACTAGATATAGAATATTTTTAAAGAGCATGCTAAGTTTGTTTTGTGAACTACATTACTTGTACTTTTTCTCTACAAATGATAGATTTTTTAGTTAAGTCAAGTGATCTTAGTTGAACTTTGTTTACATTTAATGATGAAAATATTGTAATATTGAATAATGTCATGTTGTTACACATTAGAACATGAAGATTTAAAGAAGATAAAAACAAATTCATAAATTTGTAATTTTAATAACACATTCAATACAACTTTAAATGATCAACTTGATGTGCTATGTTAGATGCAATATAATATTATAAAAAGAAATTAATTAAATAAGGCATATCTTGTTCCAATTTTTATCAATAGATTTTTCTATAACACTTGAATAATGTCATGTTGTAGACAATTACTATACTTACATGTGCACGTTATAATTTTTTTCAAACATTCTGTAGTGATATGTATTTCTAGTTCATATATTTTCAAACGACATAGTCATAATTCAAATACAACTCTTTAATATAATGCTATTTTAGTTAAGTCAAATGATCTTAGCTAAACATTGTTTTCATTTAATGATGAAGATATTGTAATGTTGAATAATGTCATGGTGTTACACATTAGAACATGAAGATTTAAAGAAGATAAAAACAAATTAATAAATTCCTAATTTCAATAACACATTCAATACAATTTGAAATGCTCAACTTTACGTGCTATTAGATGCAATAAAATATCATAAAAAAGAAGATTATTTAAAATAGGCATATCTCCAATAAAAATTTATTTGAGAATGTATCTTGCAAGCTTGGGAAAAGGAGTTCATCAAAATATCTAGAGAAGTATTTTTATTATTGTCATATGGATGATCAACTTGTTTTCCTACTATGATACTAAATATATTATTTAATATTTTTGTAGATGGATTACTTAGCCGATAGGAGTTGGATGTACATTGAAAGACGTTTCCTTAGTAAAGACTTTTGAGAGGGGGTGTCTTCATTCATAGACTATGCTCTTTCTCATCAAAGGCCATTAAGAAATAATCAATGGTTGTGTCCATGCAAAACTTATAGTAATAGGTATTTAAAATCAAAGGAAGATATTTATGAACATGTCATGATTAAGGGATTCTTACCAAATAGTATTTGGGTGACTGTCATATTCTTCATATCATATAAACCATTGTAAAGCAAAATCCAGTTCTACTACTGATTAAACAGCAATATAACTTATGTAATATCACATGTTTGCATAGAAATTTTGTTTGAACATATTTGGATTATTTTCTTTTTTATGTAGATGGTTGATCATATTGGTTGTAAGGAACGTCAACAAACATATGTCATTTTGATAATGATGATCATGTTGATCTTGAGCAAGAGACGACATAGAAATTATCCGTGTATTAAAAAATCATATGTACTTAGGGATAAGCCTATGAATAATACTTTGTTGCTTATGAAGTTCTATTTAAAATAGATATGATATGGCTTGCAAAATATAAAGTTTGTGATGTTTGTGGTACATTACATTTCATGTATTGTAACAAAATTATAGAAAACCAATCACATGGAACTCATTTTCTTGAAAAACTTTGATTTTTAAACCAATCATCTGAACTCAATTTCTAGGAACTGCACTTCAGTTCTTAGAAAAGGACTTCTAAAAAAACTCTACTTACACTGAACCAATCAGAGCCTTCTAGGAAAATGAGTTCCAGGAAAATTTCAGTTACACCAAACCAGTCAGACCCTTAAAAGTCGATGTTTATCAATTGTACATATTTTTGTTTCTCAACTAAATTCTACACCTATAATTTTACCAAATTGACCATTGTGGTACCATGGTGCTTTTATGTACATGTATGAATCTTGATAATTGTTGAACTTTTTGTACCAAATTACCAAGTAAAATTTTCATATATATATATATATATATATATATATATATATATATATATATATATATATATATATATATATATATATATCTGAATTGTATCCGTTTTTTTCCAGAATGGTTGACCGAAACTTTTACCGTATCTTTGCCGTTTTTTATCCGAAGTTCCCGCATAATTCCTGAATACCAAAATTTTCAACCTCGTCGAATAACGCTGAATGCTAAATTTGTAACTATGCAACACGCTATACATGTTGTTGTATCTACAACAGACTCCTACTTCTTATTATATATTGTGAACCGAGTCGGACGCAATTTCTTTTTATAGAATTTTTCATGAACATGTAATCAGATCATGGTTTTTTTATAAAATTATTGTCAAATATGGGTACAAGTTCTTTATACCTTATAATTTGGGGTACGCATACATTTTGTCGATTGTTTGTTATTTGTTTACTTTAAATGTTGCTTAAAATACATTAATCTTAAAATGTAATACTCATGTATGCATAGGGAACATTGGATACTTTGCATCTTCGACCCTATGTGGGGTAAGTGCCACTATATATCTTGATCCGTTACGAGGAAAATTACGTGGGAACGTGGAAAAACTCATGGAGTTGTAAGTACTTCATAAAACAATTTCAATTACATAATACATGTATTGAAAGTTCCATATATAGTTACTAATGCATAGAATTCTTGATATGAATTTGAATAGGACTCATAAAGCTTATCAAAAGAGAGATGTGCAATATAGGAAGAATTTGAAATGGGAAATTATCAAGGTAATTTACCATTTTGATCTAGAAAAATACTGCTTTCTGATTCACCAATAGAAGTGTTGTTCTAGTTTCTTCAGATTCTGCTACTTGATTTGATATGGTCTTCTTTTTACAAATGTTCTAATTTTTACATATATCGATTAGATCTTATTTGGGTCAATAGCATCAAGTTGCTCGGGCATTATCCTTTGAAATAAGATATTACACTTTGGGTTTACAAGTAGACCCTATAGGTAGATCCCAATTGTAAGGACATTTAATAAGTTTGTAAAGAGCCTTCTTCTAGAATGTATGCAGGAGTTTAATGATTGTTTGCTTGACAGTGGTCTACTTGAATTGAATTTAAATATTGTGAGGCTGTAGTTTAACAAAGGTTCCTTTAGGAAGGGTGGCATTCTTCACTCTTATAAAATTCCCCTCTTGTAAGAGCAAGTTTTGCATCATCCAGTATGGCATATAAACCACACCTTCTTCAGTAATAAATCATGCCTTTTTCACTCTTATAGTATTTTTTATTCTGTTTACACATACCTTTTATTAAGTTTTATGGCTATTTATACCTTTCCATCCTCTTATTTGCTAACAAGTTCACACAATTATTTAGATAACAAATTAATATTTATTTTGTACAGTGTTCAAAGCAGCCGAACAATACAGATTGCGGGTATTATGTGTTGAAGTATATGAAAGACATCTTTGATGCGAGAAATAGAAATATTCCTAAATATGTAAGCTACTGAACATTATATTCTTTTAGTTTGTTCAAATTTCTAAATAAATTGAAAAAATCACAATATGTTGATATATTTGGCATATGATTGCAGTATTATTCGAAGTATATTGGTTGTTGCTTCAACCAAGAAGAAATCGATGAGGTACGAAATGAGTGGGCGAAATGTGTTCTTGAGCACACATGAGATTATGTGACATGTAGGGGAGACATTTGTTCTTTAGCATAGACCAATGTGTGAAACTTTTTAGTTAGTTTTCAGTTCGATTCTAGAGTGGATACTCAGTACTTTGTATTATTGAATCATTGTATGGATGATTTAATATTAATTAAATTTAGTACGAGTTTCTTTCAAGGTTTGATGGAAATTTTGTTCAACTATGTGTTTGTTTGTGAAATGAAAAAGTATAGTTGCATATTTATTATAATTTATTAATAATATGGTTAATTTGATCAATGCAATTGGTTTGATATATGACCTGTCAAACTCTAATCAAATACAAAAATTAATGATATATTGTAAAATGTATGATTCTACAACAAACAACACATGTTGTGTTATCCACACCTATTACAATAGGTTTGTCAGGAAAAAAATACACCTATTACAACAGGTGTTTCTAGTGAACTACAATATGCATAACATGTTGTATAAATTGTGTATATTACAACAGACACACACCATGTTGTCTAAACAATCCTATTACAACGGTTAAATGTATAGAAAGACAACATTCTCCAACTGTTGTATAAACATGTATATTATAACAGGTGCACTGCATGTTGTAATATACCTACCTATTACAACGGGTGTGTTTAGTGAAAGACAACATGTTTCGACTGTTGTATAATATATATTACAATGGGTGAATCGCATGTTGTAAAAAATACCCCTATTACAACGGGTGTGTTTAGTGAAAGACAATGTCGTTCAACTGTTGTATAATATATATTACAATAGGTACACCACATGTTGTGTAAAATACCTATATTATAACAGGTCATTCCTTAAAAGACAATATGTTTCAACTGTTGCATAAAATACATCTATTACAACATGCGATCACATGTTGTGTAAAGTACCCCCCATAAGACCACGCGATCTAATACAACGGTTAACACCTGTTGTAAATTGAGAAAAAGAACTGTTGTAAAAAGCATTTTCTGTAGTAGTGCATATATATATATATATATATATATATATATATATATATATATATATATATATACAAAAAGAAAGAAGTTGGTTGGAGTGGCATGCTTATTAGTGCTAGTGGCACAGGTTCGAGTCCCCATCATACCAAATTCTCATGTAAATTAGTTAAAAGAAGACTACATATATACATAGAAAGGAAGTTGTGATAACTGTATGTAAATGTGGCGTTTATGGGATACATATGTATCTTTACCCTCTACTTTGGAGAGGTAGTCAAAATAAATTACCCAATTCTGATATATATACATATATACATATATATACATATATAATCCTCTATATGTGCATGTATGTACACACACATCCACACACACACACATATATATGTATATGAAGTTTTGTAATGATATATATATATATATATATATATATATATATATATATATAGAGAGAGAGAGAGAGAGAGTCAGGCTAGTGTACACTTGAGTGTACCAGAGGCACCGTACACCTCTATCATTTTTTAAAATGCAATAAATTTTTGAAAAATCTAAACTGTTGATCTTCATAATTATCATAAGAACATACTATATAATAAATTTTAGCTCATTTGGACACTTACAGGTCGTGCATCTAAAGGAGGCAAAAATCATGTATTTCAAATTAGTTTTGTGCGTTGATTTTGTTTTCCTTGGATAAGTGACTTACACTCATCCAAATGAGTTCAAATTTTGTATGTGACCTATTATTATTGTAACCATGAAGATCAATGGATTAAATTTTGGAAAAACATGGTCTAGATAGACAAACACCATTGGAGTGTACGGTGTGATCTGTACACTCGAGTGTATTCTAGCCTGACTATATATATATATATATATATATATATATATATATATATATATATATATATATATATAGATATAGATATATATATATATATATATATATAGTTGTAATATTTCAACACTTGAGATTTATTGTAATTATGGTTTTATTAAATAAATATGAATGTTGATGTGTTAATATTAACTTGATTAATTATAAGTAGCTAGAAATTCAATCAAGTTTGGTGCCGAATTATACATTATAGATATGGGTCTAATTCTAGGTTTAGTGCTGGATGAAAAAGTCAAATCAAATTCAATTGTATGTTGGATAATTTGGTCAATAACCAGATGCTTGGCCAAGTCTGAGCAAACCAAAAATGAATATTTTGCCAAAATAATTGTATGATTTGTGTGGCTTTAAATCTGGATGAAGTACTTTGAACTTGAATTAACATCTATTAAAATATGGTGGTTACTACCTCCTAATAGTCAATACTACACGTGCACGGAATTTGTGTTAGAAATTAATAGTAAAAATGCAAGTAACTTGCTTTGAGATATATACAAATAATAAAACTGAAATATTTAGACAAATTGTTGGAATGCCGCCTCTCTATATCCTTACGGCATATTTGGTACACAGTATAAGCTCTAGGATTGCACTGGAATCCTGCCTACTTATACATTTTCATGTTTGGTTGCATTTTTTTTGACACGGGAAATCTAAACCGGCGGCTACAAAGTCCTAGTTAGAGGGATATATGCAATCTGCACCTCGCTAGGTATTGGTCTGGATTGGCAGACCCCGACTCTTCGATAACATCCACACCATGTCGACTCCCCCTAACTCCCTGACAAGTTACATCCGTCGACATCGTTAGCCCTGACTTCAATGGCGACCTTCTCGGTCTCCTGTACCCACGAGCTGCAACGACCTTCGCGGTCTCCTACATCCACGATCACCAACCTGCAAAGCCTTCCACCAGTGTGTCTCCTGCAACCAACCTCCAATATTTGCAGCCTCTTTTCGCTCCCATTAGATCTTTGTCTCCTTCCCCAACCGAACATCTGCTCACTATGCGTACGACAATTAGTTGTCAATTTCTTTTATGCACAACAATAAATGCATCTCGTGTTATCCCTTTTGTTCACAGCCAGACATCAAAGCACTTTATGCATGCCTATATGGCAAATTTTGCTTCTACATAAAACTGGCTTGTGATGCATCCTCTACACGTCGTTAATGGTGAAGGGAAGGAGACAAGGTTACGTAATCCTTTCTGGGGCACATCCAAATGCATAATAGGAAAATAAATGTTCTATCCTACACTCATGCTTTCCTATTCTAATCTCTTGTACATCCTGTTGTAATATTGTCCTACAAACCAAACATGCCCTTAGGATAGACAAAAAAATATAGCTATAAAATATTGGGAGTGGGTCCAAAAGTAAACAAAGAAAGAAGCAAATAGACACGTAAGAATAAGAGGTACGAAAACACACTCATACTCACCCTTATTTATAAGGTAGGAGACACTTATTCATAGAATAGTAGCCATTGTTCCCTTTTCGGCATGCAATTTATGCACATTATGTATCTATACTTACATGTGAAGATACTTAATGAGTTGGCAGGTTCTTGGTCTGGTCCATGGTTCAACGGGCCAATCAGGATTTAGACTGATGTACAACTCTTTTTTATCTGAAAAAACAAGAGTTGTACATCGGTCTAAATCTTGATTGGCCCGTTGAACCATGAAACAGACCAAGAAATGAATAATAGAAATTTACGTACTGAGCAAAAAATCAAGAACTCGGTCGAGAATGGACAGCTAATTAATATGCATGTAGTCCTGCTTGATCTAAAATATAAAGGGAGTTCATCTTGTTTCATACGCCATTATCAAATATAAAATGGCCAGACCGGCTAACAACGAACAAAGCAACTAATGAACTATTGCAACTTGCTAGTTGCGATTTAATCGTATTGTAGCAGTGTAGTACAACTCATGGCAGACGCACATAGCTCGTGAGAGAAGCGCACAAAAGGCTACCATGGTTATTTTAAACTGGAATTTTTTTTTTCAAGGTATAAACTTTAATTGCTTAATATGTAAAGACAATAAGATAACCGTTTGTTTTTTTTATACCATTCAACGCAACCAGCGTCATTTCATCGTCGCTATAATAGCTTAGTAAGTATTTAAAAATTGGGCTGCTCCATGCTTGTGCAGCGGTTAATGCCACCAACTTTTATTGGTATGATGACATATTAATGTACATTCCAAAATATTCACACCTTTGAAAAGTTCTACAATAACCAACAATGGTAGCCATTGTTCCCTATCAATCTCTAACCGGTTACCCTCATACTTTACTTCATGAATATTAGATTTTATTAAGATATATATTATTTTTATTAGCTGTTCCGGTTGGTTTATATTGGGTTTTTAGCTGTTTTAAACCAGACTGGATCAAATATCAATTTTAGGAAAATAGAAAACCATGAACTGCACCAAAAATGTAGTCGGTCCCAAACCGGAGCAGGCTGAATTACCAGTCTAGTTCGGTTCACTAGTTTAGACCAGCATAAACACCACCCTAAGCTTTGTTAGAAAGAGGTACTGTAAGACAGATGTTAATTAGATAATTACAAGCACTTAATCACCAATATGCAGCTGTAATTTTAATAGTGATTTAGATTTGGAGAAAATGGCAAATGAGTTTAGAGAAGCAAACTCCAGAGCTTGAGATGAAGGCGCATGAAACACTGTCTTCAAGATAAATTTTGCCGCTCCTAGCATGAGCGTCTCCGATGGTCTATCTCCAAGATTCAGCCACCCCAACTCTGGTACAGCCGCTCGGTGCAAGCGAGAGTGTTGTGTTGAACTCATTCCTTAGCCCTTGGTTGCAAACAGCAAAATGGCATCACGAAGTAGTCGTTGGTGCAAGACAATAGCAAAGGGGTGGTGTTCAGGACCAACAGGCTTAGTGCATGTGGAGCAGTAGAGAAATTGCAGTGGAGAAGAAGGTTCTCTACATCTCGATAGTTTGTTGTGAAGCGTATTTTATAAACGAGAGCGGACGCCTCCTTATATGGAGTGTGTTTCAGCCGCCTGCGGTAACTGCCCGCACTCGTTGGTCTCTCCAACGTGTGCCTTTAACATCGCATTTAATGGTCGGCTTAATGGGTAGTCAAGAGGGGTTTTATCGTTGCATCTTAAACGCTACCGACCAGACTCCAAACGAAGCAACACATAAATAAAACGTCATTTCAGAAAGTAAAATAAAATAAAAATATATCGTAAAAAGATAAATCCACGCACGCACCGAACCGAACCAAACCGAACTGGGCCGGGTCGGGCCAGGCGGGGTGAGGCGAGCAAACGAACGTGCGCGCACATGTGTGTGTGTTTTATTTTATTCCGAGAAATACACAAGCCTAGCCAATCAGTCGTAAATTCTCATGCCCTTGAGAGGTCCTGACCTCTTGGGGACCACTTGCCTTTATAAGGAGTTGTGAGGTTCATGATGCAACCAATATGGGATAAACATTGGCTGGAAAACTAGAATTATGAAATAGGAAATACATCATTCCCCCACATGTTCCATAATTCCTTTTGAAAATTCAATACAATAAAAAATTTGTGACATTACTATGTTTTTCAGCATTGGTAGCTTGTGGCTTTGAACCATTGCCTAGAATGACTCACTTCAATCCGGAGAGACGTGGTGAACTACGTCTTGAACCAGACTCCCTGATTCGAACTTTAGTAAATCAAAAAACCATAGTGCGGGCACTAGAATGAGTTCGTATCGGTGTTGCAAATAAACAACATTCACAAGGATCTTGTTTCATGAGCGCTCTAGTGAGTATGCCCAACTCACATAAACTTTAGCTCTCGGGTTACACTCAAATAGTAGGGATCTCCAAGGGTATCCTATCTGGTACATACCCTGCCAATAAATTGCATTGAACCCATTCAGAGCAAAGCTCTATACTCAGACAGAGTCGAAGCACAAGCGCCATAGGGAGGGTCATGGAGTAAAACTCTTGAGTGTGCTTCCGCATAACATGACAGCTTAGTTGTCCCTTTGAACAATTCCTCATGGGATCTCCAGTTTTGGAAAGGTAGGGTTACCACTGTAATGTTTATTTTATGGGAAGTAGACCCATCCCCCTCGACGAACTGAGTACTAGCTTTCTAGCTAGACCCTTAGTAAGTGGATCAGCAATGTTACTTGCATATTTCACATACTCTATAGATATGACCCCTCAGGTGATGTGATCTCTCACATCTTCATACCTTAATCTCATAAAGCACTTACCCGGGTTGACATTAGATTACTTAGCTTTGTCTATGGCTGCTTTATTATCACATAATATGCAAACAGGAGGAAATAGTTTAGAAACAATCGGAAGATCAATAAGTAAATTTCTAAGCCATTCAGCCTGACAACAAGCTAAATCTAAAGCAATAAACTCAGCCTCCATAGTGGATCTAGCTCTCACAGTTTGTTTGGATGATTTCCAAGAAATTACACCTCCTCCAAGGCAAAATACATACCCACTGGTAGATTTGATTTCATCTGAATTTGCAATCCAGTTAGCATTAGTATATCCTTCTAATATAGGTGGAAAACCAGTATAATGAAGGCTATACATAATTGTACCTTTAAGGTACTTAAACACTCTTACCAAAGCTTTCCAGTGGTCCTCATTAGGACAACTAGTGTACCTGCTCAACCTGCTTATAGAATAAGAAATATCAGGCCTAGTGCAATTAGCAACGTACATTAAGCTTCCTATGACTTGAGCATATCTATGTTGATCCACAGGAGTACCCTTATGTACAACAAGATGTAAACTAGCATCATAAGGTGTATTAACAGGAGTACAATCAAACATATCAAATCTATGCAAGATTTTATCAACATAATGAGTTTGATCAAGTACATAACCAGAAGTAGATCTACTCAACTTAATACCAAGTATTACATCAGCAAGTCCTAAATCTTTCATATCAAAATTTCTAGCAAGAAAAGATTTAGTTTTAGAAATAATTTTAGAATTAGATCCAAATAGCAATATATCATCTACATATAAAACATTATTATGCAGGCATCATCAACAATTTTAGAATAAATACAACGATCAGATTCATTCACAATAAATCCGGTAGATAAAATAATTTTATCAAACTTATCATTCCACTATTTAAGTGCTTGTTTCAGTCCATACAAGGACTTGACAAGTCTACAAACTTTGTGTTCTTATCCAGGTGCTACAAAGCCTTCGGGCTGATCCATATAGATCCCTTCTTCAAGATTTCCATTCAAGAAGGCTATCTTGACATCCATTTGATGGATTTTAAGCTTATGGATCACAGCTAAAGCAACTAGGAATGGATGGAAGAGATTTTAGTTACATGTGCATATGTGTCAAAGTAATAAAATTCTTCCTTCTGACTAAAGCCTTTGGCTACTAGTCTGGCCTTAAACTTATCAATGGAACCATCTGCCCTCATATTCTTCCTAAACACCCACTTACATCCAATAGTCTTGCATCCTGGAGGAAGCTCAGTTAGAGTCCAAGTATGATTGCTCATAATTGATTCTATCTCATTATCAATGGCTTCCTTCCAAAAACTACAGTCTATGGACTTCATGGCATACTCAAAGGTATGCGGGTCTTCTTCTACTATGAAGGTGTAGAAGTCGGGACCATAGTTTTTATCAACTTTAGTCCTTTTACCCCTACCTAGATCACTCGGAGGTTCATCTACTAGGAGTTCATGTTCTACTTCATAAGAAGGTGGAACTACAAGAGGTCCAGCGGGAGAAGAAGAAGAGGGATCTTCACTAACTTGTCTAGGAACCTTTTTCCTTAAGAGGAAAGATGGTTTCATAATAGACAACATCTACATGTCTAATCTCAAGTATAGAGTTAACTCTAATGTCTGAGATTTCAGATTTTATTTCTAGGAATCTATTGGCATTACTATTTTCAACATATCCTATAAAGATGGTATTAACAGTTTTAGGTCCTAGTTTTCTCTTCTTATTCTCAAGGATCTTAACCTTGGCCAAACACCCCCACACTTTGAGATATTTCAAGCATGAATTCTTATTGAGCCAAAGTTCATAGGGTGTTTTGTCAAGGTGTCTAAAAGGGATGCGGTTAAGAAGGTAGTTGGTTGTATGAAGGGCTTCCCCCCACAGTCTATGACTAAGTCCAGTCTCGGCTAGCATTGAGTTGACCATGTCAATCAATGTTCTATTCTTCCTCTCAGCAACTCCATTAGATTTAGGATTATATGGGGCAGTGGTTTCATGAATAAGGTCATGGTCCTCACAGAACTTGTTAATTTCATTAGAAGTATACTCACCACCTCTATCAGATCTTACTCTCTTAATGTTCTTCTCTAGTTGTTTCTCTACTTGGGTTTTATAGAATCTGAATTTTTCTAATTGTTCATCCTTAGTTTTCAGCAAGAAAATAGAACAATACTTTGAAAAATCATCTATAAAGGTAACAAAGTATCTCATATTATCACGAGTAAGAACATGATTTAAATCATAAACATCGGTATGAATTAACTCAAGAAAAGATGTATTACAATCTACTACTGATTTATATGGCTTCTTAGGAAGCTTAGCTTACACACAAACTTGGCATCTATCAGAAATATCAATATGCGTCTTAGGAATCAGATCTAAGTGAATCATGTGTTTCATCATATTTTTATTCACATGACCAAGACGTGCATGCGAAACATCACTAGTTTCAGAAACTAAAATAGTAGAAGATATTTCATTACCAGAAGAAGCATTACATGAAACATAAGATAGTTTAATCAAATCACTACAAGTGTATGCAAGACCAATATAAGAACTATTCTTAGAAATTACAACTCTATTCTACTTGACAAATCAGATTTCTACAGAAAGAAGGTACATGTTGGACATCATGTAATCTAAGGACATTCCCAGACTTTATGTCAACATGTCCAAAGTTAGCAATCGGGATGGTAGATGAATGATCTCCCCACTTGATCACTCTTTTGGATTCGGTCTGGTAGGTAAAAAAGTGGGATTGGTCAAAACAAATATGGCAAGTGGCATCGGAATCCAAGTACCAATCTGAAGATATGTCACCAAAAAGAATAGTAGGATTTTCTAACCTTTTTACATAAGAGGAAGGAACCGCCCCCACAGTGATCATATTTACTTCATGATTTTTAGGAGCCTGGACATTCTACTTTCTTTTACCGTTGCGAAATCTTCACACATTCTCTAAGTGGCCAGGTTTATCACACACAAAGCAGACACATTTTTCTCCTTGATCACTATTATTATTACTCTAATTTTGGTGGTGCTTGCGGCCCTTAAAGGAAGGTTTAGATTTCTTATGGAGATGGGATTGGTTGGGTTTCTTCTTAGTCTTTATCACCTATAACCATGTTGATAGACGGGTTAGACTCCATGTCTTGTTCCCTATGTCTATCCTCGTTTTGTAGGGATTTGACTAAGGATGCCATGGACATGTTCTCTTGTCTATGTCTAAGGGTCCTAGCAAAATCCTTCCAAGAAGGAGGGAGCTTCTCTATGAGGGCTGCTACTTGAACATTTTCATCAAGGTTATAACCTTTAGCCATAGATTTAGACACTAAGTTTTGGTATTCTAGAACTTGAGCCGAGACAGGTTTATCATCAACCATATTATATGTTAGCCATTCAACAAAGGCATAACGCTCAAGACCAGTATATTCTAAACCAAATTTAGAATCTAAGGTCGTCTATAGTTCAGGAGTAGTTGGAATCATATGGTATATATCATAGAGTTCATCGGATAAGGCTGATAAGATCCTACCATGACATAGGTAATCAGTCTCCTTTGAAATAGGAGTGGGGATGACATGTTAAGGAACAACAAGATCAGGATTGTCTTCTCTAAGAAGGAGGTTAATGGGTTGTGGTGGAGGCACAACAGGAACAGACTCATCGGGTGGTAAGATGGCAGACACAAGTCCAAGAGATGTAAGCTAGAATCGCATTTTTTGTTGCCAACGATGGAAGTGCAAACCGAAAAAACATTCTGGACAAAGGGAAGCTACATCATCAAGCGAGAGCATAGTTTTCGAATCCATATTACTCAAAAAGACAGTTCAAGAGATATATCTAATTTACAACTGTTTAGGAATGAACTGTTTTGTCTATGCAATTGTTTATACAATCTAAAATAGAGCAGTAAACATATATTCTATCTTGAAAATGTTAGAAAGAGGTACTGTAAGATAGATGTTAATTAGATAATTACAAGCACTTAATCACCAATATGCACCAGTAATTTTAATAGTGATTCGAATTCAGAGAAAATGACGAATGCATTTAGAGAAGCAAACTCCAGAGCTTGAGATGAAGGTGTGTGAAACATTGTCTTCAAGACAGATTCCGCCACTCCTAGCACGAGCGTCTCTGGCGGTCTATCTCCAAGATTTAGCCATCCTAACTCTGGTAGTTCTTCGTCTCAAATAGCAAAACGGCGTCGCGAAGTAGTCGTAGGCGCAAGACAGCAGCAAAGGAGAGGTGTTCATGATGAACAGTAGAGAAATTGCGTCTTAAATCCACGCACGCACCGAACCGGGGTGAACGAACGAACGTATGCGCGCGTGTGTGTTTAATTTTATTCCAAGAAGCCCAGCCAATCAGTCGTAAATTTTCATACCCTTGAGAGGTCCTGACCTCTTGGGGACCACTTGCCTTTATAAGAAACCGTGAGGTTCCTGATGCAACCAATATGGGATTAACGTTGGCTGAAAAACTAGAATTCTGAAATATAAATACAGCAAGCTCAACCGCTTATTTTCTTCTAATCCAAGGGTGGTTCAAATTTTATAAGGTTTATTTTCATCATGACATCTTGATGTCATTTCCCGAGCCACGTGATCAATCACCTAATCTATCTCAGCTCAATTGATTATGAGTCAATCGTTGTCCTTTTGGGGAAACATTTTCCAGCTCTTAATAGCAACCTGGACGTAAGACTGGCTGAAATAGAATGAATAGCGCCATATTCTGATATCATGGCAAGTACAGCACAAGTCAACAGCAACCCAAACCAGATGCGTATTTTCTTTTGACTTGTGAGTGGGATTGGTATGAATGGTGATGATTTCTGACCCATCTATGGGGTCCATCTCCACTGGTGGAGTCGTGTTGCTCAATCTAGAACTTCAGGAAAATTCATTTGTAATGTGACTGAAGCGTGGACCCCATGTCTACACCAAGTTAAATTTCTCTCCTGCGCACTATCCTGTCAACCCATGTCACCCGCCAACGTGGCAAAAAAAAATTACTTTTCTATTTGTTTTGCTTATAACTTTTAAACCAGAAGGAATTTTTTGATGAAATGAAATGCATTAGAATCCTTATAAAAAATACATTCTAACAAGATAAATATTGACATGTTTTTGAAGAAAAAAATTATGGAGAGAATAAAAGGAAAGGGGAATGAAGTAAAAAAGTAATAAAAAGAGATAAATAAATGAATATAAAATGGAAAAGAGGGAAGTAAGGAAGAACGTAAATGAAGAAGAGCAGGGAAGTAATAAATTTTTACTTGAACGCACCCACTATAGACCTCAATGCGTGTATTTTTTATTAAATGTGCCTATTATTTACTTCAATACACTTGCTTTTGCTTAAATGCGCTCACTATTGCATCAATACGTCCACTTTTATTTGAATGAACCCACCATTGATTGAATATGCCCACTATTACTTCAATAGTACAAACTTTTACATAAGTTCTCCCACTATTATTTTTTAATGCGCTCACTACATCTCAATGCACACACTTTTACGTAAATGCGTCCATTATTGGTATGAATGTGCATGATTTTACTTGAATGCATCTACTACAGCCTCAATGCACCCAGTTTTACGTGAACACACTCAGTATTGTGTTAAATGTGCCTAGTTTTGCTTGAATGTGCCCATTACAACTCTCAATGCGCTTATTTTTGCATGAATGCGCCCACTATTACTTGAATGTGCCCACTATAGCTCAATGCACCCACTTTTACGTGATATTGGCATGAATATGCCTATTTTTGCTTGACTGTGCCTACTACATCCTCAATGTGCCCACTTTTACGTGAATGTGACAATTATTGGCCTGAATGGGCCTACTTTTGCTTGAATGCGCCTACTACAGCCTCAATGTACCCAGTTTTGCGTGAATGCACATATTATTGTGTTGAATGCGCCTACTTTTGCTTGAATGTGTCCACTTTTAGTGAATGCGCTCACTTTTGCTTGAATGCACTCACTACAGCTCAATGTGCCCACTTTTATGTGAATGCGCCCATTATTGACCTGAATGTGCCTACTTTTGCTTGAATGCACCTACTACAGCCTCGCGTCAGTACACCTATTTTGTTTGAATGTGTCCACCATTGCTTGAATGTGCCCACTATTGCTTCAACTGCACCCACTTTTTTATGAATGAGCCCACAATTGTTATGAATGTGCCCACTTTTGCTTGAATGTGTCCACTTTTGCTTGAATGTGCCCACTTTTATTTGAATGAGTCCGTCATTGGCTTGAATGTACCTACTTTTATTTGAATGTACCTACTACAACCTCAATGCACCTAGTTTTGCGTGAATGCACCAATTATTGTGTTGAATGCACTGTAGCTCTCAATGCGCCCAATGTAGCTCTCAATGTGCCCACACGTGAATGTGCCCACTACAGCTCTTAATGCGCCCACTACAGCTCTCAATGCACCCACTACAACATTGAATATACCCACAACTTCCCTCCTCACTTCTTTCGTCTCCTCTCTTCACTTCCTCTTTTTACTTCTCACATATCTTTTTTCATTTTTTTTCTCACTTCTCTTACTTCCCTCCTCTTACCGATGTGTATTATTTTGTAAAAAATATGATGCATTGGTTTTGTTGAAATGCAATTTTTATAACAAATCCAACAATTTTTTTCTCAAAAAATTCATTACGAATCAAAAGTTATACACAAAATAAATTTTGGTGTCTATTTTCTCTTAATATACTTGTGTATTATTTTCTAAAAAATATGTCAATATTGGTCTTATTGGAATGTATTTTTATAAAAAAATTAATGATTTTCATTTGGTTAAAAAAATTATAGATCAAAAGTTATACACAAAATAAAATTCCCTTTGTATTTCTCTTTTAATCTCTCTCTATTTGTTATAGATCAAAAGTTATACACAAAATAAAATTTCCTTTATATTTCTCTTTTAATCTCTCTCTACATACCTATCAAATTACACCACTTGTCTCCTTTACCTACCTCATGTCAACTCACCCCCCGAAATCACTCATCCGCCTAAAACCACCTACCCCAGATCCCCTGCACTAGGAAACCAGCCGCAGGGGGCGCGTGAAATGAGTGTCCCCTGTAGCGCGTCACAGATGCATTTCCGAAGAAGATTGAGGGTCCACTTGGTGGTAACGTATCCCCCTTTTCTTAACTGTACTTGGAATGGTTTATCAAAAAACAACTTTACGCATGTATATCATGGGTGCAAAACTACAAGACACTCAATGACAAAAATCAAAATTGCAAAAATTAAATAGGATTGATCGGCTGGATGAGATGAGAAGTCGGACATTTAAGGCTTGTTCGGATTACAGTGTAGGGAAATGGTTGGAATAAGTTCATATATATCATGTCAATGGTATATAGAAATTTCTTTCAGGGATTTTTCTTCGGCCCCTTTTCTATAGGCAATTCTTTTTGTTAAATAGATTTTTGTAACTATTTTCTCATTAACTTCTTGGTTTTTCCATTAAACGTGATAGTTTAAAAAATCATTTGGGAAATAATATAAATAAGTTTATATGTTTTTATCATATTTTTAGCTTATGAATGATCAAGAAATCTTTTTCTTCCATATACCAAATCAGGTTGGGTATTAATATATGGTCAAAAACGGTCATTGCATGAGTAGGTTTCCCCTGATTTTTGAAAAAATTATATTTCATTCACTACGCTTTCTTGATAGAGTCTTGCAAGGAATAACTTACAATTATCTAACACACAAATCACACCTTACAATACTACCCCAAGATAATTGGTGTTCAATAAGTTAGACTGGTTTGCGCTTGAGGCCATTCAATGGCATGACTACATATGCAATGCTTACTGATTAGGCCATTATGTAAGCTAAGTGGAGGTAAGCCCAACTCGTAAGTAGTTTTCAATGAGATATAGGGTTCGTATCGTCTATTAAATGATTTCGGTTAGATCATCCATTGATCGCGTGTTACAAGCACATTGTTGATCATGGGAAAATTGGTAATATAATATAAAAATGTTTATCACTCATCCTTTTAGTACTCATACTAACTATACGAAGAAACTTCTCATGCTAAAACTACATAGGATCTAGGTATCAGAATAACATCACACACACATAGTGAAAACAGTATTGTGTAATTATGATTACAAACTATCGATGAAAGGATTTCATCTGTTACAAACTATCGATGAAAGGATTTCAATGTCAAATAGACTTCAAATCAAACATAATTTTGAATAGAGAAGGGAACTATAGATTTCTAGTTGAGGCTAGAAGGTCGGCCAAAATGAATTACAACAAATTCCCCTTGTGTTTATTTTGAATAAACATGTGATATGTATGCTTCCTTTAAAATATTGTGATATATTGAAACATTGCTACAAGTTGATGGTTTCTAAATATTTTTGACATCATTCTATCAATGTTAAAGATGTATGTATATTCAACTAGCCATAGCAAGAATACATGAGTATTGAATTAATTACACCAAATATATATGTATATGAATCCTTGGAAAGTTGAGTAATTGAGATTGCAAATTAGAGGTTTTGCTCCTTCATAATCATAATGTTATATTATGTGTTCTACCAAGTTTTGAATTTAGTTTTATACATTCATACATAAATGAGATTCAAGGTGGAGTTCAAGATAACATAGTAGTTAAGTATGGGCCTATTTTGGAGATGAGGAAGAATTTTTTCTTATCATTAAGGAACAGAGGACTAAGCTTTCATTCATATAAGTTCTAGATATAAAAATACATATGTGCTTTCAAAGTAGAAAATTTTAATTATTTAAAACTATATGATGGCATTCTAAGTTTTAAAAAATACGTGATTAGAAAATCTTGGATTGAGTAAATTGAGCTTATCATTTCCCTCATTGTTTCTACATATCTTATTTTCTACAATTACTTAGGAAGTTTAAGATTAATATTTCTATAAAGTTAGGGACTTGATAAGATAATTTTGGGACCCCCTTAGGCATCATCACACTCCTCATCATGCTTCCATCATCATCTTAGTGCCAACTCAAGTGGACATCAAGTTCACACTTTTTTTCTAAATTAACATTTTTAAATCGCATCCACACAGTAAACTCACGAATGCACAAAATGGCATTCTAACCATGGACCTTTTATTCACCAAAAAGAAGCCAAGCTATTGGGATGGCACAACTTATCCATCTTTTTGTTAGCTTCTTCACCCAAGTAGAGGTGGCTTAACCATTTCTTAATAATCTGATAGCATGTACCCCTATAAATGACTTAATTACTAGTCAAGTCTAACCAATCACCATTACATGTTGGTTTTTTTATTCAAAGAATTTATAGTTTCCCATATTTGATTATGTTGCCTTGTATCTCTTCATCATGACCTAAACTTTGTTGGAAGCACATGATGTGTCTTAGACTAGAAGCATAATGGTCGTCAATTTTTTGTTGAAAAGTAAATAAACTTTTGGTGGAACCTTGGAAATACCTCTCCAGTGACTTGGCAGTCGTTCTTAATGACTGTAGAAATCCAATTTTGTTCCATCTCTAGGTTACTGGAATAAAAAAACTAAAGAGGTTCCATAAGATAATATTTCACATTCTAGATGATTGTGTCATGTGACAAATCGCTCATCAAAAACCAAAACCAATCATAAGTATCATGTTCTAGTCAATAGGGTTAACTAAAACCGATGTTAACTTTTTCTTATAACACAAAATCAACAAATAAAAGAAGACTACATTCACAACAATCAAAGAATATATAACACGCCATACTCGAGTACATAATTTCATCCCACAAGTCTAAAAGCATGTATTATACATAAATGGAATTCCTCATGGTTTACAAAATGTACCAACTATTTTATTCAAAGTCAAATTTGTAAGTCAAATAATATCAAACGCCTACTTGGAACCCAAAATTACATGAATGACTCTTCTATGGGACTACAAGCACAAACTCAAATCTATATATGAAGTTCTCCTTCTATTCTTATGGACTTTACTAGGGTGGTGGATCATCATTAGGGTGACTGAATGAGGTTTTGAAACCCTAAAACAATAAGAAAAATGATAAGACATAGTGTCCCAAAGAACGGTAAAACACATGTAAAGAGATAAGATTGTGCATATTATGTATTATTTAACTAAGTAGGTGAGTGAGTGTACATGACAATAAGAAAAATGTTAGTTTTGACATAGAGAACATTGGGTGTAATATGTAAGAGAAGAACTATCATCATCATCTCTACCAGATTTTGTATCACCTTTTATTACTTTTCCCTGATTGTCTTAGCTTTACCTTCCCAGATAGAATCAATGGATTGAATCCACTTAACCCGCAATATAAGATCTTGGACTTATTGGTCCCCACTAAGATCTCACAACACATTAGATCTATGTGAGTATATGTAACATTCAAAAAAAATATGAGAAATTTTAAAACCTTTAATAGAGGTTTTTTTTTCTGATAAAAGATAATTTATGGGAAAAGGCCTTTCTTTTTTGGAACAATAATGTAAGGAAAATAAAGGAACCCAAAATATTTTTTTCTCATAATTTCAAAAGATAACAATGATGATTATTCCTTCCTTTTTCTCTCTCCTACTCTTTAGGGTGTTTAAAAGTGATAAAGATAAAGGTAAGAAACTTGGAATTCAAAGATATAAAATAGATTACTTGAATAAATTATTTTCTTTTCTTTTTTCATAACTTTAACATAAAAGATAAATAGCATTATCAATTTTCTCTCCCATCCAAGATAATATCCCTAACAAGCATAAAAAGATATATAAGGTAGATCTTGAGTTAATAATCATTGTTCATCCATGATTTGTAATTAACGAAAGACATCACATTATTTCACCTTTTCTAATACAAAAAAATTAAAATATAAACCTATATGGAAAATATGGTCATAATATATTTAAAACCCAAATCTTATTATCTGGAGGGGATCTAGACTACTATTTATTATGTGGTCCAAGTTTGAAATCATTATGACTTCATTTGAACCCTCAAACAAATTAGAAAAGTTTGGAATATACATTATATAGGAGAATAATAAAAATATCATCGATGCAAATATAGACCTAAGTCTTCGATTTATTTTGCTATCACACAGCCTTTTTCTTCCTTTCCTTTTCATATGAGCAATCCAATTGTTCAAAGCCTTCATTTCTTTCTTTTTTTTATCCAATGATTTTATCATTGTTGTCTACCCCCGACAAAATTGTGGGGATAAAAACTAGTTGGACTGCAATTCTTTCACGATCTCTTTCTCCCTCGTCTTTACATCTTTTTTTGAGATTTATTCACCTTTAGACTCAACTCTCTCTCCTATTCCTAATGAGTCTTTACTAACCTTTCCTAGTGGTATGTGGCTAAAGCGCCCAACTAGGGCTCTCACCCCCTCACCACCATGAGATCGCAGACACCCTCACAATGAACCATACACCTATAAAATGATGCATAGAGTATTGTTACGCTTCACCCTTCTCCCCTCCAATGCCAATTTCTCCGCTAGAATTCATGACTTCCTTGTCCTACTTAGTTTTCTTTTCCGATGACGATCTCCATTCGGGATCCCTCTCCTTCAGCAACCGAATAATTGTCACTTTTGTACGCATAAACCACATCACTTAAATGTCTTTTGGTCATATGTTTTCCCTGTATTTTCCCTAGTTTCTCCATCCCATACGACCTAATCCTACTCTCACCAGCGCTTTTGCCATGATGCTCTAAGGGCCCTCCAGCCTCAGGGAGTGGATGGGTGAGATTAAGGGACCATAGGGAAGGATTTTTGTGCCACGGTTTTCTTAGTTTTACCTAGAACCTCAATTTTCAGATAAGGAGTTGGATTCCCCTATTTAGAGGTTTTGCTTACGAACATCAAGACACTAAGGTCCTCGCTCCTCTATGTTTGCTCCCATGGCTTTACTAGACTCTGACAAACCTTTTTGTCTTGTTTATCTCACCCTACTTTTCTTGAAGATGCTTTTTCATCCCTAACTAGATCCAGTTTTGGTTGTGTCGAGAAGTTGGGTGCTCATGCATTCCCCAAGCCTAAGCATTGGCTCTTTCAGTTTGACTCGATGCAAGGTAGTCGCCAGGGACCCCTATTTGCTAGTTTCGGTTGTTCTTACCATGCCAAAGCTAGAGATTTGATCTCAAGGATCCTACTCAAGAACCATGTTTTAAGGAGGACAGAATCTAGTTCAAGGAATGACCTTGGTGCCCCTACCAATAAGATCAGGGCATTGAATCTACATGGGTACTTTTGACCTTTCACACATTCTCTATGTTTATCAGTTGTGATATGTTTTGAATGACTGAATGACATACTCGCCCTCTCTTATCTAATTAGTGTAAGGCACACCATAGTTTCCTTAATTTTTTCACCTTTCATCTAAATCACTTTTATTTTCACATTTAGTTGATGTCACGCTATTGCTTCCTAATTTCTGACTGGTACATAGTGCAAAATTCATAAATTGACCTAAGACAATTATAGAAAAATATGTGTTGAAAAGATATTTCTACTCCCTATCGATTTATCCTACTCCAAAACCCTAATTTCTACAAACTCTTGAATAATTTAGCGATAACAATTAGGGTTAATGACTATGGACTAATGTGCACATCATATTTTGAATCAAATTTCAAGTGTTTAGAAACCAAGTAAATCAAGGAAGCTTGACTTAGGATTTTTTATAAGTTAAATATGCTATGTTGTTGAGCATATTTGTCTTGGTTGATTTGCTTCTTTATTACACATTAAGCACATGATTATATTGTCATAAAGGTTTAAGTCTGTCCAATTGATATTCAATATTATTCATGTCTTGATGGTTTCTATACTTTAAATTTAAGATTATCATGATCACTAAAGTTATGTGTATGATCATGTAAGATGAAATATTTAATGTGTTCATGTCTAAGAGGGGGAAACCCCATTATGTGAGGGAGAAATTCAATCATGATTAAGATTGATCTCTAAGAAATTGTTAGTGTCAAGATTAAGAATCATGCTAAGAGAAATGATTTTGTTTTATATAATCTCGTAAGTATGAACCATAAGAGGTCATTATGGGCTTCCTAGAAATTATGGGCTTTCATAGTATTATGTCTCCTTGTAGGACTGAGGTCTAGTAATCTTAAACTTCTAGTTCCTTGCAATTCGTAGAGTTGGTGGATGTGTCTTAACAAGTCATTCTCTATAATCATTATTTTAGTAGTATTTTGGTATAAATTGGAGATATAGGTCCATTCCATACTCACATATGGGTGATATCAAAACACTTAGGGTACCCTACCATATGAGTATTATCGATTTCATATATATATATATATATATATATATATATATATATATATATATATATATATATATATATATATGACAACGGACTAGTGAGAAACACATATTGGTGAGATCATGAGAGGAATTTGAATAACTCTCCACAATGATCAAGTTTTCACAATCCAACCATATAGATTAAAAGTATGCCTTAATATGTTCCTTCCTACAAAACTTCATCATCATCTGATTTGTATAACATTCACAACAAGAGAAAAAATTCAATGCTCTATATTGAATTTCAGAGTGACTGTTGGATGTAAAAAGACATACTTGTATATATGGATATGTAAATAATATTGATTGGAATGATTTTTTGTAGCAAGGTAAATGAATTGATGCTTTTCCCATTTATATGGTTGGATTTTAGAAAACAACTATAAATTTTTAGTTATTCAAATGCCTTTCATGCTCTCACCGTGGGATGTTTCTCACAATATCGTTGCCATATATATATATATATATATATATATATATATATATATATATATATATAACTTTGAGAAGTGTTTTTGTGATCTTTATATCCTATAAGAAATCATATTTCACATCTTGAGTATAGAACACCAGTGAGTTTTGCATTTCTCATGTCATAACTATGATGAATTAGGTTACACTTGACAATAAGATCATTTATTGATCTTTTGTCAAAGGAATATGATATTTGTAGAATCCGATAAATGTTGAATCAGTGAGGCAATACCAAGGTAAAACCATAATTTGAATGTCAATCATACCATACTTAATCACATCTTGCATAAGTGATCATTCCTGATATATAGAGTCATTCTCATATATTTAGTTATCAGGAAAATAAGCAACCAATAAGGTAAAAGTTATTCATAGTATTCCAATTAATTCAAAATGAGAGGTGTGGGTGTTTCTTTCCTTTTTATTACATAAATTTCTTTGTTAATAATTTACTACATATTGGTCATGACTATTTCTTTCCCTCTAAATAAAGAAAGAGTACATGAAGCAGTGCATTGTATAGTGGGTTCTCATAATGCATCAAGAAAATGATAGATAAAGTACTTTTATTTCCCATTGCAAAACACTAGAAGCAGTGCATTGTATAGTGCATTCTCATAATGCATCTAGGATTATGCAACAACTAGGTAGTGGAGCTATGACATTTTAGGATGCAATCACTATACATCATGTCTCTTTTATAGTTACATATCTTTTCAACTACTTATTTTACATTTATGTTAAATTACATCTTTAAGCAAGTTGTAATTGAAAAAATTTTTGTTTTAAGTTGCATAAAATTAAATTTGATGCATTCACCCCCTCCCTCTAGAGCATTCAAAAGTTACATCCAAACTCTTGTACCTAACTTGGCATTACATCAATAAAGTTGGGTTCCAGTTCGGATACCATCTACCTGGGTTGGTTACATATATTGAAGTTGATCTCCAAATAGAAAGTATTTTGGTTTGGGATAGCAAATTTTAATAATTGAGGTTAGATTTAGGTAGAGACCTATACACACACACTCACAGACACACACACACACACACATATATATACATACATATATATTGTTTAAATTCAGATACCATCAATCTGGGTTGGTTAGATATTTAGAAGTTGATCCCCAAATTGAAACTATTTTGGTTTTAGGATAGCAATTTTAATAGTGGAGGTTAGATTCAGGTAAAGACCTAAATATGTATATATATGTATGTATATATGTATATATATATATGTATGGATGTATATATATACATATATATGTATGTATATACATATATATATAGAGAGAGAGGCCAAAATACACTCGAGTATACAGATCACATCGTACACTCCAATGGTGTCTGTGTAAAGACTCGGTCATTATGATTAATTTTTAGAAAATAAATGTATCAGAAAATATAAACAAGTCATTTTACAATCATGCTTTATATTAGAGTCGCAAAAGCTTATACATAGTACTATAAAATTAAGAATATGCATAAGTCTTATCTACTCTTCAATAAGGGATAGCCCTTTCACGTCTATTCTAGGTCTTCTTTGTACCACTTGCTCATGAATTCCCAGAGGGAATGAAACTAGAATGGATCCCAAGAAGGGAAACATAAGTAAATAAAGTTGGTATTGAATTCAGTTATTAAATTATTTAAAAATAAAGATTTGTGAAGTCACATATAATAAGTTTGATTGGTGGAATATGGTGATAACAAGAAGGTGGTCTAGTTACCATGTTAGTCTCAAAAATGTACAACAATTCAAAGTGGTAACTAGAACAATAAATAGATTCTCAAAACTAATATCAAGATATCACATTGTTCAAAGCGAAGTGATTTATCCATTGGCACAAGCAATTTAATATTTTGTCTTTTTCAGGGCTAGGTGCCTAGTGTTCTTCCTCTATAACAAACAGAATGAAACTTTCACCTGTGGGGGTAACTAGTACTGAGGGACCTCTAATCCATTATCAACTGCATAGGACTGAGGATATGACCCAGCGAGTCTAGTGACACAAAGTTCTAAGCCAATATCCATTTTTTATGCCAATATCAAAATTTAACCAATATTTCAATTATTCAAAAGTTTCCAACATTTAATTTAGTTGTGCTGATCTTCAACATGAGGGAAATGCTATAACAAATTGGTTCAAAACTCTTGCAAAATTTTATGAATGAAATTCAAGAGAAAAATAACTACTTTAATATAAAAATGAGAATTTTAGTACATGTTCAAAATGAGAATTTCCAATTGAGATTCTCTAAAAAAGAATTTCCAATTGAGATGTCCATAAAAATTAAAGATGCAATTTCTCATGAATCTAGCAAAAGAGGATGTACTAGGATTATTTGATGTTTCTTGGATTTGAATCAAGTTTGTTCAATTTGACCTATTTAGGATTAGATTTTTCCATCTAGGGTTACTATTTAATATTTTCATCATTTCTAGATTTTTTTATCAAAGTCACATATTTAGGTATGTTATATTTTCTCTAGATTAAGTCCTAAGATGTTATTGTCTCTCTTATATATAATATAATTCACTTTAGCCACTAGGATCAAATATGTTTATTTACCAATGTACCCTTGCCAGGGATATCTATGGTTTAATATAACATACATTAATATGCACTAGTCATATAGATAGATCTCAATTATGTTCCCAAACATGGGTAGGATGTAGATGAATTATAATAGAGTAAGTTTATACATTGTTTCACTCATGGATCATCTAAACCAAGTTTGTTCATGAAATCCATCCATGTGTATATTTATAAGAGCAACCTTCTTATATATCATTTCTCACATATACACATTTATCCAATCTAGACCAACTTAGATTAGCTTATTTCCCAAGATTTATCAAATATTAGGGTTTCAATCTATAATAAGGATAAATTAGTATTTATTTTATTCATATTATATATTATATTCTCTCTCACTTCATCACCTTGTAAGCATTGAATACATACTATAATAAATGTATTTATCATTAAACTACAGACTTCCTATTAGTGCACTAAGGTGTCTTTACATATATTGTAAGGCTAATTGGCTATGCAACTATGATTACATAAATCATTTTTTATCTTTTGTTCTATCAATCCCATTAATGAATCAAGTAAATTAACCTAAAAAAAGTAAGAAGCAACTAACCTACGGATCTTAGTTGGGGCTCATGGTCTTTCTACGATCCAAACTCAATCCAAGCTTATTTCCTTCTAATCTTTTTACTCTTAGAACCAACCTAGAATATGAGCCAGCAATAGTCTATGGTGACCAAGTTTCCAAGTCTAATGAATTTTCAAATTAGGACTAGGAGGTCCAAGGTATAGGGTTCGATTAGTGATAGTTTATTTCCATCAACATCTGTAGGTTGTAGGCTATTGGATGCACCGATAAGGTCTAGGTAAAAGTCAATTGTATGGCTTGAAGAAATATTCAAATTCAGGATATTTTTTTCATATTTTGAAGCTTCAGGTTGAACCTTATTGATGAGGAAAAAGTGTGTTGGTGTCCTAATATGTAGGGATCACTTGAGGGAATAATGGGGTTCAAGGCCTTATCTTCCTCAAGACACTAGAGGTACAAATAGAGGTGAAAGGACAATTGGGAACCTTGGAAACTACTTTGTAGATCTTGAATCTATGCAGGTTGGTTAGCCAATGATGTCTAAGTGGTGTGGTGACCGAATCTGCCATGGTGTTGCTTTGTGACTACAGTTGATAATCTTTATATGGGGGTATGGGGTAGCTTGTAGAAGACTCGGGTCGTCAACCACCTATAGTTGCAGGTCTTAGGAAATACATATATTGGTGGTCTCATGTGGCATCCAACTCACAAAAAAAAATTAACTTAAGAGGAAGCGAATCATTTGCAGTGGATTTCCGAAAATCACTAAAAATTAAAACTTTTTGCAAAGAGATCCACACATAGGAAATCTTTCCCATCAAGAACCATTGTATAACATTTACATTCTGGTTCAAATGTACATAACTTGTACCATCTCTTTTCAGAGACTACATCATTAACTTCCTTATAAACATTACATACAGGAAGTATACAAATCTCAAGGCATCAAGACAAAACCTCAGATTGATTTATCAAAAACACTGACTAAAAACTCCGAGGACCTGAGAGTACAGAGACGACACATAGGACTATCTAACTACATAACTTGACAGACAGTATCTCCACCTGATATCTTACTGTTGTCCCTGTTATTACTGTTGATGTCCATTCCCTACAATGGGAATTCTGCTTCTTTGTCTGCGTCCACCTAAAAAGTTGGATCCCACGGGGTGAGACAATTGTAAATTGCCCCAGCGGGAGATATAACTCTCTGCCAAAACATTGTTATAGCAGTTTATTAAAATAAACTAAGTAGAAGGATTTATATATCTAATCAACAGTAGGTATGTCATTGTATAAACAAAGTGAAGAAATCTCCTTTTTCAAGGATAACTGTGGAAACACATCCCGCTATCACACAGACAACGAGGTGTTACACGAAAACGTGCAGAAATCACCATAACCACAGATTACCAAAAATACATGTTAATTAAAACCGATTGCGGAAAGCGGATAAACTGAGAAACTATTACATCTGAGTCCTCATCCTACAAAGAAACAGGTTATATAAACATATACAAGACCTGATACATGTCCACAGCTTAGAGGAACAGCTATCTAACCATCACATGAGTTCATCACCTGTTTATACATACATAAAGGCCCACATCCGGCCAGCAGCAGGAAACATAAAACATCAACGATTATACATTGTGAAACAACGTTAAAACATCTCCAAGGACCTGAGAGTACAGGGATGACTCTAAGACTCTACTACAAAACATCCATAACAGCAGCATATCCATCGCTTGCCTTCTATTTCTCTTCTAGCTGCTCAGTCGCAACTCCGCGACCACCACCACGCCTAGCTCGACCACCTAAAAAGGGTGTAAACTAGCAGGGTGAGACACAGTCCCAGCGAGAAACATAACTCCCCTCCAAAACTACAGAACCTCAGAGAGATAAAGCAACAACAGCAAGTAACTGATAAAAGCTATAACAAGAGCAGTTATGTAAAGTAAAGCTATTCGTACCGACAATCTTACCACATGGACGGAAGACATATAACCAATTCTTTTATGGAACATCGTTAACAAGATAAGATATATTGCATATAACATGAGGAACATATAAGTAACTGCAAGATATAACGAGATTAACTACACAAGCAAGGCCTCAACCAATGTTCTGTGTTTTTCCTTTAATCAATAAAGACTACAGCTGAATTACATATGTTTATGCCATGAGGAAGTGAACCGTACCGTTCAAATCCAACCGACGGCTGTGAAACCCAGAGCCGGTGCCATACAAGGTCAATGGAAGAGCCGGACTCCACGACCTCCCACCTCATGGTCAGTGCACGAGTGCAACACAAGCAGGACCGCAGTCTCATGCTGAAGTGGTCTTAGCCACAGGGTCAGGCTACCCTCTGCCTAGCCCACCTCGGTACAGGTATCGGCGCTAGTGAAACTAAGCCACGGGCCTATTCACCGTGCTCTGAGCCATGAACGCATTCATGCTCCTCATATCACATATCCCGAGCCATGGGCCTGTTCACCATGCTCTTCACATACTTGGGCTACGGGCCTGAATCTGCACCCTGGAGTCTACAACCGAAGTTGCACTCTTACCTCCTCACTTTAGGCTAGGAGAAACCTCACATACTCAACAATATGCGCTCCGGGTTAACCCGTAGGAGAACCCGTTTCACCATCACCATCTGCTGACGATGATGGATCTATGGCCAGGGCAACTACATGATATATTTCACTGTGATTAATTAGTGTCTTTTATATGGATTGCAAGATTCAACAAGGTTGTATAACATGAAAACTATAACAGGGAATAAACAACATAAAATTCAACATCATTCCTTTATCACATCATCTTGATCCATCACAAGGATCCAACAGTACATGTTATCACTTGGCCTCTTGCCAATCATCCAGATCCATCTCAAGGATCATCACATACCATGGGATCTCAATCCCTTATCACATAGTGCCACTGGCTTTCAAGGCTTTCATCATCATCATGGGATAGAAATCCCCAGTAATTTAGTCATGTATATTATACCGATTATCTTAACATCATGAGTAACAATCACAGCAGGGTTACTCAACATATATGTATACCTCATAGCCCTTTTTAATTGGCTATGCATCACCTGCATGGCTAGTATACACAATAATCATAAGCTTAACAGAAAGACCATGCTTATCAACATAGGGTGACATTAAAGATTATATACTTTATCAATTAGGCCTCAACTTGTGATCATATGCATAAGGCACATCATTAGGCAATCCACACTACATGCTTACCATTACCTCAGCTTTATACAGATAATCAAGATGATCACTTTCATGTGTATAGCCATGTTAAGTTAAAGGGGCAAGCTTTATCATAATGAATGCTATTAAGCATGCAAAGAGTCACCATCATTTAATAAGAACATATCCAACATATCGGCTTTCCATGATAAGCAGAACCCTCACTAAAAGCACTAAGAACCCTCACTATCAGTTGTATCGGGCAGCATGCCCTCATCTATGGGTGATATCGGGCATCATAGAAACCAACCCTATCCGTGCACTTCAAAGGTAACGGGAAACGCATGTCATGCACGTCTACAATGCTGCGTCGTGTGCAAAGATAACAGACAAAGGCCTACCGTGCAGCTAGGTGTATCGGGCAACATGGTCTCGGGCTCAGCTGCAATTCCCGTCACCAGGTAGGGCTGTCGGCCGACACACAAGAGCTATTGTGACGCCCGTCACAGGACTTCTAGCAACGCTTACAATGACACAAAACCACAACCAAAACAGGTGTGTATAGGGCAAGGGACTCCACAAGAAGTATCGTCCAAGAGGTATAGCTCAACCAACCAACAGGGGACCTATCGTTCATCCAACCAACTCAGGGCCTATCGGTCATCACAAGGCAGAGTGGAGGTGTGACACCCGTCATAGAGACCAGGGGTATCATCCATCACCCTCACGCATGTGTCGTCCAAGGTTCTAGGTCAAGAGGGTTGTCAGGCAGCAACCTCCCCAAGCTCATCATCAACCTCAAGCACAAGGGCACCCAAAACCCTAATGGGTCAAGAAGATGGCTCACCTCAATCGACTAAGAAAGAGGGGTCTTGCACATCATCTATCACCAAACGGGAAACACAAGGAACAACCCTAGCAAGGTTCACAACTATCACCAAGCTCACCCTTCTAGTCCATGGTGAGAGGAGGGTGTTTCTTAAGCAACTAGAACACAAGCTCACCTCTCAACTAAAACGAGAGAGGGGTGTTTCCCATTCTACTAGAAGCTCAAACTCACTCCTCTAGACCAAGGAGAGAAAGGAGTATTGCTCACAAGAACCCTAGACCATAAGGATCGGCCAACATGGATACTTAAGCAAGATGCTAATCTAACAACATGTAAACAAGATCATAGAAGGAGATAGTGAAGTTAGGGTTAGGAGTTATGTAACCCGCCTTAAGAAAGCTCCAAGCTCCTAGCTCCTAGCTCCACGCACCACAAAGCAAGGAAGAAGGATACTCCAAGGACATCGGCCACCACGCTAGCTCCTCCAAGGGTATCAGCCACCAACTTGCAAAAGGAGTGTGTCGTGCATCAAGGTGGAGAAGAGACTAAGAAACCAAAGGAATCCTTAGCAAGGGAAAGGAAACACCTATATAGAAGGGAAGGGAGGAGAAAATAAGGTAGATCCAAGCAAGGTGTCACCCACCTAGAGACACTTGTCCAAGTGCACGAGCCACCACTCTAGCAAGCCCTAAACACATGTCCAAGGTCATTGCTACATCCAAGCATCAAGCACCAAGTTCCACTAGTGGTGACACAAACGAGGTCAAAGCTTGGTCAACGGCTCTAGGGCGACACACTTGGGTGATACAACTAGACGACACACCATCTTGGGCAATACAACCCCCTCCTTGCCCGACACAAGGTCCAAAGGAAATAAAGGCAAGGCACCACAAGGCCCAACAAGCTCAACCAAGCCCAAAGGAACTCAAACAACGAGCCCAAACCTTCCTCTCTACTCTAGAGGAAGCAAGGAGAGAGAGGAACACCTCACAAGGTGGAAAACTTGCCCACAAACCCTAGACTTGGGTTATTTGCAAGTATCACCTCCAACTCTCAAAAAAGCACAACCAAACCCTAATCACCACTTAAAGGTGATTAGCAAGCATCTAAGAATCAAGGTTAAGCAAAACAAACAGGGTAAACCCCAAACGAAGGTCAGGGTCCTTACAATCTAACCCCCTACAAAGAGATTTCGTCCCTGAAATTCGAAGAGAAAAGTGAGGGATACATCCTCTTCATCTCTACCACAAGCTCCCACGTGGCTTCCTCAACGCCACGATGATGCCAAAGAACCTTCACAAGAACCAGGTCCTTTCTCTTCAGCTTCTTAACCCTTCTGTCAAGGATCACCACAGGACCTTCCTCATAGGTCACATCTTCATCAAGCTCAACTTCAACTGGTTTTATCACTATTCCCGAATCCGGATGACTTTTATTCAGCATACTGACATGGAACACTGGATGTAACCTGTGCAACTTTGGAGGCAACTCTAACTTGTAAGCTACCTTGCCAACACGTGCTATGGCCGAGTACGGCCCCATATACCTGGGTGCTAGCTTACCCTTCCGGCGAAACCTTAGCACACCTTTCCACAGTGAGACTTTAAGATATACTTTGTCTCCTACCTGGAACTCCAAAGGTCATTGACGATTGTCTGCGTAAGACTTCTGCCTGTCCTGTGCCGCTTTCAACTGTTGTTGTATCACTTTGATCTTTTCTGTTGTCTGTTGTACTAACTCAGGACCCAAAAGGTGATATTCACTAGACTCGTACCAACATAAAGGAGATCTGCACTTCCTTCCATACAAAGCTTGATAAGGATCCATGTCAATGCTCTGCTGATAACTGTTGTTGTAGGCAAACTCTATCAAACTGAGATGTACATCCCAACTACCTAGAAACTGCAAAACACAAGCTTGAAGGAGATCCTCCAAAGTCTGAATAGTCCTCTCAGACTGTCCATCTGTCTGCGGGTGGAAGGCGATACTGAACCTCAACTGCGTTCCCAACGCTTTGTGTAACTGTTCCCAGAAACGACTCATGAACTAAGGACCTCTGTCAGAAACTATCGTCGCTGGCACACCATGCAAGCGTACTATCTCATCCACGTATACTCGAGTGAGCTTCTCGGCTGTATACGTCATCTTTACTGGTAGGAAATGGGCAGACATCGTCAATCTGTCCACTATCACCCAAATGGAATCATGATTCCTAGTTGTCCTGGGTAGACCAACTACAAAATCCATGGTTATATGATCCCATTTCCACTGCGGTATCGGTAGGGATTGCAACGTTCCTGCCGGCTTCTAATGCTCATCCTTGACTTGTTGACAAACCGCACATCTAGCCACGAACTCAGTCACATCTTTCTTTAAGCCGGGCCACCAATACAAGTCCTTCAGACTATGATACATCTTGGTGACACCTGGATGCATAGCATACATCGACGTGTGTGCTTCCTCAAGCACTAACTTCCTCAGATCATCAGCATCGGGAACCACCATCCTATCACGATAGCAAACTAGTCCATCCTCGGACTCATGAAACCCATCACGCTTTTCGCTATCGAACTCTGATCTGATCAACTGTACTGCATCATCTGTTTGATGTGCATCTTTGATTTGTTGTCTCATCGTAGGCTTGACTTGCATCTGTGCTAAAAGTCCAGCTAACAAGGAAACCTCCATCTGCACATTCATCTGCCGCAAGGAAACAAACATATCTTGTCTATGGCATACCAAGGAACTCAAATGTGCCTTCTTTGAAGAAAGAGAAGAAGACTTTCGGCTAAGCGCATCAGCTACCACATTTGCCTTACCAGGATGATACTCAATAGTGTAGTCGTAATCATTGATTAACTCCATCCATCGACGTTGTTGCATGTTTAACTCATGTTGCGAAAAGATGTACTTTAGATTCTTATGATCCGTAAGGATTTGACACACTTCCCCATAAAGATAGTGTCTCCAAATCTTTAGCACATGAACCATTTCTGCCAACTCCAAGTCATGAGTCGGATAGTTCTCCTCGTGTTTCTTAAGCTGTCACGAAGCAAAAGAAACCACATGATCTTCCTGCATCAGCACACAACCTAAACCTTTCTTGGAAGCATCGCAGAAAACAACATATCCCTTTCCAGGCTTTGGCAGGATTAACACTGGAGCACTGGTCAGCTTCTCCTTCAAACTCTAAAAAGCTTGCTGACATCGATTATCCCAGACAAAAGGTACATCCTTTCTAGTCAACTTTGTCATCGGCAATGCAATTTCACTGAAGTCCTTGATAAACCTCTGATAGTATCCTGCTAAACCCAGAAAACTACGAACTTCTGTCGGCGTCTTCGGTTGCTCCCATTCTACAACGGACTCCACCTTCTTCGGATCTACTTTGACTCCTTCAGTAGATATCACATGACCCAAGAAAGTCACTTCTTCCAACCAGAACTCACACTTACTGAACTTGTCATACAGCTGGTGTTGGCGAAGAAGAGCCAACGCTAAACGCAGATGTCGCTCATGCTCTTGACTGTCCAACCTATAGATCAAGATGTCATCTATGAAGACTACAACAAATTGATCTAAGAATGGACGAAACACTCTGTTCATCAAATCCATGAAAGCAGCAGGCACATTGGTTAGCCCAAACGACATAACCACAAACTCGAAGTGACCATACCTTGTCCTAAAAGCTGACTTTGGTATGTCATCCGCCTTAATCCTCAACTGATGATATCCAGACCGTAGATCGATCTTTGAAAACACTTTAGCACCACGCAACTGATCGAACAGATCATCTATCCTCGGTAACGGGTACTTGTTCTTGATCGTGACCTTGTTCAACTGTCGGTAATCTATACACAACCGCATCGATCTGTCTTTCTTCTTGACAAACAATACTGGAGCACCCCAAGGCGACGTACTCGGTCGGATGAAACCTTTCTCCAACAACTCTTGCAACTACTTCTTCACCTCTACCATCTCTACTAGAGCCATCCTATACGGTGTCTGTGCAATTGGTTGCGTTCCTGGAACTAGATTGATCTCAAAATCAATCTCTCGGGGTGGAGGAACACCAAGAAACTCATCAGGAAACCCGTCGGCAAACTCTCGAACGACTGAAACCTCCTCGAGACTAGGACCTTTCGCCTTGGTAGCCACAATGGTATCCACAACGTGAGCTAAGACGCCTCACATCCTTGCCGTAGCAACCTCTCTACCACCATAGCTGATACCAAACACGTCGGAAGAATCTTCCTATCTCCCTGGAAGATCCACTTCTTTCCATCATCATCGAACACAGCTTGCTTGGAACCACAGTCCAAAACAACCTTATACTTCTCTAAGGTATCCATCCCAAGGATGACATCGAAACCATGCATATCAAGTGGTATAAGATCCATTTGAATGCTATGTCCTGAGAAAGACAAGACACAAGATGGGCACTCTTCTCGAAGCAACGAGGAACCATTAAGAGGGGTTTCTAACAACAAGCTATCCTTCTTACGACTAATAGGTAAACGACAGTTTTCAAGCATACTATAGGCGATAAAAGAGTGTGTAGCACCCGGGTCAACCAGAACATATATAAAGCAAGAAGAAGACATATCAGGATGAAATAACTCCATCTGACCTGTCACTACTCGCGGGTTGACTATCGCCTCTGGATGACTCATAGCATAGAATCGAGTCGTTGCTTATTGTCCACGTCCTCTGCTTCCTTGAGTAGACGATCCTGCTTGAGACACTTGACCGTTCCCTCGCCCTCTGCTACCACTGGGTTGCTGTCTATCTGACCCTTGTTGTTTCTACCTTGGCTACTGTGTCACTTCAACATCTCTGTTTGGGAAATTCGGCCTGAAATGCCTGGTATGTCCACATAGATGGCATACCCTATCTTTGAACCGTGGCCTAAATGGCCCTGTCACTGCCACTGAAGCTGTACTATGTGCCTTATATGGCAAAGAAACATAACCTCTTCCTTTACTCGGAGACCACTGTGATGGTGCACTAGAACCTCTCATCACTGAAGGCGGTGAAAACCTTAGCTTTTTGAAGCCACCAAACCGCTGTCCCTAGAACTGAGTAGGCCTTTTGAGAGACATGGACTCTCTTTTCTCCCTTACCGACCTTTCAATCCTCTGGACAGATTCCACAAACATAGAAAACCGCTCTCTATTCTCCAACGCAGAAACAGGTGTTTTCAACTCAGCACTCAAACCTTTCTCAAAGCGTCTGATCCGCTCTTCATCTGTCACTGCCATATGAGGACAAAACCTCAGCAGGTCCATGAACTTGGCTTCGTACTCGGTGATATTCATCGTTCCTTGTCGCAAGCTCTCAAACTGACTGATCTTCTCATCCACATACGTCTTCAGAAAGTATCTACTGACAAACTCGCACTGGAAAACTTCCTAACCAATTACCTCACCAGGTCGCTTCTCTTCCTCGATGGTCCACCAGTGACCAGCACTACCTTTCAGAAGGTAGACAGCGTGCTTTACCTTGTCTGCTTAGGGGATGTCGAGGATCCGGAAAGACTTCTCAAGACTTGTCAGCCACAGATCTGCATCCGCTGGATCAGCCGTTCCAGCATAGTCCGAAGCTCTGACTCGGCGAAGCCGCTCGAAGGTCTTCCCAACAACCGATGCTTCTCCATGGGGAGCCTGTGCTCTCAGAGGAGGCATTGGCAATCACTCAACCATGAGATTCATCGTAGCCATCATCTGCCCCATAAGTTTTTGATAGGTTGGGTGTTCAAGAATGGCTGGGTCAGGTTGAGGGACCTCAGGCACCCGATCTTCATGTGCCTGCCCAAAAGCTCCATCAACTAATGCAGCATCGTTGTACTCAGGAGCATGTTCTTCATGGTTTTCAGACATGTTGGTTTTCTTCCGTTGAGGGCAGAAGACGATTATAAGTGTGGCGACCGTCTCGTGAAAATAGGATTAACTAATGCGGAAGTGGTAAACTCTACAGAAGCGATTTTAACTAGCAGCGGAATAATGAAAAATCACTAGAAATTAAAACTTTTTAAGAAGAGATCTTTACACTATAAAACTTCTTTTATAAGAAACAAGATAAACAGTTTACATCATGCTTTAACATTACATCTTTGTAGAATCACCTCTCGAGTGATTACAAACATTCATTGCCCTGTTATCTGTACAAGGCAAAATACAACAAAATCTCGAGGCTTAAAGCCAAAAACCTCAGACCTACTGACTCCTAGGACCTGAGAGTACAGAGACGACATAAGACATGCTATCTACAAGACTAGACAGTCAGTATCTCTACCTGAGATTCACTGCTGCCCCTGATGCTGTTGTTGCTCATTCTTAAATGGATTCCTTCGTCCTTGGCGTCTACCTAAAAAGTAGAATCCCACGGAAGTGAGACAATTTAAATAATTGTCCCAGCGAGAGTTATAACTCTCCGCCAGAGGCTTTGTTATAGCATATAAGGAATAACAGAAGCAAAGTAACTGAAAATATCAATAGCAGGTTTGGTAATAAGTAAAACAACATTTACTTAAGCAATCACTTCATTAAAGCATATGTAGAACATGTATGCTAGATACTTGAACAGACTATTAAAGTCAACAATGTAACATCAATCATTGTTTCTCGTAGTTCAACCTAAGCAGTTATACTATATGGCTGATTATATTTTTCAAACATTATTATGCCCTGCGGAGATGAGGTATACCTCTCATACTCCAACCGACCATTTATAAAAATCACGTCGGTACCATACATAGGTCATCAAAAGAGCCGGATTCTTATGACCTCATCTTCCTCAGTCAGTAATAGGATTTACTTGCAGGACATCTTATGTCTCTGCTGTAGTAGCTATCCAGGGTATTCTGGAAACTTCGCTATAGAGTTACAGTGGAGTTCTGAACTCTCATCGTCATCGAAATATTTCTTTTTTATCTCTCATCGATGAGGTATTAGTAATTTCTTCGGGAGATTTGTGGTACATCACCCGGTATGAATATATAGTGAAGGGTTGAAAGATTAAAGTACATCTACATCAATTCCTACACTAGGACGTAAGGATATTTGTGTCCATATACCCCCATATACTCAAAAGTATATGCTCCAGGAGTTCCCTTAGGAAAACTTGTTTCACCATCATTTGGTCTCTGACAATGATGGATCTATGGTCAGGGCCCTACATGGTATGATTATACTTGATTTGTTAGGTACATTTCAGTATTCTTTTATCATCAAGCATGTTTCCAAACAAAAACAATTAAAACATATGCTAGAAGAAGAATACTAAATGTATCAAGTTTATTTCATAACAATTATCATTTCATAACCATCTCATCATTATGGTTCAAGAACAGGGGTGTTCAAACCCTTAAATCATCATAAGTCATCTAATAGCATGACCTTAATTGTAACATTGTAAATATTACTCAAGGCTCTTACAGCCCATCATTCTCATATGTTATCTCTTAAACCATGAAACATAGTATATCATTATTCATAAAGCTTATAAAATGCTTTTAATGAATGAAACATCATAACCCTTGCCTGGTTATGATTACCTTTTGCTAGCAAGCTGCATGATTAGCATAATTGAAGACATGCATATATAACAATATCAGCACAATACCAATTCTTTTCAATCTATTCATAGAACACCACGGCCGTGCCACCTTGCACGGTCGTGCAAAGTAAAGCTACCACGGCCGTGCTCCTTATCACGGGCGTGCTGAGAATCAGCATATCGCCATTGATTTCTAGGGTTTGGATTAAATCACTTCCACCTAGGGTTATTGAACCTCTTAGCTCACAAGGCATAAAGATTCCTCATATTACAACTTGTAGTTAGGGTTTCATACCCAAAGGCATAACCCTGAATTACTCCATTTATCAGATCACCCTAAATTAGGGTTTACTATTCACATTACATGTTATTATTTCTAGAATTAGGGTTTACTATTCACTTCATAGTGAATTGAGCTCATAGCATCATTATGTATGAAAATTATCATCATTGATGCCCTCAAATTAGTTTAAGATTCACTAAACATCATAATTAGGGTTTCTATGATCTCACCTTGATGGATCATATCCTAATCATGTACATTCTTACATATTGAAGGTATGTTACTTGATTCACATTCATATTAGGAGCCTTCTCTCTCCTCTCACTACTAGATGATGTTTACATCACTCTAGGTTAGATTAGGTCAAGTCATCTTTGATTAACATAGATTAAGACATCCCATTATAATCATTAGGGTTTACTTGATCAAGGGTTGTTATCTACTTGAACCCTTCAAGGGTACATTGGTAATGTTCAGCATTAACCATAACATGGGTCAAGCAACTAATTACTTAGCCCCTTAATATCTTTAGGTATCATTAGGGTTTAGGTTAAACCACCATTGAACCGTCTAAGCCTTCAAAGCATTAAGCAATCTTAACCCTAAAAGTCCCCAAACGTTTTCACACTTCAACCTCCAAACAGTCTAGAGACCGTTTGGAAGAGTTGACCGTTTGGTTAAGGTTGACTTCAAGACCGCATGACATTCAAGACCGTTTGCCCTTAAACGGTCTTGAAATCGTTTCATCATGTTGACCGTTTGGACATGGTTGACTTTGAAACCGATTGAACAAATCACCATTGAAACTGCATGACCTTAAACGGTTTGGAAACCGCATGAGTCCAAACGGTTTTGAAACCGTTTGGGCCCAAACGGTCTTGAGACCGTTTGCCCCCAAATGGTCTTAAGACCGTTTGGTCCAAATGTCTCAAAACCGCATGGACCTAGAAAGTGCATCAACACTTACAATCGATTAGGGTTTTCAAGGTTGAACCCTTCAATTGACCTCATATATGTTAACCACTTATCAATTGAGCCAATTAGGGTTATCCTTAACCAATTGAACACTCAATTGACCCTCAATTGATAGACAAATAGGGTTGGAACCAATTGAATTAGGGTTTAGAATCGATGATCCTTCAATACTAACCAATGTAAGACTAGTTACTTTGAAACCATAGAACCATCATCCAAATTGGGTATGACCTGACCCCAAACGGTCTTGAGGTCGTTTGGATGACCTACAAACGGTCTTGAGACCGTTTGCCCATCATATCACTCAAATCCAAACCATCCAATTAAGGTTTGGATCATTGGATTGATCACCAAATCAGCATTGCATTGTATATCAACTCGGTACCTTTAGACCTTTAAACACCTAACCATACTCAACCCTAGACCTCCAAATGGTCTTGGGTGGCCACCAAACGGTCTTGAGACCATTTGGCCCATCCATCCTTTGGATTCTAGTGAAACATCATCAAGGATTGGTCTATCGAGTTGATCAACAATTCAGCACTTAATTGCAATATGATCGGTACCTTTGGACCTTCAATTGATCAACTATACTTGACCCCAGACCTCCAAACGGTCTTGGGGTGACCCCCAAACGGTCTTGAGACCGTTTGGGCTAATCAACCCAAAATCTCAAATTAACTCATTGGAATTTCAGCTCTAATTCCAATTAGGGTTTGCCCAATTGATTAGCCTTCAACTCATGATTCCTTGAGAATTAACCCCTCAAATTTGGTGAGTTATTAACCAACATAATTAGGAACAGTAATCTCAAACGGTCCACGCTTGGTCAATGCACTCAAATGGTTTTGAAACCGTTTGCCCAAAAAGGTCAAGTTGATCAGGTTGAAAATCAGCACTCAATCCATTTAGGTTTATCTAATTGATTAGCCTTCAACGCTCGATTCCTTAGGAGTTAACCCATAAAATTTGGTGAGTCATTAACCAACATCATTAGGAACAGTAATATCAAACGGTCCACGCTTGGTCAACGCACTCAAATGGTTTTGAAACCGTTTGCCCAAAAAGGTCAAGTTGATCAGGTTGAAAATCAGCACTTAATTCAATTCGATTGCCTAATTGATTAGCCTTTAACTCATGATTCCTTGGGAGTTAATCCCTCAAATTTGGAGGGTTGTCAACCTACATAATTATGAACAGAAATACCAAACGGTCAACGCTTGGTCAACTCAAACAAATGGTCTTGGAGACCGTTTTCTCCAACCGACCTTGTGAAACCGTTTGCCCCAAACGGTTTTGCAAACCGTTTGCCCAAAGGAGGGGGGGCAAGACCGTTTGATAAAGTAACATTGGTAATCATGCCCATCTTCTTCTACATCCAGATCAAGGTCTGTTCTTCGTTGTTTTAGTTGCAAGAAAGCAAGGAAGAGTGGGAAAGAAGAAGAACTAAGTACTAATTGCAAGAACAAAGATATGCATAAGAAAGCAAAAGGTTTAGAGTTATAAAACCCGCCTTAAGATCGTTCCTTGAGCTCCAAGCTTCCAAGCTTCAAGCCTTTAATGGTGTCTTGAGCTCCACAGGTCGGCCAAGGGTGTTTCTCCAAGGAAAGGTTGGGAAAAGATGGCTAGAAAGAGGAACTAAGTAAGAAAAGCTAGCAAACCAACCTTATATCATGTTTTCCTCCATGAATCCGAGCTAGAAGATAACCAAAGCTTACCTAACTTTACTTGGCCGTTCTCCCCTGCTCCTGAGCTCCTTCCTTAGTCGGCCACAGCAAGAGATAAGTGAAGAGAGAAAGGGAAACGATCCCTTGGTTGTAAAAGAAAGGTGTATATATACTTTGGGCATGTTTTCAAGATAAGGACAATCTTTTCTTCTTTTTTCTCATATGGGTCCTTCTCTCCTTCTTGGCCACGCCCCTCCTTCCAATTCTTAAGAAAAACTCCTTTCTTAACCAAAGTCTAGTGAAAAGGAAGCCAAACATCCTACTAAGTTGCACACATATAAAAAAAGGGTCATTATGCTTATAACTTGGTTATTTAGTTACAAGGGTTATCCTTCTTATTTGTTTATTCAAATGAAGCGCCCCCTTTATCATTTTTACTCTAATTGATGCCAAGAGTCATAAAAGATATTCTAGAAGGTATATTTTACATGTTGCACCCCATGTTTTGGGTAAATTGCACTTTATACCAAAACTAGGGTTTAAAGCACAAGGATTGCTCCACAAGCTACCTTTTGGTGCCCAAGCTTGGAGAATCCATAATACTTCATCAAATTCATTCTAATGATGTATTATCATCATAGGAACATCTAAAATGTGAAATTTGCAAGTTAACCCCTTTAATTGGGTAATTTGCACATAAGTCCACTTTTAACAAAACAATATTACAATATTGTTTAAAAGGACAGAAAGGGAAATATATATTCCTCAGGAGCTTTAATTACATCATCAACAGATAACCACAAGCATTTAATCACATGATTAAGAAAAACACCGGGGGTTAGTTCATAACCCAGGTCAGGGATGTTACAATAAGAAAATCTAGAAAACTCACAAGAACAGACTCAGCTTAGTCCTAATCCCTGTAGACTCAGCGAACCTAGGGCTCTGATACCAAAACGTGTGGCAACACATCCTGCTATCACACAGACAACGAGGTGTTACGCAAAAACGTGCGGAAATCACCATAACCACAGATTACCAAAAATATGGGTTAATTAAAATCGATTGCGGAAAGTGGATAAACTGAGAAACTATTACATCTGAGTCCTCATCCTGCAAAGAAATAGGTTATATAAACATATACAAGACCTGATACGTGTCCACAGCTTAGAGGAACAGTTGTCTAACCATCACATGAGTTCATCACCTATTTATAAATACATAAAGGCCCACATCTGGCCAACAACAGGAAACATAAAACATCAACAATTATACATCGTGAAACAACATCAAAACATCTCCAAGGACCTGAGAGTACATGGATGACTCTAAGACTCTACTACAAAACATCCATAACAGCAGCATATCCATCGCTTGCCTTCTACTGCTCTTCTAGCTGCTCGGCCCCAACTCTATGACCACCACCATGCCTAGCTCAACCACCTAAAAAGGGTGTAAACCAGCGGGGTGAGACACACAGTCCCAGTGAGAAACATAACTCCCTGCCAAAACTACAGAACCTCATAGAGATAAAGCAACAACAGCAAGTAACTGATAAAAGGTATAACAAGAGCAGTTATGTAAAGTAAAGCTATTCGTACCAACAATCTTACCAGATGGACGGAAGGCATATAACCAATTCTTTTATGGAACATGGTTAACAAGATAAGATATATTGCCATATAACATGAGGAACATATAAGTAACTGCAAGATATAACGAGATTAACTACACAAGCAAGGCCTCAACCAATGTTTCGTGTTTTGCCTTTAAGCAATAAAGACTACGGTTGAATTATGTATTTTTATGCCCTGAGGAAGTGATCTGTACCGTTCAAATCCAACCGACGGCTGCGAAACCAGGAGCCGGTGCCATACAAGGTCAATGGAAGAGCCGGACTCCACGACCTCCCACCTTTTGGTCAGTGTACGAGTGCAACACAAGCAGGACCGCAGTCTCATGCTAAAGTGGTCTTAGCCACAGGGTCAGGCTACCCTCTGCCTAGCCCGCCTCGGTACAAGTATCGGCGCTAGTGAAACTGAGCCACGGGCATGTTCACCGTGCTCTGAGCCATGAACGCATTCATGCTCCTCATATCACATATCCCGAGCCATGGGCCTATTCACCATGCTCTTCACATACTTGGGCAACGGGCCTGAATCCGCACCCTGGAGTCTACAACCGAAGTTGCACTCTTACCTCCTCACTTTAGGCTAGGAGAAACCTCACATACTCAACAATATGCGCTCCGGGTTAACCCATAGGAGAACCCGTTTCACCATCACCAGCTTCTGACGATGATGGATCTATGGCCAGGGCAACTACATGATATATTTCACTGTGATTAATTAGTATCTTTTATATGGATTGCAAGATTCAACCAGGTTGTATAATATGCAAACTATAACAGGGAATAAAAACATAAAAGTCAACATCATGCCTTTATCACATCATCTTGATCCATCACAAGGATCCAACGGTACATGTTATCACTTGGCCTCTTGCCAATCATCCAGATCCATCTCAAGGATCATCACATACCATGGGATCTCAATCCCATATCACATAGTGCCACTGCCTTTCAAGGCTTTCATCATCATCATGGGATAGCAATCCCCAGTAATTTAGTCATGTATATTATACTGATTATCTTAACATCAAGAGTAACAATCACAGCAGGGTTACTCAACATATACGTATACCTCATAGCCCTTTTTAATTGGCTATGCATCACCTGCATGGTTAGTATACACAATAATCATAAGCTTAACAGAAAGACCATGCTTATCAACATAGGGTGACATTAAAGATTATATACTTTATCAATTAGGCCTCAACTTGTGATCATATGCATAAGGCACATCATTAGGCAATCCACACTACATGCTTACCATTACCTCAGCTTTATACAGATAATCAAGATGATCACTTTCATGTGTATAGCCATGTTAAGTTAAAGGGGCAAGCTTTATCATAATGAATGCTATTAAGCATGAAAAGAGTCACCATCGTTTAACAAGAACATATCCAACATATCGGCTTTCCATGATAAGTAGAACCCTCACTAAAAGCACCAAGAACCCTCACTATCAGTTGTATCGGGCAGCATGCCCTCATCTATGGGTGATATCGGGCATCATAGAAACCAACCCTATCCGTGCACTTCAAAGGTAACAGGAAACGCATGATGTGCACATCTGCAACGCTGCGTCGTGTGCAAAGATAACGGCCAAAGGCCTACCGTGCAGCTAGGTGTATCGAGCAACATGGTGTCAGGCTTAGCTGCAATGCCCGTCACCAGGTAGGGTTGTCGGCCGACACATAAGAGCTATTGTGACGCCCGTCACAGGACTTCTAGAAACGCTTACAATGACACAAAACCACAACCAAAATAGGTGTGTATAAGGCAAGGGACTCCACAAGAAGTATCGTCCAAGAGGTATAGCTCAACCAACCAACAGGGGACCTATCGTTCATCCAACCAACTCAGGGCCTATCGGCTGTCCCAAGGCAGAGTGGAGGTGTGACACCCGTCACAGAGACCAGGGGTATCTTCCATCACCCTCACACATGTGTCGTCCAAGGTTCTAGGTCAAGAGGGTTGTCGGGCAGCAACCTCCCCAAGCTCATCATCAATCACAAGCACAAGGGCACTCAAAACCCTAATGGGTCAAGAAGATGGATCACCTCAATCGACTAAGAAAGAGGGGTCTTGCACATCATCTATCACCAAACGGGCAACACAAGGAACAACCCTAGCAAGGTTCACAACTATCACCAAGCTCACCCTTATAGTCCATGGTGAGAGGAGGGTTTTGCTTAAGCAACTAGAACACAAGCTCACCTCTCAACTAAAATGAGAGAGGGGTGTTGCCCATGCTACTAGAAGCTCAAACTCACTCCTCTATACCAAGGAGAGAAAGGAGTATTGCTCACCAAGAACCCTAGACCGTAAGGATTGGCCAACATAGATACTTAAGAAAGATGCTAACCTAACAACATGTAAACAAGATCATAGAAGGAGATAGTGAAGTTAGGGTTAGGAGTTATGTAACCTGCCTTAAGCAAGATCCAAGCTCCTAGCTCCACACACCACTAAGCAAGGAAGAAGGAGACTCCAAGGACATCGGCCACCAAGCTATCTCCTCCAAGGGTATCGGCCACCAACTTGCAAAAGAAGTTGTGTGTCGTGCATCAAGGTGGAGAAGAGACTAAGGAACCAAAGGAATCCTTAGCAAGGGAAAGGAAACACCTATATAGAAGGGAAGGGAGGAGAAAACAAGGTAGATCCAAGTAAGGTGTCGCCCAGCTAGGGACACTTGTCCAAGTGCACGAGCCACCACTCTAGCAAGCCCTAAACACATGTCCAAGGTCATTGCTACATGCAAGCATCAAGCACCAAGTTCCACTAGTGGTGACACAAACGAGGTCAAAGCTTGGTCAACGGCTCTAGGGCGATACACTTGGGTGATACAACTGGACGACACACCATCTTGGGCGATACATCCCCCTCCTTGCCCGACACAAGGTCCAAAGGAAACAAAGGCAAGGCACCACAAGGCCCAACAAGCTCAACCAAGCCCAAAGGAACTCAAACAACGAGCCCAAACCTTCCTCTCTACTCTAGATGATTGTATGGTAAAAGTTTGGGTTTAATGTAAGTCTATTTGACGAGTAATTATTTTTAGAAGATAATGGTGATATTGATAAGATAAAAGTCTTTTTCCAAAATTTTGTTCTTTTGGGCTTTGTTTGGGCAGTTGGATCGGCACCTAACATGGACCTGCACAACCACCTGCCAGTGTCCCACTTTCTTCAACCTTTGTCCTCCTGGTATAGACTTCCTTGTTGCAATTGAATTTGATTTTCTCACAACTTCCTCAACCATTTCGAGAATCGATTCCCCCATCACCTTCATGAGATCATCCCTCACCTATTTAACCCCTGATCAGCCCTAGGTTTTGGCCCACCATGAAACACCCAATGTCGCCACCATCTCCTTATGTGCCACAACACTGATCCTCTCTTCCACCTTCACCCAATCCACTACTTCTGCACTATCTACGGTGACCCAGGCATGTAATCCTGATCTTCCCTTGGGTTGTGGACCTCTGAGGCACCACATCTATGGGATCACCTAAAGGAAGTGATTTGTCACTCCGCTGATGAGGAGCTCTAGGTGCATGCATCTCTATGGAAGATGTCAGGGAGCATACGAGGAGCGTGTGGAAGCATCCCTAGGCTTCTTGAGTCATTTTGATAGGTACTCATCATACATATCTTCTTTGTATCATTTATCTTTATCCGACCGTCGATGACACTACTTTTGCGCTTCCTGCATTTAGTTGTATGATTTGTTTCTCAATTCCTATATATTGTCGTGACCTTTTGCAAACCTCTCTGATAGGTTTTGAGGGCTTGAGCACCCTTCATCCCCTCTCTCTGCAATCCTTTTGGTTTTCCTATTATTTATGTCTATTGGCCTTGGCCATGAGGGCTCCTTGCTCTGATTATCCCCTGCATGCTCAGATGGGGTTAGCCAGTCTAGTTTTCTATGTAGAACCCTATTGTCCTCTCAGTTCATCTTGATTTTGCTTCTATTTTAAGATCATTCTGAGATCTCCATCGCCTGGAGATGTTTTTTCACCTACTCGAGAAACTTGTGTGAGCAAGCTTCAAGCTGACGAGTGGGAATTGTTGCCCTTGTGTTCTTTTGACTTATGTTGATGTATAAAGGGGTACTTTGATCACTCAATCATATAGTTTTAAAAGAAAGATGTGAGTTCTGACTCTGGTTTCTATATTTTTCTTAATTACTTATCCCTCTTCTGATTGGTCGCTAAGGATTAAGACTTCAGTAAAATCCTAGAAAAAACGAAGTTCATCAGAAAATTTCCAAAACTTAGCAAGGGGTTCAGAAAAATATTCAAATCATAATGGAACCCTTATATTACCCTAATGATGAACCAATAAGTGACTTTCATGTATGTGCATATTATTTTCATATTTATGCTAAGATTCATGGGCTTATTATCGATTATCTATAAATCTATGGTTTGAAGAGATTCGTGCGAGCCAGTAACCATGCCGGTGATATCAATTACATAAAGTGTAATTATAGTGAGGATAAAATACTTTGATGCTACCTTAGTTGTGACCCTAATCCGAATGGATATATGTACTAAAAATTTGATTATACTTATGGACAAAGATTTGCATTATATATATATATATATATATATATATATATATATATATGTGTGTGTGTGTGTGTGTGTGTGTGTGTGTGCCATTCATATAGAAAACTCAAGTATGAATCTTAATATCTTTATGGCATATAAGGGTTAGTATAAGTGAACTTTAAAGTAATGCTAAAGAAATATGACAACAAATGAAGGTGACCAAAATCCTAACCCTAACATCTCATCCACAAAAAGAGGGTAATATAATACACCCTAGTAATCATTAGAATAGTAGATCATGGGGATGACCCAAGAATTCACTCAAGATCTGAATCATGCACCCATAAATCCTAATTGAGAACACTAATAACAATAGAAGTCTTGACCCTAAGAAAAGACATGAAAACTGATAAAAGATCCTTGGTTTCCAGGAGATAATTTTTTCAGATAAGACTTGTCTTACCACGGGTAAGCGGACCATGTCCTTTGAATTCATATTATATATTTTAGACTGACAGTCTAACTATCCTTCTTAGAATCACGCATTAGATGTGTAGTCTAATGTCCGTGTAGAATGATTTCCTTACAATGTAGTAGACTTTCTGCCTCAGATAGCTCGTGCCTAGATATTATAAAGTATTAGCTCTAAGTTATTATTTTTGCAAATGCTTAGAAGTTAGCATGCAATTACTAGAACTCAAAATACAATTTATTTTCATTGCTTATGATTTGAAATTCATAATTCTTTTAGAATATCAGAATCAGATACAAAATCTAGAATTCAAATATGTAGTATTATTTACTAATTGAGACTCAGAATTCATAATAGATTTTATAACTTAGAATGCCATTACATATTACTTACTTCAAAATTTCTCTCACTTAGTTGAGATACATAATCAGAATAGAAACATAATCAAAATCAAAATCAAAATCAGAAATATAATAAGAACAAAAAAGAATAGAAAATGACACCTGAACATAATTTATATTATATAATAAGTCTTCATAGAATAGAAGTATTGCAGTACACAGAACAAAATACTTTTATGCCATAGAATGTGAATTGCACCATACAAGGTAGTTGGTGCCATAGAACAAAAAATGCCTTGGTGTCATCAGAAGGCATTTATGCCTTAGAAGGTGTGTTGTACCATAGAAGGCGCATAGTTCCATAGAAGATTACTTATTGTATAATAGTGGCCACAGAAAGATGAAATATGTAAATAAAAGATGCAGATAAAGATGTTTAGCATAGTTGTAGGTGACATGTTTTCATAATGCAGTTATATCTTATATGTTATAGAATTCAATGTCACTTACTCTAACCAGAATTATTTTCATTTGCATGACTGGGGAGGTGACGTCTGTAGATACTGAGGAGTAGTTCGTGAAGGATTTCGAACTCAAGAAAGCAGGATATCTATTACTATTGGGACATTATCTTAGGCAATCTTCCTAGATCAAGATTTTATTTATATTTTAGTTCATGTAGGGAGATGTGACTCTATAACGTAACAGGATTTGAGGCCTCAAATAAAATGTTCTTAAAAGGAATGATTGGACTACCCATATCACCAAGGTGCACCTCCTTTTCAGGGAACCAATCACTAAGAACTCCATATTTAAGTGTGCTCATCTTGGAGTAGTACTAGGATGGGTGACCAGTCGAGAAGTTGATCATGGCTTGCACATAAGTGAGGACAAAGCGTGTAGTTGAGGCTAGTGGTGGTATTTGGGGCTAGTCGTCATTTTTAAAACTCTACTAGAGCCTTGGGTAGAGGGCCCAAGTGTTATAAATGGTATTAGATCCACTTCCCCTCTAGTAGGTGGGACCCACATGGGCATATGGCATGCTAGTCTAGAGCCCTGCAGTCTAGGCATGTTGGAAAGGGATGTCCATGGTTGACATAGCCACCCTTGTGCTGGTATTCCATGATCGGGAGCTGGGTGTCCATGGGCCATTCTGGGTCTACACTAAAATGGATAAATATTATGAGGCCATATAGTTGAGCCTTGACGAGGTCGTCAAGAGTCTAAGTGGGGGAGATTGTAACGTCCCAGGATTTAAGGCCTCGGATAAAATGATGTTAAAAGGAATGATTTGACTAACCCATATCACCAAGGTGCACCTCCTTTTTAAGGAGCCCATCACTAAGAAATTCATAGTTAAGCGTGCTCATCTTGAAGTAGTACTAGGATGGGTGACCAGTCGGGAAGTTGATCCTGGCTTGCGCGTAAGGGAGGACAAAGCACGCAGTTAAGGCTAGTGGTGGTCTGTGGGGCCAGTCTTCATTCATGAAACTCTACTAAAGCCTTGGGCAGTGGGCCCAGGTGTTACAGACTCATAGTTTCATAATGTTGCACATTTCCTTTTTATTTAGTTACTATTGTTAATTTGCATGTTACTATATTCCACATATGTGATGTTTGCCCTAGAAATTTATGTTATATGTGTGTTGATCTTTCCTCATATAATTTTATGGTTGATAAATGGAAAGTGTTACAATATGGTATCAGAGAATTTAATTAACCATTAGTGATTGATATCCCTAGATAAACCCTCATAGATGCCTTTTTGTACATATGGCTCTGAAGAAGAAGTCCTGATAAGGGCAAGGAGAACGTAGATGGAGAGGAAAGCTCCTATAGTATGGGGAGGGATGATGCCTCCAGAGGGGCCAACCCTAAGGGTAACCCTAATGCACCTATCAATGTACTCATTAAGTCTCTTATGAATGCCCTGACTAGACAGAATGGGAGGCCCCAACATCCCAGAAACCAGGAGTTGACCTTAGTAGATTTCCTACAGATCAAGTCGGAGACCTTCTCTAGAAAAGTTGAGATAGATTTCGTCACTCAGGCTGAGGAGTGGTTGTTGAACGTGGAGCATTGCTTCCATGACCTGGGATGTCCAGAGCATTCCAATATCCATTTTGAAATCCATCTATTGAAGAGTGTTGCTCACGTGTGGTGGGAGAACTTCACCAATGCATGAGGACCCGATGTTGCACCGCTAACTTGGAGGGAGTTCACCACTGACTTCCAGAACTATTATATCTCAAAAGCCATGGTAGAAGAGAAAGAATTGGAGTTCAAGCACCTCAAGAAGCACGACTCTATTGTTATCCAGTATGCAATGAAATTTTATATGCTGCAAAAATAAGTAACTGAAGATGAGGTGCATCTAGCCAAGAAGTTCATGAACAGTCTAAAGCCCAACCTCAGCTTCACTTTGTTGGGATGTGGCATAAAGATTGTGCAAGAAGTCCTAGAAGCGAGTTGGAGGACCACCTAGGATGCAATTGGAAGAACAGAGGATCTTGTAGAGGCAACTATCAGCATAAAGGGTAGAACGGTGGACAAAGAAACAAGTGGAAAACCCCAAAAGGAGCACTAGCTTAGAGAGGATCTCCAGGAGGAGGAGCCCAGAAAGTACCTGGCTAGGTCTGCCCCAAGTATCATAAGCCCCATGGTGGGAAATACAAGTTTGGGCAGCTAGTATGCTACCTATGTGGTGATGAAGGACACTTCAAGTTCAACTGTCCAAAGAGGCAGAATTAAAACCAAAATAATCAAACAGAGAAGCTTCAGGAAAGAGTGTTCGCCATGGATGTAGAAGAGGTAGATGAGGACCAAATAATAGGAGGTATGACCTAATCCTAGTACTATTAGTTATGTGGAAATATTTCAATGACTACATAGTTTAGACCGTTTTAGTACAAAAATGAATAAATTAAGGGAGGTCAAGTATCACCAACAAAGAATAAATGAAACTCTAAGGTGGGTACTACATGAAAATTTTGAGGATGAAATTTCATTCAAAGTGGGTAGAATTGTAGCACCCTGACTTTTAGATACTTGCTTACAATTTTTCTAATATCATATCCTTTATAGTCGCATCTTATAAAAGAGTCAATTTTAAAGAATTTTGGTTATTATCATGCACTAAAAAATTTCTCATTTAGAGAAAACATGAAAATAAAACTACACCTAAAATTTCAAAATCAAACTCTTTTTAGATATTTAATTATATAAATATTGAGTTGTATCTACCATTGATCATAATAATTAATTTGATAACTTAACTCAAAAACTGACTATAGGAGAATATTTTAGACCCCATTATGATCACATGGTCAAAATTTGGATTTAATCTAAGTCTATTTGACTAGGTAATTAGTTTTTAGAAGATAATGGTGATTTTGATAAGATAAAAGTCTTTCTTCAAAATTTTGTTCTTTTGGACTTTGTTTGGGCAGTTGGGTCGGCACCCAACATGGACCCATTTGATCATAGCCACCTACTAGTGTCCCTCTTTCTTCAACCTTAATCCTCCTGGTACAAGCTTCCTTGTTGCAATTGAAGTCGATTTTCTCGCAACTCCCTCAACTGTTTTGAAAATCAATTCCCCCATCGCCTTCAGGAGATCATCCCTCACCTATTTAACCCCTGATTATCCCTAGTTTTTGGCCCACCATGAAACACCCAATCTCACTACCATCTCCTTGTATGCCACAACTTCGATCCTCTCCGCCAGCTCCACCCAATCCCCTGCTTCTACACCATCTACAGTGATCCAGGCACGCACTCCCAGTCTTCCCTTGGGATGTTTTTTTCACCTACTCGAGAAACTAGTGTGAGCAAGGTTCAAGCCAATGAGTGGGCATCGTTGGCTTCATGTTATTTTGACTTATGTTGATCTAGAAAGGGGTACTTTGGTCACTCAACCCTATTGTTATAAAAGATGAAGTGAGATATGACCCTAGTTTCTGTATTTTGCTTAATTACTTATCCCTATTGTGATTGGTCGCTATGGATTAAGACTTTAAAAAATCCTAGAAGACACACAATTCATAATAAAATTTTTAGAACTTAGCAACGGGTTCATAAAAAATATTTTAATCCTAATGGAACCCTTGTATTACCCCAATGATGAACCAGTAAGCGATTATTCATGTATATGAACATTATCTTCATATTTATGCTAAGATTCATGGGCTTATTATTGATTATTTATAGATCCTTAGTTTGAATAGATTGATACGAACTAGTAACTAGGCCAGTGATATCAATTACCTAAAGTGTAATTATAGTGAGGACAAAACATGTTGATGCTACCTTAGGTGTGACCCTAATCCGAAGGGAGATATGTACTAAAAATATTGAATATACTTATGGACCAAGATTTGCATTAAATATATATATAGTAATCATTAGAATACTAGATCATGAGAATGACCCTAGAATTCACTAAAGATTCAAATATTGCACCCAAAAATCCTAATTGAGAACACTTATAATCCTAGAAGTCTTGACCCTAAGAAAAGACATGAAAACTGATAAAAGATCCTTGGTTTTCAGGATAGGGTTAGAAGAGGGACTTGAAGTAGTATTTTCATATAAGACTTGGATTACCACAACTAAGTGGGCCATGTCCTTTGAATCCATATTATATATTTTTGACTGATAGTCTAACTATCCTTCTTGGAATAACTCAGTAGATGTGTAGTCTAATGTCCATGTGTAGAATGGTATCCTTATAGTGTAGTAGACTTTCTGCCTCAGAAAGCTCATGCATCTGATAAAGTATCTGCTCTAAGTTAGTATTATGCACAAATTCTTAGAAGTTAGCATGCAATTACTAGAACTCAGAATATAATTTATTTTAGTATGTCAATTCCTCGTTATCATTTGAAATTCAGAATTTTTTGGAATATCAGATTCAGATATAGAATCTAGAAGGTTCAGATTTATATCATTATTTGATAATTGAGACTTGGAATTTGAAATAGATTTTATAACTTAGAATGCCAGAACATATTACATGCTTCACAATTTCTCTCAATTAGTTGAGATACAGAATCAGAATAGAAATAGAATTAGAATTAGAAATAGAAATAGAAAAAGAATAGAAAATGACACCAAAACATAACTTATATTATATAATAAGTCCTCACATAATAGAAGTACTAAAGTACATAGAATAGAAGGCTTTTATTCCATAGAATGTGCATTGCACCATACAAGGCACTTGGTGTCACCAAAAGGCATTTATGCCACAAAAAGTGGGTAGCACCATAGAAGGCAGATAGTTCCATAGAAGAGGACTTGTTGTATAATAGTATCCATAGAAAGATAAAATATGTAAATAAAAGATGTAGATAAAGATGTTTAGCATAGTTGTAGATGACACATTTTCATAATGTAGTTATATCTTTTGTGTTATAGAATTCAATGCCACTTACTCTAACTAGAATTATTTTTGTTGTGCATGGTTGGGGACACAATGTTCCTGGATACTTAGGAGTAGTTCGTGAAGGATTTTGGATTTAAGAAAATAGGATATCTATCACTAGTGGGACATCATCTTACGCGATCCTCCTAGATCAAGATTCTATTTATCTTTTAGTTCATGTAGGGAGATGTGACTCTCAAACTCATAATTTCATAACATTTCACATTTCTTTTTTATTCAGTTACTATCGTTAGTTTGCATTTTACTGAATGCCATATATGTGATGTTTTCCCTATATATTTATGTTAAATGTGTGTTGATGCTTCCACATATAATTTTTTGTTTGATAAATGATAAGTGTTACAATGCAACCACCAACATAGTCTAAACACTAAACAAGTATATTAAAACAATAGGAGTTATTATTACATAGTTTCAATTACAAATTGAGAGTTAAATTGTACAAGTCTGCTCATTTACAATAGTTAAGATCTTACAACAAGTACACCTAAACACCTGGTCACAATCCATCAACTCCCAAGCTATCTTTGAACCAAAAACATATGTGAAACAAGTAGTTAACACTAAGGTGATGAGTACATGACATAAAGATACAAATTTAAGGTTTGCTTAATTTGAAAAAATTTATATAAATACATGAGAAAGAATAAATAATTTAACTACTTATAAAAATTAGAACCCATGTTTTATGTCATTTGATTCCAAATATACTAACAGCATAATATATCGTAAGGCCTTTGACCAACTTTCCATTGGAAGGGTCCGTAAGTGTGCTCAAGTTTAGCTAGCCCTTTTTATTGACATGGTCTTCCCTATCTTGACAACTCAAGTAGGTCCTCTGGCCTTGTGTCCTTACCCCAAAGATATAGGTAGGTGCACAAGGTTTGTATAATAAAATTCTATATTATGTGCTTAAGTTATAAAAGTGATGAGGTAAAGTATTGAGTACAGTAGTACAATAATACATGGAAATATGTACAAGTAAACAAGCATACATACATATCAAGTTGGAAACCTAAAATCCATTATCATGAAATTATGATTTAAATATTCACAACCTATTCTTGACCATCTAGATCACAAGCCATGCCTAATTAAGAGAAAGATTACCTAGATGTATTAGATCCTCATCATTAACCCTAACTAGTTCCCTTTTAGGGTCTTGGATAAGTTAGGTTTCAAGATTGTCTAATTACGTATTGAAGTTTTATTATTTTAGGTCCATCGTGAAGGTGTAGTACCAGTTTCATGACGTTTGGAGGTTCCATCTATTTATATGATTATTTCAAGATTTGTGTCACTTTCGTACATTTTTGGGTCAAAAGGCTCATAACAGAGCAATAAGGTCATGATTCATCAAGCCATGAGATTTGGGCAAGACATGAGTTTAGATCAAGAATATAGGACATAAGAATCATATTCAAGTTTAGGTGGATGTCTCCAAGGTCAAGGCATCATATAACTAGTCATAATCAACATTTCCACAAACATACACACATCCACATAGTTTCGTATGTCATCAAAATATGAACTATATGAGACATTCACATGAAAGATACAATAAGGGATATATTTTTCCCTAATTTGAGAGGGGGACAAGAAAAAAGGCCCACATTAACATTAAGGCATAAGAATCACAATTCAATCATATAGATGACACTAGGCAAAATAGGATTACACCAATCATCATAGTGCAAGAGGGTTGATCCTAGAAATTAGGTTCACCACCCATCACAAGATTACTTGTTTTAGAGATCTAAGGTAATTGGGTGCATAATCTAGGTCAAACACATCATTGATTCAATGTATAACCAAACATTCACATAATAGGGGTACATTTATGTATTTAGGGTCATATAGAACAAATAGTCAAAAGGAGTTTTAGGTTTGATATGAAAGTCGTAGAGAGGTTTATAATACTGATTTGAGGTTTTCTCAACATTAGATATCATCAAGGAATATGACTAGAAACATTAGGGCGATGTACATCATTAAAATCTCAAAACTGGTCATATATGTACATATAGGTTAAATAAGTACAATAATGGGGCTTTTGGTCCTCATTTAGTTTAAAAGTTCATAAAAAGGTATTGATTTGATGATTAGGGGTGTAAAGGTGCACTCTTGTTTCAAGATTCATTATAATAAGGCATGATGTGGTTAACATAGTAAAATATCCTTTTTTGAGCAAAATAGGGACATTATAAGAGATTTTGGGTCTAAAAATAGGTCCATGTCATAGGTCTTTTTGAGACGATCAAAATGTTATATAATTTTTTATAGTTTGGATTAAGGAGATAGAAGTTATTATTTTTTAAAAACTTGTATCTAAACCACAAGAAATATGGTTTGTAGGGTACCATTTATATAGGGAACAAACTTGGCCATTGGTTTCAAATCTCACGATTGTTGGGAACCACTACTGGGTCATGAGAGAAAGGCCATGGAGGAAGCGACCCCCCCATGTGGTGCTTCTCCAAAGGTGGTTGAGCAGTCAGCATGATTATGACCAGGCCCCGCGTTAGAGGAAGGGAGAGAGGCAGAGGGGGAGTGGCAACCTACTACAATGGCCACTCAATTTGGTTCCATGATGGACCATGCAGATCAGGTGGTTAATTTGAAGAGCGGAGGCCCGTTGGTGGTTGCCTCACTGAAACTGCAGAAGAGGGGAATAAGGGCTTGGAGAGTCCCAGTGAGCCTGCCTTTCCACCTTGGATTGTCTATGCAGACTCAGCCTCACCCTTGGTTTTCCCAAGGAGGCATGAGGGAGTTGCAATCTGTGGAGCTTCATGATGGCGTCGCCCTAGGGTTTGGGGGAAGAAGATGTGAGATGTAGGTGTTCTAAGGTATAAGAGAGGGGGAAAAGTGAGATAAACAAATCATAATGAAGAAATATTGATGAGGCTTGCTTAAATTTGACACAATGGGTGTGAAATGGGCTAATTGGTGAAGGCTCGAGAGCATACAATATAGCAGCCTCAGTATATAGACTGTAGGTAGGAGATGGCATCCAACCATTGGATCAAGGGGGTGACATCTGTGGGCCAAGATCTTATGATTGTAATTGGTTGATACAAAATAAGAGTAGAAAGAAGAACAATTCCATCACATGGGATGCACTCCCAATTTCAGGCCCAATTAGGGTCAAAAAATAGTTAAGACATGCACAGTTTGAGCTAATTTTGAAAGATGATAACTTGGGCTGTGATGGTCCAATTGAGGAATTTTTTTGCATCATTAGATTCACAATTAAAAGTTCTACAACATGAAATATTTTTGGGAGCGAGGTTATTACATTAACTATCTTCAATCTCTCTTGTAATATGGTGACTTATTAAGCAATGGTACATGGTTTAAAATTGTGATTTAGTGGTACACGTAGTATTTAAGCATTAATGTGTCCCAATTGGTGTACCAAAACACACGAATTGTAAAATTGACATCAAATTGAGTAAGAGTCCACTTGATGAGAGAGGAAATCAGGTTGTCTTGGTTACATTACATGTATAATAGTTACAGTTGTTATAGATGTACAATTACATATTTTGTTTACTAATTTGACAATTTTTTACAGTGTAATTTTCACATTTTTTACTTTTTTCGTCAAATATTTATTTTTTGGACCATATACTTACTGTTGTAACTAAGTAATTACTATTCCAAATGCATGGGTAACCTATACGCATGGACTATATATATATATATATATATATATATATATATATATATATATATATATATATATATATATATATAGGGCAACGATCCAGTGAGAAACATATCTGGTGAGAGCATGAGAGGCATTTGAATAACTCTCCACATAGATCAATTTTTCATAATCCAACCATACAGATTACAAGTATACCTTAATATCTACCTTCCTATAAAATTTTATCACCATCCAATTTGTAGATCATTCACAACAACCAAATATTTTTCGACGCTCTATATTGAATTTCAGGCTGACCGTTGGATGTAAAAAGTGTATATTGTAAATATGGACATGTAAAGAATGTCTTATTGCAATGATTTTTTGGGAGAAGGTAAATGAAATGATTCTTTTTCCATCTATACGGTTGGATTTTAAAAAATTGTTACGAATTTGTAGTTATTCAAATGCCTCTCATACTCTCACCATAGGATGTTTCTCACTATATCGCTATATATATATATATATATATATATATATATATATATATATATATGATGGGTTTTAGGGGAGACAGAGAAGGCAGGGAAATAAAAAAAATTTATCCCCCAAACCCAGAATAAGGAAACGCGTCAACATCTATACAATAGGAAAGGATGGTTTGTGGAATCATACCTTGTCCCGAGGCTTGCTCGGCGACAATACCTCGCGACTTGCACGGTCTTCACCTCCGGTCTTGGACGGTGTCAATGCAGCTCCTGGTCGCACCGGGACTGACGACTCCTGGTCTCACCGGGACTTTCGAGATTGACAGTTGTCCTCCGAGCGGTAGAAATCTCCCGCCTCTGAAGTAGTCCACACGGACCACCTGGAACTCCAATCTCCTTGTCCCACAAGGAATTGGAAGGAGTCGCACCCTCCTGTCAGCGTACTAGTCACTGACACACTCTCTTGCCACCAATCGCTTTCTGCAGTTGTCTTTCCCTTGATGTGCCTCCCTTATCAGGTAGCACTTGCTCGGGCTCTCTCGATTACCAAAACCAGAGAGAACGACAACTTTGCAGAGCAACTGGTTGCACTGTTTATTTCTTTGAGAAGCCCCCAATACCCCTATATATAGGAGGGTCATGGGACATGATTCTCTATCTCGAGCAATGCGGGACTAAAGTAGGAGTAGAAGGGTTCGAGATTTTCCACAAAAACAACCAACTGTGTAACCTGAACCGATCGTTTCATTCCTGAAACGGTCGGTTGGGGACCTGAGCCGGTCGGTTGACACCTCAACCGATCGGTTGGGACACCTCAACCGGTCGGTTCACTTCTGAACCGGTCGGTTCGTGGTCCTGGTCAGTTCTCGATTGACTTTCCATCTTTTGTTTCTAATTGGTATCAAATACCAATCCTTGTTCCAATCAAATTGGGCAAGTGAAACGAAAGGAAATTTCTCACCAATCCTACTTTCCCAACTTACTCGGTTGCACCAGTTGAACCGACCATTTCAACACTTGAAGTAATCGTTTCACCCTGTCCTTGAGCTGATCGACTCACCACCTGAGCCGATCGGTTCACCAAGCTGAGTTGATCGGTTCATCACATGAGTCGATCGGTTGGGAGTGCAGATTGTGCAGAAACAGTCAATGGCAGTTTCAATCAATCTGATACTCCAATCAATGTGTCCAACACCTTGAACATTATGATATTGAGCTATCAATTGATTGAGTGTTTAATTGAACTACTAAACTCCTTTAGTAATTAATCTAAACATTGTTTGTGGACAAAACTCCTCTTCCAGGTTAAATCCTATGTGTGTGACCCTGCAGGTCCATTTCACATTGGCAGTGAAAGTCCATAACAATTATGACTTCACAAGCAAAGAGCGGTGCCTAGTCACACATCAGTGCTACCTAAGTGAAATAGAAATTTGGAGAACAACTTTCAATCCTACAATCCGTGAATGGTGTTACAGTGAATGTATAAGTCCTTTGTCACTGATATCCCGAATGAACTTTAGGCATGGAACAGTCATCCTGTCAACGTTCATTCACTTTCTTGATCTCAGAGTAGATTGGAAGAGATATGTATGACATCAATATCACATACTGACTCACACATGTGTGCACGCCTTTCTCAATCCTACTCATCAAGTGGCCATGGATATCATACTCCCTCAGGAGGGACAAATCCCATATCTATCACTCACCCCTCAAAAGCCCCATGTGTTAAAGCCACCCAATCATCACCTTTATAACAACCCATGTTTCAGGACTGCGTTTGATGATGTCAAAATGTGCCCAACGACATGTGTTGAGTGTAGTGATTTCAGGTCAAAGAATCACACTCACCACCATCACTGTGAGTACTGACTGTGACTACCATGTCATGGTTCCATGTGTCAAACTCACGGTGGGTCTGTCCGGTACACTCTTTCTCTAACAAGTACCTATGTGTTTGGTTTGATATCTCTATATCATGACTAATGAGATTCTGTCATCAACCAACACCACAATCTAGTCTTGTGTGTCATTGTTGTCTATCTACCTTCCATAATGACATCCGACTAGGGACATAATGAGAATGTACAAACTCTTAGCATCTGTATGATCTCATCGTTCAGGTCCTGAACCTGAAGGCATAAGTCATTGAGTACTGTCATTCTCTAGACATTCAATTTGTTCTATCACTATCTCATATGACTGAACCAGAAAGAATTGGAAGCTTTCCTTTGATGTTTATCAAATCAATCTTAATGTATCCCACCACTCATCCCATGATTGGCTCTCAGGACATACATACCAACAGACTCCCACTTGCACTGTGAGCCAGTCACCATTGAATCATATTCATAGTGATCTTCAAACATGTCCCACATGTTACTGTGCTCTAGTGCGAACATAGTGAGTAATGGCAACACCTTGTCAAAGTCAGTATAAATTGCATGTCTCACATCTCTTCGATGTACGTCACACGTATGAGATGGAGTTGTCGTAATATGCGATCTAGTATTCCTTTGCTAACCTTTAGCCACATTGCATGATCAAGGATTCCATACTTGTCATCAATGAGTGGAATATCTATAAGTTTATCTCATGAACTTCCAGATCCATATAGTATCCACTGTTGTTCTCTAACGCATAGATACTCGGCATTTCCTTTTAAATGGTTTTATTGTAACACTTCCAATTATCAACAAACTTTCACTTTTATATATCATATATATAATTTGCGATTAATTTTCTGTCCCTTTTCCGGAAGTTCGCATCAATGTAACTCTTTATATTGAACTCTTCCTTATCTCCATAGAACTAGTACTTCTCAAGTACTTATCAAGTTCTCATGGTATTCCAATAACCCTTACTGGAAGTGGACAGACATCCACTCGTCATATCTCACATACGAGTTATCAGGATGAGCACATCATATTTCCATGTCATACAATACAAGATGATGAATGCATTTTGTTCTTGCCATGTAAGATAATGGGATGATTACATATAGGATAGATCCACATCTATTCTTAGTATTCCAATTTCTTCATAAGAATTGGACACTTGGCCTTGGGATACTAACTCCATGTAACATGGACAAGTTTTCTCCCATTAAATATGTGCATACTGAACCCTTCAGTACATATTGCCAATGTATGCTTTCTCTTTTCAGGTCAAGAGTTTTTCGAGAGCTATCTCTATATATCTCTATTCCTATCACATAGGAAACATCTCTATCTTCCTTAAAGATAATTTCCACTTTTGGATTTCCATTCTAGAACATTTCCATTTCACATCAACATGTGGAATGTGAACACACTCCCACTAAATCACATATCCCTTCTTTATCTTTGACATATCAGTCAAACCCTTTGACTATATCATCAAAGTAAAGATCAAATTCTGAGTTGCTTGTACTCAATCAATCACATTGATTAGTCCATTGTAACTTAAAGACTTCATTTGCATTAGTGGATTCATAAACCTTATAGGTTGTGTCACGTACACATCCTTGTTTTATTCCTCATAGGAATGCAGTTTTAGTATCCATATGCCAAATGTCTTAGTCATTAAGTTGCAATCACCAAGCATCATCCTTCTCAAAATGTTATCCATGTGTCTTAACACTTAAGATTCATTTGCACTTATGGATTTCATCCAATGGGCGCTACCATCAAGGTTATACCTTATGGTTCACATGGATGTCATTTAGGATGTAATGGTCATAAACCATAACTCAAAATTCGGTTCCTCATATTCATCTAGATAGTTGACTCATCACATGAACAACTCATCACATAGATAATTGAGGTGTAAGGATATAAGAATTCACAACCCTTATGATTCTTAATTTCTTTTATTAGTGATGGGTATTCTTTTATTAAGAAGAATTCAGTTATTTGATAATAATTCTCTAACTCCTTAGAGTATGATTCCTTCTTGATTTAGACATCACCATGCCTTAATCATGAGTTCACTATGATATACTATCATAATCACTCATAAGGATCTCAAACATTTGGTCCAAGTATTTCATTCATTGATCTCATCAAGAATTAACACTTTACCAAATTTGCACTTCATCTATGATAATCTTGAACACTTCAAGATATTCATATTGATATTTCTCTAAACACCATTTGAAGTATTAGCATTTGTTCCAATAGGTATGTAAATATATCACATGTATCATACCTAATAGGATAATCATTCTCCCACTACCTTTAGTGAAGATTGTTCAATCATGTCCAAGATATTCATGTCTCTTACTAGTTCTCTAACCAAAAGAGTCTAGATTTATCCATCACATGGAAACTAGAAATGAATTTCTCATGATTGATGCTAATTTGATTGTTTGAGTTATCTATAACTTTTAGGTATCATTTTATCTTATGCATATCAAATACCACAAGATAAACAAGGCATTGCCACAAAGATCATATCTTTAGAAATTGAAACATCTCTTTATTGATTGCCATCATTGTCATACAATATGCAAAAATAAAGTGTTTCTATCTATTGGCAAATATGAAATAGCAGTTCTCAACTCTATTTCGTGCCCTTTAGGCTGAAATAAACTAAAAGGTACTCCTATCTATGGCAGCAACACTTGCTCCAATGATGTGTACTCCTTTCTTGGTCCTTTCACAAAGGCCATCACTTCTTTGTGGATATTGCATATGACATATCCATATCTTGGTATCATATACCTCAGATAAATAAGCAGTTCATTTCATGATACCTTAGGTGGAGATCTCCATACCCTCCTTCATCTTCTTTTGTTCTTCCAGATATAGAGGGTGATTCCCTCATACACCCTTTCCCCATGTGCCTTGAGGTTGAAGACGGCTTGGGCTGCTGGCTAGCATCAGAACACTTCTTTGCTTTGCCCTTGCCCTTGCCCTTAAGACTTACCTTTCATTGATCTCATCAAAGATTAGGGTTAGTCTTTCTTCATATTTGCCTCAATATGTCCAACAACTTTGTCAACACTTGTCAAAATTGTTCATGTTGTAGTTTATCATGAACTGTATGATTCTCACAACATTTGTAGTATCATACCAATAGAGAACTCTTGGCTCAGAGGGAATCCTTCTTAGTCAGGTCTTTCCTCATACCCAATCACATTGAGTGTGTGAATACCTTATTGGATCTCCTTCTGTCATGACATACTAGGACAATGTCTTGGAGACATCATATGTCTCATGTTGTCTCTACAACTCATAGTTCAGAGAGCAAAACATCAAGCACTTTGCATCAATGGCATCATCAGAATGCTTCTTGTAAGCATCCCTTTCTGTCTTTGGTGCATTAGGAGCAGGTTCCTCTGGAATTGGAGTATCCAAGACATAGAGCTTTCACTCTTAAGTGAGAACAATTCTCAATGTCCTATACCAATCGTGGAAGTTTGTCCCATTTAGCATGTCCTTTTCAAGGACCGATCGCAAAGAAAAGTGATTGTTGTTTGTTGTCATTTGTACTACAAAAGGAAATATGCAATTTTAGTCCCAAAACTCATTTTTGACTTATTTGATTGATTTGAAAAGTTGATGATATAATTAGGCCTTTAATTAATTATTGCTCCCACTATTTTAGTTCAAATTGATAGCCCTCACCATAAATTCGGAAGATTGCAGCGTACAACCTTCTAGTGGGCAAGATCTTGAAATCCTCTAAGTCATGGACCAGCTAGGGCTGTCATCCACAACTTAGATCTCTCAGGTAGGCAACTCTTGCCAATTGCATCATATGCAACTCTTGATAAGATGTCATATGCAACTCCTTGCCATGATCATCTCCATGCCTCAAGGTGCTAGATCCTATCTAGGTCACCTTGTTAAGTCTGACCCAAAGCCAACACGATGAATATGCACCCTGCTAGGACAGACCCACACATTCATCCTTCACGCTTCTACGAGATAGACAGTGCACCACGCTAGGGCGTGCCCACACTTGGTCGATCAAGCTTTTCACGTGTGTCGCATTTGGAAGGCATCTAAAACTTAATATTTAATGAGGGATTTGGTTTTTATATACATATACATATCCAATCACCACAATACATAGTACATATCATATACATGCTATATCCCACAGAAAACATGTGAAACGATAAAAGCGATGATTATGGCCATCCTGATGTGGTTCCTAGAGCCAAGAGGAATCACGGTCATCTAGGTCTACATCACATGCAACCTATACATGATGAACTCTGTGCCTTTCCTTTCTGGGTTTGATCAACTCATCACATGACTGATCGGCTCACCATTAGGCCGGTCGGCTGGGTGCCACTAGCCGATCGGTTGGCTCCTCCAAATGATTGGTTCGCCTGGTCATCATGCATCTCATCATGGCCGCCACCTGCTCGTCTCGCTCCTCGAACCGGTCATCAACCGATCGGCTCACTCCTTGAACTGATCGTCTCAAATGTCAACCGATCGGTTCATACCTTGAACCGATCATCTCAGTTGTCGTCAGGATGTCCTTCGTTCTTTGACATAACAGGAAATAAAATTCTATCCTATTTTACATTGTAAAAAGAGAAACCTCGAGTTACATTCAAGGGGAGAAAAGGTAGGAAAGAAATCTCGAATTATTTCGAGTTACATCAGGAATAGGAGAAGGAAGATCAGTGCGTAGACCAAGATGCAAGCAACCACATACAACCAAACACAGATAGGGTTTATTGGCCATAACCACACTATACATCCACCACAAAACTCGTTTAAGGGCGATGCATATCGAGTGCATTCATAATACATATCATATATGTAAATTGGGATTTGTGGATTTAGGATTGGACATGCATAAAGCCAATTTTATTCGCATCGTATGCAATAAATATAGTCGACAAACCAAAATCGATCATATCGATAATCATAAATTATAGAGAGTTGACGTGGCTCTGATACCACTGTTAGGTTTTAGGGGAGACAGAGAAGGCAGCGGAAATAAAAAAAAATTCTCCCCCAAACCCAAAACAAGGAAACGCGTCAACGTCTATACAATAGGAAAGGATGGTTTGTGGAATCATACCTTGTCCCGAGGCTTGCTCGACGATAATACCTCGTGGCTTGCGCGGTCTTCACCTCTGGTCTTGGACGGTGTATGTGCAGCTCCGGGTCGCACCGGGACTGACGACTCCTGGTCTCACCGGGACTGTCGGGATTGACAGCTGTCCTCTGAGCGGCAGAAATCTTCCGCCTCTGAAGTAGTCCACACGGACCACCTGGAACTCCAATCTCCTTGTCCCACAAGGAATTGGAAGGAGTCGCACCCTCCTGTCAGCGTACTAGTCACTGACACACTCTCCTGCCACCAATCGCTTTCTGTAGTTGTCTTTCCCTTGATGTGCCTCCCTTATTAGGTAGCACTTGCTCAGGCGCTCTCGGTTACCAAAACCAGAGAGAACGACAACTTTGCAGAGCAACTGGTTGCACTATGTTGTTCTTTGAGAAGCCCCCAATACCCCTATATATATAGGAGGGTCATGGGACAGGGTTCTCTATCCCGGGCAATGCGGGACTAAAGCAGGAGTAGAAGGGTTCGAGATTTTCCACAAAAACAACCAACTGCATAACCTGAACCGATCGTTTCATTCCTGAAACGGTCGGTTGGGGACCTGAGCCGGTCGATTGACACCTCAACCGATCGGTTGGGACACCTCAACCGGTCGGTTCACTTCTGAACCGGTCGGTTCGTGGTCCTGGTCAGTTCCCGATTGACTTTCCATCTTTTGTTTCTAATTGGTATCAAATACCAATCCTTGTTCCAATCAAATTGGGCAAGTGAAATGAAAGAAAATTTCTCACCAATCCTACTTTCCCAACTTGCTCGGTTGCACCAGTTGAACCGATCGTTTCAACACTTGAAGCAATCATTTCACCCTGTCCTTGAGCCGATCGAATCACCACCTGAGTCTATCGGTTCACCAAGCTAAGTCAATCGGTTCATCACATGAGCCGATCAGTTGGGAGTGCAGATTGTACAGAAACAGTGAATGGAAGTTTCAATCAATCTGATACTCCAATCAATGTGTCCAACACCTTGAACATTATGATATTGAGCTATCAATTGATTGAGTGTTTAATTGAACTACGAAACTCCTTTAGTAATCAATCTAAACATTGTTTGTGGACAAAACTCCTCTTCCAGGTTAAATCCTATGTGTGTGACCCTGCAAGTCCATTTCACGTTGGCAGTGAAAGTCCATAACACTTCTGACTTCATAAGCAAAGAGCGGTGCCTAGTCACACATCAGTGCTACCCAAGTGAAATAGAAAGTTGGAGAACAACTTTCAATCCTACAATCTGTGAATGGTGTTACAGTGAATGTATAATTCCTTTGTCACTGATATCCCGAATGAACTCGAGGCATGGAACAGTCATCTTGTCAACGTTCATTCACTTTCTTGATCTCAGAGTAGATTGGAAGAGATATGTATGACATCAATATCACATACTGATTCACACATGCGTGCACGCCTTTCTCAATCCTACTTATCAAGTGGCCATGGATATCATACTCCCTCAGGAGGGACAAATCCCATATCTATCACTCAACCCTCAAAAGCCCCATGTGTCAAAGCCACCCAATCATCACCTTTATAACAACCCATGTTTCAGGACTGCGTTTGATGATGTCAAAGTGTGCCCAACAACATGTGTTGAGTGTAGTGATTTCAGATCAAAGAATCACACTCACCACCATCACTGTGAGTACTGACTGTGACTACCATGTCATGGTTCCTTGTGTCAAACTCACGGTGGGTCTGTCCGGTACACTTGTTCTCTAACAAGTACCTATGTGTTTGGTTTGATATCTCTATATCATGACTAATGAGATTCTGTCATCAACCAACACCACAATCTAGTCTTGTATGTCATTGTTGTCTATCTACCTTCCACAATGACATCCGACTAGGGACATAATGAGAATGTACAAACTCTTAGCATCTGTATGATCTCATCGTTCAGGTCTTGAACCTGAAGGCATACGTCATTGAGTACTGTCATTCTCTAGACATTCAATCTTTTCTATCACTATCTCATATGACTGAACCAGAAAGAATTGGAAGCTTGCCTTTGATGTTTATCAAATCAATCTTAATGTATCCCACCAATCATCCCATGATTGGCTCTAAGGGCATACATACCAACAATATATATATATATATATATATATATATATATATATACAGTTTGTACGAGGCATATATATATATATATGAAGTAGAAGAAAGAAAAGGGCATTCTAGGAGACACGCAGATCTTTTGGTGTTACACAGGGCGCTCGCTAGCGGCGATTTAGGAGACGAGCCCTAGGGCACCTCTGCCCTAGGGGCGGCGGCCGGCGAGGGGGGGCCTTCCCCCCCGTTGATCCTAGCGGACGTGGAGCGGAAAGGACCAGCTCTGAGGAGAGGTGTGTAGCGATGACCGGGCGGCAACCATCATCGACTCAGTCGATCTTGGGATTCAGGGCGCGGCTCCAGGAGGCCAAGGCGATCTGGGCGGGGAAGGGGGAGTCTCCAGTGGCATCGGGCTCAGCGGCTGATGGTGGGGACCGACCCGAAGGTGATCGGATTTGGGGCGACGCCGCCTCTATCTCTCCCTTCCGAGCTCGGTTCCTGGCTCTACGGGACCAGTGGAACCTGCGAGACGCGGATACTGGATCTGCTCTCTCCTCCCCCACGGCGGATGAAGATGGGGGTGACGCTTTGGGCAAGGGGACAGTCTTGGAGGGTCCGATGACGGCGGCAAATACAGTTCGTACGAGGCATACGGCTGAGATGGCAACAACTTCAGAGGCTCTGGAGGTTGTTTCCCCTTCACCCCTTTCTCTTGCAGGTGCGGATTCGGGCATCTTGGCCGGAGGCTCCTCGGAGAGGATCTGCCGATTGCGGCGGAGGAAGCCATGCTGATGGATGTTGCAGACAAGATGAACAAGGCCTTGCCGGAGACAGGTTTCACGGACTCCGGTGATGTTGCTGGCGATGCACACAAGATAGTCGACGTTTCGCCGAAGACTTTTTTAGTTGGCGTCGATGGCGACGATGGCTTCTTTGAGGGCTGTGTTTGGGTGGGATCTATCTGTATCCCCCTCTCGGGAGTGCCCTCGAAGATGGCGTCATCGGGGGTGATGGTTGCTGATGAACTAGTGTCAGCTTCATCGTCGGTTGCGGTGCTTCGCGAGCTCCGCCAGGGTCACCGCCGGGCTAAGGGAGGTGCATGCTTCAGATGTTTGAGACGTGGACACTGGCAGCACCAATGTTGGGCTGAGTTAGTGTGTTTCCGGTGTCGTGCTTCATGTCACGTAGCGCGTGACTGTGTGGCCAAGAAGAAGGTCAGAAAGCATCGCCCTACGGCGGGTGACCGATGCCATCGCTGCCTTCAGCCTGGACATTGGAGGCATCATTGCACAGCACCTACGGTTTGTCTTCGCTGCAGGAAGCCTGGCCACTTGGTGAGGGAGTGTCGATGGTCCAAAACGATTGAACTGGTTCAACCGCCCGAGACTATGACTCCTCCTGCTTCTGGGTCTGCTGCCTCCAATGAGATAATCGGTGGTGCCATGGCCAGCCTCATGTCGAGATGGGTGCAGGACTCCGCGGGAGCACGTCGACGATTGAGGCATCGTTACTTTGGAGATTTCCTGGATCCGTGGCACGCAAGTGAGCGTCCTTGGAGTGCTGATGGACAGTCCGACCATTCGTCCGGTGGAGTGGTGGATAGCAACCCCGATAGTTAGGAACTTGCGAGCAAGTTATATGACGAGCTTGATGACTGGAACTATGATCCCTAGCTCGTTTGTCATGGTGGCTTGAGGAGTCGATGGTGGCTTGGAGATTGAAAGCACAAAGGATGGAGATGAGTGCTGGCTGCTTAGATACTTGGCTTGGAGGGATGGGTGTTAGGATGATCGAGTGGGTTTCTTTATCTGGAGAAGACTTATGGGATGATTATCTTGTTTTTGGGCCGATCGTGGATGATCTTTTGTAATGCGGATAATTTCACTTGGCTTGCTTGAGGGGCAAGATGAATAAAATGAACCTCTTTAAAAAAATCTACATTCAATATATATATATATATATATATATATATATATATATATATATATATATATATATATATATATATATATATATATATATGTGTGTGTGTGTGTGTGTGTGCGTGTGTGTGTGTGCGTGCACGTGCGCGCATGTGTATGTGTATGTGTATGTATAAATATATATTGGGTGTTTATAATACTCACACGGGTAGCTATCCGCTTCAAAAATAACATGTATATAAAGATAAATTAATTTCTAAATAGTTGCATTACATGCATAGTAGTTATATTTATTATAGATGTACAATTACATATTTTTAAAGAATTTTTACTATAAAAACTATTCGTTGTTACCTTTTCAGCTGAATAGTTACTTTTTTGACAAAATAATACTCTTTTATTTAGATACTTACATTTGTGACTAAATAGTTGATTTTTAGGATGCACGGATAACTTAACCTTTGTTATCTGTGTTGGTATTATAAAAATACCTTTTATATATACATATATATGTGTGTGTGTTTATTTATGGTTATATTTATATATGTATATATACTTATATATATATATATATATATATATATATATATATATCTGTGTGTGTGTGTGTGTGTGTGTGTGTGTGTGTGTGTGTGTGTGTGTGTTTATATGTTTATATATATAGCGTGTGTATACATGTATATGTGTGTTTGTATTTTTCTTAATGAAATGTAAATTTTTCATATATGTCATACTTCGACACTTAGATTCCTTATAATTAAGATTTTATAATAAATTTGAATATTAATGTGTTAATAGTAACTTGATTAATTATATGTAGCAATAGAATCAAGTTTGATGGCACATTGAACATTATAGATATGGTTATGATTATAGGTTAGTGCTTGGCTAAAACGTTGAGTCAAAATTGGTTGCATGTTGGACAAACTTTTTATTGACTTGGATGCTTGGTTGAATCTAAGCATGCTTGAAACGTTCAACCATGTATGTTTCCTCTAGTAAGAAAACGGTATGTTTTGTGTGGTTTTGAATCTGAATGAAGTATTTGAAGTTGAATTGACATTTATTAAACTATGGTGGTTATTGCCTTTTAATAGTCAACTCCACACCTGCATGGAATTTTTCATAAAAATTGATAACCAAATAACACATAACTTGCTTTAAGTATATGCAAATGAAAAGATTCAAATATGTAGACAAATAATTAGAATGGCACCTCTATCTATCTATATGGTAGACAGTAACAAAATTTAGCACTAAAATCTTGGAGTGGGTCTAAAGAGATAAGTAAACAAAAAGAAGGAGCAAGTAAACACGTAGGAAGGAGAAGCGGACAAACAAACTCACCACTCACTCTTATTTATAAGTTACTTAACACGTGTTCAACTTAGTCATTACATTCTTTTTGGTCCTCAATTTATGCCATTCGTGTATCTCACTTACATTTACGGAATTTAATGAGTTTGGTTGTTCAACTGCAACTCGGTACGAGACCAGGGTAGGGCTGAGCATCGGTCCAGGACCGGACCATAGACCGGATTTCAACAAATATATAGACCATAGACCGGACCGTTTCGAGGTAGGACCGTACCGGGACCAGACCGTTTTGTTCTAGGACCGGACCAGACCGTTTGGACCGTAATCAGCTTTTTTTACATGTTGATAATCTTAGTCACTTTTAACAATTATATAACTTTAGTATCAAACATTTATACTAGTAGTGCTTATATATGTACTTTGTCTGTAGTTATTGTAGAATACACCTTCAAATATACATGAATTTTATATAAAAGTTAATATGCGGTCCGGACCGGTTTTGGATCGGACCGAAGACCGAACTCATCGAAATTCCCGGACCGCAGATCGGATCGGACCGAATTGAACAGTCCGGTCTGAACCATTATTTGCTCCCCCCTAGACCAAGGTAGACCCAATAAACGTGGTTCACCGGCTGGGCAGGTATATGTATAACCTGCTTATTTTCTTCTAATCCAAGTGAAGGGGACGACCCATGAAGAAGAATATCAAAAGGAAAAGGAGAAGCGAGGTAAAGTGAAAACGTCACAATATTTGCCTAAGCCTTTAGGCGCGTCATATTATATGGCGGTTTTGACTACTGTCTAATAAAAAACGTCTAAGTCATCATCTTATAAATTTAGGAACTAACTCAGAATTCAGAGGTATGGGATTTTTCTAACATCCCGCTTAAGTGCAACCACTTTGGTATATTTACACTTGTTATTTTTAGATAGAGTGTGGTCCTCACATTTATTTTTTAAAACTAGTTCTGATACCATATTAGAATGTGTGGTATTCAACTTAAAACTAATTGGTAATTGGTGAAGAGACAACACATCTTATAAGTTCGAAACCAACTCAAAACTCATAAGTGTGGAACTATTCTAACATTGACGTGATTTCCCGATCCACCTACCTAGTCTAATTCAGCTCAAATTATTAGGAGTCAACCTATGTCGATTTTGAAAAACATTCTTCAAGAATACGGTTATAGCCTATGACTGCGACCTGGAAGTGGGATTTCTCAAAATAGAATGAATAGCGCCAAATTCTGATATCATGGCAAAATAGCACAAGTCAACTCAACCCAGACCAGGTGTTTGTTTTTTTCCCATCGACTTGTGAGTGGGAATGTGGGATTGGTTACATTGGCATGTATGTTGATGATTTCTAATCCATCAAGGGGTCCATCTCCACTGTTAGGACGTCGTCTTGCTCAAACTAGAATTTCAGGATTATCCCTTTGTACTGTGACTTCCAATGGGTTTTGTGCGGAAAGGAAAAACAGGAACCACAACCATCGTCAGGCATAGATTTTGAAGGAGTCAGCTCCGGCGTAGCAGCTGTTTGCTGAGTGCTGGCACCCCGGGAGCCGTAAGGTCAAGAGTTTGTGGGGCCACGTCTGTATGACGTGGGCTCGGGAGGTCCAGGAGGGTATGTATCGCATCCCGCTCGCATCCAGCTGTGGACGCTGGGGCCGCCGCTGCTGCAAAGAACGTCGCGATCGGCACGCGTATCCGCGGTTTCCAACCGTCGGTAATGTTGGATGGGTCCCTCGGAGTTAACTGTCAGGTCAGAGGAGGGATGCGCGGGTCCCACGTCCAGAGAATTAAACTGTCCTCTACTTCCGCCTGCCGGGAAAGATCGGAACAGGATGCGGGTCCACTTGACGGTGTGATTCTTCCCTTTGTGCTGTGCGGTCGTCAGGAAACCCAACTTAATTAATTGTTCCATCAACGAACCTAATCATATGCGACGTGCTTTCTTCAACAAGCTAGATATCTATGTAGCACACGACCGGTAGATGTAACATGCGTATAGAGTGGTGCGGGGCTAGCATAACCAAGAGTGGCTCACCTCAACCGACGTTGGTGATGTTTGAGACTGGAGGAGAGATAAACTCCAGGGTGAGATCCCAATGAAAAAGAGCCTGCACTGGATGAAGTTTATCGTTGTGGAGTGTGGTGGGAACTCCAGCAAAATGGAGATGGAATTCCTGTAAAAACATCCCATTAGTCGAACATGGAATAAAAAAATATCTAAACTGTTCAAATGGTGGGGAAAGTTATAATGTAGCCTTTAGGCATCATGTTCGATATCTCACCCTCATCACAAATATTATCTTCAATCCGCATCAAAGGACATGTAGGCTGTTGGAGCCTCACCATTCTTGTCGGATGAAATTATGAAGTCTTGTGAGAAACTTCAAGTTCATTAATATCATGTAATTCTTTTTTTTTTAATGGGTATAAATTACCAGTAAGTTTCTAATCATTTTTTTTTTTAATTATAAGTGTATGGATGATAAGAAACATATCATGTCATACACGAAGTCTGACTGACTATATCAAAATCTCCATTCAAATTCTTTGTTCTATTCAAGAAAATCCTTTGTTTGACACTGCATAGACTTAGCAAAGAGAATAATGACACATAGAAAACTATTTTGGTATTATGTGTTTAAACTATCTATTAAAGGATTTCTTCAATAAGATTAGATTTGCAAGTAAACCAATACTATAAAGTGGAATTCAAGGCTTCCATGTCAAAGAAGAAGATAGGTCAAAATGTACTTAAAATTTTTCATGTGTCTAGCTTTTTTTTAACAAGCATGTGTTTTCTATGTTTTCTTTCAAACATAATGATATAGTTGGATACTTCTACTATTGGTATGTACGCCTAGAGAGCCAATCATATGATGACTTTAATGGCATATCTTATAAACGGTTTAATTAATAATAAAGGCTATCTTCTAATTTGTTTATTCAGATATGAGATAATGATGTAACATAATAAATGTCTAAAGAATGATATTGCTCAATGGCATACGTCTTCAGTTGATGACCTAAACGATAAGCTCATACGAATGTCAAGAGTATATGCATTCTTTTCATATCCCTAGTCGGATGTTATTATAGAAGGCTGATAGAAAACAATAACACATTAGACTAGAGATTGTCTGTTGGTTGATGACAAAATCTCATTAGTCATGATATGTGATATCAAACCACACACATAGATACTTGTTATAGAACAGTGTATCGAACATAATCACTTTGAGAGTGACACATGGAAACCATAATTGATAGTCAGAGTCATCTCTCATAGAGATGGTGGTGAATGTGGTTCTTAGACCTGAAGTCACTACACTCATCACATGTCATTCGATGTACTTTGACATCATCCACCGTAAACTTGAATAAGGGTTTCCATAAAGGCGGTGCTCAGGTACATCGTGACACATGGGGATGACTGTAAGTGATGTAGATGGGATTTGTCCCTCCTACAGGAGTTTGATATCCTAGCCACTTGATAAGTGAGACTAAGAAATACATAGCCATGCTGGTGTGACTCAATATGTGATATTGAGGTTGAACATATCTCAGACAGTCTGCTCTAGTTCAAGAATCATGGGTTGAATGTTAAAGAGGACAACCATTCCATGCCTAGAGTTCAATCTGGATATCAGAGATAAAAGAGATATACAATCAATGTAACATCAATCACAGATTGTAGGTTGAAGTTGTTCTCCAACTTTCTAATTACTTGGATAGCAATGATGTCTTGCTAGATACCACTCATTGTTTGTGATGTCATAAATCAGTTATGGACATTCACTACCAACGCAACCTGGGACCTATAGGGTCACACACATAGGATACACTTGGAAATGGAGCTTATTCATGGATGTAGTTTAAACTTGATTACTAGAGTGTTAGGTATTCAATTTAAACAACAATGTCTGAGTTGACTGACTAAATCGACCGGTTCAAGTGCTGAATCGGTCAATTCAAGTGTAAGGTCAATTGAACCAACTTTGGCAATAAGAAACATGAGATGACTAGTTCAACAAGTGAACCGATTAGCTCAGGTCTCTGAACCGATCGATTCAGGTTGTGAACTTATCAGTTCAGGTTGTGAACTGACCATTTGGTTGATCAATTCGATTAGATCAATAATTGATGACAACTTCATGTTGCACATTAATCAGATATTAATTGTCAATATAATTGTGATTGGGAAACATAGTGAAACGATCGGTTCAAGGCTTGAATAGATCAGATCACATATGAATTGACCGGTTTAGTAGTGAACTGAACGATTCAACGGTCACAGGTTTTGGAAAATTCCTAAAATTTCATCTCTTCAACTCCCACTCAGTCTTGGAGTCTTGACCCTGACCCTCCTATAAATAGTGGAGTATTGTGGACCTTCTAGAGACACAATAATAAGCTCTGACAATTGTTGTCTTCTCTGGTTGTACTAACCAAGGGAACCCGAGAAAGTTCTACCTGTCAAAGAGAGGAACAACAAGGGGGAGACAATTATGGGAGAGCAAGTTGACGCTAGAACATCAACTAGAAGAGACAAATCCTTCCTTTCCGTTCATCCAGAATGAGAGGAGTTCTCAGTGGTCCATGTAGACTACTACAGAGGTGATGAGGTTGTTACCTGCCGCTAGGAGGACAAAGTCAACTACCGTCTATGATGATCAACTAGGAGGCCGCCACTGACGCTATCTAGGCGCAACTTGAAGAAAGGTGCACACTACAATAAAGGATGGTCCCTGGATTTGCTCCAGGACCATGTATAATCCTTGAAAACACTCTTTTCCATTATGTAGTTGTTGACACGATCTACTGTTTAAGGGGAATATGATAAGTTATATTTTTATTTCCAATGCATGCTCTAATGTCATATTTTCCCACATCTACAATGCTTATGGTTTTGTAAATAAGTTTCCATTATTCTATTAAGTTCATATATACATGAGTATTAAACTAGCAATAGCTTTTATTCCTAAGGATTTAACTATTAACCTTAAAGTTGAGTCAAATTCAGATTGCTAGTTAGAGGTTTTTCTCATTTGTAGCCATCATTTTATTTTATATGTTGTACCTAGTTACACTTGAATTTTGTTTTATGCATAAAACCTCATGATATTCTATATGGCATCAAAAGGATATGGTAGTTACATATGGTGACAATTTGAGGATGAGGAAGATCTCATTCCTAGAGAAAAGACATATGAGATTAGACTTTCCTATAACATTGGGTTAAGCAAAAAATATACATATATGCTTTCAAATGAGAAAATATTTAGTTCTTATTAGCTACTTGATGGCATTTTATATATTATATAGTACTTTGTTTAAAAGTTCTTGGGTTCACTAAACAAAAAATTATTACATCACTTCTAGTTTCTACACATTATTTTCTATAACTACAATCATGTTTTTGGTCAATTTGCAATTCAATAGCTCAAATCAATCCATTTGTAAATACCTACAAGAAGAAAGATGAAATGGTCCCCAATCATGTTTTTGGGTCCGAAGGGGTTAGTTTGGCAACCCAAATCCTATTGCTCTTGGGTGCTTTCCTAAAAGGACAACAAGTAGCATAATGACCAAATTCATTGCAATAGTTGCATGTGCCCATAGTCTTGGAACTAGAGGATTCTCCATGGAATATTGGAGGTCCTTTATCTTTGTTGTTCCCTTGACTACTATCATATCCTAAACCATGTCTAACAATTTGTTTAGTAGAATTGAGTAGGATGTCATTAAGACTCTTCTTACCAACTAAGAATCTTTGCAAAGATGATCTCAAACTATCATTATCATGCATAAGAGAGGCAATAGTAGAAGACAAATGATTAATGTTATCTCTAGCATGTAGAAGATCATTTTCTAGGCAAAGAGTTTTAGTTAAATAAGAATCTCTATCAATATGAAGAGCAGCAACATCATTCTCTCTATTAGTAGAACTAGAACAAGATTCATGCCCATTGATTTTAGCAAGCAAGGAGGCATTTTCTAGTTCTAATTCATGCAAAACCAAATCTTTGTTTTTGTTTTCAGATTTAAGAACATCAATGTCATGCATGAGAGAATCAACAATTAAAGTATGCTCTTCATTAGAATTAGGCAAGAGAGGTTGAGCTTCTAGAAATTTAATCTTATCAAGTAAACTAGCATTTTCAAGTTTAAGAGAGTCTACTTGGCTAAGACAATCATTTTTATCAATAAGCAAGCAAGAATTTGCATATTCAAGATCATCTAGTTCTATATGCAAATTATCAACAATTTTAGCAAGCTTTTTCTTTTTCTTTTTAGAAGACTTATAAGAGGCACAAATATCATGAATAATAGCAATTAAAGATTCTTTATCTAACGAGTCTAGGTTTACCTCACTTGAGTCTTCACTTGTTGATGCTATAAGAGCAAAATGGCATTCTCCTTCATCACTTGAGCTTCAGCTTGATCCTTCAATTGAATCTTCACTTGAGCTTGAGTTGGAGGAGCCACTTGAGCTTGATTGCCATTTCTTCTTGTGAAGATGGGTCTTTTTGCCTTGTGGGCAATCTTCCTTGTAGTGACCCTTCTTTCCACATGTGAAGCACCGGATGGAGGAGGACTTGCCTTTGTAGAGTCGACCCTTGGAGTACATGGCATCTTCTTTAGCTTGAGAGGATGGAGAGACTTGTTCCATGATAGCTTCAATTTGAGCCTTTATTTCAGCCTTCTTCATTCTCTTTAGCTCTTTCTTCTCTTGTCTTTCTACTTCCTCCCTCTTGTCAAGTGTAGCTTCATGTGCTTGTAGATTTCCAATGAGCTCTTCAATGGGGATGTCTTTAAGTGACCTTGCTTCTTCAATAGAAGTCACCTTGGATTCCCACCTCTTGGGAAGAGTTCTAAGGATCTTTGAGTTGATCTCTCCACTAGACATAGGATGACCTAGAATAGCAAGACCATTTACAATGGTGTTGATCCTTGAGTACATGTTGGCTATACTCTCCTCCTTTCCCATCTTGAAGTTCTCAAGCAGCCCTTTGAGCATGTAGACTTTGCTTTCCTTCACTTGATCTGTCCCTTCATAAGTGATGCAAAGCTTTCTCCATACCTCATAGGCCGTCTCACAAGAGGAAATCCGGTTGAACTCGGTGGGGGTCATGGAGGCATAAAGGATGTGCATGGCTCTTGCGTTCAAGGTTGCTTTCATCAAGGTGGCTTCATCCCATTCTTCAATGTTTGTCTTTGGTAGAATGTATGGGTTGTTCACCATTTGCCACATCTCGAGACTTGATCCTTGGATGAAGAATTGAAGTCTTCTTCTCCAATAGAGGAAGTTGCTCCCATCAAAGATTGGAAGGCTGGTCGAGAGTCTCCCTCCTAGGTAGTCACCCATCTTCTCCTACTTGTAGAAGTATGCTTGGAGAAGACCCGCTCTGATACCACTTGTTGGATCCTAGATGGGTGACTTAGGTGCTCTAGAGGGGGGGTGAATAGAGCTGAAAGCACTTAAACAAAATTCATTAAACCTTCAAATTATATGACAAGATAAGGTTGCTAAATAGGTAATTTGAGTGCAACTAAATCATGCATAGCAAGGATAAGAGAGATTGAACATGCACCAAATTAGACAAGCTATTTAGAGTGGTTCCACACTTCAAACTAGAAGTGTGTCAGTCCACTTGCCTAGAGAGGTCAACCTCTAGGACTTCAACCAATTGCACTCTTATATTCATTAATAAGACATACAATACATGACCCAACAAAGGACTTACCTATCCAATACAAAAGAGTCTTCAACCTTACCAAGGACTTACCCACTTTTCAAGAGTCTTCGGCCTTCTCCAAGGACTTACCCACTCTTGCACAAGTCTTCGGCCTTGTAGGAATTACCCACTCTTCTTGGATCTTCCGCCTTTGACTTCGCCTTCACTCGGAGAAGCTTTCCACCAAGGTCTTACCCACTTGAGCTTGAGTCTTCTGCCTTCTCCAAGGACTTACCCACTCTAGCTCCAAGTCTTCAGCCTTGATCTTCACCAAGGGACTCCTTCCCTTGTTCTTCTTCACCTCTCTTGGACAAGAGAGAGAACCTTCATCTTCATGATTGAAATGGAGAGATGGGGAGGTTGTGGAAGTGAGAGCTTCACAAGATATACAAATGATACTAGCTCTCTTACAAATCTCCTACTCACTCTAATGGATGTAGCAAGTGATTAAGCTTAGAGAGAGAGAGGAGACTGTAGGAAGCACTCAACTATAGAATAGGAACCTCTCAAAGAGTTTGCATGGAATGCTCAACCTTGGAATGAAGCCCAAGGGGTCCTATTTATAGTTGGGGATGCCTCTTAGCCTTTGGGAACACTTAGGAACAAAAAATAGCCGTTTTACAAGTTGCAACGGATCTATTTTGGGTCCCAACAAAGTCTCCAACGGTTGGATTTGCTTTTTCTGCATTCCAGTACAGTCTGATCGGCCGAGTTTATATAAAGGTAACTCGGCCGAACCACTAAGCGACAAGTCTGAAAGATAGACTGTCGGCCGAGTTTCCTTGGAGAAACTCGGCCGATCGGTCGACTTTCAACTTGGACCGATCAGTGGATCGGCCGAGTTTCCTACCATTGAAACTCGACCGAACAGGGATCGGCTGAGTTGGAAACTCGGCCGACAGCCCAGAAAATTCCAGAATATATGGATCGGCCGAGTTTGGAATTCGGCCGACAAAATCCCTGTTATGGGTATTTTGGAATTTTCATAAACTGTACAAACGATGGATTTTTGTGTCCCAATAATTTTTCTAAGCTTAATTACAAGTCATACAATCATTACAAGTGATTACAAAGCAATTCTAAGGTCATATACATAGAGATCCCAAATTGCACACTTGTAGCTATTTTGACTTGTCTTTTCTCCAATTTGATATGCGCAAGTTAGGGCATTTGGAGTGTGTCTAAACCTAATCTGAAATCACTCAATGTAGAAGCATTAGACACCAATATGTGGAATGGTTAGTCATCATCAAAACAAGGGTTTAGTCAATTTAGACGTGATTCAACATTGACCTAATTGACCTTGAGTCAACACATCTATCCATGGTCTAAATTGGCCCTTGGTCATGGGAAACACTACATGCTTATTATACATCCATTGGCTACAAAGTCAACTGTTGTTCCTGGATGACACTTTCTAAAAATGGAGATGTCAAATGCATTATGAATGTGTTCAACATAGGTGGTAACTCTAAGTGGTATGTCACTTTTTCAAGCGTCCTACAATTGGATAAGGTCTCATAGATTAAGGGCCTAGCCTATCCCTTTTTTCAAACCCCAAAACTCCTTTCCACAATAAAGCTTTGAGATAAACCATGTATCCCACTTGAAACTCAAGTGGTCTTCTACGTCTTCATGCATATGGCTTCTACATGTCCTGGGCTATTTTCAATCATTTATCATAATACATATATTTTCCTAATGTTTTGTACAACGTCACAACCCAAAAACTATTCCTATCCTATTGCATACTAACACATCAATGATTTACAACATTTCCTTACATAGATGTGCATCATTCCATTTGTAATTCTTTTGGTAGTGTTAGTTGTATGCACACTATATTCAACTCATTTGATAATTGTAACTAGCAAAATTTAGAACACAAGAACTCAGAAGATAATCTAAATGGGTGAAGATATGCAATAAATATCAAGTGTGGATCCAAAGCTTCATACAATATGTTTCAAAATATATAGGTAGATTATGACCCTTAATCTGAACCCTATAGATAAGGGAATCACGTGAGTATAGAGTGTACTGACTGAGTCAACTAGCCAAAAACTACCTTGATGAACTCATAAACCAACCACAAAACCTATGGTGATACGATCACATTTTCACTCTAGTTTGACCACATATACAACAATTTGTGTAATCATCTGCCTTTATTATTGACAAATCAAATATATGGAACCATTATTGGCCACATCATGCTTCATCTTGTGCCACTAATACAACTATTTGGTATTCATATAAATCTTAGTCCTATCATGATGCACAACATACATCAAGGGATGTACTTCCTCTAACATTGTTTTCCTCATATCATCCCCTTTTGAAGAGAAAACGTGTTATGAAAACAAATTGCACCATCATTTCTCACTACAAAGCATTTCTCTCTCTCCTTATTTTATCTCTAATCAAATTTTCAATATCATCTCACCAACTGTAATCGGGTTTGATATGTAAAGTGGCAAAAATACTCCTAGTAAATGATACTTCTATTCGAACATGCTTCTATCTAAAAGATTACAAGATACCAACATAACCCTCTTAGCAAATGTAAAGGAATCCAACTGTGTTGTATTCACAAAAGACAAAAATGACTTCCTAGCTTAAAGCATCATCCATTGCATTGGCCTTTCCTATATTGTAGTGAGTCATATACTCATAATCCTTTCTAAGTTCTGACCAACATTTTTGTCTGATGTTGATTCCTGTTGTAAAACAAAGTACTTTAATATTGTGATCCTTGAATGCCCAACCCTTATCTCCATACCATTCTGTATATCCAAAATTTTTAGAGCCAAAAACATGCATTGTTGGAGGAAATCTATATAATAGCCTAGTATCCAGGTTGAAGCAAGGTCCGGCCATAGTAGCCCGGGTAGTAAGAGCTCGGTAAGTCCCAATGAAGGACCCGAGTTCAAAACTCACCGAAGGCACTTTGCGAATGACAATTCACACTGATTAGGCACAGGAGGGGGTGACCAGACCACACCCTCTCATTTCTCGAGAGTTTACCATGTTGGCTTTGCCCGGGATGGGTTCTCTCAGTCATAAAAAAAATCCAAGTTGAAGCAAGTCTCGACATTCCTGATAAATAAAAATGAGAGGTGTTGGCTTTTTATTTCCATTCCGGAGAAGAAACTTTCTGTATTAATAATCTACTGCATCTTGATCATTGAAGAATGATTTGCCCCTTCAAATAAAGTAAGAGTAAGCCAAGTACTTTTATTAATGTGGGTTCTCTCGGTCATAAAAAAATCCAAGTTGAAGCAAGTCTCAGCATTTCTGATAATTCAAAATGAGAGGCGTTGGCTTTTTATTTCCATTCCGGAGATGAAAATTTTTGTGTTAATAACCTACTGCATCTTGATCATTGAAGAATGATTTGCCCCTTCAAATAAAGTAAGAGTAAGACAAGTACTTTTATTAATCTGGGTTCTCTCGGTCATCAAAAAAATCCAAATTGAAGCAAGTCTCGACATTCCTGATCATTCAAAATGAGAGGCGTTGGCTTTTTATTTCCATTCCAGAGAAGAAAATTTCCGTGTTAATAATCTATTGCATCTTGATCACTGAAGAATGATTTGCCCCTTCAAATAAAGTAAGAGTAAGCCAAGTACTTTTATTAATCTAGGTTCTCTTGGTCATCAAAAAAATCCAAGTTGAAGCAAGTCTCGACATTCCTGATAATTCAAAACGAGAGGCGTTGGCTTTTTATTTCCATTCCAGAGAAGAAAATTTCTGTGTTAATAATCTACTGTATCTTGATCATTGAAGAATGATTTCCCCTTCAAATAAAGTGAGAGTAAGACAAGTACTTTTATTAATGTGGGTTCTCTCCGTCATCAAAAAAATCCAAGTTGAAGCAAGTCTCGACATTCCTGATAATTCAAAACGAGAGGCGTTGGCTTTTTATTTCCATTCCGGAGAAGAAAATTTCTTTGTTAATAATCTACTACATCTTGATAATTGAAGAATGATTTGCCCCTTCAAATAAAGTAAGAGTAATCCAAGTACTTTTATTAATGTGGGTTCTCTCAGTCATCAAAAAAATTCAAGTTGAAGCAAGTCTCGGCATTCCTAATAAATCAAAACGAGAGGCGTTGGCTTTTTATTTCCATTCCGGAGAAAAAACTTATGTGTTAATAATCTACTGCATCTTGATCATTGAAGAATGATTTGCCCCTTCAAATAAAGTAAGAGTAAGCCAAGTACTTTTATTAATCTAAGTTCTCTCGGTCATCAAAAAAATCCAAGTTGAAGCAAGTCTCGGCATTCCTGATAATTCAAAATGAGAGGCGTTGGCTTTTTATTTCCATTCCGGAGAAGAAAATGTCTGTGTTAATAATCTACTGCATCTTGATCATTGAAGAATGATTTTCCCCTTCAAATAAAGTAAGAGTAAGCCAAGTAATTTTATTAATCTGGGTTCTCTCGGTCATCAAAAAAATCCAAGTTGAAGCAAGTCTCGGCATTCCTGATAATTCAAAACGAGAGGTGTTGGCTTTTTATTTCCATTCCGGAGAAGAAAATTTATGTGTTAATAATCTACTGCATCTTGATCATTGAAGAATGATTTGCCCCTTCAAATAAAGTAAGAGTAAGACAAGTACTTTTATTAATCTGGGTTCTCTCGGTCATCAAAAAAATCCAAGTTGAAGCAAGTCTCGACATTCATGATAATTCAAAATGAGAGGCGTTGGCTTTTTATTTCCATTCCGGAGAAGAAAATTTCTGTGTTAATAATCTAATGCATCTTGAACATTGAATAATGATTTTCCCCTTCAAATAAAGTAAGAGTAAGCCAAGTACTTTTATTAATCTGGGTTCTCTCGGTCATCAAAAAAATCCAAGTTGAAGCAAGTCTCGGCATTCCTGATAATTCAAAATGAGAGACGTTGGCTTTTTATTTCCATTCCGGAGAAGAAATTTTTTGTGTTAATAATCTACTGCATCTTGATCATTGAAGAATGATTTTCCCCTTCAAATAAAGTAAGAGTAAGCCAAGTACTTTTATTAATCTGGGTTCTCTCGGTCATAAAAAAAATCCAAGTTGAAGCAAGTCTTGGCATTCCTGATAATTCAAAACGAGAGGTGTTGGCTTTTTATTTCCATTCCGGAGAAGAAAATTTATGTGTTAATAATCTACTGCATATTGATCATTGAAGAATGATTTGCCCCTTCAAATAAAGTAAGAGTAAGCCAAGTACATTTATTAATGTGGGTTCTCTCGGTCATCAAAAATATCCAAGTTGAAGTAAGTCTCGACATTCCTGATAATTCAAAACGAGAGGCGTAGGCTTTTTATTTCCATTCCGGAGAAGAAAATTTCTGTGTAAATAATCTACTACATCTTGATCATTGAAGAATGATTTGCCCCTTCAAATAAAGTAAGAGTAGTCCAAGTACGTTTATTAATGTGAGTTCTCTCGGTCATCAAAAAAATCCAAGTTGAAGCAAGTCTCGACATTCCTGATAATTCAAAATGAGAGACGTTGGCTTTTAATTTCCATTCTGGAGAAGAAAATTTATGTGTTAATAATCTACTGCACTTGATCATTGAAGAATGAGTTGCCCCTTCAAATAAAGTAAGAGTAAGCCAAGTACTTTTATTAATCTGGATTCTCTCGGTCATCAAAAAAATCCAAGTTGAAGCAAGTCTCGGCATCCCTGATAATTCAGAATGAGAGGCGTTGGCTTTTTGTTTCCATTCCGGAGAAGAAAATTTCTGTGTTAATAATCTACTGCATCTTGATCATTGAAGAATGATTTGCCCCTTCAAATAAAGTAAGAGTAAGCCAACTACTTTTATTAATCTGGGTTCTCTCGGTCATCAAAAAAATCCAAGTTGAAGCAAGTCTTGGCATTCCTGATAATTCAAAACGAGAGGCGTTGGCTTTTTATTTCCATTCCGGAGAAAAAAATTTATGTGTTAATAATCTACTGCATCTTGATAATTGAAGAATGATTTGCCCCTTCAAATAAAGTAAGAGTAAGCCAAGTACTTTTATTAATCTGGGTTCTCTGGTTCATCAAAAAAATCCAAGTTAGAAGCAAGTCTCGACATTCCTGATAATTCAAAACGAGAGGCGTTTGACTTTTTATTTCTATTATGGAGAAGAAAATTTCTGTATTAATAATCTACTGCATCTTGATAATTGAAAGAATGATTTGCCCTTTCAAATAAAAGTAATTGAAAGAATGATTTGCCCTTTCAAATAAAAGTAAGAATAAGCCAAGTACTTTTATTAATCTTCAAAAAAGGATAGAGCAAGTACTTTTATATCCCGTTGCAAAACATAGAACTGAGTAGCAGTTCTCAAAAGCATCTTGGGTGTGGGCAGTAGCGGTATATATGCTACCACCACAGGCTCCCAGATGGAAGAAGTAAGACGACGACTGGTCCGAGACTGGAGAGAAAGAGATACAGTGGCCGTAGCAGGAAGCACACGCTGCACATCCGCCCGCAATCGAGTCGCAGACATTGACCCTGTTCTGGAAGCAGAGCAAGGGAGAGTAGAGTAGAGCAGAGCAGAGGAGAGGCATTATGCCATTCCTTGCTCTAAGCTCTTGCTTTTTCTACTAGCAGTACAGAATAATGTAAGAAGGCCGGTCCAGCAACCATGGTGGAACAGCTTAGTTAAGTCATACTAACACACGTGTATATACACCACAACACGACACAGTACTTAGATGAAAGCCGGTAGTTGAAAACTCTCTTACTCAGATCAGTGATGGCAGCAGCTGCAGCTGCTACTTATCATTTCTCAGTTCAGATGGAGTAGCTCCAAAGTGATACTTCCCCAGCACTACTCTCAACCTCGTCGTCCCAAAACCCTTCATTGCTTCCCCCCCACCAAGGTTGAGTAATCGGTGACCTCTGCGGCGACAGCCACCCAGCAGAAGCAATTCCCGCAGCATCCGCGAACTCGTCCTGAGGGAACATCCATTGTTCACCCTCGCACCCAGTCATGGGACTCCCCTGCTTCTCACCGGACATTCCCCCGGTCTGTTCCTCAACCATCATCTCATTCTCATCCCTGTTCTCCTCCTCCCCTTCTGGCGGCCTAAACGCCTCCGCGGCCTCGGCGGCGGCCTTCTGGATGTCCCTGGGAGACGCCGTCTTGGGGAGTGAAGGGAGCCGCCACGCCGAGTCCGCGAAGTTGAGGCACGCCCCGCGCCCACGGAGCGCCATGGCGGCGACATCGTGCGCCCTTGCGGCCATCTCCGGTGTAGGGAACGTGCCGAGCCAGATCCTCGATTTCTTATTGGGCTCTCTCACCTCACAAACCCACCTGCCCCCGCCGCGGCGCCGGACGCCCTTGTACACTGGATGCCGCGTCTCCCGGAACTTGGTCCTCCCCGCGCGCCGCTTCGGTGGAGCCGATGTGACCGTCAGGTAGGCCTCCTCGTCCGAGCGGTTGCCGCCGGCGAGCAGCGCCGCCGGTGGGGAGTTGGGGGCTCCGGTATCCATCACTGGTAGTGGCTAGCTGAGTCGGTGGTAGTACTTGATCCGAGCAGGCGGTGCTTTGTTGAGTAGTCGTTTCGTTCGCTGGTCGCACTCCACTGCTCTTGCTGCCGGGATTTGTTAGCGAGATGGAATTGGGGAAGGGGGCGAAGGTTTAAATACGTTGAGGCGCGTGGCGGGGGTGAACGCGGGGTGCCAGCTGTGTGCTTAGAGGCGCCAGTTGGGATCTGGATCGTGGGTCCCGCAGCCCGCTCGGGGTCGAAGGAGTACGGCTCATCCCGTTGAAGCCAAATCTTTCCCTGGAGACCGGGTCAGTCGAGAAGCCAGAAGCGAGAAGCGAAGATGTTCCTATCCGGGACCGTGTCCATGTCAACGTAACCTCCGACTGAAAAACCTACCTTTTTTTCAGGTTTTGCAGTTGCTGGCTTTTGGGAATGAAACTTCCACAGGAAGTAAATTCTTCTTCTTTTTCACTCTCCTCCCCCCTCTTTCGGATAATCATACCAGCTGTATCGCTTCTTCTTTTTTATCTTTTTCTGGAAAATCGAATCAGCACTTTGTTGCTTCTTTAGTTTCCATTATTAGACAACGCTGTGCAACGATTGTTTTTATTCCTGGAAAGTCGAATCAGCACTTTGTTGCTGCTTTAGTTTCCTTTGTTAGGCAACGCTGTGCAACGATTGTTTTTATTCCTTAGAATATTGTTGTCGTCGTCACACTACCTTTTCGAGTCTAATGCTAATCTATTGCACTGTAACACGTTCGGATTGTTAGTTTGGGCCTAAACATAATCTAATTCTAACACAACGTGCCATTTGTGGTTAATTATAGTCTTTGTAAACATGTACCATCCGTTGGAGACATGCAACGAGGGCAGTTAGGATATATTCATAGAAATAATGCTCCTATCAAATCCAAGTGGAACCATCCCCACGTCTTCGAGGATAAAGAGATGGTCGACTAATTACAAGAAAATCCAACATCACTCGAAACTCCAACCAGGCCTCTCAGACATCCCATTGGCCGATCGGGTTCCCCATCCAAGGAGAAACTTCAATGCCGGGTGAATAGAGCCAATCGGTCTGACCAGTAGGCCGGTTCACAAAATTGGAAGAAATAACAATAAGGGTCAATAAATCTTGTCACCTGTCAAATCGACACATTTGTCGACCAAATGGCCGAGTCAATTTTCTTTGTGCTACATCTGAGTCGTACGACCCAGAAATACCCTTCACATAGAAGTGAAAATTGAACCCCTATCTAAATTGGACCAATTTTTATTCTCATTAGTTTATCAGCAATTAGTTCAATTAACAAATCAATTCTCGGTTCTAAATATCGATCCCTATCTAAATTGGACCAAATCAAGATTCTTAAAAATATTATATCTAGGGTTTGATCCTAAGCTACACTGAGTCAAGACCCATATGTTTGTGTGGTAAGTATTACATGTACAATAGGTAAAAGTCTAGGATTATCTCTTAGATGAATTTCTTCTGCTACAAAATATCAAACTAAATTTTGACACTAGTATCGGGGACAATGAAATCTTGACCAATTTGGTTTTCATTGAGATTAATTTAGGTTTTTCTTTTATAATTGATATTATTGTGCATCCATTTGAACTTTGGTTTCCTTGTTCCTGATTGGTTGTGTTTTTCTCATCCATTTCATTCATTCATTTTCTCTATATGTGATCTCAACCAATGTTGACTCCTTGCAGTAGACTTCGAACCTGAGATTGAAATGACTTTCAGTAGACTAAACATGTTGGATATAGATAGAAGGGACGAGCAAGAAATCACCCATCGTATAAACCATGCCCTTTCTACCCCAAAGAGACGTGTAACGCCCCAATTCTCTTATCACATGAGTAGAAGCTAATTCTTTTCTTTTAAACTAGGGGGTGTTACTAACATGATATGTATCATAATAATGATAGATACGAACTATTATAGATTGTGTATGAAATAAATTCTCATAAATTATTAAGAAACATAGCTACAACAAATTGTATAGGAAGCCTATATACATGATGCTAAAATATGTATTTTGTCTTAATATCTCAGATTGTGTAGATGATTCTCCACCAAGAAAATCTCTTAAAATTGTCTTTATCTTTTTCGGGAAAATTGAATCAGCACTTTGTTGCTTCTTTAGTTTCCATTATTAGACAACGCTGTGCAACCATTATTTTTATTCCTGGAAAGTCGAATCAGCACTTTGTTGCTTCTTTAGTTTCCTTTATTAGACAACGCTGGGCAACGATTGTTTTTATTCCTTAGAATATTGTTGTCGTCGTCAGACTACCTTTTCGAGTCTAATGCTAATCTATTGCACTGCAACACGTTCGGATTGTTAGTTTGGGCCTAAACATAATCTAATTCTAACACAACGTGCCATTTGTGGTTAATTATAGTCTTTGCAAACATGTACCATCCGTTGGAGACATGCAACGAGGGCAGTTAGGATATATTCATAGAAACAATGCTCCTATCAAAACCAAGTGGAACCATCCCCACGTCTTCGAGCATCAAGAGATGGTCGACTAATTACAAGAAAATCCAACATCACTCGAAACTCCAACCGGGCGGCTCAGACATCCCATTGGCCGATCGGGTTCCCCATCCAAGGAGAAACTTCAATGCCGAGTGAATTGATCCAATTGGTCTGACTAGTAGGCCGGTTCACAAAATTGGAAGAAATAACAATAAAGGTCAATAAATCTTGTCACCTCTCAAATCGGCACGTTTGTCGACTAAATGGCTGAGTCAATCTTCTTTGTGCTACATCTGAGTCGTACGACCCAGAAATATCCTTCACATAGAAGTGAAAATTGAACCCCTATCGGTTTCCCGACTCACCAGCCAATCAGTCGATTGGAAACCAAGAAAAGCAAGCCTTATGTGACCCATCCTCCAGTTTGTGGGATTTTAGCGCACAAAAAGAGAGTCTAGTCTGGACAATCGTCGACTTATTTTGTGAGCTCAGGGGCGCCCGTATAAGAGTTTTTTTTTCTCTCTACAGAGTCAGGGCTCCACACCCATCATTGCTAACACAATTTTGGAGGATTGGACGTGGGAGAAATGAAGAAAAAAGACAACCCACCCTAGATCTTGTCGAACTACGATTCTCACTAGATTATTGACCATTATTTTGAAGACCATGCATGTGCCCCATCATTTTCATTACATGACTTCTTCATCTCTCTTCTACTCTTTATTCTTAATTCTCATCATCAGTGAGTAGATCTTCAAGTTGGGGTGTGGGTGAGTAGCCCAACTTCTTCTATCATGTATCTAACGTTATGAATATTTATTTTTATAGTTATGTTGATTGATTATCGTTTGACTAAAATGTGCACTTCATAGTTTGATCACCTAATCTACATCAATGTTAAATCCTAGACGTGGAGACATTGAATTGTGGAATAAAAATACCAAATGATGTTATTCAACCATGAATGAGGCCACAAAAGTGCATTATCCTAGACAAATGGACTAAAGATCTATAGGTATAGTGCTCTTAACCCTACAAGAAAATCTATCCCTGTGAAAACATACTCCGGAAGGATATGAATTTTGTTATCCTCAATCTAAGTATCCATAAAAGTGAGAGATATAACATGAGAGAAAGAATACATAGGTGACAGTGGAAAAACTCAGTTCACCCCAAATGCTTTCTCATTGATTATTTGACCAATTTTTATTCTCATTAGTTTATCAGCAATTAATTCAATTAACAAATCAATTCTCGGTTCTAAATATCGATCCCTATCTAAATTGGACCAAATCAAGATTCTTAAAAATATTATATCTAGGGTTTGATCCTAAGCTACACTGAGTCAAGACCCATATGTTTGTGTGGTAAGTATTACATGTACAATAGGTAAAAGTCTAGGATTATCTCTTAGGTGAATTTCTTGTGCTACAAAATATCAAACTAAATTTTGACACCAGTATCGGGGACAATGAAATCTTGACCAATTTGGTTTTCATTGAGATTAATTTAGGTTTTTCTTTTATAATTGACAATATTTTGCATCCAGTTAAACTTTGGTTTCCGTGTGCCTGATTGGTTGTGTTTTTCTCATCCATTTCATTCATTCATTTTTTCTATATGTGATTTCAACCAATGTTGACTCCACGTAGCAGACTTTGAACCTGAGATTGACATGACTTTCAGTAGACTAAACATGTTGGATATAGATAGAAGGGACGATCAAGAAATCACCCATCGTATAAATCATGCCCTTTCTACCCCAAAGAGAAAGGTGTAATGCCCAAATTCTCTTATCACATGAGCAGAAGCTAATTCTTTTCTTTTCAACTAGGGGGTGTTACTAACATGATATGTATTACAATAACAATAGATACAAACTATTATAGATTGTGTATGAAATAAATTCTCATAAATTATTAGGAAAAGAAACATAGGTAGATCAAATTGTATAGGAAGCCCATATGCATGATGCTAAAACATGTACTTTGTCTTAATATCCCAGATTGTGTAGATGATTCTCCACCAAGAAAACCTCTTAAAATTGTAGATGAGTTCTTTGTCTTGACCTCTCTTCCTGAAGATTAGTACCTATAGGCATCTCGTCCCCATCCATGCACAAAGAAAAAATAAAGTTAGAGTAATTGGCAATGAATTTCTAACAAGATAAGTATGGATATATTATAATTGAAAGTTGAACTAATGTTTGAAGGTTATAAACTTATACTAAATTGATATGTGTTTTGTTTATATTTTTTATCTATTTGTGGCCACCATTGTACGATAAGTCCTCCTAAATTGGTGTATCTATGCCACGAATTGGTACCGAAGTACCTCTGAATTGGCACCATGGGCCTTTGAATGACATCGGTGTGTCTTTGAATTGACATGACTATGACCTGAATTGGTACCTAAGTACCTCTGTATTGGAGTAAACACTCCTATGAATTGACAACAGATGCCTCTGAATCGTCCCGGGTTCAATTGAATGAGGACTTATCCTATAATTTCTTATGTGAAGGTTCTGACTAAATTATCTTAAATCTAACTTACTGAATTCTAAAACTGAACTTATCTCATACTGAAATTGGATAATGATAACTGACATCATATTGAATTCTGAATCTAAATCTGAATATATATTTCAATTACTAAATAGATGAGATTAATTGGGTCTAAAATCCTTATTATTTATTATTCATCTAATGTCTGACCACTCACACAAAGAGTAATCTAGATCTAAATTCTAAAATCTAATATCCTTATTGTCTGGATAATTCTAAATTTGAAGTTATGATTTGATAGAATGTCTAAATTAAAATTTGAGATTAGATATATGACAACTGAGTCTAAGGACTTGAGAAACTAAAGTGAATTGAGCATATAAATACTAACTATCTAAAAGTAATATAAATCTCAAATATCTAAAATATGATAATCTGGAAACATAACTCAAACTGATCGAAATCTGATTACTCAAAGCATGACAAGATATGAAATATTAAAGTCTGAAAGTAACTTAATCTCTAAGTTACTTTGTAGGAAGGTGTAAGCTGAATCATAATAATTATAATAACATTCAATGGACGTAGCCCACTTACTTTTATTGTCGAGTCTAAAAATGTTTGTCTTGGATTCCTTTAGCCAACTCTTTATCCTGAAAAGACATTAGAACACATCTTTATTACTTATGATTACTTATTCCCCAACTATACTCTAATTCATTTTATAGGATTTGCCTTAATCCGGTCTGATAATGCAAAATTTAGTTGGTGTTTTGTCTTTCTCTCGTAGGAGAGAACACATGACTTTTCCAACAAAATAAACAATGACATGTGCTATCTATTTGAAATTTGAAATACTAGTATCAAAATTTGATATGAAATTCTATTGAATCGGAATCCTTTTTTCTATTCGATATTTGCCTACATAATTTAACTCTTTGCATTTGTCATTAAAAACTTTGTAGTTAGGTTTATAGTTTTTCTTTTCATATCAATTTCATGATGTTCATTTGACCGACTCATGTTTTCCTCTTGGAATCTATATGTGGTTTCATTGCCTCTGATAATTCATGAATACATTATCAAAACAATACTTAGAAGAGACATGCAAGAGCTATCCCATGTTGAAGATTAGATAAGACTCATGACTATTCTTAATTTTGTAATCTTATTTATAAAGTTTCACGATTCTGATGTAAAGACATGAATTTAAAAAAAAATTATTTATATTTTTCAAATATAATTTTATAAATATTTGATTGAAATGGTTGGATCTTTACAATAGTGTTGGTATGTAGATAAGTGGGTCTATGTAAAACGTCATGTTTTTCATGTATGAAAACTTACACCTACTTTTATATATCTTAATACATCAAGATATTTCTATATATTGAGATGTAATAATCATATAAAATAATATAATTATTTATAGATATAAAGATGAATTGAGCTAATTGTTTATATATTTGTAGTCATCGTAGTAGTGTTTAAGTTATGTAGCATACTGTTTTGATTTTGAATCGATGTATAGTGGTCATGATTGTAACTAGAATAGTGAGTTATCAATTAGATAAGAGGTCTCAAATTTATTTTAATTAGATAGGACATAATCCCAACTTTATATTAATTAAACTAATAAAGTATGATATAAAAATATTATGTGAGTAATAATTTATATATAACGGACACATTAGTTGACTTGTTTATATGTTGGTCTATAAGTATACATGTCTATAGATATGGATATGCGGGTAAAATTAAGAGATCCATGACGGCTTTTTAAAAATTTCAACTTTGCGGATATGTAGGTCTACTCATACCCATTTATAGGATTAGTATACAAGTTAGATATGGGATGGTTTGGACTGTTTTAGTAAACGAGATTTCTCCCCGCTTTGCTTTGAAAAAAGGTGTGAAGTTTTGAATCAACTTGATAATCTTGCCCTACCCAATCAGCCGGTCACACACAAGAAAACCCAGCGCTGGAACAAGTGTTGACGACCGTGAAGAAGAAGAGAAAAATATGTCTAGTAGTTCAGCAAGCGACTAGAAGCGACTAGAAGCAAAACACAGACCCAACAACCACATCAGGCGGCAATCGCAGAAACCACCAGAAGAACAAGAAAAGAAAAACAAAAGCGAACAGCTAGTGTACGCCCCCACAGGCCACAGCTTGGACTCTAGTAGGCAAATTGTTGAAAGAAAAGAAAGGCCTTATCCTGCCCGGGTCGGATGACGTTAGGGGACCAGAGGGTTGGCAATTAATAGCCGGAGGATGAATGATGGGAATCATGGGATCCACTCCTCCTCATCAAAACCGTCAGTTGGGATCCGCGGATACGCGTGCGGAGGTTGACGTCTCCAGCTGTGAGAAGCAATAGTAGCCAGCCCGGGGTCGGGACCGGGACCGGGGCCTTGCTCGTTGTCGTAACCCACCGTACACGTACTGTGTAGGGTGCTAAAGTCCGGCTTACGTACCGAGGCGTCAGCAATCTGCTGCTTGATTCCAAACCAAACGGCCAACTATGGGCGGCGGCGTTCCTTTGGAAATGGAGAAACCACTAAGCCGGGGACAGCATGTCAAGGAGACAAACACCCGATCAATAATATATTCATGTAAGTATAGTACATTAAAAACCCTATCATCATCCATACAATTTCCACACATGGCACCAACGGTCCGGCGCGGATGATTGATTGTCGCGTTAAAAATATTGTTGAGCAGTAATGCCACACGCATTCCACCACGACATCTTAAATGCACACCGGACCACACTACTACATCAGCTTCCAAACAAATTTACTCATTTCATTAATAATCCAATAGACAAGCCCGTCAATTAGAAGAAGAAAACAACTTTCTTGAGCTGAAAAACCCCAACTACTAAAGTTGGCATGATGTAGGTAGGATATACACTGCAATCAACACTGCCCGCTTCTTTAATCACATGTAGTGGTTCAGATACACCTCAGCTTAATTTGTCGAGTAGCATAGCATCTTCAGTAGGTTGGTGAATAACATAGAGGATGAGTGTGTCTCTCAACGTAAACCAAACAATTCTCCCCTAGGTCACCGGAACATATCTTTGGATTATATTTGGTTTCTATAAGATCTGTCCATGTCTCGGTCTGGGCGAGAGTGTAATTGTAACAACAAAGGCCCGGTTATGAGTATTCGTTATCGTATATCGTGGACACGACTTTCGAACTTATCATCGCATCATATTTCTTTTCTTAACCGCATTGGTAGGACTACCATAACCATTAGAGATATATTGCGGTTATGGAAGTTTGTACCGTGGAAACGAATGTCGAACTTATCATCGGCCATGTGAAGTTTGTACCGTCGAAATGACTCAACAACAAGTTGTCAGCGATATAGTAGCAAGACTGCTAACCATTTTCCACTTTAGGACAAAGCAATTGTGATGGACTTGATCTTCTCTTTCTTCATTTAGATACCTTCTAAACCCGACCTTGTCCTATGTTTGTATCTTGCCTTCAATTTTGTAATAGGGTACGTTTGGATGCATAATTGATCAATCTTGAGTGCATTTTATACACACGTGATATTCAATTAGACTCTAATCTTGCTTACAATCCTATCATTGATCACCATCTTTTTCATTTGTTTTGATCTTAACTTGAACACATAACTTCCTTAATCTCATATTCATGTTGTAAAGCCCTTCCTCATGATTCCAATGCATGTTTTCTTGCTCAAATCAGAGTTCAAACAAGGTTTTTGTGACCATATGAATACACATATATCTCCTAACCCTTTTTCCTACCTTTTCTCCTTTTTGGCCTTGGGCCCAACCTACCCGTGGCCCACTTCATTGCCTCCCTTTCTAAATTTTCTCCGACTCCTCTGAAGATGGTTACCACTCATGGTTGCCTACCCCATCTTCAAACCCTAGGACACCTCCTATGCCTTCTTTCCCCATTGTTTAAAGCCCCTGACCCCTCTTTTCCTTATCCCTTTCTCTTCTCCACGTCATGGAAGTGCTGCCACACTCTCTTATCCCCCCTACTTGCTCATTGCATCTAGTTGTCATGCCAAGAATCTCTGAGATGAGGTTAGGGATGACTTGTGTGTCGTCGGATCGGCTGCCAGCAGTCTTGATCACCAGTTCTATGGTGCCATCTACTCAATCCGCTCGGACCATGGCCAAACGCTCTCGCACAATCATTAGTATCCTCTATGTGACACTCACATACTCCTGCTCCCTCTCTTCATCGCTCGTAGTAGTAGCAGTCTGAGTGGAGCCAGCTACCTCCAACCACCAGAGGTCACCCCCAAGTGTGAGTTGCCTCCACAAACCATGTGAGGAGGTCCCCCAACCACCGCTTATCACCATGAACCATGAGAGTGAGGTCCATGGACACTGGATGACTCACATGCTCAATGCCCTACTTGCGGGCCGACCCAAATATCTCCTTCTCGTGGCCAAATCAAGGTTAATCTCTCTAAAATCCTCCATTAAATATCTAATTACTCTACAAACTTTAAAACCTTGTATCTCTCTCACCTCTTAATCAAATACCTAACTAGTATATATCATTTTATTAAAAAAAACATCATCTTTCTAACGATGATACCTTATGTTCCTATTCATGCTTGTACCTCTATCTTATTGATTAATCACCATGCATGCTCTCTTAATCATCAAACCTTATGCAAACTTACATATCTTGTACTATTAATGATATGTGACCCTATTTCTATACACATTAGTGACTTTTACTCACTTGAAATGTGATTGAATGGTCTAGCTCATCCACTTGAACCTTAATTACGTCATGATATATCATGACTTAAAAGGTTGTTATTTTATGTATTTAAATAATGCAACTTAAGAATATGTGAAGTATTGGACCTAATTGGTCATCATGACATGGTGGAACTTCAAAATCAGTAACTTATCTTGTGTATTGTACCCTTTTCAACCAATATCTTATACTTCTATGCCATATTTTCCTTATAAGATCCCAAGTACTCACTTTTGTGCATTACTATGATTTAAATGACCTAAGTTTGTAACCATACGATGGAAATACAAATTTATACAATCTCCTGATCTATATAATTGAAATCAGATTTGAACTCACCTCATATCTCTTCTAACATGGATGTCAATTTTAGATTTAAGGTACCTTATGAAAACTAGTACCATGTTGAATATATTGTGCCCATGTTTTATATGAATACAGCCATGATTGAATGATGTAGGACCTAGGTCTATAAGAACATCCATGTGATTTACAACATGATTATGTTTTCAAATCCCTACTGATCTAAGACTCCCCCTCATTGTATTTCTTATCATAGGCCATTCTTCTTGGGATTTACTTCGACCCTATTGTTTTAGGATCACCTCTTCACCCCCTCTTACAATGTACACTTTTATCCTCCTTGATCTATTAAAATTTCTATAACTGGTTTGCTATCTATATATGTAACGCCTAAGCTTGGCTATGATTACTTTTTGAAATAAGTGATCTTATAAAATCCTTTTGTAACTTTTGGTATATTATATATTGTTTTAAACCTTCAAATGATAAACTATAAAAACGATTGTACAAAGCCTTGTGCCTTACCCAATTGATGGGGTTTAGGCACTAGGCTCGATGCTCCTAGAGATGTCAAGAGAGGAACACAACACATGTAGAGATAGAGTTAACCCAATGGAAATGGCCATTTGGGCCCCTTATGGTTGAAACATGGGAAATTATTCATCGTGTGCCTTAATTGTCCTATGAACTCTTCCTACGGGAAGTTGTCATAAGAAAACAAGGCATGAAGATAAAATGTTGTAGTATAATGTTCAATGCATCTAAAATGTACTTTGGAAAACATTTGATTCCTTCTTAAATGTTGTTTTGTTATTCTGTTTATGATTTGTAGACAACTGCCAAGTTAAACTATGTTAATCCTTTAAAACTTGTTATTTTGATCTTTCTAAGTCTACCCTTGAAATTGCATTGAAATTGTGTCATATTTTGTTTGTATTAGGTAATGACAAATGACTCTGCTGATAGAAGAATCTACTACAACAACTGACATTATCAGTATCATGGGACTTTTGTAGTAATCTAAGGGATTATCTATCTTCTCATGTAATAGAATAGTTATGTTCAACTTCTCTATCTTCTGTTGCTTTCTTTGATCTATGTTGTACGTAATGACCTTTGGTTCTAATTATAGTGATGGATTCTAGCTTGCTCTACTTTATATATGCTTGTATGTTTATTATGTTATTTTATGGGCTGGTGCCCAGAGCCTATTTCCATTAACTCTATAGTAAGTAGGAGGTAGGATGAGGGTAACAAACAACTCCATGACAAATAGTATCGGAACCAAACACATGAGCCTATATATATATTAGGGCATAAAACATCATTAGAACCTAGATGAAGACATGACTTCATAATGGGAAAGCTAAGGTGTCTAGCAAAGTCACTACATGGCACTACTACAGAAATAGCATTCAGTGTCACTTTTCTGGGCGTCGGTTATTAAGGAAAACCGACGCCTTATATGTTAGGCGTCGGTTGTTTAAGAAAACCGACGTCTATATTTGAAGACCAGCCAGACACGGGTACCGCTTTGTATTCAGCGTCGGTTGTTTATAACAAACCGACGCTGAAAGTCGGCCGCGAAATCCAAATTTTGATCAAAAAAAATAGTGTCATTTTCAGCGTCGGTTATGTAGGTATAAACCGACGCCTATGTGCGATGAAAATTTGCGTGAAAAGTGTCACTTTCAGCGTCGGTTATCCTTTTATAACCGACGCTGAAGGTGGTTCCCGCCAAACAATTTCATGAAAATATCGTCCAATTGGACGTCGGTTGTTTAAAACAACCGACGATAAAGATATTTAGGCGTCGGTTGTTTTAAACAACCGACGCTATTTGGGAACTTATAACCCGCGATCGGCCGACTCTTCCCCTTCCTTCTGTATCATTGCGAGCAATTACCTTCTCTGCTGCCAGCGATTTCTCTCCGGCGATTTCTTCTCCAGCGCCATTTCTCCGGCTATTTCTTCTCCGGCGCCCCCTTCTCCGCCACCACTCCTCCTTCTCCGCGCCCCCTTCTCCGCCGCCCCTGCTGCCCGCCTCTGCTGCTCCAAGCGCCTGAGAACCGGCGCCGCCGCCACGCCTGAGATTAGGCGCCGCCTGGTGCTTTTCCACCGTCGTCGCGCCGCCGCAACCACCGCCAGAGCCACCGGAGCTGCTAGCTGCTCCTCCACCGCCGTCGCTGCTATCTACTTCTCCAGCCAGAGCCACCGGAGCCTCTGCCTTCTTCCCTCTGACAAGGTTGGTCTTCCCGCTGCTAGCTGCTCTGCTTTTTTATGCATTGATCAAATTGTTGTGATAAAAATGCATGTAATGTATTTGATTAGAGTTAATATAATCTGGATGTTCATAATAATGGTATGTTAAATATGATGATTAGGGATAAATATAATGTCTAGTACACAAATATTAGATGATATTCAAGAAAACCCTAGTTTGATGAGCATGTTGTTAATCATGTTAATTATGATTCTTCTATATATTCTGATGTCATTATATAATTATGTGATCCCAACATATTAAATTGAATTAGAATAATTTCATGAATTATAGGGTTTTAAAGTTGATAAACATGTACATGCGGAAATAGGGTTATTAAACCAATGGTTATAACATAGTATGATCTTAATCTGATCTGGATGTTCATAATAATGTAGTATGTTAAATATGATGATTAGGGATACATATAATGTCTAGTAAAGATTCCTAGACCTTTTGTTTGAAACTATTGATTTCTTGATTTATTATTTAATAATGCTCTGTTGATTAGGATTAACCATGTTGCCTGTACTTTATAGACATTTATTATATATAAGAATGACAACACATATATTTGTTGGCCTAGAAACCCGTCCAAGATTTACTCATTAGGAGTAAATCTTGGATAGTCCTCGGTTTGGGACTGTTCTTGAACACCTAATCTCACTTAGGATGTAAGTGTATAATGTGTATTGGGTTTTTGAGAAAATTTTGGTAGCATTTCCCCGTTTGTTCTCTAAGTACATATGTACTTAGAGAACAGCGGGGAAATGCTGCCGAAATTTTCTTGAAAACCAAATACACATTATACACTTACTAGTGAGATTAGGTGTTCAAGGATGGGATAGGTGGTACACATTTATTATATATAAGAATGACATCAAATGTGTTTGTTGGCCTAGAAACCCGTCCAAGATTGACTCATTAGGAGTAAATCTTGGATAGTCCCCGGTTTGGGACTGTTCTTGAACACCTAATCTCACTTAGGATGTAAGTGTATAATGTGTATTGGGTTTTCGAGAAAATTTTGGTAGCATTTCCCCGTTTGTTCTCTAAGTACATATGTACTTAGAGAACATCGGGAAATGCTGCCGAAATTTTCTTGAAAACCCAATACACATTATACACTTACTAGTGAGATTAGGTGTTCAAGGATGGGATAGGTGGTACACATTTATTATATATAAGAATGACATCACATTATACACTTAGGTTGTAAGTGTATACCCTAATCTTTTCCTAATATATACTTGTTTCCTAATATATACTTGTTTTCTCTGATCATAGAATGGATAGATCATGGATGTCCATTTGTAATCGTTGCACCCCATAGTTTATATCTGGTCTTGATCAGTTTATTAGATTTGCCGAGGAACATAGGAAAAAACCTACAGATAGGTTCTACTGTCCATGTAGGCATTGCGGTAACAACTTGAAAGTCAACACTGGTGAGGAAATCAAAAGTCATGTCATGTGCAACGGGATTGTACAAGGCTATACAGAATGGCACTGGCATGGAGAGATTTCAAAATCGAAACCAGTAGATGTCGATAGCAGTGCTTGGGTGGAAGAAGAAATTGCCTCCGATGACGTAAATGTGAACGAACCAGTTCCAGCAGACATCGTTGATGCGATGCTGGATAGTTGTAGGGTAGAGCACACCGATCCACCTCCTATCTTTACAAACATTGTGCATGATGCTGAGATACCGTTATACACAGGCTGTGCTAAGTTTACGAAGCTTAGCGCTGTGTTGAGATTGTATAAGTTGAAAGCTAACAATAGATGGAGCGACAAAAGCTTCACTTCATTGTTGACTTTGTTGAAAGAAATGCTTCCTGAAGGAAACGAGCTTCCAATCTCAACATACCAGGTAAAGAAAATGTTGTGCCCAATGGGAATGGAGGCCAAGAAGATACACGCATGCCCGAATGATTGTGTATTATTTCAAAAGGACTATGTAGATTTGAAAGATTGTCCAAAATGTGGTGCGTCACGGTATAAATTGACGACTTCGGGGGAGTCCAAAACTGGTTCTCCTGCCAAGGTGTTGTGGTATCTACCTATAATATCACGGTTTCAACGCTTGTTTGCAAATCCGAAAGATGCGAAGAATTTGAGGTGGCATGCAGATGTTAAGAAAAATAATGATGGGATCCTGCGACATGCGTCTGATTCCCCACAGTGGAAGAAGATTGATCTATTGTACCCCAAATTTGGTGAAGAAGATAGGAATCTAAGACTTGGGCTTTGTACAGATGGGATGAATCTGTACAGGACATTGAGCAGCCAACATAACACTTGGCCAGTCATGCTTGTTATATACAATCTTCCTCCCTGGATGTGTATGAAGAATAAGTACGTTATGTTGTCATTGTTGATATCGGGCCCTAAACAACCCGTAAATGATATCGATGTTTATCTTGAACCTTTGATTGATGACTTAAAGAAACTTTGGGCTGAAGGTGTGATGACCTATGATGCTTCAGCAAGAGAGACATTTCGTTTGCACGCTATGTTGTTTTGCACTATTAATGACTTTCCAGCATATGGGAATTTGTCTGGATATAGTGTCAAAGGAGCTAAAGCGTGTCCTATATGTGAAGAAAACACTGATTCAATAAGACTAAAACATGGCGGAAAGACTGTATATCTTGGTCATCGAAGGTTTCTTTCAAAATTCCATCCGTATCGTAGGAAGCGCAAAGCATTCAATGGATGGAATGATGAACGGAGTGCACCTAAACCTATACCAGGGGATGTTGTTTATGAAAGAGTAAAAGACATTGTCAATGAATTTGGTAAGAAATCACAATGTAGTATGGCCACACGGAGTGACAATTCTTCATTCAAGAAGAAGTCAATATTTTGGGATCTTCCTTATTGGAGTTCTTTGACAGTCAGACATTGTATCGATGTAATGCACGTTGAGAAAAATGTCTGTGATAGCATCATTGGTACTCTGTTAAATATACCAGGTAAGACTAAAGATGGGATAAAATCCTGACTGGACCTACGTGAAATGGGAATAAGGTCAGAATTAATAGAATTACGTGAAATGGGTAGTAAAAGAACATACTTACCTCCCGCTTGTTACACGTTGTCTAGAAAGGAGAAAAAAACCTTTTGTGAATGCTTGGTAAATGTTAAGGTGCCACATGGTTACTCATCCAACATCCGTAGATTGGTATCAATGAAAGATATGAAGTTGATAGGTCTTAAATCTCATGATTGTCACACTCTAATGCAACAAATATTACCCGTGGTAATTCGATCTATATTGCCGAAGCATGTAAGGTTTGCAATTACCAGACTTTGTTTCTTTTTCAACGGTCTATGCAGTAAAGTTATTGACCCTGATACTCTCGATAATTTGCAAAGAGAAGTGGTTGTTACCCTATGTCAGCTTGAGATGTATTTCCCTCCTTCGTTCTTTGATATCATGGTACATCTTGTTGTCCACTTGACTAGGGAAGTGAAAATGTTGGGACCAGTTTTCTTGCATTGGATGTATCCCTTTGAACGATACATGAGCGTTTTTAAAGGTGATGTTCGAAACCGTTATCGGCCTGAAGGGAGTATTATTGAAGGTTATGTGGCGAGAGAGGTTATGGATTTTTGCAATGACTTTCTTAGTGGTAATGACACTCCTGATAATGACAAGAATTTTGAGGAGGGCAAAGGAATTTTGGGATCACGGGTGAAAGTAATCAGCCGTGAGCAGTTGGAACAAGCTCACTTGTATATTTTACACAATATGGATGAAGTGAGTGTTTATATCGAGGAACATACCAATTTCATAAAGAGACAACATCCTCGAGCAAGTTCAATGTGGCTTGCTAGAGAGCATAATAAGACTTTTACTAAGTGGTTTGAAGATAAAGTCTTACATCAACTATCTCAAACACCAAATGATATTACAAAAACTATCAAATTCCTCGCCTTTAAACCAAAACCGAATGTTATGTCTTATGAAGGGTTTGACATTAATGGATTCACATATTACACAAAGCGCCAAGATGATAAGAGTGTCGTCCAAAATAGTGGGGTCACTCTTCAAGCGTCGACTATGTACTTTGCAAGTGCAAAGGATAAGAGTCCACGTGAAGCTAAAATGTCATATTACGGTGTCATTGAGGACATTTGGGAGTTTGACTACATAGATTTCAAAATTCCGCTCTTTAAATGTAATTGGGTTGATAACACCAAAGGAGTTATAGTGGATGAATTGGGTTTCACTTTGGTGAACTTTGAAAAGATTGGCGAGAAGGGTGAACCATTCATATTGGCATCACAGGCGAAACAAATATTATATATCGATGATCCTGCAAATGATAAATGGTCGGTTGTTCTTCATGGTAAAAGACAATTCATTGAAGATCCTATAGATGAAGAAGAGTACTATGATAAGTATGATGACTCCAGTCCATTCTCAGTTGGGTTGCCAACTCCACAAAATATTGAAGCTAATGATGACTTATATGTGCGCGGAGATCACAATGAAGGATTGTTAATTGATAAAAGATCACAATTTTAGAGACATGTATGTTTATACAAATGCTAAATGTTTGCCTTTTTCTAGTTAATACAAATGCTAAATGTTTGCCTTTTTCTAGTTAATACAAATGCTAAATGTTTGCCTTTTTAATGACATTTTCAGATGGCTGACCATGATGAGCATGATGTCCATGATGAGCATGAAGTCCATGATGAGCATGCTGTCCATGACGAGCATGGCGAGGATACCAATGTAAGTTCTAAAAACATATCCTGTATTTCTATAAAATTCATTATCTTCTAGTTATGTCATATATCCTATATTTCTATATTGGGCTAATTTAGTGTGTTTATTTTTGTCAAATTTTAGGTTGATGATGTACCTGTACCCACTGAAGTACTGGAGCAACTTGATGCGCAGCACCAAACACTTAACAAGAAAAGGGACATCACTCTGTTGAAGAAGTTATTAGCGCTAAGTGGTAGTGGATCCAAATTGGTGGTGGAGTTTGATAATGGAGGAAATGCAATTGGAGTGAACCGCAATAATTTTGTAAACTATCTTGGGTGTACCACTCGGAGCCATTGTGGTGTTAAGTATGATAATTGGCATAAAGTTCCTCAAGGGAAAAAAGACTTGATATGGAAGGATTTATGCGTGAGTTATTATTATTTGCAATTCTATTTTGTAGATTACAAATTCTATTATTTGCAATTCAATTTTGGATACTAGTTAATAACATTTCTATTTTACAGAATCTGTTTGCATTGGATGAGAAGTTGCATCGTAAAAGTGTGATGCAACACGCTGGAAAGATGCTTAGGAATTATAGGACAAATCTGAACAGAGAATACATAAAAGAGGGTGATAAGAAGAAGAAGTCAGCCCTTGAACAATGGAACTTCTTGGACAAAGAAGATTGGGACAATTTTGTTGCTTCAAGAAAATCTGAAGAATTCAAGGTATTAGGCGTCACTCCCAATTTAATTAATATACGTTGTATTCACCTATTCAAGATTAACATTTAGTGCTACTAACCAAATCATTAATGTGCATACTAACTAGGCCCTCAGTGACGCACAAAAAGCAAGGCGTGCACTGAATGTGCATGACCACACTATGGGTCCAAAAGGCTATGCAAGCGTTCGCCAAAGACTACAGGCGGAGTCTGCTGCTACTCAGCAGTCTGCTGCTACTCAGGAGTCTGCTCCTACTCAGGAGTCTGCCACACCCATGCCTCGCCATGATATCTGGATAGCTGGCAGGCAAAACAAGAAGGGTGAAATAAAGAAGCCTGTAACTGCTGAGGCGGCTGAAAAAATGGTAAAATACAACTCTTAGAGAAATCGTTTGAATATTGATTATTTGTGGTGTTAACTTACCAATTTCTGTTTATGGTGATTAGCGGGAGCTGCACGAGCAGAGGAAACAAGGCACGTTCATCCCTCAGGGCACAAGGGATGAATTGACAGTTGCTCTGGGTAACCCAGAGCATCCTGGACGTGTTAGAGGTGCCAGCGCTGGTGTTGGCATCAAAGCATTCTTTGGGCCATCCCAGCGCAAACCCAGAGCAGGACTTTCTCAAGAAGAGGTAACCTATTCTTTTTTTAGAATGTTACTGCAAAAGGAAATTCATTAATAAGAAGCTAATGTTTCTTTTATCCATGTATAGGAGAATAAGAGAGTTGAGGATTTAGTTGCTAAGAAGGTCAATGATGTAGTTGCTGAGAAGGTCAAGGAAGAATTGCTGCGGTGGCAGGCATCTCAGGCTTCCAATCAGCCTATGGTGACCCACTCTTCTCGTGATGCACAGACTGCGAGTAATCCTGGAGACCCATCGCCTAGCACGTCTGTTGTAAGTATTGTTTATGACATTGTAGCTAGTCTTTTCAAGATGATATGTTTTCAAGATTATATGTATATATGTATAACATTCTTTACGTAAATTTGTAGGCATTGAAGCCATGCTGCTTAAGAATGCAAGACTATGTTGTTGCAGAGGCGCAGGCTTACCAGTCCCTTCCTGGGGCAACTTTCATGGGACTCCAATGCCGCAGGGCTACATTCGTGTGAGCCCGCTACATGTATTACCCGATTGGAGGGAAGTTGCGTTGCCATATGCCCACCCAGATATTGATACACTTGGTGAGGCAGAAGGCGGGGTCATATTGTGGCCCAAAGCAGATGTCGTCTACACGACTAAAATTGTAAGATAAATTTACATTGATTTAGACTGTTAATGTGTATATATGATGTCAACTGATCTGAAATTATATATATAGGTTAAAAAGAAGACACCAGGAGCACCTAGGCCTCCACCTCCACTTCCCGCATTACCAACTTGGGTTCCAACTGACCTAACATGCCCGTTAGGTCCTGCTTGTAGGGGAATGGCATGTTGGCTACCGGCACATAATATACATTTCCCTATAATAGTTTCTTTAGATGCAGATTATGCAGGTCAATCATACGATAGCTCTTTATTTATATAAGATATTATTGAGCTGTTTATGTATGATTGGCTGAATACATCGATAGAGACATGGATAAGGTGAGATCTTGTTTATACATCCATATACCTTGTGTAAGATCCGGTGATCTGGTTTCTTATATATTAATGCATACGCCTATATGTTTTGCAGCTACTTAGTCGAAGATCATTGCAAACAATTTGCATTTGATCATGTGGGATTTTTGATTCCATCATTGATTAGTTTGGTAGCTAAAGACCCTGATAATGTTCAACGATACTGTATAGATGCTTTTACAATTTTTGGTCAGCAAAAGAAGACGAGAATAACAGCTCCATTCAATGTCAAGTAAGTTTACTTTATTTATAATTTGGACTTAAGAAAATTCCATTTTTATTTTGCATTTTGAGTTATTAATTGTTAACTTATTACCTCTAGCGGTAGACATTGGGAGTTACTAGTTATTGTCCCCGGGACATTCACTGTTTATTATCTAAATCCTGCGGGGAGTACATTGAACACTAAAATTGGACACGTAATGAGAATGTCATTATTCTGGTGAGAAATATTTCATTTTTATATCCGTTAACATCTTTTATTACATTACTATTTACTTATGCAATTTATCGTGTTATATTAACATGTAGGGGTTTAGATGCATTCAAAAAGGCTGGAGGAACGGTCCCAAGGAAAAAGAACCAGCCAATAAATTGGCAGAACGTACAAGTAAGTTCCCGACTCGAATATATATATTATTGATGTGAATTGTGCTTAGTTGTATTATTTTGTATGTTTCAATTTATAGTGTGCTACACAAGACAATGGCTGGGCATGCGCATACTATGTGATGCGATTTATGCAGATGATTATCAAACATGCCGCATTGGACATCGATAGCATACATGAGGTATTATATATAGTCTCATTAGTTAGTATGAAATATATCAATCTTATTTTTATATTATTACTTATATATATACATCATTCTCTTTGCAGGTGTTTAAAACTGACCACACTATAGGTAAACGCTTAAAAAATATACATGCTCCATATACGATGGAAGCATTAAATGAAGTAAGAGAAGAATGGGCAAAAGCCATACAAGCAGTGGCAACTGTAAGATATAATTGGGATGTTGATAGAGATAATGAATGATACTTTGTAAATGAATATTTCTGAATGTTAATACATGTATTTGAATGTTTCTATATGTGTGAATGTGAGAATTGAATTGATGTCTGAATGTATGTACTTGTGTGAAATTTTGTTGTGACTTTTGCAGGTTTGCGGCCTGTTTGTAGGCTGATATCAATGGATGTCGTAAACCTGCAGTTCAGAAAATTGAACTGCAGGTTCTCATCCTGCTGACCACCCACAGCAGGCCTGCAAACTGATATTAAAAAAAAAATAGAAATAGGCGTCGGTTATTTATAGAAAATTGTCAGCAAAGACCTAAAGCGTCGGTTATTTGATAAAAACCGACGCCTAATAGTACAAACAACCCGACCGTGCAGGATAGCACGGCCGTGGTGGAAAAGGCGTCGGTTATGCATATAAAACCGACGCCTATAGTACTAAACACGGCCGTGCAGGGAAGCACGACCGTGTCGTCTTGAAGTATAGGCGTCAGTCTTTTGGTATATAACCGACGCCAAAAGTGTTCGCGCCATAGAAAATGGCATCATCTAGGGCACTTTATGCGTCAGTTATCTACTAAAAGACCGACGCTATATTCCAGATAGGCGTCGATTGTTTAGTAAATAACCGACGCAGAAAGTGCCCTAGATGATGCCGTTTTCTGTGGCGCGAACCCTTTGGGCGTCGGTTATCTACTAAACGACCGACGCCTATAGATTAAATAGGCGTCGGTTAAAAAACCGACGTCGAAGTGTTCGACCTTTAGCGGCGCCCATATAGGCGTCGGTCGGAAACCGACGCCAAATGGGGTTAAACGACCGATGCCAAAGGCCGTTTCTGTAGTAGTGTGGGGGCTAATGCACCTCCTATTCGCCTAGATGTGGTGGTTGAGGTTTCTCATGTATACCTACCTGGCTAAAGCAGACCCAATACTGGATTAAGGATTTTTCCCTAATAAGCTTAGAGAATCTTCTAGCATCTCATATCTTCTTTAAGGACTATCCCTAGCCACCTAATTAGATGTTATTAGGTAGTATCTCATCTCTTTCTTCTAACTATACTATCATGATCTCTCTATTTTGGGTAGATTAAGGATGGTTACAATCAAAATATGAAATTTATTTGTGATAATGTGACAATAATATGATAATTATGCTCTACTCTTATGCTTAAGCTTTTAACTATGATCGTGGAAGCTTACCATAAAAATGATAATAATCCATCTTGCAGATGCCTCCTAAAACTCGTGCCACATATGCCAACACCCTGGGCACCAAATTGGGTGACAAAGGCAAGGAAAAGAGGGACCAAGTAGAGTCAAAGGAGACTGAAAAAAACCCTACTAGAAAGATCATAGCTTCAATAGACTTGGAAGAGTATATGTGTGTCCTCATGGATGCCATGCACATCCTAGTCACCCACACCTCATCAATACTACCCAAGGGACATGAAACCCTTACCCCTAATCCTAGAGTCCCCACCATATCTGATTTCCACAAGCTTATTTCTATTTTACAGAATCTGTTTGCATTGGATGAGAAGCTGCATCGTAAAGGCGTGATGCAATGCGCTGGAAAGATGCAATGGAACTATAGGACAAATCTCAACAGAGAATACATAAAAATGGTGATAAGAAGAAGAAGTCAGCCCTTAAACAGTGGAACTTCTTGGAAAAAGAAGATTGGGACAATTTTGTTGCTTCAAGAAAATCTGAAGAATTTAAGGTATTAGGCGTCACTCCCAATTTAATTAATATACATTGTATTCACCTATTCAAGATTAACATTTAGTGCTACTAACCAAATCATTAATGTGCATACTAACTAGGCCCTCAGTGAGGCGCAAAAAGCAAGGCGTGCACTGAATGTGCATGACCATACTATGGGTCCAAAGGGCTATGCAAGCGTTCGCCAAAGTCTACAGGTGGAGTCTGTTGCTACTCAGGAGTCTACTGCTACTCAGGAGTCTGCCACACCCATGCCTCGCCATGATATCTGGATAGCTGGGAGGCAAAACAAGAAGGGTGAAATAAAGAAGCCCGTAACAGCTGAGGCGGCTGCGAAAATGGTAAAATACAACTCTTAGAGCAATCGTTTGAATATTGATTATTTGTGGTGTTAACTTACCAATTTCTGTTGATGGTGATTAGCGGGAGCTGCACGAGCAGAGGAAACAAGGAACGTACATCCCTCAGGGCACAAGGGATGAATTGACAGTTTCTTTGGGTAACCCAGAGCATCCTGGACGTGTTAGGGGTGCAGGCGCTGGTGTGGGCATCAAAGCATTCTTTGGGCCATCCCAGCGTAAACCCAGAATGGGACTTTCACAAGAAGAGATAACCTATTCTTTTTTTAGAATGTTACTGCAAAGGGAATTCAATAATAAGAAGATAATGTTTCTTTTATCCATGTATAGGAGAATAAGAGAGTCGAGGATACAGTTGCTAAGAAGGTCAATGATATAGTTGCTGAGAAGGTCAAGGAAGAAATAGTGCGGTGGCAGGCATCTCAGGCTTCCAATCAGCCTATGGCGGCCTACTCTTCTCCTGATGTACAGACTGAGAGTAATCTTGTAGACCCACCACCGCCTAACACGTTGACCGGCCTAAATCGCGCGTCCTAAAATTGGAGGCGTATTTGAGGTAGTCGAGCCTTCGCATTTATAACCCGAATCCTTCTAGGCCCCTGCAACTTTGTTTACGGGGTCGAAGTAGTCATACGGGGTCGAACACAGGGACAAGGTGGATTGTGTTGACGACTCTGAATCGACACTCTACACTCCGGTGGGTATAAAGAGATATTAAAGTTCCCCGAAGGGGAACAACAAGATGTCACGATTAAATCAAAGAAGACTATCTCCAACTGGAGTTACAAGAAAGATTAAGATTTTGTCATTTAGCAGTTTTTAGGAATTTTCATGCAACAAAAAATAGAAAGATAAACTGCAGTTTAAGGCGTAATGCAAGGAATAAGACTTCAGTAAGACAAGCGGTAGCAGTAACACCCTGCACCCCTCCTCTCAGAGCGGGTGCCTCTAACCAAGCTTCAACACCCCTCTCGAGGTTGCTGAGCTCAAGTTACAGTGGAATGATACTAAAACAACTCCGTTCCGGGCACTCTCGTACTCCAGAACCGGACCGAACACTAGAGCCACAACCCAACTCTCGAAGTAGTTGCAACGGGAAATATGATTCGGTAGCTAAGCGAAACGCGATCCAAAACATGCAAGCTAGAGTTCAGATATCCAACACAGCAGTTTCCCAATCATAAGGCACTAAGCATTAAATAAATAGCAATTAAGCATTTCTATTTCCATAAGCAATAAGGGTCTTAATACAATGCATAAGCTAAGAATTTAAATAACAGAATTAAAGATAGATGTCGCCTTGTTGATGTAGAAGAACGACAGACTACTGTAGCTCTCCTGCCCGATACCGGTCAGGAGCCGAGCCCGATACGGCAGTGTCGGGCGGCACCCCCTCTCGGGCAGCACCGACTGACGAATGACTGTATCGCTCAAGGGCCCTAGCCGATACGCTCATGTCGGGCGGCACGCATGACGGGCGGAGCGTATCGGGTTCGATATCGTGTCGGGCAAAGAGCTATGAGTCTACTGTCGGGCACTCGTGTCGCTCGTCTTTGCCGGCCGATACCGGCCCGCAGTGTCGCCCTGGACAACACTAAGTGAACCATCCCTTCCCTCTCGGGACGAGGGAAAGCTCACCTAGTGTCGCCCGGCACAAGCACTGGGGCGCGATACTCTTGCTCTCACAGCTTCCTTCGAAGGTGGCTCTCGAACTGTCTTGTCCGAATTCTCTTCCAACTCTCCGACTCGTCCGACCCGTGACCAAACTTTCCGACCCGTCTTTTCGGCTTCCTGTAGCTGCTATTTATAGGCGGCGGTTGGAGGAGTTATGGTTCTGGAAAACACCACGTAGCTCCCTTATACGCCGGTCAATGGATGTGGACGGACGATACAGGTATGTCTCGGCGCGAGGCGCTGGCTATCGGTCACGTGTCTGGCGGCACGCCTGCCGGTGGGTGGTTGTGTCGCCCGACGAGTTTGGTCGTCGATGCGGCTTTGGCTCCCTGTCGGGTAGACGGTATGTCGGCCGACACGTCCTTCTTGCGCAGCGCTCTTCTCCGCCGATCATTCTCGTGTCGCCCAGCCCCTGTCGGGCTGGGTTGTATCGGGCGCCAGGGATGTCGAGACGGGCTTAGACTTATTGTGGGCCAGAATCGGCCTTATTGCACAAAAACGAGGAAAATTGTGTAGAAGATAGGAAAAATTGGAATAAGAGCTTTGCTTGGCCAATTATTGTGAAAATGCTAATAAAATAGAGGAAAATAGCAAAAAAAAGGGTAGTTTTGATAACAAAATAAAGGGAAAAAATGTCACAAAATTTGGCGTTATCAACTCCCCCAAACTTAGCTTTTTGATTGTCCTCAATCAATATTTAAACTAGACTTTGTGTTGCTTCTTCTTGCACAGCAAAACTTTAAGGCTAAAGGGTAGCACAAGATTTGCGATGTCTTGGAGGTAATGTTGTCTTAATGCGAACAAAAGACCTTGCCCTACTTGCCTTATTATTTAAGTAAAATTTTTCTTCTCCACAGCTTCAGCGAGACTTTGGTGTATGATTCCGAAGTTAGCTTCCACACCAAACAACTTTATTTTAGGGGCAGAAAGTTGTGTATAGGGTAGGCTAAGGCTTTTTGGGGTTTTCTTCTTGTTTCCCATCAGTCCATCCTGGTAAGGGTCTGTTAACGGGCAAGTGGTCCCTGCAGTCTAAGCCAGTTGGCTTTAGAGCAGTGATTTCACATCCTACGTACCACTGCCCCGGATCTACCATGCCTAAAGATGGGTACTTTTGGAAAACAAGTGTGTATATATATATTTTTTTTCTTTTCTTTTATTGGGCACAACTCTCATGCTTTTATTCACGCTCATAAGGCTTCTTTCTCTTTTTGGGATTTTTGCAGGGTAAGGGAAAACAAAAGAGATATCTGATGTTTGGGCAGCTTTTTCCTTCTCCATACTCGTCTCTTAGCTGTTTGCGAGATTATTATTTTTCGAAAATTTTTGGATGGCAAGGCACAATCTTTTGTTTGTTTGAGATATCATTATCAGAAAGATATGACAGAACTTGTAACTCGTTAAATATACAGAAAGTAAACTTTGCAAGAAGTCACAACATGTTTTTATTATTATAGCAACTTTACACATATATAAGTATAGGGAATCATGAGCAAAAATTTTCAAAGTTTTCAAGACTTTTAGCAAGAAGGAAAAAGGTTGTGTAAGAAGTTATATGTACACTAAAAAAAGTTATATGTACACTAATTGAATTGGATAGGACGAGGGGGATCAAAGGAGAAAAGTTTTGTACCTCCCTCACTGGTACATGGTACCCCCCCAAACTTACTCCACACTCTTCCCCAGAGTTGTGAAGTAGATGAGGTAAGGAAATGTTAATCAGTGAGGGTTAGATGATCAGCGCGCCTGGGTTAGATAAGAGCTCCCACACATATTCTCCTCTTTTGCTGTGATAGTCGATGTGGAGGAGCTGATCAGGCGTTGCCTCGTTTGCCATCCATTCCAGGATGAAGATGCCGCAGTCGTTGGATAGTTGAATTTGCTGCGGGCTGCGGTGGCAGAACTAGAGTTCATGCCAGCTTCTTGCTTGCATTCCCAGGAATGGTTGTATCAGTGCTGCTATATCGATATAGTACCTTCGTACTAATCGTTCGAGAGATGTCAGCGCTGTCGATGTACAAGGCACTGGATGGTCTTTATTGCTGTCCGAGCTGTTGTAGAAAATCCCTGCTCGTTGTTGGGTGTACACTGTTAAGAGCGTCCAGTGGTTGTTGTGCAGGATTGGAAGGAGAATGGTATCCGAGACTCTGCATTCCAACTCTGCTAGGAAAGCTTCCTTCGCCCCTTGCTCATCTGCTAGGCAAATGTCGTTGAACAGCATTGGATCTGCTATGTATGTGTGTTCAGACTTGTTTCGTAGTATCTAGATGTAGGCGACCGCCACAGATAACGCCAGACATCCTCCCTCTTTTACCATGTCCCTTAAGTCGTCAATCGGGACTATGACATCGCCTGCCGAGTAGGCTACGTCTGCCGGGTTGGAGTCAGCCAACTTCATGTGGATTTCGTTGACCTATTCCTGCGTGAGGGTAGTGCATGAGAAACGGTCGAAGTTGTGGATTGACTCCTCCAGGTTCTGGGGCGAGGCATGTTCGTCGTGTCTGAAAATTTGTCGCAAGATGTTTATCTGTTTGCCTGCCCCACAGACGTTCATCTCTGCTTCTGCTTCTTTTTCAGGAGGGCTGCTGTGTTGAGATGACTCTTCTTCTTGTTCACTATCCAGCAGCTCTTCTGGTATCCCCGCGTCTCGGAAGTAGCGCTTGTCCTTTATCAGCAGCAATGCATATTTGCTTCTGAGACTGTAGAAGTTATTATTCTAGAGTTGCTTGAAGTATCCGAAGATATGTATCATCTCCATGGCTCTGAGGACTATGAATGCACTATTTCCACTTCCCTCCTCTTCTTGGACTGGGAAGTCCCTTAGTGAGTAGAAATTCCAGACGCCGCTGTGGCGCTGGACTCCGTACTTGATGACTCGGTGGAGACGTAGCGGCAGCAGTCTTAGTCTTACGTCCTTTGGGTGTAAGAACGTACTTCCTGTGTGCGGGACCTCTTTGTTGCAGCAACAATGCAGTTGGACATCATGATTTCGGAGGTCGGCAATGCACAGGAACCAGTTGTTTCTGTGTTTGTAAGGGGCTAGCACCAGTTTCGGATTGTGCACTTCAATGTAATCCAACATACTTTCTACCTACGTAGAATTGTACAACCCCATCATTAGTCTTCTTGCTAGGGTCGGGGTGGCAGCGTAAACTATATGTTGGCCTTTCTTCTTGTCGGCGTTTTCTATAATGGCCCCTTGTAGTACTCTGAACAAACTCTTCCCTACGACGGCCTTGGCGTGGAAGATGTTTCTCAGAGTTCCCCGCTTCACCGAAAAATAACTGTCGCTCCAGAGTTCCTCTTCCTCATCGGCTTGCGATCTCAGGACCATGTTGAGTAGTTTCTGGTCTCTGATCGTTAGATATCCTATGACCCTTCTGTCAAAGTCAGTCATTTTGAAGGAAGGTATCTCTATCGGTGCGGAGAAATCGGTGAGATCAGCCCTCGAACTCCTTCCTCTAGGGAGGTGTCTTTCGTTTGCGGTGCAGATGTCCCCCCCTTCTCCCTCGGATTCATCAGAAGAGCCCTCCCCGACGCTGATATCTTCGTCGTTATCCTCAGCTTCGTCAAAGGGGGCTGAGGGAGCGGCCTCATTCAGGTCAAAAGGGCTTCCTTGTCTGGCTGGAGTTTCATACCCTTGCCCTTGTGGTGAATTTCCTCCGATTGCCGATGAAGATCTGCCGGAGGAGGAGGTGGATGATGATGATCCTGACGACGCTCTTGACGACGAGGATTGAGAGCCCGGACCAGGAGGCGACGGCGATCTTCTCGGCTGCCTTGGGCGTGGATGGTCGTCCTCCCTGTTCAGCCTCCCCTCGATCTCGCTAAGGCGCTGCAGAACTTGTTGTAGCGTGGCATTTACTGCCTCTAGCCGGCCAGGTAGGCTGGCCAAAACCAGCAGCTCTCGTTCCTAGCTATCCAGCCTTTGTTCGAAAAATGACAACTTGCGGGTTAGGGAAAGAAATGTAGTAGAATGGTTTTCTGTTACCTCCCGCAAGAAATCGAGTTCTTGTCCCAGCATCATTCCGAGCGAAGGAGGGTTTTCCGCTTGTCTCCCCCTCAACCTCGAAATGCTCCTCCCGCGCGATGGTCTGCCTGATGAGGCAAAACCTACTTCTATCGTCCGCGTGGCTGATGCTTCTGAGCGGGGTGTTGGTGCTGCCCCGCCCTCTTATTGTATCGGAGGAGACCGTGTTGTGGGGGACGGATGATGCCCCATATCGACGTTGTCGACAACTGCAACAGGTGACTTTGGTGGTGGTGTCGGCGTCACCTGTGCTCGTTCGAGCTCCATTTGTAGGATGTCGGCGAATAGCTCATCACTGACATCCGGTTGTACTTCATCAATTGCCCCTAAGGGCGTAGCAGAAACTACGGGGACTGCAGCCGTCTCTCTCGTCGCAGTTCCAGTACTTGTCTCGGTGACCTCCACGATCGCCGGTTCTTCTCTTGCCACCATTGGCCTTGTTGTGGTGGCTGTCGTTGGTGGCTTCGAGGCAGTGAGCCGCTCGGCAGGAGCTGTTGAAGATATGTCCTGCCGAGTACCCAGCGGGATGGGCCCCCTGGTGATTCCCCACTCTTGGCTTCTTGGGGGTGGAGTGCAGCTTGCGCCTGCTGCCACAGCCTCGATCTCATCTGTGGTGAAGACTAGCTTTTCTACGTCGTAGGCGGCGCAACGAGGAAGCGGGAGAAGGATCTTCGTCCTTGCAAACTTGGAGAAGTAACTCTGCCCCTCCTTCTTTATTATACCCGACCTCATGAGGTACTTGAGGTCGATCAACTCGTCCCCTCTTGTCCTTGAGAGGCTGCGCGGCTCGCGCGGGTATCCCAATCCTACCGCGATTAGGTTCACGATACCACCCATGCAATATTCCTTGGTGGCATCCTTTATTGGGTGCAGCCTGTTCAGCAAGAAGCGCCCCAGGTTGATAGTCCGGCCCTCCATCATGTGCCACATGACGTGGAGTTCCTCGGAGTAAATGTTGTTGGACTCGTTCTTGCTGAAGAGGAGGCACGCCACCAGCTTGTGCATTATCCTCCAGAAGCATGAGTGCACTGCCGCCACCTTGCTCCCGGGTTTGAAAGATGACTCCCCGATTAGCATTTCCCAGACATCTACGGGGTCAAACCCGTCTCCTTCGGTGATCCTTGCACCGTTATCTAGTCTCCCTCTCTCCTCTTTGCTGGAGGAGAAAATTTGGTTGAGCAGCTTCTCCGAAATAACGTGCTCTGCATTGTAAAGCGGCCCCTGGAGTCTGTCTGCTCCGCCATACTTTCTGGCTTCAGCAGGTGTATTCTTTACTCAGTGAAGGGACGCCATGAACTCCCTCGTGAGCTCGGTGTAGGAGGCAGATAGGCTGAAGCAGATTTGCCTCAGACCTGCTACAGTAAGTACGTCCTCCAGTCTCCCGAAGATGCCCAACTGCATGAAGGACGACTGGTGGCCGAACCTGCTCGGCCTGTAGAGCTTGGCTCCTAGTTCAGCATATCTGCGGCCGTGCTCCTCGTCTCTCGGCACGAACCTTCCCGACGTGTGATCCAGGGGTTCTGCTGTTGGAGCAGGTGCTGCAGCTGGAGTGGCCGCTTCTTTTGTCTTCACCCTCTTTCCAGATGTTGAGGGTCCAGCTGCTTCAGGGTTCGAGCGCTTCAGCCCGACCGTTGCCACCTCTGCCTCTGGCTCGGTGACAACCCTCCTGCCTTGCTCGTCAACGAGCCTAACAGTTATCTTTGTGCGTGCCATCCCTATCATCAATCAAACAAATGCTGTTTTGTTATCAACAGGAAAATTAATAAGGGGAAAGACACCCCGACACGACTGTATCGGGCCTTGAGACAAGATCAGGTAAAGCTTGCCCGTTACAACTGTGTCGGACGATACAGTCAAGAGAAACTGAGCGCCCGGCAGGGTCTTGAAAGAGTGCTGCCCGATACAAGAATAAACGGGCGGTACGGTCGCTGCCCAACATAGCTGTATCGGGCAGGCGTGAGAGAAGCGTGTCACGTGATAACAGTATCAGGCGACAAGAAAATCAACGTAAAATCCTCGCCCGATACATCGTACGTGATAAAGGTCCGTATCGGGTATGCTCGGGTGATAGGGCTGTCGCGCGATACCTTTGTTTTCCTTAAGGTTTTGCGCGTCACGGGAGCGGAGAGCAAGAAAAGTACTGCACGATACGGTAGCTGAAAAAGGTAAAGTCCGGGAGCGCGACACGGTAAAGTTTTTGCCTTATATATAGCGGCCGGACGTCGCGGTAAAACCATTCCTTCCCGAGACGGGCGCAATGTGCCGCCTGATTCGGTCTGGAAAAAAGATTTTTCGGGACAAAACTCCGAGGTAAAACCCACTTAAAGAAAGAGGCGACAGGCGGATAAAACATCATTGGCCTAAGGCTAAACCCGGCATCAGATGGTATTACCCATCCTGGCAAATAAAACTAAAGCGGTGGCCCTTAAAACAAAAAGAGTCAGCACACGTGCGCATGCACTGACTCGGGCCTTATTACAGTCCATAATGTTTATAATGTCTACCTTGCAAGAAAGTAAATAACATCCTATTCTAGGAAAATAAAACACGGGCTGCCTCCCGAGGAGCGCTGCATTTCCTGTCTACAGCTAGACGTCTTTCAGCTTCTTCATCTTGATCTATCTTTTAGCTGGTTCGGTGTTAGACGGGATCTTCCCTACAGGATTCTTCATAATCTCGGCGAGCTGCGCTAGCTGCTGGTCGATTTGGCGCTGATGTGTCTGCATATCTGCCAACTGGACCTGCAATGAGTTCAAAACCCCCGAATTGGACAGTGCACTTTGCGCTAACTGGTGATTAATGGTGTCCTATTTCTTGACAAAATCGAACAACTGGCCGATCACTTCGGATTGGTTCACCCCTTTCTCCTGTTCACGGGGCGGGCCTTGGTACTTTCCTGGTGCTTGGAAATTACCTTTTACTGGCTGGAACTGGCTGTTCTTGGTGTATTGGCCTAATCCCCCCCTCTTTTCAAAAGGTTGCACGGGCCTGGCCGAGGTGTTTAGCTGATGCGAGTTCTCGACCGCGTCTTTGTTGCCATAATTAAATCCAGGGTGGTCTGGTCTCTTGAAGCTCATGTAGGATACATTCTCGGTCCTTTCTTATTCCGAGTCGGAGTCGCTGTCGGTGCCGGGTTTGGTGTAGACGCAGTTGTCTACCCCATGTCCTCCTTCACCGTAGGTGACACATTTCATGACTTTCTCAACTTGCTTCTTCCCCTTTCCGCCATGATCCTTCAGTTGTTTCACATCTGTTGCTATCCTTTGAATCTGAGAAGTAATGTTTTCCAGAGCCTTGGACTCAAGAGAGGTTCCTTCCCCTGCCTTCTTCGCCTGCCCTCTATCGGATCTATCATAGTCAACATCGGCCTTCAACTCAGCCATGTTCCTAATGATCTTTTCGGACTTGCTTGGCTTTTTCCCTAAGAAGTCACTTCCTGCTGCCGCATTCAGCGATACCCTTTCATCGGGAGTTAGCCCATTGTAGAAGGTGGAGACCAGGAAACCCTTCTTGAAATTGTGGTGAGGGCAGTCCCTCTGATATTCCATATATCGTTCCCAGGCGTCGTGGAGGTTTTCATTTGGCTTTTGCGTGAAAGACGTGATTTTTAACTTGTTCCTCATCGTCTTCTCAGTGGGGTAAAACTTGTTTACAAATGCGTCATCCAGTTCTCCCCATCCATTCAGCGCTTGGTGGGGTAGCCCAAGGTACCATGATAGAGCCTTATCCTCCAAAGAGAAGATGAAACCCTTGCAGTAAATGACCTCTTGGGGAACCCCTCACATCTTTATGGTGTCGCAGATATTTTTGAAAGCATCAAGGTGATGGTAAGGGTTGTCACTCTTAGAACTCCCCCTGAAGCTTTTATTTTGAATCATGGAGATCACAGATGGCTTGAGCTCAAAGTTTGTCGCATTGAACCTTGGGATGATAACGGGGAACCTCGATCTATTGGCCTTTGTAGAAGCCAATTCTCTCAGAGTTTTCTCTTCTTCCTCTGAGTCGTCACTGTTGCTGGCGTCTCGGCGTCGCTCCCGGTTATCATGATTCCTCTTGTGTCTCCAACGACGTCTATGCTGATGATGCTCTTCCTCATGCCCTGGCGATTCTAGATCTTCTTGCCGCTCATGATCACTATACCGGTCGTTGTCTTCCGGTGGAGGCGAAGCTGGCCTCCCTCCTGGGCTTTCGTTTCCAGAAGGTGGCTCTACACGAGGAGGCATGGTTGACACTCTCGGTGTTCAGTAGATCAGAGTACCTGAAAACCGCATAAAAATTATGTTTAGAAAATTATAATTGGGGTAAAGAATAATGCTTAAAGTAAAAGAAAAAGAAAAAGAGGTGCTGTCAAGCCTATTTCTAAGCTTGAGGCACGGGAGTGTAGTTAGTGGCTTCGGATTCGTCAATAGTGCCATTTGCCTTGTCCCCGGCAACGGCGCCAGAAAGTTGACCGGCCTAAATCGCGCGTCCTAAAATTGGAGGCGTATTTGAGGTAGTCGAGCCTTCGTATTTATAACCCGAATCCTTCTAGGCCCCCGCAACTTTGTTTACGGGGTCGAAGTAGTCATACAGGGTCGAACACAGGGACAAGGTGGATTGTGTTGACGACTCTGAATCGACACTCTACACTCCGGTGGGTATAAAGAGATATTAAAGTTCCCCGAAGGGGAACAACAAGATGTCACGATTAAATCAAAGAAGACTATCTCCAACTGGAGTTACAAGAAAGATTAAGATTTTGTCATTTAGCAGTTTTTAGGAATTTTCATGCAACAGAAAATAGAAAGATAAACTGCAGTTTAAGGCGTAATGCAAGGAATAAGACTTCAGTAAGACAAGCGGTAGCAGTAACACCCTTCACCCCTCCTCTCAGAGCGGGTGCCTCTAACCAAGCTTCAACACCCCTCTCGAGGTTGCTGGGCTCAAGTTAGAGTGGAATGATACTAAAACAACTCCGTTCCGGGCACTCTCGTACTCCAGAACCGGACCGAACACTAGAGCCACAACCCAACTCTCGAAGTAGTTGTAACGGGAAAGACGATTCGGTAGCTAAGCGAAATGCGATCCAAAACATGCAAGCTAGAGTTCAGATATCCAACACAGCAGTTTCCCAATCATAAGGCACTAAGCATTAAACAAATAGCAATTAAGCATTTCTATTTCCATAAGCAATAAGGGTCTTAATACAATGCATAAGCTAAGAATTTAAATAACAGAATTAAAGATAGATGTCTCCTTCTTGATGTAGAAGAACGACAGACTACTGTAGCTCTCCTGCCCGATACCGGTCAGGAGCCGAGCCCGATACGGTAGTGTCAGGCGGCACCCCCTCTCGGGCAGCGCCGACTGATGACTGACTGTATCGCTCAAGGGCCCTGGCCGATACGCTCATGTCGGGCGGCGCACCCTCTCGGGCGGCACGCATGACGGGTGGAGCGTATGGGGTTTGATATCGTGTCGGGAAAAGAGCTACGAGTCTACTGTCGGGCACTCGTGTCACTCTTCTTCGCCGGCCGATACCAGCCCGCAGTGTCGCCCGGGACAACACTAAGTGAACCATCCCTTCCCTCTCGAGACGAGGGAAAGCTCACCTAGTGTCGCCCGGCACAAGCACTGGGGTGCGATACTCTTGCTCTCACAGCTTCCTTCGAAGGTGGCTCTCGAACTGTCTTGTCCGAATTCTCTTTCGACTCTCCGACTCGTCCGACCCGTGACCAAACTTTCCGACCCATCTTTTCAGCTTCCTGTAGCTGCTATTTATAGGCGGCGGTTGGAGGAGTTATGGTGCTGGAAAACACCACGTAGCTCCCTTATACGCCGGTCGATGGATGTGGACGGCCGATACAGGTATGTCTCGGCGCGAGGCACTGGCTATCGGTCACGTGGCTGGCAGCACGCCTGCCGGTGGGTGGCTGTGTCGCCCGACGAGTTTGGTCGTCGATGCGGCTTTGGCTCCCTGTCGGGTAGACGGTATGTCGGCCGACACGTCCTTCTTGCGCAGCGCTCTTCTCCGCCGATCATTCTCGTGTCGCCCAGCCCCTGTCGGGCTGGGTTGTATCGGGCGCCAGGGATGTCGAGACGGGCTTAGACTTATTGTGGGAAGGAATCGGCCTTATTGCACAAAAACGAGGAAAACTGTGTAGAAGATAGGAAAAATTAGAATAAGAGCGTTGCTTGGCCAATTATTGTGAAAATGCTAATAAAATAGAGGAAAATAGCAAAAAAAAGGGTAGTTTTGATAACAAAATAAAGGGCAAAAATGTCACAAAATTTGGCGTTATCACACGTCTACTATAAGTATTGTTTATGACATTATAGCTAGTCTTTTCAAGATGATATGTTTTCAAGATGATATGTATATATGTATAATATTCTTTACGTAAATTTGTAGGCATTGAAGCCATGCTGCTTAAGAATGCAAGACTATGTTGTTGTAGAGGCGCAGGCTTACCCGTCCCTTCCTGGGGCAATGTTTCACGTGACTACAATGCCACATGGCTACGTTCGTGTGAGCCCGCTACGTGTGTTACCCGGTTGGAGGGAATCTATATTGCCATATCCCCATCCGGATATTGATACACTTGCTGAGGCAGAAGGCGGGGTGATATTGTGGCCCAAAGCAGATGTCGTCTACACTACTAAAATTGTAAGATAAATTTACATTACTTTAGATTGTTAATGTGTATATATGAGTTCAACTGATCTAAAATTATATATACAGGTTAAAAAGAAGACACCCAGAGCACCTAGGCCTTCACCTCCACTTCCTGCATTACCAAGTTGGGTTCCAATTGACCTAAAATACCCGTTAGGTCCTTCTTGTAGGGGAATGGCATGTTGGCTACAGGCACATAATATACATTTCCCTTTAATTGTTTCTTTAGATGCAGATTATGCAGGTCAATCATACGATAGCTCTTTATTTATACAAGATATTATTGAGTTGTTTATGTATGATTGGCTGAATACATCAATGATAGAGACATGGATAAGGTGAGATCTTGTTTATACATCCATATACCTTGTGTAAGATCTGGTGATCTGGTTTCTTATATATTAATGCATATGTAATACATGTTTTGCAGCTACTTAGTCGAAGATCAATGCAAATAATTTGCATTTGATCATGTGGGATTTTTGATTCCATCATTGATTAGTATGGTAGCTAAAGACCCTGATAGTGTTCAACAATACTGTATAGATACTTTTACAATTTTTGGTCAGCAAAAAAAGACGATAATAATAGCTCCATTCAATGTCAAGTAAGTTTACTTTATTTATCATTTGGACTTAAGAAAATTCCATTTTTATTTTGCATTTTGAGTTATTAATTTTTAACTTTTTTACCTCTAGAGGTAGACATTGGGAGTTACTAGTTATTGTCCCCGCGACGTTCACTGTTTATTATCTAGATCCTGCGGGAAGTACATTGAACACTAAAATTGGACATGTAATGAGAATGCCATTATTCTGGTGAGAAATATTTCATTTTTATATCTGTTAACATCTGTTATTACATTACTATTTAATTATGCAATTTACTGTGTTACATTAACTTGTAGGGGTTTAGATGCATTCAAAAATGTTGGAGGAAATGTCCCAAGGAGAAAGAACCAGCCAATAATTTGGGAGAACGTAAAAGTAAGTTCCCGACTCCAATGTATATATTATTTATGTGAACTGTGCTTAGTTGTATTTTTTAATATTTTGTATGTTTCAATTTATAGTGCGCTACACAAGACAACGGCTGGGCATGCGCATACTATGTGATGCAATTTATGCAGATTATTATCCAACATGCCGCATTGGATATTAATACCATACATGAGGTATTATATATAGTCTCATTAGTTAGTATGAAATATATCAATTTTATTTTTATATTATTACTTTTATATATACATCATTCTCTTTGTAGGTGTTTAAAACTGACCATACTATAGGTAAAAGATTAAAAAATGTACATGCTCCATATACGATGGAAGCATTAAATGCAATAAGAGAAGAATGGGCAAAAGCCATACAAGCAGTGGCGATTGTAAGATATAATTGGGATGTTGATAGCGATGTTGAATGATATTTTCTAAATGAATATTTCTGAATGTTTATACATGTCTGAATGTTTTTACATGTATTTGAATGTTTCTACATGTGTGAATGTGAGAATTGAATTGATGTCTGAATGTATCTACTTGTGTGAAAAAATATTTGTTGATTTTGCATGTTTGTGGCCTGTTTGTAGGCTGATATCAATGGATGTCGTAAACCTGTAGTTCAGAAAACTGAACTGCAGGTTCTCATCCTGCTGACCAGCCACAGTAGGCCTGCAAACTGATAAGAAAAAAAAAATATGGGCGTCGGTTATTTATAGAACATCGACATCAAAGGCCTACAACATCGGTTATTGTGTAAAACCGCCGCCTAATGTGACAAACAACACGACCGTGCAGGAAAGCACGGCCGTGGTGGTGAGTGAGACAAACATAATAGTTAGAATTTCCTTTATTATTATCAAATAAGTTATCTAATGCCACAATCTTAAATCATCATATGATCGGCTCTCTTGGCGTACATACCATCAACCTCCCACTTGTACTTAGAGTCAATCACCCAAGAATCTTATTCCGAGTGATATTAACATGTCCACCATGTTTTATGTTGCGCAACCACTTTTATAGAGAGTTAGCAACATTTTCTTCAAGTCGGTATTTCGCATGTTTCATCACCTTTGTATAACGTCTCGTATGAGATGGAAGTGTTGTAGTATGTTGTATGAGATTCCCAGCCTATTCAGTAGCTCCATTGTTGTCATTATATTTCTAATGTGTTATTAATGGTTGGAACCTCGCACAAGTTCACCCATATCAATTTATTGGTCCACACAATATCCTTTGTTGTTCTCATAACACAGAGATACTCAACATCTTTTATAGATTTAAACAACTATCATTAGATCAATATTTTCCCGCTTACAATTCTCATTTATGGTCAAACATAAACATAGATTGTGAACATTAATTTTACTTGTTATTTTGGAAGCTTGCATCAGTGTAACCTTTTTGCACCTAAATCTTCCTTATTACCATAATATAGGAATTGATCCTTTTAGTTGGAGTTCACCTTCATCGGTGATGAAGAAAGATGTTTTCGTGGGAGAATAAGGGTTGGAGTCACTACGACGTGCTGAGAAGGTTGGTTGGTGAAGCTACTCATAGTTTGCATAGCGTGAGGGAAAGAAAATGAGCCATTTTAGCACTTTGAAACCCTATATCTGTTTTCTTACATAGCATAAGGGGCTATTACATGTCATAAGTGTGATGTGAAGCATCTACAATTCACAAAAACACACTCTGTGCCACTTTGTCACATGACTTAATAACTGAAGTCTACTGAAATTTCTGAAATCTACCTCACAAAAGATACACGATGTGACGCCACACGGTGCAACGTGAGAGTGCTGGCAATGTTTTCATTTTTCATGCTCGAACTCCACATGTCGTGGCATTTTGTCACACGACATAATTACATATGTGATAAGTAATTTTTATTCCAGTTTTAATTTTTGGTTTCTAGTAGAATTTATTAATTATTTTTTATTATTTGAAAAACCATTGATCCTATTTTTGGGATAATGCCTCTGACTTCTTGTTCTTCCTTAATTGGGGTTTACCGGGAAGCGGGGTCGTTACAGAGAGTGTAGTGCTTTGGTGAGCCTTGTTGGGCTCTTCATTGAGTAGTATCACCCTTAGTGGAGATCAGGGTTTTCTAGGGTTTGTATGCCTTAGCCTTGTGACCTTGTTGTTTTGCCTTGACCTTGGTCGTGACCTAGGGCCTGTTGTAGGGTGTCACGGTCATGACACTTTCCCCCTTGGTGTGGTGTTCATGACCAAGGTTGTCTTGGGTCGAGGTAGAGGTTGGAGAGGTGTGTTTTGACCTAGGCCTCATGAGGTGATTTTGGTGTCGTGGCCTTATGGTGATGTTGTGGTGTGTTGTGACCTTGGAACCCTAGGTGTGTCACGGTCGTGACATAGGGTTGATTTCTTAGGTGGTCAAGATCCTATGTAACATCCCTGACCTGGGTTATGCCTTAACCCTAGGAGTTTTGTTTAAGTAAGTCATTCATATTCTTGTCTTTATCTTTTGAAAAGTAATTAAGACTAAAGGAGAGCTTATGTTTCAATTTTGGTCCTATTTGAATAATGTTGAAACAATATTTTACCTATTTCGGACTAAAGTGCAATTTACCCTATTTAAGGGGTTACCTTGCAAATGTTACATGATAAATGTTCCTCAAGTGTTATAGCATCATAAGAATGAGAATGATGCTAAGGTATGGCTTGTGGAAGCCTAAGTCCCAAGAAGGAGCTTGTTTGAGTGTATTGAATGCTAGTTTTGGTATAATTTGCAAATTACCCAAAATCTAGGGAGTAATATGTAAAATACGACTTCAAGAGTGTCCCTACTATTTCTTGGTATCATTTAGAGAAAATAAAAAGAAAGAGGCATCTTCTTTGAACTACTTTTGAGGAGAGATAATCTTGATAATAAAATAATCAAGATTTAAGCATAATTGAAAACCCTAATTTATTTTGTAGCAAAAATAAATATATTAATTGAAGTTCCCATCAACTAAAAAGTCTATGGTTGAAATACTATAGTGGGAGGACGTCCAAATTCCTTGAGTGGCACCGAAATATCCTAAGTAGGTGAATAAATCCACTCACATTTGTTAATTAAAAAGTAATGTCCACTAAAAATGGATAATAGTATTATAACGATTAAGGTGCTTAAGTGGTTGCTTTTAATTCAAGGATAATTGAGAGGATATTGAGGGCAAGGAAGTTGGCTTCGGAAGCAAGGAAGTGTATGGGGAATGTGGCACCTAGAATGGGAGTTGAATATTTTCCTCCTACTTTCTCTCTCCTAGAAAATCAATTATATGTACTCAATTTTCTCCTTACTTGAAAGGCTATTTTTGCAAACCACTTTCTTCCCTTGCTTTGTCCGATGACCAAGGAGCTTAGGAGAAGGAGGAAAACTTTCCCCAAGCTGAAGGTAAGCTCCATGATCATCTTCAACCTTGAATTGATGGTTGTAATCGGATTTCAACACTCATTTTCTTCTCTCTTCCATCCAATGCTCAACCTTGGTTATCTTTTGCATCCAAAGAGTTGGAAATGAACCTTGGATAGTTGAAGGAGCTTATTTCACCATTAGAGATGAGAAGCTTGAAGCTGTGAAGCTACTTTGAATGTGGGTTATGTAACTTGAACCCATCAATGTTATTATTGATTTCAATTTCTCATCATATGCTGATCTTTTATTTTCTTCTTGAATAATTGATGAATTCATCATATATATGACAGTAGAATTTGTAGGTATGAAACTTGATTATGATGACATCATCTTATCACACATTTCTAAAAATATCAATATCAAACGGTTTTCAAAATAGTTGACCAAACGGTTTCAAACCGTTTAATGATCAAACGCTTTTCAAACAGTTTAAGGGTTGAATGGTTTCAACTCAATTGAATGACCAAACGATTTCAAAGGAATCTTCAAGACCGTTTAAGGTCTAACAGTCTTCAAACCATTTGAGGGATTAGAGACCAAGACCATTTAAGGTCTAACGGTCTTTAAACCATTTGAGGGATTTGAGACCAAGACTGTTTAAGGTCTAATGGTCTTCAAACCGTTTGAGGGATTAGAGACCAAGACCGTTTAAGGTCTAACGGTCTTCAAACCATTTGAAGGATTAGGGTTAAATGATCTTCAAGACTGTTTGATGGTCTAAACGGTCTCAAACTGTTTGAAGGTTTAACGGTCCCAAACCGTTTGAAGGTTCAATTGGATCAAGACCGTTTGAAGGTCTAACAGTCCCAAACCATTTGAAGGTTTTGGACCAAACCATTTGAAGGTTTAGGGCCAAACCGTTTGAAGGTTTAATTGGTCCAAACCATTTGAAGGTCCAATTGTTTCAAACCATGTAATTACTAATAACCCCATAAGTGGTTGAAGAGTATCTCAAGGTTGATTTCAATGGAAGTACCTCTAAAGTACTTAGGTGATTAGTATAGTTAGAGTGATTATCACTTGATACCTATGAAAGTAATAAATTCAATACACTATGATAAGCATAGATGTATGTACTTTAGTAAGAGGTTAAGTCAACCTAATAAGGTATGATGATGATGTGTGTTCCTAAGTACATGGAACAATGATAAGTATGATTTAATACTTAAATGATGTTATGTGAAACCCTAATATAGGGTTATGGCATATGAAATTATAATTGATTTAGATGAATAAATCCTAACCCTAATTTTGGGTAACGGGATGAGAAACCCTAATTAATATAAGATGGAAAACCCTAACCCTAATATAGGGTGATGTTACGTGAAACCCTAATATAGGGTGATGTTATCTGAAATCCTAATATATGGTGCTGTCATGTGAAACCCTAATATAGGGTGATGTTATGTAAAACCCTAATTGATAAAGATGGGAAACCCTAACCCTAATGAGGGAATAGTGATTTTATCTTTGTATTGCATAATGTTGATATGTAATGGATATGGTTGTTATCAAGAAGTGCCCCCCTACCCCGTCGAGTTTATGAAGCAAAGTTTCGTCATAGTCAGGGGATTGTAGTCGACCCTCTATGCCTCCCTTCATTTGCTTGCCTCCTTCCAGCCCAGAATGTTGGGCCTCGTATGCTAAGTCGATCCTTTTGGCGGTACTAACCATGCATGTATTATGAGATGATGATCATAACCAAGTATGAGATATGATGATAATAGGCCTTGTGAGCCATTATTTTATTTGTTGCTAGTGAGAGGTGACAAGAAGTTGAATATGCCTGGTGAACTATGTGAGATGCTTGTGTAGCAAGTATCATGAATACCTTGGTCAGATAACCTAGAGGTAATAGTTACCTAATAGTGGTAACCGTGTTCAGTGATGAACTAAGGGTTTGGATAACCAGATCTAGTAAACATGAAGATGGTATTGTTGAGGGATGTGAATTCCCAGTAATGAGATAAGGGATTGAGATCCCAATGTTTTATAAAGTTTTGAAACGTACTTGATAGAAGTATTACATGTTTCTTTATAGAATTTTTCATAATAATTCTTGTTTGAAAACTTGACTGATGCTAAAATAATATGGTAATGTACTTAAATAATCAAGTGGAATCATATCATGTCGAGCTCTGGCCATAGATCCATCATCGTCAGTAGTTGGTGATGGTGAAACAGGTTTTCCTATGGGAACTCATGGAATGCGTATTTTTTAATATGTGGGGGTAATGGGCGAATATATCCATATGCCTCATAGGAATGACTATGGGCCATATCCTATGCACATGAATGGTTATGGACCATATCCCAATAAGAGTATGGATATAGGCCATGACTCCATAATACCAGGCATTGTCTACGGGCCATATCCTAAAGAGAGTATATGCTACGAGCTATAACTCTATAGTGAAGTTTCCAGTATACCCTGGAAAGCTATTTTAGCAAGAGACACGAGATGTCCTGCATGTGATCTCACACTAACCAAGACAGATGAGGTGATGGAGTTCGGCGAGTCCATTGACCTTGTGTGGTACCGATGCTTACATAATCATGGTCGGTTGGAGCATGAACGATATATTTCATCTCCTCAGGGCATAAGTGTGATTGTAAAATGTAATCAGCCGTGTAGCATATTTGCTTAAGGATGAAATACGGAAATCATTGGTTGATGTTACATTGCTTACTGTATCCTAAATGGATAGACGTTATACATGTTCTTCATATTCCTTATTAAAATGGAGAGATGATTTACTACTTTATCATTTATAAATGTAATGCTTTAAAATATGTTGTTGCTCAATTCTGCTTAATATTGATTAAATCCTACTTTTCAATAGAGAATCCTCTACTCAGTTTATCACTATTTATCTATAATAATAATGTTTCTGGCAGAGAGTTATATCTCTCGCTGGGACAATTCCAATTGTCTCACCCCTGTGGGGTCCAACCTTTTTAGGTGGACGAGGACGAGGAGGTAGAAACCATACAACAGGGGAAGGACAGCAGCATCAGGGACAACAGTAACATTTCGGGTGGAGATACTAACTGTCGTGTCTTGTAGATATGAGTCTTATGTGTCATCTCTGTACTCTCAGGTCCTTGGAGTCAGTAGTTTGTGCTTTTATGATCGATCTGAGATTTTGGCATTGAATGCCTTGAGGTTTTATGTTGTTTATGTGTATATTTAATAGAGCAACTGTTGTATGTAATCCTCAAGAAGAGAAGGTACATGGTATGTACTTTGTGGACCAGAATGTATATATAATATTTTGGTTCTTGTTATGAGAGTTTCCTGGAAATGGATCTCTTTGTAAATGGTTTTAATTTTTAGTGATTTTTGTTAATTCGTTGTTTATGTTTAATTCCGCTTAATTGTAACGATTTTTTTATCGGTTTGGTGACGGGTCGTCACATCCTACCTAGGGGATATTACCATCTATTGCATGTGGACCTTATGTGGTTGCATGTTGGTCCTTATAGTGGACAAGTGTTTCCTTAGAGCTCTATCTTGTTGACACCTCATCCTTTGTCTTACCTCCCTCCTCATTTTCTATATGAACCCTCTTCTCTCCATGCAAGTTGTTCTATTTGGTCATCTTCTTCTTCCCTTCTCTCGTGCTCATCGTTGGAGCTTGGTGGAGCAAGAAGGTGTATTCTTGGTGCCTTAGAGGTGGTTCATCCCCTGCATGTGGTGCTTGTGGTGATCCTTGGCCATCTCTAACTCTGGTCAGTGTTTCATCTTCTTTCTTAGGTGTTCCTTTAGATCTTGTACCCTCTCTTCTTCCTCCTTTTCAGTCTTGGGCCATGTTTTGTCAAGGTGACGCTCTAGTGAGAGAGAGTTCCTTCTTTCTTTTCTCCCTTCTTTCTTTGGTTTAGTTTTGGGGTTTTTGATCTCTCTTCTTGAGATATGCTTTGACCTTGGTCTTTCTCCCTTCTTGAGGTGCTCTTTTGGGCGAGAGTGGATCTTTTAGTGGAGCTTCTTCTACCCTTGGATCGTGTGCTTGGACCTCTTGATCTTGGATCTAGGAGCTTTGGTGGCGATCTTATTAAGGTGGGTTATATAACACTAAACCCTCTCTATTATTGTACTTCTTGTTATGTTGTGTTGATGTTTTACCTCTTTAATATGTCCTTACATCATGCTATCATATGAATCTTAACCCTATAATTTGTTTGGGAGAGTTATCATGCCTAGTTTGGAAGTAGACCAAAACTCTTATCTTCTTGTCTCTGTTTTGGGTAGAGATGATTATAAGGAGTTTCTTCCCCATGTTTGACCCTTGATCTTGTCCCCATGCTTAGTGTTTGCACACCTAGAAGTAAATGAGAGGTTAGTTTCAATTTTGGTCATCTTGGCTATGGTTTCTCTTCCTTTCGTCATGCTTTTCTTAGACCTTTGCCTTAGGGTTTGTGGAGATCGGCTTGCTTGAGTCTCATTTCGTGATGATATTCATGGTTCTTGCTTAGTTTTGAGCCTGTTTTGGTGACCAGGTGTGTACCCTTGGTGTGGTCACAACCTAGGAGGTTTGGTGGTTGAGGTATGGGTATGGGCGTCGTGGCCGCGACATAGCCCATTGAGATGACCACGACCTAGTTGGCTTTGGTCGAGATGTCCCTTCTTGTGGTGGTGTTTGACCTAGTTGCGTTGGGTTGAGACCTTTGAAGCATAGCAACCTTGGAAGCTCTTAGTTACTTTCCTTAGCTTGGTGGAGATAGCCCTTGGAGCGGTGGTCATCATCAGGGGATGCTGCAGTCATGACATAGTGGTTTTGAGGCGTCACAGTTGCCACATAGAGGTGGTTGAGGAGCTTGGTCGTGAGACATGGTTGAAAGGTGAAGGGAAACCCTAACCCTAATGTCGTGGGTGCGACATGTAGGAGGTGGTCATGACATGGTAAGGGAGTGAAGGTTGAGATGGCCATGGTGTATGCCACAGTCGTGACATGCTATGGAGGGTGGCTACGACCTATGTGCCTAAGTGGTTAAATTGTGGTGATGGTAGGTGGTTATGAAACATGTATGATCATCTAATGTTAATCACGTATACATATGTTTTATGTTGTTTTTGTATGATCTCCAATCTTCTCTAATGATCTTGCTTAACCCTAACACACTCCAAGATGGTGGAGGGTTGTGGTTCTAGGGTGGTCAGTTGACCTTAACCTTGTGGACCCTAATCAGTAAAAAGTAGAAACCCTAAACCCTAGAAGTGAATAAGTCTTGCTTATATCCTTACCATGGATGGTTCTTATGTTATGTGAGTTACCTATGTTGATTATGATCTTCTAACCATGTAGATGTTGTGGAGTTTATTATCATAGCTAGTGTGTTCTATGATGGCTATGATGTGAGACAGGATTGAATATGACCTTGTGAGGCATGTTGATTATGCAGGTGATATAGGAATATGGTGGCTGGGCCTTATGACCTAATCGTGGTTATTTTTTTGACATGAAAGGATGTTTCCTATTGATAGAGTTGAGGGATTGATATCCCATGGCATGTGGCTTTGTTGATTATGTTGTGAATGGCAATAATTCAGATATCATGTGGTGATAATGTGACAAGTTCATACCCCATATGCTCCATGTGTTGGAAGAGTACTATGCCCTTATCTTTGTAGAATTTGTTATGATTTTATACGTTGTAACTATATTGATGCTAAAAGACACTTAAATAACCCAACTAATCAATTGGAACCTAATCATGTAGCTTTGCCCTGTGATATAGATCCATTCAGTGTCAACACTTACTGAATGGTGAAACGAGTTTAACTCAGAGAGCATATTTTTGAATATGCAGGGGTGAGGATGAATATCCTATTACGTCCAGGATATGTGATATAGGATTGGATGTGGGCCATGCCCTGACAGGAGTGCGGCTTTGGGCTGTAGCTCAATGATATGTGATACAAGATTGGCTCGGGCCATACCCTGGTAGGAGAGTGGCTTCGGGCCGTAGCTCAATTTCACTAGCACCGTGACATGTACCAAGGCAGGATAGATTTGCACAACGGGGCTATATGTCACTGGTAGCAGTTTGACTGGTAATGTCATTGCAGGTTCACTCGTACTAACCAACAGGGTGAGGTTGTGGATTCCGGCTCTTCCATGGACCTTGTATGGCACCGATTTTAACTTAGCAGTGGTCGATTAGATTTGGGTGGTATGACTCAAATCCTCGGGGCAAATAAAACACATAACCAGCCATGTATCATACTTGTATAGGATCATATATGGAAACATTGGATAAGGCCTTTCTTGCTTGAGTACAGTATAGTTGGTAGTGAATATACATGTTCTTCATATTCCTTTTATGAAGATAAGATGTTTCATAATTTAATTGTAGTTTCTTATCATGTTAGTAATGATTACCTATTTATCATGGTTGTAGCTTTACTATTGTTCTTTAATTATCTTACCTGTACTAATAATAGTGTTGGTGGAGAATTATATCTCTCGCTGAGATTTGGAATCTCACCCAGTGGGTTCCCCACATCTTTTTAGGTGGACGTACATGAGGAGGTAGAGATCATGCAGTAGAGGTTGAGAAGTAGTAAGAAGGACAGTAGCTTACAAGGTTGGAAGTGTTGTTGGTGGTCCTTTCGTTATTAGAGTCATAAAGTCATTCATGTACATTCAGGTCTTTGGGATGGTTTTTGGGTGTGTTTTTTAGACATGTTTCGATACGTGTTTTGCCTTGTGTGTCCTGTTCATGTATGGATACAATGAATATGTATATATATGTTTGGGATAGGTTTCTTGTAACAGGTTGATGGAATACATGGTAAGTAACTTGTGATATGAAAGGACTCGTATGTAAAGGCTTTTGCTATTTGGGAATGTAATGATGATGATTTTAATTTCCCATGTTTTTTGTTAATCTGTTTGTTTAAGTTTGTTTCCGCAGTTAGTCTTGAGTTATCTGATGGTTTTTGGTGTGGGGCATCACAATATATTTACATGATCTAAGGCATACAAAGGATCCACAAAAAACACAACTAGCCAGGTTCTTAGAGTACAAGGACAACTATGACTTTATCCCTATATGCTTTATCTCTAGAGGAGGTCATATAAATGTAACCTATATCCAATATTCCGTCACACAAACATCACCTACCTCCTGATCTTAAAACCTTCTTCCTCCTTATTGATTCTCTCCACAACTTTCGATAGTTAGACCACTCACGTAAAGGGTGTGGAAAATCACATGGGAGAGACATTAAGTCTCATCGATGTGATATAACACCTGAAGTGTATATTACTTTCTAAGGAGATGATTATTATAAAGAAGGCACAAAAATTAATAACATAAGGATAGTTGATATACCCAAGGTATATTGTTACCCATCTATTTTGGAGTCTTGACTACCTGCAAACTCATTAGGTATCACAGATCAACCTCAAATACTTATACTGAAACCATTCAAGGTGCAACCATGTTTATCATTAATTACACCTAAGTAATAATGCTACATGGTGATTTTATATTTTAGTGTCATGAGTTGTGTAAGTTGGTACCACTAAAAAATCTAATTGGATGATATTAAACCATCCCAACCATCCCAGTCATCCATATTTAAGGAATCTGGGATTCCCTAGACCTCTCCTCACAACTATGGGTCAAAGTAATATATCATAAAGGTAGGGAGCATGTTGGATAACCCATTATGGACATATGCTTCCAAGTTGATCTACCACAACAAGACCACCTTGGGTATACAAGTCACAGTTCACCACAAAATAAGGTAACCACCCTCCATAATACATTATATTTTTCACACACCTCCACCCAAGAAAAACCTTTGAAGATGATAGGATATCCGCTCCTATGTATCCCCATATATTCACTACTACATGGATATGAGCATCTTCTCACAGTTAGAGGTTGTTACAAGATTAACTCATTTCCTCATCCTATCTAACAACCCAAGGGGATAGTTCTATGGGCTCAAAGTTCTACCTCAGATTTCTCTAGTTAATTAGGTCCATTTTTCTATAATTACATCAACCAAAGAACAAGGTAACCTATAAGAAGATAAAAAAATCAATAAAGTAGTATAAAACTTCAGAAATGTAAAACGTCCAAAAAAATGAGACATAACTTCTTACTATAATAATGATAGCATGTATTCCCAGAAAAAAAAAATCAGTTGTCACATCTTAGGCGCTCAGGGCCATGCATGTAGAAAACATACATAAACCCTCCTCTTTCCTCTAAAGGGTCACCTTTTATATATAGAAACATAGTACCACGAGGATGATTTAGGACATATGTGATGACATATAATAATCATAAAATCCATAAAATAACATCTTTTAAACATGCATGTTATATTTCAGTACTAGGAATGAAACCCTAAACTTCCCCTACAATCTTACCTCTGTACATGCTCAAAACCGCTACTATATTATCAATAATTATGCCTCAGAAGAGCACTTATAGTACATAGACTTCACATGCAGACACATAAACTCATTGACTAAGGCTTAAAGTGTGGAAATATACCTCTTTTAACAGTTCAAAGGTGAATAACAACAAGATCTACCACATCCAAGCACGAGGAATTATATACAAAGCATATGTTATATCATTCACATAAAAAGAAAAAAATGAGTATGTGAATAAACAACTACCATGAAGGTATCAAATTCATGAAAAACTCTAGTGTGGAAGGCAACTCTCCCAAGGTTTGAGTTCTTCTCCTTCAACCATTTGAACCTTGTTGATATACAATTGAAAGCAACTGAATAAACGAGTGAAAAGGTTGAAGAAAAGTGTTAAATTCTTCACCCAAAACCGTAAAGAACTAGAAAATGTTCAAGTAGCTAAGGGTTATTGGGAACATGCATGATTTGAGGTTTGACATACCCTCATTGAAGTTGAGAAACCACCAATTCACTTGCCTTACATCAATGAAGAAGAGAACACATGTAAATCCTACTAAAAGTAAGAACTGACAGAACTAAAAAAACTATTGAGTTGGCAACTGATGATACTTCACTCTGTAACAACACTTGTTTCTTAGACTCACAAGTGAAATGATAAGGAGGTTCAGGGGTGTATATATATCCCCAGAAGAGAGAGAAAAGGTTGGGCATACTATCACGACAATGGTCAAAGTTGTACCTTTATTGGTCAGTCACGTCATCACAAGGAGAACCCCGACATTCCATTGGTACACACCGCCAGAAAATCCACTAGTAGGTACAAGGAAAAGTAACACCAATTATTTTTTATATAGGACTCATCAGTTTAAGCTCACCAGGGAAATCATTAGAATAAAAGGTGTTCCTAAGGGAATCTACCACCCAACTTCCATTTTGTTTCATCAGTTGATCAACCAATGAAAACCATGAGGGTCACAACCAGCCTCTTTCATCTGTGCTGTAGTGATGGAAAGATAGAACCATGCCATCAATTTTCAGATGATAAGGACCAAGCATGCCACAAACTAGTAACCAAGTAGAGGATGCTAGTCGGTCTTCATTCAATGGAAGAGCATGGACACTTCCATCGGTCTTCTACTGATAGAAGGTTAGGTCACTTCCATCAGTTCTCAGCTGATGGAAAGACATCTAGGCTAAGTTATAACACCCTAAGTTCATCAACCTTCAGCCACACAAAGAAAAAAGACGAATGGCACACTATGTACAACTTACAAGAATGCCCTTGACCAATGGATAATTGTACATGAACCCACAAACAAGACACTCAATGTGTAAACACGTGTTTATAAAGCATAAAATAGGTGATAATGTTAGAGAAACATGACTAAGGGGTTAAGACAGGTCATGGGTCTTATAGTAGGCATATATAAGGTGCCTATATTATGGCTAATGAGGTTCTAGACTCATGTTATAAAAAGAGAAACCTTATTTTAGCCCTCAAACTAGACACTGAAAATGCTTATGACAATATGAATAAGGATTTTTTCTCCTTTATATAAAGTGGTATAAGTTCTTGTATATTAAGTTTGATTGTATGCAAAATGTATAAGCATAAGTCACTTCTTAGTTTTTCTAAGTCCCCACACCCTTTGGTACTTTCAAAAGTTCTAATGAACTAAGACAAGGAGCCCACTATCACCTCACCATTTTGTTATTGTTTAATTTTTTTGGCCTTCATATTTTGTCTAGTTGTGACAAATGATATGGTGTTCAAAATAGATTACATGATTGAAATCATCAAATTTATAGATGACACCATCATTTTATCAAGCTAAGTGATGATAGTTCCACAAAATCCTAAGAATTATAGGTATATTTTACACCTATTTGTATGCAAAGTTGGTTTTTAAATCATCATTTGAGTGAATACATGTTACATCATAGCTCCAAATAAATATTATTGCATGCTACAATACAAATATGAGCTCATTTGTTAAGCTATTTAGGTAACTAGTTAACACATTCAAATCTATCTACTAAGGTGTAGCAACCTATTATTGACAAAATGAAGCTTATGCTTGCAACTTGGAGGATAAAAGCCTCAATAGGTCCATGAAAATCACCCTTATTAATGCTTCCCTTGTGTGTATTCCTTCCTACTTTATCTGTTGCACACTTCTATCTTCAAGAAGTGATGACATTATGACAAAATGTAAAGGGATATCCTTTAGGAGACCTCCATTGAAATAAAAAAAGTTACTTCCTTATTTGGCAAACCTTTATATTGCCCATGACATCTTAGTGGTTAGGGAATCATCAATTTTATATTACATTCACAATGTATGTTAAATGAAATCCATATTTTTTGTGAGGGCATAGTAGCTCAGGTGGTATAGGTCCGGGCTCCCTAGAGTAGGGACCAAGGTTCAAAACCCCTCAGTGGGGTTGCTCCATCCAGCCTTATCCGGTCACGTAGCTCGGCCTCTGCGTGAATTTGCACATCCTCCATGTTGTGCTGGTAGGAAAGGGGGACCGGGGGTTTACACCGTCAGTGGGGGTCACAATCGTGTGCTCGTTCGGTGGTAGTCCCGCGTCATAAAAAATCCATATTTTTCAAAACTCATTTTTGTACTTGGTGCAATATGTCCAAAAAAATAAGCAAACCCCCTTGAGTCATGATCAGGAACATAAAAAGTTCTCACAATTTTGGTAGTGTTTAATTAAAGGTCATCACCTGATTGAAGATACAATCAAAACACCCTTTTGGTTGGCCTAACATGAGTTTTTGTTTGACCCTTAGCCAATATTAGGTTCCATTAGCCAATATAAACTAAATATACAAGTACCATGAAATATAAGATACATCAACCTTGATGAAGCTTTTAGCATGTTGATTTCTGATAGAAACATCATTATTAAATATATTTCTTATTTAATGGGTTTATGGATTTATACTTAAAGGATACATAATCTTACACAATCATAAAACATAAAAATATCCATCAGCCTTGGTGCAAGCTTTATTATGCAAAAAAAAGCCTATAAGTTCTTCATTCGTAGTGGAAAAAATCCCAGTATTTAAGTTTTTTTGGAAAACTAAATGTCATCTAAAAATTCACACTATTCTATGGTTCATAAGAGACACTAAACTTCTCTTTAGTAGTAATTGGCACAAATGTAGTAACTGTGGTCCCTCTGATATGTTTGCTTGTTACCACACTTCAAACAATACCAAGCATATGTTTTCTGATCATGATTTATCCATAATTGTCTAATCATAATTTGATAATGAAACTCCCTTTAATAACACTGAGCATGAACACACATTTTATACCTTGTTTTATATGGAATCTTTCATTCAAAATAACCTTAGGAAGCATTAGATCACTCTTTCTACTTGTATCATCTGGCATAGTTAGTTGAAAATAAGCTAAATATTTTTTGAAAATGAATCTTATCACTATAGTTCTTCTACCTCTGATGTTTTATATTACTTTTTCTTCATGGTTAAAACTTTGGTTTTAAGTGATGCCTCCTATGTTGCAAAGTTCAAAATAATTTGTCAAGTCTTCACCATCCCTTCTGATGATGAAGTCCCAACTCCATAGGGCTTGTCAACTTTGTCGATGATGATGTGAGGACTTGATGAATGATGACATGAGAGCTCCTAGAGTTCGATTCAAATATTGTGATGCTCTCACTATTCTATAACTATTGATGTGTTTTAAATTGTTGCTTGTCACATCAAGCGTTCACACCTCCTTATATTAGAAAAATCTCAATAGTCTCTGCTTAATGACATGGGTTATATTTAATAGGAGATCCTACCCCTTGGTACACTTGGTGTCTTTATGTAGCCTTTTAATTTATCTTGTATTATATTAAAACTACATCTGGTGACATGTCTTATTTACATATATTTCTCTCTTTGTTTCATCGATCTATGCCTCTATGTAATCCCTTTCTAATATCAATATATTAGAACTAATTTATCCAAAAAAAATTTGTCTGGCTCTAGAACTCTCTAGGCATAATGGATTAGCAACTAGACGGGTATTTGGTGCGTGCATGAGATGCACACACTAGGTCTTTCAAATTTATAAGACCCTAATGATTGGACACACTTCTAATACTTCAAACACTCACCCACAACAGCATGGGATCACATTACTACTACAGAAATGGCTTATAATGTCACATTTATAGGCGTCGGTTGTATACAAGAAACCGATGCCTAAAACATACAGTGTCGGTTGAATACACAAACCGACATCTATCTGTGAACAGAGACCAGAAATGGGTATTGCTTTTAATTTAACGTCGGTTCCTTAATAAGCAACTGACGCCTAAAATCGATCGCCAAATCCAAAATTTTCCAGTGGAAAAAAATTTAACACACGGCGTCGGTTATTAACCAATTAACTGACGACTAAAGGTTTTTTATGAGACAAAAATTGGGCACATTTTTATCGTCGGTTCTCTTGCAATAATCGACACCGATGTGTTTTCCCACGCTTTCTGCGTGAAAAATTTCAACCCCCTTTGGCGTCTTTTTTTGTGGTAACCGACGCCTATTGTTATAAGTGTCTATTGTTGTTAATAACCGACGTTGATTGTTAACTTAATAGCACCCGTGCGAAGCAAACTCTTCCCCTTTCTTTGTATCATTGCCAATTGAAATAGGTCTGGCGATTCTACCCCCTGCTCCCTCCTCCTTGCATGCCGCCGCCTGTCGCTCCCTACTGCTCCCTACTCGCCGCCGCTGCACTGCTCCTTCTCCCTTCTCGCCGCCGCCACTGCTCGTTCTCCCTACTTGCCGTCACTGCCACTGTTCCCTGCTCGCCATTGCCGCTCCTCCCAGATGTGACATGCTCGCCATGCCACTCATCTTCTTGATCAAAAGGTATTCTTCCTCCACTGCCACCGCCTACTTCTCCACTACCGCCGTTGTCTAGTTAGGCCTCTGGGCAGCCTGGGTGGACGCTTGGGCGGCGCCAAGGCACGCCTAGGCTGCTGCTGGGTTTTTTTAATTTTTAATTAAGTTATTTACTTATTTGTGTTTATTTATGTACTTATTTTGTTACTACTTAATCATCTACTTATTTAACTTTATTTATCAACTGATTTAACTTTATTTATCAATTGATCTGTATTTATTCATCTATTGTTTGTATTTATTTATGTACTGATTTAGGAATTAATTGATCATCTACTGATTTATATTAGTTTATCAACATATTTGTATTTATTCATCTACTTATTTGTATTTTTTGTCTACTGTTTTTTATTTAGTTATCTACTCATTTGAATTTATTTGTGTATTGCTTTTGAAATTATATAATCATCTAGTAATGTAACTTTATCACAGGCTCATTATGAACCATTACATCTAGATCTTAGCTAGGGTATCTCTACCGTCCTAACTATGAAATAGGTAACTTGTTTCCTTGTTGAGTTACTGAGAATCCTAATCACCCTTCTTTCTTAATGATGAACTCTAATGCACACACATGACATGCTTGGAATGTAAATGATGAACTTTTCCCTAGATTGCCAATCATGCTTCTAAAGACATCAATAATCACCCTAACTTGAAGAACTAGGATATGAATGATGAAACTAGGATTGTAGGTATAAGAATGATAGCACATGTAAATGTTGGCCTAGAAACCCATCTAAGATTTACTCATTAGGAGTAAATCTTGGATACTTGTTTTCTCTTTGATCATAGAATGGATAGATCATGGATGTCCATTCTAAATTGCTGCACCCCAGAGTTTATTTATGATCTTGATCAATTTATTAGATTTGCCAAGGAACATAGGAAATAACCTGGAGATAGGTTCTACTGTACATGTAGGCATTTCGGTAATAACTTGACAGTTAGCACTGGTGACAAAATCAAAAGCCATGTCATGTGCAATGAGATTGTACAAGGCTATATAGAATGGCACTGGCATGGAGAGATTTCAAAGTTGAAATCAGTGGATGTCGATAGCAGTGCTTGTACGGAAGAAGAAATTTCCTTCGATGATGTAGATGTGAACAAACTAGTTCCAATAGACATCGTTGATTGAATGTTAGATAGTTGTGGGGTAGAGCACACCGATCCACCTCCCATGTTTAGAAACATTGTGCATGATGTTGAGATACCGTTATATAAAGGTTGTAAGTTTATGAATCTTAGCGTTGTGTTGAGATTGTATAAGTTGAAAGGTAACAATAGATGGAGCGACAAAAGCTTCACGTCATTGTTGTTTTTGTTGAAAGAAATTCTTCCTGAAGGAAACGAGCTTCCAATCTCAACATACTGGTTAAAGAAATTGTTGTGCCCAATGGGAATGGAGGCCAAGAAGATACATGCATGCCCGAATGATTGTGTATTATTTCAAAAGGACTATGTGGATTTGAAAGATTATCCCAAATGTGGTGCGTCAAGGTATAAATTGACGACTTTGAGGGAGTCCAAAACTGGTTCTCCTGCCAAGGTGACGTGGTATCTACCTATAATACCACAGTTTCAACGCTTGTTTTCCAATCCGATAGATGCGAAGAATTTGAGGCTGCATGCAGATGTTAAGAAAAATGATGATGGGATCCTACGACATGCGTCTAATTCCCCACAATGGAAGAAGATTGATTTATTGTACCTTGAATTTGGTGAAGAAGTCATTAATCTAAGACTTGGGCTTTGTACAGATGGGATGAATCCATATGGGATATTGAGCAGCCAACATAGCACTTGGCCAGTTATGCTTGTTATATACAATCTTCCTCCCTGGTTGTGTATGAAAAATAAGTATGTTATGTTGTCATTGTTGATATTTGTGGGCTCTGATCTCCAAACCACGATATAAACACAATTTAAACTTAACGGAAGCAATTCGATTAGCAGCGGAATACCAAAAATCAGCGGAAATAAAAAATTTTGAGATAAAGTATTGAAACCATAAAACTTCCTTCATAAAGGGAGATAAACTGTTTACATCTCAGATAATTACTTCTTGAGTAATTATATACAACATGATATAAAATCTCAAGAACTCATAACCAAAATCTCAGACCAAAAGACTCCAAGACCTGAGAGTACAGAGGACACATAGGACTGACTCTAACTACACCACATAGCAGACTAAATCTCCACCTGAGATTTCACTGCTGCCCCTGATGCTGCTGCTGCTGGGACTGGTCACCTGTAGACCTGTTCCTCCGTCCTCGACGTCCACCTAAAAAGTTGAAGTCTACGGGGTGAGACAATTTTACATAATTGTCCCAGTGAGAGTTATAACTCTCCGCCAGAAGCTTTATTATAGCACCTCAAAGAATAACTTAATCAGTAAAAGCTTCACAGTATTCAACATCAGATATGATAGTAAGCCTGAGTTCAACAGTTATGAAATATGAAGACATTTACACTATACAGTGTAACATAAATCAATCAACTCGTAGTTATCTCTAACAGGTATACTACGCTGTGGATTATGTTTTTCAAACATTACTTTTATGCCCTGTGGAGATGAGGTTTACCACTCATACTCCAACCAATCACTGCTAAGTGCCTCGGTATCATACTAGGTCATCGAAAGAGCCGGATTCTCATGACCTTCACCTTCCTCAGTCAGTAAGAGGATTACTTGTAGGACATCTCGTGCCTCTACTATAATATCTTGCCAGGGTAATCTGGTCCTTCGCTGTTTTAGAGTTACAATGGTGTTCTGTACTCTCTTCGTCATCAGGAGATTTCATGTTTATCTTCCACTGATACGGATATATGTGCTTTCTTCGTCATCAGGAGGTTTCATGTTTACCATCCACTGATACAGTATGGGATTATAGTGAAGGATTGATGGATTACACATCTACATCAAATACCTATACTAGGATGTAAGGTTCTACACATCCATGTACCCCACATACTAAAAAGTATGTGATCCAGGAGTTCCCTTAAGAAAACCTGTTTCACCATCATTTGATCTCTGACAATGATGGATCTATGATCAGGGCTCTACATTACACTTGATTAGTTAGGTACATTTAGTATTCTTTTAACATCATACATTGTTCTTCAAACAATAACATTAGCATAACAGCTATGAAAGGAGAATACTAAATGTAACAAGCCTAACTTTCATCAATCATCATTTCTCAATACATTCATCACAAGTCATCTCTAAAGCATGACCTTGATGGTAATTATGGCTCTCACAGCCCATTTTAATCCATAGGTTGCTATCGACAATGCATCAGGATATATCACTATTCATAAAGCTAAAGCATGCTTTCAATGAATATAGTTTCATAATCCATACCTGGATATGATCATCATCTCATGACAACCTGCATGGTTAATTCAAGTGATAACAGTAAACAATTTCATTCTAGAAGATACACTTTCAAACTCTTAGAAGAGTCAAGTTCCCCAATATTCATCAATCAGGGTTTACTATTCATATTACATGTCATTACCCTAGAATTAGGGTTTACTATTCATTCCATGGTGAATTGAACTCATAACAACATCATGTATGAGAAACATCATCATTAAAGCTCTTAAATAGGATTAAGATTCACTAAACATCATAATTAGGGTTTCCATGATCTCACATAGGTGGATCATACCCTAAACATGCACATTCATGTGTATTGAAGGTATCTTACTTGAGTTTCCACCATAAAAGGGTACTTTCTCTCTATTAGGATACTTTCTCTCTCCTCATACTAGTAGATGGTGACAACACCACTCTATATCAGGTTGGGTTAAGTCCTCATTGACTAGCATAAGCCAAAACATCACTATCATGTGATTAGGGTTTGATTAGAACAAGGTATTACTCAATTAAACCCCTCAAGGATATTTTGGTAATTTACCTCATGATCACCATCATGGGTCAATTCATTAACCTCTTAGTCCCTTAATGACCTAGGTTACCATTAGGATTTAGATTAAATCACCATTGAACCAATTACACCATCAATTGATTAAGCACAAACCACCTTGTACACCTTCAAACGGTTTCAACCTTCAACCACCAAACGGTCTTGAGACCGTTTGACCTCAAACGGTCTTGAGACCGTTTGGGTGTGTTGACCGTTTTGACTTTCAAACTGTTTGAAGCTCATGCGGTTTGAAACCGTTTGATCAAAGTATCTTGAGATCGATTGGTCCAAACGACCTTGAGATCGTTTGAGCCCAAACGGTCTGGAGACCGTTTGTCCCCAAACGGTCTTGAGACCGTTTGGTCCAAATGGGCTCAAACCGTTTGGACCTCCAAATAGGTTCAAAAGTTACAATTGTTTATAATTAAGTATGTTGAAGCCCTCACTTGGCCAAAGCCATGTTAACCACTTATAAATTGAGTCAATTAGGATGAACCTCAATCACTTAGACACCAAAATAACCCTCAATTGAAAGCCAATTAGGGTTAAGTCCACCTCAATTAGGGTTTCAAATCGTATGGTCATCAATATTCAAAAATTGTGAATCAATTCAAGGTTGAACCTATCAATTCCAGGTTGAACCTATAAATTGACCTCCAATACATATCTTTCAAGTTTTGATACATCTTGGTGCTCCCTGGATGCATAGCATACATCGAAGAATGAGCTTCCTCTAGAACTAACTTCCTCAGATTATCTACATCTGGTACTATCATTCTCCCATGATAGCATGCCACCTGGTCATCTAACTCATGAAAACCATCATGCTTCTCACTACCATACTCAGATCTAATCTGTTGAACTGCAACATCTACTTGTTGTGCCTCCTTAATCTGCTCTCTTAGAGTAGGTTTAATATGCATTTCAGCTAACAAACCAGCTAACAATGACACCTTCAACTACACATTGTCTTGCCTTAAAGAGATAAGCATATCTCTCTTAGAGCATACTAAGGAACTTAGTTGTGCTCTATCCATGGTTGATGTTGCTGATTTCCTACTCAAGGCATCTGCAACCACATTGGCCTTGCCCGGATGGTAATCAATAGTACAATCGTAGTCCTTGATTAACTCCATCCAGCGACGTTGCCTCATGTTAAGCTCATGCTGAGAGAAGATATACTTAAGGTTCTTGTGGTCTGTGAAAATCTGGAAGGTTTCTCCGTAGAGGTAATGTCTCTAGATTTTTAAGGCATGGACCACAGCAGCTAACTCCAGATCGTGTGTCGGATAATTTCCTCGTGTTTCTTAAGCTGTCAGGAAGCAAAAGAAATCACTTGTTTATCCTGCATCAACACACATCCAAGTCCATTCTTGGAGGCATCACAGAAGACTACATATCCTTTTCCTTGCTCATGTAGCACAAGCACAGGTGCACTTGTCAACCTCTCCTTCAACAGGTGAAAAGATTGTTGACAATTATAACTCCAAGCAAAAGGAACATCTTTCCGGGTTAACTTGGTCAAAGGTAAGGCTATAGAACTGAAATTCTTAATAAACCTTCGATAGTAACCAGCTAATCCCAAGAAACTTCTAATCTCCGTCGGTGTTTTCGGTTGTTCCCACTGTAGAACAGATTCTACCTTTATAGGGTCAACACGAATTCCCGAGGCAGATATCACATGTCCAAGAAAAGATACCTCCGGCAGCCAGAATTCACACTTGCTAAACTTTGCATATAGCTTATGTTCTCTTAGCAAGGTTAAATCTTGGCGAAGATGTTGCTCATGCTGCTGAGCATCCTTACTATAAATCAATATGTCATCTATGAAAACGACAACACATTGATCAAGGAAAGGTCGAAAGACTCTATTCATGAGTTCCATGAATGCAGTTGGTGCATTGGTTAGTCCAAACGACATAACTGTGAACTCATAGTGACCATATCTTGTCCTAAAGGCAGACTTGGATATGTCACTGTCCTTAATGCGGAGTTGATGATATCCAGATCTCAAATCTATCTTTGAGAAGACTGTTGCACCACGCAACTGGTCAAAAAGATCATCAATCCTCGGCAAAGGGTACTTGTTCTTTATTGTTACTTTATTAAGTTGTTTGTAGTCAATGCACAATCGCATTGACCCATCTTTCTTTCTAACAAACAAAACCGGAGCACCCCATGGTGATGTGCTTGGTCGGATAAAACCCTTCTCAAGTAACTCTTGAAGCTGTTTCTTGAGTTCTGCCATCTCGGCAGGCACCATCCTATACAGTGTCTGGGCTATGGGTTTCGTATCTGGGACCAAATTGATCTCAAAATCAATCTCCCGAGGTGGTGGTATACCAGGAAGTTCTTCAGGGAACACATCCTCGAATTCTCTGACTATGGGAACTTCAGCAGGATTGGAACTTTCCTTGGTAACATCTACCACATGGGCCAAGAATGCATAACATCCTTGCCTCAACAGCTTATCAACAACCATAGCTGATACAAGACAGGTGGGCAGAATCTTTCTTTCTCCTTGAAAGATCCATGTGTTGCCTTCATCAGCAAACACAGCCAACTTGGATTCACAATCCAAGACAACTCTATACTTTTCTAAGGTATCCATCCCGAGGATTATATCAAATCCTTGCATATCAAGTGGTATAAGGTCCACTTGAATGCGATGATCAGAAAAGAAGAGGATGCAGGGAGAACATACCTCTTGCAAAATGGCAGACCCACTCAACGGAGTCTCCAACAACAAACTATCTACCCTATGACTAACCGTCATATTGCAGTTACGAATCACTCTTTGAGTGATAAAAGAGTGCGTAGCACCCGGGTCAATCAGAACAGATACAACATAGGATGTAGACATATCAGAATATAAAAGTTCCATCTGACCTGCCACTACCCGTGGATTGACCACTGCATCTGGTGGGTTCATCGCATAGAACCTTGCTGTAGCCTGCTGTTGAGGTGGTGCTGATGATCCAGCTTGAGACGCTTGTCCACGTCCTCGAGCTGCTCCTTGAGATTGCCTTCTCTGAGATCCCTGTTGACTCTGCCTCTGAGGTTGTGTCACACTGACAGGCCTAGATCGACAGTCCCTCATCAAGTGTCCCACCTTCCCACAGTTGTAGCAAATTCTCTCCAGTTGTTGTGGTCTTGGTGGTCCAGTAACTGACATTGATGCAGAACTATAAGTCTCTTGTTGAGGTAGGCTTTGTCCCCTGCCTCTACTTGGTGACCACTGAGTTTGGGAACTTGATCTGGGTGGTGGAGGGTTAGGTACAGAGAATCTCGGTTTCTTGAAATCCCTAGATGAAGAACCCTGGAACTGTGGATATCTTTTCTGGGTTTGCCTCTTCTCAACCACAGATCTCTCTATCCTTCGGACTGACTCAACGAAGGTAGAGAATCTCTCTCGGTTTTCTAAGGCAGACACAGGGGTTGATATATCAACATTCAAACCCTTCTTGAATCTCCTGATTCTTTCCTCTTCTGTGGCAGCCATGTGCGGACAGAACCGCAGCAACTCCATGAACTTAGCTTCATACTCGCTAATGTTCATCATGCCCTGCCTCAATCTCTCAAACTGAGAGATCTTCTCATCTAGGAAGGTCTTTGGAAAATATCTATTGATAAATTCCCAAAGAAACTCTTCCCACGAGAACTCTATCCCAGATCTCTTCTGCTCTTCCATATTCCACCAGTGACCAGCACTGCCTTTGAGAAGATAGACAACATGTCTAACCTTCTCAGCCTCCGAGATATTAAGAATCCTGAAAGCTTTCTCCAACTCTGTTAACCACAGATCAGCATCTGCGGGGTCGGCAGTCCCAAAGTACTCGGTAGCTCCGACACGATGAAGTCGTTCGAATGTCTTACTGATACCTTGTCCTTCAGGCTGGGCAGGTGCCCTAGGTGCAGGCATGGGCATCCTGTCGGTGATGTGTGTCATGGCAGTCATAAACTATCCGAACATAGTTTGTACAGCTGGGTTACCCATATCAGCTGGGTCAAACTGGGGTGGTTCAGGTGCAGGCTGTTCTATTTCTGGAACCCTTACACCGCCTCGAGGTGCACTAGCACTACTCTCTGCCACGTACTCATCATGTGGCTCAGCCATCCTTATGTATCTTCTTCTCCTGAGGAGCAGAAGATTCTATTAGATAAGGAAGAGATACTAAGGATAGACTCGACATCCTAAGTCCTATGCATCTGTAGACTCAGCGAACCTAGAGCTCTGATACCACTTAATTGTGGGCTCTGATATCCAAACCATGATATAAACACGATTTAAACTTAACGGAAGCGATTCGATTAGCAGCGGAATACCAAAAATCAGCGGAAATTAAAACTTTTTGAGAAAAAGCATTGAAACCATAAAACTTCCTTCATAAAGGGAGATAAACTATTTACATCTCAGATAATTACTTCTTGAGTAATTATATACAACATGATATAAAATCTCAAGAACTCATAACCAAAATCTCAGACCAAAAGACTCCAAGACCTGAGAGTACAGAGGACACATAGGACTGACTCTAACTACACCACATAGCAGACTAAATCTCCACCTGAGATTTCACTGCTGCCCCTGATGCTGCTGCTGCTGGGACTGGTCACCTGTAGACCTGTTCCTCCGTCCTCGACGTCCACCTAAAAAGTTGAAGTCTACGGGGTGAGAAAATTTTACATAATTGTCCCAGCGAGAGTTATAACTCTCTGCCAGAAGCTTTATTATAGCACCTCAAAGAATAACTTAATCAGTAAAAGCTTCACAGCATTCAACATCAGAGATGATAGTAAGCCTGAGTTCAACAGTTATGAAATATGAAGACATTTGCACTATACAGTGTAACATAAATCAATCAACTCGTAGTTATCTCTAACAGATATACTACGCTGTGGATTATGTTTTTCAAACATTACTTTTATGCCCTGTGGAGATGAGGTTTACCACTCATACTCCAACCAATCACTGCTAAGTGCCTCGGTATCATACTAGGTCATCGAAAGAGCCAGATTCTCATGACCTTCACCTTCCTCAGTCAGTAAGAGGATTACTTGTAGGACATCTCGTGCCTCTACTATAATAGCTTGCCAGGGTAATCTGGTCCTTCTCTATTTTAGAGTTACAGTGGTGTTCTGTACTCTCTTCGTCATCAGGAGATTTCATGTTTATCTTCCACTGATACGGATATCTGTGCTTTCTTCGTCATCAGGAGGTTTCATGTTTACCATCCACTGATACGGTATGGGATTATAGTGAAGGATTGATGGATTACACATCTACATCAAATACCTACACTAGGATGTAAGGTTCTACACATCCATGTACCCCACATACTCAAAAGTATGTGATCCAGGAGTTCCCTTAGGAAAACCTATTTCACCATCATTTGATCTCTGACAATGATGGATCTATGATCAGGGCTCTACATTACACTTGATTAGTTAGGTACATTTAGTATTCTTTTAACATCATACATTGTTCTTCAAACAATAACATTAGCATAACAGCTATGAAAGGAGAATACTAAATATAACAAGCCTAACTTTCATCAATCATCATTTCACAATACATTCATCACAAGTCATCTCTAAAGCATGACCTTGATGGTAATTATGGCTCTCACATCCCATTTTAATCCATAGGTTGCTATTGACAATGCATCAGGATATATCACTATTCATAAAGCTAAAGCATGCTTTCAATGAATATAGTTTCATAATCCATACCTGGATATGATCATCATCTCATGACAACCTGCATGGTTAATTCAACTGATAACAGTAAACAATTTCATTCTAGAAGATACACTTTCAAACTCTTAGAAGAGTCAAGTTCCCCAATATTCATCAATCAGAGTTTACTATTCATATTACATGTCATTACCCTAGAATTAGGGTTTACTATTCATTCCATGGTGAATTGAACTCATAACAACATCATGTATGAGAAACATCATCATTAAAGCTCTTAAATAGGATTAAGATTCACTAAACATCATAATTAGGGTTTCCATGATCTCACATAGGTGGATCATACCCTAAACATGCACATTCATGTGTATTGAAGGTATCTTACTTGAGTTTCCACCATAAAAGGGTACTTTCTCTCTCTTAGGATACTTTCTCTCTCCTCATACTAGTAGATGGTGACAACACCACTCTAGATCAGGTTGGGTTAAGTCCTCATTGACTAGCATAAGCCAAAACATCACTATCATGTGATTAGGGTTTGATTAGAACAAGGTATTACTCAATTAAACCCCTCAAGGATATTTTGGTAATTTACCTCATGACCACCATCATGGGTCAATTCATTAACCTCTTAGTTCCTTAATGACCTAGGTTACCATTAGGATTTAGATTAAATCACCATTGAACCAATTACACCATCAATTGATTAAGCACAAACCACCTTGTACACCTTCAAACGGTTTCAACCTTCAACCACCAAACGGTCTTGAGACCGTTTGGTGTCAAATGGTCTTGAGACCGTTTGCCCTCAAATGGTCTTCAGACCGTTTGGGTGTGTTGACCGTTTTGACTTTCAAACTGTTTGAAGCTCATGCGGTTTGAAACTGTTTGATCAAAGTATCTTGAGATCGATTGGTCCAAACGACCTTGAGATCGTTTGAGCCCAAACGGTCTTGAGACCGTTTGGCCCCAAACGGTCTTGAGACCGTTTGGTCCAAATGGGCTCAAACCGTTTGGACCTCCAACTAGGTTCAAAAGTTACAATTGTTTATAATTAAGTATGTTGAAGCCCTCACTTGGCCAAATCCATGTTAACCACTTATAAATTGAGTCAATTAGGATGAACCTCAATCACTTAGACACCAAAATAACCCTCAATTGAAAGCCAATTAGGGTTAAGTCCACCTCAATTAGGGTTTCAAATCGTATGGTCATCAATATTCAACAATGTGAATCAATTCAAGGTTGAACCTATCAATTGACCTCCAATTGGGCCCAAACTTGGACCAAACGGTCTTGAGATCATTTGGACATCATCCAAACGGTCTTGAGACCGTTTGCCCAAAGTTTGACCAAAAACCAAGTCGGTTGGATTAGGGTTGAACTCCAAATAGGTCTAAAATCAGTAATTTTATCAATTCATCAACTTAATGCAATTGGACCTTCAAACCATTAGATTATCTCAACCCTAGACCTCCAAACGGTCTTGGGTTGTGCCCAAACGGTCTTGAGACCGTTTGGAAGAACCCCCAAATGGTCTCAAGACCGTTTGGGTCCTTCAACCAAAAACTCAACAAGATCTATGTTTAAAAACAACAATTTCAACCCGATTAGGGTTAGGATGTTGAAGTGCCTTCAACTCTCAATTGGTTAAGAATTAAACTTTGATTCTTTGCAGGAATTAAATTCAATATATTAACAACAGACCCTCAAACGGTCGTCCCTTGGTCAACCCTATCAAACGGTCTTGAGACCGTTTCAATCCAAACGGTCTTGCAAGGTCGTTTGAGGGCAAACGGTTTGAAACCGTCTGACCTTAAATGGTTTGCAACCGTTTGGACCAAGAGGGTCCAAGGCCGTATGATAAAGTAACCTAGGAATTCACGCCCATCATCTTCAACCTCTGTCAAGGTCGGTTATTCCACCATTTTGCTTGCAAAAGTGCAAGAAAGAAGAGAGGTAGAAGAAGAACTAATTGCTAAATTGCAAGAACAAAATATGCATATAAAGCAAAGAGTTTAGAGTTATAAAACCCGCCTAAAGGTTGTTCCTTGAGCTCCAAGCTTTCAAGCTCCAAGCTTTAATGGCGTCTTAGAGCTCCACAGATTGGCCAAGGTGAATTCTCCAAGGAAACGTTGGGAAGGAAAGGCTAGAAAGATAGAGCTAGGTGAGCTAGCCATGAATCCATCCTTGAAAACGAGTTTCCTCCATGAATTCAAGAAAAAAGGGGTGATCCAAACTTACCTAGGACCCTTGGTCATCCTTCTATGCTCCAGAGCTAGCCTTGTTCGGTTGAGAAGGAAGAGAAGAAGTGAAGGAAATGAAAGATCCGTTCACTTGTTGCAAGGGAGAAGGCTTATATACTTTAGGCCTTTTTACACCATAAGGACCTCTAAAGCATGGAATTTACATCTAAGTCCCTCCTTGCTCAAGGGCACGTCCAAACTCATCTAAAATTATGCAAAGCTCATGAAATCTCAAGATCTAAGGGTAAAGAAAGCCAACTTTCAACTAGGGTACATACATGAAAGGTCTCCATACCCATATTAGGTGATTTTTATCACAAAGATCATTTTTCTTATCTGATTGTTCATTGATGTGTCCCTTTCATCATTTCTACTCTAAATGATGACAAGAGTTATAAAAGATGTTCTACATGAAGTATTTTACAAATTTCACCCCTCAATTTGGGTAAATTGAACTTTACTCCAAATTAGGGGTTTTTTTAAGCACAAGGATCATTCCACAAGCTGCATCTTGATGCCCAAGCTTGGGAAATCCATCTTACCCCATCATATTCACTCATATGATGTCTTATTATCATAAGAACATCTCAACCTGTGAACATTGCAAGTTAACCCCTTTAACTGGGTAATTTGCACATAGGTCCCTGCACTACAAAACAATGCTACAACTTTACATTTAAAGGAGCAAAAATTGAAAGTAAATGTTCCTGAGGAACTTAATTACATGCCAAGGAGTATTCACAAGTATATAATTACATATTTAGGCAAAACTTCCAGGGTTAGGTTATAACCCAGGTCAGGGATGTTACAATATTGGGCCCTAAACAACTTGGAAATGATATCGACGTTTATCTTGAACCTCTGATTGATGACTTGAAGAAACTCTGGGGTGAAGGTGTGATGACCTAAGATGCTTCATGAAGAGAGACATTTCGTTTGCACGCTATGTTGTTTTGCACTATGAATGACTTTCTAGCATATGAAAATTTGTCTAGATATAGTGTCAAAGGATCTAAAGTGTGTCCTATATGTGAAGAGAACACTGATTTAATATGACTAAAACATGGCGGCAAGACTGTACATCTTGCTCATCAAAGGTTTCTTCCAATATTCCATCCATATCGTAGGTTGCACAAAGCATTCAGTGGACGGAATGAGGAACAGAGTGCACCTAAACCTATACTAGGGGAGGATGTTTATGAAAGAGTAAAAGACTTTGCCAATGAATTTGGTAAGAGATCATAATGTACCATGGCTACATGGAGTAACAAATCTTTATTCAAGAAGAAGTCAATATTTTGGGATCTTCCTTATTGGAGTTCTTTGGTAGTCAGGTATTGTATCGATGTCATGCACGTTGAGAAAAAGTTTTGTGATAGCGTCGTCGGTACTATGTTGAATATACCAGGTAAGACTAAAGATGGGATAAAATCTAGAATGGACCTACGTGAAATGGGAATAAGGACAGAATTAACATAAGTAGTTAGTAGAGATCGAAGAACATACTTACCTATCGCTTGTTACACGTTGTCGAGAAAGGAGAAGAAAGCTTTTTGTGAATGCATGGTAAATGTTAAGGTGCCACAGGATTACTCATCCAACATCCGTACATTGGTATCAATGAAAGATCTGAAGTTGATAGGTCTTAAATCTCATGATTGTCACACTCTAATGCAACAAATATTGCCCATGGCAATTCGATATATATTGTGGAAGCATGTAAGGTTTGCAATCACCAGACTTTGTTTCTGTTACAACCCCAGTTTTGGGTTCATTTGGTGAGAAATGTAATTTCTCATATTAAAGATATTGGAACAAATAATGATATAATTTGTTTTGAATAAATGGATTTCGTTTACAATAGCCTTGATGATTGTGTTGTGGGCTTTATTGGCTATTGGTCCCAATAACAAGAAATGAAGAAAGGAAATTCAATTATTAAATTAGTAAATGAATAATTGAGTTTTTGAGGAAAGAAAAATGTGGAAACATCTAGAAGGCAAATCCAAAGAGGGATTTCGTACCTCTTGGGTTCCAAGGAGTTTTGCATAAAGAGTGCAATAAGAAAAGAAAAGATCAATTAAGTATTTCTTTATTAAGAAAGAAATTGAAAACAATGATAAAATGTGGAAAATACGTGGAAAGAGGTATAATTGAGTTATCCTTGGTGGAATTTCGTATCCCAAGGATTCCTAATGTGAAAAGGAATGCCAATGAGGAAAATAAAAGAGAAATAAAGAGAAATCCTCAAAAAGAGATATTTTAATAAAAAAATAAACAAGATAATGAGAAATAATGCATATAGATGCATCTATAAGGATAATGAGTATTCCTTAAAAAGGAATTTCGAATTATTTGAGTTCTTGGGATCCAAGGAGTCCCAATGAAGAAAGAGGAAAGAGAAAATACCAAAATTGCAAAATAAAGAGATAATGGGAATGCATAATTAATGGATTATGTAAATTTGATAAAATGAAGTATTTCCTAAGGATATATATATATATATATATATATATATATATATATATATATATATATATATATATATTCGTGGCTAATAGATTAAAAAGCATATGAGGGATGATCTTCGAAATCCTAATGAAGAAGGAATATTAAAGAAATATGATAGAGAGAGAAACTAACTTCTTAATGAAGGAATCACTTCCCTATTGGTAGAGGGATTGGTTTCTTTGTGGGCAAGCATCCCAGGGTGTTACTACAACCCCCTATATTAGGGGTAGCACCATGGTCGAATCCAAGAGAAATCCCATGTTCCTCTCTTTCTTTCCCATCTCCTTCTTGCTTCCTTACGTTCAAAACCCTAATCGAGGAAAAGCGGTACAACCAAAGCACAACGAGGAGTTATGGAGGGTTTGTGATGGAAGCCCAATGCCCCACGTTGCTGAGGGGAAAGCAGGCCATCATCCCCAGGCCCTAGCCGAGGTGCAGCGGCGATCGCACAACCTACAAAGGCAACTGCACGCTGCAGGCCTGAGGAGCGTGAAGACGGCCATGTTGGCTGAGACCGGGTGGTGCCCCAGGTGCGGCCGGAGGTGGCGGAGGTTGTCTATGAGAAAGGAACCGCTGCTGGTCGTCGTAGGAGACCAGGGGAGGAGCAGAAGTCGCGCCTTGCGGTCGTTAGGGCGGCAACAAGCTGCTGCCCAAGGTTGAAGATGGGTGTTTACATGTTGGACAATTCTGCCCTCCACGCAACAAAGTAACCAAGGGTATAACCGTAATTTAGTTATGTTTCCTAAAGCAATCACTTTGCAGGAGATGGGTGACGTGGCGCGCAGCCATTAGTCCATCAGGTAATTTCTTTGGTAATTTCATAACTAAATATTGGTAACTCAGATTGAGAGTTATAAAATATGAAAATTGATCAAGAGAAAATGAGGAATGCAATAAAAATATAATAGAAGCTTGATTATGATTGCAATTCGAAAATTAATGGAAATTATTAACTTTAACGTAATGATGATTAAAGAAACCCTAATTGGGAATGATTAATGTGATTAATGGGGTTTAATTGACGATTAAAGTTGATATTAACATGTTTGTCGTAAAGAGATACATTAAGATTGAAAAAGATGAATCTTGCATGTAATTAGTTTAATTGAAAGTTCATGTGCATGAATATGTTGTAATGGGCCTTGAAACCCTAATGTTGGTAATTAGGACTACTAATGGCTTTAATTATTTTGATTTCATGTATAGAACTGAGTTTTCATGGTTATAAGATATTTCGAGCATTAAAGTTCCTAATTTGTGGATAAATAACCTTAATATAGAAAGTAGGGTTTTTGAATGAATCAAGGTAGAATTAATGATAAATAAATGTTCATATGAGTATTTGACCATAATGAACTATGAATTGATGATAAATGTGTATAATGATCTTGTCATGGATTAAAAGGATAAAAATAGTAGCTTTAATGTAAAAGAGGCTTAATGAGCATAATTAATGGTTAATTATGCCTTTAATCCAGAATTGAGGATTAGATGTGGAAATAATTAGGGTTTGTGATCAATTGCGTTAAATTAGGGTTTAAAATAGTGAAAGATGAAGGGAAACTCTAACTGCAATGGAAACCCTAAAAGTGGACTAGAAACCCTAGGAAGCGAGCGAGATTTGATAGATCTTAATGACATGAGTAATAAAAGGAAATTGTATAATTGTTTCAGGATCTTATTGAATGCTTGATTGCCTATTGGTTGATTGGAATATTTTTGTCTCACATCAACTAGACATGTATGTGGTTAATTATGATTAATCACATTAGTTTCCCGAGGGTTTTCCGAATGTTTCCTCGCATTGAATGCAATCTAAACAGTTTGGATGTTCATACTGCAATTATAAAGTCACTATGTCTATCACAATTATATATACATGTGAATTGTCGCACCTACATGCCACCCTGATGGAAGATGCCATAAAGGTCAGGCCCAGGAGGGTAGACCAATGGGCACCATGAGAGGTGACCCCAGACACCAAGCTCGGGAATGAGAAGGTGGTCTATGATGCATGACTATGGAGCACCATGAGAGGTGACTCCTAGGCACCAAGCTCGAGATTGAGAAGGTGGCCTTAAGTTAATGGCAAAAGAGAAACCCTAGAAGGGTATGCCAGGGTTAGGGCAAAAGCGGTGGAGAATGACACATTGAAAATGTAAAGTGGCTTGTTAAATAATTTGATTGTGATTATTAAATTGTTAACCATAATTGCAAGATTTTGGTTGTTCCCACATACCAGTATATTTCGATATACTGACCGATGTTTTGTTTGTCGGCGTTTTAGGAACAACAATTGAAAGAACAAACAGTAAAGTGACACATTGTGGAAATAAGAAATAAAGTGCAATGAGGATTAGATAGAATAATTCAAGCTCTGGATAGATAGATTTCCAAAGTTTTCAAAGGTAAGTAAAGTTTTAATTTTATACCAAATTCCAGGTAGTTAGTAGAATTTCATAATTATTATTGATTATTTGTTGAACCTTTGATCCTATTAATTGAATAATGGCTCTGACCTTTGGGTCTCCCTTAATTGGAGGTTATCGGGAGGCGGGGTCATTACAATTGGTATCAGAGCATATGTTCCTCAATTAATCTTTAATAATTATTAAAATTTTACAAATTTTGTAGAACCCAAGGGAGTTATTAGATGATTATCTGAAAGACAGAGGTGTCTAGAAAAGGATCACGATCGGGGGCTGGCAATATTTTCCTCCACACTGCTAGTCAGAATACAAGGACTCCCAGATCCGTGTGACTGCCTGGCCAAAGTCTTAGGGTATGATTCGAAATAAGATACCTTTAGGACCCTCTCATCTTGTTCCTCCCTTCTCAACTCAAATTTTTTAAGGACCTTAAGGATTAGGGTTTTCTCTCTTTTCCTCACCCTCTTGAGGTATGGATAAGGTTGATAAGGATTAAGGGATCCTCCACAAAATTAATAAAAAGCATGTAAATAAGATGTCATGGACATAAGCTTAATAGAGTAAGAGTAAAGGAATAGATGCATGCTTAGGTCGTATGACACGAGTTGTCATTGCCCTCAGGAGAGACCTGAGGATAGACCTCCTTGTCAGGAGGATGAGTAGAGAGAGTTAGTCTTGGAGGTAGAGACCTCCATTAAAAGTAGAAACCTAGTACATCCTTTGAGGATGATTCTAACCCTAACCCTTAGTGTTGGTTAGAGAGATGACATGATGATTTAGATGTCATGATAGACCAGGTGGACATGCCTTGGATGTCATATGAGCCATGAGAGGTTAGATGGCCTAGCACCTTTGGCAACCCAACCCTGGGAAGGATCGTGCATGTTTGAGCAAAGGATAGCTCCTTCCTGGATGAGGTTAGAGATGAACCGATATAAACCTTATGGGTTGTTGCAAGTAGGATATAGCTTGCACCCTGAGTACATCAGTAATGTGAATAGTAGGTTAAAACTAAGGCCAGAAGGATATGATGGATGGCTTATGAGATAAGGATAATCTTGAGAAGGACCCCGAGCAGGGAGGTTGGAAGCCAGAAACTCTGAGGTTTGAGGAACAGTGGAGAGTTGAGGATGATGCGACCTAAGTGGATGATAGTGGTTTCCGTATGCTTGACCCTTGGAGGCTGATGATGTCTTGGTTTCCATGAGAGGAACCAAACCCTAGAGAAAGGATGAGTCTGCTGGTACCTCTATGCCTATGGTATAGGCGTTTACCTCTTGAGATAGGGAGAAGAGTTTCTTAGACTTTGAGAGGTTTAGTAGTAGGATGTGAGGCCTTATACCTAGTTGGTTGTCTTGGAAGAGGACTCAACTCGGAAGTGTTGCTCGAGTAAAAGGATCATGGAAGTACATGGCATATCTTGGACATGCTTTATTCATGGTTAAGAGGTTGAGCATGTAGTTGGATATCCAAAAGTGAACCTAGGGTTACTGGCCGAAGAAGGGAAGTGGTGTACCTAATGCTCATGATGAGAATTGGGTCTCTATAGTTTCGAGCATGGTACTCTTCATGTATACAGGAAAAGGAAACCCCTTAAGTTAAAGGTAGGTTTGATGAACCCCTCACAACTAAGTTGATCTAATGTTGAGGAAAGAGAACAAGTATGACCTAGCATGGTTTAATAGGTGGTCTGCTTGTTCCTTAGTAGCTGCTGGGTTAGGCATTCTCATGTGAATGTAAACCCTAGGGATGGTTGTGACCTTTGTTATCAAGGTGTAGTTTTCTCCCATCCTGGGAGAGGGACCCTTTTGTAGGGTGTATACCAATTTTGCTGGTTTTGAGGTAACCAAAAGAAGTTTCATAGGATCTTGAGAAGCTAAGTGAAAAGTACATGGAATGAGAATGAACCTGTAGACCCATAGATAACCATCTCTAAGTGCATGTGGATGTGTTACCATGGAGGTAACCGGTATGGGGCCTGACCAAGGTAGGCAGGTTGCCATGACCCCTATGAAGGGATGAAAGTTAGTTGAGAATGTAGAGAGAGATGATGAAGGCTTGGGTAAGGTTTTAAGTTGGACATGTACTATAATAGAATCCTAAGTCTATCCTAGGGTCAGGTAGGGATAAGATCGATGGAAGAAGGAGTTGCCTAATTCCCTAGTTGCACATGACCATAGGGTCGGGAGGTAACAACTATCATTGTCTGAGGGCCATGGGTTAGGAGATTGATCACCTTCAGGAACTCATGGGACCCAAAGGGTAGATGAGTAGGGCACTCTCTAAATGCATAAGGGAAGAGGGATGACCCCCAAAAGTGTCGGAACCCTATAGACCTAGAGGAGATGACCAAGGAATGTGTGTAAACCTCAGTAGGTTCGAGACCAGTTTTTCATGGAAGTAATTTGGATATAATGATGTTTGTGATGTAGAGACATATGTGGCACGTTGCAACTTAGATTTGAAGGTGTACTGGAAAGGTGGGATGTACCATCTCTACTCTTGGAACAGGAAGAACTCTGTATTTGGACTGCAGCCAAATGCTTATTTCCTCTTATTATGGGAGTGAGAGATAGGACAATACGCATGTCATACACCAAGAATAGAGATGATGGAAGTTGGATCGTTGCTACAAGGTATGGGAACAAAGATGATAACATACCCTTGTGGAGTGAATGATACATGGATGGTTTACAAATAGTAAGAGAAATAAGGATGTTTTTAGCAGAAGCTATGTGGAACTTACAAGTTGTGCAAGGTTGAGTTTGATCACCAGGAGGATGAGCTCAGAATTTCTTGATGAAGACCAACTTAGAGTTTGAGATGAGATGATAAGTGGAATACATGAAGGTATATGTCTTCGACATTACCTAACACCTAAGGATAAGAAGTGGTAATGAATGCTCTGGTTGAGATATAGCCGCCTGGAAGCTAGAAGAAGTTGAGGTTGTTAGGCTAACCATAAGTTGAGAAGAAGAGATAAGTTTGGCTAACACCCAAAGGTATCAATAGCGGTTAATCAAGTAAATGATTGTTTGGTTAGTCATCCTAGTCTGTGATATAATGAAAGGATGGTTGTATAACCTCAGATGTACTTCTTTCGAAAGGAAAGTGATGAAACCCTGATGAGAGTGGTTTAGGGTTTTTGAGGTATCAAGCTTGAGGAATCATGACATACAGGAGATCATGGTTTTAAGATCACCAAACACTGTGATACTACAAAGATAGTAAGTGATAGTAGCACTTCGGTTGCTTGATGTGGAGTTGCATGTGATAGGTGGCCATGCAAGCCAGGGGTGAAGGACGAACACCAGTAACCCAGTGCTTTGACATAGAGGATAAAGGGTCCTCGAGAGGGAATGGGAGTTCACCACTCTGGATGTTGTGGTAAGTCTTCCCTTGAACAAGAAAGATCAAGATGCAATATGGGTTACGGTAGATCACCTTACCTAGATAACATGTTAAAGAAAGAGTACTGTCAAGGGACAGATCCGGTTGAACTACTTATAAGAGAGAGGGATGGTTCAACTACACCATGATGCGAGATCAAAAGTTCTTGAGTATAACCTAAAGGTTCACTTCCGTGAGTTGCAAGTAGATACCTGAAGAACTCAATGTTAAAACAGTTTAGCATCCCATACTAATGGTTAGTATGATCCAGACTAGAGGGTCTGATGAGAGCATGTGTGCTCATTCAGGGTGATACAAAGAGATTTTTCTTGTGATGTGACGTTAGCCACCATAGCCTTATCGGGATGCAAGATGTTTTATAGAGAGGTTGTGTCGGTCGCCGCTTCATTAAGATGATGTTGGTGAAGGAGGCCTTGCGAAGGTCAGAAAAGAACCACAATGTGTGCAGATGAAGTCGCATTGATCGTGCAATTCTATTTTTGTAGATTACTAATTTTTAGGATACTAGTTAATAACAATTCTATTTTGCAGAGTGTATTTGATCTGGATGCAAAGATGAATCGTAAATGCATGATGTAACACTATGGGAGGGTCCTAAGGAACTATAGGCCAAATCTCACCTGAGATTACATATGCGATGCTGAGAAAAGGTTCTTGATTGATTTCCAATTCTAGACATTGATCACTTTTTGACTAACTCTACACTAATAATTTTTGTTTGTATTCTCTTTAAAAAATAAATTTAGGCAGAAGGAAGCCACTGAGCAATGGAACTACCTGGACACCAAAGACTAGGAGGAGTTTGTTACCCAAATAAAAATGGATGAATTCAAGGTATTAAGCGCCACTCCCAATTTAATTAATCGGAATCAGGTAAATATATTCTGACGTCCCCCTCCTACAAATGTAGAAGGAGTCAAAAAAGGTTACATATAGCCCTATGCTCACTATACATCATAATCGTGAGCAACTCACCCATCTAACTCATACATACTCTCTTTTTTACATTTTTACAAATTTTCCCAACAATAGTGCTCTCACTACTAACCATCCCTCTGTGCCTACGGGCGTTCCTTTCCAACCAAACATGGTAGCATAATGCAGCAAACAACAGCCGTTTTATCTCCTCATTGGCGCACCTTTTAACCACCTTCTTGATGTCTTCATTCAGCGCTATATGGAGGCAGAATTCCTTGCAGATTTTGTCCCAAATGGTCTTCGTGAAACAGAAACACCCGAAAAGATGACTAAGAGTCTCCTCCTCCGTCTTGCAGAGATAGCAAGTGGTAGAAATATTGTTGTTCCACTCCCGTATTTTGTCCAGTGTAGCTAGCGAATCATGTAGAATTCTGAAAATACAAATCAACCATTTAGGAATATATTTACCTTCCCAAATCAGCCCCATAATCTTGTCCTTTTCCACCCTAGTCCTCATGATCTCCCACAGATCAAGGTTTGGATTGAAAATGTTCCATTCTCCATTATGTTTCAGATAGAAATGATGCTTTACCTGGGGCCATAGAATTCTCATCATGTGAATGGTGTGTGAGATGCCTTCCCTTGTCCTTGGCTGAAAGGCCAAGCCTTGTGGATATCTTTCTCTCATCCATCTCCCCCATATAGAGCCGCCAGATTGGTAAGAGATGATTCTCCTAAGAGTTCCCCACTTGGCAATGTCTCTTGGAGTTTTCAACTATAGGCCTCCTTCATCTCTCGACAAAGCAAGTATGGAGTAGCGCATTGGGTGATACTCACTTGCCCAAATGAAGTTTGAAATTTTCATCTCCATCCTGTCAAGAACAGCCCCTGGAATCTCACCTTGTTGAACCCAGAAAATAAGAAGACCCTCAATAGCTGCTCGGATAAGCGTAGCACGACCCACCATAGAAGTCTTCTGTGTAGGCCATCTCGCAATCATCACATCTAGTTTGCCAATGCATTCGGCAAAATCCTTAACCTGCAGATTACCCCCTGCCAGAGGAAAGCCAAGATATTTTGTTGGAAATTTTCCCAACTCCACCCCCAAATCATCCTACAATCTGGCTTCCATAGAGTGACAGTTCTTTGAAAGGAAGAGCTGCATTTTTGCGGCATTAATGCATAACCCCGTCACCTCTCTGAATTTCCCTAGAAAATTTTTCAGTTCCCGTAGCATCTCCACTTTAGCTTCAATGAACAATAAGACATCATCAGCGAAAATCAAATGACTCATAGTTTTCACACCATGGACCGTAAAGGCTTTAATTAATTTCTCCTCTTCCAATTTAATTAATATACGTTTTTATGTATGCACCTATTCAAGATTAATCTTTAGTGTTACTAACCAAATCAATGTGCTTACTAACAAGGCTGTCAACGATGCTCAAAGTGCAAGGCGTGCACTGAATGTGCATGATCACACAATGGGTCCAAGAGGCTATGTAGGTGTTCGCCAAAGACTACAGGCTGAGTCTACTACTCAGTCTGCTGCTACTCAGAAGTCCTCTACTATTGGTCCCACACCTCTGCCTCACCATTCTATGTGGATAGCTGGGAGGCAAAACAAGAAGGGAGATATAACAAAGCCCGCAACTGTTGAGGCGGCTGGGAAAATGGTAAAATTCAACTCTTAGAGCAATCGATCGATATTGATTATTGTTTTGTTTACTTACTAATTTATGTTGATGTCGATTAGCGGGAGCTGCATGAGCAGAGGAAGGAACGCAAATTCATCCCTGAGGGAACAAGGGATGAATTGACAGTTTCTCTGGGTAACCCAGAGCATCCTGGACATGTTAGGGGTGCAGGCACTGGTGTGGGCATCAAAGTATTCTTTGGGTCATCACAACGCAAACCAGTCCCAAGAGTGGGACTTTCACAAGTTGAGGTAACTTATTCTTTTTTTAGAATGTTATTGTGAAAGAGAATTCAATAATCAGGAGCTAGCATTTCTTTTGTCCATGTATAGGTAGATTAGTTAATTGAAAGGAGAGTCAAGGAAGCACTTAATAGGTGAGTTGAGGAAACATTTGATAAGAGAGTCAATGAAGCAATTAGCAAGTGGCAAGCGTCCCAGACTGCCACTCAGACAGTACCTGTGGCGGGCCGCTCTTCTCCTACTGCAGAGGTTGGGAGTAATCATGTAGACCCACCACCTAGCATGTCTACTGTAAGTATTTTTATGACATATATAGTAGCTAGTCTTTTCAAGATGATATGTTTATGTATATATGTATATAACATTCTTTACGTAAATTTGTAGGGGTTGAAGTCATGCTGTCTAAAAAGTCAAGAATATATCATTGTAGAGGCACATGCTTACCCAACCCTTCTAGGGGAGATGTTTCATGGGACTCCAGTACCAGCTGGTGCGGTTTGTGTGAGCCCGATACATATACTCCCCGATTGAAGGGAGCTTCTACTGCCATATGCCCACCCAGATTCTAAAATTCTTAGTGAGGCAGAAGGCAGAGTGATAATGTGGCCCAAAGAGGATGTCGTCTATACTAATATTGTATGGTAAATTTACATTATGTTAATTTGTTAGTTTGTATATATGAGTCAATTGATCTGAAATTATATATACACGTCAAAAGAAAGACACCCGCTACATCTTGGCCTCTACCTCCACCTCCTAAAATACCAAGTTGGCTTCCAAGGGACCTACACGCCTTGTTAAGTCCTAATTGTAGGGGTATGGCAGTATGGATAGGTGAACATGATTCAAATCACCCTATAAATGTTACTATTCTGGAGGATGCTACAGGTCAATCATACGATAATAATCTATTTATATAAGTTTTGCAAATGTATTAATGCATACGTAATACAAGTTTTGCATACACATTAATGCATATATATTAATGCATGTCAATCATACGATAACAAGCTATTTATACAAGATATTTTGGAGTTGTGTCATTATGATTGGCTGAACACATCTATGATAGAGCTGTGGATATGGTGAGATCTTGTTTATACAACTATATACCTTGTTTAATATACAGTGATCTTGTTTCTTATATATTAATGCATACATAATACATGTTTTGCAGCCACGTACACATGATATGTACAGATTTTGCATTTTCCCATGTGGGATTTTTGGTTCAATCTTTGATTAGTCTTGTAGATACAAACCCTTCTTTAGTTACTTCATAGTGCTATGCTGCTTTTGAACATTTTACTAAAAACAGGAAGACAGTGATAATAGCTCCATTCAATGTCGAGTAAGTTTACTTTGTTTATAATTTGGACTTAAGAAAATTATATTTTTATTATGGATTTTATGTTATTAATTTTTAACTTTCTTACATGTAGTGGTAGGCATTGGGAGTTACTAGTTATGGTCCCCAAGACGTTCACTGTCTATTATCTAGGTCCTGTGGAGAACAAATTGAATACATTATATGGACACACAATGAAAAGGCCATTATTCCAGTGAGAAATATTTTATATTTTTATATCCATTAACATATGTTATTACATTACTATTTAATTATGCAAATTAATGTGTTACATTAACATGTAGGGATTTATAAGAGTTCAAAATAGTTGGAGGAAAGGTCCCCCGGAAAAAGAATCAGCCACTAATTTGGGAGAATGTGAAAGTAATTTCCCGACTCCAATGTATATATTATTTATGTGAACTGTGCTTATTTATATTTTTGAATATTTATATGTTTCAATTTATAGTGTGCTACACAAGACAATGGCTGGGCATGTGCCTGCTATGTGATGCGATTTATGGACCTAATCATTAAATATGTCGCAATGGAAATTGATACTATACATAAGGTATTATATATAGTCTCATTAGATAATATGAAATATATCAATCTTATTATATATTATTAATTATATATATATATGTCATTCTCTTTGCAGGTGTTTAAAACTGACTTCAGTACAGGTGGAAAGTTATTAGATGTACATACTCCCTATATGAGGGAGGAATTAGATGTTGTAAGAGAAGAATGGGCAAAAGCCCTAAAAGTAGTGGGAATTTTTAAATATAATTGGGTATCTGATGACAATGATGACGATGATGAATAAAGAATGATATTTCTAAACTTTGTTCTCATAATTATTTTTATGTGAATGTGAATGACTTTTTCTTAATTGTCATGTGTGAATGTGAATGATTTTTTCTGATCAATACATGAATGTATGAATGTGAAAAGAGATGAAATGAATGGAACTGAATGTTAATGTAAATGACTTTGTAGGTTTCTACATACATCTGATCAATACATGTATCTGAATGTGAATGCCTTTGCAAGTTTGTGGCTTATTGTTGGCTGATATCAATGGATGTTGTAAACCTACAGTTCAGAACTGAACTTTAGGTTCTCCATCCTGCTGACCAGCTATACAACAGGCCTCCAAACTGATAAGAAAAAAAATAGAACATAGGCGTCGGTTATTTGTATAAAACAGATGCAAAAGACATACGGTGTCGATTATTAGCAACAAACTGACGTCTATGTGTACTCACTGGCTTGGTGGGGGGAACGGTAGTGTCGTCGGTTTTTGTTTAATAACCGATATCTTTAACCATTATATAGTGCCAGTTTTCATTACTAACCGACGTTTATAGTTCCCTTGCTGGCATGTTTTTAGTGGTGGGAAGGGTAATGGTGTCGGTTCTTGTTTAATAATCGACATCTTTAATTATGATATAGTGTCAGTTTTCTTTACTAGACGACACTTATAGTTCCCTTGATGGCGGGAAGGGTTATGGCGTCAGTTTTAATTTAATAACTGATGTCTGTAAGCATGATATAGTGTTGGTTTACTTTATTAACCGAAGCCTATAGTTCCCTGCTGGCACATTTTTGGTGGCGGGAAGGGTTATGGCGTCGGTTAGAAACTGACGTTGAAGGTGTCCAATTTTAGCGGCGCCCACTCGGGTGTCGCTTGAAAACCGATGCTAAAGGATCTAAATAACCAACGCCAAAGGCCTTTCTGTAGTAGTATTAGGGGTCAATTGTTAGGGAGAGAGAGGACAATAGAGCTACGTTAGTTCAGTTAGGTTCTTAATATGGAGTCCAGGGTCAAAGGGTTTGAGGTTGGTTTCTTTTTATTACACTAATGGTGAATAAGAAATTAAAGAAGAGAAAGATTAAAACCTAAACTTACCCTAGAAAATTTAATTTAAATAGCAGGAAAGAAAGCTAAGAAAGTAAAGGAGACAATTACAGTAAAGCAAGCAAATAGGTCAAAAGGCAATTAAGGATTTAAACTAGAAAGAAACTAGCAAGAACAAAGCAACCAACTAAGATGGCAATTAAATACACTAGCTAAGAAAATATTGACTAAGCATGGGAATAATTAGGATTTTAAGTAATTTATAGGAAGTGTAGGATGTTTGGGGGAATATACTTATCAATTGAGTTGGGGTGATAACAGGCAAATATTACTCTTTCATTTATATCGTCAAACGAAACAACAAGTTAGATGCTAGAGAATTACCCTAAACTATTAATTGCCATGGATGGAATAAGGTGTGTGAAGGGAAACTACAACCGAGCACACTTTATCCACCCTTACGAGGTTGATTTGGATTAGAGTTTAGGTGGAATTCTAGTAAGATATAATACAATTCTAGGTTTCTAGGATAAAAACTATTAGGGAAATTGGGGGTCGAGGGTAATATTGGAGGGTGGAAATGAGGGCTTTACACCTTACATAACGTAACATCTAGACTTTAAGAAGATTCATACCAATTGCACTAAATGATTCTAAAGCAACTATTTAAATCTCTCTCCTAGGTGTAGGATAATGGATTAACATATAGGGGGTCCACTAGTTGGACCTAGGAGTTTTCCCCCAAAATAGCTACATACAAGCCATTTTCCTAGAACCCTAGGTGATTTCAAGCATAAATCAAGATGCAATCCATGGGAAGTAAGATTAAAGTATTACATAATCATTATCAAAGGAATTAGAAAGTTTACATATTACTTTCCCCCAACATGGCAACAAACTAACATTTTTGACCCCAAAATTGCCCACCTAAGGGGCCTAGATACTTATCAAAATGGAAAATACAAAAAGAGAGAAGAAAGCGGTAGAAGTAGACATGGAGCTTGATATAGATGGTGAATTCTTGTTCTCCAATAGATTCAATATCAATCTCTTCACTCCTCTAAGATGGAATGGCATGGAAATGGAAGGGAAAGTGGCCAAAGCCCTAAAAATAAGGGTTTTGGGTTGGAAGGTGATGGAATGGAGATGGAACAAAGTAGGGAGGTGATACAGAGGTGAAAAGTGGATAAGGAGGGGTAACAAAGTGGCTAACTAGTAGATAACCTCGTGATCCATCCACCGCACAAGTATATATAGGTGGTAGGGAAGCACTAGGTTAAGTGGGGTTAAAATTGGTAAAGCAATGCAGAAATATGGTAAGGTTTCTAGCCACCACGGTTGTTATGAACGCCACAACCATGGTAGATGGGGTGTAGAATGGTTGTGCTCAGGTTGAATGGGCAAGGTGAGAGGATGGAAAAATTTAGGTTGAATCGTATGTTGGGGGACTTGGGTAGCATGGTTCTGGTGAGCACCACAACCATGATGGGAAGGTAGTGGAACAGGCATTCTAGGCTACACATCTGTAATGACCCCACTCCTCAGTAACCCCCAATTAAGGGAGATTAAGTGGCTAGATCCTTTATACAAAATAAGATCATATGGTTTTGTAAATAATAAAAACTAATTAATAAGTTCTACCACAACTAAGCTTAAAATAGAATTAAAAAATTTCTTTTCACATACCTTGCAAAATATAGGATTTGAGGGACTTTACCCAGATAAGAACTATATATATGAAATCCTACAATTCTTTATTTATCTTTATTCATTCAAAGTCACTTCAAAAGGAATATCCACTTTCTGATAAACCTTATACGCCAACAAACAAAAGGATGGTCAGTATAATGAATTATACTGGTATGTGGGGGAACCAATAACTTGCATCTATTTGTAACAACATAATGCAACCAAATTATTACTTAACTGATCAAACTTTACGTATTAAACATAACTACTCAATCCTTAACATATCCTTGCCTCTGTGTTGTCCTTGCAATGGACATGGATCCTACCTTTCTCACATGATAGATCCCAAATAGCCCCTTATGGTCCTACCCTGAGGGTAGACCAACACACAGGGTCGTATAGTCGTATGATCCGACCCAAAGGTAGACCAAACATTGACTCAAGGTAACCTAATGATCCTACCCCATGGGTAGATCAATAACTAGGTTATGCATCTCTCACAATTACTCAAATCTATAGAGGAGGACTAGGATCTGAGCTAGTTACACGCATATATTTATGGTGATAGCCATAGTCACTTTATAGTTGCATGAAATAAAAGATAACCAAATAGTTGATTTCAAGCAACCGGTAAAACCTCAGAAATCGCTGTGAAACTAGAGAGATTAGTCATAAGAGTAACCACATATCTGATTATGAGTCAAAAGAAGCAAGATATCCAAATCCAACTAGATGTCCAATCAAGCAAGGTAAGCAACAACAAAAAAAACCCTTGATCATGAAAACATGTATAACACCTAGTTGTTATCATCACATCCCAAACAACTCTTTATTGACTTGAGATACCTTTCTAAGGTTTCTAAGTCTCATTAAGATTCATTAGGATTTCTTAGATCAACTTCTGAATCTTTATACTTTTTAGGTCAACAAACCCTAAAATAACTTTTCTACTCACAAAAACCCTAATTACTCAAATTATCCCTATTAAGGGTTCTTTATTCTCAATTTGGCTAAGGATCATCATATATTTGTCCTTTACATAGATTTTCAAAATAAAAACCATTAAAACTCATAATTATCAAAATTAGGGTTTCTAGTCCCATTAATGTACTTTTATGTACATGGAGCCCTAAGTTAAGCCAATTATGGATAAATACCATCCTTTTTAGATCTAGTTCTTCCTAATATCATCAATAGTTTATATTTACTCATAACAACCAAGAAACATCATGACATCTGATCATCATCAAAACTTAGGGTTTTAAATTCATTAAAACCATTAAGGATATAATCTTTATGTAATTTTCAAACTAGAAGCATATTTTGATATTGATTATATTTTTATTGAATTCTACGCATCTTTTTGGTCAAAAATAATATATAAAATACCTTGATATGAGTTACCGATAATTTGCTATGATTATTCCAAAATATATACCTTTGAGCCAATAGAATGATGCCACATCAACCTTCAACCCCTCATTATCTCTAGCAATCCCCTGGCTTGCGGATCCCATGCTTGGGTCTGTTAATACCGGATCCCATATCTGATCCGTCCTCCCCCTTCCTCGTGCTTCTCCTGCATGGATGGGAGTTCGCTCCCCTATTTCATTGGGAAAATAGGGCACCTTGCCCCCGTCCTTGGTGACGACCACTCCCGCCCTCAGATCGGCTCGTGAGGATGCTAAAGAAGAAGAACCACCATCCTTCTCTCCCCGCCTAGCTCCATCATCCTCGGTGGAGATCCCAACTTCGGCCGGGTAGGTAGGAATAAGGAAAAATAGGGTCGTCATCCCACTGGCAGCGAGAAGGAGAAATAGATGTTGTGGGGCAAAATTGGGTTTCGCAGAGAGAGTTGGCGACTTCTCTGCTTCCTCTAAGTCTACGAGAGGAGAAGTGATGGTCTTATATAGGAAAAGGGGAAGTTCCCTGCCATTAATGGACCTCCCAATCTGGATGGGATTTGGGGAAACTCTGATTTCTCATGAAAAAAAGGAAATCGATACGCGTTTGGGTTTGTTTTAATCACCCGAAGACATTGGGATAGTTTCCAGAACCGATCGTGGATTAGAGAGGTAGAAATATGAGAAATCTGACTGGTAGCACTATTCCCAGTTTCTCCTTTTGGCTCAAGATTGGTGACGAGTAGACACCGTCAGATCTCAGATCAGATGGCCCACGCACCAAGACAAAAAATTCCAATTAAATTGGAAAATCGTGACATTTAATGTTATCCTCTTCACTTTCAGAAAATTAGAAAAATCATATCTCCTAAAACACTTATCTGTTTGATTCCAAATTTTAAAGGAAAGTCCATAATGACTTAAACTACTCGTGTACCATTTTTGGGACTACAATTTGAAATTATGAGGGACTTTTTTTCATATGCAAGTTATCTCTTAATAAGGCACATTTTATTCATACTTTCTCTCTTACTCTTCTATTTCCTTTATTTGGATTCTTGTTACCATTAGAAACCATGTGGATTTGAAACCTAATCCATGAAGGTCATTCACGCCACTTTCTAGGGAATCCCACATATTTCTCATCATTATCTTAATTTCTTTTCCTTTTTATGCATTATTTGATTTCATTCAACTTTTCTTTCCTTTTTATCATATTGGACTCACTAACTCATTAGGATCCACGAACTCATACACATAAAGGAAATATTATTAAAGAAATATACTCATTATGAGTAAAGCATACAATTTCATAATCATACATTTTATTGGAGAAATTGCATTTGAAACCATATATACCCAAAAATTGGGGCCGTAACATCCTTCCCCTCTTATACGAATTTTGCCCTCAAAATTCCACCAAACATACAAACAAATCGAATAAGACCTTTCCATGTCCATCATCAGCTACCATGTGGCTTCATCCTCTCCATGGTGCTTCCAAAGAACCTTTATCATTTCTATCCTTTACTCTTGAGCTCTCTCACCTTGGTATCTCATACCCTCATAGTTGACTCAGGGTAAGTCAGCCTCCCTTGGAGTTCAATAGGTTCAATGCTCAGAACGTGGCTTGGGTACCTCACATAGTGCTCCAGATCAGACACATGGAACACATCACATATCATATTATCCTGAGGGGTAAGGCTAAATAAAACAACTTCACCAATCTGTTCCAAAATTTCAAAAGAACCCATGTATCGGGGACTCAACTTTCCTCTAATCTTAATTGTAGCTCGGAGGGGTTGGATTTTCAAAAACACATGCTCACCCACAGTGAACTACAAGTCAGCCTACTTCACATCAATATGTGACTCCTATCAATCCTGGGATTCCTCAGCCATTACTCGATCAAAGCAACTTTCTCAGCATTCAATTGTGGTTTCTCTGACCTCTACAAGGTCTTCTCACCGATGTCACCCTATTGAAGCGGTGACTGCCAAGACCTATCTTACTGAGCTTCTTACATCCCGATACTAGCCTTGGTGGTTTTCAAACAACCAAACTCTACTAGGGGTAGGATCTGCTCCCATGATTCACCCTGAATGAGCACATATTATCTCATCAGACCTTCTAAAGTTTGGATCATACTCTCTTAACTATTCATCAATCAGGAGGTGATATGTTGTACTAAAATTCAATCTAGTATCAATTTCCTCATGTGCTTACTTCCACAACATGGAAGCGAACTTAAAACCATACTCAAGAATATTTGAGCTCGAATTATTATGCAGTTGAACTATCTCATATATATGGTTCAACCAGATCTATCACATTGGCAGTTTTATCTAAGGAAACATGCTAAGTTGGCATGGTGATCTACCATAACCCATATTGCATCATGACCTCTCTTGGTCTTAGGGTGACTCACCACAATGTCCATGGTGATCTGCACCCATTTCCTCTCGGGAACTCCTCATCATCTGTAGCCATCCACTAGGTTACTGGTATTCATCCTTTACCCATTGGCATGTATGGCCATTAGCTACATGCACCTCTATATTCTTCCTCATTCCAGGTACCACTACAAACCTTACCTATCTTGGTAGTACTAGTATGTAAGATGTACGTAGAATCATGAGCTACTTGCATGATATGATTTTTCAAGGGTGAATCCTCAAAAACCCTAAAACACCCTAGTAGTGGATTTCTCCACCTACTTTTCTTGAGAGGTGTATCTGAGGTTCCTCTAACCAACCTTTTATCTCATCAAACTCTAGGCTAATTGGGAAACCACTAAACTGGCCAACAGGTCCAATTATATCTAAATGTTATCCACACAGGTATAGTCTTCCAATGATCGTAGGGTCCACCTAGCAACCTCTTCCCGTCTCTCCACTGGCTAAACAAGATAGTTATAAACCTGAGCTATGTCCCAGCTAAGAGTGTCTGTTACCACCTTATCTTCCTTGTGTGCTAGGTGACGGTGAATACATATTCTTCCATATACTCCTCTCACTGTCTGTCTAAGTCAGGTAAACTTCTATCTCTTACATCCATCCTCTCAGTTATCAAACTCAATCTTTAACTCATAGAAAAACCAAACTGCTCTCAGCAAGTATGTCCTCATATAATGATTACCTTAGTTCATCTATTCTTTCATACCATTTATCCAATATACTTCCAAAAGGGTGTGGTACTTTCTCTATCATCAATCATCATATAAAGGTTTCAACTCATATCACCTTTACTCTTAGTATATGGCATGTGGATTTCCATGTCTCCCACTCCCATAACAAGATGAAATAAGCATTTTTCGATAGTCCAAATATAGATTTCATCCCATTCCAAGAGTATAGATGGTGCACCACACATCACCATTACACTTTTGAGTCTAAGTTGAAACATACTTGTCCTCACTCCACACCATGAACATCTCAACTCTGTGTCTACACCCATGGGAAGACTTTTCCCATCACCTTTGGGTCAAATCATCACTCCTATGTTCAATCCTTAGTTGTAACCTCAAGGTCTCTAGGGTGCTGATACTTTTGGGGTGATCTTACCCTTATGCATCTAGGGATTGCATCTCACATTTACCACTTAGGCCCCATGAACTCATGAAGGTGGCCAACCTCCTAACCCATGGGCCTTAAGCAAAGGTAGTTGTTACCTCCCGACCCTATGGTCTTGTGCATTCAGGGAACAAACAACCCCTACTCCCGTCAGTCTTATCCCTACTTGACTTAGTATTAACTTAGGATTCTACTATAGCTCATTGTTCCTTTGTTGATACTCAAGTACATCTCATCCTTAAATCTTCACCTGAATTTCCATCCTCTCCCTAGGCAATCATGGTTACTTTGCATCCCTCATAGGAATCATGTCAACCTACCTAACCTAGTTTGGCCCCATACAGGATACCTCCATGGAAACATATCATCATTCCCCTGAGAGATGGCCACACATGGGTCTATAGATTCATGCTCATACTACATTCTCTTATGCTTAGGTCATCAACTCATATAAAAGACCCCTTAACGATACCTCAAACCTAAATAAGAGTTGGTGCTCACTCCAACATGAAGAGTCCTTTCCTAGGACAAGAGAAAACTATCACTTGATAGTAACAAAGGTCAAAAAAACGTCCTTGTATCCAAGGTTTATATCATCATGTATGTGCATAGCTCCTATCACGCTACCTATACATGTGGTTAGCAAGTAGACAACATATTAAACCATTCTAAGTTCATTGGTATGCCATACATGCTTAGCATCCCTCAGGGTTGGACCCATATCATACATACATAAGTCACCAACTTGCATAAGTGGCTCATCAAACATATATCTCCATTCAAGTGGGGTTTCCTTTTACTCTAATACAAGTAGGGGGTGCCATGCTTAATTCCTTATGAACTCGATCAGACTCATGAGCATCATATGCACCAGGTACTGTAGCTTTCCCTCTTTGGTCCGAAAACCCCCAAGTTTACCTCTCATGCATTAGCTATCTAACTGCATGCTCAGCTGTTCAAACATGAACCAAACCTATACATGTTATGGTAGATACTTCCACGTGAACAACCCTCATAATCCTTCACCAGGACAACCAACTGGGTGTAAAGCCTCACAACTTGTTACCATACGATACCTGTTTAGGGTCTTTGGATCTCTCCTTCCTACACCCAAAAGATAGGTACTCATATCATCAGCACACCTGTGTAAGAAACCTCTCTCTCTTTTCCAGGGGTTTGGTTCCTCTAAAGGCATCCTAGGTACGACCATCCTCTAAGGATCATACATGAGGCAACCACATACATCTACTCAGGGTCATCTATTCCAGGCCTCATCATACCAAACTTCTCAGAATTCCTCATGTCTCGGAGTCTAGGTCTCCAACCTTCTTCATCAAGTTTCACTCTCTCACTAGAGATAAGCCTACAACTAGTCCTACCACAGGAGGTTCTTTCTCTAAAGATGGGTTAAGATCTTAAGGATACATGCCTATCCCTAATTGGGTGAAATGTACTTTTAAAACTTATGTCTGGCCAAGATCAACCAAATCTATGCATGCCTATCTCATAAACTATTAGAAATAACCCTTCTGGCTTATGTCTAAAACCTATTGCCAACCCAACTGTTACTCACTTCTAGGTAGGTGCATGCTTCTTTTCTTCTCAAATATGCCTGTTAGGTTTCCTATATGGTCACCACAAACCTTCTCAATGAGGGAGCTATCCCTCACCCTTAACAGGCATGACCCACCCAAGGTCGGGTCACCACAATGCACTAGGGGTCAACAACCACACCTAGTCTATGTTCTTCATGTGTACTCAAAGCATCTATGTAAAATATGTATGTCTAAACCATGTACTTCCATGCACTCAAAGCATCTATGTAAAATATGTATGTCTAAACCATGTACTTCCATGCACGGAAAACTAAGGTATCCAACTCATCGTGTCTCTACTTTCTCTATCCACCGCTTAAGGTTTTGGGTTGAGCATCATCATCAGAGGATGCATCAGGTCTCTTCCTCTTCCTAGAGGCTTCTTCCTACAAGGCTATCCCTCTCCTCATCTTCCTACAAGATAGTTTAACCTCACTGTTCTCCTGAGGGGTAACCAAGGTCACAACAACACAGGCCATGCACTATGTAACTAACTCAGTCTAAGTTTCATCATTTAGACTTATGTCCATGACATCTTTCTTACATGCTTTTTACTATTTGATGGAGGATTCCTTAGTCCTTATTATGCTTACCCTGAACTCAGGAGGGGTGTAGAGAGAGAAACCCTAATCTCTTAAAGTTATTCAATGAACGGGGTAGAGAAGGGACAAAGACAGATGAGAGAAAACCTAGAGGTATCTTATTTTGAGTCAAATCCTCCAATTTCGACTAGGCAGTCACATAGAATCTAGGAGTCCTCATAGACCGACTAGCGGGCAGAGGAAAATCTTGCCAGTCCCCAGATCATGATCCTTTTCTAGACACCTCTATCTTTGAACAATCCTCTAATAACTCCCTTGGGTTCTAAAGAGTTTGTAAAATGTAATAATTATTAGAGATTAAATGGAAAACCATGCTATGATACCAATTGTAATGACCCCACCCCTTGGTAACCTCCAATTAAGGGAGACCAAGAGGCTCGAGCCATTATCCCAAATAGGATCATATAGTTTTGCAAATAATCAAAAATAATTAATAAATTCTCCCACAACTAAGCTTAAAATAGGATAATAAAATTTCTTTTCACATACCATGCAAAATATAGGATTCGAGGGCCTTTACCCAGACAAGAACTATATATCTACAATCATCCAATTCTTTATTTATATTTATTTATTCAATGTCACTTTGAAGGAATATCCACTTTTTGATAAACCTATAACGCCGACAAACAAAACGACAGTCAGTATAATGAATTATACTTGTATGTTGGGGAACCTATGACTTGCATCTATTTGTAACAACATAATGCAACCAAATTATTGCTTAATAGATCAAACTTTACATATTAAATATAACTACTCAATCCTTAACATATCCTTGCCTCTGTGTTGTCCCTGCAGTGAACATGGATCCTATCTTTTTTTTGGTGAATCACGCTCCCTTTTGATATTTGATAGAATGAGTATATACAGTGCGTTGATTCTCAGCAAGAGAATTAAAAGAAGAAAAGAAAAACTTTATAGAATAACAACAAGCTATACAGTCTAAACACAAGGGGGAAAAGAACAAGGTGCCTATCTAGGAAAGGCAAACTATAGCTCAATTGTCCAGCAGGAAAAAAACACTTCAACAACAGCAAGCACAATGAATCATCATTGTAATCCAGAAGACCCAACTATATCATAAGTCAGGGTCTTCGGCTGACCACAATGCCAATCATATACCTTCAGCCACCAAAGCTCCAGGATCGAAAGCCATAAGGTCCTTCTACCAGAAAATTGTACGGGTCAAAACTTCATCAGATATAAAAAATGGGACTCACATAGTTAGTAGAAAGTAACTAAACATCACAGCCATGCCAAAGAAACACCCATCCAGAGTAAAGAGATTATCAGGATCTGAATTCCACTTCTAGACCAATCCCCTCTTCATCAAGAAAGAAATAGCCTTTAAGTAAGGTCTGTAAATATCTGTACAGATCAGACTATCCATAACCATTCACATCTGTGTGCTATTAGATCTGAAAATTATCCATTCAACCAGACTAGATAGCTCCTCAGACAGGGAGGAGAAGCAAACTCTAAAACCTCATATTCTCTCTTGATGAGTTCTCAGACGGACTCAATCACTAACACATCTGACATAGAATCTTCTGTAGACACAAAGTGATAACACGAGCTAGCAAATTGTCTCAATATCTCTCTTGATGAGCTTCCAAAGAGGAAACCACTCAGTACAAACCCTTCATGGATCCTACCTTTCTCATATAGTAGATCCCAAATAGCCATGTATGGTCCTACTCCAAGGGTAGAACAACACATAGGGTCGTATAGTCATATGATCCTACCTAAAGGTAGACCAAACATTGACTCAAGGTAACCTGATGATCCTACCCTATGGGTAGATCAATAACTAGGCTATCCATATCTTACAATTACTCAAAGCTACAGAGGAGGACAAGGATCTGAGCTAGTTATGCATATATATTTATGGTGATAGCCATAGTCACTTTATAGTTGCATGAAATAAAAGTCAACCCAGCAGTTAATTTCAAATAATCAGTAAAACCTCAGAAATCGCCGTGAAACTAGAGCGATTAGTCATAAGTGTAACCACATACCTAATTATGAGTTAGAAGAAGCAAGATATCCAAATCCAACTAGTTGTCCAATCAAGCAAGGTAAGCACCCAAAACATGCAACCCTTGTTCCTAAAAATATGTATAACACCTAGTTGTTATCATCACATCCCAAACAACTCTTTATTGACTTGGGATACCTTTCTAAGGTTTCTAAGTCTCATTAGGATTCATTAGGGTTTCTTAAATCAATTTCTCAATTTTTATCATTTTTAGGTCAACAAACCCTAAAATAGCTTTTCTACTCATAAAAACCCTACTAACTCGAATTATCCCTATTAAGGGTTCTTTATTCTCAATTTGACTTAGGATCATCATATATTTGTCCTTTACATAGATTTTCGAAATAAAAACCATTAAAACTCATAATTATCAAAATTAGGGTTTCTCCCATTAATGTGCTTTTATGTACATGGAACCCTAAGTTAAGCCAATTTAGCATAAAGATCATCAGTAGGTTAACATTTACTCAAAATATCCAAGAAACATCTAGATCCGATCATCATCAAAACTTAGGGTTTTAAATTCATTAAAACCATTAAGGATAACATCTTTATGTACTTTTCAAATTATAAGCCTATTTTGATCCTGATTATATTTTTATTGAATTCCACGCATATTTTTAGTCAAAAATCATATATAGCATGCCTTGATACGAGTTATAAGTAATTTATTATGATTATTCCAAAATATATACCTTTGAGCCAATAGAACGATGCCACCTCAGCCTTCAACCCCTCATTATCTCCAGCGATCCCCTAGCTCACAAATCCCTTGTTTGTGGTTGTTCAGACTGAAAATCGGATTTGATCAGTCCTCCCCCTTCTTTTTGCTTCTCCCGCATGGATAGGGAGTTCGCTCCCCTTTTTCATCGGGAAAACAGGGCACCTTGCCCCTACCTCCTCGACGATGGCCACTCCCACCCTGAGATCGGCTCGTGAGGACGCTAAAGAAGAAGAATTGTCATCCTTCTCCCCCCTCCTGGCTCCATCATCCTTGATGGAGATCCCAATTTCAGCTGGGTAGGCAGGAACAAGGAAAAATAGGGTTGTCATCCCACTAGCAATGAGAAGGAAAACAGATGTTGTGGGGCAAAATTGGGTTTCACAGAGAGGGTTGGAAACTTCTCTGCTTGATCTGAGACTATGAGAGGAGAAATGATGGTCTTATATAGGCAAGGGGGAAGTTCCCGACCATTAATGGACCTCCCAATCTGGCTGGGATTTGGGGAAACTTTGATTCCTCACAAAATAAAGCAAATTGATAGGTGTTTGAGTTCATTTTAATCTCTCGAAGACATTGGAAGAGTTTCCAGAACTGATCGTGGATTAGAGAGGTAGAAATACTAGAAATCTGATTGGAAGCTCTGTTCCTAGTTTCTCCTTTTGGCTCAAGATTGGCAACGAGCAGCCACTGTCATATCTCAGATCTGATGGGCCCTATTTCACACGCCAAGAAAAACAATTCCAATTAAATTGGAAAATCATGACATTTAATGTTATATTCTTCAGTTTAGGAAAATTAGAAAAATCATATCTCCTAAATCGCTTATCCGTTTGATCCCAAGTTTTGAATAAAAGTCCATAATGACTTAAACTACTTGTGTACTAAATTTGGGACTGAAAGTCGAAATTTTATGGGACTTTTGTTCATATGCAAGTCATCTCTTAATAAGGCATATTTTATTCATATTTTCTTTCTCTTACTCTTCTATTTCCTTTATTTGGATTCCTTTCACCATTAGAAAGCATGTGGATTCAAAACCTAATATGTGAAGGTCATTCACACCACTTTCTAGAGAATTCCACATATTTCTCATCATTGTCTTAATTTCTTTTCCTTTTTATGCATTATTTGATTTCATTCAACTTTTCTTTCCTTTTTATTATATTGGACTCACTAACTCATTAGTATCGACTAACTCATACATTTAAAGGAAATATTATCAAAGAAATATACTCATTACACATAAAGCAAATGATTTCATAATCATACATTTTAATGGATAAATTGCATTTCAAGCCATATATGCCCAAAAATTGGGGTTGTAACAACATCCATTTTGGATAGAGGGAAGGCTAATCATTTTGATCCCCACATGCCTGATGTAGTCTTGGAACCATGGTTGTGGTTGGCTACACAACCATACTGGGTCCTCCTTGGAATGGTTGTGTAGTCCAGTATGTGTGTGTTGATGAGATTGCCTTTGTTCAACTTTGTGATTTGTTGTGAATTTAACTTGGGCAGTACAACCATTTCTTGGCACCACGGTCATTCTGGGGTTCTTCTAAGGCACCTTCATCATTTCTTTGGATTTCCATGGACTCCTTTTCTTTTCTTGACTATTTTCCACTAGGGATAGGTTGGGGGGGGGGGCTTGGACTCTCTTTAGGTTCCTCTAGGGATAGAGAAACCCTAGGATCATCTTCTTTCTCTTCCTTGCATCCAATGCATGATCTAATTACCTACAAAATACGAAAAGAATGTCCATAAGTGCATTTGATAGTTATATGTATACTGAGGGAAGTAATGCACATTCTAACTGTTTAGATGTGAATAAAGCACAAATTGACACAAGATGAATCCCTAGATGAGGGTTGCATCAGTATTGTTGTCTGGAATGATGACCCGTTAATGTAAACAAATGTAATTGTAACTCTTAGAATATTCTAAGTCTTTATTGTAATAAATAAGATTTATACACATGAAATTTATTTCACACAATCTATTCTAATGGTTTGTTGTACATGCAAATGGTCAAATCCACCCACTCAATAGGAAAATGGAAAACTATTCAGAAAATGTAAATAAGGAACCTAAGTATAGGAAAAATTATCAAATAATTTGTATTGTGCATGAAAAAATTAGATTACGAGATTTTTTTTCTCTCCTTCTCTCCCATAGCTCGTGATAGTGGCTAAATGCTCTAAAAAGTAATCAATCAAGAAATATTTTTCTAAGTAGTTTGAATACGAGTCTCTTGATAGTGAATCATTAGAATTTGCCAACTGCAATATTTCTTACTAACTAGATAAAATTTACCTCTATGTATTTTTCCACATATACTTTATTTTTACATGATATGCTTAGTAGACTTGTCCAATAGGTGGATGAGTTGGGTTTGTGTATGGGTTGGGTCATTGTGAGTTGGGTCTTATAGGAGGGTCAAAAATATGTTTTCTAAATGGATAGAGCAAATGCAAACCCTAACCCAACCCAGTGCATTGTGGGTCATCCCAATTTTCATATAATATGTGTTCATTAAAAATATTTTACAAGTCACAATTGTAACAATAAAACAAGACAATTACCTAGTGTTTCTTACAAGTAAAATAAAATAAAAATGGTTACTATACATTGTTTCTTAATAAAAAAAGTTTGTTTTCCATTCTTTCTGCAATTATTGATGCACACACATTTTTCTAGATAAAATTATATAATGTATGATTAAAACTTTTCTAATATATCATTAATCTTGATGGACTAACGTCAGTAGATTGCAATACAAATTCATATTAAGTTTCATAAAATAATTAGGTAATTTACTAGAGATAGATTCATTTTTTCCATTTCTCTTTCTCAGATATTAGCTCTCATCGGGAAATTTCAAGCCTAGACTAGAACTCTATAACAATCAATGAATAGTAGTATATCTTCACATTATTTTAAGCAGGACTAAATCATTATATTTATTTTAATATAATTAATTTAGTAAAGTATAGCTAGAGGTGCCCGTGGACCACCCGTGAAACCCTCTAACTAAACGTGTCGACATGAGCTTGGGTAGTTTCAATGAGGGGGGAATTTAATTATCTAAACTCGACTTATATAGATTAACCTATAGGTATCCACATAGTTTGACTCATTTAACATGTGGTGTGGGATACTTCTATACATTGAGGCAAGGAGATTCAATTATGTTAAGTTGTGTATCATGGTAAGTGACCCTCAAATCAAAGATGGAGGGTGGGATTGAAGGACCATTTCTTACCCATCTACAATGAGGGGATGGCTATGATCCTGAACTCGCATTAGGAAGTGTTTGAGAAAGATGACCTCCTAGTCTTGTGGATGTTGAACCAGTTGGGAGATTTTAGTCTTAATTTGTGGAACTTATGCAGAGGGAGGACCATTGAGGAAACAACTTGTACACCTGGATATGGATTGTAAAAACCTAATCTTCAGATCAAATATTTACAAAATTGCATCAAAATATATAAAGAAATATTTTTACAATCATGCTTTACATCAAAGTCATGAAATCTTATTTATACATAGGACGACAAAGTAAGAATATGAATAAGTCTTATCTACTCTTAAATAGGGGGCAACTCGTGCATGTATCTTATAGGTCTTCTTTGATCACCTATCCATGCATTCTGAGAGGGAACAAAACCACAAATAGACCCAAAAAAGGGACACAAATGCAACTTGTCACTGTCCGTTCCCTTCTTTCTTATTTCTTTTTCCTATAACGCCTTCCCTTGTTGCGGTGTTCACCCGTTCGCGTAGGCCGGACAAAGCAGCTGAAACGGCTTAGTCGTTTGCACTCTCTCCTCTCTGTTGTTTCCTTCCCTTACCCTATTTTATCAACCGCACTCCAACACCCCCAGGATCTGCTACTCCTGGTTTGATGAGGAGTAGGCTACACATTACAGCAGATGATGTCACGTTTTAAATACATTTAATCCACACCTCACTATGTGATCTACTGTTACAAGTGTACATAGATGATGAAAGGAGTAGGCTACACCTTGCAAAATGAGGAGTAGCAGATCCGTCCTCACTCCAACAACGGTTGTGTCCAGTAACTGGTGACGGCTTCCTCTGTTTCCCCTTCCCCATATTTTCTAGTTCCCATTGGAACCCTAGCCACCAACCTATGTCATCCTGCATCCCGCAGCGCCAGGAAGCACCATGCAGCGCCAGTATCACCAGGCTATGTTGGGCGCCTCCAGGCAGTGCCATCATCCTCTGACCTTCCTCCTTCCATCACCCCTCAAGCGGTAGCGGTTCTGATCTATCCACCACCTGCAAGTCTTCCACGTTGATCGTTAACTCTTCTCCTCATCCGATATGATGTTGGGACTACTTGTCACCAACAAACCCGTGACCTGTCGATTGGCCTCCTACAGACCTGTGTGCCATCAACCTTCTCAACACCCTACAGAACGCCAACCACCATGTCTTAGTTCTGCAAATTGCTACCCGACAACGCCGTCTCTGTAAATCACCAACCGTCGTTGCTAGGGTCGTCACCTTCCCTTCCCTGCCTCGTTGTGCCACCACACAGACCCACAATACCTCCTCCTCCTGACCGTCAAAAAACTCCTATGTATCCTCTCTTGCTTCGCCAAGCCTGGTACTCCACCCTCGCTCCTGGGATGTGCTTAGGCCCGGGAGATCGCCTGCTCCTCTTCCCCCTGACCTGCCGCAGCAACAATCTGCGCTGGTCTGCAACCGTGTCAGCTACAGGCTGACCGACAATCCAACCACGGACGAGCCCCCACCACCTTTGTTCTGGATTGGCAGAGTCAGCAGACACGCATCACTGATTAGCCATTGGTGAATCTGTACCACCACCATTCTGCAACACCGGTTTGTGCGGGACTACCAGCTACGTCTCACAGTATGTGCTACTCCAACCATGGTGTGCGTGTTATGTACTTCCAATAATTAGTTCTGTTCAGCCGTGCGAGGAGATTCAGATCTGAAAGTTAATGCGTGGCGGAATTGTATACAGACGGAGGTAACTTATCCACTCATCTCACTGATTAAATTCTTCTTTACACTCACATACCCATCTTAAATGATATACCAATAAATAAAGGGCACTAAGCAGTAATCATCGCAACACAATCCTACCATACAATTAATTTATGAGTTACGCTACCCACCGTTCATTATAGAGCCGGCAGCCCACCCGGTTTCTTGATATCATACAAAAACCTGCAATCAGCCGTAATTATTTTCGGAAGCCGAAAAGACGGCCAGGACTCCCAAACTTCTCATGCAAAGTCCATGCAACATTATGTCTCTACATGCAAAGTCCATGCAAAGTCCATGCAAAGTGTATTAATTCGTTTTTTCTCTTGTAATTATTCTCTCCCGTTCTAATCCACCCACCTGTATTCTCGTATTAGTACAGTACCTACAGAATACAATAACAACATTGAATTGAATCCTTTTACGTACAGTACTTATAGAAGGGGGTTGTAGAAATTGTGTACTGTACGTATAATTATACAATATGCTGGAACACTCGACACATCTGAATTGAATCCCTTTACGTACAGTACTTATACAGCTTAAATGAATGAATGGTCTGTAACTATGTTACATACAGTACTTGGCCGATTGCATAAAAGAGGGGGTTGTAGAAATTGTGTACTGTACGTATAATTATACAAGATGCTGGAACACTCGACACATCTGAAATTGAATCTCTTTACGTACAGTACTTATACAGCTGCATAAAAGAGTGCGTTGTAGAAATTGTGTACTGTACGCATCGTTATGCAAATTACTAGAACACTAGACAAATCTGAATTGAATCCATTTATGGTTAAGTGAATGAATCCTGATTATGATACGTACAGTACTTATACAAATGCATAAAAAGAAATTTTCGAACAAAAATAAATGAATGGTCTGTAACTATTTTACGTACGGTACGTATTCATATCTGTTAGATTTTTATTTGGTTACGAGATTTGTTATATGTACGTATTCATATCTGTTAGATTTTTATTTGGTTACGAGATCATGCATCCTTTTTGCATGAAAAGGCATGCAAAATGGCTGCTGGAGATATCCACTTAATGAAAAGGCATGCAGCAGCAGGTCTTAATGGACTGGCGCAGCAGCAGGACTTAGTGGAGGAAAACGGCAGATGAGTATTCCCGAGGAGCGGGTATGTGGCCGGGTATAGGATGTGCTATGGGTAGAATTTTTCTAATTTATCGGCCATATGTCGCTATCATTGACAAATCATTGGACTACTACACTAACTACTAACTACTATTTGTAGAAAAAGGCCACGAAGCACATGTAATCAATAAATTCTATAATAATTAAGTAACCAATATGGGTTTAGATATACTCTAGTTATCATTCAATATTTTTGGTCTAAATGTCTCTGAAACACTTTTAGGTTGAGATGGATGAACTAATAAACTAACTCCTAGAGATATGGTTGACTACGAAGTTAAGGTATGTACTCTTCCTTATTTATAACTGGGCATTTATATGACTAAATTTTCCCATAATGAGGCATCTTTTGAAATACTTGCTCTTTTTCCATTTATTGGACAATTCATATACTTTCAGTTGGATTTATTATTATTCTTTTGAAATTGCTATCATGTTGAAATGGGTTAATGACCCCATCTGCTATTGTGGTTAAATCATGCCACATGCTTGTGAAAGGTACATCTTGCCACTCTATTTATGCATGTTAGATAATTCAACTAGTTTAACTATCGTAGACGCTGATGCGTAACCATTAGGGTGTGCTACTTCCGCCCGGGGTGTGCTACTTCCACCTTTTTATATACAGAGGCGTGCTACTTCCTCCTAGGGTGCGCTACTTCCACCCATTTTTACTTAGGTCAATGACTCAGTGGTGTCTTGGCCCTATTATAGTTACTTTAGTCAAATGTATCAGCATGCAAATGTTTATATGATTGGATTGTTGATTATGGCAAGAATGGTGATAATAATTATTTATTTATAATGCCTCATTCTTTTGAAAATTCATTCTCTTGTTACTTCTCATTGAAACTTACCTAGATTTAACGGTCCCCTCTTTGACAGGAACACCTTACTTTACTTTTGAAATAAATAATGTCCCGGTTAATTTTCTAATGTACATACTTAGCTTTGCTGACTTATACTCTTTTGTTTCCTATTTTTCTGGGTGTTCCCTCCACCCAGATTTAGGTGCTTTGTAGGGCCGAGATGCAAGATAATTGGGAGGTCATTGGTGAACATAAGGATAGCTTGAGACAGTCTTGTTACCCTCTGCAGATGGGCTTGTGTATAAATGGATGTAACATTTTCAATTTATGTAACACCTTAGAGTGAGAAAGTTTTGTACATGGGCATATTTTGTAACTTTGTAAATAGTTATATTTTCCGCTGCTTAATTATTCCATGGCTTGTGTTTATACCATTGAGTGGGGCCACTATCGGGTCCCACTCTTTACAAAAGTTAGAGTTTTTAAAACAAATTTAAGCTAACCAACATATATACTATGTATGATTTCAAGAGGGAATAAGCTTTCCAGATATAATATTGAAATTTCGTACCTTTGTATGAAAGTATACAAAATGACGAGTTCCAAGTAATCAACACCAAGAATTAATCAAAATAGAGAGATCTACAAATATATAGGAATATTTTCCACTATAGGGCTTGGAATCAAGTTTTGTTCCATTTGAGTTATTTAGGCTTAAAATTTTCGATATTGAATTTCTATTCTTTCTCATCAATAGATTTTCTAAATCTTCAACTAGGGTATATATATAGTTAGTGTTACATAATCAATTGTTTTATCACAATTTCTATATACTAGATTCAAAAATGTTTCTCTCTCTTATATACAATATAATTATAAAAAGTCACTAGGATAAAATATATTTATTTACCAATATAACCTTATCAGGGATATCTAGGGTTAAACATGTTTAACTTATAAGTACCACTCATTAAGATATCCTTAAGAAAAATATTTAAGGTTTAAATAGATGATTGTGGTATATCTTGTGTTAACACCAGTACTAATATATACAAATATTTTTATCATTATCTTGAATATATATTTAGTTACAAGTATGGATTGGAAAATAAGGTCGCCCATCTTTAGGTTTACAAAATCAACCTTTTTCATTTTGTTTTACCCTTATCCCATTTCATTATAATACTAGACCAATTATAAATATCCCTTGCATTCCTAAAATAACAATTAGTACATGTATGTACCCCTAGTGTTTCTATGCATAACTCAAAATGGTGGTATTTATTATATACCTCCTAACCATTACATGATTTCTTTCAAACCCTCTGTTTTTATATATATAAACATATGTATGTATACATCACCATGGTACAATTAGTAGCAATGGTTTATATGATTTTATTTATCTTACAAATATGTCTCATGTTCTAGGCATCCTAATTATCATTAAGTTTCATCTACCATATTACCATTAACTAATAATATGACATTAGTATTACTAGAACTAGTCTATTGATAAGTAGATTCCTATTAGTATATAATACATGCATTTACAAATGAGCTACTTAGAGGATGATTCAAACATCATCTTGATTAATGTTAGGATTAATTTTAATACTCCCTTTGTTATATATTACCCTAATTACCATATTCTCTATTATTTAATAGTTATGTATAAAGATATCTTACTATATAGTTTTCAAGCTTATTAAAATGTATAGGATACGAGAGACAAATGATAACACAAATAGTTATTAAGCAAGAGACTACATGAAATCTAATTACCTATTACCCATGCACGTGAGATTTTTGTTATTGGTTCTTCTATGGCAAAAGTCTGGCAGTTGCATCAACTAATTGCTACCTATCGTTCATGTTTCCCTAAATTGAGGATGATGAAAGAGGGGTCTTCTACTTTCAATCTACTATTGTGGTGTGTGCCAGGAGAATCCTCTATATTGTCAATGGTTCTGACTGTGGTATGTGATGATCAATTGGAGACGATCTCCTTGGTGACTCGACATGCGGCATTGGACCGGATCCAGGTCAAGCTTTGCAACCCAAATATCACCTCACTTATTGAATTCATCTCCAGTTCTTTGCAAGAATTTGAATCTATCATCTAGTCACTATCCTTAGATCTATTTTTCTACTAATGGTATGCAGGATCATGCGTTGGGGTGTATTTCTTCCAATGGAGTGGTGATGACAAAGGAGACAAAGAGGACTATGTGCTTTAGAGCTGTTGTAGATAGCTCTCCCTCTTGAAGAAGGTAGTAGAGTTGCAAAATTTGTGGTTGCGACTGTGTGGAATAAGGGTAGGTATGTTTTCGATCTAGGGTTGTAGGTGGTCAGGATGTGGTTATGGGCCACACAACTATAGTTTTGTCCTACTAAGTTTTTGGTAAGAACTGGTAGGAATCAAAGAAGTTAATGTCGGCTAGGTTCAGGGTGGAAATGGTGGTACAAGTGGAGTTTGAGGAGTAGGGTTTAGATCAGTAGGGAAGTAGGTTTGAGATGGTTGCAAGTCAAAAATTTGTGCTTGAGTTGCCCATTTTTGTAATGCATTTGAGTTGTCATCTTTGGACTCCTCAGCGTTGCCACAATTAGTTGTTGATCAGGTAGTTCGTGTTGCAGAGGATTTCAAGGTTATGGGAGTCTGTGGTGGTGAATCTGTAAGGATTTTGGTAGGTGATGGAGGTGATCCGATTTGGTGGTAGGGTGTTGTAGGTTTAGGTTGCATCTAGGTTGTGGCAACAATGGGTTTATAAATGCGAGGATACTAGACTCTTGGGGGGGGAGTCAGATGAGGGGATGAGAGACAAGGGAGGATAAAACAGCCACCCGTTGCGTTGTACTTGCCATGGTAATTGCAGCCAAGCAATAACCATCGTGTGGGGTCTGGTTCGACCTGGAAACATTACACAGAGTGGGGGGCAAGTTTCTCCAATTATTAAGTATTAAGTTTATTAAATGTTTATTAACCCTCTCATATAAGATATTTCAAAACTGTATAACTCCTAGAATGTAAAGTCAAAGATGCTACAATTTTAACCATGGGTCTGATTTCTACTAAGCTAAATTATAAAAACATTACTCCCATATTTATGCTCCGAAGATGGATAACTTAATTACTATCATAAACAAGTCAAATATTAATATTTAATGCTTAAAATGTACTTGAATGTGATTCCAACACCAATAGTTGAAAGAGTAGGTGTATAATTGTAATGCTAGGTCAAATCAAAGTATTCAAGAACCGATACTTCAAATTCTACTATATGGTGCCAAAGCTACTCAAGAAAATTATTTCATAGAGTGCTTTGTAAATATTCTTGATGTGATGAAAATGAACTCATTTATATACAAGGAATTCAAAATAGATACCAATTCATATCCAAGAACTTGATAATTGACCAAAATACTCAAAAGAGATGGGTAATGAGAGGTTACTTTACAAATGGACTCGAATTTTGAGAGAATTATAAATTATAGACCAACATAAATTTGTTACTCAAAATCCAGTATGTTACAACTCTTCACCCCTTAATGTAGATTTTATCCCCAGAATAGGCATAGGCAGGTACTACTATCCACCCCTTTAAAGTATTCAACTAGAAATCTAAATATGCATGTCAACTATAATGTAATATCCTTCACTTACTCTTAACAAACTCTAGGTTTTAAGGGTTCCATGTGACTCTATTCTAGGTTTTTATATACCTATTTTATTATTGTTTAGGTTACAAATCTTGGATAATATTCCATAAAATCAATTTTCTTGATACATTTAGTGTTATAAAGAAAATAATTTTTGATGAAAAAACATTTTGATGTAAAACTAAAAATGGCCAAAATTAATGCAAGAACCAAGTCATGAACACCTCATGTTTACATTCTAATTATTGTTACTCAATCATTCTAACTAGTAGACATAATTTGGAAATTTAGATTTATACAAAACATAAAGGGTCACCTGAGTACCTAGTGATGCCTGGTCCATATAATTCCTACAAGGTCATATACACATTTCTAGGTTAAGATCTAAATTGTATATATCAAATTTTTGTTACCCCAAAAGATTATTAGATAAATTATAGTATCCAAAACCAAGCATATTATTTTAATTTTTTTTCCAATATTGTTTGTCACTAATTTTATGTGATGTTTATTGGGTAAGAAAATTATATATACTTCATTTTTATTTCTCCATTTTAAGTGAGTAGGATTTTACATCAATATAATGCTTAGTTCAACATAAATTAACAAATTTGTATATATCTTTGAAAATTGGGGGTTTCAAAAATCTAGAGGTTCTAATATTTATCATATTTAACCAATTAACTCTTTTATTATGGATTGGCCTGCAATTTTAAACCTAAATTTGTTTGGCATCTATATATACATAGTGTGGGTTGGTAGCTTTTCCTTTTTGGTCTCTCAATTATCATAACTACATTTATATAAGGAAAACCTATTATTTGACTCTCAGTGTAAGACCCATGACCTGGATTAATGTCTCAACATGCTTTATTATCTTAATTGGGTGCTTAAAACCTTAATCCAACCCTAACATGTGCTTTTATATCATGCAAAAAATCTAAGTTTCAAGTTTGGTCCAGTTTGGGCACTAATTGATTGAGTTTTGCAATTTATATGCTTATAAGGGCTTTTATGCAATTTTCCCATTTCTAGGGTTTTATCTGTAATTTTATACATGCATGTTGTGCTTCCTATTATCCATCATAATGTTTGGTATAGTTTCACCTATGATTCCTAGATGTACCATCAGATTATCTGCTCTATCCATCTAGGGTTCAGAACTTAGGGTCTCCCACCTATGTGATGATTTTTCCAAGTATGGTAGGAATTCGATGGTTCCACCTTGTTAGTAATTATTCGATGGTTTCTCCTTGGGGAAGATGATATGATTGCCTCCCCTTAAGGTCCATAATCTTATGAAAACCCTAGTTGATGTGCACAATCTGAGGGATGGTTAGAGTTGCCAAAATGACTAAGTATGGTGATGATCTGATGGGTTTTCTGATAGCACATGTTCATAATATGATGGGAACTCTTATAATACATCTTGGTAATCTTTATAAGGAATGAACTCATATAAAACATGGTAAATACCCAATGTAAACTCTGACATTCATGGAAAGGATAGAGTTTGTTTTTTGGACACATGGCAAGCCTATTTTCAACCTTTTAACCTCCTTCCTCTCTCTCTCCTTGTATATATATACCTTCCACCACTCCCACAAACTAACCCTTCACCCCTTTATCTCATCCTTGGTTCTAGAGAAACCCTAGGCCATCATTTATTTGTGAATAAGGAGCCTTATTTGTGAAGAAGGAGCCTTGGAGATTGAATCTTGGAGATCATGGATGCATGTCGCCCTAGGGTTTAGATCAATCCTCTCTAAGGATGTTTGAAGCTTCCTAACCTAGTTTCTTTCCCTAGCCAAGTAAGATCTTCTTCTATACTCTAATTTCTTGTTGTTATCTTCCTTATCTTCTCATACATGGGTAGAACTCTAAAGGTTCTTGATGGAAGGTAGTTCATGTGGTGAAAGGACCCTTTTCTTCTCCCTTTAACCTAGATATACCTTGAACTTGAACAAAGGGGCTACCTTCGAGTTTTAAAGAGGCAAAGCTATGGCTTTTCTTGAGTTACCTTTTTGTTTGGACACGCACCTTCATATTAGAGGAGAGTTATATAACTTTTATCCCATTTCTTGCTTTCTCTTAACATGTTTCATAAAAATCTTGCCCTAAAACATGGTGTTATGGAAAGAAATGATCATACGAGCACTTCTTTACTTATAAACATGATATTTATGTGTTGTTGAACTACCCATAGATCATGTGAACGTTTCTTTTAGTATTTACATGAACTACCTTGGTTTTGAGGTAAGAAAGTATGGATTTTCACTTTGTATGCATAACTGATTTCTCCCTTAGTATAGCAATCGATGGAGTTACTTGGTGTTGATTTGATAGTGATATTTAGCCTATAATCTGATGGATTTTCTTTGCCTTGATATAATGTTTGGTTAAGTGTAAGAAACAATGGTTCTACATGTCTTTGGAATAATGGTTTGATTAAAATAGTAGATGATGATGGTGTTACCTAGAGTGAGAAACTTGTACGCTACTTGATAAATGAACCCATGTTTATGCAAGTCAGTATATTAATGACTAGGCTAACTAAATGAATTTATGGTTTTCTTTATCCTTGAAGCAAAGGTTTTACTTAAGTAAAGGAAACTATGATGTTGCTTAGTGATGACCCTTCTTAGTCTCTAAAATGAAGGTCTTTACTTAGTGTCTAATTGTTGATTTCACTTGGTAAATGAATCAATGAATAAAGTGAGTCCACAACATAATGTTTATGTTAAGTAAAAAAGTTGATGACCTTGCTACCCATGATCTGATGCTCTTGATTTTGGTTAAGTACTCCAATAATCCAATGGACTTGTTCTTGGTTTAGTAATTTCATAACCCAATGGGTACATTTTTGGCTAAGTATCCAAATAATCTGATGGTCTTAGTGTTAGTTATCTATTTCATGAACCGTTGGGTACAATATTGATATATAAAATGTTTTGAATAAGTCTTTACAAGATTGAATGGGTTTTCTTGTGGTTAAGTAACTTAAAGATCCTTTGGTGTTGTTTTGGCTATGTATATCAATGAATCGATGGGTTTTTCTTGGAGAACGAAATGAAGTTTTTGCCTAACATATAACTTGTTGGCTTTTGCTATTTGGATCAGTACAACTAATAAACTGATGGACATGCTTAGACCAAGTGTTTCAATGATTCAATGGCTTTTCCTATTGATAAGTGTTTCAAAGATCTGATAGTCTTACTAATTTTTTATGTTTTTGAAAGACCAGATGGTCTTATCTTGGTTAAGTATACCAATGATTCGATGGTTTTCATTTTTTCTAATTACATCAACAAACTAATGGAGAATCTAGGTATAAGAACCTATGTTTTTGACTAAGTACAAGAATGAACTGATGGTATTTCTATATTAATTAAAAGAAACTATGGTTTAGCTATATGTTTGTCCTAGTATGTCAAAAAAATGATGGGTTACCTATGTATTGCCTGAATGTGATAAGGAACTGATGGTTTATCTATAAATGTTGATTTGTGATACAAATCCAATCTACCTTGATTGAATCATCCTTGTGATAGAAGTGGTGAAAATTTAATACATCTATCTTTTTTAAATGGTTAAGTAATGATGGGTTAATACCTCTACCTTTCTCTATTACTGAAATAATGAATAGGCACATTTCATTTTGTTAAAGGTAGCTTTGTTATGTTACTCTTGAGAATCTCATAACTATTCTTATGATTGATGAACCATGATGATGGGTCTAAAGGTAATGGGTGTGTTGATGATATGTTAAGCCCTCTGAAGGGCATGTAAGGTTAATGATGTACCTAAGGAAGTTTTACTATTTTGGCCCAAATGGATTTTTGGGCATGCTTGAGCCTTGATGAGAATATAGCCTCTTCATGAATGGCAATAGTGGGTTTTTGTGAACTCTAGTGGAAGATGGTTTCCTTTCAAGGATGATAATGATCTTGTATTTGTGATGTAGTGATTAGGAATATGTATCATATGTTTTATGCCTTATAAATTTGTTATGCAACCATGTTTGCTAGAAATGAATTAGGGTTTGTATGTCAAACTCGGTGGATTCCGCATTAATTCACCCATTTGTTATTAACTAATCAAGTGAAATGCTAATCATGTAGTTCTCTATGCCATATAACCATTCCAGTGTCCATGATTTGCTGGATGGGCAAAGATGTGTTCCTTAGGGAAACCCAGAGTCAGATAATATTGGGTATATGCTGGTGAAAGTGACTGTGTGTCCTTGTCATTCTGATCCCAAGGTAATAGAGAATAGATGAGGTCATATCTCATATTTATATGGGATGTAATTAAGGATCGTTGTGGTCGTACCTTCAATTTTATGTGATATGATTGAGGACAACTGCGGTTGTACCTCGAATGATAGGGTTATATAGCCTGGTTTTCTATTGTCATGGCCTGTATACCAAGGGCGAGCTAGGCTAATTGCAACTTGACAAATATGTCATTGTGGTGGACTTGTACTAACCAAGGGGAAGAGATCTTAGGATTACGACTCTCCTAGATCTTGTGCATAACTGATTGTGACTTTTCAGTGGTTAGTTGAGGTTTGGGTGGTATGACTCAAACTCCACAGGGCTTAATAAAATATGTAATCCAGCTGTATAGCATATCTGATTAGGGTTATATAATGAATCACATTGGATGATGACCCCTATTTTCTCCTTTCATATATAGATGATGTATCATGCAGTAAGAGAAAGTAGTGATGCTTATGATGTTAGATATGATTACACTATTAAATATTCTTATGTTGTTAGCTATACTTATGATGCTAGATACACCTAATCTTTTTTCAAGATAGTGTTTACTTTTCAATCCTACAAATAAGACTCTGATTAGAACTACCCTTAAATAAGTTTATTATCTGGTAATTCCATTATGTTATATTACCTGCTATATCTGTTTAATTATATAATTTGTTGTGAGCAATAAATGTTGTTGAGAGTTATATCTTTTGTTGGGACATGGGTCTCACCTCGTGGGTCACCACATCTTTTTAGGTGGTCGTCAACAATGACAGTAGACCTGTGGCAGTAAGGAAGAGTTGTTATGATTGATCCTGTAATATGAGTTGTTTAGATGTCTAGTGTCGTTCTACAATCGTCCTTGTACTCTCAGGTCCAGGCGGGATAGTTTTGTATATAATGTTTCAATCGACTTGATCTTTTGGTAGCTTTCTAATATGTGTACATGATGTATATGTGGATAACTCTTGTTGTATATATTTTGTGGTTGAGGCCACGAAAAAATTATGAAAGAAACCTGGTTTGATATATGAAATTATGTAAGATATTAGGCTTTTATATAAATGTTCTTGGACATGTTTGTGAAGTTCAAATTGGTTTTAATTTTGCCCCTTTTAGGGATATGTTTAATTAGTGACCTACTGTGCTTTATTTTTGAGTAATCTCATTTAGCGTGACATATTCTCACACATAACTCATTATGTTTTGCAAGGGTATTTGTATCAAAGTTACAATGAGGCACAATTTTTTTATAATGAAATTTTCCTTTATATATGTTAATATATTATTGTTTCCTATATTAGTGATGATTGTATATAGCCTTTCTTTTATTCTGGATCAAGTTTAATATGTTTCTTTAAAATATAAGGATTTTTCCTGGTTATCAAACTATTATTGTTCATGTCAGTATGTAAAGTGAGTAAACCCCACCACCACCTAAGTGGATTGGGAGTTATTATGCCAAACCCTTCACTAAACATCCTTCCTTAGACACCTCATCTCATTTCACTTACATGGTGATGAATTATATTTAATAAACTATACATTTGAAGTAAATTATTTATATTAAGTCACTCTCAAATATATTTCAAGATTCCAAATGGAAATTTATAAAATGTATACATACATGAAACCTATGATTATTAGGGTATATGCAATGATATATATTCTACTCTATTTTTTTTGTGATTACTCATAATTGTACCAAACTGTTGAGAAACTCTGGGGTACTCTAACCATTTATATACCTATTAAGGTTATTTACAAAATTACATGGGCCTCATTGTTAATCTACATACATGTTTCTTAAATTATTTTTCCTCAATAATATTTCCATGTAAATCTATGCTTAGGGGAATCTAAAAGTTAGTCGATAAGCTAAGTATGTTTCATGAACTTCTAAATAAGTTAGATCACATCCTAGTCTCTAGTGTATCTTATTTATAGTCTAGGTATATCCCAATAATTAGGCCAATGATACTAGGAGTTGTTGTGAACAATTTGTAAGTTTTAACTATTCAGTTTGTGTTCCTAACTAAACCTAAATGGCACAACATATGCATGAGTGCCAACTATTTATATCTATGATACCATGTTGTAAAGACTCAATCCTCAGACTAAATATTTACAAAATTGTATTAGAATATATAAAAAAATCCTTTCACAATCACACTTTACATTAGAGTTGAGAAAGCTTACTTATACATAGTAAGAATATGAATAAGTCCTATCCACTCTTCACTGGTGGCAACTCTTGCACGTCTCTTCCTGGTCTTCTTTGGTCACATGTCCATGAGTTCCCATAGGGAACATAACCACACATGGACCCCAAAAAGGGAAACACATGTCAGTCAAATGACCAATACAATATTAATTTTTAGAAAGTAAAACTACAGACCTAACTATAAAAGGATTTTCATGATAGAATGCATAGAGTTAAATATTGTAGGGAAGTATCAAATTATAACAATGGGTCTTCAAATTCAAAAAGATTCGATATCAAATTTTGAGAATAGTAATTAGATAGCACATGTGAATATCTAGTTGTTGGGAAAGTCATGTGTTCACCCCTATGAATAATTACAACACACCAACTGAGATTCCTCGTATATGAGGGACCCTATGTCATTTAACTCTGCGTAGAGGCATGAAAGTGTAATTCCACTAAACTAGGGGCACTAGCCTGTCCTTTTTTATATTTAAGCATTGTGCTACTATATCTAGGAATTTTTTGGGGGCCTTTAAAAGAGGAAGGCTAAAGTTTATATAATATATTTTGGCCACCCAACATATCTACTATGTATGATTTCATGAGGGAATAAATTTTCCAGATATTAAATAGAAATTTTATACCTTTTTATCAAACTATGCAAAATGGTGAGTTCTGAGTATTAAACTCCAAGGATTAAATCAAAATAGAGAGATCTATAAATGTTGAGGAAGATTTGTCACTATACATCTTGGAATCAAGTGTTTCTCCATTTGAATTATTTAGGCTTACATTTTCCACATTAAATTTATATTCCATATTTTCTCATCAATATCTTTTCTAGATCTTCAACTAGTATATGTATGGATGGGATTAAGAGAGAAAGATTCCCCCCCCCTTCTCTCATAACCCGTGGCGGAGGTCGGATGCCCGAGAGGGTGGTAAATCAAGAGATGCTTCTCCGTGTGGTTTTGAACCTGGGTCCCTTCATTGGGGACCAGTGGAATTCACCAACCGGGCTATTCCCTTGCCGGGTCAACTAGTATATGTATGTATGAGTGTGTGTGTTTGTATATATATATATATATATATATATATATATATATATATATATATATCTGTGTGTGTGTGTGTGTAACTAGTGTGACATAATCAATTGTTTTATCACATTTTCTAAAAATTAAAGAGTTGAAAGAGAAAAGAGTAGTTATGAATCTAATAGCATGCCAACATTCCAAAATGATTCTCTCTCTAAGATACAATATAATTCTATTTAGTCACTAGGATCAAATGTGTTTATTTACCAATATAACCTTTCTAAAGATATATAGGGTTCAAAATGTTTAACTTATAAGATACCATTTATCAAGATATCCTTACTAGAAAATATTGAGGGTTTAAATATAATCTTTGTAAATACATAATTTTATATCTTTTAGCCATGTATGATACATGTTAACACTAGTACTAATATATACAAATATTAATTATCATTTCTTAAATATCTATTTAATTACAAGTATGGAGTAATTCATATAGGTAACTTGTTGTAAGATAAGGTCTTCCAGACTTATGTTTACAAAATCAACTTTTTTCATATTGTTTTTCCCTTATCCCTTTTTATTCAAAATACTAGACCAATTATAGATATACATGATATTGCTAAGATATCAATAAGTACATGTGTGTACCGCTAGGGTTTCCATGCATAATAAAAAGAATGGTGGTATTTATTATATAACTCCTAACCAATAAATAATTTCTTTGAAACCCTTTGTTTGTTGATATATGCACATATGTATGTATCACCATGGTACAATTAGTTGTAATGGTTTATATGATTTAATTTATCTAACGAATATGTCTCATATTCTAAACATCCTGATTATCATTATATTTTATGTACCATATTACCATTGACTAATTATATGACATTAGTATTACTGTAGCTACTCTACTGATAAGTCAAATTATGTTAGTATATAATGCATGCATTTACTAATGTGTTGCTTAGAGGATGATTCAAACATCATATAGATTAATGTTATGATCAATATTATTACTCCCTTTCCTAGATATTACCCTGATTATCATCTTGTCTATTGTTTAATTGTTATGTATTAGGATATTTTAATGTATAGTTTTCAAGCTTACTAAAGTGTATAGGATACAAGAGACAAATGTGAACCTAGATGACTATTAAGCAAGGGACTACATCAAATCTAATTACCTATTTCTGATGCACTTGAGATTTTTGGGATCAGTTCTTCTATGAAAAAAGTTTGGTAGATGTGTCAACTGGCCGCTAATTGTTGTTCATGTTTCCTTAATTTGACGATGATGAAAGAGGGGCCTTCTCCTTTCAATATACTATTGTGGTGTGTGCCAAGGAATCCTCTAGATTTTCAATGGTTCTGACAGTGGTATGTGAGGATTAGTTGGATATGATCTCTTTGGTGACTTGGCATGGGGCAATGTGAATCAGCTCATTGAATTAGTCTTCAGTTCAGTGCAACCTAGATTTCACATGGCCTATTGAATTAATCTTTAGTTCATTGTAGGTCGTTGAATCCATCGTCTATTCAGTATTTGCAGACCTATTTTTACTACTGTGGGTATGCAGGATCATGTGCAGGGTTGTCCTGTAGTTGGCTATCCCTTAATTAATGAAGTCATTTCTTGTATTCACTTTAGCCTCCAACTTCATCATTTTCCTTAGTGTTGCATGCATAACTGTATTGCCTTGGTCACGTCATGTGGGTTCTTCTCTCCATTTATTTAATTACTTTTGCATCAATCGCAATGTGATCAGGACAGCCCTCGAGAGTTTTATAAATGAAAGCATTGGTTGGCAGACCGTGATGTGACTTAGTCATGCAAACAAAAAGGCCTCGAAAAGTGATAATTGCTTGTGAAATATTTCCTTGGTGTCTGGTCAACGGAATAATCTTGGAATTTTAATGCTATTTTTTTCTAGATTTGAAAATGTTTGTTTGCTCGAAATTTTCATTGTGGCCACTCATTAAGAAAACTATTTTATTAGTTGTCTTAATACACGGTCAAAGAAATAACTTGATGATAAATAAATCAATGCAACTGTTCTTTTTTTTAATAAATAAAGAAATGACATGCATAGCTTTAATTGTCTTTCTTTTTCCTAGATTAAATTGTTAGATTTTTGCCTCACAATAATTGCAATGAATTATTCCTAAATGCAGTGGTTATCCATCTTCGAAGCTATCGATCAATGCAATATTCCAACTTCTCAACAAGGCCTACACTAGAAACAATGCTTGATCTATTATTGCATGTGCCTTCTCTCTCCACAAATAATCAACAGTACCAATCGACGTCTAACTGCCCTGACTTCTCCCAGGTGATTGACCACCTGTCCAACCTCTTTCCGGTAATCAACCTCTGGCTGACTACTCCTGCATGACCTCGCAATGATGATCAATGTAACGCCCCTCTAAGTACAAGTATGACAGCAGAAGCAAATTCTATGTTGTACAGTTGTACAAATATCACCATTAACGTCGGTTAAAATAACTTTTTGACGTCGATTTCTAAGCGACATCCAAGTGGGTGACATTGGAAGTAGAATCCTACAACGTCGGTTCTAAAACCGAAGACATATAGCTGGCCCCAATCGCAATTAAAAAAAAAGAACCGACACGTCCAGTAGGATCCATAGTCTGTCAGCTATTTATTAGAAAACCAACGCCTATCTCTATACTCGAACAAAAAAAATTGACCTGGATTAGAACGTACTTGTTGGTTTTCTATAAATAACCGACGTCGTTGACAAAAATTAGTCATCGAGTATTTTATAGAAAATCAACGCCTATCTCCATACTTGTACAAAAGAATTTGGCCCAAGTTAGAGCATACTTGTCGGTTTTCTATAATTAACCAACGCCATTGACATTAATCGACAGTTTTTTAGATAACCGATGACTAAGTATTATTTTTTTCATTATCATCTTGCATGCCTGCTGTCCAGCTGGTCAGCAGGATGCAGAACCTACAGTTCAGTTCTGAACTACAGGTTTACAACATCCTATGATTTCAGCTAACAACAGGCCACAAACCTGCAATAACAAGATGATCAAGATTATATACATCACGTGTTTCACACACATGTATAAATACAATTAATTCATTCATATGATTCACACACATGTAGAAATATGTAGTTCCATTCATTCCTCTATTTTCACATTCACATATATGTAGCAACCTGCAGTTCCATTCATTCATCTCTTTTCACATTCACACACATGTACAAGCACATTCATTCATTTATCTTCACATTCACACACATGTATATTGATCAAATTTCAATAGGACAATTCAAAAAAAGCCATTCACATATGTATACATAAGCTTCTCTTTCAAAGTTTAGAAGTGTCATCTAATACAGAAATAATTATGGCATCAAAGTTTAGAAATATCATTCTTTATCATCATCATTACCTCAATTATAATAAAAAAATTGCCTCCCTTTCAAAGGCTTTTGCTCATTGTTCTCTTATGTCATCTAATTATTCCATCATATAGGGAATATGCACATCTAATAACTTCTCCCCTGTAGTGAAGTCCCTAGTTTCAAACACCTGCAAAGAGAATGACGTATATATATAATTAATAAGTTTGATATTTTCATATTATCTAACGAGACTATACTTATATATGATGATCAAGACTATATAATACATGTTGTATCTTTTCAATTTCTTGTGCAATATATCTGAAAATTAGGTCCATATACCGCATCACGTTTATCCACATGCCCAGCCATTATTTTGTACAAAACATTATACATTTCAACAAGCAAAACGTTAATAAATAAAAATAAGTACAGTTCACATAAATGATATATGCATTGGAGTCAGAAAACTATTTTCACATTCTCTCAGAATAACACTTTCTTTTTCTTGCACATGTCTCCTCCAGCTTTTTTGAAATCTTTTAAAATCCTACACGTTAATGTAACACATTAAATTACATTACTAAATAGTAATGTAATAATAGATGTTATCACACTCTTCTTTGCTTTACCAAAATATTTAAAAATGACAGAGAAGTTTAAGGTAACTAATGAAGGTTCTTTATATACACGACTGATCAAGGATGGAATTAGAAATCCCACATGGGTAAATGAAAATTGTGTACATACTTTGTGTAAGTGGCTGCAAAATATATATTTTTGAGTTAGAAGGAGACTTAGTCTCCCCCCCCTCAAATAGGTCCTAGAGACCGGATGACCTGAGGGATTGTAAATACAATGTGCAACAGGAGGTTTTGAAACCCGAGTCCCCCAGGGAGGATAGGCCGGGTCGAACCATCTGCGCTACACTTGTTGGGTTGCAAAACATATATTACATATGCATTAATATATAAGAAAATAGATCACCGTATATAAAATAATGTATATATATATAAACAAGATCTCTCCATATCCATAGTTCTATCATAGATGTATTCAGCCAAGCATAACTAAGAAACCCCAAAATATCTTGTATAAATATATTATTATCATATGATTGGCCTGCAACATCCTTCTTAATAGAAACAATCATAGGATAATTTTTGGGATGTTTGCCTATCCATATTGCCATACCCCTGCATTGAGGACCTATTGAGTCATATAGGTCCTTTGCAAACTAACTAGGTACTTTAAGAGGAGGTGGAGGTAGATGAGGATGAGTTGTAGCGGGATTCTTCCCTTTATCATGTATATATAATTTCAAATCAATTGTCATGTATATACATATATACAAATTAATGTAATGTAAATTTACCATACATGATCAGTATAGATGACATCTTTTTCGGGCCACAAGACCACTCTGCCTTCTGCTTCACCAAGCATGTCAGCATATGGGTGGGTGTGTCATCCCGCTATCACACAGATAACGAAATGCCACGTGAAAACATGTGGGACCATCATAAACATCATTTTACCAAAAACACGGGTTAATTAAAACTAATTGTGGAAAGGAGATAAGAAAGGAACTATTACATCCAGATCCACATCCTACAAAGAAACTTGTTATATAAATATACATCAACTTGATACATGTCCACTGCTCATAGGATCCAATTGTCACTTATCCATAAAGGGTGCATCACCTATTTATATACATAATAGACCTAACCAGGTCAACAACAGGATAAGAAAGCCATACAAGATCATACATCATGAAACTTCATCAAAACACCTCCAAGGACCTGAGAGTACAGGGATGACTCTAAGACTCTACTACAAAACACCCAACAACATCAGCATATCCAACCTTTCTTTCTACTATTCTTCTTGCTGCTCAGCCGCAACCTCATGACCACCACCACATCTAGCTCGATCACCTAAAAAGGTTTTAAACCAACGGGGTGAGACACACAGTCCCAGCGAGAAACATAACCCCCGCTGAAACTATAAAACCTCAAAGAAGAGCTAGAACAGATAGAACAGGTAACTGATATAAGCAGATCATATATGAGCAGCATACTGAGCAGAACTAACTTGTTACAACATCTTACTGAGATATTGAGGAAACATAGATAATAATATGGAGCATGATTGACAAGACAAGTCTAATAAGAACTTATCATAACATCTGAGGAACATGTAAGTAACTACGAAATAAAACTAGGGCAACTATACAAACAAGGCCTCAACCAATGTTCTATGTTTTCCCTAAGCAATATATACTATACAGCTGGATTACCATTTATTATGCCCTGAGGAAGTGAGTCGTACCACTCAAATCCAAACCGACCACCGCTTAGTCGCAATCGATTTCCATACAAGGTCGATGGGAGAGCCAGATTCCACGACCTCACTTCCCTTGTGGTCAGTGCACAACAACCAACAAGCAAGACCGTAGTCTCATGCTTAAGTGGCCTCAGCCACACAGGGTCAGGCTACCCTCTTCCTAGCCCACCTTGGTATAGGTATCGGCGCTAGAAAATCGAGCCACAGGTCTGTTCTCTATGCTCCATCATCAATGAGCCATGGGCCTATTCACCATGCTCTATCACATATCCTGGGCCATGGTCTTGTTCACCATGCTCTAACCACACTGAGCCACAGGCTTGAAATCGTGCTCTAAACATGCACTACTACTTAGGGCGTAGGCGCACCCCACATATTCAACAATATGCATTCCGAGTTAACCCATAGGAGAACCTATTTCACCATCACCAAACTCCTAATGATGATGGATCTATGGCTAGGGCAAACTACATGAAAGGTTCATCTATAATTAATTAATGTGTTTTAAGCGGATTGCAAGATTCAACCAAGTTATGTAACATACAACTATAACAAGAATGAATAAACATAAACCTCATTATCTTGTGTTACATTGTCACCAAGGCCTTCAGTGCCATCGACATCATCCTGATCCATCACAAGGATCCAACGTCACATGTTACCACTTGGCCTCTTACCAATCATCAAGATCCATATCAAGGATCAACATCACAGGGACTCAATCCCATCATCAAGGCACACATTGCCATTCCATGGGTAACACCCATCATACGTCACTGGGTTCATCACAACCCTTGATATTCCACATCATATCATTATCATGCCATCGTCATGGCCTCACCTTACAAATGTTACTTGCATGGTTAGTGAAATCACAAAGGAGTAATGATACTTGTACAAGGAACATTTACAACTCCTTACTTTATCATGAGAGTTAACCATGCAACATGGATGAGTATATCAAAGCATAGCATTCTGTAATAGCTGCATATACTAAAGCATAACAAGCATTAGGGTTACTAATCGAACACAAGATACAACCCTCACTAAAGGTATATCAGGCAAGGGACAACCCTTACCAAAGGTATATCGGGTAAGGGACAACCCTCACCAAAGGCACAATGTCTCTCACCAAAGAGTGTGATGTCCAACACTATATTGGTTAAGCACACAACACTTCACCACCTGTTCTGTCGTCGAGCACCCTTCTAGGGCTACAGCCATATCGGCCAACCACTATCATTTAGGTATCGGGTAGCATCACAAGAAGACATCGGGCAACCAGTTAGGAACCAACCTGTAATACTCAAGTGTGCAACATCATATCGTGCGGGCAACGCTGCATCATGCAACCTGCATCGTGCAATGCCTAACTACGGACAACGTTGTGAGGGGAAACACACCAATAGGAGTAACGGGCGACACCACCCAAGTGGGTGTCGTGGACAACAGTAGAGCCATGTTGCCAAGTGTAGCACCCAACGCCCGACACAACCTCCCAACGTCCAACACCACCCCATATCGTCCAAGCTAGGGCCATATCGGTCAAGGACATTTCGTCCACAGCTAGGGTTAGAATCCATGTCGGCCAAGAACCACATGACCCATCGGGCAAGGTACCAACTTGCCATGATGCCCAACACAGACAATCTAACACCCAAGGCACATCCATGTCGGCCAAAACATCCATATCAGGCAAGGCACCATCCAACAAGGTGTCGGGCAGCACCATCTAAGAAGATGTCATGCAAAGGATGTCGTGCAAAGCACCAACATACCATGACACCCAACACAAACCACCTAAATCCCAAGGGAACAACACCACATCTAACACCCTTCACGGGTTATCACTTATCACGGGTTACCTCTCAATAGGTTGATAATGCCCAGAGATAACAGCTAACGTTGTGTCACCTCATCAAGCTAATAACGACCATAAGGCATATCGGCCAGTCCATCATATTGGGCAGCAAGACATCTTGGGTTGCCAAAGGTATCGGGTTGGTCATCTTCAACCTCAAGACTGCCACCAAGAAACCCTAATAGGTCAAGACCAACCAAAGGCTCACCTCTCAAGGCCATCGTAAGAGAGGGGTATTGCCCAAGCAACTAGAGCATAGACTCACCTCTCAATGACTAAGGAAGAGAAGGGTTTGCCTTATACCACTAGATCTCAAGCTCGCCTCTCAAAACCAAAAGGACAAAAAGGGATTTTGCCCCAAGTACACACCACACGCACCATGGAGCTAGGAAACCCTAGGCTCATCTCTCAACAACTAAGAGAGAGGGGTTTTTCCCAAAGAACCCTAATCCAATGGATCAGCCAACAAGGTCCAAGAACACATCTAAACAACATAACCATGTCCTCATATCCACAACGTCAAGGGCACATACTAGAGCAAAGATATTACTAAAAAAATAAGCATGGCCTATCAAAATACCATAGTAATGCAACATGTAAAAGAGGTAGTATAGTTAGGGTTAGGAGTTATGTAACCCGCCTTAAGCACATCTCCAAGTTCCAAGCTTCGGCTACCAACAAGAGAAGAAAAGCAGTAGGAGGTATCAACCACCACCAAGGAGAAAGCAGCAACAACAATAGTTATATCAGCCACCTCCTCTCCTTCCTTTTTCTCATTCTCGGATAGTAAGGGAGAGCAGATATCTAAGGGGCAAAGATATCCCAAGCAAGAGAAAAGAGATAGATATATAGAAGAGGGTAAAGGGTAGGAACAAGCAAGGTGTCATCCTCCCTAAGAACACTTGTCCATAGCCTTTGCAACCTTGCTAGCAACAAGCACCAAGTGTCCATGAGGGGTGACACAAACGATGCTAGGTGGAGGGGTATGTGTCACCCAACATGGTAACCTGTCACACCCACCATCACCCTCTGGCCGATATGCCTCCCTAGCCGACACACCATGGCCGACACAAGGCACCAAGCTCTCCCTTGCCCGACACACTCTAGAAAGGAGGAAGGGCTTCAAGCCCAACTACAAGCCCAAGCTTAAACAAGCTCAAATGAGGCCAAAAGTAACTCAAGCAAGGCACCCAACCCATCCTCTCAACCCTAGAAGATGTAAGGAGAGAGAAAGATATCTCTCAAGGTGACAAACTTGCACACCAACCCCAGAACTTGGATAATTTGCAAGTTGCACCTCTACCTCTCAACAAAGAACAAACAAGCCCTAATCACAACTCAAGTGATTAGCAAACATCTAAACACAAGGTTTAGGAAAAGAAAATAGGGTAATCCCCAAACAGAGGTCAGGGTCCTTATAAGCCATAAACCCCTACAAAAAGATTCATCCCCGAAATCCGAAGAGAAAAGTGAGGGATACTTCCTCCTCATCTCTTCCTCAAGCTCCCACGTGGCTTCCTCAATGCCACTATGATGCCAAAGAACCTTCAAAAGAACCAGGTCCTTCCTCTTCAGCTTATTCACTCTTTGGTCAAGGATCAACACTAGACCTTCCTCATAGGTCACATATTCATCAAGCTCAACTTCAACTGGTTGAATCACTACCCCTGTGCCTGGATGACTTTTCTTCAGCATACTAACATGGAACACTGGATGCAACCTGTGCAACTCTGGCGGTACCTCTAACTTGTAAGATACTTTGCCAATACGAGCTATCACCAGATATGGTCCCATATACCTGGGAGCCAACTTACCTTTTTGGCCAAACCTCAGTACGCCTTTCCATGGAGGGACCATGAGACACACCTTGTCTCCCACATGGAACTCCAGAGGTTGTCGACGATTATCTGCATATGACTTCTGTCTATCCTGTGTCGCTTTCAACTGTTGTTGTATCACCTTAATCTTTTCTGTTGTCTACTGCACTAACTCAGAACCCAAAAGCTGATACTCGCCAGACTCATACCAACATAGAGGAGATCTACACTTCCTTCCATATAAAGCCTCATAGGGTGTCATGTCGATGCTCTGTTGGTAGTTTTTGTAGTAGGAGAACTCTATCAAACTGAGATGCACGTCCCAACTGCCTAGGAACTGCAAAACACAAGCTCAGAGAAGATCCTCCAAAGTCTGAATAGTCCTTTCAGACTGTCCATCTGTCTGTGGGTGGAAAGAGGTACTAAACCTCAACTACGTTCCCAACGCTCTTTGCAACTGTTCCCAAAAATGACTCATTAACTGGGGACCTCTATCAGAGACTATCATTGATGGCACACTGTGCAAATGCACTATCTCATCCACATACACTTGAACAAGCTTCTATGTTGTATATGTTGTCTTCACAGGTATGAAATGGGTAGACTTCGTGAATCTGTCCACTATCACCCAAATGGAATCATGATTTCTATCTGTCCTCAGAAGACCAACTACTAAATCCATGGTTACATGATCCCATTTCCACTGCAGTATTGGCACGGGTTGCAACATACCTATCGGCTTATGATTCTCAGCCTTAACCTACTGGCATACCACACATCTAGCCACAAACTCGGCCACATCTCTCTTCAAACCAGGCCACCAATATAGGTCCTTCAGATTGCGATACATCTTGGTGACACCTGGATGCATAGCATACATCATTGTGTGTTCTTCCTCAAGAACTAACTTCCTCAGATCATCAACATCAGGAACCATCATCCTATTATGATAACAAACTAGCCCATCCTCAGACTCATGGAAGCCATCACGCTTCTCGCTACCAAACTGTAACATCCCTGACCTGGGTTATGTACTAACCCTAGGTGTTTTGCCTAATTAATTTTATTAGATGATTGTTCTTATACTTTGAAAAGTAATTAAGGCTTTTGAGGAACTTATATTTCAATTTCAGCCCTTTTTTAATAATGTTAAAACATTGTTTTGTACTTTTGGACTAAAATGCAAATTACCAAAGTTGAGGGGTTAACTTGAAAATTACACATGATAAGACGTTCCTATGATGATTGATACATCATAATAATGAATATGATGTATTGGTATGGTTTCCACAAGCTTGGGCATCAAGATAAAGCTTGTAGAGCAATCCTTGTGCATTAAAACCTAGTTTTGGTGTAATGTGCAAATTACCCAAAACCTAGGGTTCAATATGCAAATATCACCTCTAGATGGTCTCTCATGTTTCTTGGCATAAATTAGAGAAAAGAAAATGAGAAGGGCACCTCATTTGAATTATCATGGAGGAGAGAGAATCTTGACATTAAAATGATCAAGATTTAAGCACAAATGGCTCTTTAATATAATTTAGTGCAAAATGAAATATATTAATTAAGGAGCCCTTCAACCAAAAGTTGAGGGATATGTTTGCAATATTTTTGTACGAGCTTGTGCCTTGCTTGGGCATAAAAATATCTTGGTTGAGTGGAAGCCACTCACATTAATATTATAATAAAGCAATATCCAATAAAAGGATGGATATTAATATAAAACTAATTAAGGTGCTTAGTTCCTTTTCCATTATTTCTTGGATAATGGAGAGGTTGTCAAGAAAATAGAAGGTGGCTACGTGGCCAAGTAATGGAGGAAGATTTGGTTGAAATCAGTTGGAATTAAAGAAGATAACTCTCTTTTTCTATTTCCTTAAAAACCCATATACATATCTCTTATGTATATCTTTTTGCAATACACATGAGAACTGTTCCCTTAGTTTCTTTCTCTTTTCACCTTGCTTTGACCAAAAAAAGGAGATCTCTAGAACAGAGGAAGGACGACCAAACTAGCTTGGTAAGTTTTGATCATCATCTACCTCGAATTCATGGTGGAAACCCTAAAGCAATGGTTAATTATTGGTTTCCTTCACCCGATTTCCATTTCTAGCCAAGTTGTTCATCCAAAAGTTGAATGATGGACCTTGGAAAACTACTGGAGATCCATCCACCATTAGAGCCATGGATCTTGGAGCTTGGGATCAGTTCTAGAGGTGGGTTTTATAACTCTAACCCTTAAACATTGCTAATGCATCCATACTTTTAATAATCGTTGGATACTTTTCTTCTTAGATACTCTTTTTAGTTCTTGCTATAACTTTCGTGAAGAACAGCAACAGTTCTTGGTAGAACAGAGAAAGACGAAGGTGACATCATTCTAGATAAATATCCAAAAAGTTACTTTACCAAACGGTTTGCTTTTGTTGCTCAAACAGTTTCCCAAACCGTTTGGGAGCAAACGGTTTCAAACCGTTTGAATGCAAACGGTTTCACTAAACCTCATAGAAGCAAACGGTCCAAGACCGTTTGGTGGCTTTGACCAAGCGTTGACCATTTGGAGACCTGTTGAGAATAATGTAGGTCAATTCTCCATCAATAATTATTAATTAACTTCAATCGGTTCACTAATTGAAGGTCCAACAATCACCAAAACCCTAATTGGGTTAAGTGTTGATTTGATAATTGTTTGAGTTTGAAACTTGGGTTGATTGAACCAAACGGTCTCAAGACCATTTGGTGATCACCCAAGACCGTTTGGGGGTTTAGGGTTAAGTATTGTTGAGCAATTGAAGGTCCAAAGATATTAAGTTGAAGTATAATCAATTGCTGATTTGGTGACCAATCCTAGGATCCAAACCCTAATTGAATGACATGGTTAGTGATTATGTGATGGCAAAACGGTCTCAAGACCATTTGGAGGTCATCCAAATGATCCCAAGACCATTTGCGGGTCACCCAAGACCGTTTGGAGGTCTGGGGTTGACTATGGTTAGGTGATTAAAGATCTAATGATGCTATGTTGAAGAGCAATCAAATGTTGATATCATGATCAATCCAATGAACCAAACCCTAAATGGTTGACTTGGAATTTTGATGTTGACTTTCTAAAATGGTCTCAAGACTGTTTGGAGGTCATCCAAATGACCTCAAGACCGTTTGGGGTCAGGTCATGCCCAATTTGGATGGTAATCCAATAGTTTCAAGTAATTGGTTCAACAATAATCAACATTGAAGGATCAACGTTCCCAAACCCTAATTCAATTGATTCAAACCCTAATTGATGACGAATTGAGGGTCAATTGAGGGTCAAATCAGTTGAAGGTTGACCTAATTAACTTAATTGAAGTGTGGTGACAAGTCCAATTGATGAGTGATAACATGATTACGATCATTGAAGGAATCGATCTTGGAAACCCTAAATTGATTGAGGTGGTTGAGACCCTTTTTGGTCCTTGCAGTTTTGAGGGGGTTTGGACCAAACGGTCTTAAGACCGTTTGAGTCCAAACGGTCTCAAGACCGTTTGGGACCAAACGGTTTCAAGACCATTTGGGACCAAACGATCCCAAACCATTTGGGTTCATGCGTTTTCAAAAGTCTACTTTAGCAAATGGTTTTGGGGGTCTACTTTAGTAAATGGTTTCATGTGACCACCTTTAGAAAACGATCTCAGAAGTCAACTTTGGCAAACGGTCTACACCACCTACTTTACTAAACGGTTTTAGTGTGCAACTTTACCAAATGGTTTCATTGGTTTGTGCAAGACCATTTGGGGTCTATATGTTCAAGACCGTTTGGTGGATAATTAACCAAAACCGCATGGATACCTAAGGTGGTTAAAGGTCAAGTTGGTTAATTGTTTAATACAAGAATGTAATCAAAGATGATTATGGTACTTGTATCTTAATGGGATAGTGTGATTAATATCCAATAAGTAGTTAAGCCTTAATGATCATAATGATAATGACATCCATTATGTCAATTATCTTTCATGTTGAGTTGACTTAGCCTAATCAAGGCTAAAGCTAATATCATCCTATAGGGGATGAGAGAGAAAAGACTTCTTATATGAATGGTAATCAAGTAATGGACTTCCAATATGAATGAATGTCTAATTAAGGAATGATCCATGAAAATGAAATCATGAAACCCTAATTATAATGGTTGATGAATCATAACCCTAATTGAGGGCATTAATGGGTGAAATCCTAATGCATGATGATGGTATGAACTTAATTCATAATGATGATATAATAAACCTTAATTCAATATAATTTGATGATCACTCCTGCTTGGGGTGAATAGTAAACCCTAATTCAGGGTATGTTGAATATGAACCCTAATCAAGGGTGATGCAATGTGAATAGGAAACCCTAATTCCAAATAAAGTAAATGAAAGTGTGAAACCCTAATTCTGGGTTATGCTTTATAGCATGAAGCTCTACGATTGGATAATGAAATGATGAGTCACTAATCCAATTGAATTAAGGGGTTGATTAACCCTAAAGGAATTGAAAAAGGGAAACCCTAACCCTAGTGAGGGAATAGTGGTGCAACCCATGAATAATGAAGTTATCACTATTTTGCATTATACTGACATGAAATTGATGTATCTATTATGATTTGTACTAATCATGAAGGCTTTATGAGATATTGTACATAGCCAGGTGAGTGCTATGATGCTTTGTTTAATGAAAGTACTTTATAAGTTTTGTAAGCAATGATATGCTATGTTGCCTAGCAAAAAGGTAACAAAAGAGACTGAAAGGCTGTATGAGCCAAGTGAAATACATGCATTGCTACTATTATGTTTACACTGTCAAATAACTTGATGGCATTGTGTTACCTGTTAAGGTGGTGACAAGTGATTTGATGATCCAATGGTTTATACACCCATATTCTTGAATCATGATGATGAATTGATAAGGGATTGAGATCCCAATGTTTATAAAGCTGTGAAATGAACTTGATAAAATAGTACTCTTTCTTTATGGCATCTGTTATAATGGTTTATGCTTGAAAACATGCCTGATGCTAAATGAATGATGTAATGTACTTAAATAATCAAGTGAAATGATATCATGTAGAGCCCTGACTAAGATCCATCATCGTCAGAAGTTGGATGATGGTGAAATAGGTTTTCCTAAGGGAACTCCTGGAGAGCATACTTTTGAGTATGTGGGGGTTATGGACGCGAATATCCTTACATCCTAATGGAGGAATTGATGCGAGATAAAGATTAAATCCCTCAATCCTTCATTATATGTATATATCGGGATGATGTATCACTAATCTCCCGATGATGATGTTAATGCCGCATCGATGTGAGATAAACAAAAAATCCCTCGATGGCGAAGAGAGTACAACACGCCACTGTAACTCTAATAGCGAAGTTGCCAGAATACCCTAGAAAGCTATTTTAGCAGAGACACAAGATGTCTTGCAAGTTGTTCCTCACACTGACTGAGGATGATGAGGTCATAGAAATCTGGCTCTTCTGATGACCTATGTATGGTACCGATTTCGATTTTGCAATGATCGATTGGAGTATGAGCGGTACACCTCATCTCCTCAGGGCATAAGTATGTTTGAAAAATGTAATCAGCCGTGTATTATATTTGCTTAGGGTTGAACTATGAGAATCAATGTTTGATGATACATTGTTTAATATGTCCTAGTTGGATAATTAATATACACGTTCTTCATATTCCTTATTAAATGAATGACTTGCTTCTTAATCAAGTTATAATTGAAATGATTGCATAGAGAATATTGCTCTGCATATCTTGTTCAATAATTTATCTGCTGTTAAATATTTACATTTCTATTGCTCAGTGTTATTCTTTTATCAGCAATAACAATGCTTCTGGCAGAGAGTTATAACTCTCGCTGGGACAATTTTCAATTGTCTCACCCCCGTGGGATTCAACTTTTTAGGTAGACGCCGAGGAAGAAGAAACCCATCAGTGGGTGAGCAGCAACAACAGTCACAGCAGCAGCAACAACAAGGACAACAGTGATCCACAGGTGGAGACATTGTCTATTAGGTTATGTACATAGAGAGTCCTATGTGTCGTCTCTGTACTCTCAGGTCCTAGGAGTCAATAGATGGTTTAATGTAGATTTGAGATTTTTGGCTTAATGCCTCGAGATTTTTGTATACTGCTCATGTACAGTTTAACAAGGCAGTTAATGTTATGACTCTCAAGTTGAGTTGATACAGAGATGTACTGATGGATCAACTTGTAAATAACTTACTTTGTTTCTTTATGAAAGAGTTTTACAGTTTGTGGATCTCAGTACAAAAAGTTTTAATTTTTAGTGATTTTCAGTATTTCCGCTGCTAATTAATCGCCTCTGCATTAGTTAATCTTGTTTTCGCGAGACGGTCGTCACACAAACTATGATTTGATCAACTGAACTGTAGCATCTTCCTGTTGTGCTTCTTTGATCTGCTTCCTCAACATAGGCTTCACTTGCATATGTTCCAACATTCCCTCCAACAAAGATACTTCCAATTGTACATTCATCTGTCGCAAAGAGATGAACATATCCCGCCTATGGCATATCAAAGAATTCAACTGTTCCATCTTTGTAGGAAGAGAAGAAGACTTCCTGTTGAGAACATCAGCTACCACATTTGCCTTACTAGGATGATACTCAATGGTGCAATCATAATCACTGATCAGCTCCATCCAGCGACACTGTCGCATGTTCAGCTCACTCTGCGAGAATATATACTTCATATTCTTATGATCTGTAAAGATATGACACACCTCTCCATAAAGATAGTGTCTCCAAATCTTTAACATGTGAACCACCACTGCCATCTCCAAATCATGTGTCGGATAACTCTCCTCATGTTTCTTAATTTGTCACGAAGCAAAAGAAACCACATGATCTTCATGCATCAGCACACATCCTGAGCCCTTCTTGGAAGCATCACAGAAAACCACATAGCCTTTCCCAGGCTCTGGCAGCACTAACACTGGAGCACTAGTCAGCTTCTCCTTCAAGCTCTAAAAAGCTAGCTGACAACGATCATCCCAAACGAAAGGTACCTCTTTCCTGGTCAACTTCATCAACGGCAACGTGATCACACTAAAATCCTTTATAAATCTCTGGTAGTATCCTGTTAAATAAAGAAAACTACGAACTTTAGTCAGCGTCTTTTTTTGCTCCCACTTTGCAACTAATTCCACCTTCTTGGGGTCCACTCTGACTCCTTCTGCTGATATCACATGTCCCAGGAAAGTCACTTCCTTCCGACAGAACTCACACTTGCTAAACTTGGCATACAACTGATGTTGGTGAAGGATAGTCAACGCTTGTCGAAGATATTGTTCATGTTGTTGACTGTCCCGACTATAGATCAAGATGTCATCTATGAAAACCACAACAAATTGATCTAAAAATGGACAGAACACCCTATTCATCAGATCCATGAAAGCAGCAGGTGCATTGGTTAGCCAAAATGGCATAACCACAAACTCGTAGTGCCCATACCTCGTCCTAAAAGATGAATTTGGTATGTCATTCTCCTTGATTCTGAGTTTATGATATCCAGACCACAAATCGATCTTCGAGAACATTGTAGCACCACGCAACTAATCAAATAGGTTGTCTACTCTCGGTAAAGGATACTTGTTTTTTTTATCGTAACTTTGTTCAACTATCGGTAATCTATGCACAACCGCATCGACCTATCCTTCTTCTTCACAAACAAAACTTGAGCACCCCACGGCGATGTGCTTGGTCTGATAAAACCTCTATCCAACAGCTCATGTAACTGTTCTTCAGTTCTGCCATCTCAGCTGGAGCCATCATGTACGGTGTCTGAGCAATTGGATGTGTCCCTAGCACTAGATTGATCTCAAAATCAATCTCTCGAGGTGGGGGAACATCAGGAAACTCATCAGGAAACACATCCGTGAACTCTCTGACAACATGCACATCCTCAAGGCTAGAACCTTCCACTTTGGTATCCACAACATGAGCTAAGAACACCTTACATCCTTGTCATAGCAACTTCTCTGCCACCATAGTTGATACTAAGCACGTCGGAAGAATCTTCCTATCTCCCTGGAAGATCCACTTCTCCCCATCATCAGCAAACATTACCTACTTGGAACTACAGTCCAGCACAACCTTATACCTTTCTAAGGTATCCATCCCAAGGATTACATCGAATCCATGCATATCAAGTGGTAGGAGATCCACTTGTATGTTGTGTCTAGAAAAGGATAGAACACAAGATGGACACACTTCTCGAAGCATCAAGGAATCATCAAGAGGGGTTTCTAACAACAAGCTATCTTTCTTACAACTAACAGGTAAAAGACAACTATCAAGCATACTACGAGCGATAAAATAGTGGGTAGCACTCGGGTCAACTAGAACAGATACAAAGCAAGAAGAAGACAAATTAGAATGAAATAACTCCATCTAACATGCAACTACTCGCGTATTGACTATCGCCTCTGATTGACTCATAGCATAGAATCGAGTCATTGCTTGCTGTCATCCACGTCCTCTGCTTCCTTGAGCAGATGATCTAGATTGTGATGCTTGACCGCACCCTCACCCTCTATTACCACTGGACTGATGTCTATCTGACCCTTATTGACTCTGTCTCTGTTGTTGCGTCACTTTGACATCTCTCCTTGGGCAATTCCACCTGATATGCCCGACATGTCCATAGAGAAATCACGACAGGTCTCTCGGCTACATCCTAGATGGCCCTGTCACTACCACTGAAGCTGTGTTATATGCCTTTGATGGTGAAAAACCATGCCCTCTTCCCTTACTCAGAGACCATTGTGACGGTGCACTAGAACCATGTATCACAGAAGGTGCAGAAAACCTTGGCTTCTTGAAGCCATCAAACCTTTGCTTCTGGAACTGAGCAGGATTTTTCTTGGACATGGTCTCTCTCTTCTCCTTGACTGACCGATCAATCCTTCGGATAGACTCCACAAATGTGGCAAACCACTCCTGATTTTCTAAAGCAGCAGTAGGTGTTGTCAGCTCAACATTCAGACCTTTCTCAAATCGTCTGATTCTCTCATCATCTGTCACCGCCATGTGAGGACAAAACCTCAGCAGGTCCATAAACTTGGCTTCATACTCCATGATGCTTAGAGAACCTTGGGACAAACACTCGAACTGGATGATCTTCTCATCCAGATACGTCTTCTCATCCAGATACGTCTTTGGGAAGTATCGACTAATGAACTCCCACCGGAAGACGTCCCAACATATCACCTCACTAGGTCGCTTCTCCTCCTTGATGGCCCATTAATGGCCAGCACTACCCTTCAGAAGGTAGGCAGCATGCTTGACTTTGTCTACTTCGGGGATGTCGAGAATCTGGAAGGCCTTCTCAAGACATGTCAGCCACATATCAGCATTCGTTGGATCAAAAGTACCAGCATAATCCGAAGCTCTGACTCAGCAAAGCCGCTCGAAGGTCTTCTCAATACCCGAAGATTCACCATGGGGATCTTGTGCTCTTAGAGGAGGCAGTGGAAATCTTTCCACCATGAGATTTATTGTAGCCATTACCTATCCCATAAGGTGCTGGTAGACAGGATTTTCAAGAATGGTTGGGTCGATTTGGGGGACTTCAGGCATCTGATCTTCATGTGCCTGCATACTTGCTCCATCAACTGATGTAGCGGCACTACTCTCGGTAGCATGTTCTTCATGATTTTGAGACATCTTTTAGCTTTATCTTCTACTGGGGGCAGAAGTCATTATGAGAAAATCTGGAGAAAATCAAAAGAACAGACAAAAACCTAGTCCTAGATCCATGTAGACTCAGCAAACCTGGAGCTCTGATACCAACCTAATGTGTGACATCCCGCTATCACACAGACAACGAAATGCCACACGAAAATGTGTGGAACCGTCATAAACATCGCTTTACCAAAAACACGGGTTAATTAAAACTGATTACGGAAAGCAGATGAGAAAGGAACTATTACAACTAGATCCACATCCTGCAAAGAAACTTGTTATATAAATATAAATCAACTTGATACATGTCCACTGCTCATAGGATCCAGCTGTCACTTATCCATAAAGGGTGAATAACCTTTTATATACATAACAGACCTAACCAGGTCAACAACAGGATAAGAAAGCCATACAAGATCATACATCGTGAAACTTTGTCAAAACACCTCCAAGGACCTGAGAGTATAGGGATGACTCTAAGACTCTACTACAAAACACCCAACAATAGCAGCAGCATATCCAACCTTGCTTTCTACTATTCTTCTTACTGCTCAGCCGCAACCTCACGACCACCACCACGTCTAGCTCGATCACCTAAAAAGGTTTTAAACCAACGGGGTGAGACACACAGTCCCAGCGAGAAACATAACCCCCGCCAAAACTATAAAACTTCAAAGAAGAGCTAGAACAGATAGAAAAGGTAACTGATATAAGCAGATCATATATGAGCAGCATACTGAGCAGCACAAACTTGTTGCAACATCTTACTGAGATATTGAGGAAGCACAGATAATAATATGGAACATGATTGACAAGATAAGTCTTATAAGAACTTATCATAACATCTGAGGAACATGTAAGTAACTGCAAAATAAAACTCAGACAACTATACAAACAAGGCCTCAACCAATGTTCCATGTTTTTCCCTAAGAAATATATACTATACGGCTGGATTACCATTTATTATACCTTGAGGAAGTGAGTCGTACCACTCAGATCCAAACCGACCATGGCTTGGTCGCAATCGATTGCCATACATGGTCAATGGGAGAGTTGAATTCCACGACCTCACTTCCCTTGTGGTCAATGCACAAGAACCAACAAGCAGGACTATAGTCTCATGCTTAAGTGGCCTCAGCCACACCGGGTCAGGCTACCCTCTTCCTATCCCACCTCGGTATAGGTATCGGTGCTAGAAAACCGAGCCACAGGCATGTTCACCATGCTCCATCATTGTTGAGCCATGGGCCTGTTCACCATGCTCTATCACATATACTGGGCCATGGGCCATTCACCATGCTCTAACCACACTAAGACATGGACCTGAAACCGTGCTCTAAACATGCACTACTACTTAGGGTGTAGGCGCACCTCGTATATTCAACAATATGCATTCTGGGTTAACCCACAGGAGAACCCGTTTCACCATCACCAAACTCCTGATGATGATGGATCTATGGCCAGGGCAAACTACATGAAAGGTTCATCTGTAATTAATTAGTGTGTTTTAAGAAGATTACAAGATTCAACCAAGTTATGTAACATACAACTATAACAAGAATGAATAAACATAAACCTCATTATCTTGTGTTACATTGTCACCAAGGCCTTCAGTGCCATCGACATCATCCTGATCCATCACAAGGATCCAACGTCACATGTTACCACTTGGCCTCTTGCCAATCATCAAGATCCATATCAAGGATCAACATCACAGGGACTCAATCCCATCATCAAGGCACACATTGCCATTCCATGGGTAACACCCATCATACGTCACTGGGTTCATCACAACCCTTGATATTCCACATCATATAATTATCCTTCCATCTTCATGGCCTCATATTACAAATGTTACTTGCATGGTTAGTGAAATCACAAAGGAGTAATGATACTTGTGCAAGGAACATTTGCAACTCCTTACTTTATCATGAGAGTTAACCATGCAACATGGATGAGTATATCAAAGCATAACATTCTGTAACAGCCACATATACAAAAGCATAACAAGCATTAGGGTTAGTAACTGAACACAAGATACAACCCTCACTAAAGGTATATCGGGTAAGGGACAACCCTCACCAAAGGTATATCGGGTAAGGGACAACCCTCACCAAAGACACAACGTCTCTCACCTAAGAGTGTGACACCCAGCACTATATTGGTTAAGCACGCAACACTTCACCACCTGTTGTGTCGTCCAACACCCTTCTAGGGCTACAACCATATCGGCCAACCACTATCACTTAGGTATCGGGTAGCACCACAAGAAGACATTGGGCAACCAGCTAGGAACCAACTTATAATGCTCAAGCATGTAGCATCATATTGAACGCACAACGTTGCATCGAGCAACGCCCAGCTATGGGCAACACACCTACAGAAGTAATGGGTGACACCACCCAAGAGGGTGTCGTGCTCAGCAGTAGAGCCATGTTGCCAAGTGCAGCACCCAACGCCCGACACAACCTCCCAACGTCCAACACCACCCCATATCGTCCAAGCTAGGGCCATATCAGTCAAGGACATATCGTCCACAGCTAGGGTTAGGATCCATGTCGGCTAAGAACCACATGACCCATCAGGCAAGGTACCAACATGCCATGACACCCAACAGAGACCATCTAACTCCCAAGGCACATCCCTGTCAACCAAAACATCCATATTGGGCAAGGAACCATCCAACAAGGTTTCGGGTAGCACCATCCAAGAGGATGTTGTGCAAAGGATGTCGTGCAAAGCATCAACATGCCATGACGCCCAACACAGACCACCTAAAGCCCATGGGATCAACACCACAGCTAACACCCTTCTCAGGTTATCACGGGTTACCTCTCAATAGGTTGTTAATGCCCAGAGACAACGACTAATGTTGTGTCACCTCATCAAGCCGATAACGACCATAAGGCATATCGGGCAATAAGACATCTTGGGTTGCCAAAGGTATCGGGTTGGTCATCTTCAGCCTCAAGACTGCCACCAAGAAACCCTAATAGGTAAAGACCAACCAAAGGCTCACCTCTCAAGGCCATGGTAAGAGAGGGGTATTGCCCAAGCAACTAGAGCATAGACTCACCTTTCAATGACTAAGGAAGAGAGGGGTTTTGCCTTATACCACTAGAGCTCAAGCTCACCTCTCAAAACCAAAAGGATAGAAAGGGATTTTGCCCCAAGAACACACCACACGCACCATGGAGTTAGGAAACCCTAGGCTCACCTCTCAACAACTAATAGAGAGGGGTTTTGCCCAAAGAACCCTAATCTAATGGTTCGGCCAACAAGGTCCAAGAACACATCTATACAACATAACCATGTCCTCATATCCACAACATCAAGGGCACATACTAGAGCGTAGATATTACTAAAAAGATAAGCATGGCTGATCAAAATACCATAGATATGCAACATGTAAAAGAGGTTGTATAGTTAGGGTTAGGAGTTATGTAACCCGCCTTAAGAACAACTCCAAGCTCCAAGATTCAACCACCAACAAGAGAAGAAAAGCTGCAGGAGGTATCGACCACCACCAAGGAGAAAGCAGCAACAATAGTAGCTATATCGGCCACCTCCTCTCCTTCCTTCTTCTCATTCTCAGCCAGTAAGGGAGAGCAAACTGCTAAGGGGCAAAGAGATCCCAAGCAAGAGAAAAGAGAGAGATATATAGAAGAGGGTAAAGGGTAGGAACAAGCAAGGTGTCATCCTCCCTAAGAACACTTGTCCATAGCCTTTTCCACCTTGCTAGCAACAAGCACCAAGTGTCCATAAGGGGTGACACAAACGATGCTAGGTGGAGGGGTGTGTGTCACCCAACATGGCAACCCGTCACACCCACCATCACCCTCTGGCCGATACGCCTCCCTGGCCGACACACCATGGCCGACACAAGGCACCAAGCTCTCCCTTGCTCGACACACTCAAGCAAGGAGGAAGGGCTTCAAGCCCAAGCTTAAACAAGCTCAAACGCATCCCAAAGCAACTCAATCAAGGCACCCAACCCATCCTCTCAACCCTAGAGGATGCAAGGAGAGAGAAAGATATCTCTCAAGGTGACAAACTTGCACACCAACCCTCGAACTTGGGTAATTTGCAAGTTGCACCTCAAGCTCTCAAAAAAGCACATCTAAATACAAGGTTTAGGCAAAGCAAACAGGGTAAGCCCATAACGGAGGTCAGGGTCCTTATAGTGGGCATATGGAAATGGATGCTATCTCCAAGCAGCGAACACAAGCCTCAGGCTCACACGAACTGCACCATCGGGTACTGGAGTGCCATGAATCGTGTGCCCTGGAAGGTGTGGGTAAGCCTCACCCTCTACAATGACGAATTCTTTCAGTTTTAGACGACATGGTTTCAACCCCTACAAATTTACATAGTGTATGTTATATACATAAATAATCATATCATCTTGAAAAGACTAGCTACTATGTCACTGAAATACTTACAGTAGACTTACTAGGTGATGGGTCTATAGGATTACTCCCAACCACCTCTATAGGATCACACCCAACTATATCGTAGGGGAAGAGCGGCACGCCACATGTACTGTCAGAGTGGCAGATTGAGATGCCTGCCACTTGCTCAATGCTTCTTGAACTCTCTTATCAACTAACTCATCTACTCTTTTATCTACTAACTCATCTACCTATACATGTCTAAAAGAAACACTTTTTGATTCATGAATTCCCTTTCCAATAACATTCTAAAAAAGAATAGGTTACCTCAACTTTTGAAAGTCCCCCTTTTTGGACATGTTTGTGCTGTGATGGCCCAAAGAATGCTCTTATGCCCACTCCATCCCTACAGCCCTAACACGTCCAGGATGCTCTGGGTTATCGAGAGAAACTGCCAATTCATCCATTGTGCCCTCAAGGATGAACGAGCCTTGCTTCCTCTGTCCGTGAAGGTCCCGCTAATCATCATAAATAGAAATTGGTAAGTAAATATAACAATCATCAATACTAATTGCTCTGAGAGTTGAATTTTTCCATTTTTGCAACCGCCTCAGCAGTTGCAGGGTTGGTTATATCTCCTTTTTTGTTTTGCCTCCCAGCTATCCACACATCATGGAGATGCAGAGGTGTGGGAGTAATAGTAGAGGACCCACCAGTCTCAGTATTAGGAGCACTAGGCTGATGAATGGAAGACATCTGTAGTTTTTGGCAAAGAGCCAAAGAGTTGCATAGCCACCTGAACCCATCATGTAGTCATGCACATTCAATGCATGCCTTGTTCTTTGAGCATCGCTCATAGCCTTATTAGTAATCACGTTGAATTGGTTAGTAACAACCAAGGACAGTCGTGAATAGGTGAATTCATAAGAATGTATATTAATTAAATTGGGAGTGATACTTAATACCTTGAATTCATCATTACTTCTCCTAGAAACAAATGCCTTCCACTCAGTTGGGTCTAGGTAGTTCCATTGCTTAAGGGTTGACTTCTTCCTCTTATTAGTCTCTCGTATGTATTTTCAGTTGAGAGTTGTCTTATAGTTCCTTAGGACTCTCCCACATCATTGCATCACCTTTTTATGCTTTAGGCTTTCATCTTGTTCAAATATACTCTAAAAATTTCATATATTTAATAGAGTATTCTAAAAAATAGAATTGTAAATAACTTCACAAATAGAATTGCAAATGATAATATCTCACACATAGTTATTTCCATACTAAGTCTTTCTTCCCTTTAGAACTGTATGCCAAGTTTCAGCATTTATACTACAACGGCTACGAGTAAGAACCCCAAGATATGAAACAAACGAGCTACAGTTCTTTCCAATTGGATTTCTTGCATGATCAAAATCCACAACCAATTTTGGTCCATTGCTCCTTTGTTGTAGTAACATGTTCATCATAGTGATGCCCCTGATTTTTTCAATTTTTTTTGTTTCTCATCAAGTGACACAAGGTTTTCAGGGGGTACATTATCAACCTAGAAATTGACAAAAAAACACATATAGGATATAACTTATAAATGGACATATATATAGATAGATATAGGATATATTGTAAAACTTACATTGTGAGGCGGCGCATCACCCTCATGGTAATCATCATCATGATCATCATACTCATGGGCATCCATTTAAAAGTGTCATATAAAAAATAATCAAACATTTAACATAATTAGAAATTAATATAGCATTGTGAAGTTCACATCGATCTAACATTCAAAAAATAAACATTAAAAAAAAATAAAAACATGCCACTAATATTGAGATTGTTTATCAATTAACATTCCTTCGGTGTGATCTCTGCACACATATAAGTCATTGTTAGCTTCAATATTTGGTGTTGGAAACTTAATTGAGAATGGACTCGAGTCATCATACTTATCATAGTAGTCTTCTTCATTTAGGATCTTCAATGGACTATCTTTTACCATGAAGAACAACCGACCATTTTTCATTTGTAGGATTATTGATATAAAATACTTATTTCGCATGTGATGCCAATATGAATGGTTCACCCTTCTCGCCAATCTTTTCAAAATTCACTAATGTGAAACCCAATTTATCTACTATAACTCCTTTGGTGTTATCCACCCAATTACACTTAAAGAGCGGAATTATGAAATCTACATAGTCAAACTCCCATATGTCTTCAATGACACCATAATATGACATTTTAGATTCACGTGGACTCTTATCTTCCATACTAAAAAAAACAATGAAGACGATTGAAGGGTGGCCCCACTATTTTGGACGACACACTTATCATCTTGACGTTGTGTAATAAGAGAACCCATTTAGGTCAAACCCTTCATAAGACATTACATTCATTTTTGGTTTAAAGGAGAGGCATTTGATATTTTTAGCAATATTATTTGGTGTTTAAGATAGTTGATATAAGACTTTATCATCAAACCACTTAATAAATGTCTTGTTATGCTCTCTAGCAAGCCACATTGAGTTGGCTCTAGGATATTGTTTCTTGATGAAATTGGTATGTTCCATGATATAAACACTCACTTCGTCGATGTTATGTAAAATATACATGTGAGCTTGTTCCAACAGCTCACGACTGATTACTTTCATTCGTTCTCCTAAAATCCCTTTACCAAAATACTCCTCAATATTCTAGTCATTTACAAGAGCATCATTACCACTCAGAAAGTCATTGAAAAATCCATAACCTCTCTTGCCACATAACCCTCAATAATACTCCCTTCAGGATGATAATGCTTTCAAACATCACCTTTAAAAATGCTCATGTATCGTTTAAAAGGATACATGTAATTAGGACTGGCAAAACAAGACCTGACCCGGTCGACCCGACCCAAACCTAAAATTTTAAGCAAGTTTAGAGTCTAAGGTTTTTCGACCCGACCCCAAATTGACCTGAACCCAAAGAACCCGAAATTAATTTAGGATCGGGTCTGGGTTTGGATTTTAGACCCAAATTGACCCAATTGACCTGAAATTCATAATTATATTTTCAAATAAAATTACAAATACTATAAAATTAAAATTATATTTTCAATCATGAAGTTTATTTTGGCAATTCTACATGATTTTGTATTGATTTGTATGATTTATTATACTAATTATATTAGGAATTTGTGTTTAAAAGTCTCTAACAAACTACAATAGGCTTTATATGTGTTTCTCAATCACATTGTAAGTTTATCACAATGAAACTTGTTAATTACACTTGGTAATTATCAATGACTAAATAAATCGTAGCATTTTTTTAAAACTATTAACTTGATGTTGGATTTACGAGACAGACTCGATAGACCCAAAATTATTAGTGGGTCAGGTTAGGGTCAAGGGTTTCGACTCAAAAATCCATCTTTTGCAAGTTTAGGGTCTAGCCAAAAAGTGTTGACCCAAAATGACCTAAAATAAAACCCACTCAACCCGAACCTGATTTCCGCCCCTACATCCAATGTAAGAAAATGGGTCCCAACATTCTCACTTCCCTAGTTAAGTGGATAACAAGATGTACCATGATATCAAAGAACGAAGGAGGAAAATACATCTCCAGCTGACATAGGGTAACAACTACTTCTCTTTGCAACTTATCGAGATTCTCAAGATCAATAACTTTATTGCATAGACTGTTGAAGAAGAAACAAAGTCTGGTGCTTACAAACCTTACATGCTTCTGTAGTATAGATCGAATTGCCACGGGCAATATTTGTTGCATTAGAGTGTGACAATCATCAAATTTAAGACCTATCAGCTTCAGATCTTTCATTGATACCAATCTATGGATGTTGGAAGAGTGACCTTGTGGTACCTTAACATTAACCAAGCACTCACAAAAAGCTTTCTTCTCCTTTCTAGACAACGTGTAACAAGCAGGAGGTAAATATGTTCTCCAATTAGTACTAACTAGTTCTATTAATTTTGTCCTTATTCCCATTTCATGTAGGTCCATTCTAGATTTGATCAGATCTTTAGTCTCACCTGGTATATTCAACAAAGTACCAATGACACTATCATAGACATTTTTCTCAACATGCATGACATGGATACAATGCCTAACTGCCAAAGAACTCCAATAAGGAAGATCCCAAAATATTGACCGCAGGATACAATGGAAATCTTCAGGATTGTGGTTTCACCGCGGGTTATTATTGTATGAATTTCTAGTATAGTCATTCAGATTCATCTCTCTATCAGGGTAGCGGCCTGTAACCAGAATTGCCCACTGTCGTGGTACAATTCACTACCTATGTCTAGGTCGGTTCCACCATCGTAGTAACCTATACCCTAAACTAGGTGCATTAATATCGACCTCTGGGTATCCACCATTAACCTTACACCACCTTGTTCAAGGGATTTGTCAATTAATGTGAAATTTGTCTCTTTTCAACCGTTAATCCTTCTTTCAAAGTGATTAAGGGCATTAGATTATTATTATGGTGATCAAGCATAACAATATAATTGAGAAAACGAATTCATACCACAGATTTGAGAGATAAATGATGAATTACTATGATAAAATCATCATACAATGCTTCCCCGGGCTACTCCCGGTCCTAACGATAAAGGGGATTAGCCCCGCATGTTCATCTCAGAGAAAAACATGGTAGAGGAAAGGGGAAACATGGAGAAAAACGTGATTGAATGGTGAAACCCCTGAACGGAAAAGATCCAAGCGCTCCTTGGCATAGAATACGCGTCCTCCCGCCTTTCGGTGGTGGAAAACGTCTTCTTCGGCATCCGGAATGACTGGGGCGTGCTTCTGGGCTCCGTTCTTCTCTCTACCCCTTCTCGGGACGTGTGCAGCGGCTAATGACGCGATTCTTTGCTCCTGGCCTCCGTCATTAGGTATAATCACCGAGTTAGGTTGCCAAAATATCATAGCCGTCGGATTTAGATCAATCTGAAGCAAACTTGTATCTGACGGTGTCGATACCATCGACACAGGTCGATGGTATCAACCTTGTGCAGTATCGGCAATTCTTCTTTCTCTTCATTGTTGCGCCTGATGCTAGCTCGATACATCGACGCGGGTCGATGGTATCGACAACCTGTGGCGATGGTTTTGTCTTTTTTTGTCGCTGAAGCTCCACTTGTCGATGGTATCGACTTTTGTGTCAATAGTATCGACTCTCTTCTCTCCAGCAACCTGATGGTGTATCGATACCATTGACTTATGTGTCGATAGTATCGACTCTACGATACTCCTTGCGGCTGGCAACCTATGGTTGCGTCGATGGTATCGACCACTGTCGATGGTATCGACAGCAGTAGATATTCATTTTTCCTGAAATTGCAACACAAAACCACAAAGCCAAAATAAAACATATTATTGTACTCATTTATGCTCAAAATACCAAAATAAGGGAGATTTGACATAGAGAAGGATCATAGACCAAAGTAAATGAATCATGCAATATTAACCACCAAAATGACCAATAAATGCATAAAACACAAGTAAAATATGTCTATAAATGTGATTCAAAATCATCGCATCAAACTCCCCTAAGCTTGAACATTACTCACCCTCGAGCAACAAAACTTTAGAATAGAATTGCGAGGGTCAACTAAAGAACAGATCATCATAACAATCATCACCATATGATCCCCACCGGACATTCTCATACCGGCCCTTACTAACCACGGAATGATAATTACCCTAAAGGTGACAATAATCATTCATAACAGATATCCACCTCACAATTGATGAACACTATCATATAAGGAAGTTAACATAATAAAATTCACCGGTTCAGACTCGGTGCATCTTGTGATCTCCTATTCTACGTTGCTCGCCCTAACTACCATCTACATGGAAGCAGCTCTCCTGATATTCATAAGTGAGGAGAAAATCATGGTGGCCTACCAATTCGAGCAACGGGTGGATGGAATGGGTGGCTCAATGGAAGAAATGGAAGTATTATACGGTTTCAACATGCATAAAACAAAATGCCCTAAATGATGCATTTGCACATGAAAATATCCTAATGTCTATGATTGGGTGGAATGATGCATGCACTAACATCCCGTCTCAAGATGAGATGGAATATTTAACTGATCTACATCATGTACTTACTCATCTTAAAATGCAGGTGAGACTATGTTCCTTTCTCCCTCTTATTCTACTTGCTTCTCAATAACTTTTCTTTTTCTTTTTCACTTTTTTCATTTTTTTATTTTCTTATTTTTCTTTCAGGCCCTTGTATCCACCAATGATAATGAATAATTTGTTAGGCTCACTTTTTCTGCATAACTCGTATATTTGAATTATTTAGAAGGTATGGAACAAGTTAATCACCCTTAAAGAAGAAATAAGATACATGATGTACTCTATGCATAAAAAATATGAATGCAACTAAATGACATGCACCTAAAGATAATGTGCATGTATAACTATTCAAAAAAAATCCATGCAAAACATGTGAGAATACATTGCAATGCAAGACCTATGTACATGAAATGCAATCAAAAAGATTAAAACCGTAATGTACTTCCAATTCTTATGGTGGATTATGAAAAATAATGAGGTAGAAAGATCACAAGACTAATTGACTGAACCTTTGAAAATTATCATGTGTCCCTCCTTACTGACCTGTGTAGTAGTTAAGAGGTTTCTCTCTCTTACTTCAAATTAGAGTCTCATTATCATTTGGTCAGTTTAAGCTCACACAACCAATTCCGTCCACTTTTCATGAATCATTAGGAATGTACATTTGTGATTTTCTATTTTAGAGTTGACAAAACCAATCATTTTCTTAAGTTATGTGCTCAAGGTTGAACAACACAAGCTTGTGAACACTCAAATTCTTTTAATTTTCCCTTAATTCCCATGTACAAGCAATTGAGATGACACAAGACTTAAGACATCCACAACTACACTAGATAGAGTGTGGATCCTACAAACAAACTAAGATTGCAAGAAATAAATGACAAGAAACAAAACAATAAAAACTAAAAAGTAAGAAAACTAAAGGATAGAGATGTTCCAACACCCCCCCTAAGCTTAAATTCGACTATGGCCTCATAGTCAAAAACAATCTTAAAGGTTGGAACATAGGTATCGATCACTCTTCTGGTGGAGGCGGATACTGTGGGGCCGTGGGGTCCCAGGAAGGGTACTGCCCCTAAAAACTCGGATCATACTGGGGCATGGGTGGAGGTTGTGGATACCCCCCCAAAGTAGTTCTAGATCCAATAATGATCATAAAAGGGCTTCTGATGCATCTCCATCCTATGCAACCTGTCATGAATTTGTTGTTGGTTGTCGAGGAGGAAGCGCTCATTCTCAAAGATAGCCCTCTGATTGTCAAGTAACTGGTTCGTCGTCTCCTGAACACTGGTGTACCCTGTTGTATGGTGCTGCTGCATTTGTTGTATATCCTATAGCATGGCATACACTCCTTGCATTGAGTAGACATCCTCGCTTGGTTGTGAGGGCGGTGGTGGTGGTGGAGGCTGCAAAGATGAAGATGCACCCGGATGCATGCGAGGATGCTTCCTAGGTGCCACTCGTGCGCGAAGAGGAGTGTAGGCCTCCTCTTCCTCGTCAACCTCGTCATCATCATTGTTGTTGTTGTCGTTGCCGCCGTCTTCATCTGAATCATCAATAGCAATAACTGGCCATCAAAAATGCTGGGCACCCTCGATGTGGAAGACAGGGTCGGGAAGCGAGCACTCCTGATAAGCATGATTGACGTGGCAGTGTGCATACACCAGTCCATCACGCAGCAGAATGAGGTTGGAGCAGTGAAGATGCTGCAAATTAACCTTGCTTCTGTTGGAGAGAGGAGTCAACTGAGAGAAATTCAGCCCAAGATAGTGGGCCAGTGGTGTAACAAGCCCTCCAAAATGAATTGGAGCCTTCCGCGTACTCCTCTTGACCACCAACATGCATTGCAAGAAAAATGCTCCCCAGTTGCACTCTTGCCGCTTCAGTAATTTATGCAAGAAAAACAGGTCCGTCTCTTGAAATTTGCTAAGAGACAGATCACCTCTAGCAAACAGGGTGGAGCAAATCATGCGGTGAAGAATCCGCACGAATGGGTGCTCGAAATCCGCTATCTCCGCATTGTGGTAGCTCACAGATTTTCCCGGCGGCACAGTCACAATCTCGGCGAAAATAGCATCGTAATCTGTCCGGTTGTCTGGCCTCCTGTAGTCAGTTCGCGCATGGTTCCAGTTGTAGATTTCATTGAATTGCCGGAGGGTGAGAGTGTAGTCATTATTGTACAGCTGGAAAGAAACACGGCCCTTGATCCACTCGCGGTCTGTGGCGATGATGTCATTGGGCACGACACAGACGTCCAGCGACACCATGAATTCAGCCACCAGCTCCTTGTATGTCGGCCAGTCACTGAAGAACGGGTGGCCATCAGCATGGCATTCCAGCTCATCAGGCGTTCTGCTCGTGTGTCTCGCTTGCCCCTTGAGCACATAGGCCAGATTAGCCTCAAACCCCAGGTTACGGATCATGTCGCGGTCGACGTAACGGGTCGGCTCAATTTTCCTTTTCATGATCTCCTCGTAGATCTTCTGGACCTCCACAGAAGGATGAATGATCCGCAGACATGGAATAGACGCGATCAGTGGAGGAACGAACTCCGGGATCTCCATTGGATTTGCCCGGGCAGAGGACGCGCCAGCAACATGCACCATTGTCGTAGAAGAGAAGAAAAATTAGAAGTTGGAGCTCGAAGAAGGTCGGAGAAGATTATCTCCGCTCGGTGAAGAATGCACTTTGTGGATGCTCGTAACCGGGCTTCAATTGCTCACAAGGATGCTCGGCACAAGTGGAGAAGGATTGCTCTGAAGTTGTGACGTCATCTGACGACAATCCCTCCCTTAAATAACCGTGGCCGGCGCTGCTGTATGCCCGTCGATACCATCAAAGCGGGTCGATGGTATCGACTTGCGTAGCACAATCCGTACTGTCGCTGGTATCGACGGTCGTCGATGGTTGGATGTGGTGGCCCAGATCGATGACGTGTCGATACTATCGACACGTGTCGATGGTATCGACCTGTCCTACGGATCGACTCTCTCGGTGAAGCGATCGCCGTTGATTTCCTCTCACGGATCGGTGACGTGTCGCGTCGATACTACCGACGCAAGTCGATAGTATCGACTTCTGATTAGGGCAACTCCCTCGCGAGGCTGGCCGCCGCCTTCTTCTTGTAATTGGGTCGATACCATCGACAGGCCCATCGATGGTATCGACTTTACTGAGACGATTTGTTCTGAATATCTCCAGAGATCTCATGAGTATCGACACCCATGTCGATACTATCGACCTCTTCTTGCGATCAACCTGTTGGTGTGTCGATACCATCGACGAGGCCGTCGATGGTATCGACGCAGAGCGATTTCTGCAGTCGCCAACATGTACCCTGGTCGATACTATCGACACAAGGGTCAATGGTATCGACTCTGCCTTAGTCCTGCACACTACACAAACGATCACGGTACCTTTTTTACACTAAAAAACAAAGTCAAAACAAACCAAAGTACGAATGTGAAAGAAGCTAAACTAAACTATCAATGGTTGGGTTGCCTCCCAACAAGCGCCCTTATTTAACGTCTTAGGCTAGACGACATGAAGCTCGTCATGCATATGGAAGTGCAATGAGTTTGACCTCATTCACTTTCCTCATGTAATATTCACCGAAGTACAATTTTAACCATTGTCCATTGACCAGAAAGGTTGTCTCGCCGTCGCGCACCATGATTGCGCCATGTGTCCTGACCTCTTCTATAGTGAACGGTCCACTCCATCGGGATTTCAATTTCCCAGGATGCATTTTCAGCCTGGAGTTGAACAACAGCACACGATCTCCTTTCTTGAAGATGCGCATCTGAATGTGGCGATCGTGAATCAACTGTGTGCGCTCCTTGTAGATCCGTGAGCTTTCATATGCGTTCATCCGCAGCTCGTCAAGTTCATTGAGCTCAAGTAATCTTTTCTTTCCCGCTTCATCATAACTCAAATTTAGCTTCCTCAACGCCCAATGCGCTTTATGTTCCAGTTCCACCGGTAAGTGGCAAGCCCGACCATAAACCAACCTAAAAGGTGTAGTGCCTATAGGTGTCTTATACGCCGTCCTGTATGCCCACAAAGCATCCGGTAGTAGGGTACTCCGATTCTTCCTTGTGGAAGCCACAGTACGCTCCAAGATCTTCTTAATCTCTCGATTGGAGACCTCCACTTGTCCTTGAGTTTGCGGGTGGTACGGGGTACCAATGTTGTGTTTCACCCCGTACTTTCTCAATAGTGTCGCGAACTTTTGATTCCGGAAGTGTGTACCCCCATCACTAATGATCATTCTGGGAACACCGAACCTGTAGAAAATATATTCTTTTACAAACCTACACACTACAGCGGAATCATTAGTCCTTGTGGGTATTGCCTCTACCCACTTCGACACATAATCAACAGCTAAAAGAATGTACGAGTTAGAATTTGATGACACAAAAGGTCCCATAAAATCTATACCCCACAAGTCGAACACCTCAACCTCCTGAAAGACATTGAGGGGCATCTCTTGTCTTTTCGAGATGTTACCCACCCTTTGGCAGGAATCACATTGCCGCACAAACTCATAAGCATCCCTGAACAAAGTAGGCCAGTATTGGCCACTTTCAAGTACTTTGGCTGCAGTGCGAGAGCTTGCATGGTGCCCCCCCATCGGTAATGTATGACAATGGTGAAGAACACTTTCGTATTCCACCTCCGGTACACACCTACATAAGACACCATCCATGCATTGCTTCAGAAGAATAGGGTCATCCCAGAAATAATAACGTAAAGAATGGAAAAATTTCTTCTTCTCTTGGTACGTCCAATCATCCGAGATGATTTTGCAGGCAAGATAGTTTACAATGTAAGAAAACCACAGGTCTTTCGATTTCACTTTTAAAATTTGTTCATCCGAAAATATCTCGGTGATGGGTATGTGTAAATCCTTTTCATCTACCCTCTCCAACCTAGACAAATGGTCCACGACCACATTCTCAATGCCCGCCTTATCTTTGATTTCAATATCAAATTCCTATAAAAGTAAGATCCACCTAATCAATCTAGGTTTGGCATCCTTTTTCTCCATCAAATACTTAATGGCAGTGTGGTTCGTCCATACCACAACCTTCGATCCAACAAGATATTGCCGAAATTTTTCAAAAGCAAAAACAACGATGAGCAATTCTTTTTCAGTTGTCGTGTAATTAAGTTGGGCGTCATTCAAAGTTTTGGACGCATAAAAAATCACAATGGGTTTATTGTCCACCTGTTGTCCCAAAACAGCCCCAACGGCAAAGTCGGATGCATCACACATTAATTCAAACGGCCTGGTCCAATCCGGTGTTTGCACAACTGATGCGGAAATCAATTTTTCCTTAAGCACGTTGAACACATGTAGACATTTTTCATTAAAGTCAAAAACAACATCCTTTTCTAACAACTCGGATAATGGCTTAGCGATTTTCGAAAAATCTTTTATGAAGCGACGGTAGAACCCGACGTGACCTAAGAAACTCCGTACCCCTTTAACCAAATTCGGTGGGGGCAATTTGGAAATCACTTCAATTTTTATCGGGTCTACCTCCAACCCTTTTCTAGACACTTTATGTCCCAGCACTATCCCTTCGCTCACCATCATGTGGCATTTCTCCCAATTGGGACCAAATGTGTGTCCTCACAACATTGCAAAACCTTATCTAGATTGTAAAGACACTCGTCAAAGGATGCACCGTAGATAGAGAATCATCCATAAAGACCTCTAGACAGCATTCAACCATATCGGAAAAAATGGCGAGCATGCACCGCTGAAAGGTCGGCGGTGCATTACACGACCCAAAAGGCATACGGCGGTACGCAAATGTTCCATAAGGACAAGTGAAGGTGGACTTCTCTTGGTCCTTAGGATCAATCGAAATCTGATTGTACCCCGAATAACCATCAAGAAAACAAAAATGCGATCGGTCGGCTAAACGCTCTAAAATCTGGTCAATAAATGGAAGAGGGAAATGATCCTTAAGCGTAGCGGCATTCAATCGATGGTAATCTATGCAAACACGCCACCCGGTTACCAAGCGGGTAGTGACAGGTTCATTTAGGAGATAATGGGTAATAGTGATTCCCCCCTTTTTAGGGACCACCTACGTAGGACTCACCCACGTCGAGTCGGAAATAGCATAGATGATACCTGCAGAAAGGAGCTTAATCACCTCCTTCTTGACAACCTCCATCATGCTAGGATTTAGTCGACGTTGTAACTGAATCACCGGCTTGGCTCCCTCCTCGAGCCGAATCTTGTGCTGACATAATGTAGGGGAGATCCCCTTGATATCTACGACCAACCACCCGAATGCACCTCGGTGGTTCTTCAACACGATCAGCAACTAGTCCTCCTCCTCGGCACTCAGATAAGCTGATATAATCACAGGCAGCTTTTCTTCCTCAGCTAGAAATGTGTACTTCAAGTGTGGTGGCAACAGCTTCAACTCCAAATCGGGCGGGCTAATTAAGGATGACTGAAGCGGTGGTGGGAGTTCGCCAAGGTCTTCATAGTACCTAGCATAGAAGCACGGGAGCACCTGAAGCATCTTGGAAAACTCCTGCAGTGACTTGCTTCTCATCCAATCATGAGTGATATTGACCAAACAGGCATCAAGTGGTAATTCTGGATAAGCATCAAAAACTGAACTCGTTATGGCCTCATCTTCAGTAGAAGGGGGGGATGTCCTCCTCCTCATTGTTAGGAAAACCCACAGCTTTTCTAAGGGATACAACCTTGGTCTGCTCCATGATGTCCACAGCCAATGTCCCTCTTTCCACCTTAGTCATTACATGAGCCATATCTAAAAATGGCTTCCCTAGACAAAGTGAGATATTTTGATCAAAATGATTTACCATGCGGCACTGCTCCTTGGCTTTAGATGACGTGGTGCTAGAAGGCATGACCATCTCGAAGCGATCATCGGCGATACCCAAGGTCAAATGACCTCTCCCCATCTCAAGTATCATGTCAGGTGTAGCTTGGAAGGGTCGTCCGAGTAGTAACTCATTGCCTTGTTCATCTTGCATCTCCATGATGACAAAATCTGCTGGAAACACAAACCGATCCACTTTCACCAACACATCTTCACAAATACCATATGGCTTCACCACCGAATTGTCTGCCAGTTGGATTGTCATATTGCTCTGCCTTGACTCTTTTAATCCCAGTTTCTTGAATGTAGAAAGGGGCATCAAGTTTATGCTTGCCCCGGAGTCACATAGCGCTTCACCAAACTTCACATTTCCAATGTAACATGAGATGTTGAAACAGCCCGGATCCTGCCTCTTTGGTGGCAATGTTCCCATGATGAAAGCACTCACCTGCTCCTTGAGAACTACAACCTCCGAGTCATGGATTTTCCTCTTCTTAGTAATGATGTCTTTAAGAAACTTGCCATAAGAAGGGATTTGCTCTATTGCCTCTAATAATGGGATGTTGACGGAGAGCTTTCTGAAACTGTCTAGAAACTTCTTAAACTGTGCGTCCACCTTCTTTGCTTTGACACTATTCAGATATGGGACCGGGACAGCTTGTGCCCTTTGATGCGGCGGCACATAAGGTGTCCTTTTCTGTGTCTCCTCCTCAGCAACAATGGGCTCTGCAGTGGCATCCTCTGCTAATTCCTCAACTGTCTCTGTGACTGAGATTGGCACCTCCTCAGTGGCCTCACCTTCGGTTTTTGCTTGAGGTTTGCTTGGTTCATCAGCCCTGGGGTTTAAAAGCTTCTTGCCACTCCTTAGCAAGATTGCCTTCACTTGTTGGCTTCCTCCTGGAATATTTGTGTTACCCAGAAAACCTTGTTACGCCAGCTTCTTCAGATTGGCTATCTCAGCTGCCATTTCCGCCATGGACGTCTCTATTGTCCTCATCTGAGCCCCATGGCTATGCAGTGTCTGCCCAAACTGATTCATAAATTCCCCCTGTTGCTTTATCTGCTGGCCAAAAGTAGTCATTAATTCTTGGTTTTGCTTTATCACTTGGTTAAGCAACTCTGTGCTCTTATCCTCCGCTATCGGCTGGGGTTTTGCATCGGGATCCTGCAAGAAGTTGTTCGGACCCTTCCAGGAGAACTTCTTGTCCTTCCTCCATGAGTAATCATTATTTCTGTAGCCTTGTTGCTGCCGCATGGATTTAACTTGAGCCTCATCCTCGGATTCATTATCTTCCTTTGCAAGCAGTTTCTTCGCGAGAAGGTCCATCTTCTCATTCAGCTCCTTGATGGCCTTTGACTCCCCCGCAACTCGTACATGCTCAACAGCATCCCTGTCGCCCCAAGATTGCTTCTTGGCCATGTTCTTAAGGATTTCCCAACACCTTGTGTCTGTGTTGTTCGAGAAGAATCCGGAGCCTGTGGAATCTAGGTTACTTCTATCATGCTCGGAGAGAGCAAAATAGAAGATTTTCACCTGTGTCTCCTTGTCCAGCCCATGATGCGGGCACCGCCGAAGCATGATCTGAAACCTTTCCCAGGTCTCAGAGTAGGTCTCTCCTGCTTTCTGAGTGAAATTGTGGATCTTCCTAATCATGTTGTTGGTCTTCTCGGGCGGGAAGAACCTTTCAAAGAAAACCTCCACCATGTGGTTCCATGATTCCACATATTCGTCGTCAAGATTGTGCAACCACTCTCGTGCATTCCCTGCTAGAGAACTCGGGAACAGCTTCAAGTAAAGTGTCTCTTGTGGAAATCTGTCAATTTTTATCATGTCACAATTTTCCACAAATTGGCTTATATGCGTGACTGGGTCTTCGTTCTTGAGCCCATGGAAAGCATTCGACTTGACCAAGTTGATTAACGCAGGATCAATCTTGTAAGTAGGAATGTTGATCGCCTGCTTCTTGATTGGCCCCTTTGAAGCAGATGAAGAAGAAGCCTTAATCTCCTCCCATATCGTATGTTCCTCTGCCATTTCTTCTTGTTCGGATTCAGAATATGTTTCTTCCAAGCGGTCTTGATTGTAATCTTCCTCGTCTTCCGGTCCCAGCAATGGAACCTCTGGTGCCCTTTGCGTGTAGTCTGTGCTACGCGTCTACACCATGCACAGTGCCTGCAAAATGAAAATTTAAATTCAGTACCATGCTAGATGATTACAAAAATTAAAAAGATAGACTAAAAATTTTAGGAATGATTTCAAAATAATAAAAATAAGAAGTGGCCTAGAGTGGCCGCTTGCAGCACTCGTAGTGCCGACAATTGTCGTGTCCCCGACAACGGTGCCAAAAACTTGACACGATTTTACCGTGCGTATAACGCAAGTGTACGCGTCAATGTAATATAGGCCTTTGTGAGGCCCGAGTCGAACTCAGGGACACTGAATTATCGGAGACTACTACTAACTACTCGCAATCAGCTAGACCGGTTAAATAGTTGGAACTTTTTGTAAAATTAAAAGAAAATAAAATGAAACAAAACAAATTATTGAGCAGGTTGCTGGCGATACACCCTCAGGTTGTTGGCGAGAAGAGAGTCGATACTATCGACACAAAAGTCGATACCATCGACAAGTGGAGCTTCAGCGACGAAAAAAGACAAAACCACATAAGTCGAAATAAAACATATTATTGTACTCATTTATGCTCAAAATACCAAAATAAGGGAGATTTGACATAGAGAAGGATCATAGACCAAAGTAAATGAATCATGCAATATTAACCACCAAAATGACCAATAAATGCATAAAACACAAGTAAAATATGTCTATAAATGCGACTCAAAATCATCGCATCAACAATAATGATGTGAAGCTTTTCTCGCACCATCTATTGTTAGCCTTCAACTTATACAATCTCAACATAGTGTTAAGTACTGTTCGGGAAATCGGTCTGCACGACCGCACAAACTCCCACTTATGCCTATTCGATCACCCTACCACACCGCATATTGCTAATTAGTCCATTAAGCGGTCATGGGTTGCATATACTCCTGCTTGGTCGATTAAGCGGCCGATTAAACTCTACTTTTTGAAAATCCCATAACTTATGTTCACACATTTCATATATACATGCATAAATATACACACATTTCATTACATATTAAACTTTAATTATATAGTCATTTATTTATATGTATACATTGTAATACATTCAACATTTTCCTCACACATTTGTACATTTATATGAATACATTTGGACATTTTCATAAGTATGCATACATATATGTTATACATGCATATACAAACACATATTTGGACATGTTTGTATACATTTTGATTTATTCAAATTTACAGACATTCATACATTGATATACATACATTCTAATGTGTGTACATATATTACAAACACATTATGTATATCGACATATATACATATATAAAAATATCAAACATGCATATTTGTATGTTTATATGTAATACATATTAGTGCCTAATGTATATATTTATACTTTTATTTATGATCTCAGTATATTATTTTATATATAATTAGTTTTTTGAAAGAAAACAAATCCAAAACCGCATATACTCCCGTATATACTCCCGCATACCACATATACTCTATGCAGTAACCACTCCGCGCGTACACTGCATACCGCTTTCCTGAACAATGGCGCTAAGCTTTGTAAACTAAGTACAACATGTGTATAATGGTCTCTCGGCATCTTGTACAATGTTCCTAAACATGGAAGGTGGATCAGTGTGGTCTACCCCACAACTATCCAACATCTCATCAATGATGTCTCCTGGAATCGGTTCGTTGACATCTACGTCATCAGCGGCAATTTCTTCTTCCACACAAGCAATGCTATTGACGTCTATTGATTTTAGGTTTGAAATCTCTTCATGCCAGTAACATTCTGTATAGACTTGTACAATCATGTTTCACATGACATGACTTTTGATTTCATCACTAGTGCTGACTTTCAAGTTGTTACTGCAATGCCTACATGGACAATAGAACCTATCTTCATGTTGTTTCTCTATGTTCCTCTACAAAACTAATAAACTAATCAAGACCAGCAATAAACTCTGGGGTGCATCTATTTGGGATGGACATCCATGATCTATACATTTTATGATCGAAGAGAAAACAAGTATATATTGGGGTTTAGGTATTACACATTAAGTTAAGGATTTACAAATAGATTAGGGTTTATTGTTTTAGATTTAGGGATAAACATTTAAAGATTAGGGTTTAGCATTAAAATATTAGGATTTAGGGTTGAAAGATTAGGGAATGTCTTATAATAAATGTGTGTACTACCTATCCCATTCTTGAACACCTAATCTCACTAGTAAGTGTATAATGTGTATTGGGTTTTCAAGAAAATTTTGGCAGTAGTTCTCTAAGTATATCGATGTACATGGATAAATTCCCACCAACATATGTACTTAGAGAACAAATGGGGAAGTGTATACGAAGCATCATGAAAATCAAATATACATTATACGCTTACATCCTAAGTGAGATTAAGTGTTCAAGAACAATTCCAAACCGGGGACTATCCAAGATTTACTCCTAATGAGTAAATCTTGAATGGGTTTCTAAGCCAACAAAATACATGTATGTTGTCATTTCCTATACCTACGATCCTAGTTTCATCGTTCATATCCTAGGTTTTATGTAACATCTTTTAATTCAATTCATTCTTCTATTGGGATTATTTTATCAACAGAGAAAGCAAACATTAATATTTTTTAAGAGTACTAGATTAGGCACCTTGATTTGAGTTGATTTACAACAACAACACCTAGTAATTTGAATCATACCCTAGTCTAGGTACCATATTCGATAACATTGATTTCAACGTCGATTGTTTATACTACTACATGTCTTGTATTACCACATGTAGTAACACTTGTCACATATAAACTTAAAAGCTATATAGATACTTCTAGCCATCGTCAAATCACATAACAAACTTAAACTTGGAGTAAAATAAGATTTTGCTTGTCCTCAAGTAATCCACCTAATAATAATTGTGATCCAACTTATGACAAAAGTTCCTAGGAAAGATTAAAAAAACATCAATCATTTCATATTTCCATCATATATAGGAATAAGTTCTCATCTACCTCCAATTATTAATCCATTAAAACAAAAAGAATTAGATTTATTGATTGAAGTTCAAGGCTGTAAAAGATCAACACGTCCACTATTTCATAATGCATCCTTATACATATAAAAAAATTACTACAAACTCCAAAATCATGAAATATCACAATCCATGACTCATTTACTAGATTTGAGGATATATTTTCTTATTACTTAATCATTTATTAATTATTTATAGGGACATATACACCTGAATTGATCTAATCTGATACACAACATGTTGCACATTAAAGCAAGAGAAATAAATGGTGTAAGGGAGTCTCTTACCTAGCAGTAGGGGATGTAGCCCAAGGGCGATGGGAGGGAGGCAATGGGAGTGGCGGTGCAGCTCAGTAGCTCCAGCCTCAGCGGCGGCGGCGGTGAGGAAGCCCAACGACGCGGCAGTGGCGGAAGCAACAAGCGTCTAATCTCATAGAGTGGTGGCGAAACTATTTAGTAGCACGATGGGAGGGAGGCAATGGGAGCAGCGACGCATGCAGCTCAATAACTCCTCAACAGTGGTGGTGATGAGGAAGCCCAACGGTGCGGCGACGGTGACAGCAGTGGCAAGGAATCCTAATGGCGAGTGGAGGAAGAGAGAGATAGGCAGCGGCGAGTGGAAATAGAATCGCTAGACCTAGTGAAATCATGATGAAATAGAGAATGGGGAAGAGTCTATTTCATACGAGTATTATTAAGTTAATTGTAGTCATCAGTTGTTTACAAAAAATGATGCCTAATGCCAATAGGCATCATTCACATTTGAAAAAACTGACAACTAAGTGCAAATTAAAAAAAAATTACACCCGGTTAGGGTTTTAGTCGTCTGTTTCTAGATATAACAACTGACATCTATTCACATATTGAAACAAAAAATTTGTTCTTATGTTAGGACCATAGTTGTCGGTTGCCCAACAAAAATTGACGCCGAAGAAGCAAATTGGGGGGGGATATTTTTGTGGGGACAAGGCGTGAAAACACCTAGTCGTCGGTTCTTTGTCAAAAATCGACGACTAATGAGGGGACAAATTTTGTCTCACAAAGGGTGATCACTCGTCTATTTTTTGCAACAACTGACGACTAATGATGGATAAATTTTTTTCATAGGGACATGGCATGAAACATGTATCATCGATTTGGGAACAACTGACGTCGTAGTGAAAATTTTGGAGGCAAACTTTTTCCCCTGGAAAATTGTATTTTGTGGGTAATTTTAGATGTTAGTTTCTTTGAAAAAAAACTGACACTAAAGTAAAAGTGGTACATGTGTCTTTTCTAAATCAGTCGAACTTCACATATGGTGAAAAAATTATTATTTAGTCGACATTATTGTACTTTGGCATCAGTTTGTTATATGTAACCAACGCCATTAAATGTGACGCTATATATCATTTCTATACTAGTGGTACATAATATGAGTCACCTGGTTTGGAAGAACATTACAAAACATGATAAGCATAGCAATGAGCTAAATGAAACACCATACATTTATTAAAAATATAGATTCGTACATTTTTCTTCGAAAGAGAAAACTAATAACATAAACTATCTCATTCTTGAACTAAAATGTAATACAAGAAGGGTAAGCCAAATCTAGGGTATAAATCCTTTTTGGAAACTTAATATTGAATCTTCTAAGGTGTAGATGGCACCCCACCAAGCTAAGTCTTGAAAACATGTACTTTGAAGCACTCACTTCAAATTCCTTTGCTCCTTGATTAAACTCCCTTATTCTTTCCTCCTACAGACATCGTGTCCCCATCCATACATTCAAAATGGAAAACACGTTAGAATAAACTGCATTGAGTATTGTTATAACAAAGTAATAACTTGGAAATAAGGAAACATGGAATTAACTAAACAATAAATCTTAAATTCACATAATATGCACTTAATGATTGATTATAATATCCTCTACTCAAATGCAACAATTGTGCTCATGCGGCCCGTAGGCTCAACTGATGTTCCACTTGAACTCATGATTTTGCACCAAAGTGCCATAACTATGCTCTAATTGATCTCATGTTTTGCTCCTTATGTGCCATTACTAATGCTCCACTTGAGCTCATGATTGCACATATGTGATAGGAAAAACAACCCACAATGGCTAACACAGTGATTCTCCAGTATTCATCTTCTTTTTTGGTGGAGATCGTAGAGCAAGGATGACCAACAAAACCCTGATGTTGATCCAAACACGAAATCCATCAACGATCTCTCTTCTCCTCCAGACTGGGAGGGTACAACATCAGCTTTCCAAACCAAAGCCGGTCTCAATGAGATGTTGGAGGATTTGAGAGATGACCAGAAGCCCAAAAACCATCTGCCGCCATCACTGGTTGGGGATCGTAAGAGGAAAGCTCAAAAAGCCAACCAAAGGCAAAAACTGAGGATCGGGATGATTTCGTATGTCCCAGGTGAAGGAAACAACGAAGAAAAATAGAAAAAGGTGGCCTAAAACACTATATTTCTAGGGTGGGTCACAAGAAGAGAAAGGACAATTAAGGAAGGAACAAAGAAAAACTACCATTTTTAGCCAAATTGATTGGCGAGGGCCACATGATGGGGCTGAGGAGACGTTCTAGGTTCTCAGAGTTGGTTTGACTTGTCTCCACTATTTCTATGCATCGCCAGAGGCACACCAAGCTAAATGGAGATCACGGATCAAGAGCCAAGTGCATGAGGGCAATGCGAGGACTTTCTTGGAATATCATGAGGTTGCCTCACAATCCTCATACCCTCACAAGTGTTTGGGGATAGCTACTTATATAGGAGAGGGGTCAAGGTGTCACTTAGGGTCTTCTGAGTTCGAGTTACAGAGCAAGAGGGAGTCTCCCATCATCTGGACTCTATGGGTGACAAAATCCCATCAAAGTAGGGGTCTGAAGCCTCAGGGTGAGATGAGGATCATGAATTTGTCCTCATATCTATGTATGAGGGTGTTATATATGAGATAGAGCGGGGCCAATGATTGTGGACTAGTAGTCCATGTGAAACCATGAATCAGGTGGGAGAGAAACCACCCACGAAAAGTGAGAGTTTGACTCAGACCTAAACTCTGCCAAGGATCCTCTTCCATATGACATTAGATTCAGCAACAACTATATAAAATTATAATAAGCAATATAATTAAGGACTTTAAGATTATATGAAAATTATCTAAAATCATTTGGGAGGTCAAAAATGAAGTCCTATTGACTTCAAATTTGGACCATCAGTTGATGAAAGGGTCTAGATTCTTACTATAAGGTTAGGCTTGGGTTTTTCACAAGTTTTAACCATAGTTTCCATATAGGTCATTAAACTTTATTTTAATGCATTTAATTGATTAGATAAGTAGGCAATTACCTTCCTTTGTGAGCTATGAGTCAAAATTCGAAAAAAAAAATTGTATCTTAGAAATTCATATCACATTTATTTTATGCCTTTTTGAAAAACTTTCATGGAGGAGAGAGAAAAGGAGAAACATATATACTTTATTCTTACATTGAAAAGCCACTATTGAAGAGGGAAAACTTGTTGTCTAAGATTTCTACTTCCTATTGAAAATTTCTGAATCCTAAGTCTTTTCTCTTTCCCTTTTATTTTCTTTTAAACATTTTCAAGAATAGGAGAGAGAGAAGTGTTAGTTTTTCTGTTATGTATATATAACTCATTTAATTATATAGAAAATTAAGGAAACACATTTCATTTTCTTTTTATACCAAACTAATGAATTCATATTCATCATTTATTTCTACATCATTTAGGATAATTAATTAAGACTTTTGGTAATTTTAGTTTAATTTAGAAATCAGTTGCACTTTCATTCTTTTTCTAAATTCTTAGGGACTTCTCTCTATTTTTAGGAATTATTGAAGCATTTAAATCAAGATAAGAAATGATGAAGAGAGAAGACCTTTTAGATTTCCCACAGAGCTTGATAAACCTCCCACCAAACAATCATAACCCTCACATACAAATTCCAAATTTGGAATTTAGATATGTTTTGAAGAGATAATTTCAATTTCTACATCCAAAATAAATTTCCCAGTGACTTTGGCAGTCTTTTGTCTATCCAACCAACTGATGAACGTGCCTATTTGTTTCCCGCAGTGCCTAATTTAAATATATACCATGCACTAAAATGTGCATAACTCTCACATCCCAAGGACGAGTTTAATGTTCAAATATGTGTTGGAAAGGAAATTAAAAAGCCTACAGGAAAAACATATTTATGGGTGCACTTTAAAGCTTGTTACTAGCTGAAATATGCATGAAATTTTGGAAATGGTAATTTGTAGAGAGAGAGTCAGAATTTGAAGGGTCAAGAGAAGGCAATCAATGATTTTCTCTATTACCTATTGAGAAAGTAAATTATTCTCTTGACCAATACATACAATAGCCGCCTCTTACACTTCCTTATCCTCTCCTTTTAGGGTTTCCACCCTTCTTACCCTATATAAGGAGGGGGGACTCCACAATAAAAGGCATCCAAGTTTCAACATCTTGTAATCTTAGATTAAGTTCTTAGCCTTACTTTCTCTGTGTTTTTTGTTCCTAGCATCATGTTTGAGTAATCTTTTCATGGGCTATGGGGACTATCCCCACAACCCATTTCTATGCTCTTTGTATCAACTCTTTGTTCTTAGTTAATGAATATCTCTCAATCTGATTCTTTCGAGAAAATGATGGATATGTTCATGCGGGAGCACCAAAACCAGGGCCCCAATTGAATGAAATGCATGAACTCCTGACAAGTGTTCATGATATTTCATCTTTTGATCTATAGTTGATATTAGATAGGTAAGTTCCTTTTGCTATCGGAATTCTGAGACCTCGAGTTTTAGTAGCATGAGTAGTGATTTTACTATATCTTTTTTCTTGTCTATGATAGTCCATAGTGACGAGAGAAACTGATCTATGGATTAGAATACCAGAGCAAGATTTATATTTTTCTTGATGTGACCATGGATAGGAAAGTGTTAGACAATTGGACCATGATCTGCATACACTAGGACCAACATGTATGCAGGAAGCTAGACCCTTGTGTGGTCCATAAGGATGGGCAACCACAAAGTCTAAATTCATAAACTAAGAAATGGAGTTGAATCGATTTGTATAGGAGCGTGGTTTTGGCAGAAAATCCTGGGATCCCAAATCTTTCTTTTATTAATCTAATTACATTTTAATTCTACAACTTTAGTTTCTATTTTAGTTTAATTCAAACTCTCTCTCAAATTGATTTTATGTTTTGCTCATAATCATATTTGAATTCAACCATCCTCTTTCGTCGTCTATGTGGATCGACCCTTATATACTAGCCTTTATCAAAAAGTAGAAAAAGGATAAACTCTAGGATAATTTTTCTAATGATTGGTGTGATAAACGATGTGCATCAATTTTGCGTTGTTGTTGGGAATTACGTGGTTGTTTTTTAGATCCGGTTGCTTGGATATCGTGTATAATCTTACTTCATATTTACTAACTTGTATAACTTTATTCTTTTATAATTTCTTTTAGATTTTTGTAATTTCTTTTTTCCTTCCAAGCACATTCTGGAAGTGTATCTCTTCTTTCTACTGAGTTTCTATTTTAGTAGGACTTCTTTCTAATTATTATTTTTTTGTAATATCAGTTTATTTCCATAAATTCTTAGCTTTATAATTTTTAGTTATCTTTGTAATTTTGACTAACCCCATTATCTCGTAATCTTTATACTCTTGTGTGTTAATTGACAAACCTTTCAGGAACATTTTCTCAAATGGAGTGGGAATCCCAATATCCCCCGTAATGTTATTATTGTGGTCTTTACCATCATGCATCTCTTTACCCCATACTTATGGTAGCACCCCTTTTAATTACGAGGGGTACAATGTGAATCCACATTTTTCTTAGAACCATTATGGGGAATCTTGTGATTCATATTCATGGGGGGGGTTATGATCAACAAAATTTTGGAGGGTATGACCAACATAACTTTGAGGGAAATGGACCTATTTATGATAACCATTATAATCCCCAACAAGAATAGAAACTTAGGGCCCAAGAGAAGATGGCAGCAAAATTGGTAACCAGTCAAGACTTGTTAGAGGCACTACTGGAAGCCCAATACCAAAACTTAGATGTTCTAAATATGTTCCTCCATGATTTGATGATACCTTGTTGTATTGAATCTTCCCAGAAAGATGGATGCAATGGAAATTACAATCCACCATCTTTTGAAGATTATTATGAGGAGCAATGCCACAATCAATATAAGGAGCATAAGGCCCAAGAATACTATGAGGGGTATGGTAAGGATGGCCAAAATTTTGGGGTGTATAAATCCTACAGTGAAACTCAATTTAATCCTAAACTAGAAGAGAGACTTAAAGCCCTAGAGAAGATGGAAGCAGAAGGGCAAGCAAAACTTGAATCCAGTAAAACCTTATTAGATATCTTATTAGATGCTCAATCACAGACTCCCCCTATAGAATTTGAGCAACCCAAGATGGTTATTCATGATGATGACAATGATGATCCCATTTTTGTATCATGTATGTCATATCCTAAAGAAATAACACAAACCATGGAGCCATATTTTGCATGCGATTAGAATGTTGGTATCCCTACCTTTCCTTTAGAAACTTTATTACTTGAATATGAAAAGTCAAAGCAGGAGAGTCATTATAAAGAACCAATAAGCCCTCCCATCCTTAACATAAATCTGAATGATACCATAGACCAATACCCTTTTTTGAGTCTATTATGGGTAATGAGCATCTTACCCCCGTTTTGACATAGCCAGTTCTCATTCCACATAAGACTAATGTAGAATGGGAGATACCACCCTTGGAAGAAGCCCATAACCCCCTTCTATTGTTTTCAAAGAAGGCATCCTCATCCCTCCTTAATCCTTGGGGACCCCTTGTACAAAGAATTAGAGCCATATGTTATATCAACAATGAAACTTATCAAACCCAATGTTGACGACATTATTTTTAAGGAGAAATTTTGTAAATGATTTGAAATATTTTGTATCACCATCAATTCTCCCATACGTAGGTCATTATGATGATGGAAAACCATGAGCCAGATCCTCCACCTGACTTTGTTCATATTGTTCTACCGACATTACTAACTGAGTACCCACCAACTTCCCCCAATCCACATCCATCTTCAACACTTCCTTTGCTATCGAAGGAATATATGTGGATCTTATTGGAGGGAATGTGAGGTGAAAGAAAATATGAACACCCTAGTGATCTTCCACGACTACCCTATCATAGGGTATAGTATGAAGCTCCTCTGATGAAGGTCTCATCCCTCATACACATCCTCTTCAGTTGGACGTTTTTTGAACTACCAGGGCCACTTGGACGCCCTCTTCTTCCCTCCATCTTGGATTTAAGTTTTGCTCTGGATGAGTAAAATTTTAAGTTTGGGGTGGAGATGGGTGGTATGTACTCCTTCCACCCACTATATCTTACTTTTTTGCAAATTTTCATCATGTTATGTAGTTTAGTTTTACTTTTTCGAAAAAAATCAAAATTTTAGTTTGGCCCTTATCTAGTCAACCAATATGAATAGATGTTTATCATTGTACCCCCTTGAATTTAGTAAATCCTTTGAAAAAAAATTTATGAAATGTTATGTGTGAAACCATCATGTCACTTAGGATCCCAAAATAGCATCACTCCTTGGAAAAGTTGGCGAGTCGTATGGAATCAATCAAAACCAAACATGATTTTTCTCTATTTTTAAATTGTGATTTAACTTGGTATAAATTTTGTATAATGTGATTAACATGAATATTCTTTCCGATGTAATGACACTTTCGAAAAAGAAAAAACACTACAAGAATATAGTACAATAACGATGGAAAATATTCGTCGTAGTTGTGGAAAAGTTTGTCGTTACTACTATTTACGACAAGAAAAAGAAGTCGTCGCATGTTGTCATTACTGGTCTTGCCATAAATGAAATCTCCAACAACTAATTTCATTCCATCTCTATTAGTAATAATGATAACTTAAATATGTTGTCTTTATTAGTTATAATGACAATATTAATGGTGCTCGTTAATGCTATTAGTGATCGCATAATTCCATCGCTTATACCAATAGTGACAATTTTACCATTTTGATGGCACGAATAATAGAGACGTCTTTTTCTATCATAAATAGCAATAATGAAAAACATAAAATATAATGAATTAAATACTCATTTTTTTATATTGTTGTGAAGTCATGCTTGACTTTCAAAATTGACACAGATTGGTATAGAACAAATGTCTTATCTTATTAAAAAACCAAAATGAATTACATCAGAATACATTACATGGGGAGGATATTGTACCTTGCCCCTTAACTCAAAATAATACATATATATCAACAACAAAATGTGTACATGTTTATTCTTCAACTATGTGCATCAGTCACATGAATTTGCACATCTATATTTCTAGATTTTCTTTTGGAAGTTTCTCCAACAAAGAACCAACATACTTCAAAGGTGCACACTAGTTATGTGAACCACACATTTCGTTCATCATCCAATCCCTCCAAACAAGCCCAGTTCATGCTCCCAAAAATAATTGTACCATATGCAGGCTCTGATAATGTGTGGTCAAATATTTGAGAATAAAAATACCACCTATAGAACACATTTATAATGGCATGTGCACTTACTGTTAGATATAAGAAGAGAAACCCATGTAACTCCATCACCATATTTTCAAAAAGCAACCTCTAATCAGACATGCATCTGGCCAGAATCCTTTCAGCTAGATACCAAGTGATCTCTGGCAAAAATTTATAGTTAATTTGTTTTAAAGAAAAAATACCAAACAAAATAGGCTTAAGGCTTATGATTTGTACTTGGTGTCTTAGAAGCATGACTGGCCTAATTAAGTCGGTTGTAGTAAGCCACCCGTGCACTCCTTCAACTCTATTTTTTGACCATCTTGGAAGTAATTGATTCAATATATGAAATAGAGTATCTCAGCATTTTTGACCTAGCATGAAGCCCAAATTAGGATAGATTCATAACACCACTATAGCGCACTATAAAAGTCATTGAGTTGGAGAAAAAGCATATACATAAATGGGAATTTAAAATATATCTTAGACGTTAAATATTTTTACTTGTCAAATATCAAAAACCATGTGAGAATCTTCATAAACAATGTCATATTCAAAGGCATACAACAAAAAGAAAAAAGTACAACAACCAGTCTCCACTAAATGGAAACCTAAAATAAAAATTTGCAAGACTGTTCACACTAATTGTAATGTAAAAACTTAGTGTAATGCAACATCATACCTCTGTTTGTTTCCAAATAAACAATTATCTATGCCACAATCCAAAATGAAATAGTAGTATCAATAAATTATTTGATGTAGTTGCATATGTACCAAAGACAACTCATGGCACTTACTTTGACATAAACATGACTCAAAAGAAAGACCAGGTATTTCATGGTTTTCAGGCTTTGTGGATGACTCACAATGTGATCAACATTCAAAAAGAGAGTTGAATCACCAAGTGTGACTTTTAGAACGTTCATAGCCAACCTAGACCAACTTCATATATGGATGTACTAAAAACCAATTAATAAAGGCAAATGAACTAAGGACCAGAATAAGCATGTAGCCAGTAGACCAGTCCAGACTATTACACTATTCCAAACAGGTATATGTACAATCCTATATTTCACCAAAACCTATATTTTATATCTCCAAGTGCAATAGTGCTCAATGTCCTTCCCACCTTAAACTTTCAGCATAACCAGAAAATAATACTATTTGATTTCCCTTTTCTTTAACGGTTACATTGTGATAATAGGTAACCTCTTTGATTTTCTGCATATACCAGCTTTGTATATATTGGATTGGAAGATTTTGAGATCAAATCTAATTACCTAGTAACAATGATAAGAACTTAGTTTTGATGATTTATGTAACAATGTCTTTTTCTAGCAATATCTTTATATAGTAGACCTTCATCTAGTGACGAACGACCAAAATGTGTCTTGATTTAGTAGATAATTGACCTAGGTGATGAACAATGTAGGAATTTTTTTTCTATTATGCTAATTATCAACATGATATTTTTTCTTGAAAGCTTCTAGATATTAAGAAGCCTACTAGTAGCAAAGCAGAATATAAATAGACTATAGTTAAAGTGAAACATGGAAGATTTGTCTCTAATTCTCAAACAAATCAATCAAGGCTCCATACCTTGTAGAAGTGAATAAATCACCACTTATTAGAAATGAAAACTTTCTAAAATCTAAAAATGATTAAAATTAGAACTTGGAACCTTACTAGCTACTTTCAAATAAATCTCAATGATCATGGCACAAAGTAATAGGTAGAAAAGAAGGGAAATGGGCAGCATGGATGAATACTTAGTATATTTGTTTATTTGTTCCCACACCTCAATCTTTCAATAAATTAATTGCAGCAACCTTAGTGCCGCTTGAAATAACCAATAATGATTCACATAATATATGTAAATTGTAGAATTCTAGAAATTATTAGTAAAGCAGTCTATCAATGGAAAATCATTTGATGAACAATAGCTACATACCCCATTGATAGAGGTAATGTGTCAATGAAATATATTGTAATCTCAGCCCAAACCCTTGAGGGAATTGGTATTGGATGTAATAACCCTTGAGATGGCCAATTGTCATTGGTGTTCTGTTGGAAATGGAGCATCCATGATAGTTTCTTAACCTCACTACACGTTCCTTTCTACCAAAATGCAGCTATGATTTGTGCATGATCCATTTATATGATAAATGGATACCTCCTTCTAAATCATGAATCTCATGTATGACTTTACTAATAAAAACAGAGTTTAGACTCATCTAAGGAGACACACAACTAAGGAGGTCATCCCATTTCCATTCAATGGGAACCTCAAACTCATGGGCAAATAATGTAAAATGTGAACACCAGTTACTCGAAGACGAAGGTAGTATCTGTCTTGGTCACTAGGGATATCATAGTAGGTACAACTACTAAGACAGATATTATAGTCATATATCTGGCTCTGGAGGCTTCATGAAAGGGGGTAGGCATGTCCTCATTGAATTTGACAATAAGCGTTTTGTCCAATCTACTAACGGGGGGATAGTATAACACCCCACCCCTGCAAAATGCAAGGAAAAGATCCTCAATCTTATAATGAAAGACTGGGATGTGGACATCAGATATGCTAGAACAGAAATTAATGGCCTTGATGAAATCTTAGAAAACACCATTAAAAAAACCATACTACCTATCACATATATGTGGGACATCTTGATAGTTTGGTGAGCCTAAAATTCTAGAAAACTATTTTACAAAATTGTTTGTTTTTAGAATTAAGAACATTCCTTAGAATGACCATTCAACTTATCATTAATTAGGAATCCATACGGGATATTCTTTCATTAGATGTCTCTAGATTCTACTGAGATACTAGCTATCAACAATATATCTTGTTGTATTTGTTGGTAGCAGTGCAAGAAGAACTCCCTTATAGGGACAAGAGAGGACAATGCTTGTAACCCTATCCATCTCCAAGTTTTCTGAATCAAATAGAAATATTGATAATAAATTTAGAAACTAAATAAAATAAATGACTAAGACTAATTTATTTAATTACCAACAGAACTAGTCTGCTACCTCCAAAAAAATAGTACAATCTGGCTTCCAGTCAAGCAAGTTGTCAGCACTTGAATGGTCTTTGCCTTGGAAATGATTGTTGGAAAGGAGTTTGTCCACTTGTTCTACAATCACAATTAGTTACTATTATCCATTGGTTTCCTATGGGGGTTTCAGTTCTATGAACTGAATGTACAAGATTAATGTGTAATATACAACAAAATTACAATAGACCATCACCTCATGTTGGTCATATACAAGATCAATGTGGAATCTATTACTTATATCATGTTTAGATCAAAATGCTTCTATTACCAAGGATTGAAAATTCATTTATAAAATTTGTGAAATAAATAGGAAAAAGGAAGATAGTGCATTGCGGAAGATAGGAGTTCATCACCTTACATTTATGTGATCAGCACCCTACAGAATGGTCTTCCTTCATTCTTGCCTTTTCCACAAAGCACTACTGCGCTAAAGTGTGCTAGCTACTCCTCACCATGGTCAAGCCTGAGATCCTCTTAGAAAATCAAGCTTTTCAGTACAACTTTTGGGAGTTGCCCATCACCACAGATTTCTATAAGCACATTATAAACAGACAATATTCTGGCACATTTTTCTCAACATCACGACTTACAAGTTAATAAAAAGAATAGATACGATGCTTTTGAAATATCTATCACCCCTGCTACTGCAAGAATCATGCAGACCATGAGAATTGCACCTGGTTGCTTTGTAAGCATGGACAAATTATTAGGCACCCTTTTGTATGAATTTTAGCTCCAATGTTACAAACTGAGTGGAGTATCATTAACATATCCAATATTGTAACATAATTTCGATAAGAAGAACCAAATAGGTCTATATATATAACTGAAAGTGGTCAAATGCAACTAAGCAAAAAGGATTCAAAGCGGGAATCACTTCAACTAAATGGAAGAAAGAAAAAGATACTATAGAACATGGACAAAATATGTTATCCTGGTAGCATGTTTATCACTCCATAAACTTCAATGTAGTTGTCAAAAACAACCTACTAATTGAGAGCAAGTTGCCAGAATTTCTGAACTGAGAATGTGAACATGCTTCTCTACTGAGAACCACTTCCAACACATCTCAAAGAACAAAAAAGGGTGTGTATGTTTATTAAAACATAACCCAAACCCCAAAATGAAACTAAATTTATAGACCCTATTTTAGTTAGAATTATCTTTTAATTCATATCACAACCCTAACTATGATCTCAGCTTCAGTAGTGGATTCTAGGAGTTCTTTTCCTAAGATATACAAAGATAACTATGCATGAACCTCATGAACAAAGACTCATTTCAGATCATGTTCATATCAAAATGCTTCTATTACCAAGGATTGAAAATTCATTTCTAAAATTTGTGAAATAAATAGGAAAAGGGAAGACAGTGCATTACTGAAGATAGGAGTTCATCACCTTACATTTATGTGATCAACACCCTACAGAATGGTCTTCCTTCATTCTTGCCTTTTCCACAAAGCACTACTGCCCTAAAGTGTGCTAGCTTCTCCTCTCCATGGTCAAGCCTGAGATGCTCTTAGAAACTCAAGCTTTTCAGTACAACTTTTGGGAGTTGTCCATCACCACAGATTTCTATAAGCACATTATAAACAGACAATGTTCTGGCACATTTTTCTCAACATCACGACTTACAAGTTAATAAAAAGAATAAATATCATGTTTTTGAAAGCTCTATCAACAATAAACCTTTTCACAATGAATAGGTGATTGGAACATCATCTTTTACATGTGTGAACTAAATAATAGACAATTTATGCAAAATCATCTCAAATTTTGGATACCATCAACATAATAGGTTGTTCAATATCTTACAAGTGACAGTTTAGAGTGTACATGATCCATTATTTAAAATAAGATGGAAAGTACAAATGGACGCATCATTTTCTACTTAGATTAGTTTTTACAAGCCTTTGAAATAGACTTATGTGCTTAGAATGGCTGAACAAGTTTTATGTATTTTCACTAATGAACAGATAAACATTGTATATAACTATAGGATGAACTCTAGAAATTATGGTTGCTACTTTTTGAGTATGGAAATTTGGGCATGTTCATGTGTATGCGTATTGAGTGGGTTAGTTATTGGTTAAGAATAAGCAACCATATACCACGCCTTCTACACCAACCACTAAGGGCATAGGGCCAATTTGTTTGTTCCCAAATTCCTTACAGAAATATATTTGGTGTTTCTACGATCAAGAAATGCCAATTTGTTTGTTCTTGCGGGCTTGGTATTTGCTGCTAGACTTGGTAACATTGAACTTTTAGAATTTATCCTTCAGCAAACATGATTTCAATCTTGTCAGTGAGTTTAAGAAAGTAAGGTCTGGCATCTGATCTTACTGAGAATCTAAATAGAGCATCCAGGGACATAGATAAGTGGGGAAGAACCCTTGAGAAATGGTTTTTAGTGGAGGCATTCAACATACAAGTTATTATGCTTACTGTTAAGTAGCAGCAGCTTAGTTCTATGTAAGCCAGCCTTAAACAATGACCAGATCTAGTAGTTGTACATCTCTAGGTTCTACTGAATAAAAAGAAATTTGACTTTGTGAATCTATATGCATATCTACAAACATTCTTGCATATTATATGACTTTGTGAATCACTTCTTTCATAATCTGGTTGTATGATCTACCTTTGGGTTCTATATCAAAAAAAGTTATAATATTGATAGTTGGGAAACAAGGAATGGTGGTAAAAGTCTAGATGACTTTTTTTTTGGACATCTATAGCAGGTTCTAAGTGAACATCAATGTACTTAACCTATTAAAATGCATCCAAAAGATAAAAAGGGGAACTTGAGCATGTTGTAGACAGTGAGATAAAATATGATATATTACCAACCCTCTGCTATCTTTGTGAATCAGTTGGGAATACTAAAAAAACTACTAGCACAAAGACTTTGAGTGATAGGAGGAAAGGAGATGGGGCTTATGGCTGAAAGCATCACCACAATGGAGGAGTCAAGGCAACAGACCGGAGAGGTAAAGCAATAAACTTGCTAACCAAAAAACCCACTTCTACTGCAAAATGAAATAGAAAGGAGAATCTAAAGGAGACAGAATAGGAAAATGTTTCTTCACAAGTAACCATGCTAACTCTGACCATTTATGTAAGGACCCTGACCTCTGTTTTGGGCTTACCCTATTTGCTTTGCCTAAACCTTGTGTTTAGATGTTTGCTAATCACCTGAGTTGTGATTAGGGCTTGTTTGTGCTTTGTTGAGAGGTTGAGGTGCAACTTGAAAATTACCCTAGTTCTGGGGTTGGTGTGCAAGTTTGTCACCTTGAGAGATATCTTTCTCTCTCCCTGCATCCTCTAGGGTTGAGAGGATGGGTTGGGTGCCTTTCTTGAGTTTCTTTGGGCCTCATTTGATCTTATTTAAGCTTGGGCTTGTAGTTGGGTTTGAAGGCCTTCCTCCTTGCTTGAGTGTGTCGGGCATGGGAGAGCTTGGTGCCTTGTGTCATACATGGAGTGTCGGCCAGGGAGGCATATCGGCTAGAGGGTGAAGGTGGGTGTGACGGGTTTCCATGTTGGCCGACACACACCCCTCCACCTAGCATCGTTTGTGTCACCCCTTATGGACACTTGGTGCTTGTTGCTAGCAAGGTGGCAAAGGCTATGGACAAGTGTTCTTAGGGAGGATGACACCTTGCTTGTTCCTACCCTTTACCCTCTTCTATATATCTCTCTCTTTTCTCTTGCTTGGGATCTCTTTGCCCCTTAGCCGTTTGCTCTCCCTTGTTGGCCGAGAATGAGAAGAAGGAAGGAGAGGAGGTGGTAGATATAGCAGCTGTTGTTGCTGCTTTCTCCTTGGTGGTGGTCGATACCTCCTGATGCTTTTCTTCTCTTGTTGGTGGCCGAAGCTTGGAGCTTGGAGTTGTGCTTAAGGGGGGTTACATAACTCCTAACCCTAACTATACTACCTCTTTTACATGTTGCATTACTATGGTATTTTGATCGGCCATGCTTATATTTTTAGTAATATCTTTGCTCTAGTATGTGCCCTTGACGTTGTGGATATGAGGACATGATTATGTTGTTTAGATGTGTTCTTGGACCTTGTTGTCTGAACCATTGGATTAGGGTTCTTTGGGAAAAACCCCTCTCTGTTAGTTGTTGAGAGGTGAGCCTACAGTTTCCTAACTCCATGGTGCATGTGGTGTGTTCTTAGGGCAAAATCCCTTTCTCTCCTTTTAGTTTTGAGAGGTGAGCTTGAGCTCTAGTGGTATAAGGAAAAACCCCTCTCTTCCTTATTTGTTGAGAGGTGAGTCTATGCTCTAGTTTCTTGGGTAATACCCCTCCCTTACCATGGCCTTGAGAGGTGAGCCTTTGGTTGGTCTTGACCTATTAGGGTTTCTTAGTGGTAGTCTTGAGGTTGAAGATGACCAATCTGATACCTTTGGCAACCCAAGATGTCTTGATGCCTGATATGATGGGCTGGCTGATATGCCTTATGGTCGTTATCATCTTGATGAGGTGACACAGTGTTAGCCGTTGTCTCTGGGCGTTATCAACTTGTTGAGAGGTAACACGTGATAAGTGATAACCCGGGAAGGCTGTTAGTTGTGGTGTTGGTCCCTTGGGCTTTAGGTGGTCTGTGTTGGGCGTCATGGCATGTTGGTTCTTTGCATGACATCCTCTTGGATGGTGATGCCTGACACCTTGTTGGATGGTTCCTTGCCCGATATGGATGCTTTGGCCGACAGGGATGTGCCTTGGGCATTAGATGGTCTGTGTTGGGCATCATGGCATGTTGGTACCTTGCCCGATGGGTCATGTGGTTCTTGGACAACATGGATCCTAACCCTAGTTGTGGATGATATGTCCTTGACCGATATGGCCCTAGCTTGGACGATATGGGGTGGTGTTGGATGTTGGGAGGTTGTGTCGGGCATTGGGTGTTGCACTTGGTGACATGGCTCTTCTACTGTGCACAACACCCTCTTGGGTGGTATCGCTCGTTACTCCTATAGGAGTGTTTCCCGTCACAACGTTGCCCATAGATGGGCATTGCATGATGTAGGTTGCACGATGCAGCGTTGCCATCCTGATATGATGATGCACGCTTGAGCGTTATAGGTTGGTTCCTAGCTGGTTGCCCGATGTCTTCTTGTGGTGCTACCGGATACCTAAGTGATAGTGGTTGGTTGATATGGTTGTAGCCCTAGAAGGGTGTTGGACGACACAGCAGGTGGTAAAGTGTCGTGTGCTTAACCAATATAGTGATGGGTGTCACACTCTTTGGTGAGAGAAACTATGCCTTTGGTGAGGGTTGTCCCTTACCCGATATACCTTTGGTGAGGGTTGTCCCTTGCTTGATATACCTTTAGTGAGGGTTGTATCTTGTGTTGTGTTAGTAACCCTAATGCTTGTTATGCTTTAGTATATGTGGTTGTTACAAAATGATATGCTTTGATATACTCATCCATGTTGCATGGTTAACTCTCATGATAAAGTAAGGAGTTGTAAATGTTCCTTGTACAAGTATCATTACTCCTTTGTGATTTCACTAACCATGCAGGTAACATTTGTAAGATGAGGCCATGACGATGGCATGATAATGATATGATGTGGAATATCAAGGGTTTTGATGAACCCAGTGATGTATGATGGGTGTTACCCATGGAATGGCAATGTGTGCCTTGATGATGGGATTGAGTCCCTGTGATGTTGATCCTTGAGATGGATCTTGATGATTAGCAAGAGGCCAAGTGGTAACATGTGACGTTGGATCCTTGTGATGGATCAGGATGATGTCGATGGCACTAAAGGCCTTAGTGACAATGTAACACAAGATAATGAGGTTTATGTTTATTCATTCTTATTATAGTTGTATGTTACATAACTTGGTTGAATCTTGCAAACCGCTTAAAACGCATTAATTAATTACAGATGAACCTTTCATGTAGTTTGCCCTGGCCATAGATCCATCATTGTCAGGAGTTTGGTGATGGTGAAACGGGTTCTCCTGTGGGTTAACTCAGAATGCATATTGTTGAATATGCGGGGTGCGCCTACGTCCTAAGTAGTAGTGCATATTTAGAGCACAGTTTCAGGCCTGTGGCTAAGTGTGGTTAGAGCATGGTGAACAGGCCCATTGCCCAAGATATGTGATAGAGCATGGTGAACAGGCCCATGGCTCAGCGATGATGGAGCACGGTGAATAGGCATGTGGCTCAGTTTTCTAGTGTTGATACCTGTACCAAGGTGGGCTAGGCAGAGGGTAGCCTAACCTTGTGTGGCTGAGGCCACTTAAGCATGAGATCACGGTCCTACTTGTTGGTTCTTGTGCACTGACCACAAGGGAAGTGAGGTTGTGGAATCCAGCTCTCCCATCGACCTTGTATGGCAATTGATTGTGACCAAGCGGTGGTCAGTTTGGATCTGAGTGGTACAACTCACTTCCTTAGGGCATAATAAATGGCAATCCATTCGTATAGTATATATTGCTTAGGGAAAAACACAAAATATTGGTTGAGGCCTTATTTGTATAGTTTCCCTATTTTTATTTCGCAGTTACTTACATGTTCCTCAGATGTTATGATAAGTTCTTATTAGACTTGTCTTGTCAATCATGTTCCATATTATTATCTGTGCTTCCTCAATATCTCGGTAAGATGTTGTAACAAGTTAGTTCTGCTCAGTATGCTTCTCATATATGATCTACTTATATCAGTTACATGTTCTATCTGTTCTAGCCCTTCTTTGAGGTTTTATAGTTTCGGTGGGGGTTATGTTTCTCACTGGGACTATGTGTCTCACCATATTGGTTTAAAACCTTTTTAGGTGATCGATCTAGACATGGTGGAGGTCGTGAGGTTGTGGCTGAGCAGTAAGAAGAATAGTAGAAAGCAAGGTTGGATATGCTGCTACTATTGTTGGGTATTTTGTAATAGAGTCTTAGAGTCATCCATGTACTCTCAGGTCCTTGGAGGTGTTTTGATGAAGTTTCACGATGTATGATCTTGTATGGCTTCTTATCCTATTGTTGACATGGATAGGTTTGTTATGTATATAAACAGGTGATGCACCCTTTATGGATAAGTGACATCTGGATCCAATGAGCAGTGGACATGTATCAAGTTGATGTATATTTATATAACAAGTTTCTTTGTAGGATGTGGATCTGGTTGTAATAGTTCCTTTCTTATTTGCTTTCCGCAATCAGTTTTAATTAACCCGTGTTTATGGTAAAATGATGTTTATGACATTTTCGCATGTTTTTGCGTGGCATTTCATTATCTGTGTGATAGCGGGATGTCACACATTAGGTTGGTATCAGAGCTCTAGGTTCACTAAGTCTACAGGGATCTAAGACTAGGCTTTTGTCTATTCATGTGATTTTCTCTAGATGTTTTCATAATGACTTCTGGCCCCAATAGAAGATAAAGCTAATAGATGTCTGGAAATCATGAAGAACAAGATGTCGAGAGAAGTGCTGCTGCATCAATTGATGGAGCGAGTATGCAGGCACATGAAGATCGGGTGCCTGAGGTCCCCCAAATTGACCCAACCATTCTTGAAAATCCTTTCTACCAGCACCTTATGGGACAGGTAATGGCTACAATGAATCTCATGGTGGAAAGATTGCCAGTGCCTCCGTCAAGAGAACATGCTCCCCATGGTGAATCTTTGGGTATTAGGAAGACCTTCGAGTGGCTTCACTGAGTTGGAGCTTCGGATTATGTTGGTACAGCTGATCCAACAGATGTTGATCTGTGGCTGACAGGTCTTGAGAAGGCCTTCCGGATTCTCGACATCCCCAAAGTAGACAAAGTCAAGCACGATGTCTACCTTCTGAAGGGTAGTGTTGGCCACTGGTGGGCCATCGAGGAGGAGAAGCGACCTGGTGAGGTGATATGTTGGGACGTCTTCCGACGGGAGTTCGTGAGTTGATACTTCCTGAAGACGTATCTGGAGGAGAAGATTAGCCAGTTCGAGCATCTGTGCTAAGGTTCTCTGAGCATCACCGAGTATGAAACCAAGTTTATGGACCTGCGGAGGTTTTGTCCTCACATGGCGGTGACAGATGATGAGAGAATCAGACAGTTTGAGAAAGGTTTGAATGTTGAGCTGACAACACTTGTTGCTGCTTTAGAAAATCAGAGCGGTTTGCCATGTTTGTGGAGTATGTCTAAAGGATTGAATGGTCAGTCAAGGAGAAGAGAGAGACCATATCCAAGAAAAAGCTTGCTCAGTTCCAGAAGCATAGGTTTGATAGCTTCAAGAAGTCGAGGTTTTCTGCACCTTCTGTGATATAGGGTTCTAGTGCACCATCACAGTGGTCTCCGAGTAAGGGAAGAGGGCATGGTTTTTTTCCATCAAAGGCATACAGAATAGCTTCAGTAGCAGTGACAGGGTCATCTAGGCCGTAGTCGAGAGACATGTCATGCTTTCTCTATGGATAGGTCAGGCATATCAGGTAGAATTGCCCAAGGAGAGATGTCGAAGTGACACAACAACTGAGACAGAGTCAACAAGGGTCAGGTAGATAGCAGTACAGTGGTAATAGACGGTGAGGGTGCGGTCAAGTATTGCAAGATAGATCGTCTACTCAAGGAAGCAGAGGGCATGGATGACAGCAAGAAATGGCTCAATTCTATGCTATGAGTCAGTTGGAGGCGATAGTCAACCCACGAGTAGTTGCAGGTCAGATGGAGTTATTTCATTCTGATTTGTCTTCTTCTTGCTTTGTATCTATTCTAGTTGACCCAGGTGCTACACACTCTTTCATTGCTCTTAGTATGTTTGATAGTTGTCTTTTACCTGTTAGTTGTAAGAAAGATAGCTTGTTGTTAGAAACCCCTCTTGATGGTTCCTCGATTCTTTGAGAAGTGTGTCCATCTTGTGTTCTATCCTTTTCGGGAAACAACACACAAGTGGATCTCCTACCACTTGATATGCATTGATTCGATATCCTTGGGATGGATACCTTAGAAAGGTATAAGGTTGTGTTGGATTGTGGTTCCAAGTAGGCAGTGTTTGCTGATGATGGGGAGAAGTGGATCTTCTAGGAAGATAGGAAGATTCTTCTGACGTGCTTAGTATCACCTATGGTGGAAGATAAGTTGCTATGACAAGGATGTAAGGTGTTCTTATCTCATGTTATGGATACCAAAGAGGAAGGTTCTAGCCTTGAGGATGTGTTTGTTGTCAGAGAGTTCACGGATGTGTTTCCCGATGAGTTTCCCAGTGTTCCCCCACCTCGAGAGATTGATTTTGAGATCAATCTAGTGCCAGGGACACAGCCAGTTGCTCAGACACCGTACAGGATGGCTCCAGCTGAGATGGCATAACTGAAGAAGCAGTTACAGGAGCTGCTAGATATAGGTTTCATCAGACTGAGCACATCATTTTGGGGTGTTCCGGTTCTATTTATGAAGAAGAAGGATGGATCGATGTGGTTGTGCATAGATTAGCGGCAGTTGAACAAATTTACGATAACAAACAAGTATGCTTTGTCGAGAATAGATGACCTATTTGATCAGTTGTGTGGTGTTATAGTGTTCTTGAAGATCGATTTGTGGTCTGGATATCATCAGCTCAGAATCAAGGAGAATGACATACCAAAGTCAACTTTTAGGACGAGGTATGGGCACTACGAGTTTGTGGTTATGCCATTTTGGCTAACCAATGCACCTGCTGCTTTCATGGATCTGATGAACAGGGTGTTCTATCCATTTTTAGATCAGTTTTTTGTGGTTTTCATAGATGACATCTTGATCTATAGTCGGTACAGTCAATAGCATGAACAACATCTTTGACAAGCGTTGACTATCCTTCGCCAGCATCACTTGTATGCCACGTTTAGAAAGTGTGAGTTCTGGATGAAGGAAGTGACTTTCTTGGGACATGTCATATTGGCGGAAGGAGTCAGAGTGGACCCCAAGAAGGTGGAGTTAGTTGTAGAGTGGGAGCAACCAAAGACACCGACTGAATTTCTTAGTTTTCTGGGTTTAGCAGGATACTACTGGAGATTTATAAAGGATTTTAGTGTGATCATGTTGCCATTGATGAAGTTGACCAGGAAAGAGGTACCTTTCATTTGGGATGATTGTTGTCAGCTAGCTTTTCAGAACTTGAAGGAGAAGCTGACTAGTATTCCAGTGTTGATGTTGCCATAGCCAGGGAAAGGCTATGTGGTTTTCTATGATGCTTCCAAGAAGGGCTTAGGATGTGTGCTGATGCAGGAAGATCATGTGGTTTCTTTTGCTTTGCTACAACTTAAGAAACATGAGGAGAGTTATTTGACACAAGATTTGGAGCTGGCAGTGGTGGTCCACGCGTTAAAATTTTGGAGACACTATCTTTATGGGGAGGTGTGTCAGATCTTTACAGATCATAAGAATCTGAAGTATATCTTCTCACAAAGTGAGTTGAACATGTGATAGCATCGCTGGATGGAGCTGATCAATGATTATGATTGCACCATTGAGTATCATCCTGGTAAGGCAAGCGTGGTAGCTGATGCGCTCAGTAGGAAGTCTTCTTCTCTTCCTACAAAGAAGGCACAGTTGAGTTCTTTGATATGCCATAGGCAGGATATGTTCGTCTCTTTGTGACAGATGAATGTACAGTTGGAAGTATCTTTGTTGGCGGGATTGTTGGCACAGATGCAAGTGAAGCCTATGTTGAGGCATCAGATCAAAGAAGAATAGCAGGTAGATGCTACAGTTCAGTTGATCAGATCAGAGTTTGGCAGCGAGAAGTGTGATGGCTTCCATGAGTCTGAGGATGGACTAGTTTGTTATCAGGATGATGGTTCTTGATGTTGATGATCTGAGGAAGTTAGTGCTCGAGGAAGCACACACAACGATGTATGCTATGCATCCAGGTGTCACCAAGATGTATCACAATCTAAAGGACCTGTATTGGTGGCCTGGGTTGAAGAGAGATGTGGCCGAGTTTGTGGCTAGATGTGTGGTACACCAGTAGGTTAAGGCTGAGCATCAGAAGTCATCAGGTATGTTGCAACCCATGCCAATACCGCAGTGGAAATGGGATCATGTAACCATGGATTTTGTAGTTGATTTTCCGAGGACAACTAGAAATCATGATTCCATTTGGGTGATAGTGGACAGATTGATGAAGTCTGCCTATTTCATGCCTGTGAAGACAACATATACAGCAGAGAAGCTTGCTCAAGTATATGTGGATGAGATAGTGTGTTTGCACAGTGTGCCAGCAATGATAGTCTTTGATATAGGTCCCCAATTCACGAGTCATTTTTTGGGAACAGTTGCACAGAGCGTTGAGAATGTAGTTGAGGTTCAGTACCGCTTTCCACCCACAGACAGATGGACTGTCTGAAAGGACTATTCAGACTTTGGAGGATCTTCTCTGAGCTTGTGTTTTGCAGTTCCTAGGCAGTTGGGACGTGCATCTCAGTTTGATAGAGTTCGCCTACAACAAAAGCTACCAACGGAGTATCGACATGGCACCCTATGAGGCTTGATATGGAAAGAAATGCAGATCTTCTCTATGTTGGTATGAGTCTGGCGAGTATCAGCTTTTGGGTCCTGAGTTAGTACAGTAGGCAATAGAAAATATCAAGGTGATACAACAACAGTTGAAAGCGGCATAGGATAGACAGAAGTCGTATACAGATAATCATCGACGACCTCTAGAGTTCCAGGTGGGAGACAAGGTGTATCTCAAGGTCTCTCCATTGAAATGCGTGTTGAGGTTTGTCCGAAAAGGCAAGTTGGCTCCCAGGTATATGGGACCATATCCGGTGATAGCTCGTGTTGGCAAAGTAGCTTACAAGTTAGAGCTATCGCCAGAGTTGCACAGGTTTCATCCAGTGTTCCATGTCAGTATGCTGAAGAAAAGTCATCCAGGCACAGGGATAGTGATTCAGCCAGTTGAAGTTGAGCTTGATGAAGATGTGACCTACGAGAAAGGTCCAGTGTTGATCCTTGACCAAAGAGTAAAGAAGTTGAAGAGGAAGGACCTGGTTCTTGTAAAGGTTCTTTGGCATCATCGTGGCATTGAGGTAGCCATGTGGGAGCTTGAGGAGGAGATGAGGAGGAAGTATCCCTTGCTTTTCACTTCGAATTTCGGGGACAAAATCCTTTTGTAGGGGTTTATGTCTTGTAAGGACCTTGACTTCCATTTTGGGCTTACCCTATTTGCTTTGCCTAAACCTTGTGTTTAGATGTTTGCTAATCACCTGAGTTGTGATTAGGGCTTGTTTGTGCTTTGTTGAGAGGTTGAGGTGCAACTTGCAAACTACCCAAGTTTTGGGGTTGCTGTGCAAGTTTGTCACCTTGAAAGATATCTTTCTCTCTCCTTGCATCCTCTAGGGTTTAGAGGATGGGTTGGGTGTCTTGCTTGAGTTGCTTTGGGCCTCGTTTGAGCTTGTTTAAGCTTGGGCTTGTAGTTGGGCTTGAAGGCCTTCCTCCTTTCTTGAGTGTGTCGGGCAAGGGAGAGCTTGGTGCCTTGTGTCGGCCATGGTGTGTCAGCCAGGGAGGCGTATCGGCCAGAGGGTGATGGTGGGTGTGATGGGTTGCCATGTTGGGTGACACACACCCCTCCACCTAGCATCATTTGTGTCACCCCTTATGGACACTTGGTGCTTGTTTCTAGTAAGGTGGCAAAGGATATGGACAAGTGTTCTTAGGGAGGATGACACCTTGCTTGTTCCTACCCTTTACCCTCTTCTATATATCTATCTCTTTTCTCTTGCTTGGGATCTCTTTGCCCCTTAGCTGTTTGCTCTCCCTTGTTGGCCGAGAACGAGAAGAAGGAGAGGAGGCTTGTTGTTGCTGCTTTCTCCTTGGTGGTAGCTGATACCTCCTGCTGCTTTTCTTCTCTTATTGGTGGCCGAAGCTTGGAGCTTGGAGTTGTGCTTAAGAAGGGTAACATAACTCCTAACCCTAACTATACTACCTCTTTTACATGTTGCATTACTATGGTATTTTAATCGGCCATGCTTATCTTTTTAGTAATATCTTTTCTCTAGTATTTTCCCTTGACGTTGTGGATATGAGGACATGGTTATGTTGTTTATATGTGTTCTTGGACCTTGTTGGCCGAACCATTGGATTAGGTTTCTTTGGGCAAAACCCCTCTCTCTTAGTTGTTGAGAGGTGAGCCTAGGGTTTCCTAACTCCATGGTGCGTGTGGTGTGTTCTTGGGGCAAAATCCCTTTTTCTCCTTTTGATTTTAAGAGGTGAGCTTGAGCTCTAATGGTATAAGGAAAAACCCCTTTCTTCCTTAGTCTTTGAGAGGTGAGTCTATGCTCTAGTTTCTTGGGCGCAATACCCCTCTCTTACCATGGCCTTGAGAGGTGAGCCTTTGGTTGGTCTTGACCTATTAGGGTTTCTTAGTGGTAGTCTTGAGGTTGAAGATTACCAACCCGATACCTTTGGCAATCCAAGATGTCTTGCTGCTCGATATGATGGGCTATTTGATATTCCTTATGGTCATTATCGGCTTGATGAGGTGGCGTAGTGTTAGTCGCTGTCTCTGGGAATTATCAACCTATTGAGAGGTAACCCGTGATAAGTGATAACCCGGGAAGGGTGTTAGTTGTGGTGTTGGTCCATTGGGCTTTAGGTGGTCTGTGTTTGGCATCATGGCATGTTGGTGCTTTGCACGACATCCTCTTGGATGGTGCTTCTCGACACCTTGTTGGATGGTTCCTTGCCCGATATGGATGCTTTGGCCGACAGGGATGTGCCTTGGGTGTTAGATGGTCTGTGTTGGATGTCATGGCATGTTGGTACCTTGCCCTATGGGTCATGTAGTTCTTGGATGACATGGATCCTAACCCTAGTTGTGAACAATATGTCCTTGACCGATATGGCCCAAGCTTGGATGATATGAAGTGGTGTTGGACGTTGGGAGGTTATGTCGGGTGTTGGGTGCTACACTTGGCGACATGGCTCTGCTACTGTGCACGACACCCTCTTGGGTGGTGTCGCCTGTCACTCTTGTAGGTGTGTTGCCCATCACAACGTTGCCCGTAGTTTGACATTGCACGATGCAGGTTGCATGATGCAATGTTGCCCGCCCGATATGATGTTGCATGCTTAAGCATTACAGGTTGGTTCCTAGCTGGTTGCCCGATGTCTTCTTGTGGTGCTACCTGATACCTAAGTGATAGTGGTTGGACGATATGGCTATAGCCCTAGAAGGGTGTTGGATGGCACAGCAGGTGGTGAAGTGTTGCGTGCTTAACCAATATAGTGTTGGGCGTCACACTCTTTGGTGAGAGACGTTGTGCCTTTGGTGAGGGTTGTCCCTTACCCAATATACCTTTGGTGAGGGTTGTCCCTTGCCCGATATACCTTTAGTGAGGGGTTGTATCTTGTGTTCGGTTAGTAACCCTAATGCTTGTTATGCGTTAGTATATGTGGCTCTTACAGAATGCTATGCTTTGATATACTCATCCATGTTTCATGGTTAACTCTCATGATAAAGTAAGGAGTTGTAAATGTTCCTTGTACAAGTATCATTACTCCTTTGTGATTTCACTAACCATGTAGGTAACATTTGTAAGATGAGGCCATGATGATGGCATGATAATGATATGATGTGGAATATTAAGGGTTGTGATGAACCCAATGATGTATGATGGGTGTTACCCATGGAATGGTAATGTGTGCCTTGATGATGGGATTGATTCCCTGTGATGTTGATCCTTGAGATGGATCTTGATGATTGGCAAGAGGCCAAGTGGTAACATGTGACGTTGGATCCTTGTGATGGATCAAGATGATGTCGATGGCACTGAATGCCTTGGTGACAATGTAACACAAGATAATGAGGTTTATGTTTATTCATTCTTGTTATAGTTGTATGTTACATAACTTGGTTGAATCTTGCAATCTGCTTAAAACACATTAATTAATTACATATGAACCTTTCATGTAGTTTTCCCGGGACATAGATCCATCATCGTCAGGAGTTTGGTGATGGTGAAATGGGTTCTCCTGTGGGTTAACCCAAAATGCATATTGTTGAATATGTGGGGTGAGCCTACGCCCTAAGTAGTAGTGCATGTTTAGAGCACGGTTTCAGGCATGTGGCTCAGTGTGGTTAGAGCATGGTGAACAGGCCCATGGCCCAGGATATGTGATAGAGCATGGTGAATAGGCCCATGGCTCAGCGATGATGGAGCACAGTGAACAGGCTCGTGGCTTAGTTTTCTAGCATTGATACCTGTACCAAGGTGGGTTAGGCAGAGGGTAGCCTGACCCTATGTGGCTGAGGCCACTTAAGCATGAGACTGTGGTCCTACTTGTTGGTTCTTGTGCACTAACCACAAGGGAAGTGAGGTCGTGGAATCCAGCTCTCCCATTGACCTTGTATGGCAATCGATTGTGACCAAGTGGTGGTCAGTTTGGATCTGAGTGGTACGACTCACTTCCTCAGGGCATAATAAATGGTAATACAGCTGTATAGTATATATTTCTTCGGGTAAAACACAGAACATTGGTTGAGGCCTTGTTTTTATAGTTGCCCTAGTTTTATTTCACAGTTACTTACATGTTCCTCAGATGTTATGATAAGTTCTTATTAGACTTGTCTTGTCAATCATGTTCCATATTATTATCTTTGCTTCCTCAATATCTCAGTAAGATGTTGTAACAAGTTAGTTCTACTCAGTATGCTACTCATATATGATCTGCTTATATCAGTTACATGTTCTATCTGTTCTATCTCTTCTTTGAGGTTTTATAGTTTCTGCGGGGGTTATGTTTCTCGTTGGGACTGTGTATCTCACCATGTTGGTTTAAAACCTTTTTAGGTGATCGAGCTAGATGTGGTGGTGGTTGTGAGGTTGCGGCTGAGAAGCAAGAAGAATAGTAGAAAGCAAGGTTGGATATGATGATGTTGTTGTTGGGTGTTTTGTAGTAGATTCTTAGAGTCATCCATGTACTCTCAGGTCCTTGGAGGTGTTTTGATGAAGTTTCATGATGTATGATCTTGTATGGCTTTCTTATCCTGTTGTTGACCTGGTTAGGTTTGTTATGTATATAAACAGGTGATGCACCCTTTATGGATAAGTGACAGTTGGATCTTATGAGTAGTGGACATGTATCAAGTTGATGTATATTTATATAACAAGTTTCTTTGCAGGATGTGGATCTAGTTGTAATAGTTCCTTTCTTATCTGCTTTCTGTAATCGGTTTTAATTAACCCGTGTTTTTGGTAAATGATGTTTATGACGGTTTTGCATGTTTTCACGTGGCATTTCATTGTCTGTGTGATAGCGGGATGTCACAATTTACGCATTCAATGAATCATGAAGCTTAAATGGTGAACAAAAGATAAATCCATCACAAGACATGAGCAAGAAACTTAGAGAAACAAAACCAACATAACAGTTCCTTCTCAACTCTGAACTTAATGTGGTTGAACATCATCATTGCAACATGAAATTCTAAATACCTACAACAAAGCTTCAGATTCACCATGCGTAGATGTTCGATGTTGTCCATGCTCACCTTCACAGAGGCATAGCGACAAAAAAGTTCTCATTATTCACCTTGAAGACTGAATCACCATCAACAATCTCAAATACCACCTGCATGTGTAGGTTAGTTCATGCACAATACAAATACTGAATTAACTATCTAGTATATCTCTTCAATAGAAATATGCTTAAGAGAGCTAGTGTTGTTCCAATCAATTAATCATCACAATGAATAAATCATGAACTTTGCTTGTGTTATTGTTTTTAATATGTATCTTGCATGATATATATTCATAAATGATCAATTACAATTAATAAGAAAATAAGAATCTGAGCAATATAATGGACAACATTTCCACCCAATTAGTTAATATTAATTTTCCTAGCTTGTACATGGATGTAAATAGCCCTCTATTTGAGACATCCCTCCTTGTTCTCATTTTACTTTACCATATCCTCCACTTCACTTTTCCTCTGCAACCTCTTAATTGTCCTCTCTTGTGTCCTACTCCTAGTTCCCTTTTTTATGAAAATTAAGTGAAGCTAGAACCAGTGAAATGACTATTTATTCCTATTCTTGCTGTTCTCCATGTCCCTCTTCGTATTCCTCCTATGAGGCAACTCATTGAACCTATGAATGGAGATCATAGCACATGAATGACAATGGTGTGGGCATGTGTTAATGTTATAATGACAAGAAATGGCACTTGAAGGTGCTAGGTCTAGACTTTGACATGTGGAGTTGTATTCTAGATCAAGTAGTCGTGTTTCTTCTCTTTTCTTTATGAGTTGTTGAGGTGGGACACTTCTCAAAATACCACAAGAAAGTCTAACCTAAGTACTTGAAATAGACAATAAATAGATAATTCTAAAAATATGGAACCGGTGCAACATTTATTAGGGGACATCCTATACCATTAGAAAAAAGGTTCTCAGGGGAGACCCAATCTAGGGGAACATGTGCAACACTAATCCAATGAAGTGGCTACTAAGGTTCAAATGAAAGAAACCTGGTGGACCAAAACAAAAAGGAAGCAAACTAAACAACATCTCTAAGAAAAGATCTTCTCATCTAGATATGTTTTGGGAAAATATCTAGTGACAAATTCTCATCGGAATTCCTCCCATCCGACCTCTACACCTAGCCTCTAACCCTCTTCTATGGTCCACCAGTGGCCAGCACTCCCCTTTAGGAGGTATACAGCATGTCTGACCTTCTCAACTTTAGGAATGTTCAGGATCCTAAAAGCCTTTTCTAGCTTAGTTAACCACAAATCAACGTCTGCTGGATCAGTTGTACCAGCATAATCTATGGCCCCAACCCGGCGAAGTCTCTGAAAAGTCTTGCCGGTTCCATGTCCTTCATTGTGGGCTAGTGCCCTTGGTGCAGGTGGTGGCATTCTGTCTGCCATATGTGTCATGGTCGCCATAAACTGGCCAAACAGGGCATGGAAAGCTGGATTTTCTAGTGTAGCTTGATCAAGACGAGGAATCTCAGGTACTGGTCCCCCCTAGCTTGATCCCTTGCACCTCCTCCTAGTGCAGCAACGCTACTCTCAGCAACATGTTCATCATGTGATCCAGACATCTTCAAGTTCTTCTCCTATATGAGAAGAAGACACTATCAGATAAAGTGGAAGACACTAGAATAGACTCAACAACCTTAATCCTATGTCGTTGTAGACTCAGTGAACCTAGAGCTCTGATACCACTAATTGTGATACTCCGTTCGAACAAAATGTCATTAACTAAGCGGAAGCGTTTGTTAGCAGCGGATTACTGAAAATCACTAAAAATTAAAACAATTTACAAAGAGATCCATTCTCAGGAAAACTCTTTAAACAAGAACCATAGTATTATAATTACATATTGGTCCACATTATACATTCCATGTATCATCTCTTCTCGAGGAATATATATACATCACTTTGCCTTGATAAAAGCACAAGTAACAAAATCCTCAAGGCATTCGAGCCAAAATCTCAGATCGATTATAAGAACATTGTCCACTGACTCTTAGGACCTGAGAGTACAGAGATGACACATAGGACTTTGTATACAAAGCTTGACAGCCAGTATCCCCACCTGGGATATCATTGTCATCCCTGTTGTTGTTGTTGCTGCTGTTCTTCTCCTGCTACGGAGTTTCTGCCTCTTTGTTTACGTCTACCTAAAAATGTTGGATCCCATGGGGGGTGAGACAAGTTATAAAATTGTCCCAGTGAGAGATATAACTATCCGCCGAAAACATTGTTATTGCAGTTTAATATAAATAAACTGAGCAGTGGAATCATATATTTAATCGCAGATTAGAGCAACATTCTTACTTAAGCATTTCAACTATAACTTGATAAAGCATCTCAAGTATTGGATAAGTGACATATATAATATTTATCCATCTAGAGCATACTAAACAAGATAACATCAACCAGTGATTCTCGTATTACAATCTTAAGCAAATATGCTACACGGTTGATTACATTTTACAACCATACTTAAGCTCTGAGGAGATGAGGTATACCGCTCATGCTCCAACCGACCATTGTGAAATCAAAATCAGTACCATACATAGATCAATGGAAGAGCCAGCTTCCATGACCTCATCCTATCCCGGTCAGTGCGAGACCACATGCAGGACATCTATTATCTCTGCTAAATAGCTTTCCAGGGTATAGTGGCATCTTCGCTATAGAGTTACAGTGGCAGTTGTACTCTCTTCACAATTGAGAGATTTCGTGTTTATCTCCATCAATCTAGCATTAACATCATCGGGAGATTTGTGATACATCCATCCCGAAACATATAATGAAGTATTGATAGGTTTAATGTTTACCTTCCATCAATTCCCCCATTAGGGCATATGGATATTTTCTCCCATCACCCCTGCATATTCAAAAATATGTGATCTCCAGAAGATCCCGTAGGAAAACCTATTTCACCATCACCAACTACTGACGATGATGGATCTATGGTCAGAGCACTACATGAATAGCTTTCACTTGATTAATTAAGTACATTATCATATTCTTTTAGCATCAGCCAAGTTTTCAAACATAACTTATTATAACAAATTCCACGAAAAAACATGCACTACTTTCATCAATTGCTTCTCAGTTTTTATATGACATTGGGATCCCAGTCCCTCATTTCAATACTGGGAATTATCATCCCTTCACAATCTCAATACCATAATCATATGGTTCTGGGTATTCAAACCCTTAGCTCATCATTGAGCACTGTTACCACTTTTTTAGGTAATTATCACCTTTAGGTCATCTGACCAAGGTAAACATGACACTTGCTACACAAGCATCTGTGATGACACTTGAAGCCCATTAACTCTCTTGTTACCTCTGACTAAGCAACAAGGCATATTATGGCACACAAGGCCCAATAAATAATTTCAATAATTAAAGCATCATAGCTCATACCTGGTTATGTTCATCATCTCATGATACCTGCATGGTTAGCATAGATGATAACAGTTACATCAATTTATATATCACCACCATGCAACACAAAGTAATATCACTATTCCCTTTTTGGGATTGGTGTTTCCATTCCATATCAAATAGGGATACTCATCCCATTAACCCATATTAGGATTATGGATTATCATCATATTACTCAAAATTAGGGTTTCATACATAATAACCCAAAATTAGGGTTTCTCATATTTTTACCCTGTATTAGGGTTTCAAATTACATTACATCACCCTACATTATGGATTTGCATATCATTACCCTAAATTAGGGTTACTCATGTCATCACCCTAAAATTCATATCACATCATCCCCCTAGATTAGGGTTTCACTCAGAATTGCCCTAAATTAGGGTTTGAGTTCATCAATCAACTCAATTAGGGTTTTATGATCATTTTATTTAGGATCGTACCCTAAATATATATCCCATTCATTTTGAATGTATTAGACATGACTATTATACATGTATGAATATATTTCTCTCATCCTCTTCTAGGATGTCCACTACTCAATTCTTGATTAGATTGAGTCTATTCTTTATTCAAATTCATGCATTTAGGGTTAGCATGATGTATTGAATTATTGCATCATTATGCATCCATGATTAATCCCACTAAGGGTACCACTCACCTAAGTACATTAGGTGTCCAAATGATTTGATCAATTGAACCTTCAACTACATGAGGTATCCAATTGGATTGACCAATTGAACCTCAAATGGTTTTGGTTACTTAGACCCCAAACGGTCTTAGTCTCTCAGAACTCAAATGGTTTGAAACTGTTTGAGCAAAAAGCCCTTGAAACTGTTTAAGCAAGAATTGTATTGAAACCGAATGGACTTGGGTCTCCAAACGGTTTGAGACTGTTAGGACCCAAACGGTCTTCAGACCGTTTGGACTCAAACAGTCTTATGACCATTTGGTCCAAACCCTCTAAAAATCGAATGGACCAAAAAGGTCTTCCATCACTTAGTCAATTCAGGGTTTCAATCAATGAACCGCCTATAAATTGAATCATTGATTCATTCATCAATTGAACCATTGAATCACCCTTAAATTGGACTATAAATTAGGATTTTGAACCCAATTGAAATAAAATTTATAATCAAGAAACCATCAATTAGGATTTTGAAATCGAGGAACCATCAATGGTTGACATAGTGAAACTAATTCCATTGAAATTATTGAATCATCATTAAACCATGATATGACCTGACCTCAAAAGGTCTTGAGGTCGTTTGGATGATCTCCAAACGGTTTGAAACCATTTGACCCATCCCATCATTAAAATTTGTGAAATTCAATTAGGGTTTGCATCATTGAATCAATCATCATGGATCTATTGATTGTATTTCAATTTGATATCACTGGATCTTCAAACATACAATCATACTCAACCATAGACCTCCAAACGGTCTTCGTTGACCTCCAAACGGTGTTGAGACCATTTGGGTGACCTCCAAATGGTCTTGAGACCGTTTGGGTTAGTCAACCCAAAAAATTGAATCCATCAATTGAGAATTTCAACACTTCAACCCGATTGAATTTTGTAATTAAAAGATCTTCCATTCTTGGAACCTTCAAGATAAAATTAATTGAAACCATTGGATCAACATCCAATTACATCAGCATATTTATACAAATGGTCAACTGTTGGTCAGCCTCTCCAAACAGTTTGAAACCGTTTGGTTTCTAATGGTTTGTTGAAACCGTTTAACCAAATCCATTGAAACCGATTGGTCTCAACCTTTGAAACCGTTTGTCTATGATATTAATTGATATGTGTGCTTGAGATGATGTCATCATCATCAACCTTCAACCCCTCGAATTCTACTGCCATTCTCATGGTAGTTTCATCAATTAATCAGAGGAATTTCAAGAAGAACAATTGAACCAAATGAATTTGAAGAATTGAATTCAATAACAATGATTAAGGGTTCAAGTTATATAACCCGCCTTAAAATGAGCTTCAAAGCTTGGAACTTCAAGTCAACAATCGTGGAAGAAGCTTTCTCAAACCACAAGGTTCGTTCCTCAAGCTTTTGAGAGAAAAGGATTGGCTAGAATTGAAGATTGATTGAAGAAAGTAAGAAATCAAGCATTGATTTGTGATTTCCACCATGAATTTGAGGTGAAAGAGGATCATGGATCTTACCTACAGTTTGGGGGTCTTCCTCCTGTTACTCCCATGCTCCCTTTGTTGTTTAGCAAGCAAAGAGTGAAAGTGGCTTTGAAATTACCCATTCAAGCTATGGATAAATGAGTATATATGCATTTTATCGAAAATTCATTTAAGAGAGAGAATGTAGGGGATAACTCTTCCATTTCCTTGCCACTTTCCCCATCCTCTTCCTTGGGTACGAGGCTATCTTCCTTTCCTCTTATACCTCTCAATTATCCATGAATTAAAGGAAAACAAATTAAGCACCTTAACCCTTATAATAATAATATCCTAAAGTTAGTGGATAATTCTTTTCCTTTTATTAATGTGAGTGGGTTATCCACTTGCTTTGAGATATTTCGTGGCCTTTGCAAGGAACAAGGACGTTAACACTTATGCAAATTCATCCTTCACCTTTTGATTAAAGGGCACTTCAATTATTTTATTTATTTTTGCATTAAATTGAATTAGGGTTTCAATTATGCTTAAATCTTGATTATTTTAATATCAAGATTCTCTCTCCTCCAAAGAGACTCAAATGAGATACCCCTCTCATTTTATTGCATCTACATGATTACAAGAATATTATGGACCTTATTGAAGTGATAATTTGCATATTTAACCCTAGGTTTTGGGTAAATTGCACATTATACCAAAACTAGGTTTTAATGCACAAACAATGCTTAAACAACTCTTTCTTGGTATTCAGGCTTTCACAAGCCATTCCTCTGCATCATATTCGTTCTCATGATGCTTCAACACATGAGGAACATATTATCATGCACAATTTGCAATTTTACCCCTCAACTTGGGTAATTTGCACTTTAGTCCAAAACAAGTAAAGTATCATTTCAACATTATTCAAAAAGGACTAAAATTGAAATATGAATTCCTCTTGAGCCTTAATCACTTTTCAAAAGATAAGAGTAAGCATATAATCCATATTATTAAGAAAAACATCTAGGGTTAAAGCATAACCCAGGTTAGGGATGTTACAGACACACTCTCCCACAATCAGTTACTTTTCTGCAGTTGTCATTCCCTCGTTGTTCCTCCCTGGATGGGTAGAACTTGCTTGGGCTCTCTCGGTTACCACAACCAGAGAGGACAAAAACTTTGTAGAGAAACTGATGTTATGAGTTGTGTGTTCTGAGAAGGCCCCTGTACCCCTCTATTTATAGTAGAGGGCAGGGTCAGGGTTCCCAATCTGTGCATGAGTAGAAGGGTCTAGAATTTCCATGAACTGATTGCACTGCGGCAGACGAACCGGTCATTTCATAACTCAACCGGTCGTTTGGGAAGGTGAGCTGATCGGTTCACTTTTAAAATGTTCAGTTGGGAGTGTGAATCGGTCAGTTCACTTAGTGAACTGGTTATTTCACTTCCCAGATTTTTCCGACAATTGACTTTCCTTGTTCGTTTCTAATTAATACAAATATGAATTCTTGTCCTAATCAAATTGAACAAGTGAAAAGAAATTCTTTTCTCATAAATCAGGAGGCCCAACACCTACTCGATTGGTCAATCATCTCATGACCATGAGCCGATCAATTCACCCAGTGAACTAGTTAGTTGGTGGTCTAGTTTGTGCAAAACTCAATCAATGCAGTCCTCAATCAATCTGACACTCTAATCAATTGGTTCAACACTTGAACTTGATGATTCAGAGTCAAGTCCATTTATTGAATGTTTAATTGAGTACCTAAACACTTTAGTAATCAATCTAAACATCATTCATGGATAAACTCCTCTTCCAAGTTAATCCTATGTGTGTGACCCTATAGGTTCCATTTCACATTGGCAATGAATGTCCATGACTAACTTATGACATCACAAGAAAAGAGTAGTTCCTAGTCGCACATCAGTACTACCCAAGTGAAGAGGAAAGTTGGAGAACAACTTTCAACCTACAATCTGTTATTGGTGTTACAGTGAATTATAGTCCCTTTGTCACTGATATCCGGATTGAACTCGAGGCATGGACTTATCATCCTCTACAAATGTTCAATCCATGTTTCTTGACTTAGAGTAGACTGTCTCAGGTATATGTAAGCTCAATGTCATACATTGACTCACATGCGCATGGCCATGCATTTCTCAGTCTCACTCCTCAAGTGGCCAGGATATCATACTCCCTTAGGAGCGACAAATTCCATATCTATCACTCACAGTCAAGTCCCCATGTGTCAAAGTCACCCAATCATCACCATTATAACAACCCATGTTTTAGGATTGTTTTTGATGATGTCAAAGTGTACCCAATGACATGTGATGAGTGTAGTGTTTCCAGGTCAAAGAACCACAGTCACCACCAATACTATAAGAGATGATCCTGACTAACCAAGTGTGGTTTCCATGCATCACTCTTATGGTGGGTCTGTCCGAAACATTGTTCTCTAATATGTATCTGTGTGCTTGGTTTGATATCATATATCATGACTAATGATATTTTGTCATCAACCAACACACACTCTAGTCTTCTGTGTTATTGATGTCTATGGTTATTTCCACAATAACAACTTACTAGGGACATTAGTGAGAATGTACACACTCTTAACATCCGTATGATCTCATTATTAAAGTCACGTACTTGAAGACATATATCATTGAGTTTTGCCATTCTCTAGACATCTATCATGTAATACTATTATCTCAAAATAGTTAAAACATATGGATGGAAATTGCCTTTATTATTATTATTCAAATCATTTACAAAGTATGCCATTAAAATCATCACATGACTGGCTCTATGGGCATACATGCCAACAAATATTAAATACTTTTTTGTCTATATTTATCTTAATCATTGAAAATGGTATCTTGAATTGTCTATATGGTCTTTCTTCTATAGCCTTGCTCTCATGAGCTTGATAAAATACATTGCTCTCAGGAGCTTGATAACATATGCACCAAAGTGCTCATTTCTCTCAGGAGCTTGATATATAACATTGCTCTCAAGAGCTTAAATCTGTAGTCATTGCTCTGAGGAGCTTGATAAAAATATATTGCTCTCATGAGCTTGAATATGTAACATTGCTCTCAAGAGCTTGATGGGTAACATTTCTCTCAAGAACTTGATCTGTGACATGAATCAACTATCTTATTCTTAACATTATTCTTGATCATTTTTGCTTAAAACAGTAAATCTTACTTAAGAAGGATGTACATGTCATTATCATAATCATACATGAGAACATTACTAAAAACTATAATATGATTCATAATCAATTTTCTTGAAAAGATTCATTAAAAGATAACTTAATATCATTGAAATTGAATTTCATATATATAAGCAAATATAAACCCTTGACCCATACTTGTTAACTCAGAGTGCATAAATCCATTTACCTAATATTGGAACAACTCATGTAGATTCTCTTATTACATCTGAAGCCTTAGATGTCCTGAAATTAATATACTTTTCATCAATTATCATCTCAATTGCAATCTAAACCCCAATTTGGGTGCTTTAAGAAAAAACAGTCAGAGACAATTGGATTAGGGTTTGAAAACACAAAAATTATATTCTACTTGAAAAATCCTTTCCAATGACTACTTATTTGAAGTTTTCTGATAAGTGCTTGATTTACTGTGAATTTTCAAAGAACGAACCAATCGGAAATTGAGGAAAAACCACATGTGTAATTATCTGGTAGGAGGTGGGGCCCTACACAGCTGGCCCAATTAGGTCAGCTGCTTGGTCCTGTCAGCCCAAGTAAAACACCTGATTATAGACCAGGGAACGGAGTGCACAATATTTAAACTACCCTTGTATGTGTGACACCATACACAGACAATTAGGGGTGAAACTAAGAAAATACTATCAGTCATCTTCTTGGTAAGAGCTTGCACTAACAGCTTGATTTTCACTGGAAACTCAAAATACAAATAATGAAATCTCTTGTCCTCCAGAATGAGATGCTACATCATCAGCTTCCCAGACCCAATCCAGTCTCAACGAGACCCTGGAGGTGTTGAAAGGTGGTCAGAGGCCTCTAAACTTGCCACCGCCATTACTGGCCAAGACAGGAGAGTCAAAAAGACAAAATGAATTGTCAACCCAAAACTAGAACTTGTAGTAAGATTGGAGTTCAATAGTAAGCCTTCGAGTGAAGCTATCAGCAGGGAAAGGTATCAAAAGTAGATGAGAAGAGGGAAATGTGAAATCACCTTGAAAGCAAAAATTGAATTCGTGGAAGACATCTCTGAATATCCACAAACAAAGAATGGACATCTATCTTCGTCACGATGGTCCTTACATTTGTATCAAACCACCGGACCTTGGGCAGGGAGTGTCAAATTTGGGAAAACATATCTTCAAGCAACGAGGGCCTCATGGGACCAACTATCAACTTACAGATGTGCGCCTAAGCTTTTTGGAAGGATTCTATATATATAGTTGATGTCTCGTGGGTGCGTGGTGTCAAAAAAAGTCTAAGTTCTAAGGCAACAGGGAGTCCCTTGTTGACTGGGACATCTAGCCCACAAATGTCAGGCAAATTTGGGATCAGAAGATTTGGGAAGATTAGAGGATGGAGAGGGAGAGGTTTTCTCACACTGGGGACCAATAGAGATGGAGACGTAAGGGGAAGTAGGGAGCGGGGACTGTAGAGTCCAGAATACAGTGAACTCAGGTGAAGGAGACAACACCGTAGCTAGAGGATGGATCTGCGACCCAGAGTCTAACCTAGATAGGGTTTAGGGGATGTGTGACACCAACAATATCCATTTGACATTTAATTCCCTTGATTTGAAATTCAAAACTTTAGACAATTCTTTACAAATTGTTAGAAGGGTCAAAAGGGGTCAAAATGATCTCAAATTTTGACCATAGGTGTATTATAGGGCCTACAACATTCTTAAATGGTTATTTTCCAAATTTGATTATTAAGATATGAATAATTTATTATAATGTATCTATACCTATTATGTACATTAAATGGATTATAAATAGTCTCTGATTGATTTCTCTTACCCCTTTTGGTCACTTAGGGTTCACAGGTATATTAATGAGTATGAGGCTACAATGTGAAGGCATGTCATGCATTATACTTCAATGTTTACATATATTGAATTAACTAGTATCATAAAGAAATAACACTATTTGATTTCCTGGATTTTTGTTAAAACATTAGGTTTGGGCCATTAAGTTCTAATTGATGTATTAAATTTCTAAATTTGAAAATTATAATTTTCCATTAGGTATTTCATCTTAAGTTTAAATTTTTGAGGATGTTACATTAACTCTATTACAAACCATGTAGGCAGAAAGAAATTATAGGTTCCAACAACAATGGCATCAACTCTTGCTACATTTGTGACTCACAGTTCAACCTCGCCTTTTCTTAAAGGATTACTACTTTTCAAATGTTGCATATTCAAACATATGTGAGATCCACATCCAATATCTAGTACCTTTGATGAATAAGTAGACAAATTTATCTCAATAATATATATACCTGAAGTGGAGATCTCTGTCCGCATCTTCATCTCCCTGAATCCCTTCAAGTATAAAGGATACATTCCCCTTGTATTTTTCTTTCTCCTTATCATGAGGGTTGAAGACTTGGATTTATGCTTAGCCTCATAACTCCTCATGGCCTAGCTTTCATCCTTGAACTCCATTCCACTGATCACCATCACAGATTTGTCCTTCTTCATTCTTTCTTTGGCATTTATTAGCATGCCAAGCAAATCTGACAAAGGTCTAACCATGTTATTCAAGTGGTAACACTCAAAAAATGGCTATATGATTCAAGAAACAATTGCATAATCATATACATGGCCAACTCTTGGATCAAAGAGAATCCTAATTCTTCTAGATGTTCTACATGTCCAATCACATTGAGCACATGGGTCTCTACTGGATCTCCCTCTTTCATTTTGCACTCAAAAAGTGCCTTTGAGATATTGTACCTTTCTTGCTTTGTATGATTGTGATTCACATTCTTAAGATGTGTTACCATCTCAAGAATCCCCATGTCTTCACACTGCTCATGCAACTCATAGTTCATGCAACATAACATAAGGTGCTTTATGTCTAAGGCATCATTAGAATGCTTCCAGTAAGCATCCACGTTAGCCCTAAGTGCATCAGGAGCAGGTTTTTCTAGCACTGGTGTTTCTAGGACATAGAGCTTATGCTCATCATTAAGAACTCTTCTCAAAGCCCAAAAGTAGTCGTGGAAATTTGTCCCATGAAGTTTGTCCTTCCTAAGGATAGATCGCAATGATGATTTGTTTTCCATTGGTTCCCATAAGAGAAAAATTGCATTTGTCAAAACATTTTTTATTTGATTTGAATAAAATTTGATGAAATTTAAGTAGACCTTTAACTAATTATTGCTCCCTCCATTTTTTTCAAATTGATATCTCCCACATATCAATTCGGAATATTGCAATGTATAACCTTCTAGTGAGATAATATCCAAAATAATTGAGTTATTACCCGGCCAACGCCAGCGTCCATAATCAATCATTAAGTTCGACAACACTTTCTAATTGCATCTATGCAATTTTTAGACAGATGATATGCACAACTCTTTGCCATAGTCATTTTCATGCTTCTAGGTGCTTAATCTCATTAAGATCACATTGGTAAGCCTGACCTAAAATCCAACACGATAGTAATGCACCCTACTTGGTAGGCCCACATTACTACCATCACACTTCTACGAGATGGACAACGCACCACGCTTAGTCGATCAAGCTTTTCATGTGTGTTGCTAATGGAAATCATCTGAGAGTTAATATTATATTGAGGGATTTTGTATTTATAAATACATATATATCCATGGTCCTGGAGTAAGTCCAATTTCCTCCTTGTAGTGTGTGCCTTTCTCCAAGTTGCACCTAGACAATATCTATGTCGGCCTCCTAGTTGTTCACCACAGATAAAAGTTAACCTTGTCCTCTGAGCGGCAGGCAACGACCTTGTCGGCCTCCTAGTTGTTCACCACAGAAAAAAGTTAACCTTGTCCTCTGAGTGGCAGGCAACAGACTCCTTGCCTCTATAGTAGTCCACATAGACCACTACGAACTCCTGTCGTTCTAGATGAACGGACAATGAGTTACCCCTTTCAAGTCAGTGTACTAGCAATTACTTGCTCTCCCACAATTGTCTCTCCCTTTCTTTCCCTCCCTTTGATGGGTAGGACTTGCTCGGGTTCTATCAGTTACCACAACTAGAGAAGATGACAATTGTCATAGCTAATTGATGTGTTTGAGAAGCCCCCAATACCTCTCTATTTATAGGAGTGTTAGGGTCAGGGTTTCCAATATGAGTAGGAGTCGAAGAGGATGGAATTTCATAAATTTTTGCAACCTGTGAATGATGAAATGATCGGTTTATAGGTGAACTGATCGATTGGCATGCAAGTCGATCAGTCCAACCCTTGAACTGGTTGTTTCAACATATTTCTCAGTCATAATTGTATTGGCAATTAAAATCTGGTTAATGCATAACATGACATAAGCACTAATCCTTGATCCAATCGAATGGATTAGCTAATCGGTCGATTCATAACTTGAACCTATCAACTCATGGACCTGAGCCGATCAATTCACTTCTTGAACCATTCATCTCATGGACCAGATTGCCAATATTGGCTCAATTGACTTGACATAATCGATCGTTTCAACCCTTGAACCGATCGGTTCACAATCCTAATAGTCAATGTTCAACCATTGTTGTCTAGATTGACTACCTAACTCTTTACTAATTAAGTTAAACTACATTCATGAATAAACTCCTATTCCAAGTGTATCCTATGTGTGTAACCCTATATGTTACAAATTACGTTGGCAATGAATGTCCATAACTAATTTATGACAACACAAGCAATGAGAGATATCTAGAAACACATCATTTCTACCCAAGTAAATTTGAAAATTGGAGAACAACTTCAACCTACAATCTGTGATTGGTGTTATAGTGATTGTATAGTTCCTTTAACACTGATATCTAGACTGAACTCAAGGCATGGAATCATCATCCTCTTCAATGTTCAATCCATGTTCCTTTAACTATATCAGACTATCTAAGATATATGTAAGCTCAATATCACATATTGACTCGCATGTGCATGGCCATGTATTTCTCAGTCTCGCTTACAAGTGTCCAGGATATTATACTCTTATAGGAGGGAAAAATACCATCTACATCACCCACAGTCATTCCCATGTGTCACAATGCACCTGAGCATCACCTTTATGGCAACCCTTATTTAAGGTCATGATGGATGATGTCAAAGTACACCAAATGTCATGTGATGAGTGTAGTGATTTGAGGTCTAAGAAATACAATTGCCACCATCACTATGAGAGATGATTATGACTACCATTATATGATATCCATGTATCACTCTCAAGGTGGGTATGTCCAATACATTGTTCTCTAACAAATATCTATGTGTTTGGTTTGATATCATATATCATGACTAATGAAATCCTATCATCAACCAACACACACTCTAGTCTTAAGTGTTATTTTTGTCTATTATCCTTCCACAATAATAACCGACTAGTGACATATAAGAATACTCTTAACATTTGTAGGATCTCACTGTTCATGTCCCCAACCCTAAGACATACATCATTGAGTAATATCATTCTTTAGACATTTATTATGTTACATCATTATCTCATAACTAAATAAAATAGAACAAACTGGAAGATTGTCTTTATTATTAATCAAATTATTTACAAGATATAGCTCTCTGGGCATACACACCAACACATTTTCTCTACCTTTTCTAGACTAGGTTATGGAGTGCCTAGCCCATTAAGAATATTTCTTCTACCTTGATGGTTATTCCAGATTCTACCAAATTCTAATCCATCCAGATGACCAAGAGAAGACAACATTTACCTATCTTTTGGGACTTGTGATTTCAAGAGAATGCCCTTTGGGCTCTCCAATGCACCAACCACATTCCAACACTACATGGCAGCCATCTTTACTGGATTAACTACAACTAATAAGGAAGTTTTCATGGATGATTTCTCTATCTATGGATACTCATGTGACTCATGCCTAACACATCTCTTTTTAGTGCCCTAATGTTGTGAAGAAGTAAATCTGGCACTGAGCTGGGAGAAATGCCATTTTATGGTTAAACAAGGCATTGTTCTAGGTCATGAGTCAGCAATAGAGGAATTGAAGTAGACAAGGAAAAAATAGAAGTGGTTGCCAAGCTTAATCCTCAGACCATGGTGAAAACAATTAGATCCTTCTTAGGTCATGCATGATTCTATAGAAATTTCATCGAGGACTTTTTTTCCTCTTTTGAAATATTGAAAATCTTCTTGAATTAAATTTTTATTGAGAATCTATTTTCAGCATGCAAACAACTTCCCTATTTTCAGGAATCACATTAAATGGAGTGGTGGGAACAACATTGTTTACAATGTCACTTGTGTTTTTATTACAATCATACATCAATAGACTATCCTAATGCACCACCATATATTACGACGAAAATCTGTAGAATAACTATTGAGCGACATGCCAAATCTTCCTATCATATGGAAAACCATGATTTATTCTTTAGGTTGATCTTCATATGGATTTATCCTTGAAGTTGCTTTATACCTACGGGCATCACCGCCCCCATCCATGCATGCAATAAACATCACATTATAGTAAGCGACATTGAGTGTTGTTATAACATGATAATAACTTGGAAATAAGGGAAACATGAAGCTAATTGAACAGTGGATTTGAATTCACATAATTTAATCTTGGTGGTGAATTATAGTGTCCTCTACTCTTGTGCACAAATTATGACCATAAAGTCGTAGGCTCATCTTATGTTCCAATTAAAATCATAAGGCCCAAGGTCTCAACATTAACAAGATGAGGACAAAATAAGACAACCCATTACATGATTAATCATTTACTTGACCATTTTTTACTTTAATTGAATTTCATAGGAACATGACATAAATCTTGACATAGAACTTGAAAGCATAAGAATCATATAATGACATTGATTCAAATAATATTCAAATTAAAGTACATGTATATCCATATAGTTTAACTTGATCATCATAATAATCATAAGGCAATTGAAAACCAATACTTAATACTCAAAGTGCATGAACCTGCTTACCTCTCTCTTAGAGAAGATCTTAGTTGTTCTTATTAGGCTGATGAAACCTTAATCACGTGCTTGAGGTTAAAAAACCCTAACTATCACGTTCAACCCAATAATATCCATTAATAATAATATTCACCTTAGATTCTAATATTTCATGGTTCTTTAATGAATTGGGGGGAAATCAGAGTCAAATTAGGATTTAAAACTTACTCCATCATCTAGATATCTATAAACTAAGAAAAATACATATAAGGTTCACCTTCATCCAAGCTCTATAGAAATTTCCATGAATTTATAAAGATTAAGTATGCTCTAGCCAATCATAAAGCTCAAAAAAGTCGTGTCTTTAAATACAATATCCATAATCAATACCTCAACAGACGAGAACGCGCCCTCATAGCCCAATCACTGTTGACCACATGGCCTAGGTACACTTACAAGGACCTACATGATCAAATAGAAAGGAGGCGGTTCAACTTCCCACTTTGCCCGTACGAACACATGACAAAAGAAAATCAATGTCAGGGCATAATTGGAAAAGAAACACCTCACTTCTTCTAGTTTGATCTGCAACTCAAAGTGTACAAAACATGTGCTCAGAAACCTAAAAACCATGAATCTACCTTTGTCATTGGAAGACAAGGTGCCGAGAATCTTACAATCGCTAGTCAAACCCGACAAGCCCATGGACGGACTAGGAGATGGTTGGACGCACCCAAAATCATCTCCACCATGATTGACCAGAACAATGACAGACGTAGGGTTTAGATTCTCTTGAGAAAAGAAATCAGAACCAACACCTTTGAGGTGTCATGAATCTAGCCACAATAAAAACATCAAAGATGATGATTGGTAGAGAAGACATTTTACAGGAAACCTAGATATAAGAACAAAGAGGGAAAGATGAAATCTTGCCTTTAGAACACAGTTGAGTTGACGAAAAGCTTCTTGGGTATGTTTCAGAGGTGAACACGAACCTCTGTGGTTTTTGATGATGTCTCAAGCCTCGAGACAACCATCCAGTAGATGTGAAGGGTAGGTGAACTTGCGTTACCGAGAACAACGGTGACATAGAGAGAATCAAAATAGGAGTTCAAAACCTTGGTGTATTAGAAATGTTTTGGGGGTCCTATATATGAGTTTTGTGATATGAGAGGACTAGCATCACTGTCAATTGTTTGGAAATAGGGGAGCGAGGAGAGAGTTCTTGTCAACTGAGGGACTTGAATCATGAAATCCCATCATGTATGGGATTTGATGACTCGAGAAGGTTCAAAGATGGTGAAAACTATCTTGGTTTGTGTTGGCCTTGATTAGTTAGAGATATCAGAAAGGGAGAGGAAGTCGGGGACTATAGAGCCCCAAAATCTAGGGACTCAGATGGAGGGGATGACTCCCATACCTGTGAGAAGATTTGAGACAATGAGTTTTTGGACTTTGATTCTACAAGGGTCCACGTGACACATAAACCCAATAACTATAGTAAATCGACACATTAATGAAATAATGAGTATATTTAGGACTCCAGCTATAGGAAATCGTTCAAAAATTATTTGAGGGGTCAAACAAGGTATGTTTGACTTCAAATTTGTACCATATATGTATTTTAGGTCCTAGATCATTATTTCATAATTATTTTCTATCTTTTATGACCAAAATATGAGTCTTTACCATAATGTGAATACTATCACTTTTGTGCATCAAATGGATTATGATTGGGCCCTAACCGGTTTATCTCACTTTTTATTATTACTTAGGGTTTAATTTATTTGTATTGCATATTTAGATGAAAATTATTTCAATTAGGGTTCATATACTTGTTGATGATTATGAGATTGCATTTAGGAGAGAGAATATATTATATATATTATCATTGAATTAACAATCATCATAAAAAGAGTAAAAATTTCTTAATTGATTAGACTTTTCTTTAAACATTATATTTGGGTCTAATGCATCTAATTCCAAAATAAAAAATAGAGTTTCCAACCAAGGATTCATATATAAGATAAATTTTGAATATATCACAATCCTACTCACCTTAGATAAATTTCTCCCTCCAAATTTCTATTTCTTACCCACCTTAGGGTTTTAATCATTCTATACACGCTAAATCTCTAATATTATCTTAAAGTCTCAATAGCTTACTTAAGATATGGCTTACTCATGGTAAACACAATTTCATGAGAACTTGATTAACTTGATATGATTTCTTATTAGATTGGACTTTTACTTGAGTTGATATAGTCACTCTCTTGAATGCACCCACAATGCTCATACAGTTGGTTAAGGTTCATATAAGCCCGATTAAGGCTCACATAAGGCCGATTAAGGCGCACATAATGCTCCCATAGAGCTCATAAGGCCAATTAAGGCTCACATAAGGTTAATTAAGGCTCACATAATACTCCCACAGAGCTCATAAGCCTGATTAAGACTCACATAATGCTCCCACAGAGCTCATAAGGTCAGTTAAGGCTCACATATTATGATTGAGAGGACGTTATTATCAGAACATGATTTCATAATCTTAAACATGATTTTCATAATTCCATAAATCCTTAGCATGGAAGTGTTACATGATGTTCAATTCGAACACAATCATAAAATAGTAGAAAATATTGCATGTTAGCTTGTGCATGATTTTTTGTAAGCATATACTACACAATAACCTAATTGCAACTTATTTGAATAATCATAAATATGTAAGTGGATGCAATAAACCCTCAACCCTATAATTATACTTAATGTGCATGATTCACTCACTTATCAATGTCAGGTTATGTACCCCTCCTAATGCATGATTGATATTACTATGCATACGATTAGGTTTCAGTGACTATATGTCTCAAACTTTTAATGCCAACTCTTATTTTCTCTGTCGAGATTGGATAAATGAAGGCCAATCATATATCTAAGGGTGGCATATCCTACGAAACTTATCTTAGCACCTCCCTCATCTACATGTACCATACCACATGCACTCAAAATGGAAATACAAGCATGATGCATATACCATCCTTTCCACAAAACCCCATAAGCTTGTGTCCCATACCACAAACATGTGCGAAAATGAGAGAACATGATATATACAATTATGGAGTTAACATAAAAGTCCAAACTATCTAGACATGTAACCATAATCTTTATCTAAACTTTTATCTCATGTTTAGATCTCTACTTTGGTTCCCAATACCTTTAACTTAATTCTTCTATACTTAGGGCTTAGAACACATGAGTCAGATTGTTTCTTTGTGGCCATTTGCTTACTTTCTCTGATACCATTAATGTAATGCCCCTCCAAGTACATACATATCAACGTATGCAAATCCTATATTATCCATAACATAGGTCATTCGGCTTGGAGGAACATCCCAAAACATGATATACATAGAAACAAGATACATGAAACACCATGCATTAATTGGAAATATTGATTCATACAATGTCCTTGGGAAGAGAACTATTATAATGTAAACTATCTCATCTTTGAACTAGAATCTAATACATGAAAGGTAGAAGAAATCTAAGGCATAAATCTTCTCTGAAACCTGATATTGGATCTTCTAAGGCGTAGATAGAAACCCACCAAGCAAGACCTTATGAATTCCTTGATCTATTCTCTAGGTTGATTTTCATATGGATCTATCCTTGAGGTTTCTCTATACATGTGGGAATTGTGCCCCCAACATGCATACAATAAAAACCACATTAGGGTGAGAGACATTAAGTATTGTTATAACATGATAATAACTTGTTAATAAGGGAAAACATGAAGCTGATTGAAAAGTGGATTTAGATTCACATAATTTAACCTTGGTGGTTGATTATAGTGTCCCTACTCTTATTCACCAATTATGCTCAGAAGGCATGTAGGCTCATATGATGTTCCAATTGAGCTTATAAAGCCCAAGAGCTCAACATTAACACGTGAGGAAATATTCAAATTTAACTGAATTTCATAGGATCACGACATAAATCTTGATATAGAACTTGAAAGCATAAGAATCATATTATGACATTGAATTAAGAAATATTCAAATTGATATACATGTCTATGCATATATGTTACTTGATCATCATAATAATCATAAGGTGGATGAAAACCAAAACTTAATACTCAAAGTTCATGAATCCACACACCTCTCTCTTAGAGAAGATCTTAGTTCTTCTTCTTAGGTCGATGAAACCTAATCACATTCTTAAGGCTAAAAAAACCTAATTATCCTATTCAACCCAATAACATCCATTAATAATAAGATTCGCCTAAGATTCTAATGTTTCATGGTTATTTAGTGAATTGGGGGGAAATCAAAGTCAACTCAGGATTTAAAACTTACTCCATCATCTAGGTCTCCAAAAATTGAGCAAAATTCATATAAGGTTTACCTTCACATGAGTTCTATAACATTTTCTATGAATTTATAAAGATTAAGTATGTTCAAACCAATCAGAAAGCTTAAAATTTTGTGTCTTTAAATACATTATCCATTAGCAACCCTCAGTGGTCAGGTCCACACCCTCATAGCCTAATAATTGTCATCTACATGTCATGGACTCACTTACAAGTAGGGGTGAGCATTCAGTTAATTCGGTCGGTTACGGTTAATTCGGTTCGGTTAAATGGTTAATTTGTGGTTTGCGATTTTAACCATTAACCTAACCAAATTGAGTCAGATAATTCAGTTATTGTCCAATCGATTAATGGTTAATTCAGTCGATTAATTTGGTTAACCAAATAACACTCGTGTAATAATATTATTTGAAATACTCATAGAACTTGGTTCAATTGTTATATTATAGTAGTATTGTTGTAAATTTAATTATGAATGGCTCATAAAAAATTGATTACTATATATATGGGGAGGTATTTTGAAATAAGAGTACAACTATATATGTATATATGCATGTAGGATATTATTTATGAATAAATTCTTACTATTCAGTTAATTCGGTTAACCAAACCAAAAATATCTTTAACCGTCAAATTAACTATTTAACCGATTAACCGAAATAAATTAACCAAATTGACCAAATTGACCCAATAAAATTAACCATTCGGAATTAACCGTTCGGTTAATCAGTTATTAACCAAATTCTGCTCACCCCTACTTACAAGGACCTACACGGCCAATCAGAAAGGAGATGGTTCAAATCCGCACTTTGCCCTTATGGGCGTGTGATGAAAGAAAATCGATGTTAGGGCAAAACTGGAAAAGAAATGTTTCACTTCTTCTTCTTCTTCGATCCACAACCTCACGAGTACACAACAACAAGTCAGAACCCATAAACCATGAATCTTGCTTTGTCTTTGGAAACCAAGGTGCCGAGAATCTTCCCAATTGCCAACTGAACCCGACAAGCCCATGTATGAGCTACGAGATGGCTAAACACACCCACAACCATCTCCGCCATGACTATCTAGAATAGCGACAAGGCCTCTCAACCTAGATTGTAGAGTTTACATTCTCTAGAGTAAAAGAATCCAAAACGAACACCTTCGAGGTGCCACGAATCTAGCCGCGGTAAAAATGACAAACACAACAATCAGTAGAGCCAACATTATTTGAGGAACCTGGATAAAAGAACAAAGAGGGAAATATGAAATCTTGACTTTAAAATGCAATTGACACTACAAAAAAAGATGAACTAGCTACAATTGTACGAACTACATATATTTAGTATGTATTTAAAGATCACTTTTCCTAACATGTGGTAGTAATGTAACCAAAAAGAATGTAGTTGATACAATTACCTAAAATTTAACTACAAATACCCTGTTTCTAATTTCAAAACAAAAAAACTCCCTCCCCATCTCCCCAATGTGCCTATTTTCATCCGGCTCCCGCCCATTATTTTGTTTTCTATCACAGTCATGCTAGTCTCCCCAAAAATTTGTCCTCTCCCCTCCCCCTCTAGGCCCTCCCCCCGCATTATCTTCTCCCCGACCAGATGTTGTTGGGCTCCCTGAACATGCTTCTCCTTGTACCGTTTGTCGATCTATCACCACCCATAGAATGTTCTGCTAAACTCGCTGCCCTTCCCCAATCACATACACTTCCGTTTCGTCTCCCCCTACTTCTTTCTCCAGTACTGCAAAATCCTTCTCCCAATGAGTTGTGCACTGCCACCACCCCCTGACTAACCTTGGTGCTACCCTAGCCCTCGCCAAAGTGGCACATATGCACTTCTGGAAGGCATCAACACTGGTGGGCATCGTAGGCGGTCATCCAGCTAGAAGTGTCGGCAATGAGGAAGTTAAGGATGGCGTGATGGGTTCTGGAGATTGTATGGTAGGTGACATCATCACGTAAGCCAGATTTGCGGCATGTAGGACTGATTCACAAAAGTAAAAAATTACATAGTTTCCAGCAATCATTATATTCAGTTTTCTCAACTGTAAACCAAACGAGTTCTACAAATTCCTAATACAAGAAAATCCTCATATTTTCCAGCTTCTAATTCATTACTATGATTTTCGTCTTGATTTCTTTTATTTTAATTCTACTATCCGACTCAAATATGTACTAAACTAAAAGCTTACTCCAACTATAGAAAAGAGGCAGTGGTGTTAGCTGGAGTAATATAGTTGAGTGATAACAAGAATGGGAGCATTTTTCTTGTATTAGTATCATGTTCACTAATACATTTTCTTCCTCATTTATGCACTGAATCATTCAAACATTTGGTCGCTTATTATCACATAATAAACTTTTGTAGCTTCTCTAGGTACAATTGTTATGTCTACAACTGCGAACTCTAATGTGTTACTCATAATGTTGAGATGAATCTATCTAACTTAATAGAGTTTTATAAATTTATGTGCTTGTTGAATTATGTAATTGTATATTTGCATCTCACTAACATGGTTGAAAATGTTTACTGTACTAATAGTTTGATGTAAACTACTGTTCTGTCAAGCCAATACTTCTAGGAGTGCATATGATTTGCAATTATTTTTATAGACTTCTAGTGATGTTTGCTTAAACAAATGATACTTGATATTTTCATTTCTTAAAAAAACAACTACATAATCATGTTATGTATAATTGTACTCATGATTCTATAACAAAATAGGAAAAGACACATTTCTTAATTGCAAAATTGTTAGGATTGTAATGTATTCGTATAGGCCAATATTATTAAACCAATATCACCACATACCTTTTGCTGACTGTTAAACTTGTAAGACAAAATGAACGTTATTTAATTGCAGCTGCAATGTATTATGGACTTCTATGTAGATACACTCATATTGCCCTACGATTGATATACACATCTAATTGTTATTGTCTAAATAGAGGCTTAAAATGCAATAACATACAGTCTGGTCGATAGAAATAGGAGAAGGTAGATAGCTGCAATGTATTTTGTATGATGTTGTTTTAGAATTGACTTTCAATTTATTTAAATTATTGATAGTTGTATTCGGTAACAATTATATTGGAAGTTGTAAATTATCAGTTTTATACAAGAATTGTCTTTCTTCTTTGAAGAAAAGTGGTATTATAGAAACACCTTGGCATCTCCTGAAAATATAAGCCTCTTACTGAGATGCGACAAGTTTGTTCTCACAGTGAGGTGCAATAAGTATTAGTTTCAGAATTTTATAAGTAGTACTTTCTAGATTCAGTTGTATATTATGTAAGTAGTGTTCCTCAACTTGTGGCTAAGGTTTCAACCTAGTGCATTGTTAGTTTGTGCCTTTTCTCATCATTTTTAAATACACGCCTTTACAGTTGAGACATGTTTTGTTTTATATATGTATTTACAAGGTGAAGCTACATGTTTCAGTTTTATATACGTATATTATGGTGCATATTGACAATACCTTATTTGCGTAGGGGGTGATCAATGATTAATATCAGTAGCTATGCTGATGTTTGAATCTACTGTTACATGATGCCTCTTGAGGTTATGGATAGATACTTCTTCCAGTAGTAATCATCATGTAGAAGACTTTACCATCTATTCAGAGGATCCCTACCCAGAGATCAATGGTTTAACAATTGGATGATGGGTAAGTAATCGTCATGTAGATATTTGATTGTGATCTGTAGATCAGGCTAGGGGTTTTTTGCTTCTTGTGTGAGTTTTCTCATTACTGTTATGGATTCTCTAATGAAATCTCTCATGTACCTCCAACTCCATCTACATCCTTCTCAAATTTAATTGCAAGCTAGCATGGTGATCTTCATGCTTTAACATGACAACCACCATAAACTTTCACCACCATTTGTCTCTTCCTCTGCCCTCGCCATACTTTTCCATTACCCAATAGGAGCAACATGAAAGCAATGGCACAAGCGACCACCATCAAGCATGGGATGTTTGCCTACTACTCTAACTGCTAGTCAATTTCTCAAGTTCCAAGCCAGCATCATTGGCAAGCTAAATGTAACATTCTGAATCAATACAAAACCAATGACACAAGAATTGATTAAATGTTTAGGGCACTCTATAACAATATTCAAATTCAATATTGTTTTTAAACATGTATCTCTGATAAATTCATATACCAGACCTGCCACACTTGTTCAACATATATATCCATATCCATTTAGTCCTTATGAGGTGTTACAAAGGGTATGTCAGGCAGACATGTTGGATGCAAGAAAAAGTTAACTCAAAACCAGTGAGTGAGCAGAACATGATTTTGCATCTTTTCTCTTTGTTTAGTGGTCACTTTGGGAGCTGCTACCATAGTTTAATAGAGGAAGTGTGATTGTACTAAACATTGTGAGACTTATTGATAATTATTGTTTGAATGTGAAGCAACAGGCCAAGGGACATGGAGTTTCTTAATGCAGCAGAAATAGACTATATCTATCCTAAGTTATCCAAGATATTTTCTTCTATATTTGCATATAACAACCAAATGTTTCACAGAAAGTGTTACATTGCTGGAATATTGAATAGTCGATTTCAATTGTTCACTTCATACATCTAGTGTCATGGTAACATCCTTCATACAAAATGAGTGCAAATATGCAGGCATCTCTATTTATTATGGAAGACATGCAAAAATATCTACAATAATGAATGAATACTCACAGATCTCCTAGGCTTGATAATTTAAATGGTGTCCTTTTATATTCGTACTTGCTGAAATGACAACAAACTTTTACGTTTATTGTTCTTCATTGGCCTCCATTTGTTTTTTTTATTCATCATAGGACTTTAGTAACTGATAATAAATAGCACCCATATTCCAAATTTCAAAACAACAATATGCTAGTATCCATAATACTCGCCCCATATCCCATCATTCACGACCTTGATGAATGATTGATTGCAGGTACCATCTGATGAGCCCTTTCATATTTATTCAGTACCAAAGGAGGTGAAATCTCAACCTCTTACTGAGAAAAAGGCCCCTGGTAAAAAGCAAACTAGTTTGGGGACCACACCTGCTCCGACATCAGCTATTGTTTCAGATACTACAAAGTTTTGTTCTGATCTGACTACCCCATTGCCACATCAGTTGTTGGTAAACAATGATGCCATTATAACTCATATATAGCTATGTTTTGTATAAATTCTGATATGTATAACTTTTAACAAGGCAACTTGATCATGCGCTAAGATCTTTTTTGCAGGTCAGGTTATTTGTGCCGAGAATGATTGTAGAGAAGGCCTTCGTATCACATCTTCATCCTAGAAAAAATAACTCATTACATAAACTTGATTGGAGTATCATAAACTAGTGTTCATGTACATGTGAAAGGTAAACTATGCAATAATTTCATTGGTTTGTTCCAGTACACGTCATTTTCTCAAAATTAGTGTCATAGTCTCTTACTTTCACCCGCATAACACAAATTATGTTAGTGCAGGTTAAGATGCTGCCATATGTCTTGTACAGGAACAACTGCCACATCAAAAGGAAGAGAGGATAAATGAATTATCTAATATACTGTCTCAGATTCACAAAATATGTGTTAAGATATATGGAAACCTCAAACTTGGGGATTGGGTGGAACTGCCAGTTGTTGATGAGAATGATTTGTCTTTCAAGAATCTTCATCAATCAATATCAACTACAGGAGCTTCCTATGGCCAACCAGAAGCAGAGCATGTAAATGGAGAAGTTCTCTATTTTCAATCAAGAAGAGTAATACCTTAGCAGTCTTTCTCTTCTTATGAGTTTATCAATGTTATCATATTCGTTGACGATACAAGTGGTGAAATTAATATAAAAGAAAAATCAAGATAGAAGAAGATGCACATGATCATGTGGTATATAGAGTCTACAGTGGATAGAGGCAGTCAGAAGAAGATATTGTATATATGTATCTTTTTTTCATGCATATTGTAAAACAGGGGCCAGGTTAATGTCCTCCCCATGTGTACTCATTGTTCAAATATAAATAAAAGTATCACTATTGACATTGTAAGAACAACTCGAACTTGATTAACAGTCATATTTTTTCTTTTTGAAAACCCATCTATATCGGCAAGCGGCTGATTGGATACATAATGTCTCTCACTACATGTGTATGTGTAGTAAATGGCATCTTTCACTACACACTAGCTATAATTATATGTGTAGCAAGTGCTAATTTTTGATATACATGAACTACATATACAAATTGTAACCAATGTCATCTCTCCCTACATATCATAACTACAAATTGAATTGTAGTCATATATTTAACTACAATGGAAACTGTATTTTTATGTGTAAGGACATTTTTTACCTACAATTAGGGTTAGATATGAATTTGTAGCCAGAGGAATAACTAGCTACAACTTTGAAAAATGTAGCCTAAACAATTAGCTACACGGGTATTAGCTTCATATTCTAAATGTAAGGATAAATGTAGCCAAAGCTTTTAGCTACAAATTTTGGGGTTTTCGCTACAATTTTTTGTAGTTAAAGACCATATTTTTCGTAGTGTGAGTTGACGGAAAGCTTCTTAGGTATGCGTCGAGACGAACACAACCCTCTATGGTTGTCGTTGATGTCTGAAGCCCTGAGACAACCCTGCAGTAGACATGAAGGGTTGGTGGACTTGTGTTATTGAGAACAAGTGCAATAGAGAGCAAATCAGTGTAGGGATTCATAACCTTAGTGTCTCAGGAACGTTTTCAGGGTTCTATATATGGGTTTCATGATATGAGAGGACTAGATTCATTATGGCAGTTGGAAACAAGGGAGAGAGAGTAGAGAGTTCTTGTTGACCGAGGGACCTGGGACACAAAATCCCATTATGTTGGGATTTCATGACTCAGGAAGGTTTAGAGATGGTGAAAACTGCCTTGGTTTTTGCTAGTGTTGATCAGTGAGATAGATTGGGAAGGAAGAGGAAGTCGGGGATGGTAGAGTCTCGGGTATGGGGACTCTGGTGGAGGGGATGAGTCCCCTATCCGCAAGAAGATTTGAGATTGTGAGTCCTTGGATTCTGATTCTACAAGGGTCCGTGTGACACATAAACCCAATAACTATATTGAATCAACATATTAATGAAATAATGAGTATATATATTTAGGGCTCAAACAATATGATATCATTCCAAAATTATTTGATTGGTCAAACAAGTTCCACTTGACTTCAAATTTGGACCACTTTAGGTTCTAGATCATTATTTCATAATTATTTTCCATCATTGATGACCAAAAGATGAGTTGCTACTATAATGTGATTAGTATCACTTTTTACATCAAATGGATTATGATTGGTCTTAACCGAGTTATCTTGCCATTTATTATTACACAGAGTTTGCTTAATTTGTATGGAGTATTTTAGACAAAAAATTAGGGTTCATATACTTGTTGATGATTATGAGACTGCATTTAGGAGAGAGAAAATACATAACATATATTGTCATTGAATTAAAGAATCATCATAAAAAGAGTAAACATTGCTTGATTTATTGGACTTTGCTTTAAACATTATATTTGGGTCTAATGCATCAAATTCTAAAAGAAAAAAAAATAGAGTTCCAACGAAGGACTCATATATAAGATACATTTTGAGGATGTTACATCTTCACTAAAGACAAATTTAGATGGGTCGTTTGCTTTTCATGGATTAAGCATGTCTAGTTTGAGAAGACATGGATATGATGGGGCCTCTAATATGAGAGATGAATTAAATCAATTAAAGACACTAATTCTAAGTGAAAATGCTTATGTATTTTATATCATTTGCTTTACGCTTCAACACAACTGGTGGTTGTTGCTATTGCAAAGGACACTATATATGTTAATGATTTGTTGAGTTATACAAGCTTGATTGTAAAATGACTGGTTCTTTTTTTTTAAAAGAAAAGATTCATTGCCAAAAACATCATCATAGTAATATGGAGAAATTGGAGAAAAATAAAATATTTCTAGGAGAGGCAAAAAGTAAGAGACTAGTCTCGCAAGGCCTAGTGATACTCGGTGGGGATCACATCATACAACCCTATTCCAATTTTTTACGATGTGGGGTTTAGTGATTGAGGTACTAGAAAATATTGCGTGTGATGGAACTGATTCTGCTAATAGAGGCAAAGCTTTAGGGTTGATAAAATAAATGGAGACTTTTAAATTTGTATTTATCTTATTTTTCATGATGCAAGTGTTGGCTTTAACTAATGAGATGTTCCATGATTTGAAAAGGAAGGATCAAAATAGTGTTAATGGTGATTGCATCAATGAAAGAAATAGTGCAAGATTTGAGAGAATGTGGATGGGGAGCACTATTGAACGATGTAATTTTTTTTATATCATGAAGTCTTTCAATACTAAATGGAAGATTGAATACGAGTAAGAGGTTATTCAAGGCGTGAGGGATAATGGGTAACTTATTACCATCATTATCATGCTGAGACTTTAAATATTCTGATTGATTCAATAGTTGCTGAGATGAATAGGCAATTCAATGAAACTTCTACAGACTTGTTAAGATGCACTGTTTGTCTGAATCCAAGAAATTGTTTCTCTAGATTTGATTATGAAAAGCTTGTTCGACCTGTTGAAATTCACCGTGATGATTTTTCTATAGATGACTGTGTAATTTTGAAAGATCAACTTGGCATATATATTCATGCCGTGAGAAGAATACCTGAATTTTTCGATTGCAACGATCTTGCCAACATTGCTATGAGAATGTTATAATTGAAGAACATATTATTTTCTCATTAGTTTACCGTCTTATAGAACTAGTATTAATACTTCCAGTGGCAACAATAGTGGAAAGAGCTTTCACAACAATGAATATTGTCAAGACATAACTACATAACAAGATAAGTAACAGTTAGTTAAATGACTTGATGATATATTACAATGAGCAAGACATGTTTAGGGGAGTTAGTGATGATTTTTTTTTTTTGCAGTATTTTCAAAATCTAAATACATGTCAAATTCAACTCTCTCATTCTAATTAATCATATATATTTTTAATTCAAAGGATGTTATTGACTTGTCAAACTAATTTGATTATTTTGGTGTGTATTTTTGCTTATTGTTTTGTTGTGAAGAATTGTTTTAACTATTTATTCATTAGTAATATATTCAGAAATCTTCACTAGCTATATAATTATTAACTCCAAGTAATGAAAAATATCAAAATATCTACTTTGATTGTGACTTATTTCGCTCAGCTCCCTTACTGTGACTTTTTAAATCTGCCATTTGAGACAAGTATAATTATATGATGTACAAATTATAGACATTTTTCTTTTTTTGTTGATCTCTTTTTAAGTGTGTTGAACTGCGTTTTATGAGAAGTGATGCAACCTTCTGAATAGAATGACATTCTGACTCGAAGAAAAAATAATACTAAAAGTTCTAATGTTCATTAACGAGTTGACATTCGATGTTGGCTGATGGGCCATCAGATCAATTTAATGTGATGAAAATTTTAGAATAATGCTACATGAGCAAGAAACGAGATTAAAAATAAGACCATTTTTGTCCCCACATATGCATAACTTGTTTTTCTCATCTATTTTGTTGTTATGCATATGTGGGGAGAAAAAAATCCTATTTCTAGTCTCATTTCTTGTTCCTGTAGTAAACCTCAAAAATTTTATATGTGCTGACTATACGTTGGACTCCAATAGAGCAGGCTGAGAAGCTATGGGCCTATGGCTGATCACCAACAGCCACACAAACATTGTCCCAAACGTCAACATGCGGTAACGCTAACTTGTTAAGTCTAGAATATTGCACGGAGTTGTGAGTAGCGTGGGCTGAAATGGAAATTTCCACCGCAGCAAATTCTAGCCATGAGAATCTAACCCTTGGTCCGGGATCCAATCTAGACTAGTCACTAATCCCGACTAACCCAGTCAAGATCAAATCTTATTTTGTTTGGTAAAAAATGGACTAACGAGTCCGTTTTGGGTTCCGTAATCTTCTAATCCAATCCAAGTCAGTCCTGCTAGCAGCAGGATTTCAGAATCCTTGTCCGGATTTAGCTCTGTCTTTTGTGTTAATACAAATTACGAGGCCAGTCCAGTTTAATGAGTGCTTGCAATAGGATTGAGTTGTCAAACAAAAAAAACATCAAATATAGATAAACTAATATGGATATATCGACTAACCCGATCCGGACTTCGTAATCTCGATCTCTAACCAAACAGAGGCCTAAGGTCCCGTTTGGCAGCAAATTCTAGCCATGATTACGTAATTCTAGCCATGATCCCGTTTGGCAGTGTAGGTCAGTGGATTAGTGTTTGACTTTTGTCAATAAATATGAACTCTGTTTTTTCTAGTTCTGCAATTCCGTGTTTGGAAAGAGTCTTGCTTTCCGTCTTTGTTGTGACATTGATGACCTGATATTCTGATTGAAACACATTTGTGAGCAATTTTACTTCCACTAGTGAATTAACCCTCATCCAGATTAAAAATGTTCTATCAATGAGATTGAGATAATCCATATTTTAACCCTACATTAAGTGCGGGTCCAAATCTATTATCCTGCGTGTCCCTATTAATCCCTGCCGTACATACATCTTATTATTTAAAAAAATAATTTTTTGAATTAATTAATGACAAAGATTTTTTTATACAGTACCGGAATAACAAGTTTGGTACAACAAATTTAGAGACCTCAGCGTATGGCTGGCACATCGACTGGTGGAGTCGTGTACTAATGATTCCTTTGGCAAAAAATGCAGTGGTGAGTGATAAGATACAATAGGTACCGATCATTTTGCTGAACAACTTCTAACCGTTCTTATTTTTTATATTATTTTACCAATGATTTATTTTTTATTGTGAGAAATCTATACTATATATTGAAAGTCCGTCTGGGGTTTTCCGTGCAATATTTGGCATCATTTTTTGATATTACAATGCCGTCCTTTCTTGGATGTAAAGAAAACAGTCGAGGAGTTGTGTGCAATATTTACCGTATGTAAGAAGCGTCGAGTAGCCGACATTCGAGAATCTTCACAACACAGTCTTCCTGTCCGCTCGATGTCAGGGTTCTCGCTGTAGGATTTCACCACGCGCCGCAACGATGCTTCTCCACACCCCTCCTTTTAGAGTCATTGCCTACCGCCCTAGCGTGGAAGAGGAAAACCACGTCGCTGGCTAAGAGCTTCAGTTCTTAAGGCGATGTTGTCGGTGACGACACTTCCAGCTGCCAACACGACCATTGCTTCCACCGTATATCTATACTATATATGAAAGTCCGTTTGGGGTTTTCCGTCGCATCATTTTTTGATATTACAATGCCGTCCTTTCTTGGATGTAAAGAAAACAGTCGAGGAGTTGTGTGCAATATTTACCGTCTGTAAGAAGCGTCGAGTAGCCGACATTCGAGAATCTTCACATCACAGTCTTCCAGTCCGCTCGATGTCAGGGTTCTCGCTTTAGGAGGGGTGTGGAGAAGCATCGCTGCGGCGCGCGGTGAAATCCTACAGCGAGAACCCTGACATCGAGTGGACAGGAAGACTGTGCTGTGAAGATTCTCGAATGCCGGACGCTTCTTACAGACGGTAAATATTGCACACAACTCCTCGACTGTTTTCTTTACATCCAAGAAAGGATGGCATTGTAATATCAAAAAATGATGCCAAATATTGCAAGGAAAACCCCAGACGGATTTCATATATATGGCATGTTTGGTTACTTGGATTTTGCTGTATTGGATTGTATTTTAGACTCCAGTTCAACAAATTTTAAGTTTGGTTTGCAGGATTGGAGAACTGAGGCTAATCCCGGGATTTCCAGACATAATAGGAATCCCGCATTTTGGTCTCCATCAAAATTCTCCCGGACGCCAAAATCTAACATGGCGAACGTCGTGGACACGAAAAAAAATAAATCCCGCACTTACAAAATCCAGCAAACCAAACATAAAATTTTATTTTGCGGGATTTTGACAATGCAATATTTTAATAATGCGTTATGGACAAAATACATGATTTTTAAAAATCCTAAGAGGAAAACCATGTCCCTGGCTAAGAGCTTCAGTTCTTAAGGCGATGTTGTCGGTGACGACACTTCCAGCTGCCAACACGGCCATTGCTTCCACCGTTACGGACACATACTTTTACGGGCACATACTGTTGTCGTCTTAGCCCGCTGTCACCAATTACTGTAAGTATGCTCTTCTTCTTCTTCTTCTCTGCTTCTCCATAGCTTTTCTTTCTGCTCCTCATCCTCGTCTTCTTCTATTTCTTTTCCTCCACCTATAGCAGGGCCTCGATTGCCCAAATCTGCATGATCTTTCTTATCGATCAAGATTGATGATAATCCATTATATATCAATCTAGGCACCGACGTATTTGATTGAATTTTTTATTACTACTAATTTGATTCACTCACCTTTCTCCTTTGTGAATCCAATATACTTTGACGCTTCCCGTAACTCTTGCCCCCGCGCAACCTATACTAATCCATTATTTTTCTGTAATTAGTTCGTAACTTCACCGCATAACGTTAACTATTTCTCTCAATATCTACAGCAGAGCAAACGTATACACAACCACCATCTGCAACTGATCCAACGTAGTCATTTCTTTAATTTTGCTTCTGCCTGGCTGCTCATGATCAGGGGTATATATAGGGTTCAGCGGACAGAGTCACATGGGGGACTATGGTACCCTTTATATTTGTTGATTCTGTGGTGTTCTATCCTTTTGGGCAATGCTTCTACCGTCATTGTCATTCTGAATGGCATAAGACTCTTTTAGATGCTTGATAGATTTCGAACACAATCTAATTAGAGTACAACTGCATGGTCAATTTGAAGTAAAAAAATATGTTATCTTATTGGCAACTTTTTTCTACTTCCATGAAATTGATTTTGCAAATTCTTATCTTTGTTAAGGACTTAAAAGTAATGATCAGGATTATCCTAATAGTGGAGGAGGTCGGCAATTACTTTGTTCTTTTTGATATCATGTCATTTTTGAAAAGTTAAGTAAACAACAATTGTGTTTACAGATTGACCACAAAGAGATGACCAGAAGTCAATTGGTTACTGGTTTCAGTTCCAACTAGCATCACTGCTCATATGAGCAACACTATATCAGCTTCTTTCAGAAGTGCATTTTTCTTCTTGTAAGTCAAAGGTAAGAATTGATTTATTCAACTTCAAGAACTCAACATTATTACCTTTTACGTTCATTAGAATAGAGCGCCACTTTAAGGTTTCGTATGCATTTCAAATAGGTTATCTCATTTAGAATAAGCTTTACCATACAGGGGTGCAATGTCAAATTGTAAGGGAAAAATTATAGAGATTTTGACAATCGTACTATTTGGGTACGTGATTTATTCAGGGAGCAATACATAGTCATCGCTATCTTTACATAAGACAATCCTTGTAGGGTTAGTAAAAATCTAAAGTTGCCTGTGTTGCAACATCTGAAGACGGCTGGAGGGTTATCGGGGTTCTGATCGCCGTCTTTTTTGGCATCGTTGTCAGTTTCGAGGTCCAACTATAGCTAAATGTTATAACTCCACCGAGATCAATTTTGTGTGATCGTACACCGCTGCTGTTTTGCTCCTTTTCATGCTCGCTCACTCCAATTTTTGAATTTAAAAATAATGTGATTCTATGGGTCCCATTCACGCTATGTTGCTGGTGCAAAAAAATTGCTCTTCCATTATTTTCAGATTTATCTCTATACAAAGTGATCTTATTGGTTATTTGTTTCTATTCGTATCTCTATTCCCAATCCTCTATGGGCGCTTACTGCTATACACCTAATTGTGTTCGTATTTATATATTATTATGACGTGTTAGTTACTTAATTGAACTAAACTTTAATTAGAGGAGCTCCTTGGTAGACCACCATATACTTTTTGAAATGTAAGCATGTATATAACGTTTTATGTTACCGACTCATGACGTGAAAGAGGGAGCGGAAACTCCTCCATTTAACCCTTAATGGTTATGACATGGTGCTTTGATGTTCATTTTCTGCTTATATAATAGGCATGACATATTATCTAATAAATAATTATGAGATAAGGTATAAAATATGTTTAAATTTATACTTTTTGTTCCTTTGCCATAGTTATAGTATTTTCTCCCATTTCCAAATTCTTTGTGGTATGGAGCACATTCCAGTAGCACGTGTGCATTGTATCAAATTATAAATGAAGTAGTATAATGTATGTTTTACATATTTTGTACGACTTTAGAATTTTCAATTGAAAAAGCATGTGTACTTTTTATCTTATAAACTACAAAAAAATTTTGTTACATTCAGCCATTGTTCCTTTCTGTTGCAAGGATAGACCTCTACAATGTCACACTATTTCATTATGGGTTGCAAGAAAACAAATAAAACTTTCATATATGAGAAGTTTAATTATTATTTTTAATATATATTGTACATAATTATCTTGCATCTGCTTTCAATAGTTGTGATAATATTTTACTTTCTATGACTATATATAGTCAATGATGAAAGGATGGGTTGAATAAAAAAATTTCATTGTTTGACTGAAAACAGGAATAACCACTATGATACATAAATTCAAAAAATAATTATAAATTGGAATTTTGTATGTGTGTAAACAACCCTACCCAATGTTTTCAGATATTCTACCTTCTATTTTCTCTTCTCTTTGAACCACTGGTTCAATCCGGTTTGGTCGGTTGGACCGCATTTCTGACCGGTTAGACCGAAAAAAGACAACCATTTTTTTAGGCTTCCAGACCGGTCAACTTCCAGTTCACGGTCTGACCGGTCGGACCTGCCGGTCCAGTTCGATTTTTAAAACTATGAAAGTGCTGAAAATCTCATACCCTTAACATCACCATTGGATTTTTTTAACTTAATTTGAAATTTAGAAATTGAAAGATCATTTAAAACACTCGTGCGTAACACGGGCTCATGCCTAGTTATTATAATGACTGATCCACGACGTGCATTTGATTTTCCAAATGTTACATAATACTGACACTTGACCCGGGCGATCGCTGCGGGCCGCTGCTAGTCGGAACGCTATCTCTGCATTTGGCAAAACGATCAAACGTGGAACGGGACAGACTGGTCACAGACAGCAGTTGTCACCAATCCTTTTGCAAACACACGACTGCCTATCGCTCTATAACAATCTACAGTCGGCGATGAACTCTAACAACTTTTCCAAACGCTGCATATAGGCATTCGTCACTGGCGCGGTGACCGCTCAGGCGCGCTCACCGATTATACTCCGGCAGAGGGGAAAGGCTGGCGGCGAGGGAAGGAAGGGGATTGGAGCAAATCGGGATATTTAAACTTATCGCCTGCTTCCTCTTCTCCAAGCAACATAAACTGCAGGAAGCATAAGTCGCCACAGGCACCAACTTCAGAAGCACCTCTCGTCGGAGCTGGAGCAGCATCGGTTACTCGGCTCGACGGGGTTCAGGTTGAAGGACATCCTGTGACGCTGCTTTTATCAGCGCCTTTTCACGCTAAGGTGGTGACTGCTGCTGCTGGAGCGACGCAGGTGGGTGCTGTAGTACATCTGATTCCATTTCTACTGCATTTTACTTGCCCAGTTTGAGTATCTCCCTGCCTGGTTATATCGTCCATGTGATTTCATTACTTATTTGGACATATTTCGTTCCATTTAAAGAAAAAAATTGTGTTTGATAATTCCCACTATGACATATACTGATGGTGCTATATCCGGTAAAAGCTCATGAAACCTTTTCTTCGGAATTCACTCAGCCATCTTTTTGCCTCCCCTGTGATTTGATTTGGCTATGTTATGCGCTCAGAAAACCTTTTGCTTACCAGACTTTTTTGCGCCGTACATGACAATACGCACATGCCAGAAAGCACATCTATTGTGATAGCTAAATGATTATCACCAAACATGGCCATAGGCGGTGTTTTGCTTTTAGTACTCTTGCTGCTTAAGTTATAGGGATATGGCCGTGGGTGTGGGTTCGATCGCTGCAAGCCGTAATTGAGGGGAGGCAATCTTAAAAGTTCAGCATTCTGGGGTGTGACTACCACATATGGAAGTACGAAAGCGAAAGATAACCACATAATCCCGCAAAAGCCCAGTCCAATAGGCAAGGCAAACCAAGAGCCATATAGAACAACACAAACAGGATACCTGTCATAAATGGTAAATTATCCCTTTACCTGGACCTTCTAAGGCGGTTGTTTGTTGCACACCGATGTGTCACACCGTTATGGGCAGACAACTACTGCATATTCATGTTTGTGTCTGTATAAGTGTTGGTAGTGGGGGGGGGGACTTGAACTTCTCATGGGCCCCATATCCCTGTGGAGGCACACACAAAGGTATATAATAGATGAAGGGTTAGCATAGTAGAACCTTGTAAACCAAGTAATTCTAAAAATTCTATGAAATTACACCCTCCCCACCCACCCACAACTTCTAGCACACAACCATGGTCTGATTGTTGGCATACCCTAAACATTAACAAAAAGGATTTCCAAGTCAGCCTTGGAATACAAATAGGCATTGCGCTACACCCCTGCAAGGTGCCTTAGTGACGGATTTGGGACTCAACATTTTTTCGGCTTGATTGAAAAACTTTTAACTTGAGAACTCTAGGGAAAATTTGTTAAAGTTCAGTCATCTGCTCAGAAAAAAAATCAAGAATAAGTAGGCTGTAGATCATCACGTACACACATGTATATGATGTATAGGTGTGCACTTATCTACATGTAAACATGTAAAGGCTATAGTTTTGCAAGGAGAAAGGAAGCCTCTATAGTCGTCATGTGAGAGAGGGAGAGGCATAATGCAGATTGTTGGGTTGGGTTAGGATGTGTCACAAGCAAGGAACACGATATCCAATAAAGACACCGTTTCGATAGTTTGGAAATAGGTATTCACCGGCATATCGAAGAAAATTTGACAGATGTAATCGTGACTGTTTTGATGCCAAAATCGACGAATTAAATTATAAAAATTTATTTGTGGAATCTCTATAGTCTATACCCATGGTTTAAAAAAACCTGCCATGAGGTTCTCGAGGCTTAGGCCTCGACGCGAGGCTATCCTGTTTGCACCTAAGGCTTACGTCTCGGTGACCTGGACTGAGGCTCGCCTCAAAGTGCAGAGGCTTTGAGGCTGAGCTGAGGTACAAGCCTCGGTTCTGGACCGTAATGTCTTGTGTTTAAGACTAACTATTCTAATTATACAAACACTTTCTCAAAACTTTCAATTCAGAGTTGTTGTAGTTAATTGTCATTATCTTTTAATGAAATTTTTGATTATCATTCTCTCAGTGGGATAGTTCAATCTAAATTGTTATATTTGTCTTTTTGTTTGCTACCTTTTTATCTGTCGGCGAATTTCATATTATTTGATAACAAACTTTGGTTCCTTCTACCTACTGATTCCAATTTCCAAGTTCTAAATCCCCTAATTTTTCTTTGTCCAGTTATATATATAGATCTAATAGTAAAAGTTATTAATATCTCGTTATTGGCTACATATTTATTCTAGTATTGTGGTGGTTTTTATCTATATTTATTCTTAATAAGGTACATACACAAGTTCAATTTAGTTTTTGTTTAAATTGTATATACATATATATATATATATATATATATATATATATTATACACACATACATACTATATATACCAATATATACATGTGTGTATATATATATATATTATATATATATAATCACATTTCAGCGGAACAGTGACCACTATCTATTATTAACATCCCAATGACTCCGTCTCCTTCACTCTCTCTCCCGGTCTCCTGTGACCGAATAGCATGGGGCGTATTAAAACGAGATGTGTTTTCTCTCTCTACTGCTCTACGGTCTACGACAATCAAGGAGCAGTTTTCTTATAAAAATCGGTAGTTGGTTTATGTTGCAGACGATCAAGCTACTGGTGCATTAGTTATATTCATGTGTATTTTGCGCTCCTTGCATCTGGTTCGGCTTCTCCGATCTGCTTCTCTCTATTTATAACCCATCTTCCACTTTGGGTCTTTAGCTCTTGTTGTTGGTCTACAATCCGTTCTCGGTTAATACTTAAATAAGATGTCTTACTTGTTTCTGTGAGCTTAATTGTGTGGTGCCCCCCCAAACTAAAAATCCTAGCTTCGCCGCTGCTTGCAGGTGTATGAGTGTCTAGTCTCTTACTTCGATGTCAATCTTCTGCAAAGAACTATTGCCTTGATTGTAGTTGTTGAATAACTCAGCCCAAGATCATGAATTTTCATGGATAGATGTGCCATTGGAGCTTTGGTAGCCAGACAAGTCTGGTGGAGGATGGCGATGATTGTAGCCGATCTTGTTGCTCTTGCCATTGTCCCTCATCTTTTTTTCTTCATTACTACATTGTGTATTACTATTATCATGTAATTTATCTAATATTATTAATAATACAATAATTATTGTTATAATCAATTACTCATTTATGTTTAGTAGAAGAAGTTCTACTGTAGAGTAATGTGATCATATACAAACAAAAATATAGTGGAAAATATATATTTTGGTTTTTGTAAGTTATGAAATTGCTTAAAATCAATTAAAAATCTAATTCTTTAATTTTCTATATACTTATGTGTGCTATTATATAACTTAAAATTATTATTTGGTAGGCCTTCAAATTTATTTATAATCATGAAATACCACTTTTTTATTATTTTCTAGACTTTATTTTAAAAGGTCAATTTTTAAAATAAAATTCTAAAATATATCATGTCCAATTACATAATACAAATGAGTGTTATGCACATATAGTATTGTACTTGAGGTGTATGAACATGTAACTTCAACCAAGATTACAAAATGTACATGTCATGGAGCAATATGTCAATGATACCAACTCAACAATGTACAAGAACCAAAGTGGCACTCAACATACAGCTGATGTGAGTCGGTAATTACTATGTGATTCATGTGTTGTAAATTCATATTCACATGTGTGTGCATTTAAGTTTATGATTGTGCTAGTAAAATTTCATATCTTAATTCCTACATTTTGACATTGAAATCCCTAGTAAACAAGACAGATTCCTTACCTCCCACGTCATGGACCCCCCCCCCCCCCCCCCCCCCCCCAACACACACACACACACTTACCCAATATAATTTTTTATTGCATAAAATGATGCATTTACATGGCATGATCTGTTTCTTGAAGGGCAAGCCAATGGTGTTAATGAAGTGGAAACCATGAGATATTTTAACCAAGTTCAAGATGACAAATATACCAGTATGGAAAGGGAAGTGAAAAACAGGGGAAGAATCCTCCTATGAGAAAGTCAATGAAAAAGTTTAACAATTGTGTTCTGAACCTTGGTTTCATTGATCCTATCTTAATGGACCTCATTTCTCTGGGGATAATCATTGAAGTGGAAATAACTTTGTTACTTCTCGGATTGATAAATTCTTGTACAATGCGATTTCATGAAGTTTTTTTTTCTGAGTTTCAAGGTTTTCTTCACCCCAACACTACTAAGGATCATTAAGTTATGAGTTTCAGTAGTGGAGAAAAGAAGAAAGATGAATACTCCATTTAGATTCATCAATGCTTAGATCTTATTATGAAAGGATTTACGATTTATGCAAAGATGAGAAACTTAAAGGTTCTCTTTCTAGCGGGAACAAGAAGGTGGTGGAGAATTTCTCTGAAACATCTAGGTGTCTTGAAAGAACTGCCTTAGTTGCACAAACTAATCTGGATGCTGATCCCTCTAATCAAGAACTACAGCAGATTGCTGTTGCTTGCAGGAAGGAAGCTCAAAAAGCTATTCTTTTGGAAGAATATATGCTTAAGAAAAAATATTGAATATAGTGGTTAAAGGAGGGAGATTCTGATACTTTTTTTATACTTCTATTTGTGAATAATAAAAGGATTCTATTATAATGCTGATCCGTCTAATCAAGAGCTACAGCAGATTGCTATTGGTTGCAGGAGGGAAGTTTACAAAAGCTATTCTTTTGGAGGAATATATGCTTAAGAAAAAATATTGAATATAATGGTTGAAGGAGGGAGATTCTAATAATTTTTTATACTTCTATTTGCGAATAATAAAAGGATTCTATTATTGAGATGACTAAAACAAGCATAGACCCTCTCCTTATATAGGATAGAAGAGGTCGGTAAATACAAAGTTCATTATTATGGGATAAAAGACAAGATACTAAAAGGCACAAAATAAATAACAGAACTAAATACATTAACAGACCCCCTCAAGCTGGAGCATAGATATCATGTATGCGAACTTGCTCACCTTAGAGATGAATCTTGTCTTTGGCAACGGCTTTATAAAGATGTCAACAAGCTGATCCTCGGTGTTGACGTATGGACTCTGTGGAGTGGATATGCGCCTGGATAGAATATATGACAAAGTGACAGTCTACCTAAATGTGCTTGGTGCGCTCATGGAATGTGGGATTGCTTGCAGTGAAGATAGAGGCTTTGTTATCATAATACATATGTATGGGATCAAAATCATATATTCCAAATTCTTTTTACAAGCCTTGAACCTACATCAACTCACAGGTAGTTTGAGCCATGGCTCGATACTCAACTTCAACACTGGTTCTGGCCACAATAGTTTGCTTCTTACTTCTTAAGTGACAAGATTACCACCTACAAATGTGCAAGTAACCTGTGGTAGATTTACGATCATCCCTGCTACCAACATAGTCAGTATAAAGAATCCAGTTAAGGCTGTAAATGGGTAAGGTATTACCCATTTACCCACCACCCATACACTGTAGGGTAGGGTAAGGGTAAGCATTTTTTCACCCACCACCTATCCTTTACCCACTTTACCCACATCTAAATAGGGTAGGGTAAGGGAAAAGCTTTACCTTACCTGCTTTATCCATTTACCCATTAGTATAAGTTTGAATTTATAACTTCAGATTCTAATATATGTATTAATGCCTACTAAAAATCCTACCAAGTAATATGATTGCTATCTTAATGTGTACTATTACGATTCCCAAAACTTTAATATACAATGGGTAGATGTAGTACCTTTTTATAGTCATATATTAGATCAAAAATGAATACATCAATAAGAAACAATATATTAAAAAGGTTAGGCCTGGATTTTAGAAAAATATTGCGTTAAACTGTTAGTATTTTTTGTTGAATATCACCAAGAACATAATCATCACTATCAAAAACTAGTTTTAAAGAGTGTCCCGTGCTCAAGGAATGGAGTTTAATTGAAGTCGGCGAAATTTCATCGAAATTTTTGATTTCGGCAACATCTGCTACGAAACCTTGCCAATGTGCCACTATGTCGAAATCAGTGAAACTTTTTGCTCAAAGTTCAAAATTTCCCTAGGGAACAAGATAGTTTCCTTTCCTCCCACATGAAGGCCCCCCACCTTACCCATACCAAGTTTTATTGCATAAAACGATGCATTTAAGTGTATAGATCACACGCGTGAAATTTCATTGCTTAATTCATTCATTTAGTGTCGAAACAAGCAAGGTTGCATTCAACAAAATTTTGATAAATTTCCATTTCCATGCTGTCGAAACGGCATCGAAATCCGTTACCTCATTCCTTGCCTGTGCTTGATGTAGGGAATATGATGTAGCCAAGCTACGAAGAAGAAGAAAGAGAGATAAATTTGCAGCCAACAAATAAAATTCTAGTTCATAATCGACTGCCTGGACAAAGGCCCCAAAGCTGGCTTATATAAGACTCTGTGACTTGACGTGCAAGTCAACAAAATAGAAAATTAAAATCCTAATGCAAGCAAATAAAATAAGGAATTAAAATTTGGAATTAAATAAAAACAAATTTCCTAAATGCATAAAGAACTAAATAAAAGCCCAACTTGAGCCTATTAGTATATACACTTTACTATTGTTTTTACTTAGTGTATTTTGGTTATTTGTCTTTTAGTCACTTGTTTCTTTATCCCATATTGCTTATCTCTAAACGCTGTACTACTCTCTTATCTTATAAAAGAGAGAGCATTGTATTGGTTTTATTTACTTAATAAGAAGCAATACTTTTCTATTGTAGATGGTATCAAAGCGTCCCGATCCTCCCTAAACCCTAGCCGCCTCTCATCCCCCCCAAACCCTAGCTGCTCCTCTCCCTCCTCTCTCTCTCCAGCCCCCTTGTGCCGCCGCCACACCTGCCCCCCTGCCGCCGCCCACAACCACCCTGCCACCGCCCACAGCCATCACCACCACCACTCCTGCCACCACCCACCCCTCCACCACCTTTCAACACCCTAACCCACTCCATTACCATGGCTTAATCCATCAAGTACACCCAATCCTCTACCCATCTTCTTCCCCGAAACCTCCAGACAGCTTCAGTAACTTTCTAGTTTCTGGCACGTTGACGTCGTAAAAGGCGTCTTTCGCTCTGTTTGCCTGCGCCTCATGGTGGAGTGATTGTTCCTCCATGTTGGCGTAGGTTTCTATCTTCTCCTGCTGCCCCTATGAGGGTTTCTGAGATCCATGCTTGGATCTTCTATATGCTACTTCTCTTCCATGTGTTGGACTTCTACTGCTGACTAGTGACTACTACCTCTGCTGCTATCTGCGCCCTTGATTCTGACTATCTCTATCATCTCAGATGGCGACTCCTGACCTTCCTCGCAATCTGTGCGTCACTACCGTCAAGTTGGATGGCCCCAACTATCATCTCTGGGCAGCCTCCTTTGAACTGTACGTCAAGGCTCAAGGGCGTTTCTCTCATCTGTCGACCAAGGGTCCGGCCATCCCTGCTGCTGATGTTGATGATAAGACCAAACAAGCCTACGATCTCTGGTCCAAAGAAGATTATGGTGTTATGACCTGGATGGTCAATAGTGTGGAACCTAAAATCAACCAGTCTCTCCTTCGCCTCAAGACTGTCAAGGATATATGGGATCAACTCTCCCACGTATACTCTCACCAGCAGAATCCGAAGAAGGTTTTTGAAATCTTCAAGCTACTGGACAAACAGGAGTACTCTGCTACTGACTTCGTAGAGGATTACTACAACAACTGCTGTGCTCTCTGGGATGAGTTCGAGGTCTACCATCCTCTGTCTGCAGATATCACGGAAATCCAGCGTCAAAGGAACGAGCTTCAACTTGTCCAGTTCCTCGCTGGTCTGCCTTCATCTTTGGCAGGAGTCGTTGATCAGATTCTCTCTAGTGATCCCCTTCCTACCCTGAGAGACGTTCTGAAGTGTGTTCAACGCCTTCCTTCCGTTTCGCAAAACCTACCTGACTCTTCTGACGGAACAACCCTTGCTGTTCGGACTGGTGACTTTTCCCGTGGACGCGACCGTGGTCGGGGACATGGCCGTGGGCGTTCTTCTGGACTAGGACATGGCTCCTCTTCTCCTACTGAGACTACTGAACAATGTTTTTGTACCTTCTGTAAGCGTACCAATCACAATGAAGATCGTTGCTGGATAAAGCATGGGAAGCCAGCCTGGGCGAATCAAGTCACCACAGATCAGCCTGACACTGCCACTACTTCTGCACCTTCGTCTGCCGATTGGATCCGATCAGAGTTTGAGAAACTACTACAAGCACGGCTTGCTTCCTCTACCGAGGCCTCCACTGATGGTAGCACTGCTCTTCTGACTCAGTCCGGTAAAAACACTTGGGTGATCGATTCAGGTGCGACATCCCATATTTCTGGCAATCCTACATTATTTTCTCATTTACATAACACTACTGTTATACCTCCTGTTACTCTGGCTGACGGCTCTCAAACACCGGTTACTGGTTTTGGTGATATATGCACTCCTGGATGTCTGCCTCTGCGCTCTGCTTTATATGTTCCTAAGTTCCCTATAAATCTGTTATCTGTCAATAGAACTGTGAAGAGCCTTCGTTGCTCTATTACATTTGACCCAGACAGTGTTGTTTTTCTAGATCTGCGCACGAGGACGAAGATTGGTTCGGGCCATGAGGGACCAGATGGTTTATATTACTTGGATGTTCCAAAGACTGCGGCGTATCTGACATCTTCTGTGACTGGCATCCAGTGGCACTATCGGTTGGGACACTCGTCGGCAACCAAATTAAAGCATTTACAACCTCATATTTCAGATTCTGTTTTTCATTGTGAAACTTGTCAATTGGGCAAGCAAACTAGAGCAACTTTTTCAAAGAAATTATGTATTGGTTCAAAACAACCGTTTGATATTATACATGCTGATGTTTGGGGACCTTGTTCTGTCTTAAGTATATCTGGATTCCGTTACTTTCTGAGCTTTATTGATGATTTCTCTAGGACCACCTGGATTTTCTTGCTAAAGGATAGGTATAACATTCTTGAGACTATTACTGCTTATTTTGCTGAAATACATACCCAGTTTAGCAAACCTATAATTTTTTTTCGCACTGACAATGCTCTTGAATTCATGCAATCCTTGGTCAGCAGTTTTTGTCGCAAATTGGGTTCTATTCACCAAACCTCCTGTGCCTACACCCCGCAACAAAATGGAGTCGCCGAACGCAAGAATCGCCGCCTTCTTGACATTGCTCGTACTTTACTTTTTCACTATAATGTTCCCCAGTGTTTTTGGCCTGAAGCTATTTCCACTGCGTGCTATCTCATTAACCGCATGCCATCTCCAGTTCTTGGGAATCAAATCCTTTATCAAATCTTATACCCTGATGCGCCCTTATTTTCTGTTCCTCGTATTTTTGGGAGCACTTGCTTTGTTAAAAACCTACGTCCTGGTTTAACCAAACTTGATCCCCGTGCCATCAAGTGTGTCTTCTTAGGGTACTCTAGGACTCAAAAAGGGTACCGCTGTTATGATCCAGTTTCAAAAAAATGGATGGTCTCAGTTGATGATGTTTTCTTCGAGCACATGCCATTCTATTCTTCTGCTGGGTCTTCCCTTACGTCAAATTTATTAATGGAGACACCATTACCAATGATTGATGATTCTGATTCCCTTGATATTGTTCCTGCTGCTGCTACTCCTCAGCTGAAAGTTTATCAAAGAAGACCGAAGATGACAACTCCCTCTATGGCCCCTCCAGAATCTTCTTCCTCAATGCCAGATCAGTCATCACCTCGGGTATTCTCTGACTTAGATATTCCTATTAGTTTAAGGAAAGGAACTAGAACATGTACCAAACATCCGATTGGGAATTTCTGTACTACTGCTCACCTGGGGACTAACTTTGCCAATTTTACTGCTGCTCTTTCTGCTGTTTCTATTCCTAAAAATGCTTCTCAGGCTCTTAAACATCCAGCTTGGCGTCAGGCCATGGAAGCTGAGATGCAGGTTCTTACTGATCGTAACACTTGGGAGTTGGTTGATCCTCTCACTGATTGTTCTCCGGTTGGATGTCACTGGGTGTTTACTATTAAACATCAACCAGATGGCACGATTGAGCGTCTCTAGGCTAGGCTTGTTGCCAAAGGCTACACACAGACTTACGATGTCGACTGTTTTGAGACTTTTTCACCTGTGGCCCGGCTGAATTCAGTTCGCATACTTATTTCTGTTGCAATTAATTCTGATTGGCCCTTATTTCAGCTTGATGTGAAAAATGCTTTTCTATATGGAGATCTGCATGAGGAAGTCTATATGGAACAACCTCCCGAATTTGTACTTCAGGGGGGGTCCTCCAAAGTTTGTCGTTTGCGGAAAGCAATTTATGGCTTAAAACAAAGTCCCCGTTCTTGGTTTGATAAATTGAGTACCATTCTTCAGAAATTTCATTTTAGACGTTCCCAATCTGATCATTCTGTCTTTGTTAAACAAACTACTTCTGGCATTGTTATTTTGATTGTATATGTTGATGACATCATTCTATCAGGAAGTGATCTTGCTGGCATTCAGGCGACTAAATGTTATCTGGAGAAACATTTTGTCACCAAAGATTTAGGCACCTTGCACTACTTTCTTGGGATTGAAGTTTCTCGGTCAGCCTTTGGATTGTGCCTATCTCAGTGTAAATATGTTCTGGATCTTCTATCTGAAACATGTCTTCTTGGTGCAAAGCCTGCTAGTACTCCTCTGGATCCAAACACCAACTGGGATGATGAGAATTCTCCTGCTTATCCTGATCACCATCAGTATTTATGAATGGTTGGCAAGCTCATCTATCTTACTGTCACTCGTGTTAATATCACATCTGTAGTTGGACTTGTTAGCAAATATCTTGACAAACCCTGACAATGTCACTGGGATGCAGTCTGTCACATTCTCAAATATCTGAAGAGCTCCCCTGGGAAAGGTCTGCTGTATAAAAACATGGTCACTGTAACCTTGTTGGGTATTCTGATTCTGACTATGCGGGGAGAAAGATCGATTGACGCTCCACCTCCGGCTACTCTACTTTTGTAGGTGGAAATCTGGTTACTTGGCGCAGTAAGAAACAAACAGTTGTTGCTCGCTCAAGTGCTGAAGCAGAATATCGCGCCATGGCGCATACTACATGTGAACTGTTCTGGATACGGAGCCTGCTGAAAGACTTTGGCATTTCTGATTCTACTCCTATCCCTATGTACTGTGACAACAAGGCTGTTACCTTTATTGCCAGTAATCCTACCTTCCATGAACGAACAAAGCATATTGAGGTTGACTGTCACTTTGTTCGAGAAGCTGTCTTATCTGGCCAGATATCTACGCCCTACATACATACCTCAGATCAAGTGGCTGACATCTTAACCAAAATACTTCTGAAGTCTAGATTCACTGCTATGACTAACAAACTGGGCATGATTGACATCTATGTTCCAGCTTGAGGGGGAGTATTAGTATATACACTTTACTGCTGTTTTTACTTAGTGTATTTTGGTTATTTGTCTTTTAGTCACTTGTTTCTTTATCCCATATTGCTTATCTCTAAACGCTGTACTACTCTCTTGTCTTATAAAAGAGAGAGCATTGTATTAGTTTTATTTACTCAATAAGAAGCAATACTTTTCTATTCTAGAGAGCCTAATAAGCTCTAATCAGCTATGAAGCACGAATACTCCAAAACAGATGCCGTACCCGTATCCGATACGTATTGGATACCAATACTCCGTGGATACTCCTGGATACGTATCAGATACTCCTAATCCGTATCCATGCGTATCCATGCCGTATCCAGTCGGTAAAAACTAGATTGGCATGACATTGCTTGATTAACATTTGACACCAACTCATGTTTCAACCCTCTCTGCTAAGTAGTAGCTAGCAGCAAGGTTGTCACAGTTGCTTCCTTGAAGTAGTTCAAGGTTAGTCACCATCCCTCGTGCTAAATGTCAATCTTCCTTCTCTTTATTGTTTGTACCTCCTCTGTTTTTTGGGATTTCACTTTTAAAAGAACTTCCAAGCACCGATACTCCAAAATAGGTGTCCTACCAATACTGAATGCATATCTGATACTAATACTCCCTAGATACTCTCTAATACATACCAAATACTTCTTAAGTCGTATTCTTTTTTTTATTAGCACGATATGACCTCAATGCAGCCAGGATACAACCAACCCATTTAGCAGCCAAGAGAGCACCCCAATCGTGTGATCCCTCAAAATCCCAAAACCATGTGACTTTCAACTCTAGACTCCCCCCATTGTATTGTAATTTGAGAATGAAATTGGTATTTTCTATTAAACTTTTAAAATAAAGATTAGAAAAACTGTTGTATCCATGTTGTACCCGTATCTTATATTTTCAAAAATTGTCGTATCCCCATACTGTACCCGTACCTGTATCCATTTCTATATCTATATCTATATCCGTGCTTCATAGTAGCTAGCCATACATGACAGAAGATAATTTGGTATCACAGATGACACAACTCACTTTACAACACAACATTACATGATACATGAAATGTAAAAGGTTTAGAATATGATATTATCATGTCTTTTTGTAACTTCTTTCTCACATTAATATGAATGAAAGACCCCATTTTAAATCATTGTTTGATATTATGGTATTGGTTTTCATTTTCTTTAGAAATATTGTGATTTTTAAATGAAATTTGATTGTCTTCATCTGTTTTTAAAATAAATATATTGGTTATTTTTAAAAATATTAAAATAAATATAAAAAAATTGTCGTATCCATGACGTACCCGTATCCTATATTTTTGAAAATTGCCGTATCCCCGTACCCGTACCCGTATCAGATACGTATCCGTGCTTCCTAGCTAATTAGGATTGTCTTGGATCTAGGCTTGCTTCCTATGCAAATCCCCTTTCGCGGACTGCATCGGAATACCATTTGAAATTGTTGTTGAAAATATCATATACTATCTTCATATTGTTTTACCCATTTCACCCATTACCCTACCCATTTACCCCATGGGTAAAAGGGTGTGGGCAAGGATAGGGTAAAGGTTTTAGAAAAAGGGTAATTACCCTACCTGCTACCTGCATATTTGACGCGGGTAAGGGTAAGTATAAGCCTTTACCCTACCCTACCCTACCCTACCCATTTACAACCCTAAATCCAGCAATCCTGCAGTGCCCCTTTTTCTTGTATAGAAGACCTTTTCTAGGGGATCCATTTAATCATTTGAGAATGTGGCACACAACATTGCAATGAAGATAGAGGCTTTGTTATCACAATATATATGTATGGGATCAAATCACATATTCCCAAATTCTTTTAACAAGCCTTGAACCCACATCAACTTACAGGTTGTATGAGCTATGGCTCGGTACTCAACTTCAACAGTGGATCTAGCCACAAGAAGTAAGAAGCCAACATTAGTTGTTTTCACAAACACAGAGTGATCAAAATGTGAGTGTTTAAAGTCAAACTTAGCAAGAATCTGACTTAATTTATGGAACCAAGCTCTTGGGCTTCGTTTTAGTCCATAAATGACTTTCTTGATGTGACAAAATTTAGAACACTCCCCTAAGCAACAAATCCAGGAAGTTGCTCCATATGCACCTCCTCATGCAGATTGCCATACAAGAAAGCGTTTTTGACATCTAATTGGAGTAGAGGCCAACATTTATTGACAACCACAGAAATAAGTACATAGACAGAGTTGAGACGAGCAACATGCAAAAAATTCTCAAAATAATCTTTGCCATATGTCTCTGTATAGCCTTAGCAATAAGGTGAGCCTTAAGGCGTTCACCTGTGCCATCAGGGTAATATTTAACTAGTAAAGGTCAATCTACACCCTACAAGAGAGAAATGAGCATGGGCATCTACCACAATGTTCAGAAAATCGGTCCAATCGGCCGAATAATCGGTTTTGCAGGTCTACCGCCCCACATATGGATAATCGGACATATAATCGGTCCAGGGCCGATTAATCGGCCGCTCGGGGGTATAATCGGCCGATTAATCGGGGATTTTCAAAATCCAACAGCTATAATATTTTTTTTACAGTAACTTTTTCTAAATCTACTGTTGGTCATTACAATTACATTCTCTTCCCCCTCTTCACATATTTGGTCTTCTCCCCATGTTTTCTCAATAAGTTTATAGTTAATGTTTATTGAATTGATTCTTATTGTTGATGTTTTCATCTCTAATATCATCAATGTTTCTAATTACTTATTTACTGCAATATTAGTCTATGACTAATTGTTATTATTAGTTGCTCCATATTAAATATTGATTTAGATGCATATTCTTTGTATTGATTACTTAGATATAGTCCATTTTGTTTGTATCTGTGGTTAGTTACAATCCAAATGAAGTTTAACTCCCTACGTTTAGGACATGATTAATCTCATATTACAAGAAGATTCTACTCAAATTTTACTTGTACAATTCTAATATATGACTAATACAAAACTTGTATATGGTCAGCATATAATTTATATATATTTATAACTAATATTTTAAAAAAATCAAAACCAATTAAAATCGATTATTCTCCCACTTATAATCCTGCATACCGTGTATACTCTATTCGGTACTCTGTCCGCCCGTACATCGGTTACCGCTTTTCAGAACACTGATCTACCAAGTCCCATGTATGTTGTGTATGAAGAGCTTCCATTTTCACATCCGTGGCACGAATCCAGGCAGGATGAGTTAAGGCTTTAGTTGCGATCTTAAGAACAAAGACAGTGGAAAGAGCAGTAGTAAAATTGGCAAACAAGGGAAGCAATAGAGTTAGGAGTGGCTTAGGGTGGATCAAACCGCTCTGATACCACATGAATAATAAAAGGATTCTTTCATTGAGATGACTATAAAAAGCATAGACCCTCTCCTTATATAGGATAGGAGAAATCAGTAAATATAAAATCCACCAATATGGGATACAATACAAGATACTAAAAGGCTAAATCACAAAAAACTAAATGTATTAACTATTAAGTATTAACACTATTAAAATAAGAAGGCATATGAATCAAATCAAAGACATTGGCATTAATGGTTCTCTGTTTACTGATCCTGGATAGATGAAAGATTATATCATGAAGTATTATTTTGATCTTTTGAATGACTGTCATGTCACTACACCAACCATCTCGACAGTGTTGACTTCCCCAAGTTGGATGGGGTTAAAAAACGACGCTAGACAAATTTGTCTCTTGTGCTGAAGTTGAAGATGTTATTAACAATCTGAATAGTGAAATACGTCCTGGACTTGATGGATTCAATGCAAATTCTTCAAAGCTTGTTGCTGTATGCTATATTTATTTCTTCCGCTCCAGTAGACACCTCAAGGAATCTAATATAAATTTTATTACACTTATTCCTAAATCTAGTAGCATTCATGTATTGATGGATTGGAGACCTATATCCTTATGTAATGTCATGTTCAAAATCATCTAAAAAATTCTGAGCATTAGGCTCTGCATGGGGTCCTTTCTAATTGATAATCAATAATCAATATGCTTTTGTTAAGGGGAGGGGCATTTATGATCCCATTCTCCTTCAAATGAACTCATACATGATTTCAATAGGAAAGGGGGTAGACCTAGGTTATGTTTGAAACTTGATTTGCTCAAGGCCTCTGATTCTGTTTCTTGGGATGCTTTATTTCACATATGTTGATCTTATGGATTTTTCTAAGTGTTGTAGTAGCTGGCTTTAAGAGATTTTTCGCACAATTTCCTATGAGATTCTTATCAATGACGAGCCTTCTAATGCCTTCAAGTCCAGTAATGGGGTGAGACAGGGTGACCCCTGGCTCCTCATCTCTTTGTGATTATTATGCAAAGTTTCACGCAGTTGTTGAAAAAACTTCTAAAGAGCGCATATTCACTCCTTTGAAAGCGTTTTCTAACATGGAAGTTTCAGACCTTATTTTGTGGATGGTGACCTTAAGATCTTTATGGAAGCAGATGAAAAAGGTGCAATGTCCATAAGAGACATTATGCAGGGACTGTATTCTCTCACAGGTCTGAAGATCATTTTTGATAAAAGCTCGATGAACTATAATGTGGGAGGCTGGGAGCTGATAAAAATAAGGTTTCTAGTATTCTTGGTATTGCAGAAGGTATTTTACCTCAAAACTACTTGGGCATTCCCTTGTTTGTTGGGAAATTGACAAGGTAACATTCTAGCCCTTTGATTGATAGAATCAAGGGCAAGTTGGAAGGTTGGAAAGCTAAATAACTTTCTGTGGCAGGTAAGGTGGAGCTCAAACAATCAACTCTATATATGATTCATCTCTATTGGGCTTCTGTTTTCTTTGCTAGTTTCTGTCATGGAGGATATTCAAAGAATCTGCAGGGACTTCTTTTGGGGAAAGACTGATAACAAATCCAATTTGCACTTCATCAGATGGGAGAAGATAATTAAACATAAGAATGAAGGTGGTTTAAGTGTCAGACTGATTAGGGAAATGGTCCAATCTACTACTGTTTTACATGGGTGGAATATTTCCACAAAGAAAGATAGTCTTTGGATATAGTGGATACATGAAAAGTATCTTTCTAAGTCATCTTTATGGTCCATTAGTGAGAATGGTTATCATTCGTGGCATTTTAGTGGAATCATCAAAGAAGGAGTTGTGTCAAATCACCATATAAAATACATGGTTGGAGATGGAAGGAGCATCTCAATTCTCAATCTGGAACCATCCGTGGCTCCCAAACTCTAAATTTTCAGTTGACAGTCTTGGGAAAGACATTATCGTAAAGCTAGGGCTCAATGCCAAAGCTTAGTCATCTGATTAAAGATAAAGAATGGTGTTTTGGAAAAACCAGATTACATGATGGGCTCATTACTTGATAACATCTTTATACCTAATGAAATTATTTTCGGAGACACTAGCTAGATTAATTTAGAAATATGTGGTCAGAAATCAGAACAAAGGGTGTTGTTTTCCTCATTTTGATTGGCTCCGGAGCTACAAAATACCAAGAAGATACCAAATCCATGGCTGGAAAGTAGGCCATAACAAGCTCCCCACTGGTAATAACATTGACAGATTGCGTAATCAACTTCCTTCTTACTATTTCTTATGCAAGCATAGCGAAGAAGACACCGAACACATCATGTTTGCTTGTGATTTTTTTAAAGAGATTTGGAACAGAGCAAAAAATTCACTACTCAAAGAGTTCCTAAATGCCATGAAGATCTTAGCTCGTTCAACAATAAAAAAGCTCATATCTTATATTTGAAGTTTTGAACTCTGAGTATACTGCACTTATATGGAGGGAGAGAGAGGAATTCATGAGTACACAATGACAAGGGAATGCCTAAGGAAAGTCCCTATGATTAATAATAGAATTCGAAATAGCTAAAATCTATCTAATTGGACCTAATCAGGCTATTGCGGGAGCTTCTATCCTACAGTATCTCTCTTCGGGTTCAAAAGTGAGCCTATGGTGAGTTTCTTGGGTTATCTAAGACCCCAGTCCATGTTGCCAATATGGATCGTGGACGCAGTACATGGAACCTAAAGTTGGAATGACCTGTTGATGTGTCGTCATGATTGTGGCCTAGACTGCAACATGTCATCGTATTCACCACGCTTGAGCTCACTAAATGGAAGAAACACCTTAACATTTGCATTGTTTTTGTTTGCATTAGCGATGGTGGTCGGTGCCATACCGGGGTTTTGCGCATTGCTCTGGTTTGGCAATGTCATTGCATGCGTGGTCAAAGAGGAAACATGATGTGGTATGGTGTAACCTAAGTAAAGCGTCGCCATACTGGGCTTTTGCGCGTTGCTCTGGTCTGACAATGTGATCGTAGGCATGTTCAAAGAGGAAACACGATTTTGCACGGCGTGACCTAAGTAGAGTGTTGTATGCGGTAATTACCATGTAGAACTGATCTTGGAATGGTGAGTTGTGAAGCATTTAGATGCATATATGTCCATTTGCACTGTGATGCGGTAGATTCCATTTAGTCAAGAAGTTACGAAATTGGGCGTGTAACTCCCACAATATAGTTTAAAATTGAGTTTGTCATCATGGATTTCTACTTGAACTTTTAAAGTCCATGATCTCGACATTATATACTTCATTATGCACCATTTTACGTGTGTTGGTGTAGTGCGGGCTTAAATCAAAATGTTAGAATCACTGTAACCTAGGTCTCCAATTGTAAAGGGTTTGTGTGGGTAACACTTCAATTATAGTTAAGGGGCGCAACATCCCAAGAAGAGTGAAGAACTGCTGATGTGTTGAAGATCAGCAAAAAAAGAAGAAAAAGAATTACAGAGCAATCACACTATTGCTACACTACCACAATAGTGTAGTGTGGTATGTAGGCAACAACAAGATAGGGGAGTGGCTCTTCCTGGTTATCCTTGTGACCTTGGTGGTCTTGAGAATCTGCGACTCTTCAAGTGCTTGACTAGAATGTTGGAAGTTGCATCACGACATATTCATGCCATGCCTAAAGGAAGAAACCTACTCTCAGGACCTCCCGATGGAATGTCGGTCCTCCACATTGGTGTTGTTTGGGCACTATGGGCCTAAGAAGAGATGGAAGGGGTGGCGGCGAGGATTTACGCTAATGAGGGTGCTGTGTTCCTTCCTCTGTCAACGATGCTACACCACTGCATTGTAGTACCCTACGGTTGATGGAGAGAAGGGGAGAAATTGGAGAAGAAAGAAGAAGAAGAAATGGGAAAAGATAGAAAGAGGAAGAGAAGGAAGGAGATGGCCTTACGCAGAGCTTTGCATGGAAAAGGATAAGATTAAGGTGGAGAAGAGACAAGGGGCAAAGGTGACGTACAAGGTGGGGAAGATGCACACAATTTTTTTTTGACAGAAGAGATCCATCCTAGGGTTTGGATCACTAACGGTGGGGGGAGATGATTCCTACGCCTAGGGTTTAGGAACCGAATAGTGGGTAATGGGTGGGATGTCCTGTACTAGTTCTAGGCTTAGGCTTTGGGCTCTCATACCAACTGATGGGGAAGTAGTTCCCAAAATACTCAAGTTAAATAATCAAGTCTAACTGCTTGGGAATATACCTTAGGGTTGGTATCTATAGAAACCAGTTCAAACCCTAATGAATGCAAAATTGTGCAAATTTGCCTAATTAATAAACTAATCAAATACCAAACGTTTATAAACTAATAAAATTCGAGAATTACAACCAAGTCTCTGAAATAGCTGACAAATCCAAACAATTAATTATAATTCCTTTGAATTAGTGACAAATTACCAAATAGCTAAAACCTATCTAATTGGACCTAACCGGGCTCTCACAGAAATTTTGTCCTAAATAAAAAAACATCATCAGCGTTTTTTGGGAAAATCCTTAGATGTATTCGTTTCTAGATCCCCATGAATTTGATTTTCTGTTCTGTCACTCTTATCTCTTGATTCAGCTAATTCTTGTAAACTTAGAATTTCCTTGTGTGCCTGCTACCAGAATGTGCTTATATCTTATGGACATAACAATTTGTTTTACTGAAGTTCTTTTTTTAAATTTCTGTTCCAGTTCCAAGCTACATGATCTCGATCCCTGCATAGTTTGACCTTCAGTTCTAAATGAACGCATTACATAATCCTGCAAATGTTTCAATCAGCAGCTATGGTCTTGGAAAGAGAAACAGTGTGAAATCATCTTCTCCACCTTGGCGATTGTTTGGATTGCACAATGCTCACTCACTAGAAAGAAATAGTTTGCATGCCATTGATGCTAAGAAGCTTTCTCTCAGTACTAAATATAAAAAGCTTGAGCTATTACCTCTAAATTCTTATAGGAGAAGGATATCATGTGCTATTGGCAGTCAATCATTCTCAGATTTCGACACAGATCCATCTGCTGTTGGTGGAAAGCTATACAATAATATCGAAGACAAAGCTACCAAAAACAATGGACTTCTTGACAATGTCAAAGATATCATCTCGTGAGTGTTATATTTTTAATCTATTTATATCATATTATATCTGACTAATGCTCATCAAAGCCGACGTTATACACATATCTCCCTCATTAACATAGCAATTGCTTGCTGATAAACAGCAGTCTGCTGAAGGTTTTAACCATTAAGCGTGTCACTCAAGTAGATAAGATAGTTACAATACTTGTGTTTTCTTCAGTAATTTAGGATTGATGGTAGCTTTTTTTATTAATTACTAGTGAATATACTACTTATCAAAGAATGTGACAAAAACTGACACCCATTGATCGATTCCTTGATAGTTTTTAGGAATTCTACTCGGAAACCCTCATTTGAATATGGAGACTTATGATGGCCATGTTGATGTGCTTTATGGCTGTCACTTGATATGGCTTTTCCTGATTGTTTCTGTCTGATTATTGGATTTGTGTATAGGGAATTTACTGTTCCTCTTCGTTGCTAATAAAACAGTGAGGCACATCTGGAAAAGTCTGCCATGCTATACAAGGAGACATCGCATAAAAAGTGAAAAAAAATGAACTGATTATCTCAATTCGCCCTTACAATGTAGAACGCAGATGTTAGTCATACCAAGTTTGCCAACCATAGTGTGATATTGCTTCTTGGGCAAATGCTTAGTAAATAGACCGAGCACTTGATCTATAGATTTTGTAGACACTTATTTAGTTCAGTCACCACCACTCCATCACAAAAAGACATTCTACATGCTTAACCTTCCATGAATGACATGGCTGTCGGAAAAAAAGCGGTCTTATTAGGATAAGATATAGGCATACAAGCGATAGTCTTCAGATTGAAGTCTTGAAGCGAATGGCTTTTGCCCACATCATCTCGTAGCTCACATGGCTCTAGCCCTATATATTTAGCAAGCCCTATATATTTAGCAATCATACTCAATTTCTTGCTTAGCTTGGTCATAGTATACTCTCTCGCAAAAATGCAATATCTAGAAGCGTATCACCTATCAAGACGACTGCGCAAGCAATCAACATCAAAATATCCAAAAAACAGAGTATATGCTGATCTTTATACACACATGTATATATCTCTATACATTCATAATATATATACTATATATACATATATATATATATATATACATAATATATATATATATATATAGAGTCAGGCTAGTGTACACTCGAGTGTACCGAAGGCACCGCACACCTCAGTCATTTTTGAAGATGCAATAAATTTTTGAAAAATCTAAACCGTTGATCTTCTTAATTATCATAAGAACGTACTATATAATAAATTTTAGCTCATTTAGACACTTATAGGTCATGCATCTAAAGGAGGCAAAAATCATGTATTTCAAATTAGTTTTGTGCGTCGATTTTGTTGTCCTTGGATGAGTGACTTACACTCATCCAAATGAGTTCAAATTTTGTATGTGGCCTATTATTATTTTAACCATGAAGATCAATGGATTAGATTTTGGAAAAACATGGCCTAGATAGGCAAACACCATTGGGGTGTACGACGTGATCTGTACACTCGAGTGTATTCTAGCCGGACTCTATATATATATATATATACATATATATATATATATATGTATATATATGTATGTATCTATGTATATATATATACACACACATATATATATATATACATATATATATATTATATCTATATATACATATATATATGTATATATATGTATGTATCTATGTATATATACACACATAGTCAGGCTAGAATACACTTGTGTGTATTCGGAGCAGAATACACTCAAGTAGTTTTTCATGATGCAATATTTTTTTTTCAAAAATCTAATCCATTGATCTTCTTAAACATCTTGTGAATAGCTCATATACACAATTTGAGCACATTTGGACATTTATAGGTCATGTTACAAAAACCACAAAAATTATGCGTTTCAAATTAGTTTTGCGCGTCAATTTTGTTGTCCTTGGATGAGTGACTTAAACTCATCCAAATGGTCTCAAAATTTGTATGTAGATTAGTTATAGTATGACAGTGACGATCAATGGTTTACATTTTGCAAAAAATAGTCTTGATATGCAAACACACTTGAGTGTATTCGTGCGATCTGTACACTCGAGTGTATTCTAGCATGACTCTATATACACATATATATACATGTATATGTGCGTGTGTATACATGTATATATGTGTGTGTGTGTGTATACATATGTATATGTATATCTATGTGTGTGTGTGTGTATATACACACACATATAGTTAGGCTAGAATACACTCGAGTGTACATATCACTCCATACACTCAAGTGGTGTTTACATATCGAAACCCTTTTCTTGACGAATCCAAATCGTTGATATTCATTGTTATGGAAAATATAGGCTACATGCAAAATTTGAGCTCTTTCGAATTCTTCTAAGCCACTCTTTCATGACCAACAAAATCGACACAAAACTAATTTGAGTTGCATCATATTTGCCATCTTTAGATGCATGACCTATAAGTGTCCAAATGAGCTCAAATTTTGTATGTAGTATGTTCATAAGATATATAAGAAGATCAATGGTTTAGATTTAACAAATGAATGTTGCATGATGGAAAACGACTTGCGTGTATTCGGTCTCCAGTACACTTGAGTGTATTCCAGCTTCACACACTCTCTCCCTCTCTCTCTCTCTATATATATATATATAGTCATGCTAGAATACACTCGAGTGTATTTGGAGCAGAATACACTCAAGTAGTTTTTCATGATGCAATATTTTTTTCAAAAATCTAATCCGTCGATCTTCTTAAACATCTAGTGAATAGCTCATATACAAAATTTGAGCACATTTGGACATTTATAGGTCATCTTATAAAGACCGCAAAAATTATGCATTTCAAATTAGTTTTTTGCGTCGATTTTGTTGCCCTTGGATGAGTGACTTACACTCATCCAAATGGGCTCAAAATTTGTATGTAGCCTAGTTATAGTATGACAATGAAGATCAATGGTTTACATTTTGCAAAAAAATAGTCTTGATATGCAAACACACTTGAGTGTATTCGTGCAATCTGTACACTCGAGTGTATTCTAACCTGACTCTCTCTCTCTCTCTCTCTCTATATATATATATATATATATATATATATATATATAATGACTTGAGTGTATTCGGTCTCCAATACACTTGACGGTATTCCAACTTCACACACTCCCCCCCCTCTCTCTATATATATGGAGTCAACCTAGAATACACTTGAGTGCATAGATCACACTGTACACCCAAGTGATCTTTCTCTATCTAAACATTTTTTGCAAAATTTAAACCATTGATCTTCATTGTTATAATAAAAATAGGTCAGATACGAAAGTTGAGCCCGATTGGATGAGTGTAGGTCACTCATACAAAGATAACAAAATCGACGCAAATAACTAAATTGAATTGTATCATTATTCTTTCTTGATATGTATGACCTATAAGTGTCCAAATGAGCTAAAATTTTATATATAAGCTATTCATGAGATGTTTAAGAAGATCGTCTGCTTAGATTCTCAAGAAGAATGTTGCATGACGGAAAACTATTGGGGGGTGCGATGTGATCAGTACACTTGAGTGTATTCTAGCATGACTCTCTCTCTATGTGTATATATATGCATATTTGTATATATACATACATATGTATATATACATACATATGTATATATACATACATATGTATATATACATACATACATATGTATATATACATACATATGTATATATGCATACATACATATGTGTATATACATACATACATACATATGCGTATATACATACATACATACATATGCGTATATACATATGTGTATATACATACATACATACATATATATATATGTAGTATATAGATGTATATATGTATATATACATATGTTTTTGCATTTATATACATACATACATACATACATATATATGGCCGACAAGGAGTGGCTCAAGTGGTCAAGCACGGTGTCCCCTAAGGCTCCCGGGTTCGAATCCCAGTTGCCGACTTGATTTACCACCCTCTCGGGCGTTCGGCCTCTGCCACGGGCGTGGGAGTGGGAGGGGGGAAATCTTTCTCTCTTAATCCTATATATATATATTGTTAGAAATAAAAATCATATCATATCATATGATATATAGACTGGAGTTTGTAGGCCCATATATAGTCTAGTCTGGTTTGGAAGTCTCTAGGGTCATGTCCACCTTCTCCTATATATAGGAGAGGGGTTCTCTTGTGTAAAACACATGGTCATTACACTATCAATATATGATCCAATATCATTTCCCTTCTACATGGTTTCCGATCATCGATCCTAACCCTAGAGAGAAAGAGAGTAGTGTCTTCCACACCCGCACGGTCCAGGTTGGTTGGATGTAGGGCCATATCCGTACCCTTTTGTTAGGGCCATCTCCGTCACCCTCTCTCTCTACATGCCCACTTCCGTCTTCATCGTCATCTCCATTGTTAACTTCGTCTCATCATCTTCATCATCGTCTAGAATCCCCATATACCCGTCTTTCCCTAGTTCGTCTTCCCCTGGCTCTTCTTCCCCAGCTATCATCGTCTTCCCTAAGAACAAACTCCAAATGCAACCGTCTAGCCATCGCTAATCAAGGTCTAGTTGCACAGAAAAGTAGAAGTTCTCTTGTTACGACCCCACCTCCCGATAACCCCCAATTAAGGGAGACCGAGAGGTCGAAGCCGCACCCATGACTTTCGGATCAAAGGTTCGACAATTAACCAAGAATAATTATCAAATTTTAACATACTATACTGAAAGCTGTAAGAAAATAAATTTTTGCATACCTTTTTGAAAACTTGGATCTCTAAACTTCTATCCACACAGATACTATTCTATCTAATCCTCCTTTGCACTTTAATTCTCATTTAGTACCACATGTGCCACTTTACTGTTTGTTCTTTTCATTGTACCTAAAACGCCGACAAACAAAACGTCGGTCAGCCGAAGCTGGTATGTGGAGGAAACAGATAATGTTCAACTATGTTAACAATATAATCACTCAATTAATCATTTAACAATCAAGATTACGTTTTAAGCCAAACTACTCAATCCATACCTATCCACAACTCTGTGTTGTCCCTGTAAGGACTTATATGGTACCTCTGTAAAGGTGACTTGATGGACCTACCCTCTAGGCAGCCATATACTAAGTCATTCATGACCTGATGGACCTACCCTCTAGGTAGCCATGTACCAGGTCAGCCATTACGACACAGAGGGGATTAGTGATTGAGCTAGCAGGCATATACATTATGTGATAGTCATAGTCACTTTATAATTGCAATATGAACATCCAAACAGTTTAGTTGCATTCAATGCGATTAAACATCCGGGAATCCATCGGAAAACCTAAAGCGGTTATTCATAATCGTAACCACATACCTGTCTTGGAGATCTCAAGCAACAATTTATCCAAATCCAACTAGATGTCCAATCAAGCAAGCCAATCAATCAAGCAAACATTGATCCTGAAAATATGCATAATATCTAATTGAGTGATTATATTGTTAACATAGTTGAACATTATCTGTTTCCTCCACATACCAGCTTCGGCTGACCGACATTATCTATCCCCAATTCTTGTGGCAACATTCCAACCTAAATTATCTCTTATCCTTGGTGTATGGCATGCGTAATGTCCTATCTCTCACTCCCATAACAAGAGGAAATAAGCATTTGGCTGCAGTCCAAATACAGAGTTCTTCCTGTTCCAAGAGTAGAGATGGTACATCCCACCTTGCCAGTACATCTTTAAATCTAAGTTGCAACGTGCCACATATGTCTCTACATCACAGACATCATGTTATCAAGGATAAGAGATAATTTAGGTTGGAATGTTGCCACGAGAATTGGGGATAGAGAAGATAACCTACCCAGGTAAAGTGAATGATACATGGTTTGCAAACACTAAGAGGAATGAGGTAGTCACCTTATGCGGATGTTTTTATCATGAGCTATAAAGAACTTACAAGTTATGCCAGGTAGAGTTTGATCACCATGATGATGAAATCAGAGAAGTGTTCTTAATGAAGATAGACATAGAGTTTGAGGTGAGATGATAAGTGAAATACATGGAAGTGTATGTCTTCAACGTTACCTAATACCTAAGGATGTGAAGTGGTAATGGATGCTCTGATACCAAATGTTACGACCCCACCTCCCGATAACCCCCAATTAAGGGAGACCGAGAGGTCGAAGCCGCACCCATGACTTCCGGATCAAAGGTTCGGCAATTAACCAAGAATAATTATCAAATTTTAACATACTATACTGAAAGCTGTAAGAAAATAATTTTCTTACAGCTTTCAGTATAGTATGTTAAAATTTGATAATTATTCTTGGTTAATTGCCGAACCTTTGATCCGGAAGTCATGGGTGCGGCTTCGACCTCTCGGTCTCCCTTAATTGGGGGTTATCGGGAGGTGGGGTCGTAACATCTCTCCAACATTAGCAATCCCATGGTGATTTTTTCCACGGTAGAAGTCATCTCCACCATCTAACAGTCGTCTCTACCTACTCTTCCACACGTACATCCAAAGATCATTCATCCAAGGCATGGAACAAAATTTCGATCGAAATTGCAAAATTTCGCTCGAAATTTTGTTTTTTTAATCGGACATCGAAACGTCAGTTTGCACGAACTGGTCAGCAATTTCGCGAAAATTTCGCAGCTACAGTCGAAATTTCGCAAAACATGGGGTATTTTAGTGCAAAACAGCCCAGTTTGGGCCTTGATGTTGCAAAATCAGTGCGAAATGCATCACCTATTTCGCGAAATAGTGTTCCATCGACTGGGTTTGTTGGGACTTTGATCTTTTAGCAATTTTTTTGTGATATCTTGCTCTCGAAGGCTGCTTTACTTGATTCTAAGATATGTAAACCCCCTCCCTAGCCCATCTACTACTACTTTTTTTTACTCCCTGTTAGACATATCTTAATAAATACTCCAAAAATCCTACATTTCTAAGTGACATTTCTCTTAAAATTCTCAAGATCTTGAAGTGAACTTGTAAATCTCAGAAACAATAGTGTGAAATACGTATATCTATACTTATTCTGAGAATCTAATCAATATATTTCATATTTATATACAAAATGGCTACAAAAGCTTTTTTAATGGAAGTTCTTATATTTTTGTATTTTTCACTTATGTAACCCTATATATATTATAATAGTAGCCTTATACAAAATGATGTGTAAGTTGTAACTTGTAACCCTAATTTTTTTTATTCACTTATGTAACCCTAAATATATTATAATAGTAGACTTATACAATAAATATACTGACCTACAATATTGTAACTTGTAAGTTTATAACTCTTAAGTTATGAAGTCTATTACTCTAGCTGTTTTAACTTGAAGTTTGCAAGTTTGTAACAGTCTAACAAACTTGACAATTCTGTTCATTTGTGCACTCACTCATCAAGACATGGATCCCACCCTAACCTTTAAACATATAAAATTATTATACAATCTAGTGTGTCTATGTTTAAACATTGTGTTTACAAAATTCCATAACTGAATTCCTTCATTTTGTCATCAAAATTGCCATCGAAATTCTGTCAAAATTGTTCAGCTTCCTTCACTTACAAATGTGGGAGACCCCCACCCCCACATATCCAATATGAAATATTATTGCATATTTGAGTAGATCTTGGCGATTAGAACGTCCTCGTAAATTTTCATGATTTAATTCGCTTATTTGGTTGTCGAAATCGTTAGGGCCGTAAATATCAAAATTTCGGCCGAAATTTCGAAAAATTTCTGTTTCTGGGCCATCAGACACGACATCGAAATCGGACATTTAATTCTATGATCCAAGGTCTGCCTCTACCTCAAATTTCATCCATGTCGATAGGGCGGAAGTCCTCTGATGTTTGTACGTTGGTCTTGGCCAAATCTACGGGTCAAAACTGTCTTAATGGTAGGTTACACTTCGTGTAAGTTATCTACATGACGTGCAACTCCATTCGCAACGGAGTTCTCCGTCAACACGACGTGCAGGCATCCAACACATCGTGTCATCAAAAATCTGCTATAGTCAACAGGTGTGTTCCTAGAAATTTGCTCCAGTAAAAACTCCATGTCAGTATCCAACACAACATGTCACCATCAGGGTTTCAATTTTTAGGCGGTGGCGAACACGTGTCATCTACTCAACACAACATGTCATTGCTAGGGTTTCCAATTTTCCACGACAGATGACACGACGTGTCATATGTCAAACATGCTGTGTCCTAGATCAGTTCTCCAGGCTTCTTCGAACACATCATGTCTATCAATCCACACGATGTGTCAAAGGCTAGAAGTTCTACGACAGGTCTTCACACGACGTGTCATCCATCCCACACGTTGTGTCTAATCCAGAATAGATCAAATCTTTAATCAGATCTATTATTCGCCCGCACACCCCTAGATTTGTTGGCCTAAGGGCCGGGCAGATCTCCTTTTTGGGTCACACAAAGATCCATTTACTTTTTTCTCTGAATCTTATAATCGGGCCACGTACTACATCAAATTTGGTTATCATCTCTTCTATTGCAACTTCCTTGCCAAGACAACCTCTCTAAAGTGCCAACATGAAGTCCTATCTTCACATGTGTGATGCAGTTTGCTCCCAGACACAAAATCAACCTCCCTCATATGCGAGGATTCATCCCTTTCAAGCACAAAGTTGAGCTTTCCTAAGCGTGAGGTCGAGTTCTCTCAAGCCTGTCAATCAACCAAAACATGCAACTTCTCTAGCCATATCAAGCAAGTTCATCTCTAGTCTTTTCCTCCCACTCCATCCCATGTCCCCTACTTATATTGAAGTCTTGTCAAGGGGAATTTCTCTGTGTCTTTGTCCACCCCAACCACTTTGGTGGTCTCTTCGTGGTTGTTGTGCGGGGGAGAATAGAGGATATGCGAAGAGGAGGATGAGGAGAAGAGATGAGGTGCAGAGTTCAGGTCACAAAAGAAGATGAGGTGCAGAGTTCAGGTCACAAAAGAAGATGAGGTGCAGAGTTCAGATCACAAAAGAAGATGAGGAGAAGAGATGAGGTGTAGAGTTCAGATCACAAAAGAAGAAAGAGGAAGAAGAATATTGTCTATATATGGAGTTTTGTGTACTTAGCATGTTTTCTAGATCTCACTGTCTAGTTTAAGGCCAATGCCCATCATCGCCATTCAGATTCCAAGTTGCCAAGCATCAATCTGCCATTTAGAATTCATCTTCTCGCATCGTCCTTAGCTGAAGAAGATGATTCCTCAGATCAATTAGATGTCATCAACGCTCTATATCATGCAAATATGTTTCTTTATCGGCTATGTTTTGGTCATTCTACTCTGGAAACACTTCAATCTCCTAGTTTTTGAGCATCTTGGATTATTTGCACATTTAGTCGTGTGCGGGTCTGGCACACCTCTGTTTTGTAGAAAGATCGTTCAATCGGTTACGTCAGGAATGTTTCTTCCTTGTTCGTCTGTGCCCTATTAAGCACGTTGTTCGTCAGTTACAACCTAGTCTTCCTGTGGCACAATTCCTGTCAAGGCTACCACATGGTGGTCTTCTTTTGGAAACTATTTCAACAGTAGCAACTAACTTGGTGACTTAAATGATCTTTGCATGTTCCTTCATCATACTTTAAGATACAAGCTCCAACCTAGAGTACGTTTCATCTCATCGACCTAGTGTTTATCAATCTCAGGGGAAGCTTCAAAGTCAAAGATGCCAAAGTCCATGTTGTGCAAAGTCTAGGGAAGAGCACATCTCTGCGAAGTTAGGGACTATCGTGTTTTAGTCATTACTTTTTTCTATAATCTTGTTTCTGTCTGTCATCCAAGTTGGACATGTGATTTCATGCTCTAGCTTGTGGGAGAGTGTTGGAAGTAAAAGTCATATCATATTAAATGACATATAGGCCGACATCTGTAGGCCTATATAGAATCTAGTCAGGTCTGGATTCTCTAGAGTCATAGCTACCTTCTTTTATATAAAGGAGAGGGGTTCTCTCGTATCAAACACATTGTCATGACACTAAAAATATATCATCCATATCATTTCCCTTCTATATATATACATCTATATATATGCATACGTACTATATACACACACCCACAACACATACAAACAAACAAACAAATAAATAAATACATTATATATATATATATATATATATATATATATATATATACATTCACACACATATGTGTGTGTGTGTGTGTGTGAGAGTTATGATCTAATTCAAGCCGCTTTGATGTGCGAGCATGACAACCTCGTATAATAGCTATTCATTCACATTGCATCATATCACCTGTGTGGCCAAGCATTGGCTTCTGTGTGAGTGGAAACAATACTGCCGTGTGATAGTAAAAAAGAGTGACAAGAAGTATTTTTATAAGAAAATTATGTAGTAAGTTCTGACAAATGTCCGATCTCCTTCACTTGTTAGAATACCAACTTTTTTAATCTAATCTAATATCTAATCTCTTTTTCTCCGCCCTCCACAACTTTCCCTCCGTCTTTCTACCTGTCTCCTTCTACTAACTACTACGAGCATGTCAAATCATCATAATGTATTTGAGATATCTTGTTTCTTTGTGCTCATCGACTTTTCCTCTGTCAAGACAAAGGGATGCTAGGCGAGGTTGATGCTTGGCAATACGTTAGGAAGCGCAGGCTGGCTATTGATTGAATCACACCCTTGCACTCACAAAACAATAAAGGACATGGTGTCAACTAATGCATATTGAAAAATCTAGTTCCATATTTGGTTTAGGATCCAATCTGGATTAGGCGTTGTCTTTTTGTGCCACTTAGGCGTAGATCCCAACCAGTTCAGTCGGGATTGAGTCCCGTGTTGTTTTGCAAAAACTTGACTAACATGGTCCGTTTGGGATTTCGTAATCCGTGTTACAATCCTACTCAACTCTGCTTTAAGCATGATTAGAAATCCTAGTACAGATTTAGCTCTGTGTTATATGCTACTTTATTTTTTATGCAATACTGAAAATAAGACAAGTCCAATCTGGATGCCGATTAGGTTGCCAAATAAAATAAGACTGGATCTAGATCAAACTAATTTAGCTATTTTGACTAACCCAGTCGTAAGTCGTAACTAAAGAATCCCGATCCTGAACCAAACACTCCCTCATTTCTTGAGACTAGCAGATCCTGAGACATTAGGCTCACGATGTGTGCATTACTTTTGGAGTACAAGGTAGCGTTTTAATTGTCAGCCAATATGCTTCTTCATCTTGTTGTCTAGAATCAACCTCACCTTGCGACCATTATCTTGATGGATGAAGTCAACAAGCTCTAAGAAATGAGATTCTATAAATATGTCAGGACGGTTTGACATTCTCACAATAGAGCGGAAGAAGGGTGGGAAGTTAGGGAGGGGTGGAGAGAGACAAAAGGAATGCTTCATATTAAATATATGAGATTAAAAAAGTTAGAATTTCAGCGAATTGAAGGATGATGGGACATTGGTCCAAACTTGTTGACTTATTTTCTTATTAAATATAGCCTGTCAGTCCTTTCTGCTGTAGCACGACAGTGCTCCTGCCACTCAAACGGCAACCAAATTTTGACCATCCGTTGATACAAATGAAATCTGAATGAACGGTTAATATGCTTGGCTCTCATGCTCGCACAGATCACATTGTACACTCCAATGGTGTTTTCCTATCTAGACCATATTTTTCTAAAATTTAATCCATTGATCTTCATGGTTACAATAATAATAGGCCACATACAAAATTTGAGCTCATTTGGATGAGTGTAAGTCACTCATCCAAGGACAACAAAATCGACGCACAAAACTAATTTGAAATGCATGATTTTTGTCTCCTTTAGATGCATGACCTATAAGTGCCCAAATGAGATGAAATTTATTATATAGTATGTTCTTAATATATTTAAGAAGATCAACAGTTTAGATTTTTAAAAAAATTACTACATCTTTGAAAACGACTGAGGTGTACAGTGTCTCTGGTACACTTGAGTGTATACTAGCCTGACTCTATATATATCCTTTGCCAAGTGACCCTTTCAGATATCTAAAAATATGAAAGAGTGCATTCCCTTGAGATTGCTTTAACTGTCTATTGACTAAGCCAACAAGTCAATATCAAAGGTAATACCGACACATCGCAATCAACTGGATCAATTTTTCCTAAAAGTGTCTAACTGCTATGTCTCAAGTTGCCTAGAAAACTTAGCAAGTTATGTTCCTTTTTGGATTTTTCTGATTGACTTCCTATATGTTAGGAAATGGGGTTCGATTACTTCCATAGACTTCCGCAAGTATATAAAGAGCACAATTCCAGAGCCCAAAATGGGTGAAAAATGAATTTGACCCAATGAATATCACATCTATGAGAAATTGTAATGCATCTATGCATTAATAACAAATCTGATTTTCTATCACATGTCAACTGACAATTTGTGAACTTTCTATGTTTGTACTTGTTATGTATGATGTACGACGGGTGAGTACACGTGTGTAAATATGTGTACCATGTAAATGTCAATGTAATTCTCCTTATATATTAGCGATTTCATAGTCGAAAAGGTTAAGTCGATTCTTTCACATATTATTTGCAACATGGTAACATAGCATCCTAGGCTGATCGTCCATCTCTCCTCCCTCTTCCAATGACTGTTAGGGCCGTTAGGATCATCTCTCCATTTCCTTCATGCTACCGTCATTAGTGCGGCCCATTGTCTGACACCACAATCTTAAGTAGGGAATTTCCTGTGGGATTCCTTTTCCCATCTTTGTCAGTACCCATAGTATATCTTTACTCTCGTTTGCCTTGGTGTGTTCCTCAAATTTAGTATGTAGTTTGACACTTTTTCTTCTTATTAGGGTTTCAATTGAATGTAAAAGATCATAGTACTAATATCAGAGCCCCACTCACATGTCATAGGAGACCTCAAATATCCACATGAACATCTCTGTGTATAACCCTTATAATCGTGAATAACCCCACAAACAATAAATAAAAGAAGAGGCCTCCTACTCTATACAAGGATTGTGTTAGCCTTTCCATGATTTTCATACGAGGTCATACTACCTATTATAGAACCCTCTTGCATATTATTGGAATCCCAAATGCCCATTAATCACAAATTAGATGTATTTTGATGATTTTTAATGTGATTTAAAGCTTATTCCGAGGACTGTATATACTAGTATGGTCTCCACCATTTGGTTTATATGATTAACCTAGGCTAGTTTTCCATACATCTAATTTCTAATTCTTTTCTTCTGTATTGCTATTTCTTGCACAAGAACTGTAGCTGAGTATCTTAGAAGCATGGACACGGACATGAACATGGATATCATATAGACGTACTCGGGACACGGCGATTTTAAAAAATATAGGACACAGTCACGGTGCTGGACATTGCAATATATATATGTATATATATACAGGCCATTCATTCGCTACCCACATGGGTAACTAATTTTAGTTACCCGTGGATCTATTTTGTAATAGAAAGATACCTGTTTGTAATGAGATAGACATCGTTTGTAATGAGATGACCAAATTTGTAATACAAACACTCGTTTTGTATTACATAGCAAACTGTTGTCATAAATATCATTTTTACTGTAATCAGACGCGTAATACAAAACGAGTGTTTGTATTACGAATTTGGTCATCTCATTACAAATAGGTACCTTTCTATTACAAAATAGATCCACGGGTAACTAAAGTTAAGTTACCCATGCGGGTAGTGAATATATACCCATATATATATATTTGTAAAATATAGCATGTATGAAATATAGTATGGTATATGTATAAATGCACAAAATAATCTAAATAGTTTATACACAGGGGCAATCACCATGAAATCCAACAAGCACTTAACATATAACATTATATCCACCATATTGTAGTCACAATATGAATAAAATCACAAAATATATAAGATGCTTGATCATAAAATTGTAGCAGTAAAAATATACCAAATTGTAAAAAGTAACAATAGTAGAATTTTAGGGATGAGTTTTTGTATTGTTTGTGGAAGTAACGGTGGACAACATGTACTATCAAGAGTAAGAAGGGTATGGGTGAGGAAATATGTGGGAAGAGAATATTGGCTTAGGGAGCTGCTGCCACATTCAAATTGGAAAAGAAAAGGGGCAGAAATGAGAAGAGGAAAAGATGGGGAGAAGGAAATTGTAAAAAGTAACAACAGTAGAATTTTAGGGATGAGTTTTTGTATTGTTTGTGGAAGTAACGGTGGACAACATGTACCATCAAGAGGAAGAAGGGTAGGGGTGAGGAAATATGTGGGAAGAGAATATTGGCTTAACAAGCTGCTGCTTATGCCTGGAGGAGGAGCAAAAAGAAGAGTAGGGGGATGAGTGGCAAGAGAAAATTGGAGACATGAAGGACCAAGGTGAAATAAGAATTGGAAGACAGGGAGTAATCTTGCGGCTGCTGCCACATTCAAATTGGAAAAGAAAAGGGGCAGAAATGAGAAGAGGAAAAGATGGGGAGAAGGAAAAGTAGATGAGGGAGAAGCAGATAGATAGGAGTAGTGTTGACCTAACAGTTATATATTGTCCATATTTTGATGATGACTTAACCATTCCATTCATATGTATCTAATATGTCTATTTGAGATCAATTTTAGGTATTAGGTACATGAAGAGGATGATTTGGCAAATCCGAGTTTGTTAGACAACAAGTCAAAAAAATGTAAATGGATGTTTCGTGGAATAGGCTATATCTCCACTAGAATCATGTTGTAAATCATTTGTATTGAATGTATGACTTGTAAATAAGCTTAGAAAAAATCAAGAACACTTAATTCAAATGTTTAAGCATTTTTAGGCAAACTATCAAAACTGATTACAGGGAGCTTTGTCGGCTGAGTTTGTGTTGGTGACAGCTCAGCCGACGAGCTATATAGTTCTTGATAATTTCTAGGGTCAGCTAAGTTTGTCCTGGTGACAACTCGACCGACACCCTGCACTTGCAAAGCAATTTAAAACTGTCGACCAAATTTTATCCAAAATAAACTCGACTGACAATTTCATAGTATCATCGGCTGAGTTACCCAAAATATAACTCAGTCGACAACACTGTACGATAAAGTGTAGAAAAATGTTTCTAGCCGTTGGAGTGTTCCAAAACTCGAAAATATATCCGTTGGAACACCCAAAACGGCTAGAATTCGTTCCTAAGTGTCTCTACTGACTAGTAGGGACACTCAACTATAAATAGGGGCCCTTGGACTTCGTTCCAAGTTTGCCTTCTATGCTCCCTAGTTATAGTTGAGTGGTTTTGCCTCCAAGAGTCTCCTTCCTCAAGCTTATCTACAAATCCACACGCAATCGAGTGAGTTAGGATCATTGTAAGAGAGCTGCTCCAATGTACATCTTGTGAAGCTCTCCCCTCCATTCCTAACCTCCCTCTCTCAACCAACATGGTGAAAGCTTCTCCTTGGTGAAGGTGAAGAAGGCTGAAGATCCAAGTCAAGAGTGGTGATTCCTTGAAGGTGGAAGACTTGTTGCAGGGGTAGATAAGTCCTTCGCAAAGGCAAGACGCTCTTTGCAAAAATGGGTAACTCCTTGGGAAGGTAGATAACTCTTGGTCTTAGATAGGTAAGTCCTTTGTAGGTTATTGACTCCCTTGTCCTCAAAGGGAAGGCTAGATATCCTTGTCCTTGAAAAGGAAGGACATATATTGTCTCTCTTATAATGGAATATAAGAAGTGTGCAATGGTTGAAAATCCTAGAGATTGACCCCTGTAGGTAGTGGACGTACATCTCCTAGTTTGGAGTTTGGAATCACTATACATGGCTTGTGTTACTTGTGCTTGCTCAACCTCTCTCTCCCTTGCTATGTATGTTTACTTGCACTCAAATTTCATATAAGCAACTTTATCTTGGATATAATTTGAAGGTCTAATGAGTTTTATTTAAATGTTATTAGCTCTATTCTTCCCCCCTAGAGCCCATAGATCCAACAAGTAGGAAAAGGAGGAAGTGAAGGAACATTTTTGCAGCTACTACAACTTTAGAGTAGGAAAAAGAAGAGGGGGACAAATAGAAGCATGAAGAGGAAAAAGAGGGGGGGAGAAGTAAAGGAAGAAGAATTACATGGAATTGGACGAGAAGGTGGTGAATCTAACTGCTTTCCTCCTTGTGGTTGATGTGACAGTCCCTGAATGTAACAACTGTCGGTGGAGATGGTACCGCTGATGATTGTTGCTACAAGTTGCTAAAAAAGGGCATCGACCGCTTAGCTTAAACACCTGATGTTAGTAGGACAAGGGGTAATGGAGGACAAGAGGCAAAGATTTGCAGAAGGCTTGGTTTTTTTACATACGCTTAGGCTTAAGTGGGTTGGGATGGCGTGTCTTGGATGTGTCCACAGGGTGTCCAAACCATGTCCAACATTTCAATAAAAAGTCAAATTGGACATGCCAGAGGCGTGTCTGCCACATATCCAGGCGTGTCCATGTTGGACACTGACACGACAGCCTCTGAGAAGTGTATGTGCTTCCTATCAGTGTAGTAACAAGATCCAGGCAAAAAAATAGAATCTTCTACTCATTCTCTTCTTGCTCTCTTGGTGAGCTATCACACCCTCTACCGAGCTCTGTTTAGAGAAAGTGATTAAGGCAACAACCTCACAAGATATATTAGCAAGTATTGATGCTATAACTACTGAGAATTATCATGGAACTCCAGAAGGGGATTACTTGCTAAGACATGCCACCCGCTATGCTTGTTATTAGATGTGATGACACACCTCTTACTCATCCTCTCATACATCTAGGAAAGTTTCTGCCAATCTATTGCCTAATGAGAGGCTAATGCAAACAACTTTTTGTGCATCTCAGAAAATCTTCAGTAGTTGTTATTTGAGTTGAGTGGGCCAAAAAATCCTTACATTTCCTTAAAAGTCCATACATAAACTAAGTAATTGCTGCCCAACTCAACTATATAGAGGATCCATGATATAAGGAAGGTATCTTTAGTTGTCCATGCATCATATTCCAACCCCTTCTCTTTTGTCTTCTGCCTGTTTCTTGGGAGGATCACTAGTTAGATGGAGGTATATTTCGTGTGATTTTGCAATCTTACGAAGAATCAACTCTATGATAAATTTCGTCATCAAGCTTTTATAGAATAAACATGGAAGCAAGGAATATGATTACTAGAAGTTATATAGCCATGAGGATCATCCACATCAATAGTGAAAAGATAGGAAGTGATAAATCCAAAGACAATGGGTAGACAAAAAAGATGAGCAAGGACAATCTTCACACAAAAAACGAAATATAGGAAGGATAGATGGTCAGAGAGGGCCCCAAGGCCGTGCTGGAGAAGAACTAGGGATGCCAACAAAGATTGGCAACAACATGTATATAGGAACAAATGCATGAGTGGTGTTGCTGGACTAAAGGCTTTTAGTATTGGATAATCAAAACAAGAGTAGACCCTCTCCATATATAGGATAGAAGAGGTCAGTTATTACAGAGTTCAACAATATGGGATAAAAGACAAGATACCAAAAAGCACCAAGTAGATAACAAAAACTAAATATATTAACACCCCCTTAAGCTGGAGCATAGATATCATGCATGCCCAGCTTGTCCACCATAGAGATGAATCTTGTCTTTAACAACAGTTTCCGAAAAATATTAGCAAGGTATCCCCAGTCCTTATGTAAGGAGGGAATATGCGCTTGGACAAAACAGACTCTCTGTTGAAGTGACAATCTACTTCTATGTTGTTGGTGCACTCATGGAATGTTGGATTGCTTGCAATGAAGATAGAAGCTCTTTTATCACATCACATAGGTATTGGCTCAGAATCGCAGATTCCAAATTCTTTCAACAAGCCTTGAACCCACATCAACTCACATGTGGTATGAGCCATGGCGCGATACACAACTTCAATACTAGATCTAGCCACAAATGTTTGCTTTTTTCTTCTCTAAGTGACAAGATTACCACCTACAAAGGTGTAGTAACCCGAGGCAGATTTACAGTCAGCCCTGCTGATGGCATAGTCAGAATCAGAAAACCCAACGATCTTGTAGTGCCCATTTTTCTTGTATAGAAGACCTTTTCTAAGGGAGATTTTTAAGTATTTCAGAATATGACAAACCAATGTTTTAAGAAAAGGCCGCACGGGCCGCATAAGCGGCCCACATATACTTAGCCGCTTATAAGGCCGATTAATCGGCGATTTTAGATAGACATTTGATATCTCAGCCTAAACTAGATTATATTTTTAATAATAACATTCCATTGATGTACTCATTTGTCGTATGTTTTGTACATAAGTCGGATGCTTGTTTAATGATTGTTGTTTTGGAGCTCTAGGACATTCGTGCATGTTTTTGCATGATTTGGTTAGTCTTCATTGTTATGTACTTGTTTTAAACCATTTCTTGCATGTTTCATTGGAGTTTATGCTTAATGATTCTAGAATGCCATTCGAAACGGTGCTTTACTTTCAATGAAACTTTATACTTGAATCTATCTCAAATTTTGGGGTCCAAATATGTAATAATACAATTAAATATGCAATTGTGTGATTAGTTTATATATAAATATGCAATTGTGTGATTAATTTATATATAAATATGCAATTGTGTGATTAATTTATATATAATAATTAAATTCTTAAAAAAAAATCCAAACTGCATATACTTCCACATATACTCCCACATACCACATATACTCTATAAGGTGACGTCTCCGCACGCATAACACATGCCACTTTTTAAAACACTGTGAAAAACAACATCCTAATGACATTGTCGCAGTTTGTTAAGATACTTACTGACAAGTCCAACAATGGATGTAATATCTGCTAGTGTAACAGTTAAGTAAATGAGCTTACCAACTAGTCTTTTATACAATTTGCTATCAGGATATGAAGGAGAAGAACCATCGTCCCAATTAGTGTTGGGATCAAGAGTTGTGTTCACTGTCTTGGCGCCTAACATGCTAGTTTCCTGCAATATATCAAGAATATACTTTCATTGAAATAAACATACTCCAAAGGAGGAATGTATTCCCAGAAAATAGCGCAATTTTACTAGATCTTTAGTGATGAAGCGTTTTATCAAAATTTCCTTAGTTGCTTGAATACCATGATGGTCACTCCCAGAAAGCATGATATCATCCACATATACCATCATAATAACTAGCCCATCATTAATTTTTTTTACAATTACTGAATGATTACAGAATGAGAGCATTTAAAGTCAACCTTAGAAAAAATCTGATTTTATTTATCAAACCAAGCTCTTCTACTTTGTTTTAGTCCATAAATGGCTTTCCTTAGAGGGAAACCTTTTGAACACCCGCCCTAAATAGCAAATCTAGGAGGTTGCACCATATACACCTCCTCATGTGGATCTCCATACAAGAAGACATTTTTGACATCTAATTGGAATAGAGGGCAACATACATTGAGAACCACAAAAATAAGCACACGTCGCATTAAGGCGAGCAACAAGAGAAAAAGTCTCAAAATAGTCTACTCCATAAGTCTGTGTATAGCCTTTAGCTACAAGGCGAGCGTTAAGGCGTTCAATAGTGCCATCATGTGGTATTCAATAGTAAAATCCATCTACATCCCACAACAGAGACATGGACAGGAGAATCTACCAAGCCCCATGTATGTTGTGTATGCATGGCATCCATTTATACCTCCATGACATGACGCTAGGCATGATGTGACAGGGCTTGAACAATAGTCTTAGGAACAAAAACAGTGGGAAGAGCAACCGTAAAATTGATAAAACTTGAACTAAGATGAGCATCAGAACATAAATTGCTTATAGAATGTAAAGTGCAAGAGCACACCCCTTTGCATAAGCTAATCGGAATATCCAAGTTAGAAGTTACCTGAGTGGTGTCGTGATTTGCCGATGAAGATGGAGGATTGGCCAAGGGAGGGGCCATAGAGGGAGTTCTAGTCTTGTGACGTCTTTGGTAAACATTGAGAGGAACAACAACATGCTATGGAGAACCCTACTCAACATGTACATGAAGAGGGGTATCTACTAGAAAATTCGTAGATAGAGTCAAATCTATATCGGAAAAGTATGGTGTATCTTCAACAAACACCATATCTGCACTAACAAGCCATTTCTTTGTCGTTGCGTAATAATATATGTACCCTTTCTGAGTTCTGGAGTACCCCAAGAAGATACATTGTGTAGATATTGGGTCAAGTTGGGTTAATCTAGATTGAATATTTTGTACAAAATAAGTACTTAAAAAATTCTAAGGGGCACGAAAAACAGAGGAGCCTCAAGGTACATAATATTATTCGGGACTTGGTTGTTCAAAATAGAGGAGGGCATTCGATTTATCAGAAAGCAAGTAGTGGAAACAACATCATCCCAAAAAAATCTTAGGAACACCAAACATGATACCGAAATAGAATCGTCCGAGCAACTTCTAGAAGATGACAATTCCCTTTCGGCAACACCATTCTGATGAGGAGTATAGGAACATGAGGTTTGATGAATGGTGCCAACTTTTTACATAAAGTATTGACAATGTTTTGCATTAATTCAAGGGCATTGTCTGTCCTAAAGATCATTATGGGCTTGTTAAATTGAGTTTTAATTTTAGCAAAGAAGGCGATAATGGTGTCAAGGATGTTTGCCTTGTCCTTGAGCAAAAACAACCAAGTAGCCCGAGAGTAATTGTCAATAAAGGTCATAAAGTAACAAAATCCTGTCACACTCGTTATAGACCCCATATATCGACATGCACGATATCAAACACATTTTGAGAAAAGATTCATTTTTCTAGGAAAGGCACATCTAGCTTGTTTTCCTAGTTGGCATGCTTCACATTAAAACAATGTCTTAGATACAAGGGAATTAACTACTTGAGCTTTTAGGCGGAAGGATGTCCTAGTCGATAGTGCCACTGAATACCTGAAACAAATGAAGATAGCAGCGCAACAGCTTGTGGAGCATCAAATACCCGTCATGGTCAACTTAATACAAGGGAATTAACTACTTGAGCTTTGAGGCAGAAGGATGTCCTAGTCGATAGTGCCACTGAAGAGTGAAGACCTGAAACAGATGAAGATAGCAACGCAACAGCTTGTGGAGCATCAAGATAGTACAAGCCGTCTGGTCCCTCATGCCCGATCCAATCCTCATCCTCGTATGGAGATCCTGAAAGATACCCGTCATGGTCAACTTGATACAAGGGAACTAACTACTTGAGCTTTTAGACAGAAGGATGTCCTAGTCGATAGTGCCACTGAAGACCTGAAACAGATGAAGATAGCAATGCAACAACTTGTGGAGCATCAAGATAGTATAAGCCGTCTAGTCCCTCATGCCCGATCCAATCCTCATCCTCGTATGGAGATCCTGAAAGCTACAACCGTCAACACTAAAGTTGTTAGACAATTTTGCTAACAAAAAGTAGATTCAGAGGAAATCGGGGAACATATAAGGCCGATCTAAGAAAAAAATTATTCGATGCAAAAAATTATTTGGCAAGCGGGGTGAAAGTGGGGACAACAGGGGTTGGTGGTGGGTTGGGTGGGGAGGAAGAAGGGGTGATTGCGGCTAGGAGAGAGGTGGGGAGCATTAGGGTAGGAGAGGCTTAGGGGGATCAAAGTGCTCTGATACCATGTGCAAACTAAAAGGCTTTTAGTATTGGATAATCAAAACAAGCATAGACCCTCTCTTCTATAGGATAAGAGATATCAGTTATTACAGAGTTCACCAATATGGGTTAAAAGACCAGATACCAAAAAGCGCAAAGTAGATAACAAAAAACTAAATATATTAACACATATTTTCCAAAGTTTGTGTCTTGCTTTTCTCTAAAATTTACAAATCCTAAACCACCTGATCCAACCTAGCATGACTCACATTATACCTATCTGTACCCTAATTTTACATAAATCAGACCCAACTTGACCTGAACTAGACCCTACTTGCCTAATTCACCCTAACATAGCCAAACTTGATCTAAATCGGACCTAATTTGTCCTAACATGGTTCTAATTTAAATTTATCTTGCCTCAATTTGACATGAATCAAACCACATTTGACCATACCAGTCCTATGTCGACCTAAATCATATTATGTTAAGCCCAATTCAACCATAAAATTGCCCAAGTTAGCGTAATTCAGATCTAAACCTGATTTGAGCCTAAGCTGACAAAATTCGGGCTAAATGGCCCTACATGTCCACTCAAGCCAAATTGACATGGGTGCCTATGTTGGGACCCTCCTCTAGTGCTGGCCAGCCTAGGTGCACCTTGGAGGGCTGATAACTATTGTGGAGATTAGACATCTTGAGCCATTTCGTGAAGAGATAAAGTCCACTTTCACTTTGAGACAAGGAATTGGAATTACTAGATGTTTTGAGTAAACTTTTGACAGTCATCGCTACATTTAGAAGTAAGATATGGTAAATGCCTCTTGCTGAACAAATTAGAATAATAAAGTTAAATCTAATTCGAATTTGTATGCAAGAGTTCTAGTTAAACATCTATGGCCCTGTATAGATATTTTACTGGCATCAAGAATATTCCTTATTACAAATGTTAATTACTAAGCACAATTATTAGGTAAATTGGTTTCTTAACTGACATGTTTTACGATATTCTGTTACGATGTGAAATGTTTTGAATTGATTTAATTTGGTCGTGCTTTTTTCTACGTCATCATAAATCTTGTTAACTTATCATTAATGTATTACAGGTGTCAACTGCATCCTAGTGATTTTCGAGCTGAGCTCCTGTTTCTTGCTTTACCTGCAATTGTTGGTCAAGCTATTGATCCTCTAGCTCAGCTAGCAGAGACTGCATTCATTGGCCAACTTGGTATATTCTTCCTTCAAATGCTAAAGTTTCTTTGCTTGGCTTTTTCATTGGAATATGTGTGTGGGTGTGGGAGGGTGTGTGTGCGTGCATGTGTGTATTTCATGACTTTATGTTATTTTAGCAATGGTGATTTTACCAACTCATTCTGGAACTTCAAAAGGCAATTGCTGTAACAATTGATATATTAAGTTTGCACGGAAGCCGATTCATTTTTGGTTCTCAGGAAACCCACTATACTTTTGTGTAAGATGTAGTAGACGTAAGAATGTGATCTTGGCCCTAGCAAGTTTGAAGTTATGAAGTGGCTCTTTTTTCCTAAAATGGAAAACTATTTTTTTAATACGGTTATCTTTATTTTAATAAATGGATTTACATTGGTGAATGTTTGTAAACCAGTATCCAAATGTTAGCAGAGTTGTCTTATTGTATCACTTCTATGGTTGATAAATTCTTTTTTTTTTTAAGAAAACAATCTCATCTATAGAACACACTATAAAACACACATTATGTTAGCATTATTAGGTTGTAGCATACAAATTATATTTTTAGTTTGTTATGTAAGTTCTTTTACCATGTAGGTAAATATTTGTTTATGACTTTGTGAAGAAGTCATGTGAGAAAACCATCTACGATGAATATAACATATTAGAAACCATAATAGTCTGGAATTTAACTAGGACCCTAGACATGTCTATGGACTAAATCAAAAGGTTTTGATGATCGTTTCTCAACATGAGAAGGAAATGGAATCTATGATGTTTGCATAATTATAAAGATTCACAATCAATAGCATAGTCACAAATTCGGTATTCGGGATACGTTCGGTCGAGCTGAAAAATACGGGATTCGGGAATTATGCGGGACATTCGGGTAAAAAGCGGTCAACGTACGGTAAAAACACGGTTAACGTACGGTAAAAATTCGGTCAACGATTCGGGAAAAATTCGGCGAAAGATCAGAGGATTCATATATATATATATGTGTGTGTGTGTGTGTGTGTGTGTGTGTGTGTATTGCACATATATATAACACAATACATATGGTGCACAATATATAAGTACATATCTATACATCTATTGCAACATATATAACACATACATACATATATGTGTGTGTATTTACATATACAAACACACACATATATATATATATACACACACTCAAATCAAGTTAGTCTTAAATAGTATAAAATGAGAAGGACATAAAAAAAGTAGAAAACGGGAAGAAAACGTCAAATTCGTGAATAATACGGGAATAAAACGTAATATATTGTGACTATGCTCAAATTGGGAATTATTCGTCTGTTTGATACGTCTAGGGAAAAAATCGTGTTTTAAACGCGACTTTTTCAAAAAGTCGGAGTATATTGTGACTATGATCAATAGAACTTTAAGGGAAGGCAAGCTTGACTGTAGTTTCTTCAGTTTCCAAGAAGGGGTGGCCATGCTGGTAAGAAGTTGTAAAGGAGAGCAACCAATGATAACCAGTTCTCGATTCGAGAAGGAAACATGACTCAATTGACAAGGACCCAAGTTGTAAGTGTCCCCCTCTTTTATACAAGAGTAGATTTTGCTTAATAGAATCATTTTATTGCATCCTAACTTTCCACAGTATCTGAGCGGTAAATAGATATTTGTCTAGCTGGCGGCGGGCGGCTTCTTCTTCTTGGTCTGCCACCCGCAAGCCTCTAGGTCTCTCTCACACTACATAAATTCTCCTTCTCCATGTAGTCTCTGTATGCATCCTCTTCCCCCCTCTGCTGTTGTACGACATATCTAATATTGTTCTTTTCTATTTTCTCCCTGGTAATCTTGACTCAATGTCATCCTTGTGGGTAGGCTTCTGCAAAATGATTGCCATCGATCAGTTTTATGGATCAAAAGTTTGAGTCTTTTAATGTTTACCTCTTTGTACTCTGCCCACTTCCGCGTGGTTTGCTCCTTCACGCTGACCTCCTCTTACCTGCTGCTTCCAACTTCTATTCTCAACCAAGGCCCCGTTGTTTCATGTCATGGATATGATCCTCAAAGAGAAGAGAGGATACTCGCTGGCCATGGGCATGGGCTTAGGCCAAATATTTAAGATTTCCGATCTAGAAAGTTAACGAGGATCTTCAGCGTGATGTCGATGGAGCGGAAGCATCCAACATAAGAAGTCCTTTGTGCTTTTGCTTTCATTCACATATGAGGCACCAGGGCTTAGAGGCATTTGGGTGGAGGATGGAGGAGTAGTTGCTCCTCTCGTTCCACCCTTTCAACCTACATTGATCGTTGTTGGCTCGCTCTCTAGCCCATGGCAGCCACCACATCTCCAAAGCTACTCTTGCTCAATGCCATCTACATCCATGGCTATCTCGTAAAGAGCGACCATGTACTCAATCGACTCGAGCATGGCTGCCAACACCAGATCATGTTGTCTAAAATCAAGGGTGGTGAAATGTTACGTTTGCTTCAATTTGTCCACTTCTATCACCTGTCCTATTCAATCATTCTCTATGTTGTGTTGTCCTATTAGTTGCTTAAACCTTCTGATTAGGCTTTGTACCCACGGTGGTGACAACTTGAAGACCAGGCCAGGGGTCTCCATTTCCATCCTTTATCTCCCTCACTTTCATGCCAAAGCCTAATCAAATCTTTAATCAGACCTAAAAGCTGACCTATAAGGTCGAACAAATTCCTCTTTTGGATCATGAAAAGATTTATTTGTTTATCTACTAGAATGTTATCGAGTGAAATAATGCAATGGCTCATGTTGTCGATATCTCTCCTCCACATACTAGACTACCCATCCACTACCTCTCCCTTTGCCTATACTTCTCCACCTTAACCATTCTCTTGAATCTGTTCATGGATAGTGCGAGGGGAATATATAGAGGATAGAAGAAGGGGGGTAGGAGATAAAGTGAGTAAAGAAGAAGATCAAGTGAAAAGAGGAAGAAGAAATGTAGGCATGCAATTGTTAGGCCAATGTTCAGCTCTCAATGTTTGTTTTCTCTATGCCTCTATGGAGCATCTTGAGCTATGTATATTTGACTGTGGGCATCTGTAGCACATTTTTCGTTTGCAGAAGATCATCTTTCCAACCACGTTTTCTAGTTAGATGCTTGTTGATCCGTGCTGGTCGACCACCTGCTGTAGTGTATCTTTCTTGTGGCAGTGTGTCCATTTCCAACGCAGTGCAGTCTTCTTCTAGCAGTGCTTCTGTCCCAACTACTGTTCGCCATTCCAGTAGCGGTGCTTCTTGTGGAGAACTACTTCCCTGATGACAAAAGATGAGTTGGAAACTCAGTTACCTTTTGCACGTCTCTTCCTTTTTCTGCTATTCTAGAGGCATGCTCCATCTTGATAAAGGCTCCTGATGTTTATTTCTGGTTGCACCTTATGGTCTATTTAAAGGGGAGTTGACTTAATAGGCGTCCACATTGGTGTTATATTTTTTGGGGGAGAAAACTTGCTTGCTACTTGCTACTTGTTAGGTACTATCTGCTTCATGGGGAGGTAGTGATTTGATTATTGTATTTGCAAGATTTAGGGGGAGATTAAAGTTTTGTATGGGCTATTGCTATATACTATGTGGTCTGTTTCTTTTTGAGTCTGTCTTGGCAACCCAGGGATATTGTTTCACTCATGCTCCAGATTGATGGCGAGTGTTGAGAGTTATTCGTTATTGAGTTTATTATGTATACGAGCCTAAGTATGTTTGGCCATTAAGGTTTGAGTCCAAGTTGCAAGTGTACTCTCCTATATACAGGAGTACGGTTTTGCCTAATAAAATCATGGCTCTGCCTCTTAACTTACTTGTTACAGGTAGTGATTAACGTGTCCGATCAGCAACATCCACAAAGGTTTATGTAAGACGGTAATGGTTATGCCTACATAAATGTAGCAAGGTTTGAGCCACAAAAGTTGCTCATTATTCGTTCTATGGCTAATTTTGAGGATGCAATGCCAATTCCTCTCAATAGACAAAAGAATGTCAATGAAATAATAGAAATGACACTGGTTCCAATTTTCAAATATAATGGCTTATTGGTTCAGTTCAAGATGTGGATTCTTTGGCTTTCCTGTTTGTTTTTAGTTTTGATCAATATCCATCTCGGAGTAAAATCTATACGATGTTTTGTATGTGGACTTTTACAATGAATTATCATTTGCAATTTTACATAGCTTTCAAATAATGTTAAGAAAATAGTTTCCTTATTTACGTATCTCTTTGCTATTTCCGTTTCTTGTTGGGTCTATCATGTAATGTTCTCACTCTATAAAGGGGAACCCGCTCTAGTCGGAGTATCGCTTTGACCCAAATCCATTAACATGATATGAGAACACATCTGACTGCTGTAATCCTAGCCGCCGACCCCTCTCTCCCTTCTCCCTCTCCGGTTGCTCCTTCCGTCACCGCCGGTATTCCTCACCGGGCCGGTCGTCCTCTGATCCGTGAGGGCACGATGGTTGCTTGAAGGAGAGGAGAAGACCCTTGTTCTATCCCGTAGAGAGGAGTACCTTCTCATCTCCTTTCCTCTCCACGTAGTCCCCGTACGTGGATGAGTGCTCACATTTTCTAGGGTTGCTGATGCATTAGATTTGCATCTTCAACTGGTTAGTGATGGTGCTAATTCCCGTCACCCCTGGTACGTCTTCCCAGGGTTATCTTCTCTCCGGTGCGTCTTCCCGGTGTCTTCTTTGCCCTTTGACGAAGCTAATTCCCGTCAAATTCTACGTCATCCGCCGCCAAACATGGCGTGTACCCCAGACAATACAGCGTCTTGCTATCCAGGTTTGCTCTGACGATGCAAATTGCGAGCTACACAGCGTGTCACATCCGTGACACAGAGTGTTACAGCTGTTGAAGGTTACGCCTCCGAAGCTACACAGTGTCTCATCTGGGACACGACATATTGACAATCGCAGAAGTTGTCTGACATTTCGTGACACACTGTGTGTGCAAATAAGTCAAAATTCCTACCTTCCATCATCATCAACTGACATCATCATCAACTGACACGGCGTGTCCGTGTCTTTAATCCAACACGGTGTGTCAAAATTAGTCAGAAGAGCCTGGTTTCTATCTCTGCCTACTCACACAATGTGCCCAATGTCCAACACGTCGTGCGACTTCCATATGCAGCGTGTTACGTCTTTGACACGACGTGCTACCTGTCCTGTCTGCTGTTGTTATCTTGATCCAATCTCAAGATGGGAGATGAAAAGCTAGCTGCTTCCACTACAATCGTCTACAACGATCAATCTCAGATAACTTCTTAAAGCTTAACTCACAAAATTATCTCTTCTGGATTAATGCTATTTACACTGTTCTTGAATCTCGAGATAAGTTGAATCTTTTTAAAATCAGAACCTCTTGATGAGAGTAGCAAAGGTTACCCTACTTGGCAGAAAAACAATGAGCTGGTGAAATCCTGGTTATGGAATAACATAGAACCCCAGATTGCCTCCAGATTTATGTTCTATTCTACAGCCAAACAAATCTAGGGAGCTGCAAAGAAACACTTCTCTCACGAGAAGAATGCTCTCCGTCTTTTACTGTGTATGACCGACTCTTTGCTGAAAGACAAAATAGTCGCTCTCTAGAGGATTATTTTGGCACTATACAATCCATTTCACAGGAGTGTCATTCTTGCCACAAACAAATTACTAAGTCTTGAAGAAGCCTTTGTGAGAATTCAACAGTCCTCATTTGAGTCTATTTCTGCTACTCGAGGAGAACAACACTCTGAGAGTCATGCTTCTCTTGTTGCTGCAGCAAAAGGAATTGGACGCAGTGTTGGTCTAGGATGAGGCAATCGTCCTAGAGACAAATGTACTTTCTATGGGAAACTTGGACAACAGAAAAAAAATGTTATTCTAAGCATGGTCGATCCCCTGTTGGTGCTGCACATTATACATCTACTTCATCAGGAGCATCTTCATCTGGCACTTCTAAACATGTGCAATCAGATGTCACGATCTCCAAGGAGTATAACCGTCTTCTTTAGGCTACCTAACAAGCTTCTCTTGGCTCCTCCATCAATCTAGTTTTAGATACAAGTAACTAGGGGACTTCACTTGTTGCCTCTAATCCATCTTCTATACGGGTGGTGAATTCCGAGACCTCCCAGCATATGATGGGTACACAATCTATGCTTCTCTCTTCTGACTCGTATATCCCACATTCTTTTGTGCCACTTGCTGATGGTTCTATCAGGCGAGTTCAGGTGTGTGGTACTGTACAAGCATCGTATGGTTTGACTTTAAAGTCTGTATATTAAGCACCAAACTTTCCATTTAACTTAATGTTTGTTGCTAAGCTGGTTGATTTTTTAAAATGCTTGGTAATATTTAGAGACTCTTTCTTTGTGTTACAGGATCCCAGGAGTTGAAAGACGATTGGTGGGGGATCTAGGAAACGTGATATGTACTTCTTTGAAGGTGGTCACCCAGCTCGCCAGATTCCATCTACCACATCTACCGTTTTCAACTGCTCTCCCTTGCAATGGCATTGTTGCTATGGGCATCCGTCCTTACAGAGTCTTCGAAATCTTGTTCTAAGCTTAGCATCAATAAAGTCGTTAGAATGTCAGTCATGTCAACTAGGCAAGCATCATCACATTTCTTTTCCAAGTTGCACGGTGAAACGCTCTTAAGCGTCCTTTGACCTTATTCATAGTGATGTTTGGGGTTCTGTTAAATAGCCAAGTTATAATGGCTACCGTTATTTTCTGTCTTTCATAGATGATTTCTCCTGCATGACTTGGGTAGACTTACTTAAGTCTCGGGATGAAGTTCTGTCTGTCATTAAAACTTTTCATTAGTTAATAAAAATTCAGTTTGATGCTCATATAAAGATTCTACGTACTGATAATGCCCTAGCATACATTGAAAAGGCTGTTTCTACTTTTTGTAATTATGTTGGCATGATTCACCGGGCGACTTGTCCTCATACACCTCAATAGAATGGCATGCTGAATGCAAAAATTGCCATTTACTTGATGTAGCACGTACAATACTCTTTCAGATGTCTGTGCCAAAGAATTACTGGTCTAATGCTCTTCGCACTACATGTTTTTTGATTAATCGTTATCCATCTTCTGTCTTACATGGGTCTACTCCTTTCTCTGTGTTACGGCCTAACGAACAACCTTTTCCTGTTCCTCTTTGTGTGCTTGCTTGAGCTGTGTTTGTTCATGTGTTTGATGCACGTGCTGACAAGCTGTCTCCTCGCACAGTTCGCACTGTGTTTTTGGAATACTCTCCCACATAAAAGGGATACATATGTTATTGCCCTCATCTTCGTCGTCTTTTTGTGTCGGTTGACGTTACTTTCCATGAGTCTACTTTGTTCTTTTATGACTCTATTCAGAGTAAGGTGGAGCACAATCTTGAGAGTGACTACATTTTTGAGCTCGAGAGTGAGCTACCACTTCATGTGCCATGTGATGAGACTGTTTTAGAAACCACCCCCACTTCACCACCACCATCACCATCTCTACCGATTCAACTCTTTCCACTGGTTTACTCGTCACTAAGATGATGTAGCGTCATCAGTCCAGCGGTATGCCTCCTCATCTAACACTCCTGAGGTAACTGTTCCTATTGAGAATTCTCTTGACGCTCCAGTTTCAGATTTACACCTTTCAGTCGTAGCTCGTAAGGTGTTCGTTCTTGCACTATACGCCATCCATTGGCGAATGTTTGTTTCTTGTCTCATCTGTCACCGGTAGCCCACATGTTTTCTCTTCAGCTTGATTCTACGGTTGTTCATCGTTCCTATAAGGAAGCAACACGACATGATGGTTGGATCCAAGCTATGGACAATGAAATGGCAGCTCTTCATGAGAACTCTACCTGGGACTTGGTGGAATTTCCTCCTAGCACGTCTGTTGTAGGATGCAATTGGGTGTATATTGTGAAACAGAAACCAGACGGGTCTATTGATCGTTTAAATGCTCGTTTGGTGGCAAAGGAGTACACTTAGACACATGGTGTAGACTTCTTTGAGACTTTCTCTCCAATTGCTCGACTCGATTCTATGCGCATCCTTATCTCTGTTGCTAACTTGCTACTCACTTTGGCTGGCCTCTTATTCAGCTGGACATCAAGAATGCTTTTCTTCATGGTGATCTATTCGAGGTGTATATGGAGCTGCCTCTTGGGTATGTTGCTGGGGGGGGTCAGAAGGTTTGCAAGTTGAAGAAATCCTTGTATGGTCTGAAGCAGTCACTACGAGCATGGTTTGATAAATTCAATGTTGCACTTATACATTTTGGGTTCACCCGATCTTCTACTGATCATTCATTATTTGTGCACTAGTCTTCAGGTGGCACTAATATTTTAGTGTTTATGTAGATGATATTGTCATCACAAGTGATGACTACTGACATTCTATAGCTCAAGAAATGTCTGCAAACACAATTTCAGACAAAAGATCTGGGTAATCTCCGCTATTTCCTTGGAATAAAAGTTCTACGTTCCAAGAAGGGCACAAACCTCTCTCAGCAGAAATGTCCTTGACCTCCTTGAAGAGACAGGCATTGCATAGTGCAAACCCGTCTCTACGCCTATGGATTATCATACCAAGATGTCTATTTCTGATGACAATGATTTTTCTGATCCAACAAGTATAGACGGATTGTAGGGAAATTGATTTACTTGACAATTACTCGTCTTTATATTTCTTATGCTGTGGGAGTTGTTAGCCAGAGTGCGCCCAAGCTGTCACACTGGATGGTAGTCATCCGAATTCCTCGTTATGTCAAAGGATCGCCAGGGACGGGCCTTACTTTACAAGGCAGAATCCCGCACGTACATCCTTGAAGCTCACTGGGTTCACTGATGCTGATTGGGCAGGTGATGTTGGAGATAGACGTTCTACTTCTAGATATTGTGTGTTTCTTGGGTCACATTTGGTGACTTGGAGGAGCAAGAAACGGAATGTGGTAGCACGGTCCAGCACAGAGGCTGAATATCGAGCTATGGCACATGCTTGTTGTGAGCTACAGTGGGTCATGTCTGTTTTGTCGGAAATAGGAGTATCTATTGAGACACCAATTTCTCTCATGTGTGATAACTCTTCAGCCATTCATATTGCTAGCAATCCGGTGTTTCATGAGCAGACCAACCATATTGAAGTGGACTGCCACTTCGTTCGTGAGTTAGTGCTCTCCAAGAAGATTCAAACTCCTCATGTCAGGACTGGACAACAAGTGACAAATATCTTCACCAATTCACTTCCATCTTCAGCTTTCAAATATATGAATTCCAAGCTGGGATGCATGATGTGTATGCTCCAACTTGAGGGTGAGTGTTAGAAAATAGTATCCTTATTTATGTATCTCTTTACTATTTCCGTTTCCTGTGGGGTCTATTATGTAAATGTTCTCACTCAATATAAAAAAGAACCCTCTCTAGCTCGGCTGTCGCTTTGACCCAAATCCATTAATAAAAATAAAGCTTGTCCTTTTGCAAACATCACAACCAACTCTTAAACAAAAGCTATACCTACCTGAGTAGAGTAGTCTGCTGCGAATCGGTATTGCTGCTTGGCTGTAGGTTTCCAGTATCCATCCCTGATTTTCCTGGCCCTCCTAAGTGCTAACTATCATGATGCAGCCACCTACCTAAACTACCAAACCAACACTTCTGTGGCCACACCCCTCATGCTCACGGGTTTCAGGTTCTCTGACTGGGACGCTGGATGGTCTTTGACCTCCATGATCTTGTTGCTTCCTTTTGAGCTTGTCTATGCTTGAGCATGCAGCTGCTATCATCAGCATTAAGTAGTTTTTGATTTACTTTGTTATTGTAGTGGTATTGCTGGAGCATCTAATGTGTATACTAATACAAGTGTTGGATGAATGTCATGTTGTGTGTGTGTGTGTGTATATATATAATTTTGTTTCGTTATGTGATTAGTGAAATGTTGGATAATCTAAGCTAAAGTTGATAGTCTGTGCCAAGCTGAAACCACCTTGTGTCAATTTGTTCCTAACTCAGTAATAAAGTTAGTGTTAGCTTGGAATTGGTTCCTGATGTTGTTCATCACGAAAGAAAGTTAGTAATTGCTTCAAGTTGGTTCCTGATATTGTCCATCAAGTTGGTTCCTGATATGGTCGTTTATGTTGATTTTCGTGAACCAACATAAATTATGTAACTAGGGTCACATGTTAGTTGAATCATTCTTATGGTGACTGCAGTCTGCCTGGTTTTTATGTTTTTCTCTATGATTTGTTATCAGGTGCAATTGAGTTGGCTTCAGCTGGCATCTCAGTAACAATTTTCAATATTATATCAAAGCTTTTCAATGTTCCCCTCTTGAGCATCACCACATCATTTGTTGCTGAAGAGATCTCCAAAAATCCGAGCTCTTTGATTTCAGGTTGGTTGACCCAAGTGTTTCCACATGATCCTAGGAAACCTAATTAGATTTGGCACTGTTTTGTTGTTTAATTTTGTGGTGAACTACCTTCAGGAAATGGCTCTCCTTCAAGTAAGTTTGAAGGAAACCAAATTGCCGAGAAGACATCCACAAAGCAACAGTTGCCTTCAGTTTCTACAGCATTGCTTCTAGCTCTTGTTATTGGTTCTTTTGAAGCTTTAGCCCTGTTTTGGGGCTCTGGAAATTTTTTAAATATGATGGGAGTGGCACAGGTAGTAACATACTCCTTCCAAAATACACCAAAAGTTTAGTATTTTATGTTTTCCTATACTTTTTATCATGTGGAAAATTATAGTTAGCTCCTAAGTCCTAACATATTTAAAGTCATATACACATTCCTGTGCCAGTTTGGTGGTGTATTGTTTGCAATCTTTGTTGAAATATAAATTCTATATTATATTTCCTACATGCTATGCCTGTGCAACTCGATTCTGCTGTTATTTTGTTTTAACAGTGCAAGTCAATTATTTCTCTGTACAGGCATCACCTATGCATGGTCCTGCTCAACGGTTTCTTTCTCTAAGGGCATTAGGTGCTCCAGCTGTTGTCTTGTCTCTGGCTATTCAAGGGATATTTCGTGGTTTTAAAGATACACAAACTCCTGTTGCTTGTATAGGCAAGTCTGAGCTTTCATTGATAGTCAAAGTTTTTTGAGCCTTGTGTAATCGGCTTCATGGATTGCCATATGCTTAAACAATTTCGTTCTAGTTTTATGTGATTGCTCATCTTGCGTTGATTGCTTGAATATATTGGAGTTTTATATTGTAACAAAACTGCCACTTTGATTAAAGAAATGCTAATTACTAGAGGTGCACATTTGGTATCCAAAATGACGGCACATTTAGGTGTTTCTTTTTTATTTAATCTTATTGCATGCCTAGTGTAATATCTCTGTGTTGGGCATTATCTGACTTTGAGCAGTATGTCCGTGACTCCGTGTATGTTTGCCTATCCTGTAAATATCCCTGTAAATTTTTGATGTAGCATTGCTTTATATCCTTTAGAATGCATTTTAGGTTTGAGGCTTAGATGATGATGATGATTAGAATGCATTTTGGGTCCACACTAGCACTTGGATGTACCCTTAGTCATACCTAATCACGCCTTTCCCGAATCTTGCAGGACTTGGTAATGTTGCAGCTGTGCTGATGCTTCCTATACTTGTTTTTACACTGCAGCTTGGACTATTTGGCGCAGCGATTGCAACTGTCACTTCTCAGTAGGTCCTCATATATCTTTTGTTACATGACTTCCACAATTGAATTATAGGTTTTACTTCTCCAAAAATTTACTTATGCATTTTCTCATTGAAATCAGTTCAATGCTTATTTAACTTGGTTAAGTTTGCATAATAGTAGCTTTGCTAGAACTGCAGTGTTGATTACTGCTAGCTTTATGAATTGTGAACATGCTATGATGTTGAACTTATATATAACCTTCACATCGACATGTGTCCCTTAATATATGTTGAAGGCAGTGTTGGGACTTAATGGAGCTGACTAATCTGACCATTAACCCAGCATCATCAGCAAGGTCCATTCAACATTGAAGCCACCAATCATCCAAAAACTGGCTAGAACTGGTTGACTGGGTGGTCCAATTTAGTGAACTGTCAAAACTCGTCGGTTCAAAGTATTCAGACAGAAGCAACCAGGTTTTAGAGGGTTGTCTTGTTTCCCCATTTTAGGTCATTGCAATACCGTGTGCCCCACTATACCAAAACCTGTAGTATACTAATAATGATGTATTGTTGTTAGCCATTCTGTTACATATATTAGAATAAATTAATTTGATTTATAAAGATAGACCTTTAAAACTCCGGAAAATAAAACTTGGAAAGGTTGAAGTGATACTAAAGTTGTATAACATAACCGTTAGAAAATATTATTAGCCTATTTAGTTAATAGGTTACTTAGTTAATGCCTTAATGATCTTAAGTGTATTGGCCCATATAGCCTTACTTGAGTCCGAAGTCTGTAATGTCCCCCCCCCCCCTTCTCCTATAAGACAGGGGTATGCCTTCTAATAACACAAAACAAGTGAGTTTCCCTCACACTTTTCAACGTGGTACCGGAGCACTTAACCTAACCCTAGAGAGCAACCTATAACGTCGGGGAGGTGAACGAGTGACGTAGGTGCACAAGAATACTTCGCGCCACAACCATCTCTTTTAGATGGATTCTACAAACCGATGCCTGCTGCTTCATATGGGGGAAAGAATCATAGAGATGCTGATAATTAGAAGTAAAAACCAGAAGGAAAATCTTCCTTGTGTATCATCTGTAGCAGAACTATGAACAACAGCTAGCAATCCTAACAGTTATGAAGAGGTTCCTAAGATACAACATGGAAGAGTTATGATATGAAGAAGCAAGGTTCATTCCTTCGCCTATGGGCGAGCGGTGTCTCTTCATGGCTTAGACCAGTCGCTTGCCTGCTAGGCATCCTCTCGACCTCTATGGTCGTTTCTCTTCTTCTTTCATATAGAAGTATAGATCTTTGTCTATATGCCGACGCTATCCTTCTGCCCATCTATGCTTCCCCGATTCATAGTCAAAGGCAGCCACCAAGTCATCGTTGTGGTTGTCACCCTCGAGTCACGTTGTCTCTTCCCCGAGGTTGTCTTCTCAGTCATGTGCATGCGTTGTTCACCGCAACCATCATCAATTGTTGTTTGCCCCAACGATCTCCAACCTTAGTTATCGAGGCTTTTGCCTAGGCCCTGCCTAGGCACGCCTAGGCCCCCTAGACTTTAGATGAGCCGCCTTAAACTGGGCGCCTAGGCTTTCAGATAAGTAAAGTGGATGCCTAAGGCCTTTTCGGCTCAAATTAAGACAAAGACCAAATAGCATGGATTAGGTCTGAATTTGGTCAAATTACACCAAGTTTAGTTGTTTTAGGGAAGAAATAGATTTGATTTTCGGCAAAATCTGATCTAATTTGAGCATATTAGGTCTGATTTGCGGAGAAATATGTCTGATTATCATGTCTTATTTGGGGGAATTCGGTTAGATATTGCTAAATTAGGGCTCATTTAGATCAAGTAGCACAAATTAGAGGAAATTATGTCTGATTAGGTCAATGTTATGTCGAAATTGGTTCAACTTCGGCCAAATTGGGCAGACTATGTTAAGTTAGGTCGAGTTTCAATCATGTTAGATAAAATGAAGGCCGAATTAGTCTAGGGTCATGATAGGTGTGATGTAGGTGAACTTATGATTGATTAAGCTTAGGGATAACAAAAAAAAATGTGCATAGTGATGTGCATATTGTGCATATTTGAATATGGCTAAATGTATACACATATCATTTATATATATGTAAAATATAAACAAATATGAAGAACGCCTAGAAACGTCTAGGCCGTTAGGCTTCCCTTGGGTGGGAAGGATTGTCTACCCCCTAGACAACTATGTCTCCAACGTCTATTGCATCCCAAATCGTCATCACCTCCAGCCTATAAAGGGTTGGGCGTCATCTTGGATATTTTCTTCGCTGTGGCAGTTGCAGAAAAAGACATAGCAACAAGGAAGCTGCCATTATCTCCTTGAACCACTTGGTTCGTGGTCTAGAAGCGCCCCCTGTGGCTATTGTCATCCTAGCAGCCTCCACTAATTCCTTGGACGTTGCTTATTCCCATCCATCTCTATTTGTGATCTAGTAAGGGGGTTGTTGCTTCTCAGATTTGCATGATTCGTTGTCACAAGTGACAACGCTAGTTCCCTTCACTTCCAGTGCGTCTTCCCGGGGTTATGTTCTCTTGGACGGCGACAATTCCCCAGATGTCGCATCAGTGGCCATCGATACGGCGTGTTGTCCAACTGACATGACATGTTGTCCAACTGACACGGCGTGTCGTAGTCCAGAAATCATCTGGCGGCACATGGTTAAATTCAGATCGCAAGTTACATGGCGTGTCAGATTGAAGAGTTTATATTCAATCAAAATCGTATCTTAGAAAACCAACTCCGTTTCAACTCACTTTGACTTGCCATGTCCTTATATCCCTATCACTGTCCTCTTCTTGGAGAACTGTCTGCTTTCTGCACCTTATTGTCTGATGTTTTCTTGTTCTTTTCCAAGGTTCGATTCCTTAACGCTATGTGGGAGAACTCAACTAAGCAATCAGTGGTTCATCAGAGGATGCCATTTTGGAGAGAAAGCAAGGAGAGTGAGAAAGCAGACCCGTTCGCTGAATTTGACCTTCGTCCAAGAGTTTGGGCTTCTACGCGAGGAACATGCTTTCTGACATCGAGTTTCAGCTCAAGACGCATAATTTCATATGCAGACGCACGTCTTGGGTTATAGGCGAGCTCAGAATTAGTTTAAGAGTATGACTTATATTTCACCTTATCCACAACTACAATGGTCCTTAGACTAGCCAAGAACTGAAAGGGGTGTTTAGCATCCATTGCAAAATCAATAAGAGTACCCTCATAATTTGAGTTCGATTACTTTTAGCTCAAACAATTGATTTTTGATCCAGCATAGAGTAGCCTCATCAGAAGTGAAAGACTTATAATGGTAGGCAGCTGAAGTTTGAAAAACATCAACATAATAATCATCTAATTTAGGATTCTAATCATTATATATGCACACATGTTGACGAAAGTCTGTTTCATGCCTACATGGTGTGCCAGATTTCCACACAGTGTGTTGGCAGAAATCTGTTTAACGTCTTTGACATCCTATTCGGCGTGTCAAAATCTCCATACGACGTGTTGCTGGGAGCATCTCATCTTCGACCAACAAAGTTACACTCAATGTTAGGACTTTACATGGTGTGTCCAAAGAAGTCTGTCCACTTCCAGTTCAACTTATGACGTCTTCCAAAGGTCTTTCTTTTCTTTAATACCTAATGATAATTGAATCCTATTTTTTGACCTAGTCCAAAATTTTGTTTTTGGGGGTGGAGCCCCCACAACCTTAGATTTGTCGGGTAAGGGTTAGAGAAATCTAATCCTCGTTATAAGAAAAGAGCCATTTGGTTTTTCTATCCGGATCTTCTAATTTGGGTCATTTTGTATTATTAATTCTGATTATTAGTTTCTCTTCCCTACATACTACACCTATTGTTTTATATTTTCCTTTCCCGATCTCCACGTGTAGGGGAATATAAAGGGGATCATATGTCTCTTCTCCACACAACCTACTCATTCTTTTTGTATATGCAGGGGAATATAAAGGAGAGAGAGAGAGTATGAGGAGAGCATATGAGAGAGATGAGAGATGATATATTCTAGGCTATCTTCATGGAGCTTCATATTCTTCCACACGTCTACTCTTCTGATGTCTTTGTGGCGCGTCATTCCTGCTAAGCATCACTTTACATGTGAGTTGGCTATCTGCTTGAATTCCAGTTGGCCCCCGCTTTCAGATGGCGTTGGAGGATCTCAAACTGCAAGGTTGACACCTAGCTTTTTGCGTTCATACCGTATTATATACGTCAGGACAAGAGGTTGTTGTGCTAGTTCCAGCCTCTCGTTCTGTCTGGTGTTAATGATGTTTCAGTTGATCATTCTCGCTGCATTCTCATGAGATAAATGGTTGCTTCTTCACAGACTCCTTTGAAGCTCATCAATTTCTAGCCTGCAAATTCTATATCTACAAGGATTCATCCAGGTTTATCTTCACCGAGCTACTTTTGTTACCTCTTCTCCGAGCTGCATCTATGGACATGGCTCTTCTGTTGTTCTACTTGGGTTTCCCTTTTATGATGTCATTCATTCCTATCAAGCCCCCAAGATTTATGCGCCAGATTTATGGAACCAATATGGCATCCATCATCACCTCGTTCAACTTGTGTTTGTGCCACATTATGCATGTCAGTGGTCTTCTGTGCTAATACCAGTTGGCTACACTTTTGTAGACAATTTGAAGATACCTATATAGCTACATGGACATTCTGCCTCCATGTTGGTGCCGCATTATGTATGTAGGATGCGTTGACTACTCTTATACCCCTCACACATTCCTCTCAAGTGAAGATGGCTTAGTCGACAAGGAATGAGGTTTCATCGGTATCGGTAGTATTTCGACCTAAATACCCATACCGACGGGTACCGACACGGAAACATGCGTGTGTATCGATAGGATCGCAAATACCGATAATACCGACATGTATACCACCAATACTGCCGTGTTTTGATGGTTTCGGTGCAAAATGCACTACTAACTTCACTGTACCGACCGAAACCGGCAGTATACCGACGGGTATACCGTTTTTTGCGAGAATGACTATTGTTACTTATTAGGAGGAGAAAAGAAGGTACATTTGGATGATTTTTGTCTATTGGAGCTAATACCAACCCAAATCAAGGTAATTCAAACTAGTCTCTTTCATTTCTACAATTAGCAACCTCTCACTCTCTTTTTCCTACTTTTTTCTTCCACTTTCGCCTAAAAAAGTTTTTTACCGCCAAAGCCTAGTATTACTCCAATTTTTATATGTTTACACGAACTATACATACATCTATAAGTATATTATGTAGATATGCAATATTATCACTAGATCTACCTACTCACAACACTATTAATTATTATTATCATACAATTTATCTAAGCATATTACAATTAGTATTGATATAATTAGTTACTTATATATGTTTAGTGGAGGATGTTTTACTAAAGAGCCATGTGAATATAATACAAAGTAGTAATATACACTTATACAGTATGCACATGAATGAGCAATACGGAACTTCATACAATTTGCCAATAATGATGTGTATGAGGAGCTTGTGCCTACATACAACCACCTTTATAGGATGCACATGTCATGGCCGCAATATCTCAGTAATATCAACTCATTACTGTATGGAGAACCAACGCGCCACTCAACATACAACTGATGTGAGTTGTAAGTAAATGTGTTATTCGTATGTTGTAAATTGTATACTATTGCATAATTGTGTGTATTTAAGTTTGTGGTTTGTGCTAGTAAAATTTCATATCTTAATTCCTACATTTTGTCATCAAAATCCTTCATTGAAATCCCAACAAAACAGGACAGATTCCTTACCTCCCACATGATGGACCCCCCCTCTACACACCCAATATAGAATTTTATTGCATAAAACGTTGCATTTAGGTGTAGAGATTACACCTGTAAAGTTTCATGAATTAATTCGTTTATTTTGGAGTCGGAACGGCCAGGGTTGCATCTGTCGGTATTTCCGTTGGTATACCGGTAAATACCTATTTCCAAACTGTCGAAACAACATCGGTATCAGTCACCTCGTTCCTTGGTAGTCTGGGTACTTTTGATCTTCTGCTCCAGTTTGATTGCAGTGAGATTTTGCTGTGACATTTGGATGCCATTTATCAGATATTCTTCATTCCGGATGCACTTCAGAAGACCTCCAAAGCTCGAGTATTTCCACCCTGCTGAACACCACTCAAAAGAGGTGCCATGATATGTTTTCCAGTTAGAAAGTATCATTTAGGGGGAGTGAAAAGTTTAGTGCGGGGAGTAACATTATTATCGTCTATTGAGTTCTATAAGTCCAAGCTAGGACTTGAGTTTCATCAATGCTCCAGCTTGAGGGGGAGTGCTAGAAAGTATTATTAGTCTATCTAGGTAATGGGCTTAAGTGTATTGACCCATATAGCCTTACTTGTGTCCCAAGTTCATAATGTTTCCCCCCTTTGTCCTATATATAGGACAGGGGTATGCCTTCTATATATAAGACATGGGTGTGCCCAATGTTTTAGAAAGCGGGAAGCGGGAGGCGTGCAGACAACACCTTGTGGCTGCTTGAGTGCCAGGCGGGTGCTCAAGCGGCCGCTTTTTGAAAAAGTGGATGCTTAATTTTCTATATGATTGTATACAAAAATACACACATTTGTATATATATGTATAATATTTTTTAAGAAACTTGTATACATAACCAAAACCCATGTGGCAGTGAAAAATTCACCCCACGCAACGATATTGCTACTTAATAGTTGCTTACATATAGCAGTGAAAAATTCACCCTACACAACAATATTGCTACTTAGTAGTTTCTTACCTATAGATGAAGCATTAAGATACATTTCTTATATACAACAGTATACTAGTATCATACTATCATGCTAGGAAGCACGAACACTTCTATACTGCTTCTGTGTCCGTGTCAGCCACATTTCGGACACGGACACTTCCCGAACACGGTCCAAAACGTTTTAGACACAGTATGCTGTGTCCTATCCATTTCGGCCATTTTTTGCAGCCTGGGCATAGCTGGACACGGCCCGGACACTCCCCGGACACTTTGTGCAGCAACTACTCCAGTAGTAACCTATTTCAGAGTGTAGATTCTGGAAATACAGCCACTTCTAAGTGTTCTTGTGATCGAGAATATATAACACAACGAGATCTAATTAAAATTACAAATAAGATCTCTTAAAAAGAGTCCAAAAGGCAAAATCCAAGATGAATTCTATATCATGAATCAAATTTTGGTCTAATAAACTAATTGAATCAGTGTGGGGAACTCATTTATTCATTTGAAAATCTAATGTAGTTACCTAAAAAATGCAGCAGCTTTATTTTTCTACTTTATATTGTTTGTACTAACATAAACACACATATTTGCATTCATATTCGTATACAATAATACATACATGTACTATACACTCACATATATATATTAGAAAAAAAACAGCTCTCATCAATGCCGTGCAAGTTTCTTTGTCTACTTCATATTGTTTGTACTACACATAAGCACACATATTTGCATTCATATTCATATACAATTATACATACATGTATTATACACTCACATATGTATATATTAGAAACAAAGATAGCCCTCATCAATGCCGTGTCTGTGTCGTATATTTTAGAAAATTGCCATGTCCCGTGTCCGTGTCTACAAACGTGTCCATGCTTCCTTGCTATCATGTAATAATGTAATCTACTTAATAGTAAGTACCGTATATAGAGGAGTTTATCACATATAGTCGTATACTAGTATCAAGCCATGACACAATGCACTTAGTAGTTAGTATTATATAGTAGTACTATACTTCACAGAAATCTACATTGATTTTGTATTACATTTACACATTGGTTGTTGTTTCTTAGCTTAATGTTCTATACATAGTAATTAGTACTATACAACAGTACAATATTACTGATTTATGACAGTCACATAGTTTTATGTTACATATGCATGGCATTACTTGCTATTATAGACTTAATGGTACACAGTCGTTACTATTATATATAGCAGCAGAATCAGTGTAGCATGACACACTAGTTAGTTATTGTACAGTATTTAGATACATAGTTACTTAATACAATAGTATCATATTAACATGTTAAATAATGTTATACAATATCAATAGTCTAATATTACATATTAAAAATAATATTACCATTTCGCTTTTGGGCCTAGGAAGTGGGCTTAGATCCTGCTTTTCACTTAAGCGGACTCAGGCGGGCGCTCAGAATCAGTGCTCAGGCGGGCGCTTGAGCGGGCTGAGCGGGCATGAAGCGGCCGCTTAATGCAAAACCGCCTGACTGCCGCCTAAGGCCTATTTGGAGCGGCTAGGGGTCTCAGCCGCTTGAGCGGCCGTTTTTTAAAACACTGGGTGTGCCTACTTGAGTCCCAAGTCTTGTAATGTTTCCCCCCTTTCACCTATATATATAGGACAGGGGTGTGCCTTTTAATAACACAACACAAGTGAGTTTCCCTCACACTTTTCAACCATAACAAAGCTCTATAACTCCTATGGTTCTTCCCCCTATTTGTTTTAACCTATATACCCTTATTTCCTACTAGTTGGAAAATATTTGTGACGTCTTTAGTGAAGTCATCTGTTGAACTGGTCTGGCCAAAGATTGATTGTTAAACCGTGAACAGTAGCTGTACGGGCTCATTCCTGAAAACTGTGGTTGAAGGAGATGGAAGGAAAAAAGCGAGGGGTCTTTTTGGCAACTTTCTTTTTGGTAAAAGTTCCAAATGGCACTCCACACATCCATATTTGGTCTGCTTGCATCTCCTTCCCGGGTTCCGACTCTGCAAATCAAATTCGACCATGCAGCAGCACATCTACCCCAAATGAATATTATAATGTTAACCACACTTCCATATGTTTTACTATTAATCTCCCTCGTTTTTTCAACTCTCTTCCTTAAATGCTATGATTACTTTTTCATTTGTAGTCATTCTGTACATCCATAGTCCATATTTTCCACCCTCCCCATGTTCCTGCTCACTTTGTTAAGTATGATTCTGTGCTTTTTCGACTGCAACTACTTTTTATTTTGATTGTACTTCGTTCAGGGGGCAGTATAGACTATAGAGTGAGAAAGAGAGGAGTTTCCATGAAGATTTGCTTTTGCATGTTTAACTAACTTTCCATGGAACTTATACATTTGATTCTAGTGTACTGACTTGCAGTTTTGTCCTCTTTCTGATGGCTTCACGTGTTAGTGCTGTGTTAAGCAGATAACTTAATAGTAGATTTACCTCACCATGCTACCTCAAATTGCGCACTTGTGTTATGCCATGTAATGTAGGCTACCACCCTTGTTTCAAAGCACCTTTGGATATGTTCTATATGTTCACTTCTGAATAGTGATTGAGAAGATTCTTATCGCCAATGCCTGTTTCTACTATATCTCTGTATTGTTCGAGAAACACCTTATTTCCTGCCCCCAGTTTGAGTTAAATTCTTGGGTAGACTTTTTTTTTAATGAAAAACTCATGTTTGAGTATCAAAAGCTAATTTCCTCCCCCTCCCTTAATATGATTCACTTATGATAATTGAACACTTTAGCTAACTTCATAATGATGCAAACTATGAAGACCGAAGAGTATTCCTATCACTTCTAAAATTAATGAGCATTTGGATATTCTTGTTTGCCATTAATTAGCTAAATTATGACAATGGCACGAGTGTATTTATAAATTTGGCACCACGGATATGTTTAGTTGAGCTGAAAAATTAGGAATCGTGGAAAATTAGGGCAACAAAGGGTAAAAGTTCAGCCATGTATTTGGAAAAAACTGGCAATGACTTGAAGGAGATCGCGTGCGCGCGCGCGCACACACACAAACACATTCAAGGACCCATGCACATACACACACATAAACGCATACACGCACATGCACACACACACCTATATACACATAGGAGTTATTCGGTGGTCACATAAGGCTGAGGAATTAAAAAAATCAGTGATTACTTTGACACTGGGGATTAGAATAATGCTTTGAGTGTCAGCTTTACTTAAGATTCCGACCAAATTAATAACTTATATATAATTGAACATAAAGAAGTTTGTGGTGTGTCCATGAGGATAGATGAATAAAATTCCTTACTTTTCTTCAATATATTCATAAACACGCTTAGGAGTACAATAAAACTAAATTTGTTACATCTATTCCCCAAAAATTACTGCAATAATCTATTGTTCGGAAGACCGAACAGTGCACTTCAACATTCGACAGCTGATCAGAGAAGATAACAAAGCATGTGAGCTATAATAAGAAGTTCAAGAATACCACATTAGATTACATATAACTGTAATCAGGAACATACAGCACCAGTGTAAAAATAGTAAATTTGTGAACGCACCCCTCAATTCAACTCCCGATTACTATTTCAATTCCCTTATTTAAGTGACATCTATAATAGGCCGGACCTTTATCATTGTCAATATTACAGGTATATTACTGCTGCCTTACTAATTAGGTCCCTTAGCAAAAGGGCAGTGCTGTTACCTCCTCGGATAAAGGATTTGCAGTTCGATGGCTACATCAAATCTGGTGAGTGTGTTGATTTTCTTGTTCAAAATACCTCCATTCTTTTCTTGTGTCTCTCTATCTATTGTCTAATACTGTTGTACACTCATCTTTATATTATATACCAACTTTTCAAATTACATTTTTTGACTGCTAGATGTTCATTTTCATTTGTAATTTTATCTGGTTAATCTGGTTGTCTATTAGTAACTTATAAGCTGTTATGGCTGCATTTGATTTAAGGGGTAATGGATATTCTCACGTAAGAGTAGCCTATTTTGAGATGCGTTTTTGTTATGTAGATGTAAGGATAGTTTAATATCTTGATCATAGCAGTACTAATTGTTCACCATCTAAGCAATATTGATTTTGAGTTATAGGTTTATGGTGCCAGATATGATGCTTTAATAAATTTGTCCAAGAAAATGTTTTGTAAAGCCCAAAATTCAATAACAGAGTGAAAAAGACAATCCAAATTGGAGTTTGAATAGAGTTGAATGTTAAGACCTTCAAAATTCCTATTACTAGAAAGTTCTGTCCTGGGTACCTGGATGAGTAAATTGTGACATACAAGATAAAAAAAGAATTATCCTAAATCTGGAGACTCTTCTTTCCGTACAAGCTTGTTTGTGATTATGCAGTATTGACATTGTAAACAACCGCAAGTCCTTAAAACTTAGAATAAAGCCAGTGGAGAGTCCTAAAAACTTAGAATAAAACCGATGACAATCATGCCACTTTGGTAGTAAAATTCCAACAGGACAAAGGATTTATACTATATGTTATATATATTAACTAATTTATTGTTGTTTTATCTGTTATTTATTGTTCTGTTAGGTCTTTTCTTTAGTCCCATATTGCTGAGATATCTTCTATGTGATATCTCTCCATCCTACAAGTGGAGAAGAATATCATATCCTTTATTTCATCTCAATATATCCCATTTTATTACATGGTATCAGAGCACTTTGATTCGCCATAGTCGGCCCTAACCCTGCTTCCCTTTCCCTCCCTCACTACCCCCCCCGATATCTTCTATATGATCTCTCTCCATCCTACAAATGGAGAAGAATATCATATCCTTTATTTCATCTCAATATATCCCATTTTATTACATGGTATCAGAGCACTTCAATTCGCCATAGTCGGCCCTAACCCTGCTTCCCTTTCCTTCCCTCACTAACCCTTGTTGTCTCCGCCCCTTCTTCCTCCCTCCTTACCCGTCTCCTCCTCAGCCCCTGCCTCTACTCCCCCCGCTTCCACCTCCCTAGCCCCTGCCCTCCACCCCACCCCCCCACCCCCCCACATTATTGCAAATCCTGCCATCACCATCAAGCCTGCTCCCCGCCACAAACCTGCTGCTCGTGTTCCCGTTGCCAAGCTGCCACCTCTGCTCTTCCCCTCTCAACCCGTTGCCCACCCTAAGTCCCTCTATCCTTGCTTCTATCTCCTCTTCTGCTGTGCTTCTCCCTTCTCCGTTCCCTACTGCCCCTTCACCACCAATCTTCATCCGCCGTGGCCTAATCCTATCCACGCCAATCAATTAGGCAAAATTTATTGCCGTTCTAACACAATCTCCTACTCAACAATCTTCCTTCTTCTATCGTGGCCTCCCCCCTCTTTTGAGGCGTCACATGTCTGTCTAAAACACTATGACGTCTCCTTCTAGTTCTGTGACTCGGTCTGCTGCCCATGTTATGGGGACCTTCTGTCTATAACGATGCTCTGCTGATTGAACGAACTAAAATATGAAACTAGATCATATGAAATTGGGTTCGATCAATATACAGAAAACGGACGCTTGATCTATGAGCATACTGCTTCTGTACTTATAATCTTTACCTGGCTACTGGATGGTGGCTTCCTCAATAGAGACTTCTCGTCACCAAGTGATCTCTATCTGACTGCATAGGAAAAACTATGCCACTTGGCATATATACCTTGAGATCTATTCCTATTCTCAAGATAAGGCTTCTCATCTGTATAATGCTGCTCCAGTTGTACCCGATACTGAGGCGATGCCACAGTTAAAACTGCATATGCTACCCAGAAAAAGGATGCTTCCCTGGTTAAAATTTTTGGGAGTGACCACTTCTGACTATTGACGAGGTTCTCATACGACTGCAATACTTTACCATGACTTCCTCTTTAGCTATGGCTCCTTCTAACTTGCTTTTCAAACTGATGGCGGTGGCTGTGGTAGCAGTTCTTCTCGAGGACGCGACCGTTCTATTGGAGGTCTTGGACGTGGTCGAGGTTAGCCCACTGGTCCTTGTTAATGTTTCTAATGCAAGAACATGTATCATGTGGAAGAGAAATGCTGGCTTAAACATGACAAACTTACTTGGAATATCAAGTCTCTGAGTCTATAGATGATCCTCCTGGTGAAGCCTCTTATGCCTCTCCTGAAGGCCATGTTATGTTATCCAAGGCTGATGTGGATAACCTTATAAGCGTTGCAGGTGCCACTACTTCTACCCCAACAAAGTCTGCCTTTTTGTCTATCCATCACTCTATGGTAATAAAATTAATGGATTATTGATTCTGGTGCTACATCACACATCACTTGTGACGTTGGATTGTTAACCAACATTACCAAGCAACAAAATCTTTCCACCTGATCCTCCTAGCAGATGGATCCCAATCTCTAGTACTGGCATGGGGATGCTAATCCCACTTCCAGTTTATCCTTATTCTCGGTTTTATATGCTCCTAAGTTTCCTCTCAATTTATTATATGTGAGAAAACTTGTATACATATTACGTTGTGTGATTACCTTCATGCCTTTTCATGGTGCGTTACATCATCTGCGGACAAGGACTAAGATTTGTGGTGGGTATGAAGGATGTGATAGCTATACTCTCCCGATACACTACCTCATTGCTAAAAATAGGCTTATCTTCTTCAATTTCACCTCTCCGGTTCATCCTTCTGCTAGCAAACCACATCATATACTTCCCAAGTCTGTTATCTCTTTCGAATGCTAGTCGTGTCCACTTGACCTCTTTCCCTGTTAAGCATTCCATCAGTAGTTCGGAACCATCTGATATTGTACACTCCAATGTGTGGGGCCCCTGTAGATTTTCAAATAGATGTGGTTTTCAATACTTTATCAACTTCATTGATAATTTTTATAGAACTACGTGGCTATACCTTTTAAAGGATAAATCTGTTGTTTTATCTAACGTGAAATGCTTCTTTGCTGAAATTAAAACTCACTTCTCCTAGTCCGTAAAAGTTTTGTACTCTGACAACACTTGAATATGTTCAACATGATCTAACACACTTCTGTTGATGTGGGTAATTTACATTAAACTTCTTGTCCTTAACCCTCAATAAAATGGCATTGCGGGAAGGAAAAAAAGCATGATATAAACGCCAGAGATGATGTATACAGAGGCGTGATATATAGCAATAAAGTTGCTAATAGATAGCTTGGATAGAATCAAAGCGACCATCATAGTGATAACACCCCTGATTTCCATAGAACAACTTATCCTACATGGTATAAACGCTAGCATCACACCCTTGATTTCCATAGAACAACTTATCCTACATGGCAAGGAAGAAAATGTCCGATTTCGACGCCGTTTCGGTAGCCACATAAACAGAAATTTCGACAAATTTTGACGGAAATTTCGACAGATGCATTCCTGGCGTTTCGATGACCAAATGGTCGAATTATTTAGCGAAATTTTACCAGAACAATCTACTAGTGTAGATCTACTCAAATATGCAATAATATTTCATATTGGATATGTGAGGGGGTGGGGCTCCTCATGTGTGAGAGAAGGAAGCTGAACAATTTCGATGGCCATTTCGATGGAGATTTTGAGGTCAATTGAAGCGAAATGAATGAATAGTCATCATAGTTTGCAAGCACAATATATAGGCTTAAAGACACAAATTTATGGAAACATAGCATGATCTAGGATGGTAGGACCGCTCAGTAGGATGACAGGATGTAGTACATAAACAATGTCACGATGGTATGTGAGTACTGAGGTTTATGCATCTAGTTGAACCATGATGGTTGTCATCCTCCTTGTTAATTATACCTACATATTGGCTCATGTTTTTTTTGTTTTATACAAGCATAGATATGTCTCACTGTTAATCTCCATATGCTTACAAGTGATAAAATACATATTAATGGATTAACTCAAGCTTTGTTCATCGTCGTGTGCTTTTGTAGCGAGAGCCTATAGGAGGCAACCATGCAGTTAGAGATGTGATTGATAATGGCATACATACAAAATATCTCGATAGTCATGCTAATTTTGCGCACTATAACATAAATCATGTGATCTCAAAAATGAAAGTTAGTGGGTCATCATAGTCATAGATATCACTCCCACGCACATTTTTAAATATTTCCTTTGTAGATCTTTATAGAAGTGAGAGAAATAGGAGAGAGAGGTAGAATTAGGTTAGGAAGAGAAGAAACATAACTTAGATTGCCCCTAACAGGCCCAAGGAATCACATAGTAAAATCTGCAGACATCGTACCCCATTTCTCGAAATAATAGATGTATTTTTCGAAATTTCGTTGAAATGCGGACCAAATGGGCATTTTTTTCATCGAAATTTACCTAATTTCGTCAAAATTCAAAATAATTGTCGAAATTTGAATTTTTTCTGGCGAAATTCCCTACGGACAGACATGTAAGGCCATTTCTATGTCCGATCGTTGGCGGCATCAAAATAATTAGCGAAATTTCGCCAATTTCGACGAAATTTTGAACATTGCTACATGGTATAAACGCTAGAGATGCTACAAACCATCTATGTATGGGTCTGTTGTATTTTGTTCAAATCCCTAATCGTTTTGTGGTGGTATAAACATGAATTTCACAACGATTGTGGCTCCATATTGTTCCACGGCCATGATCTCTCATGGATGCTGTTTGCATACCAATCAATAGTTTCCCTAAAAGGTGGTGGCGAGTCTAAAACGTTGCCCTAGGGATGTCAAAAATGTATAGACCTTAGGTTATGTTCAATATACTAGTTTATAATGAAAAGTCGAGTAACATTTAGAATGCACACCTTCATTTTCCATCTAGTAATTCTAGTATACATTCACATCATCAAGTTTTATTGTTCGTTCGTTAAAGATCTTGTAACTATTTAGCTTAGTAGGGGTAACATTGTCATGATCATTATTGACAATTTTCCATTAAAACTTGTCATAGTCCATGGCGATTGGAACAAATTCCTTGTATGAAATATTACCAAAATGAATACATGGTCGAAAAAAAGCAATACAATGTGGTACACTAGTCAGAAAAATAGACCTTCCAAAATGATCGATACACTCACCCCAACATGTTAGGGGAATTGTGATGGAGCCTAAGTTTGGGTCTCCATCTGTTTTCTTTATGCTTATTTATTATGCTAAGTTGGATTGCATGCTTTATTCCCAATAAATCTATATTTAGTCAAATGCATTTATGGAGTCTTTTTGCATGTTTTCATAGGTACTTGAGCTCTATTTGATGGAAGGTGATAATGGAGAATGACTAGATACTCCAACTATGGAGGAGCCCAAAAGGCCACGGAAGTCATCCCTAACCTACCCCATGCGGCTCAAGAATCAAATCGAAGCAATTGACTCTGTGAATATCATTTGAAGAACTAAAGTGCTCCATATTGCCCTCAGAATGGCGGTTCTATCTTGGAATGACCGTTCCAAACAAGCTCCTAAACCCCCCAAATTCCCTGACCATCCATGCAGCTTCCGTTAATGATCGTTCTTACTAGAACTTTTATGCCACTATAAAGCCAAAACCATCGTTCCACTCCGAGATCGGCTATCCACTAAGAAAACCCCACAACGTTCTCAACTAGCCTCTATAAATCCCCCAAATTCCCTAACCTAACCTACCCTTTTTCCACGCCCAATCCCACCAAAATAGCCGTTCCACATTATCTGCACCATGGTCGTGGTTGGGCAAGCCTATTTCCACTTTGCTACTATTTTTCCCATTTTACCCCTAACCTAACCCTTAAGCCCCTAGCTACTATATATAGCTTAAAGACGGCTACTGTGAAGGGGTAGGAGCATTGATTCCTTTTTGACCACTACCTACCATTCCTCTGTCGTTTCACCTCACTTCCACCTAAAAACACTAACATTCTTCCATGTCCACCTCCTAGCCCTAATCCCTTTCATGTCACTTCACCTTTGGAGGAGCTAATCCATCCCACAGTTGGAGGCAAAGGAGTCGTCTACGTGAACCTCCATGACTTCATGATCTATCTTCTTTCCTCTTTTTGCTTTTTCTTTGATGATGTGTAGCTAAGCCCCTCTTATGGACTGTGTGGGGCCTAAATATGGGACTATGATGCCATGTAATTTGGGGATAGTCATGTAGTACATTATCTTTGGTTAATTGGTGCCATCTTCTTGCTTGTTCTCTCTCCCTATCTCTTTCTTTTGTGTTTTGAGCTTTGGAACCATCTATGGTATAGAGAAAAGAGGGAAAAGAAGGTTTGGAGAGAGAAAATACTAGTTCCTTTAGGACTTGGCTCACTTCCCTTTTTACCCTACTCTATCTCTATTCTACTACCCCTATGTGGGAGATCTAAGTAGCTAAGTGTGCTTCTCCACTCTTGCTTGGCAAAAAGCAACCCTAGAGGTTGGATAGGAGGTAAAGGAGGTGAAAATCCTCTTTCTACACCCCATGCCAACCCTTTCCACCAAGTGAGGTTGGAGAGTCGTTCTTGGAAACCTAGACATGGTTTGGTCCTAATTAGATTTATCTACCCCCTAGTCAGTGAGCCTCATAAGGTTGGATAGATACCGATTTAGGGACTAGTTCCCTATAATCCACTATACTACCCATGGCCAACTAGTAGGGTAGGACCTCTAGTTAATGCCTACCCTTGTTTGGTTTAGTAGCATTAAGTATATGTTATGTTAATGAATATTATCCAATTGCATGGTTGAATTCTCCCTATTGACCGGAAATAATAGACGATATATTCACTATGTGTATATGATACAAGACACCCTCTGCTATATATAGGAGAGGCCAAACCCTAGACCTGATGACTTGAATGCCTTATTGGACTGACTTATATGGGCTTACAGACGCAGGCTGATATTACATGACTAATATCTCCTTTTTACTTCTAACACTCCCCCACAAGCTGGAGCGTGGAAGAATCACATGACCAGCTTGGGCATAGACAAGACAGAGACTTAAACAAAAAACAAACATAGACGAAAACGAAGGTACACTTTGCACGACGTGTGCACTCCCCCTGAATGTCCCTCAAACTTTGAAAATCTTGACTTTCTTGATGTCTTTGAAACAACAAGTGGACTTGAAAAGTTATAGCTTTGATCATGTTGGAATGTGCATCTGGAGTAGAAGACGTATGGAAGAACATGCAGATGATCTGAGACTGAATCATCAACTAGGTGACATTGTGGCTGAAGCAGTTTCCAGATGAAGACTACTATTGGAATGACACACGGTGGTTTTGACGAATCTATGTTGCAAGAAGACGATGATGCAACAAATGATCAACGTGCTTGATAGGCACAGACAAACAATCGGGAAACTTTGATGACAGGGCCGAGTGAATGAACATCTCCAATGCACAAGTGTGCGAGACATCATACAACCAACTATGCAAGTACTCCAAGATGCTTCCAATGCCTGATGATTGATGTGTCACCTGATTGCTATGACCAAGACGTAGCCAAGGGTGACAAATGTGCCCGATGAAGTAAACTGAAGAAGCCAAAGACAACCTACATGACAACTATCTTCTTGCCTTGACGATGGGCAGAGAAGACCAGTGGATGGCAACTCAGAAGCTAAACGACGTTGCTTGGCATCGGCCTTGAGATCTGAAATCAGGAGACACATGGACAACTTGAAGCGCCAAGATATAGACAACCTACATGATATGGACTAAGAGAAATTCCTTCTCTCTTGACTTGACTCTTCATCTCTTCTCTATTTGTCATACTCATTCTTCTCTTTTCATCTCCTTTATATCTCCCCCGCACACCAACCACAAAAAGACAACAAGAGTGGTTGGGGTGGACAAAGACAAAGATAACTCCCCGTGACAAGTAGGGGATATGGGTGGAGGGGATATGAGTGGATGAGGAAGAGCTGAACAAGACGAACTTGAATTTGGCAACAACAATGCACTTGAATGGAACGTAAACATTGACTTCAGATAGCAAAAGTAGAACAAAAAACTGGGCGTGCTACAGTACTCTGTCGGTGAGGCGGTGACAGTGGTTAGGGATGTAAAGAAGAAAACAATGGGGGAAACCCACTACACACACTCACGGTCGGGGTACTTGTCTTATATATACAAGACACATTACAAAATTTACACATAAGGCCCTGACCTTTCCTAACTTTTACAAGTAGGTCCCTACACATACATATTAACACTCCCCCTCAAGTTGGAGCATATATATCATGTGTGCTCAACTTGATACATAAGTACAGGACTCGACAACCATTCAAGGACTTTGTAAACAAATCAACTAATTTGTCTTCTGATCTGACTTTTGACAATTGATTCAACTTTTGTTGAATCTTTTCTCGCAGAAAATGACAATTAACTTCAATATATTTGGTTCTCTCATGAAAGACATGATTTTGGGCAATGTGGACAACAATTTGATTGTTACATTTCAAGTCCACGGAAGCTTCCTGCTTAAAACCAAACTCCTCTAACAAGTGGCGAATCCATAACAACTCACATGTTGTTGGGGCCATAGCTCTATACTCTGATTCTGCACTAGACCGTGCTACTACACTTTGCTTCTTGCTCTTCCAAGGCACGAAATTTCCTCCCATAAACACACAATAATCAGAAATAGACCTCTTATCGATGCTATATCCAACCCCCTATACATCTGAGAAATCTTGCACTTGCAGATGTCCATGATTTTGATAAAGTACCTTGCCAGGAGACTTCTTGAGATACCTCAGGATGTGCATAACAACCTCCATATGACCTGTGCATGGCTTATCCATGAACTGACTAACAACACTAGTCACAAAGGCAATATCGAGTTGAGTAACAGTCAGATAAATCAACTCTCCCTGCTCCATGGATAATTTGACTTTAGAATCCATTGGAGTATCAACAGGTCTAACCCCAAGCATCCCTGTCTCAGTGAGAAGATCTAAAGCATACTTCCTCTTTCAAATTGCAATCCCAAACTTAGACTAGGCAACTTCAATCCCCAAAAAACACTTAAGACTGCCCAAGTCCTTTGTCTGAAATTGGCCTTGTAGAAAGAGCTTTAATCGTGCAATGCCATGCTTGTCATCCCCAGTAATCACAAAATCATCGACATGTACCGCCAAGAAAATTCTCCTACATCTTCTGTAGACGACTGAATGATCTATGGTGCATCTATGGAGTCTAAACATAGAAAGAGCATTGTTGAATCTGCCAAACTAGGCACGAGATGACTTCTTAAGACCATAAAGAGACTTGTGGAGATGACATAGTAGATCTGACTCCCCTTGAGAAAAAAACCAAGGTGGTTGCTCCATATAAATCTCCTCATCCACATTGCCAAAAATGAATGCTTTTTTAATATCAAGTTGGTGTAGAGGCCAAGAGTGAGTAGCAAACTGAGACAAGAAAATGCGAACACATGCCATCTTTTCCACAGGAGAGAAGGTCTATGAGAAATCCTCATCATAAACCTGAGTGTAGCCTTTGGCAACCAAACATGCCTTGAGTCGATCAACACAACCATCTGCACCCACTTTGACAGTATAAACCCAGCGACATCCAACAACAAACTTGCCATGTGGGCGTGAAACAAGAGCCCCTGTCTTGTTAAGGTGAAGAACTGACATCTCCTCCTCCATAGCATGACGCCAACCTGGGTGATCAAGTGCAACTGAAATAGTCGATGGGATAGAGACATAGGATATAGAATAAATAAATGAATAATATGAAGGTGGAATATGGCTATATGAGACAAAAGTCAAAAATGGAATGTGGAATATTTTTAAGAGTGCAAGATCTAACACCTTTACTTAAAGCAATAGGAAGATTTTGTTGTAGAGGTTGAGAAGGAACTGTCTCTACCTAACCTTTTGACAAGGAAGCATCTGGAGAAGGAGATGAACTGGCAGATGTCTCTACTCCACCTGCATTGGGACCTAAATCGGGCTATCCACATGCACCTTTGCGACGAGTATATGCCTGAGTGATTGGTAGCCTAGTGGAACTGGGTGGAACATTATCATGTGGACAACCACTACCATGAGACAAAGGAACAACAGTCTGAACAACAACAAGAAGAGGCAAGAGCTCCTCTACAACGGCTGGTGTCATTGAAGCACTATCCTCATAGAAGGGTGTTTCTTCAAAGAAGGTGACATCTACAGACATAGAAGCAATGTAAGGTAGGACAAAAACACTTATACCCCTTTTGTACTCTAGAGTAACCTAAGAAGACACACTTGGTGGCCTTGGGACCGAATTTGTCCACTCCAGGACCAAGGCAGTGGGCAAAGCAAACACAACCAAACACCTTGGGTGGAACATGGTACAATGGCTTCGTAGGATGAAGAATCTGAGCAGGTATGTGGTTCTAAATGACAGATGACGACATGCGATTAATGAGATAAGTAGCGGTAAGAACATCACCCCATAATTCCTTAGGTATATGCATGTGAAGAAGAAGAGTGCGGACGGTCTCAATGATATGGCGAATCTTTCTTCCTGCCACTCCATTCCGTTATGGTGTGTATGGGTAAGATGATTGCTGGATGATGCCATGAGTGGTAGTAAAATGAGTGAAGTCATGGCAGAAGTATTCTCTAGCATTACCAGATCGAAGGGTACACACTTTCTTCTTAAATTGAGTTTCCACTTCCACACAAAAAGATTTGAATATAGATAAGAGTTCAAATATTTCTGTCATTAAATAAAGTCTAGGAAGCACGTATACAGATACGTTTCGGATATGGGTATGGGTACGGGGATTCGACAATTTTTGAAAATATAGGATACGGGTACGACATAGATACGACAATTTTTTTAATATTTGTTTAAATATTTTCAAAAATAAATAGTATATTTATTTTAAAAATAGATGAAGGCAGTCAAATTTTATTTATAAATCACAATATATCTAAAGAAAATGGAAACCAATTCCATAGTATCGAACAATGATATAAAAAGGGGTCTTTCATTCATATTAATGTCAGGTAGGAGTTACAAAAAGACGTCATAAAATCATATTCTAATCAATTCACATTTCATGTATCATTTAATTTTGTGTTGTAAAGTGTCATGTCATCTGTGACACCAAACCATCTTCTTTCATCTATGAGAAGTAATTAAATATTTATGTATACAAGAAGTATATCCAAATTCCAAAAAACAATGAACTGAACTATGAAATAGCAGAGGCAATCATAGACAAGTAGGTATATTAATAGCAAGACAGAGTGAGAAAATCAGAACTACAATTAGAGAAAGCTAGAAAGGGATGAACAAAGACAATGCCAAAATAGAATTCTGAAATGAGTTAAGGTAGAAATTTAGAGGCTAGAGGCTGTAACCACCAATAGAAAATTGAATCCCTTCGGAGAAGATGAGGCACAAAGGCTGTACGTTAACCACCAATAGCCCATTGGAGAAGATGAGGTACAAGCTGCACAACAATAGAAATATGACGTGGACTGAAGCAAATCGAAGCTTCAAAATGTACCGCACAATCCAAAGGAGCTGTTTCACTGATTTGCACAGAGAATCAGTAAAAACGCAGGTCAATCTGTTAAAAGGTCTTAAAAAGGAAAAAAAGACTTAAATGGGCTGTGCCGTATCCAAAACGTATCCAGGCAAAAAAAAAACGGAAAAAAAGGGATACGGCTGGAGAGGTATCCGATACGTATTTAGGTGTATCCATGGAGTATTGGTATCTGATGCGTATCGGATACATGTACGACACCTATTTTGGAGTATCCGTGCTTCCTAGAATAAAGTCATGTAGCACACGAGTAATCATCTACAAAGATAACAAAATACTTGTAGCCAAGCTTGGAAGTAACACGACTCAGTCTCCAAATGTCGGAATGGATTAACTCAAAAGTGGACTTTGTTCTTTGACTCTCTTTGGACCCAAAGACTTACCTTGTATGTTTTCCCAACTGACATGGCTCACACTGCAAACCATAGTCACAAATTCAGTATCTAGGATACGTTCAGTCAAGCTGAAAAATTCGGGATTCGGGAAGTATGGGAGAAATTCGTGTATAAGCAGTCAACATGTATGATAAAGTTATGGTCAACGATTCAGGAAAAAGTGGGGAACAAACATATATAGCACACACATATATATGCATATAGTGCACACATATAAGTACATATTTATACATCTATTGCATACATATTTTACTCGAATAAAAACACACAACACACAAATATATGTGTGTGTACACATGTATACACTCAAATTAACTCAGTCATAAATTGTATAAAATGAAAAAGTACGTGAAAAAAAAGTATTAAACGGGAAGAAAACGTCAAACGTGAATATTCGTGAGTAATACGGGTATAAAATGTAGTATTCGGGAATTAGTAGTTATTCGACTATTTGATACGTCTAGTGAAAAATTTGTGTTTTAAACGTGACTTTTTCAAAAAGTCGGAGTATATTGTGACTATGATCTACGCCGACAAGTGGTTGGCCTAGTCCTTTGTCTCCTATAGGGTTGACTTCTTCATCGTCGCCTCTGGCACCGTCTCCAACTTCATTGAAAGAAACAACTATTCTGTTTCTCCCTATGGTTGCTGCTCTCTCTCCATCAAAGTCAAGTTTGGCCTTCTTCGAGCTTCCGCAATCGTCTTCCCTGTCAAAGCTACAAGGGAAACCCAAGGAGAGTCATCAATCTCTCCAAGGAACTCTTTTTAAGGTTTATAGTCATGTGGAACAGCAGCAGCTTGAAGTTTTCTGTTCGTCGCTACAGTGACGTACTGTAGCCCGATGGCCATTGTAATGGCAACTGCTCCCACACCGGTTGGTTTCTAGTCTTGCCCTTCTGGGACGACCTTCCCTTTGGTCCTAGCTGCCATATGGTGCTTGTGGCTAGCTGTTATGTCACTCTCTCTTCTCCAAATCGGTAAGAGTACAGCCTGCTGTCAACAGCCTTTTACTGCAGCAACTTGCGACTTCAACAAAGAAGGTACAGAGGGTTGTTTTCCCCCTCAATTCTGGTCCTAAGGGGGCGCCCTTGACCCTTCTACGCTGCCCTAGAAGGTCACAGGCAAAGGTGCTCCAAGGAGGGAGTATAGAGATATGTTGTTTTCTGTTATGTTTTGTTGAGTGTCATGTGCATAGCATGTGCCTCACTTATGCTATTTACTTCTATAGTTTAGTCCCATATTGCTCACCTCTGATTTAGTCTCTATTATCTTCTGTTATATAAGAGACTACATTGTACACTGTTTTATTCAATAAACAAGCCTTGGTTTATCTATATGGTATCAAGAGTAGGCCTGTTCCCCGTTTGCTGCCGCCTCCGCCTCCATCTTCTTCCTTCTTCACCAATCCCATCCTCTTCTCCTAACGGGTAATCTACTCGTTCGGACAGCCATAGACCTCTCACGTTTAGAGTCCCCTACGTCTCCGGTTCTTTTTTTGCCTGCGCCTCATGAAGGATTATTGATTTCTTCATGAGGGCGTAGGTTTTTTTCATCTATCTCTGCCCGAATACAGGTCCTTCTGATCTGATGCGTCAGATCCCTGCTGCTGCTACTGCCCCATAGCGGGTTCATTATTTACTGTCTGTTGCTGCCCATCGTGGGTTATTTTCTTGCTGCCTGCCGCTGCTACGTCACCATCCTGCTATTGCCTGCCTCTGCCCAGTATGACATCTATGGAGCCTCCTAGATCTCTCTGTGTTACCACGGTCAAACTCGATGGATCCAACTACCATCTGTGGTCGGCATCCTTTGTTCTATATGTGAAGGCTCAAGGTCGATACTCTCATCTTACTATTGATCCACCTCCTGCCCTGATGCTACTGCTGACGACAAGACCAAACAGGCTTATGCCCAATGGTCTAAAGACGACTCGGGCGTTATGTCCTGGCTTCTCAACAACACTGAGCCGCGCATTAGTCAGTCTCTCCTGTGCCTTCATGATGCCAAAGCAATGTGGGACCAGCTGTCTCATGTCTACTCACACCAGCAAAATTTGAAGAGGGTTTTTGAAATTTTCAAAAACCTAGTCAAAAAGGAGTACTCCTCAGATGCGTCTATTGAAAATTTTTACAACCAGTGCTCCGCTCTCTGGAACGAGTATGAGATCTACCACCTGTTGACTCCTGACATCAAAGAAGCTCAGAAGCAGCGCAATGAACTCCAACTGGTTCAGATCTTGGCTGCACTTCCCGCTTCTTTTTCAGGTGTGGTTGACCAAATATTGTCAAGTGATCTGCTACCGACTCTTCGCGATGTTCTAAAGCGGGTCCAACGACTACCATCTGTGTCCTCTACACTAGCTATTGAACATCCTGCCTTGGTTGCTTGTACTACTGATTCTGGACGTGGCCGCGGTCGTGGACGTGGCCGTGGAGGACGTCCACCACTTTCTGGAGGAAGAGGCACTTCTACTGTTCCTGGACGAGGTCAAGCCACTGGACCTCGCTACTGCAACTGGTGTGGTCGTGACAATCACACTGAAGATAGCTGCTGGATCAAGCACAACAAGCCATCCTGGGCAAACCAGGCTTCCACTGAAGCTACTACAGAAGCCGCATCCGATCTACCAGTTGCTCCTCCATACACTGACTGGCTTCGCTCTGAGTTCGAGAAATTCTTCCAGGAGCGAATGACTCAACTACCCTCGACATCAACGGGAGGCTCATCTGCTATGCTGGTGTCTCCCTCTACTGGTAACCAAAAGTGGTGTATTGATTCTGGGGCGTCTGTTCACATGGTAGGTGACCTCCACTTATTTTCTTCCCTATGTAAAACTTCACATATTCCATCGGTCACCGTTGCTAATGGCTCGAAAGCACCTGTACATGGCATTGGCACCGTTCCGTTATCTCGCAAGATGAATCTTCACCCTGTTTTATATATACCTCAGTTTCCTATTAATTTACTATCTGTTAGTAAAACTGTCAAACAACTTCAGTGCTCTATTAAATTTGATCCCTCTGGTTGTGTTTTGAAGGATCTCTGCACGAGGACGAGGATTGGTTCGGGCCATGAAGGACCAGATGGACTTTACTACTTAGATGGACCACCTGCGGCGTCAACTCTCTTGTCTACATCTGTCTCAGGACTTCAGTGGCACGTTCAGCTGGATCATCCGTCTGCTGCAAAGATGAAACTTTTGTTTCCTGCTTTGGCTGAAAATAAATTCTCTTGTGAAACCTGCATTTTGAGTAAACAAACGAGGTCTGTTTTTCCTGCAAAGAATGATATTGGGTCTAAAGATATGTTTGACATAGTTCACTCTGACATCTGGGGTCCATGTAGTGTCCCGAGTCAAACTGGTGTTAAGTATTTTTTGACATTTATTGATGATTATTCCCGTGCTACCTGGCTTTTCCTGCTTAAAGACCGGAGTACTGTTTTGGACAATATCCGTATTTTTTTATCAGAAATAAAAACCCAATTCAATATAAATATCAAAATTCTCCATACTGACAATGCCTTAGAGTTTATGCAAAAGTCTGTCACCTCATTTTGTTCTAATCATGACACCATACAACAAACCACTTGTCCCTATACTCCTCAGCAAAACGGTGTTGCTGAACGCAAAAATTGCCATCTCTTAGAGGTTGCTCGCACTCTTCTTATCCATTACTGTAAGAAGAAATGAAGGAGGAAGAAGATGGGAACACCAATCACATGTCGGCTGCTAGGTGCAGCAAACGTGAGTAGGGCTTGAGCCTACACACTTGTATTTATATATTAGGGTAAATACATGAGGTACAAAGGGAGAAAAAGCATAAAAAACAACATTCCATAAATAAAATAGGTCAGCCGCCGGTTTGCCGTTCCGCCACTGTGCCGGTGTCGATACCATCGACTTGTGTCGATGGTATCGACGGAGTATTCTCTTGCGCCTGAACCAATCTCGATACTATCGACCTGTGTGTCGATAGTATCGACCGAGATGCAGCTGGCTTCAACATGAACCTGGACAGATCTCGATACTATCGACAGAGTGTCGATAGTATCGACCGAGATGCAGGTTGCTTCACACTCCCCCTCAAGCTGGAGAGTACACATCGTGGATGCCCAGCTTGCCACAGAGTTTCTGAAAAATCGCTGAACCCAAGGGCTTTGTCAGAATATCTGCTAGTTGATCTTCAGACCTAACATATGGAGTCACAATAGTGCCGTCTTTTATTTGATCACGAATAAAATGGCAATCAACCTCTATGTGTTTTGTACGCTCATGAAAGATAGGATTCCTGGCGATGTGCATGGCAGATTGATTGTCACACTTGAGCTCCATAGAAGGTAGAAGAGAAATTTGTAATTCAGATAAAACAGATTTGACCCATTTTAATTCACAGCATGCATGGGCCATAGCACGATACTCAGCTTCAGTGCTAGATCTAGCAACCACATGTTGCTTTTTACTTTTCCATGTGATAAGATGATCACCTAGAAAGGTACAATAGCCTGATGTAGATCTCCTATCAGTATGATCACCAGCCCAGTCAGCATCTGAATATCTTGTGAGAGACAGAGTAGATGGAGGTGCCTTTGGTCTAGAATATGTGATACCTTTACCGGGAGCACTTTTTAGATACCTCAGAATTCTGCAGACTGCTATCCAGTGTGATTGTCGCGGAGAATGCATATATTGGCTGACGACGCCCACAGCAAATGAAATATCCGATCGGGTGACAGTTAGATATATCAACTTACCCACTATTCTCCTATAATATTCTGGATCTGGATACTCAACATCATCAACCACCTCTTTGATGTGATAATCCATTGGAGTATTTACCGGTTTAGATTCAGCCATGCCTGTCTCCTGTAACAAATCAAGCACATACTTTCTCTGAGATAAATTGACACCTGCATGAGATCTAAGCACTTCAATGCCTAGAAAGTATCTTAGTTTGCCTAGATCCTTTGTATGGAAATGTTTTTGCAAACCCTCTTTGACACGAGATATTCCCATGGTGCCACTGCCAGTAATCACTATGTCATCAACGTATACCAGAAGAATAATGGATCCACGGGAAGAGTTGGAGTAAAATAAGGAATGATCAGTCTTGGAGCGAGAAAAACCCATCTGAAGAATAACTTCACTGAACTTGTCAAACCAAGCTCTAGGTGACTGTTTCAGCCCATAAATAGCCTTTTTTAATTTGCATACTTTCTGACACTCCCCCTGAGCAACAAACCCAAGAGGTTGCTCCATATATACTTCTTCCTGTAGATCACCATGGAGAAATGCATTCTTTACATCCAGCTGAAATAATGGCCAATCAAAGGTAGTAGCAAGAGAAATAATGATCCGCACAGAATTCAGGCGAGCAACAGGAGAAAATGTTTCAAAGAAGTCAACACCATAGGTTTGGGTGTAGCCCTTTGCAACCAATCGGGCTTTCAACCTTTCAACTGATCCATCCGGATTGTGTTTAATAGTGAAAACCCATCTACATCCTACTACTTTCTTTCCTACACGAAGATCAACCAGATCCCAAGTACCATTATTCAAGAGGGCTGACATTTCAAGTTGCATTGCCTATGTCCAGCCACTGTTCTTCATTGCATCAAAATGGTTTCTTGATATAGACACAGAATCAATCCCAATAGCGAATGCACGGGCCTGCTTAGACAGATGAGACAGGCAACATACATTGGTAATAGGGTGTTTAATAGTACAGGACCTAGTACCTTTCCGAACAGCAATAGGAAGGTTGAGATCAGATGTCTCTGTAGGATTCTCTTGAGTAGAAGGCGATGATGAGGGCTCAGGGACTGGTGTCGCTACTTCTTCTGGATCCTGCCTGCCTCGCCTATGATATACATGTGCGTAATGCTCAATGGTAGGTCTATCTCCTGCTTGTTCATCCGGAATAGAAGTAAAATCCGGAATGAGAGGTGGCACTCCCTCACTCTGCACTGATGGTGGCAGTCTCTCACTTTGTATTTTTGGTGGCTCTCCCTCTCTCAACTGCTCCCCCTTGCTAATAGCATGGGAGAAATATGGAGTGGTCTCATGGAAAGTGGCGTCCCTAGACACAAACACGCGGCGAAGACTAGGACAGTAACACTTGTATCCTTTTCTCGTAGTAGAGTAACCTAGGAACAATGTTTTAATGGACCTAGGAGACAGCTTGTCGGTCTTAGGGTCAAAGTTATGGACAAAGGAAGTGCAACCAAACACTCTAAGAGGAATAGGATAGGGAGAGTCCTTGGGACGCAAAACAGAAAAGGGAGTCTGTCCTTGAAGAACCGATGAAGGTTGTCTATTGATCAAGAAATAAGTAGTTAAAAGAGCTTCAGACCAAAACTTCTTGGGCACATTAGATTGAAACATAATAGATCGAGCAATATCAAGAAGATGGCGATTCTTCCTCTCTGCCACCCCATTTTGCTGAGGGGTGTGAGGACAAGAAGTGCGGTGAATCATACCAACCGAGCTACAAAAATCAGACATAGCCTTTTGAACATACTCCAAGGCATTATCAGACTGAAGAATTTTTATATTGCAATCAAACTGGACTTTAATTTCAGTATGAAAATGTTTCATAATAGACAACACAGACTCTCTACTTTCAAGAAGGTAGATCCATGTCATGTGTGAGAAATCATCAACAAAAGATATAAAATAACGAAAACCATTATAACTTTGGTCTTTTACAGGACCCCACACATCAGTATGCACTAACTCAAAGGGACAAGAAGCCCGCTTATTGACCCGACTGGGATAGGATAACCTATGGTGCTTTCCCAGTTGACATGACTGACACTCTAAGGAGGATGATTGGGATAACTCTGGTTCCAACTTCCGAAGGTTCTCCAAAGAAGGATGTCCATATCTGCAATGCCATAGTAAGGGGGAACCACTCAACAGGATGGATGGAGCAGGAGTAGGCATTTGGCGAGGTAGACTGCCACCGTTGAAAAGGTAGAGATCACCCTTCCTAGGCCCCCCACCAATCGTCTTCATACTCTTGAGATCCTGTAACATAAAACAAGAAGGTCCAAATATTACCCAACATTTTAAAGTGTCAATCAGTTTTGCAACCGAAAGAAGATTAAAAGGAAATTCAGGCACAAAGTGAACTGATTTAAGATCAATCTTGGGTGTTAGGGAGACAGATCCACTAGCTAAAACTCTTTTCACTGAACCATCTGCCAATGTAACAGATTGGTGAGGAATTGATGAGTCAATAGTGTGGAGCAATCTCCTCATACCAGTCATATGCTGTGAGGCGCCAGAGTCAACCACCCAAGATGAGGATGAACCAGATGCTATGAAAGATGTAGCCTGATTACCAGCTGTAGATGCCAAATTTGCCGATGAAGAAGATGATGATGAACCCATACTCATATGTTGTGTCGCCTGAATGAACCGATCATATTCTTCTTGAGTGAGAGTGATGCCGGTGCCAGAAGATGTACCAACAGCTGTAGAGGATGAGGATCCTGTAGTGGTGGCACAATGTGCTGCCCCCACAGGTGGTGCAGCAGGTCTTCCATGTTTCTTCCAACACCTCTCCACTGTATGTCCTGGTTTATCACAAAAGGTACATTTCGGACGTGTCCCACGCCCTCTACCCATACCAGGGCGTCCTCCTCGTACTGCAGCGGCAGTGGCAACAGAAGCATGAGATTCTCCAGAAGGTATATCAGGCACAAAGGAAGCAGAATCAAACAATGATTGCTGGATTCTTGAATAAGCCTCCACAAGACTAGGTAGTTTATCAGTAGCCAAGATAACACTCCGAGCGGAGCTACAAGTCGAGTTAAGCCCAGATAAGAATTTGGCCGTAACAAGATCATCTCTGTCCTTTATCTGTTCTGCAACAGTCACAGGATGATAATAACTTAGCTCTTGAGAAAGAGCCTGAATAGCCCCAAAATACTCCTCAAGAGATCGGTCACCCTGTTTTTCAGCAAACAAACGATCATAAATCATAAACTGACGGAGAGCATTCTTCTCTTGAGAGTAATGTTGCTTCACGGCGTCCCATATTTCCTTGGCCGTAGAGTAGAACATGAACCTTGCGGCGATTGCAGATTCCATACTATTCCACAGCCAAGTCTTCACAAGACTATCATGTCGCTTCCATTCAGCATATCCTTCGTCAGTAGATGCCCTGGGACCCGAGCCAACATGCCTTGCTCTGTCACGAGCCTCCAAGACGGTGTGGATGGCGTTCATCCATAGAAGATAATTTTTCCCGTTGAGTTTGATGGAGGCGATAGGTGACACCTCGTTGTAGATCATAGGTGTCTTGATATCCTCCATTGTAGAACGGAATATATGACAGATTGATACACGTCAAAGAAAATGTGGTGACGGAGAGATACACGTCACACAGACGAAAAGAAAGAAGAAATGCGTTACTGACGCATTCACAGCCTCCAAAGAATATTCCTAATCACACATGGAGGTGTGACTAGGATGATGATTGAGATGAAACTAGTCCTCCGACGGTGTTTTTAGATGATCGTTGGATCACCTGGAGATCCTCAACTGCTCTGTGATAGTGGCTACGGTAGAGTTAGATATCTACCGCAGACCCAGAGTAGCCAACAGTGGTCCTTTGCAGCAGGTGGATTACGCCAAGGAGACGGGTGGGAAGCAGTCGACCGTCAAGGAAGGAGAGACCTGGAGAGATCCTCCGGAGAGAAAGAGGAGAAAACCCTAGATCGATCTCCGCTCTGATACCATGTAAGAAGAAATGAAGGAGGAAGAAGATGGGAACACCAATCACATGTCGGCTATTAGGTGCAGCAAACGTGAGTAGGGCTTGAGCCTACACACTTGTATTTATATATTAGGGTAAATACATGAGGTACAAAGGGAGAAAAAGCATAAAAAACAACATTCCATAAATAAAATAGGTCAGCCGCCGGTTTGCCGTTCCGCCACTGTGCCGGTGTCGATACCATCGACTTGTGTCGATGGTATCGACGGAGTATTCTATTGCACCTGAACCAATTTCGATACTATCGACCTGTGTGTCGATAGTATCGATCGAGATGCAGCTGGCTTCAACATGAACCTGGACATATCTCGATACTATTGACAGAGTGTCGATAGTATCGACCGAGATGCAGGTTGCTTCACAATTACAAAGTCCCTCACCGTTTCTGGCCTGAGGCAGTCACTACGGCATGCTTTCATATAAACCGCATGTCCTCTTCTGTTTTACAAAATCGCATCCCATACTCTATCTTGTTTCCTGATGCACCTCTGTTTCCTGATGCACCTCTGTTTCCTGTACCACCTCACATTTTTGGGTGTACCTGTTTTGTTAAAAATCTGTGCCCAGGAATGTCAAAACTTGACCCACGGTCTACTAAGTGCATTTTTTTGGGTTATTAACGAACTCAAAAAGGCTATCGCTGCTTTGATCCGATACTTAAACAGTGGTTTGTCAGTGCGGATGCTGTTTTCTTTGAGAACATGCCCTTTTTTTTCTGAGGATGGAGCAAGCCTAGCTCCTGATGTGTTGGCACAAACACCTCTACCGGACATAGTTGAAAATCTGTCTGTATTTGACCAGCCTGAAGAACGTCCACTGCAAGTGTACAAACGCCGACCGAAGATAAGCACTCCTTCCATGACCCCTCAACCAATTCTTGCGTCTGCGGATGATCAAATAAACACTGAGGTAACCTCTGATCTGCACCTTCCTATCAGCTTAAGAAAAGGTGTACGCTCCTGTACAAAGCATCCTATCAGTCATTTCTGCACTTCTGATAATCTGCATAACAACTTTGCCTGCTTTACTTCTGCACTATCTGCTGTCAGTATTCCGAAAAATGCTACAGAGGCTCTTGCTATTCCAGCATGGAAGAAGGTAATGGACCAGGAAATGCAGGCACTATGTGATCGCAAGACATGGGAGCTTGTGGATCACCCTTCTTCTTGCCCTACAGTGGGCTGTCGTTGGATCTTTACTATTAAATATCAGCCGGTTGGCACTATTGAACGTCTTAAAGCCCGTCTTGTTGCTAAGGGCTACACACAGACATACGGTGTTGATTATTTTAAGACTTTCTCTCCTGTTGCACGGTTAAACTCTGTTCACATTTTGATTTCTGTAGCAGTGAATAAAGATTGGTCACTCTATCAGCTTGATGTGAAAAATGCATTTCTTTATGGAGATTTACAGGAAGAAGTATACATGGAGCAACCACCTGGATTTATTGCTCGGGGGGAGTCTGCCTCCAAAGTAAGTAAGCTAAATAAGGCTATCTATGGTCTCAAGCAAAGTCCACGAGCCTGGTTTGACAAGCTCAATCAAATTTTAGTCACCTTTGGCTTTCGTCGTTCTCATTCTGGCCATTCAGTCTTTATTCGCAAGACAGTAGCTGGACTTGTGATTCTGATTGTTTATGTGGATGATATTATATTATCTGACAGTGACACAGTGGGCATACAAGAAACTAAAACTTAGAGAAGCATTTTGTCACTAAAGATCTGGGAAAACTTAGGCATTGAAGTCTCCAGATCATCTGCAGGACTGTGTCTTTCTCAGAGGAAATATGTACTTGATTTGTTACAGAAAACTGACATGCTTGGTTGCAAACCGACTAACACTCCACTTGATCCAAACATGGACTGGGATGATGCAAACTCTCCTCCCTATGCTGATCATCACCAGTTCAGGAGGCTGGTAGGCAAGCTTATTTATTTGACTGTCACACGAGCTGATCTTACTGCTGTTGTCAGATTCATCAGTTGGTATCTTGACAAACCCCGACAATGTCATTCTGTATGCCATATTCTGAGATATCTTAAAAGCTCTCCAGGAAAAGGCTTGATGTATAAAAAGCATGGCCACTGCAACCTGTCCGGGTTCTCAGATTCAGACTATGCAGGAAGTCGTTCTGATCGGAAGTCAACTTCAGGCTATTGTACTTTTGTGGGTGGAAACCTTGTCACCTAGCGAAGCAAAAAGAAGACTGTTATCGCCAGATCCAGTGCAGAGGCGGAATACCGAGCAATGGCTCATACTGCTTGCGAACTGTTATGGGTTCAGAGTCTTCTTCAGGAGTTTGACATATCTTATTCTAGCCCTATTCCTATGTTTTGTGACAATAAAGCCTCCATTTTTATTGCGAGCAACCCCACATTTCACGAGATGACGAAATATATCGAGGTCGACTGTCACTTTATTCGAGAAGCAGTTCTCACTAGTAGAATTTGCATGCCATATCTCAGTATCGACAAGCAAGTTGCAGACATCTTCACAAAGATACTTTCCAAAGCTCGCTTTCTAACTCTGGTTGACAAGCTGGGCATGTTCGACATCTACGCTCTAGCTTGAGGGGGAGTATAGAGATATGTTGTTTTCTGTTATGTTTTGTTGAGTGTCATGTGCATAGCATGCGCCTCACTTATGCTGTATACTTCTGTAGTTTAGTTAGTCCCATATTGCTCACCTCTGATTTAGTCTCTATTCTCTTCTGTTATATAAGAGACTACATTGTAAACTGTTTTACTCACTCAATAAACAAGCCTTGGTTTATCTATAAGGAGCATTGGTCATTCTCCCTTGTTAATATGTATGCGTAGGGACCTACTTATAAATGTTAGAAAAAGTCAGGGCCTTAAGTGTAAATTCTGTAATGTCTGTTGTATATATAATACAAACACCCCGACCGTGAGCATGTGTCATGGGTTTCCCCTATTGTTTTCTTCTTTACATAGTATCAAAGCAAGGGAAAACCCTAGGGGAGTCATCAATCTCTCCAAGGAAGTCTTAGTGAGTGGTCATCATGATCTGGAGATCTACGGTCATCCCGAACAGCTCCAACTTAAACTTTTCCGCCCATGCTACAGTACATGTACTGTTGCGCGACGATCACAATAGTGGCTGCTGCTCTCTCGGGTTGGAGTTGGGTCCTGCCCTTCTGAGGCATCCTTCCTCTTGGTCCTAGCTGTCATACAGTCCTTGGGGCTAGCTTCTATGCGTCCACTTCTCTCCATATCAATAGTGCATTAGGCTGCTGTCAACAGCCTTTTATCGTAGCTATTTTCAGCTTCAATAAAGACAGTAGGAGGGGCTGTTTTTCCCTTTAAATCTGGTCTAAAGGGGACATTCCTACCTTAACTTCATTGCCCTAGAAGGTCAAGGGCATAAGGAAAACAAGGAGGGAGCCGTGGGTCTTTGCATCCCAATTCATCACTGGTGTAGTACTGTAGCACATCGTTTTTGGTCTACTGTTACTGTGCAAAGTACATATATTTTGTCCATTCCAGTTCATTGCTGTTGTCTAAAGGTCATATTTGGTCCTATTCTAATGCATTGTTGCTGCCAAAGTCCAGTTGTCTTTACAAGAGCACACGTGCTCAACCTGCAAGTGGTCTTGCTCGTATAAATTGCTGCCTGTCTTCACAACATTGTGTCATCAGTCTTTCTCCAATCATTACAATACGTGCAAATAGTCAGATTCTGATTCGGAGTGATGTCAAAGTAGAAAGAAGTTACTTATCATGTGATACTATCTGAAGAAGAGTCTTCACAATTGATGCACATTCGATCTTCATAACAGTCTATGCCTTTAGTTGCCTCTCTTATTCCCAGAGTTGCTACTTCAGCATGCCTCTCTCGGGCTTCCAAGGCAGCGACCTCCAAGTCTGACTGGGTTCTTGATACAGGCGCAACCGATCACATCACGAGGGTGTTAGAGATGTTCACCACCTATGCCCATAAGCCTAACCTACCCAATGTCACCCTTGCAGATGGCTCTATTGCCTCTGTTAAGGGAACTGGGATGGTGTCACCAAATCCACAAATATCCATTCCATCTACCTTTTTTGTTCCTCATTTTTCTTTTAATTTATTATCAATTAGTAAATTAACTCGTGCTCTTCAAGCCTCTGTTACGTTCTTACCAGATAATTGTCTGATATAAGATTTGAAGACGGAGGAGACGATTGGGGAAGGGTATGGATTGGCCGGTCTCTACTAGCAAAGGTCGCCTGTAGCATGTGTGACAGCTTCTCCTTTGGTGGTGCATGGTCATCTTGGTCATGCTTCTTTAGATAAGCTCAAGGTCTTGGTTACAGGTTTGTCCAACCTGAAAAGTTTGCAACATAGTCACTGTGAAACACAAAGCAGGTTTGGGAAGCGTAGGGTTGCACAATGTGTGCACCCTCATATATATAACATTGAAACAATTACAGAGAGGTCCACATATAATATGGAAATAACAAAATACTTAACATAATATATAAAACAGGAATATATTGTAACACTCCCCCTCAAGTTGGAGCATAGATATCAATCATGCCCAACTTGTCCATCAGAATGCAGAATTGCTTCTTCGCCAGCAGCTTGGTGAAGATGTCAGCAACTTGGTCTTCAGAACGAGTGAAGGGAGTGCAGATCTTGCCAGTCAGAATAGATTCCCGAATAAAATGACAATCTACTTCAATATGTTTAGTGCGCTCATGATAAATTGGATTATTCGCAATGAAGATAGCAGCTTTCTTATCACAGTGCATAGGTATAGCAGAAGAAGAGTCAACACCGAACTCTTTTAACAGAGAGCGCACCCACAACAATTCACAGGCAGTATGGGCCATGGCCCTATATTCAGCTTCAGCACTGGACCTGGCCACAACATTTTGTTTTTTACTTCGCCAGGTAACAAGATTACCTCCAACATATGTACAATACCCAGAAGTAGATTTTCTGTCAACTCTGCTACCTGCATAATCAGAATCAGAGTACCCCGTAAGAGAACAATGTCCATGTTTCCTGTAGTGAAGTCCCTTGCCAGGAGACTTCTTCAAATATCGTAGGATCTGACAAAGAGCATCCCAGTGACACTGTCTGGGTTTATCAAGGTATCTGCTAAGAAGACCCACTGCAGTAGAGATGTCAGCTCTGGTGACAGTCAAATAAATGAGTTTACCAATCAGCCTCCTGTACTTTTTATGATCAGCAAACAGAGGAGAAGAATCATCATCCCAATTTACATTAGGATCTAGAGGAATATCAGCAGGTCTCGCCCCCAGCATACCAGTCTCCTGCAGTATGTCTAGGACATATTTTCTCTGAGACAACACAAGAGCATTAGAATTTCTAGAAACTTCTATGCCCAGAAAATATCTAAGTTTGCCCAAATCTTTAGTAGCAAAATGTTTGCCCAGATGAGATTTAGTAGCCTGAATACCAAGAGAATCACTGCCAGATATGATAATATCATCAACATAGACAATCAGAATAATAATACCAGCTGAAGTCTTCTTGGTAAAAACAGAATGATCCACCTGAGATCGCAGAAACCCAAAATCAATCATAATTTTGCTCAATTTATCAAACCAAGCTCGGGGACTCTGCTTAAGCCCATAAATAGACTTCTTTAATCTGCAAACTTTGTGACTCCCCCTGAGCAACAAACCCAGGAGGTTGCTCCATATAGACCTCTTCTTGTAAATCACCATACAAGAAGGCATTTTTGACATCAAGTTGCAACAAAGGCCAGTCAAGATTAACAGCAACAGACAGAAGAATTCTAACAGAATTAAGGCGAGCAACAGGAGAGAATGTCTCAAAATAGTCAATACCATACGTCTGGGTGTAGCCTTTAGCAACTAAGCGTGCCTTGAGCCTTTCAACAGTGCCATCAGGTTGATATTTCACAGCATACACCCATCTGCAACCTACAGGTTTGCACTGAGGAGGAGGATCCACCAACTCCCAAGTATCTCGTTCAGCAAGAGCTAACATCTCCTCCTTCATAGCAGACAACCAACCAGTACTCTGTAGAGCATCCTGGATATTCTTTGGAACAGCAACAGCAGATAAGGCATATACAAAATTGCTAGAATGAACATTCAGATGGTCAGTAGAAACAAACTGAGCAATACTGTGTGATGTGCAGGAACGAGTACCCTTTCTAAGAGCAATGGGTAAATGAAGATCAGAAGGTACCTCAGGTGTAGCAGAACCTTCTAGAGGTGAAGATTGGTTTTCATGGGGGGTTTCTTGAGTAGAAGGCACTCTGTTCCTGCGTTGATAAACTATAAGAGGAGGCTTATCAGCCTCAGTAGTGACTTTGTCAGTAGTGTCAGGCACACATTCAGAAATAACAGGTAGAGGTGAAGCAATAAGATCAGACTGTAAACTGTCACCACGAGCCGAATAGTAAGGAGTATCTTCAAAGAAAACCACATCACTGCTAGTAAACCATTTTCTTGCAGTAGGACTGTAGCACCGATATCCCTTCTGGGTACGGGAATATCCCAAAAACATGCACTTCTCAGCACGAGGAGACAATTTATCAGAAGTAGGTCCAACTAACCGTACAAAACAGGTACAACCAAAAATCCTAGGAGGCACAGTAAATAGCTGAATATCGGGTTGAAGCACCTGAATAGGTATTTTGTTTCCAATCACAGATGATGGCATTCGATTTATCAGAAAACAAGCAGTCAATATAGCTTCAGGCCAAAACGAGCGAGGAACATGTGCATGCATCATAATAGTTCTAGCAACCTCTAACACATGTCTATTTTTACGCTCAGCCACACCATTTTGCTGGGGTGTATAAGCACAGGAGGTCTGATGTATTGTACCCACAGATTTACAAAAAACATCCACATCTTTTTTAACAAATTCCAGTGCATTATCAGTACGAAAATTTTTGACAGGCATACCATATTGAGTTTTTATTTCAGCAAAGAAGAACTTGATAACAGACAAGACTTCGGACCTACTTTTCATCATAAATAACCAAGTAGTCCGTGAAAAGTCATAAATAAACAGAATAAAATACTTATGACCAGATAAACTAGGCACATGACAAGGTCCCCATACATCAGAATGCACTATATCAAATATATTTTTACTGCTAATTTGACTGCGTCTAGGATAAACAGCACGAGTTTGTTTTCCAAGTTGACATGACTCGCACTGAAAACGACAAATGCCAAGATCAGACACTAAATATCGAAGCTTCTCAGATGAGGGATGGCCCAGCCGATAGTGCCACTGTAATGCAGAAACTGAGGTAGATAATGCAGAAGTCACAGATGCTTTAGCAGCTTTAGGCAACTGATCCAGATAGAAGAGTCCATCAACACTTTCATACCCCCCACCAATCTTCATCCTCGTTCGAAGGTCCTGAAAAACACAAGAACCAGGAATAAAAGTCAGACTACACTGTAAGCTCCGCAATATCTTGCTAACAGACAACAGATTCAAAGGAAATCGCGGCACATATAAGGCAGATTTCAGCAGAAAGTCAGAAGAAATATCCCCTACTCCAACCACTGCAGACTTGGAACCATCAGCCAACATGACAGAAGAGGGTCTAGCAGGTTTAAATAATTTTTGAAACAGTGATCTATTTCCAGAAATATGCGAAGAGGCACCGGAGTCTATGACCCACTTAGTATTACCAGGAGTAGAGGAAGAGCTCAGGAAGGCAGTGTCATAACCAGAATAAGTGGCGGCATGAGCTCCACTAGTCGAAGCTTGAGACGACGCACCAGCGCGCTCAAGAAGAAGACGCTCCACCTCAGCACGGATGTAGTCAGCAGTCGCACCCGAGGAGGCAGAGTCAGTAGACTGAGTCGTTCCCTCTGAAGCAGTAGAAGTGGAGTTCGCAGCTGCATTGGCCCACGCCGGCTTACCATATTTCTCCCAGCATTTTTCTTCAATATGGTTGGACCGGCCACAGAAGGTACAAAGGCGCTGTCCTGACTGAGGACGCGCACCAGCAGTAGGGGCAGTAGAAGAGGCTCCACGACCAGGAGCAGCCCGTCATCGTCCTCCACCCAGGGGAGGACGGCTCTCAGTAAAACGACCACGGCCACGACCGCGACCACGACCAGAAGCTGCAGCAAGGGCCGAAGAGTCTCCAACATCAGTAGTCAGAGAAGAAGAAGACGACGGCAAACGCTGAAGGCGTTTGTAGGCACTCTGTAGTGACGGCAGAGGGTCACTAGCTAGGATCTGGTCCACAACTCCAGCATATGACTCGGGCAATCCACAGAGAAACTGAACCAACTGAAGCTCCTGGCGCTGACGCTGCATAGTAGCCAGGTCCGTGGAGAGAGGGTGATAGGATTCCAGCTCACCCCATAATCCAGTGAAGTCAGAGAAGTAATCCGCAATATCTGTCCCCGTGAACTGTAGACGTCCCAGCTGCTTGGTGATGTCAAACACCTTCTTGGGGTTCTGACTATGCGAGTAAGTACCGGCGAGCTGATCCCACATCTGCTTCGCCGTAGGCAGGTGAAGAAGTGTGACACTGATCTTCTCAATGCTGCTGTTGAGAATCCAGGTCATCACGGTGGAGTCATCACGAACCCAGTCGTCATACGCCTTCACATCTTTAGCATCAGCGTCCTCGGCAGGTGCGGCCGGACCCGCACGGATAAGATGTGAGTACTTGCCCTGGGATCGGGCATAGATCGTCATGGAGCAGACCCAGTGTGGATAGTTGCGCCCATCAAGCTTCACAGTAGTAACCTGACGGCGGAAGTCATCATGCGAAGACGCCATGGGAGCAGTATGCACAGCAGGAACAGGCACGAACAGGCAGGAGACGGTCTACGCCGTCAAACAGGCACAACAGGCACAAAGAACACGGAGAAGACCTCTCACATACGGTCTACGCCGAAGCGCAGAACAGAACCCGGTGGCACAACGGCCTACACGGGCAGGTAGGCAAGAGACCGAAACAAACGGTCTACGTCTTCAAGCCACCGGAGCGCTGGAGGACTTCACAGAGCCAACGTACCGGCGGCTAGAACCGCGGAGGCGCACCGGCCCCAGCGGTGGAGGAGGCGCCCGGCCCCGGCGGCTAGCCCGACGGCTGGAGGCCTGCCAGCTGCTGCCCGCTCGGCTGCGATTGCTGCCTGCCCGGCGGCGGCTGCGGCGCCTGGCCGGCGGCGGCTGCTGCTGGGCCGGCGGCTGCCCTGCTGCTGGCCGGCGGCGCGGCGGGGGGGGGGTGGGGGGGGGAAGAGAGAGAGAGAGGGAAGGGAGGGTGACGGCCGACTGGATCTATTGCTCTGATACCATGTGAAACACAAAGCAGGTTTGGGAAGCGTAGGGTTGCACAATGTGTGCACCCTCATATATATAACATTGAAACAATTACAGAGAGGTCCACATATAATATGGAAATAACAAAATAATTAACAGAATATATAAAACAGGAATATATTGTAACAGTCACAATATACTCTGACTCTTTGTAAAAGTTGCGTTTAAAACACAGATTTTTCCCTAGACATGAAACAGCCAAATAAATCCCAATTCCTGAATACTTTGTTTTATTCCCATACTGTTCACAAATTATTCAAGTATATTTTTTCCCATTTTGTACGTTCTTTTGCCGCATTATACTGATTCAGACGTAACTTAGTTTAAGTGCATGTGTTTGTGTATGTAAGCGCATATATATATATATATCTAATATATCTATATGTATTTTAATAGTTATAGACATATGTATGCGATATATATGTACATGTATATACGTGCAAAACATATATATACATATAAGATGTATTCAATATCTATATATATTCTCCGTTTTTTTCCCGACTTTTTCCCGAATCGTTGACCATATTTTTACCGTACGTTGACCCTTTTTTACTCGAATTTCCCCCATAATTTCCGAATTTCAATTTTTTTCAACTCAACGAAACGTGTCTTGAATACTGAATTTGTGACCATGACTAGACACCCTCTCCTATATATAGGAGAGGTGGACACAAACCCTAGACCTAATGGACTGATCGCCTTAATGGACTGACTTATATAGGCTTACGGACACGGGCCGATATTACATGACTAATATCTCCTTTTTACTTTTAACACTCCCATATCCCCTAAACGACCCACTACTCCCCTTATTTGAGAAACCCTAATTTTCTTGTTTGCTTGCTAGTCTTGTTTTCTTCTTGCTTAGTCTACTTGCTTGTGAACGGTGAACAGCTCTTGGTAGGATAACTTAGATCAACATTGTGGTTGTTTGTATTTGGTGGCCTTAGTTAATTGCTTAGCCCAGTTCTTGCTTGTCTAGTTAGTCACTTGTTAATTAGTTGTATTGATAATTGCTAGTCTAGGTAGTTAATTGCTCTAGCTTGTTTAGTTGTTAACTGCCTCTCATTAGCTAGATTACTCTAGTCTCTAGCTTTAAGTTAGTTTCAGTCTTGCCTGTCCCTAATTGCATGACCTGTAGCTTAATCAAACCAAACCAAGTTTAAACCCTAAAAACCCTAGCTCCGCTGATCCGCATTTAGGAACCTAGAGAACCCCATAGCTCTAGCATCTAGAACCATCCATGTGGATTCGACCCCGATTTGCCAAACTCTACTGAAATTCCGAGCCCGTGCAATTGTGGATCTATTGGGTGAGAGTGTGAATTGGGTTCTTTTGTAAGCCCAATGCCTTCACTCGTCAAATTGAAGGGGGCGGAAAAAAAGAAAACCCTTGTAGAGGAGGCCTTAATTTAGAGAATGGAGGACGAACAAAGTCTTTTACAAAGAAAACACAGTTTTGTTGTGGTTGGTACCATATCCGTGGCTGCCAAGGCCTAGAACTGCACGTTCATCATCATAAAGTGTGAAGTAACTCGTGAGGTTTTGAGCAGGTCTTCAGGGTTGACGTCCTTTCTCACAAAATGGTAGAAGTAGGGTTAAGCAGTTGTAACGGGACAATCCTGTGAGCTCCTTGTTCCTGTGTTGCTATCCAATGATGAGAGTGGGTTCTATCTTCCTTGTAGGTCATGAGAGAGGACTCTCTCCCTTGACTGGGTGCTAGGCCTAGAGAGGACCTCCACTAAATGTGAGAGAGAGCGCCTGTAGATCATCCTCTTCCCCCTTGAGGGCTGCAAACACTATGATAATTTATTGTAGCGGTGGCAAGTACAGTGGAGAAACTGAGAAAGAGGAGACAATAGCTGGTGTTTAGATTAATGCTCTGATACTATGTTGCAAAGTGGGCCTGACAATTGACTAGAAAAAGTATAGCAAGACAATAGGTTGGATGGATCTAGATATTGGAGGGTACAATGTGCGACAGGAACAACATAGAAATAGATAAACTAGATAGGCCCTGAAGAGACCCATCACTATTAATAACTTCAACAGTTGCGGGTAATAAACCTATTATTCTCCAGGAGATGCTAAAGTTTGGATCAACTTCAGTAACTATCTAACTTCAGTTCGGTTTGGTATGCTATTACCCATGAATTCTTTCATTCAACTAATTAATAATTTGGGGAGTGCAATCAAATGATTAGTCATGTTTCACAGATAGAATAGTATCATTAATTGAAAAGAAAAACAGTACCATTGTTCTAGATATTGTCCTTAGTTTGTTTCATAGGGCTTGAGTGTATTTTCTGTTGCTCTATCATCTCACACAAATCCTTTATCTGACATATATCGTAGAAAAATTATCATTCTGTTAAGGTTGCCCTTATGTAGATATAGAAGCACATTTTAGGCTTGGTGATGTAAACTCTTATGTTCCTCTTGCTGTTTTGTTGTTTTAATGTTCCATTCAAGGATCTAGTTAATTTTAACATCCAAGGGACCAAGTTGCTTCTCTGTAGATTTGACCCTCTATGGCTGTGTTGTGTCTTATAGAAGTACCTAAGATGCCCATAGTAGCTTGCTCTTTTTCTTTAAAGCAAGCTGTGAACTTTGTATGGTTGGAGCATGATACACATATTCTTATTAAATTATTATTATATTATGTTTTGAAGAATGAAGTCTAAAATCTAGAATACAAAAGAAGACCACATGAATGGAGAAGATTCCATTTTCGGAACGAACTCCCTGTAGACCATGGTATTGAAGATATATGTTCTATAATGAAAAAAACATTGACTATATGGAAGCTAAAAAGGAGAAGAAACTCCTTCAGAACCCCATAACGCCATGGAGGCTTGATCCAAGAGGTTAGTTAGGTAAATCAAGGGCCAGGGAAATGCATGGGCGGCATGGACCACAACACTTATCAGAAATCCCGTTATTATACGACCCCAACAGGATTCAGATCTCTGAGACCGTTCTTTTAGCGCCACGGTTCAGTTGCCTCTGCACAAGACTCTTGCGGGCTAGTGCATTGACTATAGAAAATATAAATTAATAATTGTATTTGAGAGTGTTACAGGTGTTAGAATATGTTGTTATTCAAGCTCTTCTTGTAGAACAATACTAGGGGGGTGACCCTCGTGCTGCCCCCAAATGCGCAAACCCCAGAATGTGGTTGTAATGATGAAAACGAAAATGCAGGTTCAATATTTCTCTGGAGAAAGAAGACAAGAAAAATGGAAATAGAGGGGATGACACAACTAAATCCTTTTTGGTTCCCCCTTTTGCAATTCTATATTGAGAGGGAATTGAAAGCATATTTTAAATGCTAACTGTAAGTTAAGGAACGAGTGAATTGGGAATGTCTGCAATGAAAAGAGAGTTTATCATGTCCTCTTGTTCAAAACCACGCACAAACTGGTGGTTCTTTAATGCCTAATTTTCAAGAAAATGTCAACCATGAAAAAAAAGACGACAGGTGATGAAAGATCACAAGTTTGTATTAAACACATTTGTTGAAAGGTGTGAGGGGAAAACTCACTTGGGATGTGCTATATTAGATGGGCACACGCCGCACACCGCTGTCCTATATATAGGAGAAAAGGTGGAGACATTATAGACTTGAGACTCAAGGCAGGCTATATGGACCAAGACACTTAAGCCCATTAACTAATTAACCTATAGACTAAATAGGCTAGTAGTATATATTCTAATAATATTGAATCTTAGATTGAGTTGTATCATTGGAAAAAGTTAACGCGTCCCACACTTAAATTTTCTTTCACGCAACATTTTTTGTTTGCAACTATCTATTGGACGGAGAAAGAAAATGGAAAAGAGAAAGCATTATAAATTTCCTTTCTCCTAATTTTTTGAAGTAGTAGAGGAATATGGTGTGTGGTCAATGCTTATAAACGTGAGGGTTTAAAACATTGCTTATAAATTATCATTTGTTGGCTCAGACATACGGTGAGGAGATCCTTGTTTCTAAGAAACTGGGTAGACGCATACAAATCTTGCTGTTATGCTGAAACACGAAAAGCAGAATTAAACAAGACCAATTTTTTTAGGCTCAAATTTCATAGATTCATTCTTGCAGTATACAGATCTAATAACTGCTAGTCACATTTTTTTCAGGTGGCTTGCTTCTCGGGAGAACTCTTTCAGTTTTGATAACCATGACATTAGGTACATCAATGGCTGCTCGGCAAGGACCTATTGCTATGGCTGCTCATCAAATATGCTTGCAAGTTTGGTTGGCAGTATCACTCCTCTCAGATGCATTAGCTTTGTCTGCCCAGGTTTGTTGTGCAATAATTTCATAACGGCCAACACTTCACAGTTTATCATTTTGAATAATGATCTTTCAAAGTGAGAGGTATAGTATGTGCCACAAAGATACTGTTCGGTCTTGGCAAGTCAACTTGTGAATATCTATGTTCTCATGACGAAAATCATTTGTTTAATAAAACGTGGGTTCAATCATATTCATCCTGCACACAAGAGCAGGCTTTCACAACCACATTAAAACTCAACGCAAAAACCTCACAACATCCGACCCTCTTCCACATGATTCCTCTAACAAGATCACTAGGATATAATCAAACAGTGAGGCTACAAAAATGAAACAAGAACATGATGTGTACGTATCTGTCAAGATAACATCATCTATTGTAAAACCAGAAGACTCCTCTCATCATATCAACGTATCAATCATCTATCATCAGTTAGGAGAAACCACTGCCCAACACCAAGAAACCCATCTAGATAAACAACAAACATCCAGGAAGCCACCCACCACCCTCAAACCAGAAATAAGAAAGGTGAAAGACCACTGTTCTCCGAGTCCAAACAACCAAAAACCAAGAGAAAGAGTAGAGAAGTCAACCAAAACCAAGGACCACAACAGGCAGGCAAACCAAGCTCCAAGCCTAGCAAAAATCAAACACTATGTCTCTTCAAACTGTGACCCTTACGACCATCCAACCAGTCAATATAGAGGTCCTCAAATTCGTAACCACTATCATCCAGCCTGCTATGCCCATCATCCCTCGATCTATCTCTACTACCAACCAAAGTTTACCCTGCATTTGCATGTAATTTGAGTGTTCTGACCTGACTATACGTCATTAAATTTAAGTCCATTCAAACATCTTTGAAGACTATTCTCTATATTCTCCCTGATGCTTGATCTAGCTACCTATATTTTTCTTTAGTTTTAAGTAACTTGATTTGCACCCAACACTAGATACCCTATCCAAATTTGAGCTTGCATTACTAGCTTCAAGAGTTCCATATTAAAAATCAGTACACAATGCGTCCCTCACGAATTATTTTACTAGATTTGTTATGATAACAAATAACTTGATATTTGAAGTCCAACAAATTTGTAGGGTTATACTTGACTTGACTCATAACACCCATAAATATTAACATAAGCTTACCACATGTCATTAACGCCTTTTATGATCAAGGGGCATAATCAAGTAACAAGAAAGCCCCCACATGTCGTTAATGTCTTTTAAGATCAGGGGGCATAATCAAGTAACAAGAAAGCCCCCATACATGATCATAAGATATCTAGCCAAGAGTCGACTTAATTGTATGTACCTATAAAACAGACAATGGGAACCTCCAAGAAATAATGGAAACAAGATGGTTGGCATTGGTGTTCTGCTACATCAACTAGATGAGTTGCAAAGCTACAATATGTAAAGATAGATTTATTTTGTTAATAGATAGTCTTTTTAGTTTTGTAACTGTTAGTTGGCTATTGAAGAGTAAACATGGGAAGCAAACTTTTAGCAAAGCCTTGCCTATTTTCTTGTAGCCAAATAGACCAATATGCACATTGAAAATAAATTTTGTTGCATTTGTGTGAATGTCCATGCATTGCAACTGAATCTTTAGGCCGTGTTTGGATCAATGGAAAGGATTAGCATAGGATGGGTAAAGGGAATAGATAGGAAGGTACACGAACAGGAAGGCATGAACATTTTCTAATCGTACGTTTGGATAGGACCAAGGATAATATTGGCAAGCAAGCATAAAAGAACGTGGAAGCAGACAGTTTCTATTCCTGTGAGCGGAGATAAATTTAGGGGCTGCCTGTGATGCCAATAGATGCGAGAACACTCTAGTTCAAACCAGGACTTCGGAGGTTGAGTGCAGAATCGAAAAGATTCAGCAAGAAAGAAGCTGTGTGAGTAGAACGACCGGTAGAGTGGATCGAGGATGAGAGCCAGCGTGATAGAAAGAAGAACTGCAGGAGAAGCGATGACCAGAGGGAAATGCAGCGGGAGAGAATATGAGTGTGCACCAGAGGCGTGAGGGTGTGGGGCGCCCAAGATGGAGACGACAGTGGATGAGAATGACTGAGTCGGGTTGTTGCAGACGTGCATCGGTGAGTCGGGGTTCACAAACAGGCGTCGGGGGCTACTAGGCGTTTTGTCCCCCACAAATACCTTGGGGTCACGCAGAACATGAATGTCCCAAAGGCTTAGGACTTTACTGCCGTTAAAATACAATCCTTATGCAGGTTTTGTATAAACAAACATAGTATTTCACTTAATAGTTGGATTAAAATCCTATCCTATCGAGGATCCTGCAAACCAAACAGGGCCTTAGAGTTATAAATCATGTGACGAGTCTTTTGCTATAGGTCATGAAACAATGGTATAGGAGTATAGGTGTTGGTTTCAATATTTAAGCTTCTTTAAGGAAATCAAAAGCATGCCCCTTGAAGTACCAAAGAAATGCCTTTATTCACTACATCATTCATAATGAATGGTCCTTCGCATGGTTTTTTAAAACTCACCTTGAGGCTCTCAGACTTATGCCTTGAGGAGAGGCTATCCTATTTGCACTTTCCAAGCTTACACCTCAGTGTCCGGGGTTAGATTGAGGATTAAGCTTTGAGGCTTGCCTCATACTAGTGAGGCTCTAAGGCTTAGATGAGGCGCAAGCCTCAATCTGGATGATGATATCATATGTTAACCACTAACTTTTAAGATCATTAAATATACTTTCTTTGAAAGTATGCTACTTAGAGATGTAGGTGATTGTCATGCTCTCCTTAATGAAAATTTCAACTATCATTCATTTAGTTTATGAATCTTCATTGCTAAATGTATTTTTGTTTACTATGTCATGCATCGGAAACCTCATTTGTAATTTATGTTTGTTCCTTGCTCCTACCCATTCCAAGTCATGTCTCCCGTAATATTCTCTGTCCAATTACATATTTGGATCTAATATTTAAAGCATTAATGTCTCGTTGTGCAACGTATTTTATTCTTGTGGTGGCCTTTATTATGTCTGTGATTTAATCAAGAACTTTGTTAATTCAAAATAGACATAGAATGAGTCCTGTATTTAAAATAGGTTTGAGGGTACAATGTACAATGAAGCAACAAAAGATAAACTACACTACACTATTGGGTTTAAGTAGTAGAGGCACATTAGCTTTATTTATAATATCTAATACGTAATACTCTAAAAGGATTGATTGGACTACCTATATACCTCCTTTTACGGGAGCTAATTATAAAGAAGTTTGTAGTTAAGCGTGCTTGGCCTTGAGAACACTAGGGTGGGTGACCTGTCAGGAAATTAAACCCGAGTTGTGCGCGAGTGAGGACGAAGTACACATGCGAGGCTAGTGTTGGTATGTAGGGTCAATCATTCCCGAAACATCCCAAAAATCTAATTTTGGGGGCATCCTCGCGAGATGTTCATTCGTGACTAGATGTCGTGGATGACGCATGATGAAGGAAGATCCTCCCAAAATTCTGACTTTGGGGGCAACCTAGACTGTAGCACTTACTGCTACACCATATCACTAAAGGCTTCCACTTACTGCAAACCACTATGGGGCTTGTAGCTCCCTCCAAGAACCTATGATTCCCCTGCAAATTTTAGGATACAGAGGGGTGTGGGGTGCCCCTAGAGGAGCTGTCTTTTGAAGCATGGAATGTGCCGTGGTAGTGTTCGACTGTGGTAGAAACCATTGGGGTCGCCTGGCTGCCGCCACTTTGAAGAAAGAGGCAGTGTTGCACAGAAGTTGGCAGTCCCATGACCATGGAACAATTTTTTGATCAAAATGGCAAAATTTGATCAAAATTTCCAATTTTGGCCAACCAAACATCAAAATGCAGTTAGGCAGCAATTGGGAGTGCACATTCACAAAATTTTGCACCAATTTCACATGTAGGTGTGAGATTTTGCAAAATGGGGGGAAGTTGCATCAGAAAGCTTAATTTGGGCCTTTGTTTGACAAAATTAGGCCGAAGCACAGTCTGCAAGATAGTGTTCCACAGGCTGTTGCAGCTAAAGCTTGTGTATTTTGGTGTTTTTTCTTAGATATCTTACTTATGGAGGTTATATTCATTGATTCTACACCTTCTATCTCCTATCCCTAGCCCAACTACACCTATTCCTACCCTCTTCTAAACAGATCTAAATAAATACTTTGAAATTAGCTCTGATTACTAGTTCTTTTCGAAATCATATGCTATATAAGGAACCTTGTAGATCTGTAAAATAATCATATGAAGTATGTAGAGATACAATTATTATAACATTCTAACACATTTCAGATTGTTAATAAATTGCTAAATAAACTACTATGGGAACGAACATTCTTAGATCTATGTATAAGTTATAATTTGACCTAAAAATAACAATGAAAAGTATATAAAAATGAAAATATAATATATTTAATATGTGATAATTAGAACACACAATATTACCGATTTAATAGTTACTCCTTAGTTCACTCTTATTAGTTTTTATTTTTTAGCTAATAGTTAAACTTAAGAGTTAAGATACTTAATAGTTATGACTAGTAGTTAGTATTACCATGTAATTACTAATTACTACTTAATACTAGATTAGTTTTTACTATTTAGTAACTGATCTGCGTGCGAGGCACGCAAACTTGGGATAACACAATTTGTACATCCTAATCGACACACTCAAAATACACAAAACACATTTCCCGCATGCGCGTGGGTTTAGAAGATAGTATAAAGCTGGCAAGTTAGGAGTCGATCCACGGGAGTGGGGTAGGACAACTAGCTAGGGTTGCTTCTTTAGGTTTCTAGAGCAAGGGATTAGGGTTTTCTGGTTTGATTTTGGAGGTTTTGATTACACTAGGATGAATAAGCAAACAAGCAAAGGAAAAAAGAACCTAAACCTAAGTTCACCCTATTCTATTACTTCTATTCAATTAGACTATCTAAAAGAGTAATAGAACTAAGTTAGACTAATCACTAGAAAGAAAGAGAGAAAGAGAGAGCAATTAACTGTTATGGGCTAGCGATCACACTAAACAAGCAAGAACTACACTAAGCAAGTAACTAAACAATCCAAACATAAGAAACTAAGAAAACACTACTTACTCTATTCAAGAACCAATTAACATGAACAACATAAGCAAGCTAGACAAACAAATCCAATCAAATAGCAAATAGGCAAACCATGGTTTAACAAGTAGATGGGGTAGTGGGCTGTTTGGGGGGGATTTGCACTAATCAACCATGTATATGGTCATGTTCATACACAAACTTCCAATGGCTGCCAAGCCAAACAACAAGGATTAGATTATAGCATGCATCCTATTCTATTAGTAGACTATGGGTTGAATGGTAGTGTATAGGGGAACTAGTACCTATCACTAACCATTTACCCTTGCAAGGTTCCATTGTCTAAGGAAAATGTAGGCATAGGTCTAGATTGTCCAAGTCTAGGTTTTTCAATATGGTTTCTTAATGCACTTTAGGCAATGAATGGTGTGGAGAGTAGGGAGATGGTATTTCACCTCCCACTAGCTCCATCTAACCACTAAGCAAGCCATTTATCTAAGTGTATATAAAAAGGCACGTCCAGTTACTTAGATCTCATTCCTAGGATTAGGGGAATGTGTAGATAAAGGGGAAGATGGTGTAACTAGCTAAGGCTTCACTAAAGACTTAAGAGTTACTCCATCAAAAAGCCCAAAATTATCCATTTTGCCTATTCCGTAGGTGATTTCATAGCTCAAACAACCATAGCAAGAGGCAGCGAAGGAGAACAAGCAATAACATAGCATTCAAAAATAAAATAGGAGTTTGATGCACAAATATTTCCCAACATGGTATTTTAGTTGCATATTTCTGCCCCCAAACAACCCACAAAGGGGCTTAGCTACTCATAGTCAAAGAAACAACAAAAAAATGACAAAAGAAGGTAAAGACTCAGTGGGATGTGGATGAAGGAGATCCTTTCTTCACCTTGAGTAGCTCTAAGGGAGTCCTCCTCCAATGGTATAGGAATACATGAAAAGTGGAAGAGATATACCCAAAACCCTAGAAAACTAAGATTTTGGGGTGCAAGGATGAAGGAAGTGAGGTGAAATGAATGGGGAATCAAGGGTTGCGGATGTGGAGGTTTGGAGTGGCTAACCTCAAACTTCCAGCTGCTGATAGTGTATATGTAGTGGCCTAGGTGGTCTAGGGTTAAGTGGGGGCTTGTTGAGAGTTATTTAGTTAATGTTTTTATTAGTTTGTAATATGGGCCCATTAGGGTTTGTCTTATGTCTGTACGCTTCCCTGTCCCCCTATATATAGTAGGGTTTCTCTTATCTAACAGATCAACTAGCCGACTTTTATTCTCTAAGATGGTATCAGAGCAGCCGTCCTAAGGACCAAAGCCCTAAGTGAGAGAGAGAAAGAAAAGGAGGAGCGCCCCCCTTGCGGGTGGCCGCTACCCTTGGTGGAGATCAGCTGCCCGTAGGGAAATTTTTGATCGTTCTCTCCTTTCCCTGCCTGCGTCATCTCCTATTCCCTGCGATCCACTATCTATTTTTTTCCCGTACTGTTGGCCCGCTGCCCTGCTGCTTGCTATCCATCCTCCTGCCGCCCTTGGTGACGAAGTTGCTTCTGCATATTTTGGCTGCCGCTGCCGCAACACCGCTCACTCCGGCAGCCACTGCTGCTCAGTTCGGCCGCCAACACCTTCCTGTTGTCATCCGCAGTAGATGTTGCTACCTCTTATGTGCTTCTTCCGCTGCTATACTACTCACCCAAGCACGACTATCCACTGCTAATCACCGCTACCAAACAACCCTATACCTATGCGTTTGTCCCTCAATATTTTTTTTTATTGCCCCCATATACACTCTACTGATATTTGTGCTAATTGGATCCTTTTTCTAGCCTAATCGGATTTCTGTGGGACTCCGCCCCTGCACCCCCGGATTTGTTTCCCTATGGGCTAAACAAATCCCTTTTCGGGCTGGAGAAAAATGCATTTATTTTTCTACCCGGATCTAACTAATGGGGTTGGGGTCATTTTGCACCTTGACTCGAGTTATCGGTTATCCTCCATATATCTACCGAAAATTTCTTTTTACCTCTACCACTTTTTCTGACTTCCAGCCCAACCACTTCTTTTGACTCATTTCGTGCTTGGTGTGAGGGGGAGAATAGGAGGAAGAGAAGATGAGTAGAGGAGAGAGATGAAGAGGAAGTTTATATCTGCCGCCATTACTAAATGCTTCTTGAAGAGACTGATTTCTGGAGATTTATTTCTTCTACCTACTTGTTTGTGTTGGGGGTCTTCTATCCGGCTACGTCCACTTTTCTGTTGCGCGCCATCACTCTCTGGGCTTGTCCATGCCTTGTTTGCACGTCGACTTTGTGCTTCTGTGTGCCAACACTCTTTGGCTCGTCCGTGCTCTGTTTCACATGTTAACCCGTCTGTACTTTATTTGTACGTTGACTACTGCTGCTGCTGTGACCCAACACTCTCTGGGCTGCGACGTTAGCGACTGTGATGAAGACCATGAAGCACTGTTGTTTCTGCTTATTTACCCTCCAGATAATCGTGTTGCTGCTTACTTCTTCTCCAGATGATCAAGAAGCTTCTACGACCTGCTTGCTTGGAGTACCTACTTGAGGGGGAGTGTCTGAGTGTTTGAGTGCTTAATTGTAATATTAAGGGGAAGAAAATTCTTGTATGAGCTTGGTTTATCTTTTTTATTCTGTTTCTTTGTTTTCAGTCCAACTCTGCTTGCAAGCTGATTTGGGATTCTCCCAACTTCAGCTTGAGGGGGAGTGTTGAGAGTTATTTAGTTATTGTTTTTATTAGTTTGTAATATGGGCCTAAGTGTTTTGGCCCATTAGGGTTGGTCTTATGTCTGTACGCTTCCTCGTCCTCTTATATATAGGAGCGGGGTTTCTCTTATCTAACAGATCAACTAGCCATCTTTTATTCTCTAAGAGGGCTAAAGTAGTAAAATGATGTGTGGGAAGCAGTAGGGTTTGCTAGGCAAAATGGCCGTGGTGGGTAGGAGTGAGAATGGCTGTGGTGGATGGGAACGGTCGTGGTGGGAAGATGAAAATGTCAGATAAGATATGCATGCAATGAGGTGGAATAGCACGTCTGTGGTGGGTATCAAGGCCGTGGTGGCTTGATGGTTAAAAGACCGTGGTGGGTACCACGACTGTGGTGGAGGAGGTTGGAGCCAAGTCGAGGGGCTCTGCTACCACGGTCGTACTGCGCAACATGATCGTTCTGGTCGCTTGACACCACAGTCGTGGTGGAGGGAACGATTGTATTGGCTGAGTTGTCCTAGACTCCTAGTGTGCTTGTGAACTGGATCAAGTATGTGATTCCGATGATTTTAGCACGGCCATGGGGAAGTACCACAACCATTTTGGGGTCTTTTGCTTGCACTTTAATCTTCGGTGTACTTCCATGGTGCTACTTTCTTTAACTCGTTCCTTGGTCACTTGGGGGTATGTTGGGGGCAGCTTTAGGGCTCCATTAGGATCCTCCATGACCGTGGAAGTTCTTACATCCTCCATCTTCTCTCCCTTCATTAAGTGCTAAGGTACTTATAAAAACATTCAAGAGCAACTATAAGTGATTCGACAAGAAATGATATTTATTGGGAAATAGCATGCATTCTACACATCTTATTGAGAATAAGGGACAAAATGACACAAGATAGAAACCCAAACTAGGGTTCCATCCGTAACATAGGTAATTTGTAAGTTTGTTACTCTCCAAGACTTTCACGAAACTTCATAATTTATAAGTTTTGTTTTTGTATGTTATAAGTTGTAATTTGTAAGTTCGTAACTTGCAACCATGGTACTAAACATGCGGCGATTAATCCTTGATGTTACATATGTCTACGCTTGTCCATTTTTGATATCGATGTCGAAACCTGGTAAACTTCCATGCCTACTTGTTGACATGTGCCAATGAATTCAGCCTAGTTGGTGATGAAATTGACGCAGCTAGCTCGAAACCTCCCATTTTCTCGATGATTTTTGTATTTATTATTGTTGCACACATAGTGAAGGTATAAACAAACTTGTAGGAAACCATTTTTGTCATTGAGATGACCATTTCCTTGGTTTCTAACTAGAGAGCAATAATAAATTTATTCCTCTACTAGAATTCTACAAGTTTTGCAAAATTTGGTGTAGAGCTAATACCATTTCACCTCTCTTACTTTCTCCCCTCATTACAAATTGAAGCATTTGGAAATAAGCTCATGTTTTTTAATTCTCTACTGTAATGTAAAAAAATGCATGGAAATTATGCAACTTTGAATGTGATCCAATTGGGATTTGCGTTGATATGGAACACCACATATATAGAACATATTCAAGTTCTAAACATTTTGTATAAAAGATTATAGATGGAGTATGTGTTTACCAAAATTTGATGTTCTATGTCAAATTCCCTCGCAATCTCACTATCTTTTAGCTTATTTTGTGTCGAAGTGTTAGCCCACAACTTCCTCAAAGTTTCCTCACATTTTCCACAAACTTCCACTTCCATGCCTATCGAAGTTGACACGATACATTTGCGTGTGACTGTTTTTCTACATATGTAAACTTATATGGATTGCTGTATATAACCATATATTTTGTTTAGAGCAAGAGATTTGATGAAATCTATCAATTTTCATCATGAAATCATTGTTTTAGCTTAGTTTTTGTCAAAGATGCGTCAAAGTTTAGTTGCAAAAATCCTCAAAGTTTCCTCTATGTTTCCACGAACTTCCACTTCCATACCTGTTGAAGTTGGCTCGAATTCGTTGTCATGTTCCATGCTTGTAACCCATGTTTTAAAATAGGTTAAGCGGGTAAGCGGGCGGACAACACCTTGTAACTGGTTAAGCGGTAAGCGGGCGATTTTTTAAAAATGGATTTTTTTCCTATATAATTTTGTACAAAATTACACATATTGTATATAAATACTATACTCTTTGGAACTTTTATATATATCTAAACACTCTACCTAACAATACAAAACACCCAAATAGTTTATAAGATAGCTATAAGACAATAATTATAGCCATAATATAGTGAACAATAGACTTGACATGGATAAAAGACCCTACATATCTACGTGTAATCCTCAAGGACTTAATTGTAAGTTTCAAGTTTATATTTTTATTTGATTAGGGTTTCGATATTCTATTATAAATATCGGTCTCAGGATACATGCCCAGGCAAACAGATGGATGCTATTACTGATATTTCGACTTTTAGGGAGTGGATTCCTTATTCTTTGCTATAAAGTCTGACATCAAACCCTAGGTCTAGATCCCATGACCCTACCGAGGAAATGGCCAAAAAACTAGGTGTGGCCTAAGTCCAATTTCCCATTCTTGATTTTCTAAACCCTAGCTCTAGGAAATAATTCCCCCTTCTCGTCCAATATGAAAAAGTTATTTGTGTATAACATGTCTTCATACCGTTCATCATCTTCCTCCACCGGTTGCTTCCCCTCCACTCAATCCCACACCTTCAAGCATCACAAGACTTTTCATAGTTCTCCCTTTCTACTTTTCCCCCTATGCTACTTTCTAATTTCATTCTCAGCATCTAGTGCTATAGTGTACTATTGTACCACCACAGACACAGAAGGTTACCAACACCATCAAGGAATGATGTTTCGTCAAAATCACTGTAATTTCAAAAAAAAAATGGTTTTGGTGAGATCTGCTAGAAACTATGCGATCGGGTCAATGTCTCAAAATTTATGGCCAAATTTTGATGATTTCATAGATTTCGAGGTTTTTTGTGCACTACTCAGCAATTTTGACATAATTTTAATACTTGCAATGCTCCGTGGTGGTGGTGTTGTCTGAAGAGGAGAAAAGTGGGATTGGGGTGATTTCACCATTTAGAGCTCAAATCCTCCTAGACCAAGGTAAGCAATTATACTTTCTTCCATTCTCCATTATTTCAACCCCTCTTTCTCTATGATTCATACTTTGACCTTAAAAGTTGAGTTTGGGACCCTATGAGCACTAGATCATTGATCTACTCTAATAGGTATACAATATATGTATTCTAGACATAAACCTACACATCTAAGACATATATCTAGATATGTAATCTCTAGATCTGCACTAATAGCTACGATAATCATATATTTTAGATCACAAGTACAAATATTAGAATAATTAGTATATAGTTGTTATAGTTAGTTATCACTTGGGTTCAGTAGAACAACTTGTAGCAAACGCTAAAAAGGAAAAAAAATTATAATATCATTCAAAACCGATCTTATTTGTATTTTATTTATTAATTCGAAATTTTAAAATTGCATGAAAATGTGGCATTATTTATTTTTTGCTTAAATGTGTTTGTTAATGTAATATCAATTATCAAATAATATCCTAAGACATTAGTACAATTATGTATATAAATTATTGTAAGTGCTTATTTTTAGTTAAAAATAAATTCAGACCTAAACATATAAACAAAGCTAAAATTATAAAAGAAGATTGTGTGATTGATTTTGTATACTCATACCTAGTATATACTTATAGCACATCATAATTGCATTACTTTTCCTAATATTTTCTATTCAATGTATTAAATACTAATGCAATCCATGCTTTGTCTTGTTTTTTATTTTTTCTTCGGTGTGGACGACATTTATTCTGGTGGTGGTTTATCAGACGATGACGGTGCTATGGAGCTAACGACATCCAAAGATAATGATTTTGCTTGATGTCATTGCATTGTTGTTCTTGGAGCCAATGAAATGGTTGAATGTTTAGTCAATACAACTACAAACCATCAACCGAAGTAAAAATATGAGGGATGCCACACCTATCAAATATGTGATATTATAGCACAAATTAGTGCATGCATGTATATAGATTATGCTTGCAAAATTTCATAACTCAAGTCCTTAATATGGTCATCCAAATCCCCGAGATATAGCTCGGAATGCATGGATGCCCACCCCTGGCCTCCTACCCCACATATAATTCTATTGTATATGTAAGTGTATCTTTCTTAGAGATCAAACCTGTGAAATTCCATGGCTTAAATCATTCATTTTGGTGTTGAAACGACCAAGATTGCATATTTTCATTTATCAAAATTTATGTCAAAATTTTTCATTAATTTCCACTTCCAAACTGTCGAAACAATATGCAAATCAGATGCCTCATTCCTTGAACGCCCCCTTAGGGTCAATCCCCATAATCCGTCACCATCCTCCCCTCCCCTAGACCCCTCTGGCCTGCCAAGGGCAAAGCTAGGGTCATGGGCATAGAATTAAATGTCTAGATTCTACATCATTTTCGACGACCCAATTAGAGAAATATAAACAATTTGATAGAAATTTTGACATTTATGTTCCAGACGATTTTGATGCCAAAATAAGTGAATGAAATAATGACTTTTACCATAACGAATGAAACTTTAAGATACACTTAAATATGCAATAATTTCACATATTGGAAATGAGGGGGGAATCCCACATGTGTAAGTGAAGGAAGCTAAATGTTTCGACAAGAATTCCAATTACAATTTCAATGGTAAGATGAAGGGATAAATTATATAATTTTGCAAACACAATATATAGATAAAGACACTAGATACTATGATAAATTTATATATTGAGATGTCAGGGTGGGTCTCCATCTCTTAATGAGTGACTGCATAAATGAACTAAATCGCCGAGTCTGTTCATTACAAACCTAAAACCTACAGCTTAGAACTTAAAACTTAAAGTTATAAGCAGTGAATTGAAAAACGGCCTGAGCGGCCGATTAATTGGCCTAGCACCCAGGCCGTTTAAAAATTGGCCCAAATTGCCGGTTAATCGTTTTGCAATTAATCGCCCATTTTCCCCACTTTTTTCTTTTTTTCTCTTTTTTTGTTCGTTTTTTAAAATATTGTTGCATACCTCTAACATTAAGAAAATTATATGGTCCTAAGTATTATTGACTATAATATATTAAACTTATATACATCGAATATCCTATGATAAGCCCTAGTTGTAATATAAAATGCATACTTTGTATGTAAGTCGGGAAAATAGGGTATTGTTGTAAAGTGTAATTTATACAAGTAAATTACATGTAACTATTATCTAATTTAGAATGCATACTTCAATTAAATGTACCGCTGTAATGTATGACTAATTGACGATATGCACATATAACAATAAGTTAGTAAGGTATCCAATAATTAGTCTATTGTTTACTGCTTAGCTATGTAAACATGTGATGAAAAAAACTCTCCTGAAATCTTTGCTTCAAATGAATTACCATATTAAGCTTTATAGAATGATAATAAAATCCAAAATAGTCTTCTTTTTAATCTGTTTCATCTTGCAAACAAGTAATTGACGTCATATCACCTCGGTTTTTTCAGGCAATGATAGCAAGTTCTTATGCCAAATTTGATTACCGAAGGGTAAAAGACATCACTAAATTTGTACTAAAGGTAAATTCTGTTAACTGCATTCGTCATAATGACAAACTATTAACCTGTAGTAATCTTTCCTTGTACTTAATCTACCGTTTCAGTTTCTTGGTATATGATCTATTCTTCTGCATACTTATTGTTCTATACCATCTAAATATCAGATTGGATTATTCACTGGTATAACATTAGCTCTGGTTCTGGGGTCATCATTTGGGTCCCTCGCAAAACTGTTCACAAAAGATGCAGAAGTACTGCAGATTGTCAAGACTGGTGTTTTGGTATGCATATCTGTACATCAGTTTTAGCGGTTCAAATTACCACTAATCAATAATAATTGTTTGTACCAACTAATATACAGTTTGTCAGCGCCAGTCAGCCGATTAATGCTTTAGCTTTCATATTTGATGGCCTTCATTATGGAGTTTCAGACTTCTTGTATGCAGCTTGCTCAATGGTATGCGTCTTGTGATTAAAGTTCTATATTTACTTAAAAATTTCCTGATATCTGTTTGCTTGTTATATAGATGGCAGTAGGGGCATTATCTTCTGCAGTGTTGCTATACGCTCCTCCGTTGTTTGGTCTTCCTGGCGTATGGTTTGGTTTAACACTTTTCATGGCCCTCAGAATGACATCTGGGTTTGTTAGGTAATCTCATTACTGGTGCTGGCTTTACTCAAAAGAAACTTTATAGTTTGGCTCATGGATACTCATTATTGTGGAACACGGTGCAGTTGCTCCATGTTTCATTCTTATTTCTAAGAATACAGTCCTATCAACACGCCTTTGCAATCAGCATATTGGTTGCAATATCTTATAGGTTTAACTAGTTAGTTCTTAAAGTTATTCTTTACATCAACAGAGTAAATATGGAATTGTAATATCTTATTCAATAAGCTACCATGCATATATTTTTACCAAAAATTAAGCATAAGCCAAGTGCTAATATTTTACAATCTAATTTTTGATTCCAAGCTGACTAAAATTAAAGACTAATAGGCATGGACTGTGGTTGATTTGAAACTAAACTGGAGTATTTTTCAGCTCCACATATGAAATTTTGACCAAGTGTTGGGATTCTGCTTTCCTTTTTACATGCATGAATTTGGCAGACCAATCCGATTTTGGATTCCAAGATCGCTATATATTTTTACTACTATTTTTGAACTATGATCGACTTGAAACAAAATGAGTGTTTTCTAGCTCCACTTGTGGTAAGGTTTTTTCCTTTCCCAAGTTATCTTGACTACCAATTTATCCTAAACCTTATATTGATGTTGACTTGGAAAGAATTTGTGAATCATCAGAACATGGGAAATTGAAACGCAAAAATCAGCACTTCCTAAATTGATTTGACTTAACTTTATAGAAATACAAGCCTTAGATTGCATACACTAACCCCTTTAGTACAACAATAATCACACTACATCTCTACTGTTCCCCGCAAACTGGTGCATATATATATATATATATATATATATATATATATATATATATATATATGAGTAAAAGAATTGTCTACCTGAGCACATCTAGCTTATATCTACCCATCTTCATTTCACATTGGTGCAAAACTCTACATTATATTCCGACCTTATGAATTTGATGTTTACTTTGATTACAAGTGTATCAAAATCACCTCAATCTGACACTCATAGATCATCAATTGATAGATGATGCATATTTTCTAATGAACGCTAACTTATAGAACTTACTAAATCCATTGGATGATATATAGCTATATTTCATGATATACATGAGATCTATATCTCATGATATACATGAGATATGGTTGCGATTTTCTAAACACATCTGATCTAAACAATGTTGATTCAATCCGTATGGTTGGATTTAATTAGTGAACTCTACATGTGCCATGTTGATGATTGATACATATAATTACGTGTACCGACTATTACACACTTCCTAAACTCTCTCTCTCTCTATGTGTGTGTGTATATATATATGCAACGGGGCGTATGGGGTTGGGAGAGATATAAAGGAGAGGGAGAAAGTGGGGGGGATGGGGTGGACCCTCTCTTTGTTTTTTCAGATTGAGAGAAAATACAAGAGCAGGGAAGTGAAGAGGAGAGAGGTGGAAAGTAATGGGAAAGAGAAACAAAAATACCAGATGTGAGATAACATATCATCGAGAGTTTGGAACATAATACTGCAAAAACATAACAGAAAGGTGCTTTTGCGCTCACATTATTAAAAATTTCTAACACAACAATGTGTAGTATTAATCTTCACACACGTTTTTATGTGTAAAATAGTGTATTATTTATCTATAATGTTGTTAACTTTGTGTTTGATGCATGATATAATGTGTTTGCTATTATATAATAATGCGTTATCTCAACCTCATTTTCACTCATTATTATCTCCCTCCTCCCTTTATCTCTCATCCCTACCAACCTCATAATCCGACCCTCACACTTTCTCACTGTCTCCTTGTTTTATCGTCATTAATTGTTGTGAATTCATATAAGAGTAATGTGTTAGATTTATACAAATATATTTTAAATTTTGTGTTTACATGTGTTATCTGTCACATATTAATGTGTTACGTCATCCCACCTTCCTCCCTCTTTCATTTCTCTTTCTGTTCTCACTATTTCCGTCGTCCCTCCTATTTGTCTCTATCTTTCTTCCAGTTACTTCACCCCTCCCTCCTATTCTCTCTCTCCTACTACTTCCCTCCTTTATTCTTTTTTTACTTTTATCCTCCACCTCTGTCTTCCCTACTCTTTATTTCTCTCTCCTGATATAGGCGTCATCCTATCATTGTTTGGACATGGTGGTGATGGAGACCCCAACAAGAAGGCCTTATGAGCTTGTTAAATAGATGAGGAAATGTGAGATCGAGCAAAACTATCTAAATATGTATGACGAAGATTAACAACGGAGCAAGCAAGCAAACACAAAGATATGAGTATAGTGGTTCGACAAATTCTCAATGTGGGAGCCTAGATCCACTGGTGGAGATGATATTATTGATGACGAGATTACAAAGAGGATGATTCATAGGTATTGAGGCGGCTGGGCACTGGGTGTTTTTTGCTGAGCGCCTAGGGCGCCTAGGCGGCCGCCCATACGTTTTTTGGGCCTTTTTTTAATAATTTTTTATATTTTTAAGATTACGTCTGGCAGTAACATATACAACTGAGAACTAAACATGTAGCAAACCCAAAATATAAAACAAATAGATAAATATTAATCAATTGGTATACAAAACTACAAATGCATGCTAATGATCTTTGAATAAGTTTGCACCAATTTCTATAGATTACCGCAGTTTTTACAGTTTTACTTAATAACAAATCATTATGTAGTAATGTACAACTATGTACTATTTTTAATATTTAAAGATTGCTGTTGTTTTTACAGTTTTACTTAATAACCAATTATAACACAGTAATGTACAACCATCTACTATTAATATTTAAAGATTGCTACAGTTTTTCCACCAATCTCTGAAGATATATTATAATGCAGCAGTGTACTATTAATATCCAACAGAAAGGCACTTTGAGGGTGCTGTATTTTGTTACTGAACAGAAAATGGACAAAGTTTTGTCAAAACTTGATTCAAATGGAAAAGACAATGACAATTATCAAGAATAATACAAAATCATAAATATCAAATAAAGAACATAAGGTCCTATGTGTCCCATAGATCATCATTCATCACTAGAATCTTGAATTGGTTCTTCATCATACATCATCATTCATCAGTAGAATCTTGAATTGGTTCTTCATCATACATCATCATTCATCACTAGAATTTTGAATTGGTTCTTCATCTTCATATTGATCTAAATGAGCCCTTACATAGCCAAATTAGACCTAATTCCCCTAAATTAGACATATTTCTCCCAAATCAGGCATGTTTTCCCCAAATCAGACCTAATTTACCCTAATTTGACCTCATTTGAGAATAAATCATTCCAATTCCAACCATAAAATGAGTCAACTTGATTAAATACAGACCTAATTTATATTGAATTAGCCTTGAAGTGGTTTAATTTGGGTTTAAAAGGCCTTAGGCGGCCACTTAGGTTAAATAGGGGGCTGGGCGCCCGATTTAAGGTGGGTTGTCTTAAGCCTAGGCGCCTAGATGCCCCTAGGCGGCAGCCTTGATAACTAAGGGATGATTACAAAAGAGAGAAGAACCCAGTCCCCTTTTACTCCTGAAAGCCAACCATGGAAGAAGATGGTTGCTTGGAGAGGAGCTTTTAGAGGTGTGAAACCCTAAGGGAAGCCCAAGGCCAGTCTGTGGCTTTAAGTTTTCAAAAAACGTCTCTTGATGTCACTTCGTTGCTTTTCGTGTTTGGGATGAGTTGGGGCGGTCTATGTATAACAATAGACCTATATCCAAAGTCCCAAAGTCATATAGTTCTTTTTAGGCCGCATTTACTGTATGATTGTATTGTGTACGGTCCCTAACATGGACTGTATTTTCATTTCAACAGCATTTATGGTTTACTATTGGATTGTAGATAGTCCTGTTGGCACTCTTGCCCAAATATGGTCCATGAGAACCGTCTATGGTAAATTGGCTGACCATAAAACCGCGTGCAGATGCCCAAAATCCATCCCAACAATGTCGAGGCTCCGTATAGACGTTCGGTTCATCAAAGAAGCTTTTCTAGAGAGTTTAAGACAGTCAACAAACTCCACCTTATCTTTAACCCCGAAAATGATGGAAGTAGAAAAGCACTTGCAATCTTCTCAATATAAGCTATTGAATAATACCATCTCCTCTACATGCCCTACATGGGCAAAGCTCACGTAGAAAGGAGACCAACTAATTTTGTGTAAAGCTCCAACTTAGCTAATGGAAGAGTCTTCGTCATCATGTCGGCTAGATCCTCAGACATACCAATCTTCTTTGTTTGAATTTCGTCTTCAGCTAGAACTTCTCTAATGAAGATGTACTTGACAACAATGTGCTTCGTTCTATCGTGGATCATTTGATTTTTGCTAAGATGTAAAACACTTTGACTGTCACAATGAACAATGACTTATTCTTGATCCTTACCCAATTGTTTCATCAAACCCTTGAGCCATGAAGCCTCCTTCACGGCTTCTGTTGCCTCCTTGTATTCTCCTTCAGTAGTAGATAAAACAATAGTACTTTGTAGAAGTCTAGCCTTAGTCTTAGTTCGTGCTCTAGAAGGAAGGGCCTACGTCTTGAAAATGGAAGGGCATGGAGAAGGGGATTCCTACTTCTTAAGTGACTTTCCAACTAACAACAATTGATCCCATTGTGAACATGTAACCTATGAGAGATTTCTTATCAAGGTTGCATGCATAATCTGGATCCACATACCCGATCGTGATGACTTGAACTCCACGAATGAAGTGCCCTTCAAAAACCTCATAATCCACTTAACTATCTGCTGATATATGTTTCTAGGATGAGCCATGTAACGACTAACTACATTGACTGCGTAAGCGATGTCAGGTCTAGTGCAAACCATAGCATACATGATGCTACCAATGGCACTGGAGCAAGGTACATGTGCCTTCTCTTTCTCATCTTCATTAGTTTGTGGGCACTACAAAACCGATAATCAAAAGTGAGCTGCCAATGGAGTTGAAACAAGCTTCACATCTAACATGTGGAACCTGTAAAGAACCTTCTTAATTTACTTCTCTAGTGTTAGGATAAACCTTCTATCTTTTTGGTCCCTTTGAATCTCCATGCCAAGAATCTTCTTAGCTTCTCCTGGGTCTTTCTTATCACTTTATCCACCTAAAAAAATTTACCTTAGCGATCTTAGATGCGTTTCCAGAAGCAATCAACTGATCATTAACATATAACAGTAGGTTTACAAAGGAATTGTCATCTAGCCCTTTGTAGTAGACACAAGTGTTGTACCCACTCTTGAAAAATCTATTGTGTCATGAAAGAGTCAAATCTCTTGTACCATTGTTAGATCTTAAGCAAGCACACATGATTCTCTCTGTCTTTAAAACCCTCTAGCTGTTGCATGTAGATCTTTTCTTCTAGTTCACCGCACAAAAAAGTTGTATTTACGTCTAGCTGTTGTAGCTCTAGGCATCCAATGGCTACCAAAGAAAGAAACACCCATATGGAAATGTGCTTGATAAAGGCTGAGAAAACTTCATTATAATCAATGCCTTTTATATGAGTGTAGCCTTTTCCAACAAGGCATGCCTTTTATCTGTCACCTTGTTTCTTCTTATAGTCCCACTTGCAACTCACTACTTTCTTGCCTTTAGGAGGTATCACCAACTTCCAAGTTTGATTCCTCCAAAGAGATTGCATGATACCATCTCTTTCTTCATTGCAACAATCACCACGAAGCATCGTGACCTGTGACTGTATCACGAAAATTGATGGGCTCATCAACAATACCCACGTCAACAATGTTGGAAAGAGCATTGGCTACCATGGAGTTCCCAAAGCCATATCGTTGGAGTGATTTGACGTTTTGTTTGCCTTTGCCTTTGGCACACTGTAGGTACTCTCTGGAGTCTCCTCTTTGTCTTCAGTAGGCAGTGAATCATCTAGCCTAGAAGAGGGACCTTGTTCATCAACGTGTGAGCCGCCATCTTCTTTGGTCTCCACCTATTGAGGGACGTCACATAGAGAATTTGCAGGAGAGCTATTCGTATCTTGCATAGTAGACTCCATGGCAGATTCGTTAAAATTAAAATTGTACTCTACAAAGAAACTTGGTGAAAAGGATCCTTGCACCAAAGACAAGTATCCTTTCACCCCAAAAGCATAACCAAGAAATATACATTTGATAGCTCTATCTTCCAATCTACCACTTCTGGAATGTACATAAGCAGGGCAACTGAATACATGTAGATTTGAAAAATCAACAAATTTACTAGAATAATCTTCTTCATGATTCTTGAAATTTATAGAAGATGATGGAGAACGTATCACCAAATAACATGACGTTGGCATTACTTCATTCTACAAAGATTTGTCCAAGCCCGCTTTGAGAAGCACGCATTAGGCCTTTGCAACAACGTTTTGTTCATTCTTTCTACTACACTATTTTGCCAACCGTGTAACACACTGTGTGATGTCGTTTGATCTCATGATCACTGTAGAAATTATTGAACTCCTTAGAATTGATCTCCAAGCCGTGATCCACCCTAAAAGTCTTCATGATCTTATCAGTTTGATTCTCAACAAGAGCCTTCCATTGCTTGAAAGTAGAGAAAGCCTTGTCCTTGTTCTTGAGAAAATGAACCCAATCCTTCTTTATGCAACCATCAATGAAGGTCATCATGTCTTTCGCATCACCGTTGGAAGGAACACGAGAGCACCCAAAGATCAAAGTGAACATCAATCCAGAGCATCCTTAGAAGGATGGCATGCCGTGTCAAAGGTATTGTTTTGGCCTTCCCCATAACACAATGCCCACATAAGTTTAACTTTTTGATGCTTTCGCCACACAACAAATCTCTCTTGCTTAGAATCATCTTCCCTTTCTCAGACAAGTGTCTTAAATGCATATGCCAAAGGCTTGTGGTGTCTTTTGATGAAATTATAACGATGTGAAGCTCGAGATAGTGGAATCCTGGCATGACTAGTTTGTGTGAATCTCTCACCCTCTTCATGAGGACCCTGCTTGCTTTAAGAATATCCATACCTCCATTTTCACGGGAGAACTTGCAACTCTTCTCTTCAAGTGTGCCTAATGAAATAAGATTCTTCTTCAACTTGACAACATTTCAGACATTTGTCAATGTTCTGACTTCCCAATCAAACATCTTGGTCTTCCCTGTGCCAACACCAATCGTCTTGCAAGGATGATCGTCGCCTATGAGGATATCTCCATCTTGATGTAACTCATAGGCAAGGAAATTATCCTTGCACACCGTCATGTGGTACATGCATGCCGAATCAAGTTTCTGATCCTTCTTGTAGTCATATAATGATGAAGCAAGAAAGTAACGGTCGTCTTCAGAACCTCCACGAGCCACCTTTGCATGAGATGCATTGTCACTCTTTCTTGTTTTGCATCTTGTAGCATTTATCTTAGATATGACTTGTCTTATTGCAATTGTTGCACCTCTTTGATTGCTGTGACTTTGACTTGGTTCTTATTTTGCTTTGAACTTTCATAGTCCTTGTCACGTGAACATTCTCGTCCTCTAGCAGCCAATGCCTCACCTGCTACTTTTAACGCAACACGATCCTTCTCTAATTTCTCTTGAGATGTTGAAGTCGTTTTGACTTTAGGAAGTAATGAACTAACAAAATTGCTTCATCCTTGTCCTCTTATCTTTACATCGATCTGCCCGAGGTCATGGATGATTTCATTGAACTCATTGAGAAGAGTTGTAAACGAGCCATCTTCTTCAATGTCAAGCATGAAAAGGTGCTTCTTTAGTGCGTGTTCGTTGGTGATGGACTTCTTCATGTAGATATCTTCAAGTTCTTCCCAAAGTTCTTTGGCATTCTTTAGATGGAAGACCTCACCGAGGACTTTAACCTCCAAGCAAAAAAAGATGCCTGAACGAGCCTTTTGATCAATCTCATCCTACTGATCATCCACATGGATTCCAGCTTCTTATCCTTTCCTAGAAGAGCTTTGTGGACTCCTTGCATGAGGCAAGATCCACACTGGACTTTCTAAAGAAAAGCTCTTCAAGTGATCAAACTTCTCAATGTTGCGCTTCGACGTTCCGATGGTAGAAATTGTTATGATACCACTTGTTGGGATATGTTGGTGATGGGACACCCGAACAACAAGGCCCTAATGAGCTTGTTGCGAGATGTGGGAGCGTGAGATCGAGCAATCTAATCTGAATGTGTAGGACAAAGATTATCTACGGAGCAAGCAAGCAACCAAAATGATAGGCAAATAGTGGTTCAAAAATTTTCATGTGAGAGCATGGAACAAATTTCGATCGAAATTGGAAAATTTTGATTAAAATTCCATTTTTGGCAATTGGAAATCGGAAAGTACAATCGAACATCGAAACACACAAATACAGGGATGAACGTAATTTTGCAAGAATTTTGCCCCTAGTTTTGAAGTTTTGCTAAATAGGGTGAAATTTCGCAGCAAAAAGCCCAGTTAGGGCCGTAATTTCGTGAAACGGCACATAAACAAAACTTAAATTTTGGGAAATTTGTTCCTAGGGCCGCTACTACTACATCTTGGGTATTTTGGCAATTTTTTTGAATCTCTTGCTTTTAGAGGCTATTTTTTTTAACTTTAAGGTATGTTTCCCCTATCCCTAGACCACCTATACATTGCCTTATTCAATTTCTATTCTCTTCTATAGTGAACTAGAGAAATACTCTGAAAATAACATAGTTCTTCCTTGGATTTGTGTATAAATGCCCCATGTAACCTAGTTAAATTCTAACACTAGACTCATACAAGTTGTAGTTCATAAGTTTGTAACTTGTAATTGCAAGTTTTACATTCTAAGCTGAAACTTGAAGTTTGTAAGTATGTACCCGTCTAATAGACTTGACATTTCTATTCATTTGTGCACTCACTCATCAAGACATGGTTCCCACCTTGACCTCTAAACATATAAATTCTGATATACTCTAGTGTCTTTATGTCTAAACATTTTTTTTGCAAAATTTCACTACTTAATTCTTCATCTTACCATCAAAATTGCCATAAAAACTCTGTCGAAATTGTCCAGCTTCCTTCAAAGTTTTGAGACCCCCACAAAATATGAAACATTATTTCATATTTGAGTAAATTTTGGCGTAGAGATTGTCCTGGTGAATTATCATGATTTAATTCGCTTATTTGGGCGTCAGAATCGTTTAGGGCCATAAATGTCAAAATTTCAGTCGAAATTTTTGTAAATTTCTATTATTGGGCCATCATATATGACATCGAAGTCGGACATTTAATTCTATGTGTGAGAGCCTACATCCACTAGCGGAGAGGTTGTTATTGATGGAGAGATTACAAAGAGGATGATTACAGAAGAGAGATGAAGATCCAATCCCCTCACCAAGAAGGCAATTGTGGAAGAAGATGGTTCTTGGAGGCATGAAACCCTAAGGGAAGCCCTAGGTCTGTCTGTGATCTTTGAAAAACGACATGTATTGATGTTTCTTTGTTGCTCTTCATGTTTGGGACGAGTCGGAGGGGGTCTATATATAAGAATAAGACCCTTATCCAAAGTCCCAAGGTCATATAATCTTTTCCGACCGCGTTTACTGTCCAACTGGACTGTATATGGTCCCCAACCTGGATTGTATCTTCATTTCAGAAACATTTATGGCCCAATGCTACAACGTAAATAGCCTTGCTGCTGCTATTGCCCATATATGGTTCATTGGGGCCGTATGTGGTCAGTTGGCTAGCCGTAAATCCACTGGTAGATGTCGAAAAACACATCCCAACAATGTTGACGCTCAGTGTCGACGTTCGTTTCATTAAAGAAGCTTTTCTAAAGAGTTTAATACACTCTCTCAATAATCACTCAAAAGGCAAGTCATGCTCAACTTGTCCGCTAGTGCATCTGTCTTGTTTGGAATAAGCCGATCTGATTTCACATTTTGTTTCAAAGCAAACTTCCAGAATCATTATCCATAAATATGTATTATAAGCCCTAGATGGTTGCATAGAAACTGTACCCAATACCCTTATGGAGATTTGATAAATGGATATGCTAGCAGATCTTTAAACTTGCGCTAACTTGATTATACCTCCTTGCAATTTTTTCGTATAAAATGAAAGACTACTTCACTATGCTTTGGTCTCATGAAGTACATGAGTTGAGGCAATGTGTTTATATCCTAATTGTTAATGTTCAATTCCATGGCGCCAGACTGTGGAAAACCAAGTTGTTCCAGCAAGTTTGAATCCACAACAAACTCATGAGTAGGTTGTTCTATACCTCTAAACTTAGATTCAATACCTAACATATCTACAATAATTGCTTCTTGCTTTTTCTAGGGCACAAGGTTGCCTCCTACAAATTTGCAACACTCTGTGTTAGACCTAGTATCCATGTTGGAGACTACCAATCTGCATCACATAATCTTTGTGCTGGAGACTACCCATCATTTTTGTAAACTTCCTTGCCTAAAGTTCTTTTGATATAGTGTATAATACACTCGGTAACATCCATATAACCTTTATGAGCTTCTCCATGGATTGATTTACGCAACTGGTGGCAAGGACATTTCAGGTCTAGTGACTGTTAAGCAATTCAACTTGTTAAATAGATGTCTATACCTCCATGAATCATCAAGAATGTCTCCTTGCACATGCTACACTTGAACTTGGGATCCACATGTGTATGAACATGTTTAGCTCCTATGATACCACTTTCTACAAGCAAGTCTAGAACATATTTATTTTGGATGATACCATCTTATAACCGTGCAACTTTAGTACGAAAAACCTACTTTTGGTAGAAATCACCCCTATAAGATGTTTAGTCGTGAGATGCTATGCTTGTAATCACCGGAGGATAGCAATGCAATCTACATAGAGAATTAAAGAATACAACCAAAAGATGTGCATTTGTAAACTTTAAGTCATCTAGACTGCACTACTGAAGCTTGAACTCAGACAAAGCCATTAGTATACTAGCCAGACCACATTCTAGAAGATTGTTAAAGTCCATATAGCACTCATGCAACCTGCACAACACGTCGATCGCCCTCCCCTGAGCAACAAACTTAGCAGGTTGCTCCAAATGTATCTCATTATTGAGATCACTATGAAGGAAGACGTTTTTTATATCCACTTGATAGTTGATACAAAGGCCTGGAATAAGTGGCTGCTAGAGACAAATTCTCATAGATGACATTCTAGCTATAGGAGAGAATGTGTCGGAGTAGTCTTCACCAGTCACATGAGTGTCCTTTTGCTAATTAATGGGCTTTTAACATATTTACTGAATCATGCGGACCAACTTTAACAGAAAAGACCCAAACTGGCTTATCCTCCCTGATTTCCTCAATGGGCATGAGAAAAGGGACCATGTCAGAAAAGGGACCGTGTACCATTCTGCTTAAAGTTGATATCTCATCTTCCATGGCAAAATGCCGTGTTGCATGATCAAGACACCATAATAGACTCATGGACCATTTCAAAAGACAAAAAACTTAGAAAGGCATAACACGATGTAGAAATACATCTGTATGACACAAAATGAGAGATAGGATGGCTTCCGCATGATCTCAATGGAGTACTGGCTTGTAAACATGTGAAGGACCTTTAAAGGTGGAAGCAATTGGTTGAGGATTGAGCACACATATTAATTGAACTGTTACCTATATGAGAGTCTCTATGCGATGTTGATAGACCTCATGTAATAGGAGGATGAGTGCTTGTATCTTGTTTTTGATTTGAAGGCACGGACAATGACTGATTCAATGACTACTGCAATAGGTAGGAGCTCTTCTATTTCAGATGAAAATGAAGAATTTCCAAAGAAAGGAGTGTCCTCAAAAGGTGATTTTGATAGAGATGAGAAAATGATACAAATAAGGGCTATAATTATGATATACTTATGTGTTCTAGAGTATACTAGGAACACAAACAGTTATTAATTTAATTGAGTTTCCATTAACACTTGGAAGACTTAGGGTCCAATTTGTCCTATCCAACTCCCAAGACTACGAACAAAACAGATACACCCAAAATTTAGGTGAAACATGATACATTCAATTTCATAATATCTCCCTCTAAGATTGTTGATAGCATGTTATGCATTTGGTATGTTGCATTAAGAACACTCCCAAAAAGAATGATTTAGGAATATTTATGCGGAGAAATGTACAGTCTGTCTCAATGATATGGGGAGGTTATGGCTGAAGTATTCTTTGGTCTTGTCGGTGCAGAAAAGTTTGATAGATTTCCCAAGCTGGTTGTGATTTTCTAAGGAAAAAGATTGACATGCAGAAAGCAATAATGATCTCTCCATCAGGAAAACCTTACGAAGTAGCACATGAATAACCGTAAATAAAAGCAACAAAAATATTTATAACCAAGCATAGACGTGACATGATTTGCTCCTCAAATATTAGATTGAACAAATTAAAATCATGATAACAAAAGTCTCTAAATTTTATGAAAAATTGACGATTTTCATTATTTTATAGGCCCCATAATTTTAGCATGATTACTATGTACGTCGCCGATTTTTGGCAACTTTTCACGATTTATCCCACTTTTTTGCAATTTATACGAGTTTTCATGATTCTTCATGACTTTTCACAATTTTTCTCTTTTAAGTCACATGCTCCTCTTTTATCAAACCATGTACACAAAACTCCTAATATACACTAAACCTCCAAACCCCCACTCTTCCAATAGTGTACTGTTATTCCTCAACTATTCTTTAATTCTTATTATAGAGATATGTTGTGTTTTTGTTGAGTGTCATGTGCATAGCATGTGCCTCACTTATGTTTTTACTTCAGTAGTTTAGTCCCATATTGCTCATCTCTACTTTAGTCTCTAATCTCTTCTGTTATATAAGAGACTTTATTGTACACTAATTCATTCATTCAATAAGCAATTCCCAGTTTCTCTATACCAAGGAATGAAATATCGCCGATATCGCCGGTATACCGGTCGAAATATCGATACCGACGCCATCGGGTATCGATTTGAGCAAGTCTACCGCTGGTACCGCAAATATCGGTATACCGGTGGACTTACCGCCACTTACCGCCGAAAACCGAGGGTTACCGCTGCAAAAAGCCCAACTTACGGGCGATATAGGCGGTATGCCGCCCGACATGCCGATATTTGCGAACCTGGTGCTTGCTGCTGCTGTTTGAGTGGAGTTTCTTGGAGATTAGAGGTGATTTCTTTACTTGGAGCTCGAATCAGCCCCGATTAAGGTATGTTTTTGTTAACATATATTCCTGTTTTACATATTCTATTAGTTGTTTTGTTATTTCCATATTATATGTGGACCTCTCTGTAAATGTTTCAGTGTTATATATATGAGGGTGCACACATTGTGCAACCCTACGCTTCCCAAAACTGCTTTGTGTTTCACATGGTACCGGAGCAGTAGATCCAGCCGCCACTCTCCCACCCCTCTCTTCTCCGGCCGGCCGGTACCCCTCCTTCCCCCCCCCCCCCCCCCCCCCCCCCCGCCCGCAGCCGCACAGCCGCCGGGTAGCAGGCCCGCGCCGGCAGCAGCCACCGGGCTCGCCGCCAGGGCCGGGCGCCCTCTTCGCCGCGGGGGGCAGGGAGCATCCGCGGTCCATAGCCGCCGGTACGTTGGCTCTGTGAAGTTCTGCAGCGGTCCGGTGGCTTGAAGTTGGTGTGACGTAGACCATTTTTTTCGGTCTTGTGCCTGCCTGCCCGTGTAGGCCGTTGTGCCACCGGGTTTTGTTCTGCGCTTCGGCGTAGACCGTATGTGAGAGGTTCTTCTACGGTGCTTTGTGCCTGCTGTGCCTGTCTGACGGCGTAGCCCGTCTCCTGCCTGCTTGTGCCTTCTCATGCCTGCTTACTTCTGTGCCTACTGCTCACATGGCGTCCTCGAGTGATGATTTCCGCCGTCAGGTTACTACTGTGAAGCTTGATGGGCGCAACTATCCACATTGGGTATGCTCCATGACGATCTATGCCAAGTCCCAGGGCAAGTACTCACATCTTACCCGTGCTGGTCCGCCAGTACCCGCAGAGGATGCTGATGCTAAAGATGTGAAGGCGTATGACGACTGGGTTCGTGACGACTCGACTGTGATGACCTGGATTCTCAACAGCAGCATTGAGAAGATCAGTGTCACGCTTCTTCACTTGCCTACGGCGAAGCAGATGTGGGATCAGCTTGCCGGTACATACTCGCATAGTCAGAACCCCAAGAAAGTGTTTGACATCACCAAGCAGCTGGGACGTCTACAGTTCACGGGGGCGGACATTGCAGATTACTTTTCTGACTTTACTGGATTGTGGGGTGAACTGGAATCCTATCACCCACTCTCCACGGACCTGGCTACCATGCAGCGTCAGCGCCAGGAGCTGCAGCTAGTCCAGTTTCTTTGTGGACTGCCCGAGTCCTACGCTGGAGTTGTGGACCAGATCTTAACCAGTGACCCTCTGCCGTCACTACAGAGTGCCTACAAGCGTCTTCAGCGCTTGCCTTCGTCTTCATCGTCTCTGACTACTGATGTTGGGGAATCTTCTGCTCTTGCTGCCGCGTCTGGTCGTGGCCGTGGTCGTGGCCGTGGTCGCTTTACTGACAGCCGTCCTCCCTTGGGTGGAGGACGAGGACGGACTGCTTCTGGTCGCAGAGCCCCTTCTACTGCCCCTACTGCTGGTGCGCGTCCTCAGTCAGGATAGCACCTTTGTACCTTCTGTGGCCGGTCCAACCATATTGAAGAAAAATGTTGGGAAAAATATGGTAAGCCGGAATGGGCCAATGCAGCTGCTGACTCCACTACTACTGCATCAGAAGGAACGACGCAGCCTACTGACTCTGCCTCCTCGGGTGCGACTGCTGACTACATCCGTGCTGAGGTGGAGCGTCTTCTTCTTGAGCGTGCTGGTGCGTCGTCTACAGCTTCGACTAGTGGAGCCCATGCAACCACTTATTCTAGTTATGACACTGCCTTCCTGAGCTCTTCTTCTACTCCTGGTAATACTAAGTGGGTCATCGACTCCGGTGCCTCTTCACATATTTATGGAAATCGTTCACTGTTTCACAAATTATATAAACCTGCTCGACCCTCATCTGTTATGCTGGCTGATGGTTCCAAGTCTGCAGTGTCTGGAGTAGGGGATATTGTTTCTGACTTTCTGCTGAAATCTGCCTTATATGTGCCTAAATTTCCTTTGAATCTATTGTCTGTCAGCAAATTATTGAGAAGCCTACAGTGTAGTCTGACTTTTATTCCTGGTTCATGTGTCTTTCAGGACCTTCGCACGAGGATGAAGATTGGTAGGGGGTATGAAGGTGCTGATGGACTATTCTACCCGGATCATTTGCCAAAAGCAGCTAAAGCAACTGTGACTCCTGCATTATCTACCTCGGTTTCTGCTTTACAGTGGCACTACCGACTGGGACATCCATCATCTGAAAAGCTTCGACATTTAGTTTCTGATATTGGCATTTGTAGTTTTCAGTGCGAGTCATGTCAACTTGGAAAGCAGACTAGAGCTGTTTATCCTAGACGCAGTCATATTAGCAGTAAAAATATGTTTGATCTTGTGCATTCTGATGTATGGGGCCCTTGTCATGTGCCGAGTCTATCTGGTCATAAATATTTTATTTTGTTTATTGATGATTTTTCAAGGACTACTTGGTTGTTTATGATGAAAAGTAGGTCCGAAGTTTTGTCTATTATCAAGTTCTTTTTTGCTGAAATAAAAACACAATATGGTGTGCCTGTCAAAATTTTTCGTACTGACAATGCGCTGGAATTTGTTAAAAAAGATGTGGATGTTTTTTGTAAATCTGTTGGTACGATACATCAGACCTCCTGTGCTTATACACCTCAACAAAATGGTGTGGCTGAGCGTAAAAATAGACATGTGTTAGAGGTGGCTAGAACTATTATGATGCATGCACACGTTCCTCGCTCTTTTTGGCCTGAGGCTATATTGACTGCTTGTTTTCTGATAAATAGAATGCCATCTTCTGTGATTGGAAACAAAATACCTATTCAAGTGCTTCAACCAGATATTCAGTTATTTACTGTGCCTCCTCGGATTTTTGGATGTACTTGTTTTGTAAGGTTACTTGGACCTACTTCTGATAAACTGTCTCCTCGTGCTGAGAAGTGCATTTTTTTGGGATATTCTCGTACCCAGAAGGGATACAGATGTTACAGTCCTACTGCAAGGAAATGGTATACTAGCAGTGATGTAGTTTTCTTTGAGGATACCCCTTACTATTCTACTCGTGGTGACAGTTTACAGTCTGATCTTATTGCCTCTCCTCTACCTGTTACTACTGATTGTGTGCCTGATATTACTGAGAATGTCACTACTGAGGCTGCTAAACCTCCTATTATAGTTTATCAACGCAGGAACAGAGCACCTTCTACTCAAGAAACCCCCCCTGAAAACCAATCTTCACCTCCAGAAGGTTCTACTACACCTGAGGTACATTCTGATCTTCATTTACCCATTGCTCTTAGAAAGGGTACTCATTCCTGCACATCACACAGTATTGCTCAGTTTGTTTCTACTGATCATCTGAATGTTCATTCTAGCAATTTTGTATATGCCTTATCTGCTGTTGCTGTTCCAAAGAATATCCAGGATGCTCTACGGAGTACTGGATGGTTGTCTGCTATGAAGGAGGAAATGTTGGCTCTTGCTGAACGAGATACTTGGGAGCTGGTGGATCCACCTCCTCAGTGTAAACCTGTTGGCTGCAGATGGGTATATGCTGTGAAATATCAACCTGACGGCACTGTTGAAAGGCTGAAGGCACGGTTAGTTGCTAAAGGCTACACCCAAACTTATGGTATTGACTATTTTGAGACATTCTCTCCGGTTGCTCGTCTTAATTCTGTCAGAATTCTTCTTTCTGTTGCTGTTAATCTTGACTGGCCACTGTTGCAACTAGATGTGAAAAATGCCTTCTTGTATGGTGACTTACAAGAAGAAGTCTATATGGAGCAACCTCCTGGGTTCGTTGCTCAGGGGGAGTCTCACAAAGTTTGCAGGTTAAAGAAGTCTATTTATGGGCTTAAGTAGAGTCCCCGTGCCTGGTTTGATAAACTGAGTAAAATTATGATTGACTTTGGATTTCTGCGCTCTCAGGTGGATCATTCTGTTTTCACCAAGAAGACTTCAGCTGGTATTATTATTCTGATTGTCTATGTTGATGATATTATCATATCTGGCAGTGATTCCCTTGGTATTCAGGCTACAAAATCTCATTTAGGCAAGCACTTTGCTACCAAAGATTTGGGCAGACTTAGATATTTTCTGGGCATAGAAGTTTCTAGAAACTCTAATGCTCTTGTGTTGTCTCAGCGAAAATATGTCCTGGACATACTGCAGGAGACCGGTATGCTGTGAGCGAGACCTGCTGATATTCCTCTAGATCCTAATGTAAATTGGGATGATGACTCTTCTCCTCTATTTGCTGATCATAAAAAGTACATGAGGCTGATTGGTAAACTCATTTATTTGACTGTCACCAGAGCTGACATTTCTACTGCAGTGGGTCTTCTTAGCAGGTACCTTGATAAACCCAGACAGTGTCACTGGGATTCTCTTTGTCAGATTCTACGATATTTGAAGAAGTCTCCTGGCAAGGGACTTCACTACAGGAAACATGGACACTGTTCTCTTGAAGGGTACTCTGATTCTGATTATGCAGGCAGCAGAGTTGACAGAAAATCTACTTCTGGATATTGTACGTATGTTGGAGGTAATCTTGTTACTTGGAGGAGTAAAAAACAAAATGTTGTGGCCAGGTCTAGTGCTGAAGCTGAATATAGGGCCATGGCCCATACTGCCTTTGAATTGTTATGGGTGCGCTCTCTGTTAAAAGAGTTCGGGGTTGACTCTTCCTCTGCTATACCTATGCACTGTGACAATAAGGCTGCTATCTTCATTGCTAATAATCCAGTCTATCATGAGCGCACTAAACACATTGAAGTAGATTGTCATTTTATTCGGGAATCCATTCTTACTGGCAAGATCTGCACTCCCTTCACTCGTTCTGAAGACCAAGTTGCTGACATCTTCACCAAGCTGCTGGCGAAGAAGCAATTCTGCACACTGACGGACAAGTTGGGCATGATTGATATCTATGCTCCAACTTGAGGGGGAGTGTTAACATATATTCCTGTTTTACATATTCTATTAGTTGTTTTGTTATTTCCATATTATATGTGGACCTCTCTGTAAATGTTTCAGTGTTATATATATGAGGGTGCACACATTGTGCAACCCTACGCTTCCCAAAACTGCTTTGTGTTTCACAGTTTTCTTAATTTATTTCATTTCTCATCTTCTCTAACCCCTCCCCTCTCTATTTTCTTCTATTTTCACCATAGAACTTCTCCAAATTCTCTAAATACACCCAAAATCTAGATCTACTCCTAAAAACTTAGGATTAATGCTATTTAACAATAGATCTATGATTAATTTATGTAAATATACTAATGTATCACTAGATCTACTACTATTAATTAATATTATCACATAATTTCACTAATTAATATAAAATTCGTAATAATACAATAAGTACTATTAATAATAGGTATCTAACTTAGGTTTAGTAGAAAAAGTTGTACCAAATACTAATATGAACAAATACAAACAAAAATATACTACAAATAAATATATTTTTCGTTTTTTCATTTATTAAAAATGCTGAAAATTAAAAAAATGCATTTTTTTGTTTTTCTTTGTTTTTTCTACAGATTTATGTGTGTTAGTGTAATATAAGATGGAATGAGTAATTTGTAACACATCACTTGCCTTAATACTAGATAAATAACAGATTTTTTATTTTTTAAAATAATTTCAGACTTTTTTTATTTATTTAACCCTTTTTTCTTGTTAATAAAAATCTTAAAAAATATTGTGTTTGCTTCTATAGATACATGTAACATTTATACAGTTAAAGTATTGTTTTTTGTTCTATAATACATAAAATAGAATAATTTCTTCATTTCTTGCAACTTAATGGGTTATTAATTTCATACACCTAATTTTTGTTTGTCTGTCTTTTTGCAGTGTTGACTTTTGATTTGAGAAGATGTCTTCAAGCGATGGTGAGGGTGTTGGGGCCGGTAATGTTGGAGCTAAGGATGTGGATTTTGCATGAAATCATTGCACGCCTGCTGAGGGGAGAAAGATAATTTGCAATTACTGCAAGAAGACACTTGGTGGAGGGGGGATTACTAGATTTAAACGTCACATTACTGGTGGTGACAAAAATGTGGCAATGTGCCAAAGGTGTCCCCAAAGTGTTAGAGATGATTTCAAGAAACTGATGGGCGCAAAGAAACAAAAACAACATAAGATGAAGGAGGTTGAAAGGGCTTATACAGATACATTATTTGATGTTAGGCCCACAGGTTCTTCTGCTGAATCTGATGATGATATTGGATATCCTCCTGAATGTGATACAACTTATTCACGTCGTATGTATAGACGTGCTATTAGAGATTCTCGTAGAAGTGAGTGGGAAAGGGAGGAGGCAGCTCGAATTACAAGGAGGTATGGGCCATCTGGTGCAGGTGGAGGCAGTGGGACTGCACGTATTCCTGTTGTTGACCTAGATGACGACGATGAAGACCGAGCTGGTTATGGTAAAAGGAAGAAAGGAGGCATTGATACACTTTTCCGTTCTGCAAGTGTGAGATTGAGGAATGTTGATGAACCAGGGGTTAGGAAGCCTGAGGCTAGGCAAAAAAGCCTCAAAGCAATGTTTACTGGTGCAAAAGAAAAGGTTGGTAAGGCAGTGGGTAAGTTCTTCTTTTGTGACGTCCCTGGATTTTGAATTCTCCAAACCCTATTGGGAACGAGATGTCAGGATCCGAAAACATCATCTAATCATATCAGAAAGCGATGCGGAAGCATAATGCGCATACATGAACATACAACCATAACATTTCTCAACATTCAACCTGTATATTTATAGAACATGAATTATTACACAATGATTTACAATTACATATTGAATGAAGATTCTACAGTCTAAGAACATGTATGCTAACATCATTTTAACACAATAGGTACAACCTGGACAACTGCTCACTTCCCGTCTTTTATCCCATGCCATCTCTGAACCTAAAACATACGTGAAACAGCGAATCAACACACAAGGTGTTGTGCACGTGGGTAGAAAGATACATACTAATATGCTTGCATAATTAAAGTAACTTGAGAAAGAAAGAGTAAAAGAAAAACATTGTTTAAAGCGATAATCAGGTAAACACATATTTTGGATGTCTTTTGATGCGTTTGTACTACTAAGTGGTGTCGCACTTCATTTTTCCCCGCCCCTTGGGCTATGGGGACCGAGTGCCGACCTTATATTTAGAGGGGAGAGAGAGAGATGTCACACTTCATTTTTCCCCGCCCCTTGGGCTATGGGGACTGAGTGCCGACCTTATATTTAGAGGAAGAGAGAGAGGATTGAGGGAGAGAGAGAGAGAGCATATATCCACTCAGTAGCTACAAACCATCTATATTCCTTTTTTTTATGTTCTTTAATGTTTTGCGGAGCATATACTACTAATACACATCCAAGAATTTATATGCAAACACAAGCATCCAATGTACATCATATCATTATGCATCCACGAGAACTAGTCATATACTTAATAAAAACCCACGTACCTGAGTTCAGATATTCCTCACATATCCATGATCATCTAGATAAACTGCGCATCACCTGATTAATAGCAAGATTACATACATGCATTAGATTCTCATCATTAATCCTAATTAGAAGCATTTTAGGGTTTTGGAAAATATAGGTTCCAAGTTGCTTATAAGTTCATTAAATGATCTTATACTGATCTAGAGGTCATCATGAAGGTGTGGTTCAAGTTTCAAGTCATTATGACATTCCATGCACTTTCTATGATCATATCAAGGTTTAAGGCATTTACATGCATTCTAGGGTCAAACGACTCACAATAGAGAAACCGATACCAAGAATCAACAAGGAATAAATGTCAAGCATAAGGGATGGTTTTAGATTAGCAAGAAAAGAACATAGGAAACACATTCAAAGTAGGGTGATGATGTCCACTAGGTCTAGACCAAGGAATAAGGTTTCGGCGAAATCACCGAAATTTCGCCCCAAAATACCGATTTCGGTAGCATCTGGTACCGAAACATGCGACCATACCGATTTCGATCGAAACTGCCAACAAGATTGCATTTATCGAAATTTCGATAAAAATTTCGACGGTTTCGATGGATTTCGCCAATTTCGAGATTTTTTGTACACAAATTGAAAAAATTCGATGGAAATTTCGATGGAAGTTTCGATAATTGCAATCCTTTGTGTTATTGTTGTTTTTTGAATAGGACTAAAGGGGGATTGGGGTTATTTCACCATTTATTACTCATGCATAGCATATACCTATAATATATCATAATTACATTGCATTCCCTAATATTTGCTACTCAAATTATCAAATACTAATACGATGCATGCTTTATGCTATGCTATATTTTATTTTCTTCAATGCGGACGACATGTATCCTAGTGGTGGTTAATAGACAATGAGGGTCCTAGGAAGCCAAATACACAATAAATAATGATTTTACTTGGAAACATTGCATTAATGTTCTTAGGGCCAATGAAATGGTTGACTGTCGAGTCAATATCAACAGCAAACTATCAACCCAAGTAAAATGTGTGGGGGACGCCCTACATATCGAATATGTGATGCTAGAGCACAAATAAGTACATACATGTATATAGCTCATAATTGCAAAATTACATAACTTAATTCCTACATTTTGTCATCGAAATCCTTCATCGAAATCCTCAATAAAAAGGACAGTTCCCTTACCTCCCCACATGAAGGACCCCTCCTTACCCTACCCCCACATAAAATTTTATTGCATAAAACGATGCATTTAGGTGTAGAGGTCACGCCTGTAAAATTTCATAAATTAATTCGTTCATTTTGGCGTCGAAACGGGCACAATTGCATTTATCGAAATTTTTGTCGAAATTTCCATAAATTTCGGTTTCCATGTTGTCGAAACGGTATCGAAATCGGATACCTTATTCCTTGGTCTAGACATCAAACTACCAACATGAAGCACTGGCATTCACTCATACATGCAGTTATCATAATAGCACACTTATGTCATCGAGAGTACACAGAATGCTATAAGGTTTCCTAAAGGTTCCAGGAGCATAAAATACTGATTTCATGATTGGCTAAGCATTTAGAGTCATTAGGAAGCAAGGTTAGGATTATAAGAGCAATGTGCATCATTATAGCCCAATATGGTCACATATGTACAAAAGGAGTCATTTATGAGAAAACAAGGGAGAATAAGACCTTCAATAGGGATATAAGGACATGAGAGTTACTAATTTTATACTTAGGTGGGTATATATGCATCAAAGTTCCAAAATTCATCATAACATTACATTAAATATGTTAAGAAGATCAAAAGGTAGCATTTTTGGAAAAACAGAGAACAAACGAAGGAATTAGGGTCTGCAATTATGTCCAAGTTGTAGATCTTTTCGATACGATCAAAATGGTATATAGATTTACCCTATTTGGCCAAGGGAATTGGGAGTTATTATTTTTTTAATATCCACATTTAAAGCTATAGCTGAGGGAGTTATTACCATTGCTGTTATTTATGCCTTGAGGTTGGCCGTCGATCCTGGATCTGATGACTAGGGCTGACCCGCACCTTCACGCTTTGCAGCAGTCTGTAATTGGCCGCCCCTCTCTGTACGCGGTGGTCGGCGACTCCCAGCATCTATGGATCGCTGGTTGGGTCTTCAATCGTGGTCGCCCGCGACTCTAGGTCGCCTGCACCCTCCACCCAGAACGAGCGTCCGATCAAACGATCTTCCCCACCGCCCGCCGACCTCCCTTACGGGATTCCCCTGTTTCTGCGCCCAAACAGGGGGCCGAACAGAGAGCATCCCGACACTCCCAACGGCGTCAGCTGCATCCACGGACAGGGAAAAGGGAGAGGTAGAGTCCTTGGATCCCGACGAAGGCCGTGGTGGCCCTCCCTTGACGTGCGGAGGCGACCTGTTGTTGGGCAGTCCCAGCCCTAGCGCCGCCGAGGCTCCGACCTGTAGGAGATCAAAGCACCACCTCCAGCAAAGAAGGCAGTGTGCCAGGTTGCTTCGGTGGGTGAGGGCAGAAGATCAAGCGGGTGAATCGAACTGGTTCGTCCGGCTCCCTCGATCTCTCCTTACACACGATCTACATCACGTACGGGAGTCCGACGATCCATCCTCCAAGGTAGGGCACCGCCGGTAGAGACTCCATTGGGAAGACTCGAATGAACAACAACCATGTAGTGAAAGCTTTGTGCTTCACTCCTCCTTCGTGTACCTCGACCTTCCTCTCTAGCAGTCGTCCCAGCAAGAGGCGAAAGAGGACATGAGGATTGCTTGGTACTCTCAGTCGCAGCCAGGGCCAAAGTATGAGGACTGATGGTTCAACCTCGGCTTCCTATGGATCCGACGGGTGGCCTCCTGTTCAGGCTTCCCATCCCTATGTTGTTTGTTGTTAATGACGATGGAGAGGACCCAGAGAGACAAAGGTGTATCTCCCTCAAAACTCCATTCCAAGCTGCAAATGGGGGGGGTCCCAAATTCTGCGGGGTATGAGGAAGAAATCTGTTGCAACCAAAAACTAAGAAATTGACTCTTGACTAAGACCTTGAGACCTCTGCCTTCCATTATCATCAGATATGTGTGGTTCGGCTGTAGGAGACAGTCTCCACCACCCGATCATCCAAATGTCTCATAGTGAGCCGCGCCTCCCCAAATATCCTCCTTATCAACCTGAATGTAAATTGAGTGATTGCATGATACATAAATGAGTCATCCGACCATACTTCTCAATCATAACTAATTGCATAATCTAGGTATCTTAAAACTCAAGTAACCTTAAGGTTCATCAATATATCACCCCAGTTCACCAAGAATATTAAATGGGTACCTTAACCTCATAAATATCCAAACGGTTAAACCAAGATGTTCATCAAAATTGAACTCAAATAGGTTTGATAACCATAAATTGTACTCCAAGTACACCTTTTACATGACAAGGATCCATAATTGACTCACCAATTACTCAACTTGGCATTAATCATCTACTTAACATTCATCATCTTAATTTACTATGTTAGTTATCAAAATCCTAAATTCAGGGTCATCACATTCACCCCACCTTATATGGAATTTCGTCCTCGAAATTCAACTAATCTCATCCTTAAGAGGTTATTTAGGAGTTCAATTTTATATAGATCATCATTGCTTAGGTTCTAAGACCACCATAATTGCATGCACTCTAAGTTGTTAGCTTAGGGCCTAGAGATTCTTGGGTGTGTCCACCCCACCTTATTTGTGGAAGCTCCACTTAAAGTCTTATCCATATCATGACATTATGATATCTTAGTATTACATCACCCTAAGGATACGGGTTTTGTTCATGTTTCTAAAGTTCAAGAGAATTTGTTTACATGTCATGGTATTCAGATCATTTAATTCTAACATCATTAACATCTTACAATGATTTCAGCATTAGAGGAGATTTATCTTCATCCATGATATTAGAATTTTTCTACTTAAGAAGGGCTTACGTAACATGTTTGACCATTAGGGTTTCACCCTATGGTGTGATATTCATACTCAACTTAGAAGCATACATTGAGAAGGATCAAAGTTACAACTATATTTCTGATCATATATCCTATGATCCAAAAATATCTTTATATCAAGTTCATGAGTTCAAATTTTTATGTCTTGCATGTATTATGTAAGGGAAAAAGAGAATATACTAAGTTTATCCCATGATCTCAGCATCATATCTTTCATGTTTCATATGAAGGGGAAGAGAATATTTTAAAGTCAAACTTACCATGATTTCAATCTTGGGTACTACATGTATGATATAGGGGGGGGGGAAATATAGAATAGGTCAAGCTTATACGAGTGACTCCTCATATATAAATCATCTATATAGCTCAAGTGAGGTTTCTATCATCGTATATTAAGAAAGAGAAGAAGGGAGAACATGTATTTTGAGTATCTTTTTGCACAAAGCATCATACTCTCATAACTAGAGTTCATATATCACCTCACTTGCAACTAATGATGAGATTCTCAAAATATGTCACTCTAGCTAGGACCTAACTCAGCCAAAGGATTGACTTTATCATATGGGTCATCTACCCATCCTTTTATTTTACCCAATTCTCACATATAGATTTGAATCATGCATAATGACTCAACTCAACACTCGAGAGTAATCTAGTGTAGGACATTTTTTTCCCATATCTCATATATTGGAGTCTAGGTCCTATGACCTTCTCCTTGTGGGTCTTACTCTCTCTTGAGTTCACCACATATCTCATCCTACCACTAGACATCCTCCTTGTATAAGAGCTTGAGGCTCATGCACACTCATCTCTATCTTAACTAAGCTTATCTTGAATAGGAAAAGGGAATATACTTTCATCATCACGACTTAGCATAGATCCTCCCAAGAGTGGATTCGGCTAATATACAACTCAAATCTTAATAAGGAAACTTATACCATCATGGATTAAAGTTAGATAAGATTCTATATGCTTATTTCCTTCATCTTTCTTTTGTCTATCTATGTATCACATAACCTTATGAGGCTCTAGACGTCTAATCTAGATCTATTCTCTCTTCTAGACTGATGTCACTCCCTTTCACTTAGATTGCATGAACACTAACTACTCTCCAGTGTGAGGGACACATTTTTATATTTACATATATATAATAAAATATTATATAGTTTTTCTCCGAGAAAGAAGACGTCAGAGAAAACTGTCGAGGCTCGAGCCGTTTGGAAAACAAAATCAAACCAGCAAAACGAGTGTCCCACACACAGTAGATAGTCTAGTGTCATGTCACCTGGTGAAATGGTGAGAACGAGATGTAGACTAGTGTAGCTACCCAATACATATGAGCTCTATATGGAAAGGGTTTCTTACACTTGTCTAAACCTAGTTCTCGAACATCTAGGTTCTAACTTAGAGGCTAAGTCAAACATTATTCCTATAGAACAACTTACTAAGTTTCTAAGGTTTGAAGTGAACGTTGAGATTTAGGTTTAATGTTTCATGGTGAGCAATTGTTAGGTGTAGCTATTGTTCATGCTCTGATACCAACTGTGACGTCCCCGGATTTTGAATTCTCCAAACCCTATTGGGAACGAGATGTCAGGATCCGAAAACATCATCCAATCATATCAGAAAGCGATGCGGAAGCATAATGCGCATACGTGAACATACAACCATAACATTTCTCAACATTCAACCTGTATATTTATACAACATGAATTATTACACAATGATTTACAATTACATATTGAATGAAGATTCTACAGTCTAAGAACATGTATGCTAACAGGATCTTAACACAATAGGTACAACCTGGACAACTGCTCACTTCCCGTCTTTTATCCCATGCCATCTCTGAACCTAAAACATACGTGAAACAGCGAATCAACACACAAGGTGTTGTGCACGTGGGTAGAAAGATACATACTAATATGCTTGCATAATTAAAGTAACTTAAGAAAGAAAGAGTAAAAGAAAAACATTGTTTAAAGCGATAATCGGGTAAACACATATTTTGGATGTCTTTTGATGCGTTTGTACTACTAAGTGGTGTCACACTTCATTTTTCCCCGCCCCTTGGGCTATGGGGACCGAGTGCCGACCTTATATTTAGAGGGGGAGAGAGAGAGATGTCGCACTTCATTTTTCCCCGCCCCTTGGGCTATGGGGACCGAGTGCCGACCTTATATTTAGAGGAAGAGAGAGAGGATTGAGGGAGAGAGAGAGCATATATCCACTCAGTAGCTACAAACCATCTATATTCCTTTTTTTATGTTCTTTAATGTTTTGCGGAGCATATACTACTAATACACATCCAAGAATTTATATGCAAACACAAGCATCCAATGTACATCATATCATTATGCATCCACGAGAACTAGTCATATACTTAATAAAAACCCACGTACCTGAGTTCAGATATTCCTCACATATCCATGATCATCTAGATAAACTGGGCATCACCTGATTAATAGCAAGATTACATACATGCATTAGATTCTCATCATTAATCCTAATTAGAAGCATTTTAGGGTTTTGGACAATATAGGTTCCAAGTTGCTTATAAGTTCATTAAATGATCTTATACTGATCTAGAGGTCATCATGAAGGTGTGGTTCAAGTTTCAAGTCATTATGACGTTCCATGCACTTTCTATGATCATATCAAGGTTTAAGGCATTTACATGCATTCTAGGGTCAAACGACTCGCAATAGAGAAACCGATACCAAGAATCAACAAGGAATAAGAGTTAAGCATAAGGGATGGTTTTAGATCAGCAAGAAAAGAACATAGGAAACACATTCAAAGTAGGGTGATGATGTCCACTAGGTCTAGACATCAAACTACCAACATGAAGCACTGGCATTCACTCATACATGCAGTTATCATAATAGCACACTTATGTCATCGAGAGTACACAGAATGTTATAAGGTTTCCCAAAGGTTCCAGGAGCATAAAATACTGATTTCATGATTGGCTAAGCATTTAGAGTCATTAGGAAGCAAGGTTAGGATTATAAGAGCAATGTGCATCATTATAGCCCAATATGGTCACATATGTACAAAAGGAGTCATTTATGAGAAAACAAGGGAGAATAAGACCTTCAATAGGGATACAAGGACATGAGCAAGGTTGAAAAATGCGTGAGGCGTAACGAGGCATTTTTGTCTCAGTGAGGCGAGGCGTAAGCCTCGAGGCGTTTGAGGCGTAAGCCTCAAAATATGTATGAGGCGTTCATAAAAAATAAAATTATACATGCATTTACACACACATATATATATATATATATATTTATATTTATATTTATAAGTTGTGTATGAATGTGTTATAACAAAAATATGTATATACAAGCACAACAATATGAAATAGTAATTATTTCTGAAACTTAATAATGATAATAGAGACTAAGGACCCACCAGAATACCAAATAAATATCTAAAAAAATAACAAGATATCAATTCTTTATACTACTAGAATAAAAGATGTCAATAGATAAACTGAAGGAGATAGAATTTCAAATTAGTAGGAACGAGGAACCAAAATTAGTTAACAATGATATGAAATTCACCGACATAGTAGATAAGAAGGTAGCAAACAAAGAGAAATTTAACAATGAAGATCGAAAGATGATACTCAAAAAATGATGATTAAATGTTTATTAATGAAAAGTAACAATCGACTACAAGAACTTTGATTATTTTAAAGAAAGTGTTTTAAGTAAACTTAAAAGTAGACAATTTGGAGGTTAACATAAGACGTCATCATTTAGAATTGAGGCGTGCGCCTCAGCTAAGCCTCAGAGCCTTAGTGCTTTGAGGCGGGTCTCAAACATTGTGAGGCGTAAGCCTCAGTCCAGGACACTGTGGCGTAAGCCTCGAGGCGCATTTGGGATAGCCTCACCAAGAGGCGTAAGCCTCGAGAGCCTCAAGGCGGGTTTTTTATTACCATGGACATGAGAGTTACTAATTTTATACTTAGGTGGGTATATATGCATCAAAGTTCCAAAATTCATCATAACATTACATTAAATATGTTAAGAAGATCAAAAGGTAGCATTTTTGGAAAAACAGAGAACAAACGAAGGAATTAGGGTCTGCAATTATGTCCAAGTTGTAGATCTTTTCGATACAATCAAAATGGTATATAGATTTACCCTATTTGGCCAAGGGAATTGGGAGTTATTATTTTTTTAATATCCACATTTAAAGCTATAGCTGAGGGAGTTATTACCATTGCTGTTATTTATGCCTTGAGGTTGGCCGTCGATCCTGGATCTGACGACTAGGGCTGACCCGCACCTTCACGCTTTGCAGCAGTCTGTAATTGGCCGCCCCTCTCTGTGCGCGGTGGTCGGCGCCTCCCAACATCTATGGATCGCTGGTTGGGTCTTCAATCGTGGTCGCCCGCGACTCTAGGTCGCCTGCACCCTCCACCCAGAATGAGCGTCCGGTCAAACGATCTTCCCCACCGCCCGCCGACCTCCCTTACGGGATTCCCCTGTTTCTGCGCCCAAACAAGGGGCCGAACAGAGAGCATCCCGACACTCCCAACGGCGTCAGCTGCATCCACGGACAGGGAAAAGGGAGAGGTAGAGTCCTTGGATCCCGACGAAGGCCGTGGTGGCCCTCCCTTGACGTGCGGAGGCGACCTGTTGCTGGGCAGTCCCAGCCCTAGCGCCGCCGAGGCTCCGGCCTGTAGGAGATCAAAGCACCACCTCCAGCAAAGAAGGCAGTGTGCCAGGTTGCTTCGGTGGGTGAGGGCAGCAGATCAAGCGGGTGAATCGAACTGGTTCGTCCGGCTCCCTCGATCTCTCCTTACACACGATCTACATCACGTACGGGAGTCCGACGATCCATCCTCCAAGGTAGGGCACCGCCGGTAGAGACTCCATTGGGAAGACCCGAATGAACAACAACCATGTAGTGAAAGCTTTGTGCTTCACTCCTCCTTCGTGTACCTCGACCTTCCTCTCTAGCAGTCGTCCCAGCAAGAGGCGAAAGAGGACAGGAGGATTGCTTGGTACTCTCAGTCGCAGCCAGGGCCAAAGTATGAGGACTGATGGTTCAACCTCGGCTTCCTATGGATCCGACGGGTGGCCTCCTGTTCAGGCTTCCCATCCCTATGTTGTTTGCTGTTAATGACGATGGAGAGGACCCAGAGAGACAGAGGTGTATCTCCCTCAAAACTCCATTCCAAGGTGCAAATGGGGGGGGGTCCCAAATTCTGCGGGGTATGAGGAAGAAATATGTTGCAACCAAAAACTAAGAAATTGACTCTTGACTAAGACCTTGAGACCTCTGCCTTCCATTATCATCGGATATGTGTGGTTCGGCTGTAGGAGACAGTCTCCACCACCCGATCATCCAAATGTCTCATAGTGAGCCGCGCCTCCCCAAATATCCTCCTTATCAATCTGAATGTAAATTGAGTGATTGCATGATACATAAATGAGTCATCCGACCATACTTCTCAATCATAACTAATTGCATAATCTAGGTATCTTAAAACTCAAGTAACCTCAAGGTTCATCAATATATCACCCCAGTTCACCAAGAATATTAAATGGGTACCTTAACCTCATAAATATCCAATCGGTTAAACCAAGATGTTCATCAAAATTGAACTCAAATAGGTTTGATAACCATAAATTGTACTCCAAGTACACCTTTTACATGACAAGGATCCATAATTGACTCACCAATTACTCAACTTGGCATTAATCATCTACTTAACATTCATCATCTTAATTTACTATGTTAGGTATCAAAATCCTAAATTCAGGGTCATCACATCTTTGCCCATGGTATACCTGCACATGTTGCAACTGAACCCTATCTGCAGCATATGGTAGATGTGATAGGGGAGTCTGGTAGGGGCATCAAGGCCCCCAGTTCATATGAATTAATGAACAAGTATCTTCCACTAGAGAAGAAGGATCTACAAGCATGGATTTCAGACCAAAAACACATGTGGGCTGAATATGGCGTCACGCTTATGTGTGATGGGTGGACTAGTTGAAATAGAAGACAAATTATCAACTTTCTTGCATATTGTCGTGGATCCACAGTTTTTCTAGATTCTGTTGATGCTTCAGGTGAGGTCAGGAACCACAGATACCTAAAGAAATTAATGACGACATACATGAAACAAATTGGTGTAGAGAATGTGGTGCAGATTGTTACTGATAATGTTACTGCCTTTAAGAAGGCCGGCGAGAGTTTAATGAAGAAATATCCGGTCTACTGGACACCATGTGCTGCCCACTACATAGATCTCATTTTGAAGGACATGGGATCAATTAATTTCATCAAATATGTTGTCATTGATGGTAGGTTGATAACGGGTTTCATCTACAACCATTCTTTTCTGTTAAATGCCATGAGGCGACCTGAGTACTGTGGTGGTGATCTTATTAGAACATGGGCAACTAGATTTGTAACAAATTTTCTTGCCTTACAATCGTTAAAGTCCAAAAAGGATGGACTTAGGAGGCTCTTCAATGGAGTGGAATGGACCTCCATGAAGGAGCACAACACCCCTGTTGGCAGAAGAATTGAGGAGTTGATTGCCAGCCGACCTTTTTGGGATAAAGTTACTAGAGTGCTGAAAATAATGGAACCCATTGTCAAAGTATTGAGGCTTGTAGATGGTGACAAAACTGCAACAATGCCTTTCCTTTATGATGCAATGACCTCAATGGTGGACAATATCAAAGAAGCAGCTCCTAGGTCCAATGAGAAATACATAAAAATTTATGAGAATCGTTGGACAAATATGCTTTTGCATCCATTGCATAAAGCAGGTATATGATTCTCTCAATGACTCAATTATATTCTAACTTCTAAGTTATTGGTCTAATTCATACTTGTCTACAATAAAATGTCATTCTAATTTCCTTATTTATATTTGTGATAGCTTACTATTTGAATCCGAGGTTTCAATACTCACGAACACTAGGCTTGAATGCGACTCTAATGAATGCAGTGAGAGAAGTCACTAACAGGTTCATTACCTCTCCAGAAGAGCGATTGCTAGTACTGGAAGAGGTATATAACTATATGACTTAGTTACATTCTTTATTTCTCATTATTCTTTCCTTTGATTTCATCATCTTAATATTGTATATATTATTTTTGCAGTTGCGCCAGTTTCGTGAAAGCACTGGATGCTTTGGCCATCCAAATGCGGTTGCTGACCGTGATGCAGGTGATCCTTGTGAGTGGTGGGTTTGGAATGGAACAGGTGCCACTCATTTAAGAAAAGTGGCTATTCACATCCTTTCTCAAACAACATCTGCAGGGGGTTGTGAAAGAAACTGGAGCACTTTCAATCTGATACACTCCAAGAGAAGGAACAGACTTGGTGCAAACAGGTTGAGGGATCTTGTATACGTTCATTACAACATGCGGTTGAGGGCTAGAGCAATACGTGCTGCCAACTACAAGGAAGTGGATTTTGCTGTTGTCCATGATCCCATTGACACCGCATATACTTTTAATACTGAAAGACGTAGAGGACTGGAGGATGATTCAGAAAATCCTTTAGAGGAATGGATGAATGAGATAGGTCGTCCTGTTCTTGATAGTTTAGATGGACGTCCAGATCCATATATAGAAGAGCAATTTGATGCAAATAATGGTGATGATATTATTATTGATGCCCCGCCTGAAAGACTTGATCCTGAAGCTGCACATGTTGATACTGATATGGAAATCAATAGAGAAGTGGAAGAACAATTAGGTAGCTCAGATTCTTCTTCTACATCTGGTTCTAAATCTAAGTCTGATGATGGCGGCAATGATGGTGATAATCGCAGCCAACGCTCTCCAGAATATCCTCCAGCTGTTGATCCTCAAAATGATGACCGGCCTTATGTTAGTCATGATGTTACTAGGGCTGCACCTCCACAAGAACAGGGAAATCCCATGGCTGAAAAAAGATTTCAAAGAAGAAAAACTCGAACTGGGAAAGATTACAGCGGTGCATATCATAGCCAAAGTGATCATCATTTTGATCTTGCTGATTCAATGGATAACATGAGCATATCTGACTCTCAATCTCAACAATCATTCAGAGATATGTTATTTGGGCAGACACTTCCATACCCATCTCAGCCCCAACATGGGTATCCTGGATATCATGCTGAACCACCACCAAGATTACAATTAGAACTTGGACCTGGTATGGGATATCACGAAGCATACTCTGTCCGTAGCCCTTATGGATGCTTTCGGGTGAACACCGAAGCATACTCTGGTGATGGAGGTCAAACATGGAGTGGTGGGCATACTACAATTTATCCTATTGCCGGTTATCCATTACAACCTCAAGCTCCTCCTGCTTCTACAGCTACTCAACCTCAAGCTCCTCGAGCAAGGGCACCTCCACCTGCTTCTACTCAACCTCCCTCCATTTCAGCAACAAAGGAAAAATATCTAAAAGATTTGGAAGAACATTTTCCGAAGTTTGGGATGATGCAGTTTGCCAATCCTGAAGTGTATGAGGAACATGTTTCATACAACAAGTCTTACATAAGTTACATGACATGGGAGCAATATGTGGAGCATATGAACAACATATTGTATAGAGAACCAGCGTGCCACTCAACATACAACTGATGTGAGTTAGTAATTTACTACGTTGTTATATGTTTGTTGTAAATTGAATATTATTGCATAAGTGTGTTAACATGAGTTTATAGATTGTGCTAGTAAAATTTTAGATCTTAATTCTTGCATTTTGTCATTGATATCTTTCATCGAAATCTCCAAAAAACAGGACATATTCCTTAACTCACACATGATTGACCCCCCCCCACATACCCAATATAGAATTTTATTGCATAAAACGTTGCATCTAGGTGTTGAGACCACGCCTGTAAAATTTCATGATTTAATTTGTTCATTTTGGCGTCGGCATGGCTAGGATTGCATCTGTCGATATTTCCGTCGGTATACCTGTAAATATCTATACCCAAGCTGTCGAAACGGCGTCGGTATCGGTCATTTAATTCCTTGCTCTATACAGTATCAAGAGCAGGTCCGGTTCCCCGAGTTTCACTTTCCCACCCTGCCCCTATGTCCTAGGCCTTCAGCCCCCCCCCCCCCCCTGCCGCAGCCGCCCCCACCTGCCGCCGCTGTCACCTGTCCGTCGCCGGCGCAAGCCCCTCTCCCACCCCCCGCCGACGCTACCACCTCCTCCCTTTTCCGCCGCCGCCTCCACCACCCCCTCCCCACCACCTCAACCCGTCGCCGCCCCTCCACCTGTCGCCGCCCCTCCTCCGTCCACCCGCCGCCGCCCACTCCTCCTGCTGTCCTCCTCCTCCCTTGCTTCCTCCCGCTCATTTCTGCACGTGCAACCTTTCGGACAGCCATAGCCATCACACGTTGAGAGTCTCCTATCTCTCTGGTTTTTTTGCCTGCACCTCATGATGGAATATTGATCTCCCTCATGACGGCGTAGGTTCCTTTATCAGTCTCTCTGCCCGACACGGGTCTCTTCTGATCTGATGTGTCAGATCTCTGCTGCTGCTACTGCCTCATAGTGGGTTCTTTATCCACTGCCTGTTGCTGTTACGCCGCCTCTTCACTGTTGCCCTGCCTCTGCTCATCATGGCTTCGGTTGAGCCTCCTCGCTCTCTGTGTATTACCACCGTCAAGCTCGATGGCTCTAATTACCATTTGTGGTCGGCATCCTTCATCCTCTATGTTAAGGCCCAAGGCCGGTACTCACATCTTACTACTGATCCTCCTGCTGCTACTGCTGATTAAAAAAGCAAGCAAACTTGTGCACAATGGTCCAAAGATGACTCTGGTGTTATGTCCTGGCTTCTTAATAGCACCGAGCCGCCGATCAGTCAGTCCTTGTTATGCTTTCATGATGCTAAGGCCATGTGGGACCGACTCTCCCATGTCTACTCCCATCAGCAAAATCCTAAACGTGTTTTTGAAATCTACCATCCTTTGACATCCGACATAAAAGAAGCCCAGAAGCAGCGTAATGAACTACAACTGGTCCAATTTCTGGCTGCCTTTCCTACTTCCTTCTCCGGCGTGGTCGATCAGATTTTGTCAAGTGACCCTCTGCCTACTCTTTGAGATGTCCTTAAGTGAGTTCAAACACTACCGTCGGTGACCTCCAATCCTATTATTGAGCATCCTGCTCTAGCTGTTCGCACTGCTGACTCTAGACGTGGCCGCGGACGAGGCTGCGGTCTAGTGGACGTCTACCTCTCACTGGTGGACGCGGCTCCTCTACTGCTCCTGGACGAGGTCAAGCTACTGGCCCTCGCTTCTGCAACTGGTGTGGTCATGATAATCACAATGAAGATAGCTGATGGATCAAGTACGGTAAGCCCGCCTGGGCTAACCAGGCCTCTACTGAAACCGCCACTAATATTGCATCCGACCAACCGTCTGCTCCGCCATCTACTGAATGGCTTCGTTCAGAGTTCGAGAAGTTTTTCCAGGAACGCATGACTCAACTACCTCCGACATTTGCTGCTGGTTCCTCAACCATGCTTGCCTCTCCTTCTGCTGGTAACAATAAATGGTGCATTGATTCTGGTGCGTCTGTCCATATGGTTGGCGACATCAAATCATTTTCTGCTCTAACTAAAACCTCTAATATTCCATCTGTCAATGTTGCAAATGGCTCTAAGACTCCTGTTCATGGCATTGGCATTGTTCGCAAGCTGCATCTCCAACCCGTTTTATACATACCATAATTTCCGGTTAATTTATTATTTGTCGGTAAAATTGTAAAACAGCTTCAATGCTCTATTAAATTTGATCCCTCTGGTTGTGTTTTGAAGGATCTCCGCACGAAGACGAGAGGATTGGTTTGGGCCATGAAGGACCATATGGACTATACTATTTGGATGGACCGCCTGCAACCTCTGCTCTTCAGTCTACATCAGTCATAGGATTTCAGTGGCACTTCCCGCTGGGTTATCCATTTTCTACAAAATTGAAGCATTTATTTCCTGCATTATCTGAGAACACTTTTTCTTGTGCATCATGTGTTTTGGGAAAACAAACGCGGGTTGTATTTCCCGCTAAAAAGGAAATTGGTTCTAAGGCACTTTTTGATATTGTTCATGCAGACATCTGGGGTCCATGCTCGGTTCCGAGTCACTCTGGTGTTAAATATTTTCTGATTTTTATTGATGATTATTCTCGTACTACTTGGCTGTTTTTGCTAAAAGATTGTGGCATTGTTTTGGACAATATCCGTATCCTCTTTTCTGAAATACATACCTAGTTCAATAATCCAATTAAAATTTTCCGTATCGATAATGCCCTAGAATTTATGTAAAAGTCTGTCACATCTTTTTGTTCTGCACGTGGCACTATCCATCAAACCACATGCCCTTACACTCCACAACATAATGGTGTTGCTGAACAGAAAAATCGCCACTTATTAGAGGTTGCTTGCACTCTTCTTCATTATAAAGTCCCTCACCGTTTTTGGCCAGAGGCGGTTTCTACGACATGCTATTTTATAAATCGTATGCCGTCCTCTGTTTTACAGAATCGTATCCCTTACTCCATTTTGTTTCCTGATGCACCTCTGTTCTTTGTCCCTCGTATTTTTGGGTGTACCTGCTAATTTACGCCCAAGAATGATGAAACTTGATCCTCACTCCACTAAATGCATCTTTTTGGGATATGCTAGAACCCAAAAAGGTTACCGCTGCTTTGATCTGGTACCCAAACAATGGTTTGTCAGTGCAGATATGATTTTTTTGAGCATATGCCCTATTTTTCTAATGATGGTGCAACACTATCCAGTGATATGTTGACACCCACGCCTCTACCAGATATTGTTGAGGACTTGCCTTCTTCTAACCAGCCTGAAGGTTGCCCTTTGCAAGTGTACAAACGTCGGCCAAAGACAAGCGCTTCTTCCATGGTCCCTCCACAACCAATTCCTCCATCTGCGGATGATCAAACAAACACTGAGGTAAATTCTGACTTACACCTTCCTATCAGTCTGCGCAAAGGTGCTCTCTCCCACACTAAACATTCTATCAGTCGTTACTGCTCTTCTGCTAATCTGCATAACAATTTTGCATGCTTCACTTCTGCTATTTTTGCTGTCACTATTCCAAAGAGTGCTGCAGAAGCTCATAGTTAATCCTGCATGGAAATAGGAAATGGATCAGGAAATGCAGGCGCTATGTGATCGCAAAACATGAGAACATGTGAATCACCCACCTTCATGTCCTACAGTTGGCTGTCGCTGGGTCTTCACCATTAAATATTAACCTGATGGCACAATTGAACACCTGAAAGCTAGGCTTGTGGCAAAAGGGTACACACAAACATATGGTGTTGACTACTTTGAGACCTCTCTTGTTGCACGATTAAATTTTGTTCAAATTCTGATTTCTGTTGCTGTCAACAAAGACTGATCCCTCTTTCAGTTAGATGTTAAAAATGCATTCCTTTATGGAGATCTACAGGAGGAAGTCTACATGGAGCAACCACCCGATTTTGTTGCTTAGGGGGAGTTTGCCTTGAAAGTCTTCGAACTGAAAAAGGCCATCTGCGGTCTCAAACAGAGCCCACGTGCTTGGTTCGACAAGCTCACTCAGATCTTAGTCAATATGTTGGACTTGTCATTCTTATTGTTTATGTTGATGATATTTTTATGTGGCAGTGATACCGTGGGTATACAGGGAGCTAAAACCTACTTAGAAAAATATTTTGTCACTAAAGATCTGGGAAAGTTGAGATATTTCTTAGGCATTTAGGTTTCCAGATCATCTGCTGGGCTGTGTCTCTCTCAAAGGAAATATGTACTTGATCTCTTGTAGGAAACCGGTATGTTGGGCTGCAAACCAGCCAGCACTCCCCTTGACCCAAATATGGATTGGGACGATGAAAATTCTCCTCCCTATGTTGATCATCACCAGTTTAGAAGGCTGGTAGGCAAGCTTATTTATCTGACGGTCACAAGAGCTGACCTCACTGCAATATCTTGATAAACCCCGGCAGTGTCATTGGGATGCTATATGCCACATTCTGCGGCATCTTAAAAGCTCTCCAGGAAAAGGCTTGTTGTATAAGAAGCATGGACACTGCAATCTATCTGGTTTCTAGACTCTGACTATGCAGAAAGTCGTTCTGATCGTAAGTCAACATCAGGATATTGTACATTTGTGGGCGGAAATCTTGTTACCTGGAGAAGCAAAAAGTAGACTATTGTAGCCAGATCCAGTGCAGAGGCAGAATACCGAGCTATGGCTCACACTGCTTGTGAACTTCTGTGGGTCCAGAGTCTCCTCCAAGAGTTCGACATATCCTATTCCAGCCCTATACCGATGTTTTGTGACAAGAAGGCCTCCATTTTTATTGCGAGCAACCCTACTTTTCATGAGGGACTAAACATATTGAGGTTAACTGTCAAAACGTTCAAGAAACAGTCCTTTTGGGCCGAATTTGCACTCCATATCTCAGCACCGAAAAGCAAGTTGCGGACATCTTCACCAAGATACTTCCTAAAGCTCATTTTCAGACTTTAGCAGACAAGCAGGGCATGTTCGACATCTACGCTCCAGCTTGAGGGGGAGTATAGAGATATGTTGTGTTTTTGTTGAGTGTCATGTGCATAGCATGTGCCTCACTTATGTTTTTACTTTAGTAGTTTAGTCCCATATTGCTCATCTCTGCTTTAGTCTCTAATCTCTTCTGTTATATAAGAGACTGTATTGTACACTGGTTAATTCATTCAATAAGCAATTCCTAGTTTCTCTATACTTATCCTACTTTTTCACTCAATAAGATTATATGTCTTATGACCTTAATAGTTACATGTATCTAGTATGTATATATATACACATACATACATATAAAAATATATATGTATGTATACATATATACATACATACACACACATGCACACACACACACACACATATATATATATATATATATTGTTGACATATTGAAGACTAGAGGTCTCGGTACTACCAACCAGACTGTCGGTAGTACCGAATCTTCATCAACATTCAGGCGATACATCTCGGTACTACCGACCAATCTGTCGGTAGTAACGACAGATCATCAGGCTGTCAGTCGGGCAATCTCGGCACTACCGACGCCCTGTCCGTAGTACCGACACGGTGGCGGAACGGCTGTGCGGGATTTCAAAATTCACCTCTATATGTTCTATTTCTTGTATTTTCTTATTTCTATATAAACATACTAGGGCACACACTGTACTCTAAGTGATTGTAACATATTTTTTAACATGGTATTAGAGCTAGTTCGCTCCTAAGGGACTTTGCCCTAGCCACCGCCTCCCATTCATCTCCAACGTCTTCTCTGGCCGTCTTCTCCTCTCCGGCTACAACCATCGCCGCCGTAACCGGGTCTTCCCTATCTACTTCCACTAGTCCTAATAACATCTCCCCCATGTGTGATTAGGCTAATTCCTTTGGGGGCTGTTGATGTGTCAGTTTCACATCCAAATCTCTTAACGTGACGTGTATCTCTCCGTCACCCCTTTGTGTGGCGTGTATTTCTTCGCCACTCCTCTATCTATTTTCTGTGTGACGTGTATCTTTCTGTCATCTTATCTATTGTTTTCTCATGGAGGACAATAAGGCATCCATGGTTTACAATGAGATGTCACCTATTCCCTCCATCAAGTTGTACGGGAAAAACTACCTATTATGGATGAACGCTGTACATACAGTGTTAAGAGTCTAAAGATAAAGGCAAGCATGTTAATGCTGACCCCCCTGCTTCCACCTCTGAAGGATATGCTTTATGAAAATGTCATGATAGTCTAGTAAAGACATGGCTATGGCATAGAATTAAATGTCCGATTTCGATGTCGTGTCCGATGGCCCAGAAACAGAAATTTTTCAAAATTTCGAGCAAAATTTTGATATTTACGGCTCGAACGATTTCAATGACCAAATAAGCAAATTAATTCATAAAAATTTACCAGGACGATCTAAATGCCAAGATCTACTCAAATATGCAATAGTATTTTGTATAGGATATGTGGGGTGGGGGTCTCCCACATTTGTAAGTGAAGGAAGTTGAACAATTTTGACAGAATTTCGATGGAAAAATGAAGGAATTAACTTATGAAATTTTGCAAACACAATGTTGAGACAGAAACACACTAGACTATATAATACATTTACGGCATGTTTGGTTTCAAGGAAAGGACTAGAGACGGATGCATGATAGGATAGAACATGATAGTATATATAAAGGATAGGATGAAAATTAACCAATCCTATGTTTGTTTACGTTACGGAAAGGATTACTCATTTTTTTAGCCTTGTTACTCTTTAATTGGATATTACCTTTTCTAAACAAAGTTTGTTGCTATTATATTATTCCCTTCTTGTAGAAGTGGGTTACATGTCGCCAGGTTTTTGAAACATGTTTCCCTTCTCCTCAAATCGGAACTAGATTTAGCTTTTCTAGGTATCAATTGAACATATCGATTTTGAATTCGTGAACAACGTCTACTTTTCATTTTTATTTTTTGTCCTCCATCACGAAAAGGTGCAGTAGTTGGCAACTGTGTTTTTGACTTCTGAAGATTGTAACACTTGTTGATGTTCAATCGAGAAGCAGACAACGAATTTCTGAACGGTGTACAATCATCTTCTCGCATGGAAAGGAGCAACAACGTCTACATGTCTTTGCTCGTTGCCACTTCTGTGCTTTCCGTGGCCGTCCCACCACTACGATCTGAGAGGCTTGAGGATCTCATCGTTGTCATCCACACGACTAACTGTCTTCGTGTTCACGACATGCTCTTGAGTAAAGGAACCACCGTGTTTACCATGTTTGGCAGAAATTGGGGAGCGTAGGGTTCACTGTTTCACATATTCAACTATCGTGGAGTCGAGGTGGCGGGGAGGGTGTGGGGGGCTAATAGTAATACCGACTAATACCTAGGGGGAGCGCCCCACTCGGGAGTCCCGGCTGAGTGGGACATTAATACATCAGCACAAAAGTCCCGCATCCAAAAAAATGCAACCAAACATAGGATCGTAAGTAAAAGTCGCGATTCGTATCTTATCCTATGTGTAATACTGCAAATCAAACGCGCCCTTATATGTTTAGAGGTTAGGGTGGGATACATGTCTTGATGAGTGAGTGCACAAATGAACAGAAATGTCAAGTTTGCTAGACAGTTAGTTTGTTAACAGCTTCAAGTTACAACTTAGAATTTAAAGTTTACAGTTACAAGCTCCAAACTTACCAACTACAACTTGTATAAGTCTAGTGTTAGCATTCAACGAAGAAAGAAATTTGTTATTTTCGGAGTATTTCTCTATATCTCTATAGAAGAGTGTAGAAATTGATGAAGGTAATGTATATGGTCTAGGGATAGGGGAAACATACCTTAGAAATAAGAAAGATAGCCTTTAGAAATGAGAGATTCAAAAAAATTGCCAAAATACCCAAGATGTAGCATTATCAACTTTTGGAACAAATTTCTCGAAATTTAATTTCTCTGTACCATTTTGCTTTTTGCCCAAACTGGGCTTTTTGCTACGAAATTTCACCATTTTTGTCGAAATTTCGCACCTAGGGTCGAAATTATTGCGAAATTACGTCCCATTCCCTGCATTTGTGTGTTTCGCATGTCCGATCGTAGGTTTCGATGTCCGATTGCAAAAAAAAAATGAAATTTCGAGCGAGATTTTGCAATTTCGATCGAAATTTTGTTCCATGGGCTATGGGGGAGCATGGAACCTGGCATTGCCGCTAGGTTCATGTTCTACTCCACTGCCAAGGAGATATGGAGTGTAGTGAAGAAACACTTCTCTCAAGAAAAGAATGCACTTAACTAGTTCATGATTTATGATCGTCTATTTGCAGCAAGACAAGGAGACAAGCCTTTAGAAGAGTATTTTGGGGTGATCCAGGCTATTGCTCAAGAACTGAGCTTTTATCATCCGGTCACTGCCAAGGAACAAATTAAGGACCGAGATGACTTGATTACGACAAAATTTCTATCTGGCCTGAGTTCCTCTTGCAATTCTGCTAGGAGTGTGATCCTCGCATCTGACACACTTCCTAGCTTGGAGGAAGTTTATTCTCGTATTGTGCAGTCCAATTTTGAATCATTGGTCTCTACTCCATCTCCTGGAGAATCTCATGTCGCTGTAGCTACTGTAGTTAGGGGAGGACGTCCAGGTGGTGGCCGAGGGCGTGGTATGCGTCCCAAGTGCACTTTCTGTGATAAGCCTGGACATACTGTAGAGAAATGTTGGAAGAAGCATGGAAGACCTGCTGGACCTCCTATAGGGGCAGCAAACTACGTTGGTACTGCTGCATCTTCTGATCCTCCTGTAGCAAGTTCTGGATCCTCTGGCATCACTCTCACAAAAGAAGAATATGATAGATTCATCGTAGCTACCCAACATCTGAATGTTGAGTCAACATCCTCTTCTTCAGCACATCTAGCATCTACCACTGGTAATCAAGCTACCACTTTTTTGGCCTCTGGTTCAAATACTTCATGGGTGGTCGATTCTGGAGCTTCTCAATATATGACTGGTATGAAGAGACTGCTACACTCCATTGACTCACATGTTCCTCATCAATCTGTAACTATAGCTTATGGTTCGGTGAGGAGAGTGTTAGCCAGTGGGACTATTTCTCTAACTCCTAGAATTAATCTTGAATCTGTACATTATGTTCCTACATTTCCTTTTAATCTTCTTTTTGTTGCAAAATTGGTTGATAATTTGAAATGCAACGTCACATTTGGACCTTCTGGTTTTGTCTTACAGGATCTCAAGAGTATGAGGATGATTGGTGGGGGGCCTAGGAAAGGTGATCTCTACCTCTTTCACGGTGAAGGTTTGCCTCGTCCACTACCTACTTCTAGTCCGACGACTATCCTTTTGAGCGGTTCCCCCTTACTATGGCACTACAAATATGGACATCCTTCTTTGAAGAGCTTGAGGAAATTAGTACCTGAATTGTCACAAGTATCTTCTTTGGAATGTCAGTCCTGTCAACTCGGGAAACATCATAGAATATCCTATCCTGGTCGTGTCACTAAACGTGCCTCTTGTTTATTTGAGTTAGTCTACAGTGATGTGTGGGGCCCTGTAAAAGACAATAGCTATAATGGTTTTCGCTACTTTATTTCCTTTGTTTATGACTTCTCCCGCATGATGTGGATTTATTTATTAAAGAATAGAGAGTCTATTTTATCCATTGTCAAACATTTTCATCAAGAAATAAAGGTCCAATTTGATTGTAATATTAAGACTCTTCAATTTGATAATGTTCTAGAATATGTTCAAAAAGTTATGACTGATTTTTATAGGGCTGTTGGGATGATACATCATACTTCTTGTCCTCATTCTCCTCAAAAGAATGGGGTAGTCGAAAGGAAAAATCGTCATCTTCTTGATATTGCCTGGACAATTATGTTTCAATCAAATGTTCCCAAAAGATTTTGGTCTGATGCCTTACTTACTGCCTGTTTTCTAATTAATAGACAACCTTAATCTGTTCTCCAAGGACGTACCCTTGTTTCTGTTTTACGTCCTACTGATCCACCCTTTCTTGTTCCCTTTAGGGTGTTCGGTTGTACTTCCTTTGTCCACAATTTTGATCCTAAGGCTGATAAATTATCCCCTAGGTCAATTAGGACTATCTTTCTAGGGTATTCCAACACCAGCAAGGGATACAAATGTTACTGCCCCAATCTCCGCCGTATGTTTGTGTCTTGGGATGTAACCTTTTTTGAATCCACTCCATATTTCTCTAGTGTTCCCAGTAAGGGGGAGCAATTGAGTGAGTGTGAGGGAGAGCCATCATCAGACATCTGTGAGAAGGTGCCACCACCACGTCAGAGTGAGGGAGTGCTACTTATCATCCCTAACTATGATGTAGTTCTGGAAGAGTAGCCAACAGGTGCTACTGATATACAACATTTTCCACATGTTTACAGCAGACGAGGTAGACATGATCCAGAGGAGGTAGAGACTCCAGTCTCTGAGTCTTCCTCATCCTCCTCTACTTAAGAGAATCCTGAAGAACCATCTGACCTTGATGTTCCCATTGTTGTTCGTTAAGGTACTCGTTCTTGTACTGTCGACATCCTATTGCAAATGTGTGTTGTTTGTCAAGACTATCTAAACAGACACATTCATTTGCTCTTGGAATTGGCTCTGTAACCATTCCAAGAAATCATATTGATGCTATGAAAGATCATGGGTGGAAGCAGGCAATGCACTTGGAAATGACTGCTCTTCTACAAAACAACACTTGGGAACTTGTTGACTTACCAGCTGATAAGAATGTTGTAGGTTGCAGATGGGTCTTTACTATTAAACCATTATCCAGATGGGTCAGTTGAAGGATTAAAGGCTCGACTGGTAACCAAGGGCTATACTCAGACCTATGGGGTTGATTTCTTTGAAACCTTCTCTCTTGTATCCCGTCTTAATTTAGTGCGGATTATTATCTCTCTGGCTACTTTCTTTGATTGACCTCTATTTCAACTTGATGTCAAGAATGCTTTTCTTCATGGCGATTTACAAGAAGAAGTATATATGGAGCAACCTCCTGGTTTTGTTGCTCAGGGGGAGTGTCAAAAGGTGTGTAGATTGAAGAAAGCCATCTATGGGTTAAAACAATCTCCTAGAGCATGGTTTGATAAATTTAGTGAGGTTGAATTTCAGTTGGGCTTTTCTCGTTCTGTCATTGATCACTCCTTATTTTATTATAATTCATCTGCTGGATCTGTTATTATTGCTGTATATGTTGATGATATAGTCATCACTGGGAGTGATGCTGCAGGCATATCACGAGTGAAAGAAGGTTTACAAAAACAATTTCACACTAAGGATCTGGGCAAATTGAGATAATTTCTGGGTTGAAGTACTTCGATCTCATACAGGTACTAATTTATCTCAGAGGAAATATGTATTGGATTTACTTCATGACGCATGAATGAGTGAATCCAAGCCAGTGTCTACTGCTATGGATTATCATGTAAAGGAGATGACTGATGTTGTTGATTATCCAGATCCAGGATACTACAGGAAAATTATTGGTAAATTGATATATCTCACTGTCACTCGCCCTGACATCTCCTTTGCTGTTGGAGTGGTGAGTCAGCATATGAGCTCACCACGGCTGTCACATTGGACTGCAGTTTGTCGTATTCTCAAATATCTTAAAGGAGCACCTAGGCGAGGACTAACATACTGCAGTCCTCAAAATCCTGGTTCTACTCTGGTCCTCACCGGCTATGCAAATGCAAATTGGGCTGGTGGTGTGAAGGACAAAAGGTCTACTTTTGGATATTGTACTTTTCTAGGAAAACATCTTATTACCTGGAAAAGCAAGAAACAGAGTGTTGTGGCCAGATCCAGTACTGAAGCTGAATACAGGGTGATACCCACGCTTGTTGTGAATTGCAGTGGATTAATATCAATTCTTTGTGAATTAAAAATTTCTATGTTGTCTCATGTTGATCTCGGATGTGATAATCAAGCAACAATTTATATTGCTAAGAATCCAGTCTTCCATGAACGTACAAAGCATATAGAAGTTGATTGTTACTTTATCTGAGATCAGATCAAGAATGGAAAGATCATCATTCCTCATGTCAAGTCTGGAGATCAGCTTGTTGATATTTTCACAAAGCCATTGCTGCCGGCCATCTTTCAGAATTTTTGTAACAAGCTGGGAATACACAATGTGTACACTCCAGCTTAAGGGGGAGTGTTGACATATTGAAGACTGCAGGTCTCGGTACTACCGACCTGACTGTTGGTAGTACCGACTCTTCATCAACATTCAGGCGATACATCTCGGTACTACCGACCAATCAGTCGGTGGTACCGACAAATCATCAGGCTGTCAAGCGGGCAATCTCGGTACTACTGACTCCCTGTCGGTAGTACCGACACGACGGCGGACCGGCTGTGCGGGATTTCAAAATTCACCTCTATTTGTTGTATATGTTGTATTTTCTTGTTTCTATATAAACATACTAGGGCACACACTGTACTCTTAAGTGATTGTATCATATTTTTTAACATATATATATATATATATATGTGTGTGTGTGTGTGTGTGTGTGTGTGTGTGTGTCAGCAAGAGATACCGCAGTGGTGAATTCAGGTGCTCCCCAATGAAGAGACCCAGGTTCGAACCACCAGACAAGCATTGCTTGATTTAATACCCCCTCGGCGTCCGACCTCCACTACAAGTTGGGGGGGGGAGAAATCTCTCTTAATCCCATATATATATGAGTATATATATCCAACTTATTCTTGGATTATTTCTAAATAGTTGACCGAACTTTGACCGATTTTTTTTCAAAATTTTAACCAGTGAAATGAAAAACGTTCTGTGCGGCCGCTTAATCGGTTCAGCAGCCCAGCCGTTTTAAATACCCCCTAAGCGCCCGATTAATTTTTTTCCAAAAAACAGGCGTCTTTTTACCGCTTAGCCCGCTTAATCAGTCGCTTAATCCGCTTAATCAGCCGCTTAATCGGCCGCTCAGACCTGTTTTTTTAGGAAAACTGCTGCAAGCCTGTAACATTAAGTAATTTTTGAAAGTAAAATAATTATTGACTGTAATATATTGAACTTATATACAATACATGTTCTATGATAAGCCTTAGTTAATTTAATATGCATACTTTGTATGTAAGACATAGTAATCGGGTACTGCTGTATATCCAAGTAAATTACATGTAACTAATCATGACATAGATTTTAGAATGCATACTTTGGTTAAATGTACTGCTGTAATTTTTGATCAAGTGATGATATGTAAATGTAGCAATAAGTTAGTAAGGTATCAATGATAAGTCTGCTGTAATGTGATGCAAAATAGTTATTGTATCATGCATATATACTTAATACATTTTGTTTTATAGTTGTATAGGGTGTTTTATGTGTGACAAGTCTATTGTTTAATAGTTTAGCTATAATCATTGTTTTATAGTTGTGTTATAAAGTATTTGGGTGTTTAGTATGGTTATTTAGGGTGTTCAGATATGTATAAAGGTTCCAAAAAGTATAGTATATATATGCATACATGTGCATTTTTTTATAAAATTGTATAGAAAATCAAAACCCGTTTTTTAAAAAATCGGCTGCTTACCGCTTAACCAGTTATAAGGTGTTGTCCACACGCTTACCACTTAACGTTTTTTAAAACATTGTTTTTAACAAATTTCTCGATTCCTCCGAATTCCGATTTTTTCTGGCCAGCAGAGAAATTGCTGAATCCCGAATTTGTGACTATGATTAAAATAGATTGTCTACAATGCTCGTTTGACCTAAAACTGGACCTCTAATTTTACATAGTTGCCAAGCTTCACACTCAAACTTATTAAGACTAGCCAACTTGGGAACTAACAATCTCAGTTTCTCAAGTGATACTTGACCCAAGCGACTATGAGTATGTAAACGTGAGACAATTTGAGGGGCACATTTGGGAATAGATATACATATACTAATGTTTTTTGGTAGCAACAAACAGTTATGCGATGGCAGCAAACAGTTTTGAGTCCTACGACTTGCCGCACCATAGTAACAAACATTGGTGAAAAAATTGGAGAAGTCATGACTCATGATTTTTTGGCGATGTATTAGTCAGCTGAGTATTCTAGATAATATGCAGATCGAAGAATTTTGGCAATATCATTTTGCACTTTGATCATTATTTTGTGATTTTCGTACTTCATCATGATTTTCCTAATAAACTTTTTAGAAGGCTGACTGGTTATGTATTAACGAATACTCTTTTACTTTTGAGAGTTTTTTTTTTGGGAAACGATGTTTCATTATGGAGGCATGCATATAGCATGTGAAAAGCAAATTACATCATGTGTATGTAATTATTTGCTACAAATATAACCCTAGGGATGGTTTTTTATATAGTCTAAAAAGGTAGTATAATGTCTATGAAGCTTGACTAGATTATCAACTTCTGTGCTCTCTTGTCCTGAACATTACTTGAATTGTACTTGCCATTGTTGACCAGTTAAATACTTGATAGACTGTAACCATGTATATAACTTTGGGTATCTGCTATCATTATCAGAATTAGCCGAAATAGCAGTCTCGCTTTCTGACTGAATAAGAAGCTTTGTGAAAGTATATGAGCTCAACTTCTGAAGGGCCAGGTGGATTGCAACAACTTCAGCTTCAAGAACGGATGAAGTGAAAATTGTCTGTGACCACCCACAGATCTATGATCCACTAGGAACACGCGCCACAGCCGCAATTGATGTTTGTGTTTTGAGTTACTGAAGCATCCGTATTCACCAAAATCCAATCGTCAGATGGAAAATGCCAATATGAGGTCATATTATGCCCGTGGACCCTAATGGTATAATCAATGTTGTTAAAAGCCCGATCAATAGAAGGAGCCATATAAATTGCAGAATTAATGAGTCTATGCTGACACTGGATGTCATTTCTGAACACGACAACATTTCTGGATAACCATAATTAATAACATATAGTTACAAGAAGGATCATATGGTCATAAGAAGAAGAAGAAAGAATAGAATGTATCCACTGTCTTCTGGATTGAGTAAAGAAATTAGGAAGGTGATCTGTGACGTTCAACTTGTTCCAGATTTCAAGACTCCGTGGACAATCTCATAGAACATAAAGAGTATCTTCTACTGTTGCATTGCAGACTGGGCATGAAGCAGATAATGAGAAAAAGCGGTGCACTCTCTGGGCATTTGTCATAAGAGCATCATGCGTAAATAACCAAAGGAAAATTTTGAGTTTAGACAGAACATTTAGGGACCAATCTATTCCAGGATCCAGAAACTGATACTGCCTTATCAATCATAAGTAGCTCATAAGCATATGATGTACAGAACATGCCGGACTGTGTTAATAACTAGGACCAAGTATCAACAAGAAAACACTCCCGTGGGGGCAGAAGAGATAGAATCGAGTTACAATATCTGTTGGAAAGTAACCTTCTATGAACAGTTCATCCCAAACTCCATCAAGCAAGACCATGGACTCAACCTTCAGATCTTGTACTTCAGTACGGACTTGTTTTATAAGAACTGATGATTGATTCGATATATTCAGTATCCATTTGTCGTACCAAACCGATGTATGATGTCCGTTGCCTATCATTTTGTGACTATGCATCAAAGCCAAAGATTTAAGGGAACGTACTTCTCTCCAGAAGGAAGTAACCCGTTGGCTAGAGTTAGGTTGAAAGGATCTGTACTTTTGTTAAAGACCTGTTATCCATATGAAGTTTCGACCTGTTATAAAGTCCCAAGCTGATTTCAAGTAATAATGCCCGATTCCATTCATGCATTGATACTAGTCCCAGACCGCCATATTTTTTGGATGCTATAACCTTGTTCCAACTGACAAGAAAAATAGGGTTTTGAGTCACCCTTTCGCCAAATGAACCGTATCATCATTTAATCGATTCGATCACACATAGAAACCGGAAAAACTGAAGTATGCATAGTATAAATGGGGAACGTTATTAGGACAGACTTCGCTAGACAAATGCGACTGACTAGTGAGAGTGTACGTGTTGTCCAACTCAAAAGTATGGCTTGGATTTTGTCCGGAACATAGGAATACAATTGTTTAGTAACTCGACCATGAATAACTGGGACACCCAGACATATTTTAAGATCATCTGTAAAGGACATTGCAAAATTTTAAGGCTAGGTAAAAATAAAACATGATCCAATTATCATCAAATTTTTGGAGGAGAGATAGACCTTTGGAGGACATCAAAACTGGAATTCGAAGTGCACTGACTACTTCTGACACGACGTGTCTGTGACTTGACACTGTGTAGATTGTCGGGGGTGAGAGGCAACTCCTGATGACACGCCGCATGTGAGGTTGCTGACATGCCGTGTAGCTCCTTAGCTCAAAAATGACAGACTCCTTGCAATACTCGTGTAGTGGTCCTATACGTCGTGTTCGATGTCGGAGTTGTAACTCAGATTTCCGTTGACATGCCGTGTTGGTCTGCAACACGTCGTGTAGCTATTGATTTGGACGAAGTCGAAGATGACAGACCTGTGTCAACACGTCGTGTTGGTTGGCCAACACGCCGTGTGACTTGCGATCTGGACGAAACCTTGTGCCGCCGAGTGGATTCTGGGCTTGTACACGCCGTATTGTTGGTCTAACACGTCGTGTGTGACGCTGTTGAAGCATGATCCTGACGGGAATTGACGCTGTCAAGGAGACAAAGACCCCGAAAATACACCATGGGCGACAGAAATTAACACCGTCTTTTGTTCTCCTGTAGTTCATGATGTAATGGAAGGGTGATGATCATTGTAACTCCTTATTAGAGAGTCCGTTTATTTATGTTATTAAGTGTCTTTGTAATATGGGCCCAAGTATGTCTTAGCCCATTAGGGTTAAGTTGTGTCTGTACGCTTCCCTGTTCTGCTATATATAGGAGCAGGGTTTTCTCTTCAAAATACAACAAGTAGCCGTCTTTTATTATTTTAGATGGTATCAGAGCAACGATCTTGAGCCGCCGCCATACGCGAGAAAGAGAGATAGAAAAGAGAGAGATGTAACCGGCGGGAGGCCACCCTTCTTTCCTTTGGGTTGGCTGCCCGCGGGCTGTTTCCGTTCTCCATGGTCGAGTACATCTCTCGTCCCTGATCTTCTCCATCTCTCCCTGCTTGCGTCTCCGCTGCTACCAACCCTGTTGCCCGCCGCACCGTGGATCCCTGCTGCCCAATGCCTTCCTACCGCCGTCGCCTCTAACCATTTGTTGCTCCGTGCGCCGCCCGCTGTTGCCCGCTACGCCCGATACTGCATGCTAAGGCTGCCACCTGCAAAATTCATCTCATGCACCTAGGCCTGCCCGCTCCCTGTGCCCAACAACTACCCTCACCTGCCGCCGACTCCTGCTGCTAGCTGCCAATAGCAGGCACTTAACTAACCGTCGCCACCTCTGCCCTGGTTCCCCAATACAACCCATCTGCTCCATGCCCAACGTTGCCCACTGCTTCCTACCCAATCGCGGCCACCTATCACTGCTCTATCCTGCTGCCAAACAACCCTATACCTATACGTTTTGTCCCTCAATATATATATTTTTTCTACTGTCCCCAAATACACACTACATATTTGTGCTAATCGGATCCATTTTTATCCTAATCGAATTTTCCCTTTTTGGGTCAAAGAGAGATCCATTTATTTTTCTATCCGGATCTGCTTAATCGGGTCATTTTGCACCTTGAATCGAGTTTTTTGTTATCCTCTTCCATATATCTACCTAAATTTTTTTACCTCTACCACTTTATCTGACTTTCAACCTAAACCACCCCTTTTGACTCCTTTCGTGCTTGGTGTGAGGGGGAGAATAATAGAGGAGAGAGAAGAGAAGAGAAGAGGAAGTTTATATATGCTGCCATTACTACATGCTTCTTGAAGAGACTGGTTTCTGGAGATTAATTTCTGTTTCCTACTTGTTTGTGTTGAAGGTTTTCTATCCGGCTACGTCCACCTTACTGTTGTGCGCCAACACTCTCTGGTTTGTCCGTGTTTTGTTTGTACATTGACATTGTCCATGCTTTGCACATGTTGACCTTTTTACTTACTTTTTTGCACATCGACTTTCTGGTTCAGTGTGCCAACACTGTCGGGCTCGTTCGTGGTCTGTTTCACACGTTGACCCGTCCATACTTTATTTGTACGTTGAATACTACTGCTGCTGCGACCCAACACTCTCTGGGTTGCGACGTTAGCGACTGTGATGAAGACCATGAAGCACTGTTGTTTCTGCTTATTCACCCTCCAGATGATCATGAAGCTTCTGCGACTGCGACCTGCTTGCTTGGAGTATCTACTTAAGGGGGAGTGTCTGAGTGTTTGAGTGCTTAATTGTAATAGCGAGGGAGAGAGAATTCTTGTACAGGCTTGGTTTATCCTTTTCTTCTGTTTCTTTGTTTTTATTCCAACTCTTTGTTTGCAAGTTGATTTGGGATTCTCCCAACTTTAGCTTGAAGGGGAGTATTAGAGAGTCTGTTTATTTATGTTATTAAGTGTCTTTGTAATATGGATCCAAGTATGTCTTGGCCCATTAGGGTTAAGTTGTGTCTGTACGCTTCCCTGTTCTATATATAGGAGTAGGGTTTTCTCTTCAAAATACAACAAGTAGTTGTCTTTTATTCTTTTAGACTCCTTGTAGTGACCGTTATCGGTACTCCATGTAGGGGACGACGAGACTACTTGGAGTGGACAATGTGGAATGATGGACGTGGCTCCTCGTAGTGGCCGTTGTCGTTGCTCCTTGCAGGGGATCGCGTGACTACTTGGAGTGGTCCGTGTGGCTTCTTTAATGGTTGGTGCGGCGAATGGATGCGGACTCAGCAGGGCAAAAGGTGGTGGACATGATGGCGGTGGTTGCTAGAGAGAAATGCAGATGCACTTGGCGTGGCTGCTTCAATGGCGGCGGCTGGAGCTGCATGACAATTCGATCTCGGGAAAAGTGACTTGACGATGACGAGTACGAGGGTGGCATACTTGACTATTGATAGATTGCCGGGAAGAAAAGTGCCAACGTATGGATAGATCCATGGAGATAGCCTGGAAGGATGGCATTGACTTATGGATGAAAGGTTGGATCTTTAAGGAGGAGCCATGGAAGCCGGGAGGTGCCTAGTAGGCGGCCGGTCTAAAGCCATGGAGACGACAATAGCTGCCCGTAGGCGGGCGCTCCCTGTGTTGATCTCTCTAGGAGAGAGGGGGTGGCGGCTAGGGCTGGAGCGGGCGCCGAGAAGAAAGGGATGGGAGGAGGTGCGTTCTATTCCCAGGGCTATTGTTCTGCTACCATGTGAACAAGTGTATTCGTGGTTATATTGATATGTACAACATGTTGGGATTTAGTAGACGTTGGAGATAGCTTGGGGAAAACAACGATTGATGATGGTCGGGGCGAACATTGCTTGCACATGACCAGGAGGACAACCTCGGGGAAGTGACGACGTGACTCGAGGGTGACGACCATTGGGGAGACTTGGTGGCTCCCTTTGACTATGAATTGGGGGAGCGTAGCAAAGACTACAGATGAAGTTCTATATGAAAGAAGAGAAACAACCATGGAGGTTGGGAAGATGCCTGGCCGGCGGCCGACCAAACCAAGAAGCGATGGCGGCCGCCTGCAGGTGAAGGCTCTCCCTTTTCCTCCCTAGGGCTAGGATCAATGCTCTGTTACCATGTTGAAAAGTGTGAGGAAAACTTTCCTGATTTAATTATATGGCACATCCCTGTCCTATATATAGGAGAAAAAAGGGGGAAACATTACAACCTTGGGACTCAAGTAAAGCTATATGGGCCGAGACAGTTAAACCCATATACAAATTAACGTATTAACTAAATAGGCCAATAGTATTTTCTAATACAAGCAATTTGTATCGTGAATGATAAATCATAATCATTTACATGTCAAATTTTGAAAAACCATTATATGAATGATTCATAATAAAGAATCATATATGCAAGATAGGAGTAAGAAGGGTAGGAGTGGTACTGGTGGTGTGGTGCAGGAAGATGCGGATGGGTATTGTTTATAAAACTGAGAATTAATTTGGGTCTGTGATCTCCACAATGTGTCCTTGTGAAGTCCATGATGAGTCAAGGCTTTTAGTAAAGAAAAATAAAACACGCTTGGGACGTGTTCACTGAATCACTGTGTGCCCAACTTTGTATGACATTTGTCCTGGATGGTTGTGGTTGCCTGAGGGCAGTGTTTTTTATGCCTAGCTCGTTTGTCTTTGTATTGGTTTATGCAGAGTTTAAAAAACAACCAGATTGTTTGAGCCAGATGACCTGCCATGGAGGTCTAGCAGTTCGGGTTAGACAGAAACCCAATTTTAGCCAAGACCTGGTAGGACCAGGTGACTTGACCAGTTCAACCATCAACCTGGTGACTCAAACCTTTGGATCAAAGTCCCAGATGGGTATTAGTGTTTTATTTTTTCCACTCCCTTCAGGTTTAATGTTCGAAATATTGGAATCTAACCTGCTAACTTATTTATAACTTGTCCCGTGTGTTGCAGAACCATTGATTTTCATGTGTCTATGGATGCTGAATTTTTAAACTCTTAACGTTTTATGATTGGTTGTAGTGTGCTTTCATATAGTAGACTATTTACGCTCGTATGCACGTGTGCGTGCTTGGATATCACATATGTAATGTCGTGTTTACTTCTGTTTAGTCCTACATTTGAGACCCATGAGCTTTGCAAGGTCCACCTCCGCACGTGGTCTGAAAACCTTGGGTTTATGACTGTTCAGGCAAATTCCTCATGTTGTAATTTCTTCTCAAAGCACTTCAATATAAAGAAAGCCCCAAATATAACATGACCAGTGCATGTCCTTATTTGATGCTTAAGTGAATTCCATGCTTCTGATAGAACTATTTACAAAGGGCTCAATTACATGATGTATCATGTACTTGTCCTATCTTCTTTTTCTTTTATACTTCTTTTGTATATGAGAGCATTATAAAATATGTATATAAATTAAAGGACTGTTGAAGCAGCAATCCAGATCTCTTTATATATTATCGCCTTCCAAATCTAACTTTTAGAATGGCCCGCCTTCGAATATCCTTTTATTTCATCAAGGCATTAACAGTGATTCCATCAATTTGGCTTTGGCAATTCAAATTGATCAATATGCTAGACAAGAGAGTTGTTCCATTAACATGTGGGGTTCACCAAATGCTAGTGAGGAGTCAACATGTCACATTTCTAGGTTGATTATTAGCACATTTCATTCACATCAAAGGTCGTTGAATCATGCAATTCATTTTTTCTCCCTGCCAAACTTCTAACTAGCAACAACATAGTTTTCTATTAATGCTTCGTACAACTTGAGTATTTGTAGTGACTGGTGAGTTGAAATGATAACACCTTATATTTAGTTTTAATGAGGCTTTAAATTATGTAGGTATGGCAATACAAAATGAAGTACTTTTGTTAATAAAAGATACAATCCTAGTTGCCTGTTTGGTAATGGTAGAACACCGTTCTCACTGTCAGTTGGATTTCTTTGTAGATCATTTTGTCTGGTCAAAATCATCAATTTTTTTTCTTGTGTATTACAAAATAAGTTTCTTCTGTTTGTATATTGTTTTGTTAACATGCAATTTCTTTTTGCAATTATTCACAACTAAGAAGATCGAGAGTCAGATATCAACTTGTCCTTATCTGTTTATTTGCAGATTGCAGTGGCCGAACGGCCCTTGGTGGTTTCTAAAGAAGGAATATACATTACCTACGGTTGGCGAGTACAATTGATGATGCAGATACCTGACATGCATAGATTCCATGCAGTATTTCATTTAACACTGGCGTGACGCATGTATGCACTTCTTTTCCTTGTTTTCTTGTTATAATTTTCATTTTACAAAAGCCAAATTAAAGCCTAGACGGTTAAGAGATGTGATTGATTAGTAGGAGGGAGAATCTGTAACTTATTGGATTATCTATGTAAATGTAACACAACATCCTACTATATATTGGCCAAGGGATTTGTGCACTGACTCTAATGTACTGAATGGACCGACATGCCTGTAGCTTACTCCCACCAAGCATTGTCATCATGTACTAGGACAGCCGCTATCATGGTAGAGCATGAAAGATAACCAAGACTACATTGTAATTCAAAAAGCAATTAAGACAAAACGTGACAAATCAAATAACCAATAAAACAAATAATTACATACCAACGATAATTGAAGTGACTCCATATTACACAAATATAGCTCAAACTAATTAGTCAAAGGCTCAAAAGACCTATTGGGCAGGAGCTACTATAGTGAAATTGGGATAGCATGAGTGTTCGGTGAGATATTATATCTACAATTATCACTAGCAGTATCGATATGGACTGAAGGTTATATAGCTGGAGCCATTACTGTTTTTGACAACAAATGTATGGAACATGGCATGGTCACGGGGCATTGCCTTGAAGTGTTAGAAGTATTAAGGTCCATAATAACACCCTCAACTCCCAAGCAGATCACTCGGAGCAACCAACGCCACTCACCATATTTCTCTTGCAATGAATCTGGAGCCCCAAATTCTACTCTAGCTGTAAACAGAGTTACCGCAATGTTGCGTGCAATGCAACATTAGGAGAGGCAATGAACCGTCTCCCTTTTTATTAATAAGAGAAGTTGGAGAATTTACATAGAGGTCTAGCAGGATATATAAATTACAAAATATAATAAACAGCTGAATATAATGAAATATATTAACACTCCCCCTCAAGATGGAGCGTACACATCGTGTATGCCCAACTTGTTGTACAAACTTTGAAATGTTGCTGGACTCAATGGCTTTGTGAGAACATCTGCAAGTTGATCTTCAGACTTGACATGCGGAGTCACAACAGTCCCACTCTTCAACTGATTCTCTAATAAAGTGGCAGTCAACCTCTATGTGCTTTGTACGTTCATGGAAGACTGGGTTCTTGGCAATGTAGATAGCGGCTTGATTGTCACATCTGAGTTCTATAGGAGACAATACATGAATCTTTAATTTAGAAAGTACAGATTGAACCCACTGCAACTCGCAACATGCATGTACCATTGCTCTATACTCAGCTTCCGTGCTAGATCTTGCCACAACATTTTGCTTTTTGCTTTTCCAGGTAATAAGATGATTTCCTAGAAATGTGCAATATCCAGACGTAGACCTCTTGTCATTCAGATTACCAGCCCAATCAGCATTTGCTTAACCAGTAAGAGAAAGAGTGGATACATGGGTCTTCGACCTATAATAGGTGATTCTCTTACCAGGTGCATCTTTCAGATATCTCAGATTACGACAGACTGATGTCCAATGAGACTGTTGTGGTGAGCTCATATGCTGACTCACCACTTCTACAACAAAGGAAATGTCAGGACATGTAACTGTCAGATATATCAGTTTACTAACAATTTTCCTATAATATCCTGGATCTGGATAAACAGTATCATCAATCATCTCCTTCACATGATAGTCCATAGGAGTAGACACGGGCTTGGACTCACTCATACCTGCTTTCATATCCTTTGTATGAAAGTGGCCCTGTAAGCCTTCTTTCACACGAGATCTGCCTGTAGAATCATTGCCAGTGATAACTATATCATCAACGTACACATCAATAATAATAGATCCACCGGAAGAACTAGAATAAAATAAGGAGTGATCAGTCACAAAACGAGAAAAGGCCATTTTCAGCACAACATCACTGAACTTGTCAAACCAAGCTCTAGGAGATTGTTTCAATCCATAGATGGCTTTCTTCAGTCTACACACCTTCAGATACTCCCCCTGAGCAACAAAAGCAGGTGGTTGCTCCATGTATAACTCCTCTTGTAGATCACCATGAAGAAAGACATTCTTGACATCGAGCTGAAATAGAGGCTAGTCAAAGGTAGTAGCCAGAGAAATAAGAATACACACAGAATTCAGACGAGCCACTGGTGAAAAGGTCTAAAAAAAGTCAACCCCTTATGTCTGATTATACCTCTTTGCCACTAGTCTAGCTTTCAATCTCTCCATCGAACCATTTGGGTTATGTTTTACTGTGAATACCCATCTGCACCCCACAACATTTTTATCTGGAGGTAAGTCAACAAGTTCCCAGGTGTTGTTCTGTAAAAGAGCAGACATTTCCACATTCATCGCCTGTTTCCAGCCAATATCCTTCATAGCATCAAGATGATTTCTTAGAATGACCACAGAATCAATCCCAAGAGCAAATGGGCGGGCCTTCTTAGATAATTTGGACAGACAACACACATTTGCAATAGGATGCCGAATAGTACATGAACGAGTACCTTTGCTGACAGCAATGGGAACATCAAGGTCTGATGGTTCTCTAGGAATCCCTTGAGTAGAGGAAGATGGGGGAGGCTCAGAGACTGGAGTCGTTACCTCCTCTGGATCTTTTCTGCCTTGTTTGCTGTAAACATGTGGATATTGCTGAATTAACGGACTTTCTGCTGGCTGCTCTTCCTGAATTATAGTATAGTCAGGAATGATAGGTACACTCTCACTCTGATGTGGTGGTGTCACTGTCTCATTGATATCTAATGGTGGCACTCTCTCACATAACTGCTCCCCCTTACTGGGAACACTAGAGAAATATGGAGTGGATTCATGAAACGTCACATCCCTAGACACAAACATACGATGGAGACTTGGACAATAACACTTGTACCCTTTGCTAGTGTTGGAATACCCAAGAAAAAGAGTCCTAATTGACCTAGGAGATAACTTACCCGCCTTAATATCAAAATTGTAGACAAAGGAAGTACAACCAAACACTTTGAGGGGAACAAGGAAAGGCTGATCTTTGGGACGTAAGACAGAGAATGGAGTACGTCCTTGGAGTACAGAAGATGGTTGCCTATTGATAAGGAAAAAAGCAGTAAGTAAAGCGTCAGACCAGAATCTCTTAGGAACATTAGATTGAAACATAATTGTCCTGGTAATATCAAGAAGGTGATAATTTTTCCTCTCTGCTACCCCATTTTGCTGAGGGGTGTGAAGACATGATGTACAATGTATCATCCCAACAGAACTACAAAAATCAGCCATAGCATTTTGAACGTACTCCAAGGCATTATCAGATTGAAGAATTTTAATATTACAATCAAATTGAACTTTTATATCTTGATGAAAATGTTTGACAATGGATAACACAGACTCTCGACTCTTCAACAAATAAATCCATGTCATACGCAAAAAATCATCCACAAAGGAAATAAAATAACGAAAATCATTATAACTATGGTCTTTTACAGGACCCCAAACATCATTGTAGACTAACTCAAAAGGACAAGATGCCCGTTTATTGACACAACCGGGATAAGACATTGTGTGATGTTTCCCCAGTTGACGTGACTGACACTCTAAAGAATACACTTGAGACAACTCAGGTTCTAACTTCCTCAGGCTCTCTAGTGAATGATGTCCATATCTGTAGTGCCACAGTAAGGGAGAACCACTCAAAAGGATAGCTGGAGCAAGAGCAGATACTTGGCGAGGTAGACTGTCACCGTGGAATAGGGATGGCAATTGAGCGGGTTTTGTAGACCCATACCCAAGCCCACTGCAACCCATTACTTTAGGACCCATACCCATTTTGACCCAAATAAATCTAGTGAAAAAAGCCCCGCCCATACCCAACCCATTTGGGACTGGGTCCCCAATGTTACCCACCACACTGTATGTAACGTTGGAAACGCCCCAGAAACCTACTCGTTGGCTACCTTTTCAATTGAATCAAATCAAGGCTACACATAACATAACAACGTAGGCTCGTATAAAAAAATAATCATATAACCACTTTGCAACTGCAGTTAGAACTGGATCACGAATTGTCATAAAACGTACAAATTACAAAACTTTATAGAAATTTTGCCAATTCCATTCTCATCTACAGAATTGCTGTAGAAGCTGTCGTGACTTCAACTCAACATACTCTAGCATTTCGTCAAACGACTACAGAGCATCAAAGATAAACTAACAGGAAAGACCATAGACATTCATTTGAAGCACGCCGACATGGATTTGGAACAAGGTTAAGGAAATATGTAAATGAATTGGAGAAGAAAGGTCAACATGTGAAGCACGCCGGCACCGTGGATCATATGTTTGCTCGCTTAGCAGCCTCCTAGCAGCTGGCTGAATCGGAATCCAGTCAGGTTACGCCGTAGAAGTTAGGCTTGTGTAGCGATCTTAGCACTGATTGGAGATCAAAGCACCTTCTTCTGCAAGTAGGAACCTTGGCCGCATGTTGATCCCGGCTGACCGAACATCGACGCACCTCTTGCTACAAGCAATTAGCCTGACCGAACTTGATGACAATTGCGCCTGTAGATCGACTCGACAGAAGCCTGCTCGGTTTCCAGCGGCGACACCTCCTTCACATGGCCACTCTTGCATGCTGGTAGATCAGGTTAGTCCAAGCCTGCTCAGTTGCTGACCATGTTCGTCTTCGCCGCCAGTTCCTCCTTTGCAGCAACTACTTCGCGTCTATTCATTCACGACCCTCCTTCACGACACCTCGAAGGTCAGCATGGAGCAGAGGTCCGAGGAGATCGGTCGATGGGAGAATCCGAAGGCAAAGGAAGAGATCGGGAACGCCGAATTGCCGCCCAAGACGGAGAGCGACAGAGTCACAAAAGAGGATAAGTCCTCCACTCGGGGTGTTAGGTTTTAGAACGGGGGGTAATGGGTACCAATGGGGACCCCACGTAAACACACCTTGGATTGTGCATCCCCATTAAAGACCCATTAAATAAATCAAACCCATATGACCCACTAATAATTGGGTCCGGCCTTCGTGGGTTGGGTGCGTATTGGGTATATGGGGACATTTGCCATCTCTACTGTGGAAGAGGTAGAGATCACCTTTCCTAGGCCCCCCACCAATCATCCTCATACTCTTGAGATCCTGTAATACAAAATAAGGTCTAAAAGTTACTGTACATTTCACAGTATCAATCAATTTAGCAGCAGAGAGAAGATTAAATGGAAGTGCAGGCACATAATGTACGGATTTAAGATCAATTTGAGGAGTTAGGGAAACAGGTCCGCTGGCTAAAACTCTCCTCACTGAACCATCTGCTATTGTTACAAGTTGGTGAGGAAATGTGAGTCAATGAAATGAAGTAGTCTCCTCATACCAGTCATATGTTGTGACGCTCCAGAGTCAACCACCCATGAAGAAGTAGAACCAGAAGACAATAAAGAGGTAGCCTGATTACCAGTAGCGGATGCCAAGGTGGCTGAAGAAGATGACCCCAAACTCAGATGCTGGGTAGCCAAAATAAATCTATCATCTTCCTCCTTGGTGAGTGTGATGCCAGAAGAACCAGAACTCGAAACAGGAAGCTCAGAAGACTCAGTAATGGCAGCATAGTTTGCTGCTCCCACAGGTGGTGCAGCAGGTCTACCATGCTTCTTCTAATATTTCTCAACTGTGTGTCCAGGTTTGTCACAGAAAGTACACTTAGGATGAGTGCTACGTCCTCGGCCCATACCTGTCCGTCCTCCTCTCACTGCAGCAGCTACAGAAGCATGGGAATCTTCAGGAGATAAGATTGTTGTAGGATCAACAGGTTCAAAATTTGCCTGTAAAATCCTTGACTAAACTTCTTCCAAGGTGGAAAGTTTTTCAGAAGCTTGGATGACGCTACGGGTTGAACTGCACGAAGAACTCAAACCAGATAAGAACTTTGTTGTAATTAAGTCGTCTTTGTCTTTGACTTGTTCCTGGACAATCACTGGATGATAGAAGCTCAGCTCTTGTGCAATACCTTGGATCACTCCAAAGTATTCTTCTAAAGACTTGTCTCTCTGTCGTTCTGCAAAGAGGCGGTCATATATCATGAATTGACAAAGAGCATTCTTTTCTTGAGAATAATGTTTCTTTATTGCATCCCATATCTCTTTGGCAGTAGTGTAGAACATGAACCTAGAGGTAATCCCAGGCTCCATGCTTCCCTACAGCCATGTCTTCACCAGACTGTTATGACGCATCCATTCGGCATAGCCTTTGTCAGTAGGCGTAGGAGGATCAGAATCAACATGTCTCGCCTTGTCTCGTGACTCCAACACTGTATGGACATCATTCATCCGTAAGAGATAATTCTTCCTATTCAACTTGACGGAGGGAATAGGTGACATCTCACTATAGATGGTAGACGCCTTGGTGTCCTCCATGATTCAACAAGTAGAAGAGTGACAGATTGATACACGTTACAGGAAGATTTGAATGACGGAGAGATACACATCACGTCAAAGAATTAGATGTGTGTCTGACGCATCCACAACCCCCAATCGGAAGTTCCCTAATCACACATGGAGGAGATGTGATTCAGTATTTCCTACGAACGACGGACCCTTCCGTTTGGGATTTAGAAATCTGTTGGATCAGCCGAAGGACCCGACGATACCAGAGGAGGGGAGAGAGGGGCTGCAACGCGCCTGCTTCAGGCTGCGACTGTTGCGCCTGCCCCGGGCGGCGACTGCTGTGCCCGCCTTCAGCCGGCGACGCGGCTGGGCCTAGGGCGGCCGATGGTTGCTGGTGCCGAAGGCGCCTGCTGCGGCCGTTGGTGACCTCCGACGACTGCTGGTTGCCGGCGGCGGCTACGTGAGAGTAGGGTTAGGTTACCTGCTCTGGTACCATGTAAACATAGTTGCCGCAATGCTGCGTCCAATGCAGCGTTAGGAGAGGCAATGAACCGTCTCCCTTTTTATTAATAAGAGAAGTTGGAGAATTTACATAGAGGTCCAACATGATATATATATTACAAAATATAATAAACAGCTGAATAATGAACTATATTAACACTAGCTGTTAATGACTAGCGTCCACCACCAACCGTTGTTCCAAAAGTTGATCTTATAAGCGGTCGCTCGTGCGGCTCACTGGCTGTAACGCATATTAGCGTAAGGTATGTATGTATATTTTGATGAAGGTAAGATGTATCCAGATGAAAGTAAGATGTTTAGATATACTTTGAACTACTTATATACCCACATATATATAAATTTATGTATGTATTTCTATGTGTACATTTTAATTTATATATATATATGTATATTTATATTTTGAACTACTTATATACCCACACATATAAATTTATTTATGTATTTCTATATGCAAAAATTTAATTATATATCTATTATATATAAGACATGCAACACAACCTTTGTGAGTCCGACATGCCACCCATAAGTTTTATTAAAAGGCAACACAAAGACTTCCTAACAGGTCACCCATCCTAGTACTACTCTCGTCAAAGCACGCTTAACTGCAGAGTTTTAATGGGATCCGGCGCATTAATGTTGGTATGATCACACCTATATCTATTATATATATGTATGCATGTACAAATATATATATATATATATATATATATATATATTGCTCTCTTTCAGTCACTTTCATGTGAGTAGTAGTAGGATTGTGCATACGTTGGCTAACTAGACTAACAACATATGTAATGCTCGAGCAAGTGAGAGTTAGAGAGAGAAGTCTATAAACTAAGTATCTAATATCTAGATCTTTCACAATCAGACAAGGGAATAGCCAAGGGAGTATCTGGATTTCCACAAATAGGATGATTCCATTCAATTGGGATGTCTGTTGGCTTGTAGCCTAATTTTCCATATTTTTTAAAATCAAGAGCATACTTCCATTAAGAGACATGTAGGGAAGCTTTTCATTTGGACGCACACACGCGCACACACACACATTTCATTTGGACACACGCTCGCACGCAGCACGCACACACACACACACACACACACACACACATATATATATATAGCTCTTTGTCGATCGCTTTCATGTGAGCTATAGAAGGATCATGCATATGTTGGCTAGCTAGAGTAACAACATATGTAATGTTGGGGCAAGTGAGAGTTAGAGAGAGAAGTTTATAAAATAAGTATCTAATATCTAGATCTTTCACAGTCAGATAAGGGAATAGCCAAGGGAGTATCTGGATTTCCGCAAATAGGATGATTCCCTTCAATTGGGATGTTTGTTGGCTTGCACTCTAATTTTCCACATTCTTTTAATAATTAAAGAGCATACTTCCATTAAGAGACATGTAGGGAAGCTTTTCATCAGGATATTTTATTACCCAAGTTGTATTTGATGTCATAATCTATAATCTCAAACTCTTATGAGAACTCTTTCTTGTGCTTGATAATTTCTTGTTCATCATTTTGAGGACTATGTCATCAACATAGACAAGTAACATAGTGATTTTTTCGTTTTCATGTCACCCAAAAACAGTGTGATCATTGTTCCATTGATTACAACCAAAATGCTTCGTTACCAGTGAGTGTATCAAGCCAAGCCATTGACAAATGTTTCAGGCCATACAAAGCTTTATTTAGTTGAAACACTTTCAGTCCACATGAAATCCGTGGGGATCTACATTTACACTTCTTTGAGATCAACATTTAGGAAGCCATTTTTAACATTTATCTAAATACAAATTACTCAAAAATGGGCATGTAGATAAAGAATAATTCCAGTTGATTTCATCTTAGAACTTGGCACAAAGGTTTCATTATAGTTAGTATCCCAATTATGTGTGAAGCCTTTTGCAACCAAACGAGCTTTTTCACTCTTTCTATCTTTCTACTGTCCGTCAACTTTGGCTTATATATAATGAAGAGCCAACCACTTATTTCCTCTCGGGATAAAGACAAGCACCCAAGTAGTATTGTTCTCTAGAGCTTTCATCTTGTCTTTAGTTTCCCTCCACCTTGGACCTTGAAGGGCTTCAACGATATTTCTAGGCACGATCTAAATAGAGAAACGAGATATGAAGGTAAAATATGTAGGAAAAACAAATGAATACTCTACATATGAATCTATTCGATGTGAAGTGTAGGATCTCTATCTTTTCTGAGAGAAATGGTGAGATCATCAGTATTGTGCTTGGTAGTAATGCTTGGACGTGGATTTGTCATCACAACAGGGGAGGGGTCATAAGTGGTCTTGGAAAGAGTATGTCTCCTCTCTTATGTAATTACGGTTTTGGTTCATCGCTAACCTTTTTTGGTTCTAGAGAAGAAGATTCAATGTCTTGTACAAGCTCAATATGAGCTTTGGAATTCTTTTGCATGCCAAAACCGTTAGAAATATTAATGTCAGGTCGAGTAAAAGGTAGAATCATGTCCTAGATGTCTCCTTTGACATGAAGGAACATTCCCACACAAGGAGTGTTGTGAAAAAGAGGTTTATCAGCGTACAAGATAGTGAAGGTATATGATCCTTCAATGCCCATTATGGTGTCCTGTTGATAAAATACATGGTAGCCAGTGTGACATCCCATAACATTTCTTAGGTAAGTTGTGAATAAACATAAGAAATTTGTTGTTTCCAGAAAATGGAAAGTGATGATTCTTTCTTTCAATAGTATTGTTTTTGGGGGGTAAAATTCACATGACGTTTTTGTGAAGAAGTTTATACGATAATGTTGTGTTTGTTCTATTGATATGTACACCCATGCCTTATATATAGGAGAGGAGGATGTTACAAGGAAGCACAAAGGAAGCGACTTAACCCTAATGGGCTATGGGCAACATGCCCATGTAGATAATAGACTAATAACCAATTAACTAAATAGGCTATATTCTAACACTCCCCCTCAAGTTGGGTCAAAAACAGGATAGAGAAAAAAATTTGTTGGGTCAAAAAGTAATAGTAGGATCCGATTATCATAAGGATTGGAGGAGAGATAGACCTTTGGAGGACGTCAAACTGGAACTGGAAGTGTGCTGACTGCTTCTGACACGCCGTGTCTATGATTGGACACGCTGTGTAACTTGTCAAGGGTTGAGAGGCAGACTCCTGATGACACACCATGTAAGATTGTTGACACGCTGTGTAGCTCCTTTGTTGAAAACTAACTAACTCCTTGCAACACGCCGTGTGAAAACATGACTCGCTATGTCGGATGTCAGAGACGTGAATTGGATCTCCGGCGACATGCCGTGTTCCAAGTGGACACACCGTGTCTGATGTCAGAGGTGTAACTCTGCTATCCGTCGATACGCCGTCTTCAAGGAAGACACGTCGTGTATGTTGCGATCTACCCCGTCAGGAAGAGTTCTGGAATCGACCATGTCACGTGTTTTGAGAAACACGCCGTGTCTTTTGCAATCTGGACGAAACTCCACGCCGTCAGGGTTATTTCTGAAGCGCGACACGCCGTATTGTTTGGATAACACGTCGTGTCGGCGGCGGTTGATGCACGGTCCCGACGGAAATTTGCGCCATCAAGGAGACAAGTACCCCGGGAATTAGCACCATGGGTTGACGGGAATTAGCGCTATCTTTTGTACTCCTTTAATCATGAATAGAGGTGACTCTTTGCTTGACCACGGCCGGATCTGGACAGGAATAATCACCATCCAGGGTCTTGAGAAGTGGTGTAGCGGTGGAGTGATGGATGGATGCTTGGTGCGGCGGCTCGACGCGGAGATAGCAGGGCAAGAAGGCGGTGAAGGCAATGGCGGCGGTTGCTGGAGCGGAAGGTAGATTTGCTTGACGTGGCTGCTATAATGGCGGTGGCTGGAGCTGCTTGACGAACAGATCTTGAGGAAGATGATGACTGACGGATAGATATGAACGGGAAACAGTGTCGTCCAGAGACTCAGACTGGATAGAGATTTTTGGTAAGGATGATGCCGGTTCAAAGATAAAATCTTTGTGAAAAGGGAAGAAGATGCGGCCATAAAGGCCGGGATGTGCCTAGCAGGTGGCCAACCTAAGCCATGAAAGGAGGCGGCAGCCGTCCGCAGGCAGACGATCCCCCGGTTGTCCTCTCTAGGAGAGAGGGTGGCCAACGGCTACGATAGGAACAAGGGAGGTCAAGAGGAGAGGGAAGGAGTGGCGGTGGCTAGGGTTCTCTCCTCAGGGCTATTGCTTTGGTACCATGTGAAGAAGTGTATACGATAATGTTGTGTTGTTCTATTGATATGTACACCCCTGTCCTATATATAGGAGAGGAGGCTACTACAAGGAAGCACAAAGGAAGTGACTTAACTCTAATGGGCCATGGGCAACAAGCCCATGTAGACAATAGACCAATAACCTATTAACTAAATAGGCTATATTCTAACAGTTTCAATAAGAGTGTTCATATAAAAAAGAAACTCCACTAGAGATGCTGCAACACGTTCTTTGCCATTATCACATCTCAATATTGACTCATTTGCTGTCCTGGGCTTCTGCCATCATGAAGAAACTCATTATAGTATGTAATACTGTAAATTTAAAAGATAATGTTCAAAGGTGTGGAGGAAAACTCACTTGTGTTGTTATTGTATTAAATGGCACACCCTGTTATATATATAGGAGAAAGGGTGGAGACTTACAGACTTGGGACTCAAGACATGATATATGGGCTGAAACACTGAAGTCCATTAACTAATTATCCTATTAACTAAATTGGCTAATAATATATCCTAACACTCCCCCTCAAGTTAGAGCATGTATGAAACTCATGTCCTAGCTTGGACTTACAAGACTTGATTAAATGATAAAGATAAAATTGTCACTCCCCATACAAAGAATGGCACTCCCCCTTACACAATACTTCCTAGCTAAAAACATATGATGACGCGTCTTTGAGATGTGTTCAGCAGGCTGGAAAAGCTTGAGCTTTGGAGAAGGTCTTTGAAGTGCATTTAGAATGAAGAACATGGAATCCAAATCACCACCACAAGGTCTCGCCACAATCAAACTGGAGAAGACGATCAAAAAGGTGTGGGGGGAAACCCTCTTCTGTGTTGTTATTGTATTAGATGACACACCCTGTCCTATATATAGGAGAAAGGGTGGAGACATACAGACTTGGGACTCCATACATGATATATGGGCCGAGACACTTAAGCCCATTGACTAATTATCCCATTAACTAAATATGCTAATAATATATTCTAACAGATAAGTTCACGCTTAAAAAGAAAACTTTGATGATGTAGTAAACCAATACATACCGTCTACAGAGGTAACCCTAGATGGGCCCCAAACATCAGAATGCATTAACTTAAGACTAGAATTAGCTCTACTCATAGAAGCAAGAAAAGAGGTTCAACTATGTTTCACCAACTGACAAGGATAAAAAAATTATATCAACTCCAGTACTCCACTAATATAAGTATAAAAATCTGGAAACAATATCCTCAAGTAGCTAAAATTTAGATGCCCCACTCTCTTGCGCCATATCTTGATTCTTTCAAACTTGTCAACAACTAAAGAAATCTTGGAACACAGCTTCACGGATTATCTTTGTTTAGATATTATAGCTTTCCCACTTTTTGACCATTCCCAATTGTTTTCTTTGTCTGTAAGTCCTGAAAGTTACATTGTTAAGGGAGAAATGAAACAGAGTAAGTTCAATTCTCAATAATAAGTACCAACAAGAACCAAGTTTAAAGTGAGATCAAGAATATGAAGAGCATCTTTTGAAGTCAAATGGATAGATGCATGACTACCCCTTTTTCCCGCAATATTAGATTGGGAGCCATCAATAACATAACTTCATATCTCCTATACTAGAGACAATATGTGAACCATGTTTCCAGTACTTGGGTGTCGAGTTCTTCACATATGGACATGCTATAACTTTCGGCAGTATCTAGTTGAGACACAAAATCCATTGCAGGATGGCTATGTCAGTAGAAGATAGACCTAAGACTTCCGTTCTGTTGATCCTCAATGTCGGCTGTTCAGTTGAGGCTGCATGAACGCTTTTTCTTTGACCTTCGTTGTGTCTACCCTTGTATCGTGAAGCATGATTTTTGGGTTGCTTTTCAGGATGATGAAGCTGGCATTATTCAGTATTGTGACCCTCTTGGCCACAATGAGAACCTGTAAATCTTGTACATGCTCCCTTTCTTCGATTCAACCTTGAAGAAAGGCAGGTTCACTGAAGTAGAAAGAGCAGTGAATTCAGCATTGTTCCCTGTAGGTTGATAATTTGGGTCCATCACATTCTTCTGCCTTTCTTTATTCAAAAGCTTGTTGTAGACTCGCTCCAAGTACAGGATCTTTCCCAAGAAAATGTTTATTTATCCCCTCAAAAATAGTGCTTAACCCAGCCAAAAAACTGTAGGATCTTATGCCTATTTATAATAGTGAACCTCTTATAGTATTTTTCACTGTCCCATTTTTACATCAAATAATCAAGATTTTCACAGTTTGATATGAAAGAACTGAGGTAAGAGTAGCAGTCATGTAATTTTGTTGAAGATTGTTTCAGTTGTCCACTGGTAGATGCACACTATCCTATTTGTCTCCATACATTTCTTCTTAGTGAACCATATGAACCTGGCAATTTTTTTTTTCTTGACAATGAGGGGCTGGATAATTCTCATACAACAGGAGCAAATCAACCATAATCTGCCTTCCAAATCTGCGAGCTACAGTCCTTTTCCTTTCTACCCATTTTTTCTTATCCTTGCAATAGACATCTCTGCTCCCGTTGCTGCACAGGTCATGTACCTTTTATGATTAAGCTTCACATGGGTGATTTGCACACCAGCAGCTTTCTCAGATGTGTCTTTGATCAAGGAATCTGCCA